>OY728134.1:548879383-550231207 GCA_963277665.1 Viscum album
AGGACAACACCCCATGGCGGTTCGCAGTGATAGTATTCCATGAGTCTTGTCATCAATGTTGAGACTGACTAATCACAATTTCTGTTGGTGGGGCGATCGTCGGAATGTGGCCCTGCCTCCTCCTGCTCCCTTCGCTCTTGGCTGGAAGATGTTTCCCCGCGGATGTCACTGGACTGGGCCAACACATCGCGGTCACGCCATGGTAATGTTGTGATTTGGCCCTGATCCAGCCACATCCATCCCACACCAGCCCCCTTCTACCTTCATTTCATCCCACTGCCACCAGCATTCCAGCCCGTAACAGCCCCCCTGCCACCTTCGAATCAGCCTGCACCATCCCCCCATCACCTTCAACAAGCCCCCTTCCACTATCATTCCATCCCCCTTCCACCTGCATTCGAGCCTGCACCAGCCCCAGCCACCTACAATCTGGCTACCACACTAGCCACCACCCCCCAGTCTCCTGAAAAACACTCATGTCAGCCCTCTACCGCCTGCAAAACAGCCCCAGCCACCAGTTCCATCCCTCACCAGCCCCTGGCCTCCAATGTCATGGTGGGAATCTCCAACGTTTTTATGGTGATGTCAAAAAGTCTTCTCAGTGGATATATTTTCCCCTAAATCCATGGACATGTGTAAAAAAATTCAAAATCGTGGGTTAGGGTTTGGATGTTTTTTAGGCCAGGTATTTTGACATGTATCCCTCACATTTGATTATAAATAGAAACCTCTTTGCACCCATTTAAGGTTAATTACGAATTTTGGGATTTTCTAACATTATTATGTTTGTGTTTCTTATGTTCTTAAGTGAATTCATGTAAGGATTATTAAATGAGTGATTGGCCTTTTTTGTGCTTTATAATTATGTTTTTAAGGAGAAAGTATCCTTGGGGTACTAATTGATTATCCCCCTTCCCCTTTTATTTCCTTTTCACTCACTTTAATTCCCATTTTACAACTTCCATCAATTATGTTTACACATTTCATCTAATGAATACCCAATTTATATATTGTATCATATCAATAGAACACTAAAAACCCACCAAATAGCATAGGATCCCAGCATATGCACCACATACAAACCAGCAGATGAATCGCAGAAGCTCCCAAGCACAAAACCAACAAGCACTCCTAGGGGAAGTATAACCAAGGAAACAAGGCCGCTAAAGGAGAAATATAAAAACCCAAAAAGAAGTAGTCACAAATGATAGAAACCAACAACACACACACATTCATGAAATCACTCACAACCACCCACACATACACACACACACACACACACACAAGTTGCCAAAATCCATCACCCATCCAAAATTATAGCTTTATCTAAAGAAATAGAACCATTGAACCCCCAGCCCCGCAGCCAACATCAACCAACCAGACCAGCATTCCTATCCAAACAAATCCTAGAGTGAAAGACCTCTAGAAAACCATGCCAATTAATGGACACTACAACAATAACTACTTTCACAATAACCCTAAAACACACCATATCCAACCACAATAAGAACCTATAGTAAACACAACACCCAAAATATTAGCTAGAAACCAAATCATCCCCAAACCACAATCTGGCCCCATCAATCACCATCTGAACACCTTGCATCAAAATAGACCACCCCAACCATAAGAAAGTCTAAAAAACCAGCAGTCAACCAGTACCATCCATCCGAAGTGCCCCGCATCACCCATGCCTAACCCATCATACATCTTAAATAATCCCCAAGCAGTCCCTGATCCAAATGTGAGCTAATACCCACCCTGAATCCAACACCTCTAGACCCACCAAGTAGTCAACATACACACACCCTAGAAATAGAACCACCCATCTATCAGAAACATGCCTCCCAACCTACAGCATCAAGCATCTCAAGTGAATTTTAGAACATCCACCATTAAAAATCCCTACACCATCAATAACCGGAATACACAAGACGGGGAAACTGAGCACAAGCCAACTGAACTTACTCCAAACCACCACCTGAAGACCCACCCCAAATTTTATCCACTACACAAGACAATCAAGAGAACCATAAGCCTACAATAGTAATCCAAAACAAATACGAAACACCAGAAAGCCAACCCTATGCACCCAAAACATTTTACCAATCATAGTATAAATCACAAACAAACCAGCACCATGCACCATGTAAGTGTATCTTGTACTACACCATGTAGAAAAATCCAAACAGCAACACCCCCAGCTGAAATCCATCTTCAAAGGTCCTGTAATTCCAAACAGCAACATGAAACTCACAACCCCACCTCCTAAATCCTCCACAAGAAACCTATAACCCCACTCTGAAAATCATTGTAAGTCTCTATTGGATAAACCCAGTATCTACCAACCTCAAGCTTAAGAAGTATCCAATGTAACCTGCATACCACTCCCTATGAACATACACCCCTACACCTGAGTAGCCCCTCACCATCTAACCTGAAACCAGGGAAGAACCACAACACACACCTATACACCTCCATATAACTAGCCACACAACTGGGGGGTGAAAGGGGGTGTAAGGGGGGTCCAGCAGGGGGTGTGTGAAAGGGGTGAAAGGGATATGGGTGGGGGGTTCTATCAAGGGGGTGGAAGGGGGCAAGGGGTGTGCAAGGGATGTGTAGGGGGGTTGCTGTCCATGGGGGTCCAGTAGGGGGGAAACTATTTAGGGGGGTCCAGTAGGGGGGTTTTCTATCCAGGGGGGTTCAGCAGGGGGGGCTGTCCAGGGGGTCCAGGGGGGTTGTCTAGGGGGTCCAGCAAGGGGGCTGAATTATTCTTGTTTATTGAGTTATATTCTTTGTGAAAATTCTAAGATGTTTTGTTTTACCATAATTTTAGGGGATGGGAACTACTATGTTTTACCTTGTGTTGTAGGTACTTTTGAGCTGGTTCCAGACTTCTTTGATAGTTTGTCTTATAGGGAGACTCATGTAAGTGTAGTTATGTGTTTTTTTATATTTTTATTTGTTTAATTCCTATTATATAGTAGCTTTCGTGTATAATTTAATTGGAGGGGACTGGCAGGGGCCAGGGGGAAAACTGGTAGGGGAGGGGACTGGAAAGGGTGCAAGTGGGGGATGGTAGGGGGGAGAAAGTGGTGGATGGCAGGGATAGGGGGAGGGGAAATGTGCAGGGTGGGGGCAGGACTAGGGGTTCTGGGGGCTGTCCTGGTTTTGGGGGGGTTCAGGGTTTGTCCAGGAGGGTGGGGGAGTGGCTGTCTAGGGAGTGGAGGTATGAACTGTCCAGGGGGATCTGTCTAGGGTTTGGGGGGGTGTACAGGGTCTGTCCAGGTGGAGGGGGTGTTCAGGGTCTATTCGGGGGGGGGGGGGGGGTGGCTAGGGTCTTTTTGGGGGGGTTGTCCAGGGTCTGGGGGTGTTTGGGGTCTGTCTGGGGGGGGTGTCGAGGGTCTGCCCGGGGGGTGTCTGGGGGTGTCCAGGGTCTGTCCAGGGGGTGTTCAGGGTCTGTCTGGGGGGGTGTCCAGGGTCTATGGGTGTCTAGGGTCTATCTGGGGGGTGTTCAGGGTCTATCTAGAAGGGGGGCACTGCAGGGGGCTGTCCAGGGGGGTTTTCCAGGGGAGGGGGGTTTATGTAGGGTGGAGGTGTCCAGTGTCTAGGAGGGAGGGGTTTGCAGGGGGTGGACAACTGCAGGGGGATGTGCAGGGGG
Organism: Viscum album; assembly: GCA_963277665.1. Classification (NCBI taxonomy): domain Eukaryota; kingdom Viridiplantae; phylum Streptophyta; class Magnoliopsida; order Santalales; family Viscaceae; genus Viscum; species Viscum album. The sequence goes on from OY728134.1 coordinate 548,883,045, forward strand.
TGGGGGCTATTTTTTCGTATGGTTTTTCATACCATATAGCCATGATTTATAATTGTGGTTTTAGGTCTATTTCCTCGGTTAAAAATCGTGGCTATAGGTCTAATGCCCCGGTTAGAAATCATGGAAATAAATTATGGCCCTCCTCTAGTATATACATGGTTCCAAACCGTGGATATAGAGATATTACCATGGTTAGAACTGTGGCTGTATACCTAAAGCCACAGTTTGAACCTTGGATCTAGACCTATAGCCACAGTTCCAAATAGTGGCTATAATTCTGGGCCTATAGCCACACCAAACTTAGCCACGGTTCCTCAAACTGTGGCTATTACCTATAGCCACGGTTGGAAGAGCTATATCCATGGTTTTAAACTGTGGCTATAGCCCTAAATTTCCAGTAGTGTATGTTTGTAATAAAATAATGAAATAGATTAAACATATAATAAAAGAATACTTAATAAAATGTCAATTGTTATCAGTTACAACCTTTACATGTCCATATTTCCTTGGATTGAATTAATATTTTAGAAAAGGCACAACATGATTCATTGAATTATAAATATATTTTTTTAAGATTACATGGATGAGAAAATAATAGGAATAAATATCAAAAACAACATGGAATCCAAAAGGTTTCATTTATTGACAATAAAAAAGGGAGGAATCTCCACAGGTTATACAATATGACACATACATGATGGTGTATTCAATTTCATAGGAGTATTCAATTTTATAATAAATTATAATATTTTCCTAGTAATACCATCATCCTGGATAGGTTATAAACCTAATAGTTACATATATCAAAAGCCTCTAAGAGTATACTCTCCCATGGAAGGTCAAAGGGAATGAGCACTAGCGCGTCTGCATCAGACATCAGGTCCAGCCCTACTTGGACCCTAACCACTTATGCCTCACCAAGGACCCCATTCAATATCTAAGGTCCCATTAAAGGTATTAAAGAAATGTATTTATCCATTTCAGAGAGTTCCTGATGAGAACCTAAACAATAATATAGGCCATGATAAAACCAGTTCACTTATCTCTTGATCTCCCAGTTCTTTAGTGTGATTATCCAAACCCCCCCCCCCCCCCCCCGACCCTCCTTGAGACAACCCCCCGGACAGCCCCCTCTCTACCCCTAGACATCCCCTCCCCACCAACACCACTCCACCTGCATCCCCCTCCCTTTCCCTAGAAATCTCTCTTCCCACCCCTTAGACAGCCCCCTTCTCACCCCCTAGACAGCCCCCCTCCCCTCTAGGACACCCCCCACTCCTTTACACTCCCACTCCTAGACACCCCTACCTCCTCGACACGCCCTCCTTCTTGGACACCCTCGCCCACCCTCCCACTTGGACACCTCCTCACTCCAGGACACCCCCTCTCTTCATAGTAATTTAGTGTGATTATCCAGACACCCCCCCCCCCCTCTCTCCCCTCCCAGAGATAGCTCCTCTGGACAACCCTCTCCCTACCCCTAGACATCACCCCACACCACTCCACCTGAAGCCCCCTCCATTTCCCTCGATACCCCCCCTCCTCCTATAGCCCCCATCCATTTCCCTATAAAACCCCCTCCCCCTCCCACCCTCTAGAAATAAAGTATTAGAAATTTAAAATAAAGTATCAAACAATCCTAAAATGATGTTAGTATGAAATAGATGAATCCAGTATATACCCATTAATAACCTTCTTTATCCAACTATATTTTCATCATCTATTTGATAATGGAATAAATATTATTCATACACCAACATTCACTAATATGAATTTTAAAATCATATATAATTTTAGAAATATCCTAAGTGTACTAAATTTCAAATCCTACATGGTTTTGAATATTTATCAGTCCATAATCATAGACAAATAATCAAACTCCACCCAACTCCGTCATCTTTTTTTCATGTACCTAACTTCCTCCATCACATTGGGTATAACGAGATCTATAACAAGGGGTAGATAATGGATTTTCTGAGGTTATAAAGAGACATGAAGATCATTAGATAAATTTATTGGTCTCCAAACTAAACATGAATAAATTTTCTACCACCTTTCAATGGAATAAAATATTCAAATTAGAAAAAGTGATTGGGAGTACTTAGTGTCGTCCCCTGGGAATTCATGAACATGGATTAGTACTCCAATTTCATTATTTTTTAAAGAGATACAGTTCAACAAATCATGTAAAAACAAAAAAAATATTGGAGGAAAAAGAATGAAATTTTACATAATAATAACAAAAATATAATTTAAAAATATATAAAGAGGAAACATAGATATCCAATGACACAACTGGTAGACACCAATCCTATGGAAAGTGGGAGAAGGGATATATATATAAGTAGCCGGGATACATCTTTTGGAATTATATTTCTTGTAAAAAAACATCTCATTCCATAGATTTCATCCACATGCCAGGATTGAGGGTAAAAATTGATTTAGTTGAGAGTGTTCTCACAACTCTTCTATATCAGAAATTATTCCTTCTATCAAACTCATATATCATCCGAAATTTTTCCATAAGAAGTATTCTACTACAATGTTGGTGTAGATAAAAAGTGTGTTTCATTTAAATCTAATGTGATAAATGTAAATGATGCATATATTGGGTATTTATGACATTAAATAAGATATATTGGACCAGAAATTGAACTGGAATTTAATTCTTGGGCCTTTATATGGGATTTTAATTGGATTGGTTGGTTAGAGCTTTTGATGCCTCACTACAAACCCACTTGAGGATACTCTAAAATGATCTACCCATTGTATAGTATCAGTATTGAATGGATTGAATGGATATCTACATGGACACCCTCCTTCTTAGACACCCTCTCCCTTCTGAACACACCCCTCCCTCCTTTCCTAGACACCCCACTCATGGACCCACCCCCCTGGACACCCCCTCCTTTTGGACACCCACCACTCCTGGAAACCCCCTCCCTCTTGACACCCCCTCCTTCCTGGACACCCCCACCCACCTGGATACCCCCCTCCCACCTAGAGACCCCCTCTTTCTTGGATACCCCCTCCATATTGGACACCTCCCTCCCCTCCTAGACACCCCCACTCCTGGACACCCCCACCCACCCTCACACCTAGACACCCCCTCCCTCCTGGACACCACCTCCCTTCTAGACACACCCCTCCCTCCCCTCCTAGACACCCCACTCATGGACACCTCCCTGGACACCCCCTTCCTGTTGGACACCCCCCACTCTTGGACACCCCCTGGACACCCCCCCTCCCTCCTGGACACCCCCTCCTTCCTGGACACCCCCACCCACCTGGACACCCCCTCTCTCCTGGACACCCTCTCCCTCTTGGACACCTTTCTCTCCTCCTGGACACCCCCTCCCTTATGGACACACCCCCTCCCTCCCCTCCTGGACACTCCACTCATAGACACCCCCTATACACCCCTACCTTTTGGACACCACCCCACTCTTGGACACCCCCTGGACACCCCCTCCTTCCTGGACACCCCCCCTACCCTCCAACCTGGAGACCCCCTCCTCCTGGACACCCCCCACCCACCCTCCCACCTGGAGGCCCCCTCCCTCCTGGACACCCCCCTCCCAATTAGACACCTCCCTCCCCTCCTAAAAACCCCCCACTCTTGGACACCCCCCCCCCCTTCTTGAAACCTCACTCACATATAAGGGAAACTAATTAGGAAATTCAAAATCTAGGATATTGGTTCCTATCAAGATTTAAGATGCTCGTGAGTGGACTAAATGAATATGCATTGGTTGAATTCCACACTATCTACCATTGTAGTCCAATGAACTATAGCCTCCTCAACTTCAATTATTGAATTCATTTGTATCATAAGAAAGAGAAAATTTCGATTATATATGAAAATGGAGGATTTTGGGTTAAAAAATAGACTTGAGTAAGTAAGGGGCAGATGAATAATTAGAAATATCATATTAAGTGCATGACTTTTTCAAATTCATGTGATCACATAACCATAATAGGATCACATGATCAAATGAACCTGGGATATTTATATGATTACATGACCCTTTAAGCTTTATGCGGTCATGTAAATAAGACAAGAATACAAGAATCATGGTTCAAGTGATCTATATGCATAGTTTTAAACTGGTTTTTTAGTGTTTCTCTAGAAACATAATGTCTCCAGTCAAGAAATATAGTACTAAACTAATAGATGATATGATTTTAAATAGAGTTCTTGTGGGTGGAAGGATTAATCACATGTGTTTTTATGGTTATTTGACTAGGGTGTCCATAAAGTGTCTCATAGAGTCCTCTAGTGAAGTGGTTTTCTAGGACTCAGTGGAATTGCACAAGTAACAAAGTGGTAGTGACATTTAAATGGGTAAATTTTGGATTGATATTCAATGGTGGAATAACTACAACATGGAAAACAAATGGCATACCAATCATGCCAACAACCGCAACACCATACAAACACACAATCGTGCTCACAATCGCAACACCATACAAACCAAACAATCACAATTTCAGATTTTAAAAATCATCCCTTATTCAATTTTGTTTGTTAATTCAGGGGTTATAACAGAAGTTTTATCATCCTAGGGAATTAATTTATTAGTCAAGTATACATAATTTACCAATTTTGATATTCAAATGTTCAATAGGAACTAACCAACATGAAATTCATTTTGTGCGCAATCAAGGACCAACAACGGCCATGATTTTCAACGGGGCATTTAGACAGTACATTTCAAACTATAACCATCAATATAAAATAATAATAACATGTGAACAAGAGGGAACCAATGATTAAGAGGAGAAAACTCACCGCAAAGGTTTCATTCAGTGCACGGAAGAGGTGCGTTAGTGGCAGAGGAGAGGCGTGCGTTAGAGGAGATTTACAACTGAAAAGAAAACATAAAAGGAGAACTCATATGTTATACCTATCCAAAATAGTTCCAATGAGATTTAGAAATGGTACATGTCTGGTTAAAAACTTTTATTGGTCAATAGTGGGATTTTATTTTCCATCTATGATATCTGCTTCCTGTTTATTTATTTTTTGTGTATCTACTATTTTCCTAGATGTTCAACTTATGAATGGGACATGTATGCTTTTTAGGAGAATAATCATTTTAAATTTACTCTAATTTAGGGGTAAAATATTCCACATTAATTGTATCTTTTTTCCAGGGGATCATTGTTATCCCATAGGGATCATGAACGCCTCTTAGGTTAGTGGAAAGTCAGGTAAGTTGTTGGTTATGATACCAGCCTGGGTCATATCATTACATTTCCAATTGTAATTGACCCATTTCCATTTAAATATAAGATTTGGAGGGGAGACACTAATATATAGAAGGATTAAGAGAGGTAAAAATTATCCAATTATCTCCAATACGAGTGATGAAAGGTGAAACATACATCGGGTGAGGGAGAACCACCCAAGAGGAGAGGAAGGGGAGGGTGCCGTAGCGCGGAGGGGTTCTCGACGAGAAAAGGGGAAAAATCCATTAAAACGTAAAAGGTTCAAAGGGGAAGGGGGTGGCCTTTCTGGGGGGTAGGGGGTTGTAGGGGTGTGGGGGAGGGGGTGTGGGTTGTCTGGGGGGGGTTCCTAGGTGGGGGTATAGGGGTGTGGGGGAGGGGGTGTGGGATATCTGGGGGGTGGGTTGTCTACTATGAAACGGACATTAGGGATCATAAAGAGCGAATTATGAGAGGGGAAAATAATGGGGAAGAGGGGTTTGTGTGATGGGGTCGAGTGGCTATTAAGGAATAGGGGAACCTCATTAAAAAGACTAAAAAATATCTTTCCATTTCAAGAATAGGGTACATTATGGTGTAGCCTAAGGGTCTATTTCATAGTGCACCCTATGATTTCACATTAAAGAATTAGCACAAGGAATACACTACAATACTCATCCCCTATTAAGAACCATTAAAAATTGATCATGAATTGAGATGTGACTATATTCCTCATGGAATAACATCCACCCCCAAAAAACAGTATAGAGGGAATAACATATCCAACCATCCACTTGATCTAAACCATTAACATAAGGAGGGTCCCATGGATAAAATCACATACATAAAGGAGGACCTAAATAGTAATAACCAATATAATCTTCAACACAATCTGATCCACTAAAATAATTTATGTCTTGTGTGAAACTGCATGTACCCCATGATGTATAGCCCAACATAAACTTTAAAATATTTGAAAGAATGTTCACCTTGGTGGTGTTTCTCTACATTGTAATCCCAAGGTCTCCAAGCCTCATCCTTATCACAGATATATAATATCAATTAATATATAATGAACAAGCATGGAAGATAAGCTACATCCTAGATATAAGCTAGCCAATTATTGACACCTAGCATCGAGTAAGAGGCTAAGAAGCTCATACATGACACATTCTAAGAAGCCTCACTAAATGTATCCAACATTAGCATATATTATAGTAAAAAAATATATCATGATGATCCCAATGCCTATAGATAACAATATATCAACAAGAAATCTATTTATTTATATTTAGTTACCAACCTACACCACCCCATTTGTGGATTTCCCTACCCTTAAGGTCATAAGGAATCCACATTATCATTTCCACTAACATAATAATCAACCCCACTCCATATACTGTACCTATAAGGGTTATAAAAGAGATGTCACAATTTCATATAGCCATGATAAATATTTTTTGTGGGATAATCAATACAAACCATTTACTCAAAATGATATAAGATTTAAAATAATCCTTGATATATCTCACAGAACAACCTACCCACTAGTTATTCCATCACTAGTACCCACCAATGCATCCCCCCAATCGAATGGTCGAGGGATAAATATATTAGGAGAACACAAATACCATGGGAAATAATATTATATATCCTTACCTTCCATGATCTAATTATCACTCTATAATTTATTATCTCACTCTGTCTAGTGGGCCACCCTCCAAATATTATCGACAATTTATACAATGGTTTATACATATTCAGATCAATACCTAATCTCTTAACAGTCCTAAGACATCAAAAAAGGTGGTTAGAAATCAATAAATTCAATTTATCAAGAATCATCTAAATTGAATACATTTATAAATAAATGATCACCCAAACTCAAATTCCCAAGAAAGAAATGTCACCTTTCTCGATCACAAGAACACCACTTGTATCGAGAACCACCCATTAATTAGAACAAAACAAAAATGGGAATAATTTGATCATAAGGATTTTATAAAAAACCATTTATCATAATGTCCTAAATGAATAAAAAACATTTTAAGGGTGAGAATCCAAATAAAATTATTTAAAATATCTTCCAAATCAACTCTTAATACAAATATTATGAATATAATTTTATAAAATCACATGGGATCCAAAAAACCAAAATAATAACATTTTTAATAGTGAAAGTCTATCATAATGTTTACAATATAACTTATATGGGTTAAAAAACCTTTTATAAAATCTAACAACCCCTTTAGGACACTTCAAGAACATTACACACCCCAAACACGTTATTTAGAAATCAATAGGTGTAAAAATCCCATTTAAAAAAATTTATAAAGTACTGAATTTGAATTTTTAAAATATTTTCATGCTTTTAAGGCCACTTGGGAATTTTTCTATACAATTGTTATATAACATATTCCCTAATAAGGCTTAAAAACCTCCTTGAAATCAACATTATTCTATCATATGGCACATGCATATAAACAAGATGGATGATTCTTCCTTCAATGAAAAATAGTAAACCAAGACACAATATGTCCTTATAAACCATTAAGGGTTACCAAGTAGGATGGATCAAAGAGGAGGAGGGATCACAGCGGAGGAGGGATCGCGACAGAGGTAGCGGTGGTGGAGGCAGTGGTGGTAGAGGAGGAAGAGGACGGTCGTGGTGGAGGAAGAGGAAAAGGTAGCAGCGGTGGAGGAGGAGGAGGAGGGGTCGCAGCGAAGGAGGGGTCGGGTTCAGCTTCCGTGAAGGCTTGAACGGGTGCAAGAGAGGATGGTCCTGTTAGGGTTCTTTTATAAAAACTGCTGGAACCTTTATCAGTACTAGTTAGAAGCACTGGTAAAGGTATGTTTTATTAGTGCTAAAATAAAAGCGCTAATAAAACATGCCTTTATCAGTGCTAAAATTATAGCACTGATAAATACTTATTTTATAGAAGTATAATTTTAATAATTTATTTATATTGTTATATATTTATTTAAAATGATATATTTGATAAATATATATTTATTTATTGATAATTATAACTATAAATAGTATATATTTATAAATATAGATATATAATTGTTAATATATATTAATAAAATTATAAATAAAATGTATTTGAAAATTATTTATATATATCATTAAAAATATAATAAAATATCATTATTATTTAAATATATTTAATGTAATTTTATAAGTACATTTTTTAGAACTTATATAGTTCATATGGGTAACATTGTGAATTAATCAATATATACCACATCTTGTAATATACAAATGAACATTCATGCATACATAACATATACGCATATATTTGTTGACCAAATTCATTGGAAAACACACATATATTCAATAATTTAAATTATAAATATATATATTAAAAAGTATTATATATTTATAAATAAAATAAATATATTAAATATGTTAAATATAAAATATATAATTAATACAATGAATTAATATAATAAATCTCTAATAAATATAATAAATCTAATAAATATATTTATTATTTAATGTAATTTATTATAATCTTATAATTATTTAATTATATATATATATATATATTTAATTATAATATTAGAAATACTTTTTTCAATTAAAACATTATATATATATTTGAATTATGAGAAAAAATATATTAAATATAAAAAAAATTGTTTTTTAATTAATGTATATAAATAAAAATTATTTTTTAATATAAATATAATAATTTTATATAAATTAATAATAAAAACTTTTTTCAGTGCTAATAATAGCGATGATAAATGTACCCTTTATCAGTTCTAAAAGAATCATTGATAAAGGGTACAAATATATCAGTGCATGTTGTAGCGCTGATAAAGGTTACCTTTATCATGGTTTTTAGCTAGCATTGATAAAGGCACACCCCTTTATCAGCACTTTCTGTTTAGCACTGATAAAGGGTAGTTCTTACCTTTCCCTATTTTTTGGTAGTGTCTATAGAGGTTCTTATGATGCTTATTGGTCAGGGGCTAATATCTCTCACCAGATCAGATGACTTGGATTCTTCTGGCCATAAATGACCCATGATTACATGGAATTCACCAATAAATTTCATTATTTCCAAATGCATTAATATTTCATTCATTAACCCATGGTTTTTTTGTACACAATTAAGTATTCTTGACTATATTCTATTTGAGGAATTGATATCATGGGACCATATCCCCCCAAAACATCTAAGTATTTTAAGTATATCCTTACTACCACTGACTTATTCTCTAGTGGGTCGAGGTAATGTACCGCAAGGTAGATGAGACAAATACTATTATCAACACAAAAAAGACAAATTTTATTACTATATTTTGTGTCCCTCATACAATATTTATAGAAAATGGAACCAAATTATCCTCTTTCAAGTGAAAAAGGTTGTATAAAAAATACATCATTTAGTCCAACCACCCATCTTACTACCATTCAGTAGAAAATGGATAGATGGAGACCTTCAATATGACTCTATCTGATATACTCCAGAGGATGGTGGATGAAGATAAGAAATACTAAGAAAAAAACCATTTGTATTATTTGTGGGACTACTACACCACAACCCATTAGACTACATAAGAAACCACATATTTTCTTTTATACATTATACAGGTAGTCTTTCCCATTTTGGTTCAGCTACCCTCTCTTTTCATTTCCTTCTAAAACTAGTTGTATAAAGATGAACAGAATCATAAGTGACTAATTGATTTGGAAAAACATGATGAGAGGAGGATGCACACACTATACAACTTGGATTTTTATCAAAAACAAGTTACTTGATCATTCCTCTGGGGAGTTCTAGTATTGGTTCTCAGAACTCTGATGATACTAGGGAAGAAACCTACAAAGACACTACCATAAAATAGGGCAAGGGAAGCGCTTCCCTTTATCAACTATACGTAGAGAGTGATGATAAAGGGGTGGGCCTTTATCAGTGCTAGCTAAAAACACTGATAAATGTTCATTTTATCAGTTCTAAAACAAGCACTCATAAAGGTGTACCCTTTATCAACACTTTTTTTAGCACTGATAAAGGGTACCTTTATAAGCTCTATTATTAGCACTGATAAAAGTTTTTATTATTAATTTATATAAAATTATTATATTTATATTCAAAAATAATGTTTATTTCTATACATTAAATAAAAAAACAATTGTTTATATTTAATATATATTTTTAATAATTAATATATATATATATAATGTTTTAATTGAAAAAATTATTTTTATGATTATAATTAAATATATATATATATATAGATAATTAAATAATTATAATATTATAATAAATTATATTAAATAATAAATATATTTATTATATTTATTATATTTATTAGAGATTTATTAGATTAATTCAATGTATTTATTATATTTTTTATATCTAATATATATTATATTTATTTCATTTATAAATATATAACAATTTTTAGTATATATTTATAATTAAAATTATTGAATATGTGTGTCTTTTCCAATGAATTTGGTCAAGGAATATATGCATATATGTTATGTATCAATTGCATGAATTCTCATTTGTACATTACATGATGTGGTATATATTTATTAATTTATAATGTTACCCATATAAACTATATATGTTCCAAAAAATGTACTTATAAAATTTCATTAAAAATATTTAAATAATAAATATATTTTATTATATTTTTAATGATATATATAAATACTTTTCAAATACATTTGTAATTATAATTTTATTAATATAAATATATGAATAATTATATACCAATATTTATAAATATAAACTATTTATAGTTATAATTATTAATAAATAAATATATATTTATCCTATATATCATTTTAAATAAATATATAAGAATATAAATAAATTATTAAAATAATACTTTTATCTAAGTATTTATCAACGCTATAATTTTACCGCTGATAAATATGGGTTTTATCAGTGCATTTTTAGCACTGATAAAGGTATGTTTTATCATCACTTTTATTTTAGTGTTGATAAAACATACTTTTATCAGTGCTTTTAACTAGAACTAATAAAGGATCTAGTGGTTTTTATAAAAGAACCCTAATGGACCCCTCCTCCCTCGCACCCGTTCAAGCCTTCACGGAAGCTGAACCCTATGCTTTCAACCCCTCCTCTATCGCAACCCATCCTCCTCCTCCTCTGACGCTACCACCTTTTCCTACTCCTATGCCACGACCGTCATCCTCCTTCTTTTCCACCACTTCCTTCTCCTCCTCCTCCGCTATGATCCCTCTTCTGTTTTGACCCTAATTTTCCTCCTCCTCAACTGCCACTGCCTCCTCCTCCTCATCCTCCACCTCCTCTAACCACCGACTCATCCTCCTCTATCGTGGACACCTCATCCTTCTACTCCTCCTCCTCCTCTACCTCCTTCTCCTCCTCTTTCTAGCACGTTCCCCTTGTCTACATGACCTGCTCCATCACACCCTCCGCATCCAATGACTGTCTAGATAGCCTCCACTATAGTGCATGGATTCCCCCCAATGAGTCTCTTATGTAATGAATTTTTACTCTTCTGCATTAAAAGGATAGTTGGTGTGTAGAGTTATGTCTAATAGACCCTATAGTGGTATTGGTTCATGTTATTAATTATTAATAGCTAAGGTTCAAATTGTATGAATGGGATTATGATCAATCATGTTGTGAGGGTCATGGGTGGAGGTTTCTGTGAGGGAAGAATTATGGTAATCATAAGGAAAGGGTCTTTATATGAATTTTTTATTGTGGTAGAGTGATAGTGATATGAACTTTATTGGTAAATACCATGACTTTACTAGAGATTTGGATATCCTGAGTTTTGGTCCTTTGTTGTAGTATTGCATAGTGTGATTGGGGGGATGCCTTGGTGGGTACTAGTGATGGAATAACCAGTGGGTAGGTTGTTGTGTGAGATATATCAAGGATTATTTTAAATCTTATATCATGTTTAATACATGGTTTGTATTGATTATCCCACAGAAAATATTTATCATGGCTATATGAAATTGTGACATCTTCCTTAGAACCCTTATAGAAACACTAAATGGAAAGTGGTTGATTATGATGTTAGTGGAAATGATAATGTGGATTCCTTATAACCTTAAGGGTAGGGAAATCCTCACATGTCGTGGTGTTGGTTGGTAACTAAATATGAATAAATAGATTTCTTGTTGATATAATGTTACATATAGGTCTTGGGATCATCATGATATATTTTTTAACGGTAGGATATGCTAATGATGGATATGTTTAGTGAGGCTATTTGGATGGGTCATGTGTGAGCTTCTTATGTAATATCCTTTTTCTCAATGCTAGGTATCAATCTTTGGCTAGCTAAGATCTAGGATGAGGCTTATCTTCCATGCTTGTTTATTATATCTTAATCATTATAATATATACATATATGATGCAGATGAGGCCTAGAGACCTTGGGATTGCAATGTAGATATACTCCACCATGGTGAACATTCTTTCAAATTTTTTAAAGTTTATGTTTGTCTATACATAATGGGGTATATGCGATTTTCCACAAGACATTATTTTAGTGGTTCAGATTCTGTTGAAGGATTGATTGGTTATTCCTCTTTAGTTCCTCCATTATGTATGTGAGTTTATTCATGGGAACCACCTTATTTAATGGTTTGGATCATGTGGGAGGTTGGATACGTTATTCCCTTCATACTGTTTTTTGGTGGGTGGATGTTATTCCATTAGGCATATAGTCAAATCACAATTCATGATCAAGATTTAATGGTTCTACCTAGGGGACGAGTGTTGCAGTGTATACATTGTGGTAATTCAAAAATGTGACATCATAGGGTGCACTATGCAATAGACACTTAGGCTACACCATAATGTACCCTATTCTTGAAGTGAAAAGAGATTTTTTGGTTTTTTTAATGAGGTTCCCCTATTCCTTATTATCCACTCGACCCCATCACCCAAACCCCTCTTCCCCATAATTTCCCCTCTAATAATTCACTCTTTAAGATCCCTAATGGTCATGTCATAGTGGACATACCACCCCCTGGATAGCCAAGACCCCTAACCCACACCCCTGTAGCCCCCCCCCCACCTGAACAGCCCCCCCCCCCCCTCCCAACCCCATCTAGGCAGTCCACCCCCCCCCCCCTCCCTGGATAGCCCACCCCTCCCCCACACCCCTACAACCCCCTACCCCCCAAACAGCCCACCCCTTTCCCTTTTAACCTTTTATGATTTACTAGATTTCCCCTTTTCTCATCCTGAACCCCTCCATGCTACGCCACCCTCCCCCTTCTCTCCTCTTGGGTGGTTTTCCCTCACCCGGTGTATGTTTCATCTTTCATCACTTGTATTAGAGAGCCTAGGTTTATTTTTACCTCTCTTGTTCCTTCTATTTATTAGTGTCTGACCCCCCCCCCCCCCCCCAATCCTATATTTAAATAGACATGGGTCAATTACAATTGGAAATGTAATGATACGACCCAGGATGGTATCATAACCAACAACTGACCTGAATTTCCACTAACCTAAGAGGCATTCATTATCCCTAAGAGATAGAAATAATACCTTAGAAAAAAGATACACTTAATGTGGAATATTTTACCTCTAAATTAGAGTAAATTAAAAATTATCTTTCTTCTGAAAAGTATATATGTACCATTCATAAGTTGAACATCTAGTAAAATAGAAGATATTTAAAAAATAAAAAAAACAGGAAGCAGATATCATATATGGAAAATAAATTCCCACTATTGACCAATAAAATTGTTTAACCAGACATGTCCCATTACTAAATCTCATGGGACCTATTTTAGATTGGTATAACATATGAGTTCTCATTTTATTTTTTCTTTTCAGTTGGAAATCTCCTCTATCACGTGCCTCTCCTATAACATGAATGCACCTCTGCGGCGCGCTGAATGACACCTTCATGGTGAGCTTTCTTCTCATACTCATTGGTTTCCTATTGATCTCATGTTATTACTATTTGATATTGATGGTTATGTAGTGAAATGTATGGGCTAAACGCCCTGCTGAAAGTCGTGGTCGTTGGTGGTCCTTATTATTGTATTAAATGAATTGCATGTTGTTTGGTTCCTGTTGAATATTTGAATATAAAATTATTAATTTAAATATACTTGAATAATTAATTAATTCCCTCAGTTGATAAAAATTATATGATAACCCCTGAATTAACAAACTATATTGAATAAGGGAAGCTTTGTAAAATCGGAAATTGTGGTTGTTTGGTTTGTATGGTGTTACAATTGTGAGCATGATTATGTGTTTGTATGGTGTTTCAGTTGTTGGCATGATTGGTATGACATTTGTTTTCCATGTTGTAGTTCTTCCACCATTGAATATCAATCCAAAATTTACCCATTTCAATGGCACCACCACTTTGTTACTAGTGCAATTCCCCTGAATCTTAGAAAACCACTTCACTAGAGGACTCTATGAGACACTTTATGGACACCCTAGTCAAATAAACATAACAAAACATGTAATGAATCCTTCCACCCTCAAGCACTCTATTAAAAATCATACCATCTATTAGTTTAGTACCATAGTTCTTGACTAGAGACATTATGTTTCTAGAGAAACACTAAAAAACTAGTTTACAACAATACATATAGATCATATGTGGGATAATAAAACATTCTAGTGGAAGGGATTCTCATATCTAGTTCCATTGATCAGGTGGTTGGGAAGATGGGTGTGATCTACTTTTTTCTTGAGTAATGAATGGAGAAATAAGTGTATTTTTTACCATAGCTTGTTCCATTGATTATAGTTGGATGATGACCCTAGTTGAACATATTTTGTGTACTTATTTTGGTAAATATTAATATTATTGTATCAAATAAAATGAATATAAATAAAGAATGGATGAATGTCGATCAGTTGACAAAAGAGTATGAAGATGGTGTGAAAGAGTTTATCATGTTTTCAAAAGATCATGCATATGACCCTTCTCAAATCCTTTTTTCATGTTTTTGCTATAGTTATTCAAGAGAAATTAGTCTATAGGAGTTGGAAGAAAACCTAATCTATCACAGAATAGATTGAAGTTAGACATGATGGAATAAACATGGGGAAAAACGAATGTTGGTAGCGGTTGGGATAACATTGCATTTTATGGATCATCTGATATGATTAAATGTGTGAA
This sequence comes from Viscum album, assembly GCA_963277665.1. Taxonomy (NCBI): domain Eukaryota; kingdom Viridiplantae; phylum Streptophyta; class Magnoliopsida; order Santalales; family Viscaceae; genus Viscum; species Viscum album. The sequence goes on from OY728134.1 coordinate 548,898,387, forward strand.
CAATGAAGATTATTGTATGGAGTATGTGATTATATATGTGAATGATAATGAAGATCGTATTGAGGAAATGACAAGGATAGTTGAAGATGAACTTCATGATTGCCCAAAATTGTTTGAGAAGTTAAAGAGTTGTGAAAAAACACCATTGTATGCAGGTTGCACTAAATATACAACATTTTTAGCCGTACTGAAGTTGTATAATTTGAAAGCAGGAAACAGGTGGAGTGATACTAGTTTTACGGAATGAATTTCTATCCTGAATGAAATATTCCTAGAAGATAATAAGCTCCCAAGATGAAAATAAAATTCCAAACAAATGTTATGCTTGATGGGTATGATCTCTGAAATAATACATTCTTTCCCAAATGACTATATATTGTTTATTAAGGAACAAAAATCACTTAAATAATTCCAAAATTGTAGTGCTTCTCAACACAATAAAATGAATCCAATACTATGAAAGTTGTATGGTAAACTTTAATCATTATAAGGTTTAGGTTCCTATAGGGAAGTGAGGAGACTACAGGACAATTGACATGGCATACGGATACAAGAATTAATGATGGGAAAATACATCACCTGGAAGACTCTCCTTAATGGAAGATAATTGATCATGATTATCTTGAATATGGAAATGAGCCGAGAAACTTTCGTCTTGCGTTATCTATAGATGGGGTGAATCTGTTTCATTTTCAAAGCATAAGTCATAGTACATGGTCTGTTATGTTGGTAAATTATAACTTACCACCATGGTTATGCATGAAAAGAAAATACATATTGATATCTTTGATTATATGAAGACCAAAACAACCAGGTAATGATATTGATGTTTATTTGGCTTCATTGATCGAGGATTTTAAATTATTGTAAGATGCAGGTGTTACGTTGTATGATGCTTACAAAAATGAAGATTTCACTTTGAGAGCCATGTTGTATGGGATGATAACTAACTTTACTACTTATGTAAATTTTTTAGGACATATCGTTAAAGTAACTCAAGGGTGTCCCATTTGAAAACAAGGTACACAATCAATTAGGTTAAAACATTCATTGAAAACTGTGTTTCAAGGACATCGCACATTTCTACCTCAACGACATAAGTACCAATCTTGGACGACATCACTCAGTGGAAGTTTAGAAAACATACAAAACGGTCTCCACTAACATGTGATAAATTGTTTGAGAAAGTAAAATATGTGGATACTACTTTTGGTAAACCATTTTTGTAAAACATTAAAAAAACCAATTGGAAAAACCGATCAGTTTTTTTTAATTACCAAACTGGAATTGTCTATATGTCAGACATTTTCTTGATGTTATGCAAGTTGAAAAAAATGTTTGTGATAGTGTCATCGAAACATTTCTAAATGCACCCGAAAAACAAATGATGGAATTAAGGATATATTATACATGGTTGAGATGGGAATACGAGAAGAGTTGGCACCAGTGAAGGGTGAAAAAAACATTTCTTCCTGTTGCTACTTACACTCTTTCTAGGTAGAAGAGATACCCGTTTTTTAACTTCTTGAATGATGTAAAGGTTCCAAAGTGGTATTCATCAAATATCAAGAACATCATGTCAATGATCGATTTAAAGTTAAATGTTCTAAAATCACATGACTTCCATGTTTTGATGAAATATCTAATTCATATAGCTTTACGTTTAATTTTTCCCTAGAATGTCCACTATACATTAACGAATCCCTGTTTCTTTTTCAAATTTATATGTAGCAAAGTTATTGACCCAGTGAAATTTCCAACTATGGAAGGAGAAATTGTCATCATATTATATGAATTAGAAATTTTCTTCCCACTAATATTCTTTTATATAATGGTCCATTTGATGGTTCATTTGGTGAGAGAGATTTAACTTTGTGTTCCTGTGCATTATAGATGGATGTACTCCATTGAATGGTATATGAATATTTTGAAAGGGTATGTCAAAAATAGAACTCATCTAGATGGTTGTATTATATAGAAATATATTATTGAGGAATCTGTTGAATTATGTACTGAATACCTGTCTGGTGTGGAAAACATTGGCCTATCGAAATCTCGTCACACTGGATGGCTTGAGGGAGAATGAATTTCTGGAATAGAGGTTGTCACAATTAATATTATAGATTTGGAGCAGGACCACCTTTAAATTTTTCATAACCGTTTCGATGTTGACCCATATGTTCAAACCCACAAAGACATTTTTAATCATTTGAATCCATATAGGACTAAAAATGGATATCAGATACACATAATCGACAGTTTATAGGACGGTTTTAGGACCATATTTTTAAGAAGTTATATGAAAATCCAGAATCAATTTCAGAACGACTTCGATAGCTAGCTAGAGGAGAAAGTGTGTATGTATTATCTTACAATGCTTTTGTAGTTAATGGTTATACATTCTAACCTATTAAACATGATGAAGACATTATCATATAGAATGGTGCGGTTATACTTGTGGTTTAAGTGATGCATGTTTCCGATTCTAAGGATAGATATCTAATTTATGCGAATATGTCATACTTTGGCATCATCAAACAAATATTGGAGTGGGATTATACAAAATTCCGAGTACAGATTTTTCAATGCAAGTGGGTTGATAATAGGAGTTCTATTAAAATAGATGAATTGTGATTCATGAAAGTTGATTTCATTAAGGAATGGGAGAAAGAAATATCATTTATAATGGCATCATAGGTAGTGAATTTATTTTATGTTCTAGGTCCCATAAAATGAAATTGGTCAATTGTTCTATTATCGACCAAAACAACTGAAGGGTCGGATGAAAGTTCAGCAGAGGATAAACCTTTTATTGGGACTTCATAATCATTTTTCAGCAGTCCCAATGTAGATTTCATTTTGTATGTTAGAGGAGACCATAATGAATGGATTTACATAGTCGATAGAGGGGTCAAATCTATTCAGTCTTTAAAAAAAGAGAGTTCAATAATAAGGTAATTTTTTATTTTAATATAAATTATGTTGTGTTATTTTATTATATGTTCACTACTATTTTATGAAATCTAAATTAAATGTTATACAACTTCTACAGATAATGAATTCTACACCTACTGATGCACCCAATCCCGAGGCACAACAGGTATCTTAACCTGCTATTGTTGGTCCTAGTGCAGAGCACCAACAGGTTTCTCAACCTCTTGATGTTGGTCCCAGTGCTAAGGTACAATAGGTTTCTCAACCTGTTACTTATGGTCCCAGTGTCGATGCTAGCACTCTAGAGGAACATAATGATGAATCTTCTGAGGAAATGGTAGGAAATGAAACCCTGAAAATGCAAAAAAAAAATAGTGTCATTGTTTGACAGTGTTAACCAAAATCTTTAAGGAAAAGAGAAAAAGGCATCAACTTTGAGGTGGGATGGAAAAATCAATGCTAAGATGTTAACCCCAACAAAGCCATCTTTCGTAGATACATTGGAATTGTCACTCGGCAACACGTGCTGATTGATTATATTCATGGAACCATGTTGCCACCAAGATGAAAACACTAATGTGGGAAAAGATTACGGTAATATTATGATATAATTTCTTTAATTTATTAAAATAAAATAAAATAATAAAACATTAATTTTCTCTTCAACATCCATTATAGAGTGCATTTATAGTAGATGCCTCACACAAGGAATATGTATTAAGAGTTACAGGAAGGATTCATATAATCTTCCGCGTAATTTTAACAAAATATCATCTTAAATATGATGAAGAGAAAATCAATCTGCACCCACCTTTTCTTTATTCACACTTCATATCCCAAGGAGTATGGGATGCGTTTAGCTGTCATCGTGCAGAAAAGACTTTTCTGGTACATTGTGTCTGGTAGTATGTTGTTTGAAGTTGCTTGAATTCATCAATTTGATTGACAATTTTTTATTTATGAAATAACAAATGAGTGCTGAAAATAATGAATGGGAAACAAAACCAGTGTACCCCTACCATAAAGCAAGGATGGGGTATGCTTCACTTGAGAAAAAATTGGTACGTATTTTAAATCTATCGTAATACTTTTATGTGACATAAAACAACATCATAACCTTTTTTCTCTATTTATATAAATATTGATGAATCGAAATCGAAATCCATATCCATACAACTCCATTTGCTATTGAAGGAGGCTCGTGTAAATAAAGAGGGGATACTGATAGATGAAAACACAATAAAAGTGTGGGAAACATGTGTATGTATGACATAATATAAATGTGATTTTCTTTAAATCTATATTACATAACAATGACTTCTTATTTTTCTATATTTTCTATCTCACATAGTCACAGGAATCAAAAACACCCACACAAAATGCAGAAATACTTTCAACGGACTTGAAGAAACCAGAATAGTGTGGCCGCATTAGAGGTGTGAGTTTTGGGGTGACACCCTGAACATATTTTCATAAACAAAGAAACAAGAAAAGGATAAAACTGAGGAAATGAAAAAGATGAAAGAAATATTATCTATTTTTAATGAATAATTACAACACTAGAGAGAGATGATACCAAGTTTGATAAGGTAGGAAAGGGGAAGAAACAACTCAACAACACACCATGTGTGATGATCCCACCCCACTACCACTAGCTTTGAGGCAAGCCATTCCCCTCAAAAACCTAACTTAGTTAAGTTAATCAATGTTCTAATAATTTTTTCTGTGAAATGTGAATCACATAGGGACTGATACCTTTCCTGTACTAATATTATACAAAGTGAAAATGACTGTGATTTATATCTATCAACTCCCACCTTTCGCCTTGTAGTGAGGGATACGGTGTTTAATATGCATAATGACATGCTACACAATAGAAAACTTCTAATAGATCATGTCAGGGTGTCAATTAACATATATAATGAGATGAATACCGAGCAACATGTTCCAAATGACAATGACAACATTCATACGATCGAACAAGTTATTGGAAAATTCATTGTATGGCCGTTAATTCTTGTAAAAAAATATGTAGATAAAGAGATATCCATTTCCAATTTATTTTTCAAGTTGAACCTTTAACATTTAATGAACAAAAGTTTGAACTGATGAATATTGTTACAGAATGACAATGAGAAGGGGTGAAAAGAAATATCGGCTCAAAAATATCCCAAGGATCTACAAACCGATTGAAATGATCTATTGAGAGCACCTTCACTCCACTCATTCTATATCCACATTTAATATCATTACAGGATCTTGTAGATATAAAGATGATAGAAGACAATGCTCACATAGTTTATTTTGAACAAAATATGTACAAAGAGGGAAAATTAGATTTCATTAGTTCTGAAAATGTAAATGAAATCCTCAAGTATGAATGGTTAGGTGCCTCGGTTGTAAATGTATACATGAGGTATTTTTTCATGATTTGATTTTACAAAAGCTAATATAATATGATAATTATGACTAAATACATTTCATATTTTTCACAGGTGTATATATGAAAAAAAATTGAATGGATTTCCCCATGAACAAAAATTTGGACTCGTTAGTCCTCACATAACCTCTTCAATAAAAGAAATAAATTCAGATAGAGTCTGAAATAATGTCATCCCTGCTCAAATCATTTGAAAACAAAATTACGGATGGCATAATATTTTTAATACCAACGATGCATGGGTAAAACTCTACAATTTAATCATATCAACTATATTTTCATTTATTTCATTACTTATTCCTTTTTGTATTTTTAGGCAGCATTGGATATTGATAGCCGTCAATTTGGATACTCCAAAGATTTATTTTCTGGATTCAATGCATGGATATGAAACAAACTGACCAACATGATGGCATTTTCTAAATTGTAATACACTAGATACAACATTTTAGAACTAAAAACCTAGTTATATAATTTATATTATCTTTTAATGATGATTCTGTTATGATAGGGAAATGCATCAATATCGTCTACTTCATGGAATGAATCCAGGGCCCAAGGACAAGAATGCCCACAAGATCTACAACTGGACAATTATCCTGGTATATATAATAATATTTCACTATCCAAACACATATCAAAACAAATTACTTATTTTTATCGATGTTTCTATAGTGTACAAAACAAACAAATGTAAAAGGATTGTGGTTATTATGTTTGAAAATTTATGAAAGAGATCATATTTCATCAATAAACTAGCATCCCCAAAGAGGTATTTTCGAAAATAATTACCATTTCACTTAAAATATTTATTAATCCTTTCTGTATTTAAATTTTTTCAGTACTACCATGACTATCACAAAAATTCATATTCATAAGATGATATATATCTATTTAGAAATGAATGGTCCGCATACCTGATGGAAGATTGTACACAAATAGGATGAAGGTGAATTCTTACTACTTATGTTATCCTTATATGATCATTGATATCTCCATTTTTTACACTTATTAAGAATATATGATCACCCTTTATTATGTTTTACATCTTTAGGTTATGAATAATGGTTTTAGAAATGAGTTGTCTTTCTAGTAAAGTATAACTTAATGAGAGAATCTTAGGAACTAGTTCTTTATGTTTTCATGTTTCCAAAATCCCTAGACCTAAACTATTATGGAATGGATCATTTATATTCTGTATTTTGGTAATTTATGCAGTTATTTCTACTGATGTGGTGTGTTGGAAGAATATCGATTGTCCATCACTCACAAATTTAATAACAAAACTAAGGATTCTTCACTATTGTTAGCTAACTACTGCTTAAACAAAACATCTGATATGAACTTCGGATCCAGCGTCCCCGTGATACTCTCATTCAACACCATCTCTTTGATATCATAATCTAGCCTTCATTTTTCCTTCTCTTCCTTCACCCATTTAATAGGTAAATGGGTGCAGGAAGAGAAGAAAAAGTGAACGTTGAATGATGATATCATAGAGATGGTGTCGATTGAGAGAATCACGGGGATGCTGGATTAGAATATCATATCAGATTTTGTGGAATGCAGTAGTTAACCAACAGTAGTAAAGTGCACAAAGAATCAATAATTTTATTATTATCTTACATCTGGACCAAAGAAACCCTTTGGAAAGATGTAAAGGTAATATTACAATATAATATGTCTATTTTAACAAAAAATTATATAATGAAATGTTGATTTTATTTTTGTCATTCCTTATAGGGATCGTTTATTTTAGAAGATTTTTTGTCCATGTGACATGCCTTTTCAAGAAGAGAAATGACGCTATGTCTACCCAATCACATAGGTAATACAGATGTTTACACAGTAAAATCATTTTCCATAGATCTTAAATCTCAACAATTGTTCAAATAAACCCACATCATATATACATATTCATGCCCATCAAAATATGGTTGCCTATGCACCTCATATAGAACCTAAATCACATCAATGACCAGATGTATACATACCTCACATAAAAATTCTTGAAGAAGAAAAAAACACTTCGTTATAAGGAAGTGAATACCTGACTGATTCCCTTGGGCTTCTATTTTTATTTTAGTACTATAAGATACTCTTGGTATTCTGTGAAATTTCTTATAGGCAGGAGAGTAATGGTAAATCTATTAAACAAATGAGTCAATATTTCATAGCTCTATGAGTACTCTTAAGTTTTTTCTATACTTCACATAATCCTCTTCATGCGATCATGTCACATAAGATCCTTTGTATGAATGCTTCATGTGAACTGATCGTGTGATCTCATCACATGATCAAATCACAAAAACAAACCACATAATCAATTAAGGTAATTCACTTAAACCATGATTCGTGTATTCTTGTCTTATTTACATGATCACATAAAGCTTAATGGGTCGTGTAATCGTATAAATCTCCTAGGTTCATTTGTTCACGTGATCCTATTATGGTCATGTGATCACATGACTTTGAACAAGTCATGCACTTAATATGATATTTCTAATTTGTCATGTGCCCCTTTCTTACTCAAGTCCTTTTTAACCCAAAATCCTCTATTTTCATAATTAATAAAAAAAATCTATTTCTTATTATACAAATGAATTCAATAATTGAAGCTGAGGAGGCTATAGTTCATTGGACTATAATGGTCGATAGTGTGGAAGTCCACTAGTTCATAGTCATTTAGTCCACTCATGAGCATCTTAAAAGCTTTATGGGAACCAATATCTTGGATTTTCAATTTTCTAATTATTTTCCCTTATATGGGTTTGTTATTTGAAATGATACTATGATCTCACCACCTTATAAAGGGATCATTCCTCCCTCCTACATCCTTAATTCTAATAATATATTTAGGGAGAACATCTCATAAGTGGGTAATTTCATCTCCAAAGAAGATATCTCTAACGGTTAATTTTGAAGCCTATGTGGATTCATTTTAAAGGGTTCTAACATGATTTGGAGAGTACACTCTTAGAGGCTCCTGATATATGTAACTATTAGGTTTATAACCTATCTAGGATGGTGGTATCACTAGGAAAGTGTTAGAATTTATTCTAAAATTGAATACTCCTATGAAATTGAATACACTATCATATATGTTTTTTTAAGGTTGGGGCCGAAGCCTCAATTTATTATTTAAAGAAAAGACCTCTTTAGACTGGTTAGAGGAAGACCAATTACTTATCTCGAAGGACCAAGGCCAAGTGTCCTGAATATAAGGCTTGAAAGCCTATTTTTTTCCCCAAGGGACCCCTCGGTGAATAGTACTGCTACAGTACCCGTGCTGCTACAGTACCTACTGCAATAAAACTGCCACTATAGTACCTTCTATAGTCCCTCCGCCGCTACAGTGTCACTGCTACTACAATTCTGCCACTGCTACAGTACTTCTACAGTTCCCTACTACAATACTGCTACAGTACCCCGGAAATTCTCCCCTACCCGGATTTGATCCTGGGTCTTTTGGATGCCAATAAGGAGCCTGTACCACTAGGGTACAGGCTCGTTGACATACACTATCATATATGTGTCATATTGTATAACCTCTATTTGCACTTGTATAACTTCAAGGTGAAGAACAATTAGTATTAATAGAAGTGACTTTATATGTGACTCAGGGTCATTTTTTATTGGAATATTTCAATATCACCAATCAATTCAACGTTGAGGTGATGGAAGTGGATAATGTGGCTGATAAAGGTATGTTCTCAATTATTACCATGAATGTTGATTTTCTGATGGCATTATTTTTCTATTGACTAATAATACTTATATGCTCTATTAGAGTAACTCCACCTTAGAGCTCAGAAGTCCCAGATCATTCCACTTTTTATCACTCCCCACTATAATAACTAGGGCACAAGTATTTCCTTTTTCAAGCACGTAAAGGGATGTGAGTATGAGTCCCTCACTTAGAAACTTGGTCCTGGGGTATTTTCCTATTTCTAGACTAGTTCTGAGTTGGCTTTCAGAACATGCAACATTTAATCAATAGTTTCAGTGACAAGTGTGGGGGATACTTGGAATATAATCATGTAGGGTACCTTCAAAGAGCTCAAATACTTGTTTGGACACCTTTGGTACATTTTCACAACCCTTGGTTATGGTGAGTTATATTATCAAGAACTCCATGCTAGTGTGAAGGAGGTGGACACCATGAGGGAGAAAAGGAGGTTCAATGAGCTGATAGTATCAATGGTGGAGGCATAAAATTTGGTCATTCAACATCAGAATGAGGACTTGAATGAAGCATACATGTGTACAATAGAAGTAGAAAATCATAAAAATTTAGTAATTGATGGGAGGTATGAGCTAGATAGCTTCTAACATGAATTGTATCACCTATAATAAATTCTCAATGTTATAGAGAAAATATTGATAGAGAGTATAATCTTATCATTGTGAAAGAAAAATCCATATTTGATGCTGCTAGTGGGGAAGAGGCACCAAAACAGGGTGTAGATGTGGAAACAAAATTAGTTGATCATTTGTACTAATTCATATCCTACTCTATATCATTGTCTAGTAGATCTGAAGGGGGTATTCTATGCACATACTATTTTTATTATTCTAACGTTATCCTACCCCCCATATTTGGGGAGTTATGGGAGAGACTCTATAATGTGGATATTCCTCCCTTTTTTTGTTTCCATTAAATGAAACCTTTTGGAATCCATATTATTATTGACATTTCTCCCTCTTCTTTTCTCATCCATGTAATCTTAACAAAACAATATTTATATTTCAATGAATCATGTGGAGCCTTTTCTAAAATATTAATTCAATCCAATGAAATATGGATATATAAAGGTTGTAACAGGTATGAATGGACATTTTATTAATGTATTCTTTCATCTTAATGTTTAATTTATTTCATTCTTGTATTACTAACATATTATTTGTTTTCTTATGTAGGTGGAATTTTTTTCTTGAGTTCATATGCTTTGTTTTTCAACTAATACCATGGATGAAATTTTTGAGAGGTGATCATAGATGCAAAAATGATGAAACATTAATGTTTTTAACTGTTTATTGGATAATATTAATTATAACCATATAAAAAAAATTTGAAATGTATATAGTATTGTGCTTTTTTATTCATTATTTCAAGTAAATTTATATAGAATTGTTTGTGAAACTCCTATGTGTGATGTTTTGTTCTTCTATGCTTTTTGTGTGTGTAGGTGTTGTTTTGTGCAGCTATTTTGTGTAAAGGTGATATTTTGTGTTGTGTGTGCAGGTTCTATTTTTGTGTAGGTGTGTAGGTTTTGTGAAGTTGTTGTGCAGGTGCTGGGTGTGCTATTAAATAAACAGCAAATCAAGGGAAACTTTGCCTTTATCAATGCTAATTAAGCATTTATAAATTTTGACTTTATCAGTGCTCAAAATAGAGCTGATAAAGGTGTACTTTATTAGTGCTCAAAATAGCTTTGATAAATTGGGCCTTTATTGGCACTCAAAATAGAACTAATAAAGGTGTCCCTTTATCAGTTCTTTTTTAGCGCTGTTAAAGGGGATCCCCCTTTATCTCTGTCGTGATTAACAATGCTCTTCTAGCACTGTAAATGATAGTTTCTAGCACCTTTAAAAGCCCAATTTGTAGTAGTGAGATCATACCAAAGTGGGAGGGATCCAATTTCATACATAATTTCACTCTAGTGGAGCTTATTATTTGGGCACAATTGATAATGAAATCATCACTTTAACCACTAATGAAAGGTTTCTCAAGAAATATTTTTCATAAATTTCACATCTGTTCAAATTATCCTAGCCACATGAAACTTCCACACCACAAATTCCAAACCCCATGGTATATGTTTTTAATGGTGTTTTGTTTGTTATCTAGTGAAATATAGGTAATACTACAATTTATTCTTGTTTCTCATACTAAGAATGTATCACATGATATTAGAGGACTTGGTCAATAACCCCATTTAGGTTAGAAAAGATCTTCAAACCTAAATATAGGAAACATATGGTTATTAATTCATTAATTTAAACAACTTAGAGTGTCATTTTCTACATTTCCTAAATTCCTTATATAATATCCAGATCTATAAAGAAGTTCTTAGTGAACAATTTATTTATTCCTGGGGATATTATTTCCCCCTCTCCTCACATGAGAGATCAATCTATGTGGGTAATTTCCATACATGAACTATATGTGGATTGATTACTAATTACTTTAGGATACATAGTGATTCTAGTATCATTTATCCTAGAAAGAAGTTGAAATCATAAAATACCCCCTCCTTTTGTAAGAACGTGATAAAAATAAAGGTTCTATCCATTTAATGGGGGTTCAATTACCATAATGGTTGACCATGATGTCATGGTTTTTTTGACCAATGACAAAAAATTCCCCTCTCCTATGTATGATCCAAATATTTATAGTATTTTTCATTATGGATTTTTTTATCCAAGAACCTAAGAAAAAAATTTATCCCCACTATGAATAAAATTTAACCTATAAGAGGGAGCATCACACCAGAACTATGTGTGTCTTGAGTATTATCTCGAGAGGATACATAGTGACTTATAGATCTTATATCAAATTCCCATCCACAAATACCATCAAGGAAAATTAATTTTCCCCTATGTATGAGTTAGATATACCAAGTAATATCCAGTGTTGATTATTCATGAATCTTCAACAATAAAGAATAGAAAATAAAAAAATATGGAATTCTAGTGTCAGAGTATTCATGTATGTATGTATTATTTCCCAATTACCTCTCATGTTAGGATATTATAATAACTCCATATAGCTTCATTCTTGTCCTCATGGGATACATAGTGAAACCAAGATCCGCTATCTTTCTCAATCCATGAATCCCAATCAAACTATTTATTTCTTCCAAGTATTTTTTACCATATTTTTGAATATTTTTACCTCTATTTGTTTTTCACTAAGGAATAATTATATTAACTTTCTCATGATCCTAATTTATGAAAAGACCCTATATAATGTTCCTCATCATATAACATTAGAATTCAAGTTGATTAATTATTTTTTATGACATCAAACTACATGACATTTATTCCACCATGCATGATGTCAAACCATTCAATGTCATTTGCCATATATGTCCTAATTTCCATAAAAGAGAGTCAGATTCATGTAAGGATGATCAACATAGGATTTTTACTCTAGAAAAGTACTAAAGAAAAATCACCATTTATTAGTGTTATATCCTAATTCTAAGATCTTTCCCTATGATATAAGAACCATGAAAGGCTTGATTCTTGTTATTTTAGGATGTGTAGTGGGGACTTAATCATATAGTTCAGACTAAACTATGAGTTATCATCCATAACCATCTATTCTATGAAATTATAATAAGATGATTATAAAAATATCATTTATAACATGCTTCCATCACTTTAATATAACACCACTTTTTTTAAATCACACTTTACATGTCAAGTGTCTCAGAACACCATAAACCTTTCTGGCCATCGATGAAGATCATATTCAACCCCAAATGGAAATTCTTATTGAATATATACACTATTCACCAGATATGGACATGTATAAGCACCCCCCCCCCCCAATATGGCCTTTCAACTAGAGGAATATTCATCCTTAATGGAATGATAATATAATATATTTATGGACACACAACATCTCAATGGAACCTATAATTTTAATGTTGTCCATGGTCATCCCTTACATACATATTTTTTTCACCGCTTCCGATTTAAGTACCTCATGTTTTAATTTATAACTTTATCACTCCTCTATTTAAAATCCAATGGGACAATCTTAGTCTTTGGGCCCCATTGGGGTTGTTACTTCTACCCTCCTTAGGGTCTATATATTCTGACCATAAGCTATTTATTCACCTTTTATATAGTTTATAGTTTCATTAGGAGCTTCTCTCATATAAGTTGTACTTTTCCCTTTCCACTATATGAACTATATCATCCTCTTGGTTAAAGCATCAAAATAAAAAAAAACTATGTGGGATCTATTATGGGGATGTTGTGTTGTACCATTTCCATTCTCCCTCTCTTTTCATTAGGTTAATAATGTCTTTCAATCCTCATGAAAACCACAGAACATTGGTGGTCCACACACTATGGACATAAACTGGTAGCACCCTATGGGTATAAGAATTTGACCCAAACTATGTTCATTACATATTGAGAACATTAATATGGAACTAGGCCTATTTTAACCTCTATTATAATCTAGATCATATTAAATTTCATGCCTCGTGATTTTTTTCCTATGGTGTTATACTAGTTTAATGACCCTAAAAATCAAATCCCCTTAGTCCAATCCCAATGACCATAAACTGGCAGTAACTTCATTGGTCAAATTGTATGACCATAACTCTATCCCTCATTGTTCAAGACCAAATGACACTAAAATATAGATTACAAAATAACGAAAACTATAATGTTATAAACCCATAAAAGGTAGACTTAGAAAAAGATCAGTCATTACTCATTAAGCCACCCAATTTTAGGGATTTTGTACAACTTAAAGAATAAATAGAAAAGTTACAATTCTTATAGGAATTGTCATGTGATGCTTGAAACATTTGATCCATGATTTTTGAACCAATTGTTTCATGAAAATTTTTGAGTGGTGGAATATATTTCTCTTCACCCTGATGGTGTTCTACCTATATAGTTGTGTAACCATTAGGGTTCCAAAATCCTTATTTAATACTCCTTAATTCCATAAACCTACTTCATTTTGTGAGATCTTGAATCCTAAAAAATATTCATGGATATCAAAAATGTGTGTAAGAACTCCAAATTATACCTCCTGTTGACTATGAATGTAATTACCTAGATATTTATCTGTATATTTTCCCTTGATACGACCTTACAACCTAAGTAATCTTCTCCCACAGGGAAAAAATCCTATAATCTTTTCATGCCTTTGAAGAATTTTTGTAGAACCCATCATTTGAAAATGGTATGTGGTCATACCTAACTTATTTGTTCCATGTCATCAATCTTGATTTTTAATTTTTTCAGTTAAGAGTTAGAAAACCCATACAAGGGATTTACTACCCTCTATATAACACACTTTTTCATAATTCCCAACTTCGAGAAGAGATTTAATATCCCATCCTCAAACATTTTAATAGTCCTTAGTCAATGACCATAAAACACATGAAATGATAGTCTCGGATTCATGACCATAAACTAAATTGTCATTATCTAGTATAATACATTTTAGTAATGAGTCCCTTATTCATGTAGGGTTTTACCTTTACCTTTCCTGATGGACTATCCCATGTTTTTTGTCAAATATTTTTTACCATAGACATAATCTATTTTGGTTTAAATTTCATGACCTAAAACTACTAAAGGAAAGGGACATGAATTATTCTAGGTTGAAAACCCACAAAGGGAAACCTAGAGAAAAGTTGAGTCTCTACTTTCTAGACATGTTCCTTGCATGATTCAGAAAAAATTGGGTGTTTGAAATTGAAAATGAAAAAAACATGATTGGTTAAAATACTATAAAGGGATATTAGAGAATAATATGAGTTCATTCCTACTAATATTCCCACATATGAGGAATAAATAAAAGTTAAGGGGAAAAAAGAAAAAACCCAAAGCTTGTGAGGTGTACAATATATCCCCACCAAAAGTCTAGTAGTGTCTGCTAGATCCCTTGGCATCAAAAAAACATAGAGAATTAATCCTTTTTATGTGCCATGTGATATCATCCTAGGGGATCCATGTGAAATATATAGATAAAAAACATCAATTCACTCAAACCCTTTCAAAAATTGGAATCCTAAATCCAAATTCCCCTATTGTTATCATCATCACATTGAGTCATCTCAATCATCCATCCAAATGGATCGAATCTAGTATTGCATTGATGGTAGTTGTGAAGATACCCATCTATTATCCATTCCCATGAGGAATTAATTCATCCAAATAGAGAAACTCTATTTCTAAATAGAGTATCTATGAATATAACCATATTTTAGTTACACATAGGAGTGAATTATTCATCCAAAAATATCAAATCAATTCTTACATTAAAGGCATTTATGCCTATACTTATTCATAATCTACACTGATGAGGACATAATTTATCCAAATAAACCAAATTTAGTGTACCATTAATGCTATAGACTCATATACCCATCCATGATATATGAATGAGAGGAAATAATTCATCCAAATAAAGAAACTCTATTTTTATGGTGATAGTAGTTATCTCTATACCCATCCATGAGCCATGACTAGGAGTAAATCATCCATCCAAATAGACCCTCTCTAGTGTTATAGTGATGGTATCTATTCCTATATCCATCCATGATCCATGACTTAGAAGAAATAGTCCATTCAAACGGACTAAATCTAGTGTTACAGTGATGGTATCTTTTCCTATACTCATATTTGATCCACTCTTGGGAATAATTCGTTCATCAAAATGGATCAATTATAGTGGTATGGTGATTCAAGTTATGCCTATACCCATCCATGAGCCACACCTAGGAGGAAATGATCTTTTAAAATTGACTAAATATAAATTTATGTTGATGGTGGTTATTTTTATACCAATCTGTAATCCATACCCAGGAGGAAATGATTTTTACTCAAGCATTTGGGAACCACAACTCACTCCATTAATTTAAAATTAAATTTTTAAATTGTTTCATTTTATTTTTATATTTTTAAAATTTTCATAGATTATTATGGGGTGGTAATAAATGAATTATAGAATTAAATAAACTAAAAAAAATTGACATCACGCCTCATTTACATTCATTTACAAAAGAGAGAGAAGTATCCACAATTTTGAATCGCTCCCTGTAATTAAAAGAGAAGGTAAATATATATAACAAATCTATAACAAATTGATACTGTAGGATTTTCTGAAATTATTTTAGTGAGTAAACTAAATATTAGTGAGAAGTATCGATGGAATGTGAATATTTTCCCATTGGATAGATTCGGATTCATCCATTAGATGCATCCACTCAATAAGAGTAGTTAATTATTAGATCCTTCATTCAAGGCCATCATGCCCAACATCTGTCTATAGTAACTAGACCTTCATCCTTGCCCTATGTGACTCATACACCCAATGTTCTTCAGTTTGGATGACCATCCAGTTTTTAAGCCACACATCTTTAGCAGTAAAGTGATTTAGCTCCATTGTTACCCCCTCTATAGATTCTACTTATTGTTTAACATGATCAAATAAGAGGAATTCGCACTTCTGGGCTTCCAGTATCTCTCTAGAGGATATAAATTTATGGATGATATTTTGTAAGTGCTGATAATTGAACCCCCTATACCTAATCCATATAATATCTAGAAAAATATCTTTTACTTATCAATAATCTCCTCCAATACAGTATTTGTGGAAATATAATAAACTTGGTGCTAAGACCATTTCCTTGAGGCTTGATTTTCGACAATAATATTGATACCTAGACACGGGTTACTCAATGTTACATGTACATATATTCTAGAATCAATTTCACTATAGAGGGACCAAATTAGGTCCATAAGACAAGTATGGAGTAACCTTTTGTTACTGCTTCTTGGTAAAATTAAGTAACTGAATCGATAAGGGATATCCCCACCAATGTTTTTTTTTCAATTAGCATAGAAAGATCAATATTAGTAATATAACCCATAAAACGTATTTGTGACATTAGGTCTGAATAATTACCAATGTGAAGAGGAACTAAAAATGAATATTCCCAATAATGCATGGAATTCTTGGTTAAAATATTCTTCTTCTAAAAAAATTCTTAAATGAGATTTCTAGAAAGATTGTCTAAAAATATAATGGTATATTTACGCATCAGATAAGATCTCCCGGTTTTCCATTTAGGTAATGCTCCACCAATGATTTAGTGTATTCCCAAGACATGTTGGTTATATAATTAATAGGTGTAAGTGTGATCTTTATTTCTAAATCCTCATGAGAAAGCATCAACCAAAGTTGAAAACTATTATTGAGTGTTTATCTCTTATAACCATGATATGAAGTAGCATTATCACCTTTAGTGTTCACAAGTGATCACTCTATCAGTTTTAGATATCAATACCCCATCTCAAAACAAGATAACATAGGAACATTCTTCATGAATTACACCATTTATATATATATAAAATATAGAAGGTGAGATATTATGAATGATGGAAAATATAATATGATTCCTCAAAAAAACAATAATAGTATCGAATCCTAATAACATTAAATAAATAATAACAATTCTGAGAAACTTGGTAAAAGTGACATAATGATAAATTATGGCTATATTTTTATACTAATTTCATTGGAAATTTCTCTCCATCTAACTATATTGAATTTGGATTAGTTTACTAAGATGATTTACTAACCTTTATTCAGGTATGTAGCTTAGAAGATGATAAATACATGAAATGGTGGGTCCTTCTAAGTTAATGTAATGCCCTTGTTCTAATGAAGCTACAATAATCAGGGTTCCAATCATGATAGCTAGACAAGAATTACCAATTGGAAAGAGACATCCTCTGAGAACCATGACTTAAAATAGCATTAGCCAACGATCTGAATTAATATCCATATGAACCTTATAGCTCCATGTGATATAATAGCTTACTTCTAGGTTAGCGCTATATGAGCCTCATATATATCAAGAATGTTGGGTAGAATGGGTCCTCATACACCAGACCTTTGGCTACGATTTATTATGTTGTATCAATATTTTTTACCCAATAACCAAATGTGATAATTGAATGGGATTAAATAGCATTCCCAATGATCTCTCAACCTTAGTCAAAAAGTTATTCTCTAGAGGAGTGGTCTATTTTTAATCCACCCATGTGTTACACATCAAAAATAACTCTTCATAAATTTCCCTAGGAATTAAGATTCCTTATAGTTGATAAATATCCCAAAAACTAATTCACACCTCACCATGTGGTAAGTGTAAGGGTTTGGTACATGGGAACTAATGGATAAAAAACTTATGTAAAATATCATCTATTGGATATATCATAAATTTAGAGGTCCATACATCATGGTAATGAAACTTCCCTCGGCCAATTGGTAAATTTTTATTAGCCTCGATGTACCTATAAATCCCAAACCCCTTCATTAAAAAAGTTTTCATCATATCATAATCCCCACTTTAGGATCCATCCTATTTTTAAATTACCATGTGATATGTTAGAATTAGATGGGTAATCTGGAGTGATAGGCTATTGGGTTGCATCTTAACCATTTATAGTAAATGGAGGGTTGTTCAGGACAAATGAACCTCCCTAACATAACTCTAGGACTAGATGAACCATGGTGGATATATTATCTTGAATATATTTAGGGGATAAATTGAACTAGGATGATAGAAATATTTCAATTTTCATTGAAATTAAGGTATCATTTTGTAACTCAAAGTAAGATATGGATATCTTATTAGATAAAGTGTAATTTGGAAATTATGGTGTGAGAATTTCCTTCAAGGAATCACTATAAGCAATAATATCATATCATGGGTTATTCCTAAATTTTCTATTAATTAAATCCTCTTTTTGGCCACTATCATTGAATTAGATAAATGTATAATCCAAGAATCCATTGTCTCTGCAAACCTAAAATATAGGAATGTCTAGTTTTTAAAACTCAATAAATGTAAGAAATCTCTAAAAATTTAACAAAGGATGAAATCCCACATAATAAATTTTTAACCATATAGAAGTTCTATGTGAACATTCTAAGTTCATATATAGAATTCCTCAATAATTACAACTATAAAGATAAATATAAGATGGTTTTTTAATAGAAATTCACACAAATAAAAATACATAGGTGAAAGGAAGCTAGGAAAATATAGCTTTGAGACCTAAAAAAATTAGATTCAAGAAAACAATAACAAAAGAGGGACCCATACTATATTTATATAGAGAGTATATCCTCCTATCGGACCATGTAGTGCTTTGGGGGATACTATTTTCTCTTCCGAATAACCTCTTATTTTTTATAATAAGACCACATATCATGGGGTAATCTTTTGAGGTATGTAAAGTCCCCAACCCTCAAAAATTACCAAGAACCCAAGCACTGATACAAGTTGAATTGAAAGAATTGGTAATGTAAATTTATCATAATGAAACTAGGGTTTTCAACAAAGAAGGTCACCTTCTTCCCAAAGCATCTTGTGTGCATCTTGAAGCATGACCTCGTCATTTTTGGTGGAGAGGTGGGTGACTATTTGAACAAGAATGATCATCAATTTCATTTTCAGTGGATAGACCAACCATTATGTGACCACAAATCATAAAAATGACATTTTTGGTCGAAATACAAGCTTCTATGTGATAAATAATAAACTCCTCCATGAAGGTATTTCTTTGGGACTTTATTTCTTTATAGTTCCAAAAAATGATCCTATGAGACCACACATCACAACCCCTATCATTTTTTATTCAATGAGAGGTTATTTTGTGTCCTTTATGTACTATCATGTGGTTACCCATTAATATAAACTAATTAAAGTAGCAATAGCAATAAATATCCTACTCTTTCTTGATATAGAGACATATGAATAGAGAGAGTTATAGATGGATAGAAAAATATATGGAGGAGCATAAAAAGACTATGGGTGAAAGATCTAAAATTATTCCCAGATACGACATTCCCTTTTGGGAAGCAACATCAATGAGATCTTTTATAAGTAAATAGAAAGATAAAATGACTTTGTGTAACACCCATAAATCATTTCCTTAAAAAAGGGCTCATAAGTAATCTATTCCCTGAAGAACCTCCTTTCTATAGGTACTTCATGAATAAAATATGTAAACATAGTTCATGGAGGGTGAATTATGAGTGGATCTTTTCAAATAGTTCTTTGCAATGGGTTCTTCGTGTCGGGTTCCTTGTTAAAGACCCTTCATGAAAGGTTCTTTACAATACAACCTTGAATCCCTTCATTTTTTACACTCACTTAAAATAATATATTCTCTTTTTCATAGGGGTGACTTTAGAGTTTTTATTACCCTATATTCCATTCCTATGGCCCATGAAAATTTTTAGAATTCTATTTATATTTTTTAAAGTAGTCAATTATTGAATAAATGACCTCTCAAACTCAAATGATCGGGATTAGTTCTCTTTTTGAAAACTAAGAACCTTCAAAAACCCATATTATCGAAGTCATATATCTCTATGGAAAACTAAAATTATTAATCCCCAATCTACCCATTAGTTTCATCCCTATCATGGAATAAAAATTCATAAAATATGACATTAAACTATGTGTCCACCTTCCTAAGTGTATGACACTAAACCTCATGCTTTACCGATACAACCAGAATATGATTCCATAGAAAATTAGTGTGGTATTCCTCATGTAATGATAAAGAGATACCCCTTCATATAGGGGTGGATTTAGAGATTAATCCCAATTCATTGTTCAATGTGCATGATCATATATTATGTCTTGTTTTTTGGCACCAAGAAGTACTCATTTGGTCTTATAGATATGAGTTGATCATATCATTATTATAATTAAAATTCCTTTAATGTGGGCCTCTTATATGGTGTAAGTATAAACATATCTTCCAAGGGAATCCCAAAAATTCATAATATTTGTTTAATCATCTATTATCCTATATTTAATAACATAAATGTACTCAAAATGTGGGGTTAAAGTGAGTGGAAAACATCACCAATAAAATACATAAAACTGAAATCTTAACAAATTCAATGAGCATTTGAAATCATAAGTAATTAACATAAGATGCATCATGTCATAATAATGATATGAATCCTCGCCCATGGGAGGATTCAGAGAACAAGCCTAATTCATTATATAATTTACTTGATATTTTATTGTTTTTTGTTTCTAACACTAAGAATTATTCACATGGTCTTAGAGATCTAATTTGATCATTCCATTAGCATCATTAAAATGACTTCAAAATTGGTCTCATACAAGGTGTATGGAAAAACTTATCTTTCAATAGATTCCTCCACATATGTAAGCTTAGATCGATCCTCTATCTTCATTGATATGAGATTCATTGAGTATTTTTAGTTCCATGAACATATTCCCATAAACATATTCTTATAACACCATGCATAAACACATATTAAATCCATCATTCATTTTGATTCAAAATTTCTATTTTATTCTATAAAATACGAATTTATATCATCATAAATATCTAGTTTGACTTCCTATAAAATGTTCAATGTCATATCCACCATATAAAATACTTCATATACTATATTTTTTATTTTATAAAAATAATCAATAAAAATATGATTCATATAAATAAATAAATAAATAATAAATTTCACCATCACCCAACCTCTATGAAATATATAAACCCACTAATAAAATTACCATATTTTGAACCTAGGGTAAACATTTTGTTTTGAATCCAATTAAGTAATAAAAAATTCATTTTTAGAATTTAAAAATTTCCATTTTACCCTTCTTATATAAAAATCCAAAAACTTTTACAAACTCCCAAAATATACTTTTTCAGAACTCTAAAATTATATGTTAGGATTCCAAGAAATGGTTGGATTCATAAGATTTGAGATGGACTCAATGTATAATAACCAAGTTCTGAACTTGTTGGATACTTCTAAAGGGGTGAGACCCATAGGGTGAAAGTGAGGTTTCCATAAGAAAAATAACATAGATGGTGGAGTGTATACCCTATTTTTGGAAGATGGGTAAAAATAAATTCATCATATTTACTATGAAGAGACATTTTCTCCATTTGAAATTATAAATTCCATTTGAATTTTTATTAACAAGAATTTCATTATGATTATTAGATACATCAAATTGATATAAAAAAAATTCCATAATGTTATTTTAGAAGAGTACTTTTATATTATATAAAATGAATTTTTTAATAATAAAAATGGTGTTACTAATGTATGAAAGTTAAAAAAAATATTTATGGATTATAATATGTTTATCAGAGTTGGAATAACTTTTTTTGAAGAAATCAACGAATTTGATTTCGTTAAGAACCTGGATATATTTTCTCTTTATAAATGGGTTAGTAGGAGTATTATGGTCTTTATAGTGTTATATATCTATGAAATACTAGTAATCATAAATTATATCCCAACTTTAAATTATAAAATGTTATGATTAAAAAAATTTATTTTAATAAATGACATGGGTGAATCACCCTACATATTTTTTTCATAGATATTGAGAGATAGATTGTAGAGATTTCTTGGTTTGAGTCAGAAAAAATATAGTGATAGTGATAAAGATGGGTAGGTTAGAGAACTATAATAAGGGGTATTTATTAGTGTTACATGGTGTAAGTTTTATTAAGACTTAATATCCTTCTAATGAGTTTGAAAGGAAATGATTGAATGAGATTCCATATAAATTGACTATTAGATCTTTCCTATTTTTCATGTTTTGTATTCACTTGGTGTATTGTATGATTTGATTATTTCTATTATATACTGATCCAATACTTGAAAGAGTCATTAGATTTCAGTAAAATCTATCCATCAGGACAAGATTATAATTGAGGATTTCTTATTGGACTTTAGAAGTGAGAAATATCTCATTGCATGAGGTTTCATGGATTATAACTTCCAAATTAATAAGAATGATTTGAGATCACAATATGGTTTGATATGTCTTCTTAATGATGAATCTATTAGTTATAAGACTGAAAAATAATCCAAAATTGAGGACTTAATAATAAAATTATTATATATCATTTCATTTGATGTTGCAATGGAAGTTTTATATATTAAGAAGTTTAACACTGATCATGGATTATATCCAAGATTATTGGAATAAAACGATATCTAAAATGATAAAAATTGAGTAATTTATAAATCCAAGGAACCCTAGTCCCACCAATGTAGTAAACACATATATTATAATTACTATATCATTCTTTAAATCATTTAATAGTAACATATACATATTTTTTGAGTGGAGATGGAGGATAATTTATAAAATCCATTGAAAAATATATTAACATAGATGTATAATGAGAGTCTTTAAAATTATCCAGGTATTTTATACATAAAAGTATGGCTATAATGGTTGTTTATAATGTATATGTATCATGGTTTTATAATAAAGACAATATATATTTATCAATCATTCACACACACTCAATCTTTTATGTGAAGTGTAAAATGATAAAAAAATTCATTATTAATTTTATGTGACTCCTATTGATCATCATAATATAGTAATATGGGATGTGATGATATATTAAGATTAAAATGAGTAAATTTAGGTTTATGATACAAAGTTGACTCATGAGAGAATAAATTATAACTTATTATTTAGACTAACCTACTACAGTATTCCATATGGGATCTTATACATATGTTCATTGATATACTATGGAATTTATTTTTATATTAATACTCATTAGTTAAGTTTATCACATTATATCACATGAAAACCTTTTCACTTTGATACCTTTCTTATGCTAGCATTGAGACTAATAAAATTTGGTTATTGTTACTTATAGTTTTAGACATGTGGTAGTTTTTTGTTAATAAATAAGGTATTTTTCTCCAATTTTATAGGTACGGATTGTAGGCCCTCAATTAAATTATACTAAGAAAAGACATGTCTATACTTATCTAAGTGACATGATATATGATCATTTACTTGGATTAAATTTTATTTTTGATAATTGATAATGTATTAGTTGGACTATACTAGATTGAAATGTTCCATGTATAATGTTTTTTTGTGATGTCTTGGATAAATAGATTATATGATTATAAATATATTTTATTGAGATACCTCTTGTGGTATTTTTGATCATAAGAAGATTTGAATGTGTTTAATCTAGATCCTTCCAGTCCCATTTTTTGATTAAGTGATAATTAATTTTTTCTAGAGTCTAATTCTAGTTTACGGTTATGAATTTGAAAATTCATAATCAATTTCAATGATATAAAGGAACATAGGAAATCATTATCATATATGATGGAGCTCGCTCTCATTATATTCTCTATATTAACCTTTGAGGAGGTTACAACACACCATTTGAGGGAAAATAAGTCAATCTAAAATATTTACTGAATCCATTGACTGATAGATACATTATGAATAAAGAGTTAATTTATTTCTACTTCCTTATTAATATTATGATAATTTTATTGGAATATATTTCATGTATAATGAGGTAATAATAGTTTAAGTTTTTATTTAATTTTTTCATTCTCTATCTATTTATATCTTTTAGTTTGGTATTATGTTTTCATGTACACTTTTAAGATATAGAGGTATATGATAAAATCCTTCAATGTTTATATTTTGGTTGATTGCATATATATAATATTTCACTATTTTCAATATATTTTACTTTTTTTCCTAAAAATACAAAATCACACCCCTATAATTATCCAATATAAGTACTCTACTTTGTTTGAAGAAGAATCACTAAAATCCATCAAAAACTCCTCCTATTATTCTAGAGGCTACTGATAAGTAATGAGGGATAAAAAATATAATTTGGGAGACTATACCCATATAGAAAACACAAAAAGGGTTAAACCTAGATCTATAAGAAATCCATCATAACCCATCTATACATTTGGAAAATCCACCTATGAATAAATAAAATTGTGAAACACCACTTAAAAATCCCATATCATACTATATAAAAATAAATCAGTCATAAACAAAATGATTATTCATATATATAAAAAATAAAAACAATATTCACACATATAATAATAAATAAATAATTAAAAATTAATGAATATAAGAATAAAAATTAAAAAAAATACACCAGTGTAATGCCCCATATCCATATTTGTTAGCAGAATTAGAGAAAACTTGGATTTATCATAATTAGACTCATGGACATTTTGAGGTTTATATTTCAAATCATATTTTGAGATTATCATTTTTATTGAAAGTTTATTTTATAATACTTTAGAGTTTTTTTGTATAAATTTCATTGTTCAAGTAAAGAAAGGGAGATTGTGGTGTTACAGAAAAATTGTACACATATCAATGGATACCTGTATGGATAGTGATTTTTCTAGTATTTTATCATATTTAATTTAGTATCTAATGTTTCTATATTGGGTAATTAGTAGTTATTTTAGTGTGGTGGTGTGATCTAATGATGAACATCATGTGCCTTAAGGTAAGGAAATAGACACTCGATGGACTATTTTTTAATAAATTTATTTTTTTATAAAATCATAAACCACACAGTCTCTACTTACTTTGGTCATAATAGAGCCTAGGGACTTTATCACCTCTCCCTTAATATTATATTATCCCCCAAATATCTTATCCAATTCTTATTCGATTGGTGATTTTTCAATGACAATAACCTCTTACAAGTAAGGCTAACATTATGAACCACGTATTCCTATTTTCCATCTACAATTCAACATTTCATCACTATAAATCCCTAATTTTTTAAATTGTAATAGTTTTTATGATTTTACAAGATAAAGGGTAGTTCAAACTATATTAATGTATGGTTTAATTCTTATGATACAAGGTATGTAGTCCCTTGAATCTCTCCTCAATATATATGAATTTTCTTATGTAGTATGGTGGTGATCTTGGGTAATTGGGTGTGTATGACCTTTAAATGGGTCAATAGGGTTTCTTATTTTTGGTTGTGGTTGAATAAGGATCCCTAGAACCATAATATATGTACCAAATGTGGTTAACGTTGATTTTAGTGATGTCTCTTAATTATGTCAACAAGAAATTGTATATTATAGTTTTAAGTGGAATCTATGAAAGGTATCCTACATTAAGTTGATTATTTTATGGACTTTTAGGATCATATGGAGTGGTTTTTGAAATATATTTGAGATGGAAAATTTTTATGTGGGTAATGGGTTTTTAGGTCAAAGGTACTTGATTAAAGTAAGTCATTTGTTTTTGTAACTTGTATCATTGAGTTAAATTTCTAGTAAAAGGTATTATGCAACCCTATTTTTCAACTAGTGTAAACCTAATGAGGATAAATTAGGATGGTAGTTTCCTAATTATTGGGTTAACTAGTAATTTATTGTTTTGAAAGTGCATAAGTGTATGTTAAGTGACTTATCATTATTGGTAAAGTACTTAAGAATACAATTTTTCATGATTTTCCATAATTAGGGATGGTCATTATTGTTCGTGAGAGATTGAATATCAGGGGAGTATAACCAATTATATCTTACATGATTTATAGGGTATATATGGATATTGAAATGTGGTTTGATAAAACACAACTATAGAAAATTGATTTATCTTTTAGACAATTATGCTTAATTTTTTTTTTACTAGATTGAGTAAACCTAATATTTCCACTCATGATATGGTTGATATATTGATATGATGTTATTTTTGTGAGTTTATTGTTCAATTTATTATTATTTCTATATATATATATATATATATTTGTGTGTGTGTGTGTTGTGAATTTTTTTCAGGAAAATAAATTGAATCAGGTTTGATTTTGAATTTCTTATTCAGGTCCCATAGGATATTAGGGGATGGAGTATACAATTTATATAGTTATTCTTTCCAGTTACTACTATTTTTTGATAAAATGTTATAATATTTTATGAATTTAACCACCATGGAGATATTTATATAAATTTTTTATAGTTTTCTCTATTTTTCAATGGATATGTCTTTTACGAAAGAGCCTATAGTGAACAAAGAGATAGAAATAGAGGTGTTATGAAATTTATGTGACCTTCTTCCCCATGATTTTTTTCACTTCTCCAAAAGGATATAACCTCATTACATAAATATATGTGGTTATTTACTATCATATAGAGGATATAATAATATGTTACTTTTTCTCTTGGTTTTATCAATGAGGATACAATTTCTATTGAAATGGTTCCATGCATGACTTGAAGTAGGTATCCATTCACAAGTACCACTATCATGGATTTTGAGTGTAACATGCCAAATTTTTATGAATTATTATTTTTAGAATAAATTAAATTTATTCAATTTATTTCGCTAAATGAAAAAATAATTTTATCTTTAGTTATGCAAAACATTTATTTTTTATTACATTACATGAAACTAAGAGCTTATTTTTCTTTACATGTAATACTGAGTTTAAATTAAATGTGACATATTATTATTCAATATGATAGTTTTATCCTAGATATTGGAATGGAATTTATGAATAATATAAAATAGATTATTAAAATATGATTTACACATGAATATATAATTGATTATTTGGTTACCAATTAACTAGAAATGACTATAAAACCCTTTTGAAAATAATTGGAAATTTATTTCTGGAAAACTATTTTATGTCCACAAGTGTGTTTTACATCAATAAATTTAAAAAACAATTAATGAATTATATTATTTATATTTATATATTATATATTCAATATAATTATTAAAATTAATCTTATGTGTATTCTAGACAATAGATAAGTATAAATCCAATTTTATGCAAAAAACTGTATTTTCCTAAAAAGAGCGTTATCACGTTTTGTTGGTGAACCCATTTTAAAAATTATTTTTGAATCATTTAGAAAATTATTTAAATAAAATAAAATTCATTTATGAAATTTGAATATAAAAATTAGCTTATGATGAATTATTGGTATTTTTATGAAAAGTTTCATTTTTTTAATAAATAGTAAAAAATACTGAACTTTAATTAAAAGCTACAAATTTTTATTAAATATGTTATAAAGATAAATTAAATTTAAAATTGGTTATAAAGTATAATTATTTCAATTATAAATATATTAATCCAATTTAGGTCATTAGAATCAATTTTATATTGATATTAGACATTAAAAACTAGTAAACTGTTGAATATTTTCACTTTAAAATCTGATTTCTCGTCCCATCTGTGGGATTTATTTTAAATTAATTAATTAAAATTATGTGATTTTAATTTGAAAAAATTTATTCCATATTTGGAATCCTAATATTTTTTAAATTACTAATTGGTTTAACTTAATTTTTTAAAAAAACATTTTGTTAAAACATTTAAGATAAATTAGAGTAATTAAAGAGAAATCAAGTTTACTTAGTGGTTAAACAAAGAATATAAGTTATAAAAATGACCCAAAACTTGTTGAAAACCCATTTAAGGGTCTGATATCAACCAAAGTACTTTTATTATTTAGTTTTATTCTTTATTAGATCTTTTTTTAGGTATATATGTGGGTTTATCTAACATTATTTTGAAAAAAAGCAAGTGTTCCCACTCCCCCACTTATATAAGGCCACCCTTATCCCCCTATCTACACAACTTCAAAACCAATTGGTTTAGAAAATAACTACACAAATAAATTCTCCACTTCCACCCCTACTTCTTAAATACTTAATTTTGGCATAAATACAAACAAAAATGGCATTTGGTGCAAACCAAAAGAAGATACCAAAAGAAGAGGTAATGTTCATCAATGAATGTTTTTGTTTTATTTCATTTATCAAAACCCTTAAATTACTTTTATATCATGATTATATAATAACATAATAATATTAAATATTTTTAGATATTTTTATGTTAAGGTTAAAACATAAAATGACACACACATCTATCAAATGGGATAAAAAATAATCATTCTTGTGTACGACATACTACCGCCTCACGAACTGACATCATTTTTTTCCATTGCCACCTATTAATGTTGGTAATAATGGTGTAAATTATATATATATATATGATATTTATTATTTATTTATTCTTATTTAATTATTATATAACACATACCTTCATTCCTTCCATTTTATGGGAATACAATAATGTCGTTCATGCGTATGACGAATTACTGTCTCGTGATGCAATGTGATTCATTCACATTTTACATGGAATTTATTAAGGAATAATTAACTTGAAATATTTGAGATATATAAATTAAAAATTATATTTCAATGATGATATTTATATATATATTATTTACTTTTCTTTCTTTCAATATGACATTAAAATAGTAACAATATTCATCCGTACAAACGATCTACCGTCTCCATGAACGATGTACTTAATTTACTCTTTCTATCATTTATAGATTATTATAATTACATATATAATGAATATATAATATATTTATATCATGGTTTAAATTATTTAAATTTTTAAATCATTATCAAAGTAAGATTCCCAAAAACAACAAGTCAAAACATATATGAAAAACAAAGCATTTATTACTCGAAACAGGTCATTAACATGAAATTGTTAATAAGCGTGTAATAAAATTTCATAAGAAAACAATATATTTTTTGATATATATGAATATGGTTCTTTAATTTATGTATAATAAACTTATATGTATTATAAATTATGTTTCAATGTGTCTGATGGAAGTCAAAACTTAAGGTATGGGGATTTCTAATCTCACTTTTATTTCTATAATACTTATCCAAAATTCACCACTCATTTATCTTATGTGATGTATATACCAAACTATGACATGTTATATCATGAATTTATTTTATTTCATGATATAAAACATTTAAATTTATGTTATTATTTCATGGATCTCATTATTCAAAAGTTACTCAAGTAGGAATGGATTTCCGTCTCACTTTTTACTTTCATGAGAGACATGTCATATTCACCACCTTTTTATATTATGTGGTGTATATAATACATATAAATGTATAATATGTTTCTTATACTTAAAATTATTGTTATTTACATATCCAATTTTTTCTCACATTGATTGGGTTTACAGTTTAAAATTATCTAAATCTGTAAGATATTTTTTCTCTAATATTCTTTCTTTAAGACGTACGTTATGTTATACACCAATATTCTTTAATTAGGTGTATATAAAGCCCCTTTCACATTTAATATCATGAATTTATTCATCCTCATGATATTTTATGTTTCATTTTATGTTATTCCTTCATGAGGATTATGATTCAAGGTTAAAAAAGTGGTAAGAGTTTTATGTTACAATCTTAACATTTATGGGGATTGTTTATGATCAAGTCTCCAATGTTTAAATCTCATGATCTACCTCTTAATAATTATACTAAATTTTATTCTAATATATTTATTCATGATATCTTTATGTAATGGTACCATTTTTTCACTATTTTATACTAAATATAATTAATAAAATTCATTTTAAGAAAATCCATCTTTATTTCTCTCTTCGGCCAGAAATATGTTTTCTTTCAAAAATATTTTTTTAAAAAAAATACTTTTAAAAATGTGTTTTGAATGATATTTTAAGATAAATTTCAAGGAAAAAATATTTTGAAACTTTTTTACGTCATTTAAATTATTTTCAGTTCTTCTTTTATAGGTCTTTAGGGTTATATTCAAGGAAAAAATTTATCAAAATGTTTTATGTTTTAAAAATTATTTTTCAAAGAGGAAAATCTATTTTCCTTGAGAAAATTTTTAAATGATATTTCCAAAAATTATTATCCATCTAATATGAAATCCATTTGTGTTAAATATTCCTTATGGGGGATATTATCCAAGGATACCATTTATAATCTTTTTCTGAATGGTTTATGTTTTGTTAGAATCATGTTTATAGAACCCATTTATTTTAAACAAGTTAATCATTTTTCAAAGATATTGTTATAGAACCCATTTCTTTTCCATGGTTTAATCATGTTTTATAGAGATTGTTATGGAACCCATTTCTTTTCCACAATTCAATAATGATTAAAATATATTTACATGAAACCCATTTATTTTTTATGGGATAGTCAAGTTATAAAGGTAATAATGGTTGTCTTTATAAGTTTTATGATTAAATGCAAGCTCTTTTTACTTTATTTATGTTGTGGATTATTGGAATTACTTATACGATGGTGTTACCTAAATAGATGTGAGTAATCCCATTACATATTATATTATGGGTCAGCCTAGACAGCATTGGGTAATACCAATATATCTTATACAATAGGGAGGCCAAGATAGAACTATTTTAGCCCATTACAGCTTCTATAATGGGGAGTCTAAGATAGAATTAGGTGGGTCCATTATAGATTACTTTATGGGTTTTACCTAATTATAGTTCAATAATTTTTTTAATTATAAATCATATATGAGCTCAAAGGGTACACAGGTTCTTAGCCAAATCCCAAAGATGAGGGTACACATGTGTTTAACCTAAGCCCAAAGATGATAGTACATGGGATCTTAGCCTAAGCCAAAAATAATGAGGGTACATAGGTGGTCAACCCAGTCTCAAAGATAAGGGTATACAAGTGGTCATCCCATGCACAAAAAATAGGTTACATGGGTTGTTATCCCAATTATAAACCAAGTACACTGATGGTCTTCACAAGTATAACATGTCATGAATGTCTCAGTGGTTAGACTTGATATAATATTTTTATGCTGGTTTTTATTCCACAAATTCAATGTCTTATGAGAATGTTATTCTATCATGGATAATGTTCTTTGATTATATTATGATTCATGTATTATTAAATGCCAATATTTATTACATTAATCATCATTATGATCCTTAGTATGGAGGTTATTTTTTTCAAATGTTATTCTCATATTCCCACACCCTTATACTCATGTTATGTTTATTTATCTATTATTTTTAATATTTTTAAGAATCTTAGCTCAACCTTTCTAATATTTCATTTCCATAGGTTATGAATAAAAGTTTTATGTAGGGTTTTTCATTAAAGAGTACTAAATGGGAAGATATTTGTGGGAAACATTGAATATATTTCACCAGATTAGAATATTGTGTAACAACTTTCCGAAGGCACTAAACTGTTTTGGTCCTTGGGCGTGTACTTTTGTAATGCATTGAATATTATCTAAAAAGATAAAATATCCATGTATTAAAATATCATGTCCCTATAATTGGTATCAGAGTAATGGTTTTCTTAAACTTTAGAAACTAGGATGGTAAAACATTAGTGGTATCCTTAGGGATATTTTTAGGTATATGTCTAGGAATGTCTCTAAGGATAAGTCTAAGGATGAGTTAAATTATATGAAACTTTCCTTGAATTTTGGTAAGTGATAGAGATTGTATCTTCCTAGAAACACATACCTATCTAAATACTACAAGGGGATTTGGATCTAGTATAGATATACCTAGGGGTAACAACCCCAAAAACACCATATTGATCTAGACTCAATCAGGAACTAGTGCATGAAAATAGGACTTGCTTGACACCTGGTTTAACACTCCCAGGGGATATTCATTAGAAATTTAAAAACTCTTTATAAACCCTCATTAATTATTTAAATAAAAGATCAATATGAATAACCTAGGATAAACCTAAGGTATCATAGATTAAATAATAAGTTTTCATGATTTATACCTCCTATAATTTAATTTTCATGATTATGTGCTTCCCCATTATTATTTTTGTTTATCACACTATGATTTTGGTTTTAGAAAATGGATAGAACTAGAAGTATCATGTTAACACATAATCTGATTGAAAATTTAGTGACTATGAGAAAGTAAATTATATGATGAATAGAGAGAAAGATAATGTGATTATGCCTCAACTTCTATCAAAATATATGATTAAAAATATGAACTTCGGTGAGATTACTAACACATAAAATAAGGGGAAGAAGAAATTTTATGATATTTCATATAGGAATGAACCTCAAAGAAATAATATTCACTTTCCAACATTTCAAGGTGGTCGGAAGAAGAACCTAGCAGAACATCTCAAATAGAAGGGAAGATGTTATCTATATGGAAAAATTGTCATATAGTGAAAAAATTTCAAATAGTTTGATGTTTTATGTATGGGGAACATGGAAATTATCCAAATAAATTCCCTAAACCAAGAATTAACTTCTAGAATAAATAATGACCTATTATATGTCATTCATTAAAGTGTAATGATTTAAGTATTGATGTATTGTGATTTAAGGATTATGTTTAAGAAGTATTTTTCCAATGGTATTTAGATTGGAAGAATCGCAAGACATCTAAGGATTTTATTATATTTGGAATCATATATGTCTCAATGTATGTTTAACTTAAGAGTTATGGGATCCATCATGGGTTTATAAGATTTAATCTGATCTTAAGTTTAAATTCTTAGACACTCCTCATGAGGTTTTACGTGATGAGAGTTTATCCAGATTAAGAATATTTTAAGAAAACACATCTTTTTGTATATGTTTCAATGAAAAAGTTATTTATAAAAGAGTTAATTTACACTTTTTGGACATAAGATTAAAGGTAATGGTATTAATTAGGCTTTAACTTATATTTAATTTTGAGGTAATTATGGGTTGTGGTTGATCAACTTATAAATCCAGCACACTTCTTTACTATCATAGAATATTTCTCTTTGGATATATTTGAAAAAATATACATTAAGGAAGTGGTAAGGTTGAATGGAGTACCAAATTCAGCTGTATATAATCAGGATAGTAATATTACATCAATGTTTTGGATAATTCTTTAAAAATATATTGATACCGAGTTGATTTCTAAATATTAGTGTCATCCTAAGACAGATGGTTAGTCTAAGAGGACAACTCAAACCTTATAGGATATGATAAGATATTTTTCAGTGGATTTCAAAGGATATTAGAATAAAAACTTCTTATAGTTGATTTTTCCTATAATAATATATTTTACTCTATAATTCATAGGTCTCCTTATGAAATCATTTATAGAAAGAATTGTATAAGTACATCATAATATAATGAATTTGCATAAAGAAAGCTATTGATCCCCAAGAAATATGGTGAGATAGAAAAAAAGGTTAGAGCCAATTAGAAACATGTAAGTACAAAAAAAAGTTGACATAAGTACAATTATGATAACCATTGATTCAATTTATAGGTTAATGTTGATGATAAATTCTTTCTATAAATTTTATACATGGTAGAAGGAGGGGAAAACTAATCCCAAGTTAAATCGGTCCCATTAAAATATATGATCATGTCAAGACACTTGCTTAATGTTTGGTGCCTCCAAAAAACCTCACCCAAGTTCATGATTTTTTCTATGTATCACTCTTGGGAATGTAAATACATTATCCATCACACATACATAACTCAATGGTCATACAACCAGAGCCTGATCTTTCTTAAGAGGAACAACTGATGTAGATTTTAGATCATACCAAGAAAGTTCTACAAAACAAGACCACTCACCTGAACAAAGTATTGTGGATAAACTACTAGTTTGATGAATATATGTGGGAAATTAAGGATATGAGGAGGTACAATTATACCCTTTTTTCAGAGTGATTAATTTTAGTGGAGAAATTCATTTTAATGGGGGTAGAATGTAACGCCCTGAGTTATTATGAATCATTTTTGTTAGAATAAATTAATCCTTTTCGATGTCTTACGCTACAATCACATGTAATTTAATCTTGAGTCACACAAAAAATTTATTTTTACTTGTATTACATGCAACACTGAGCTTATATTGCTTCACAAACAACACTGAGTTTAAATTTAACATGCCATATTATTAAAATATTATCATTAAATATGATAGTTGTGACCTATTCATTGGAATGGAATTTATTGATAATATTAGATAAATTAATAAATCATTCCTTAAACATTCATATAAAATGAATTATTTTGTTACCAATTAACCAGAAATGACTATAAAACCCTTTTAAAAATAATATAAAATCTTTTTCTGAAAAACTATTTTATGCATAGGATTGTATTTTGCATCAATAAATTAAAAAAATCAATTTATTAAATTATATTAGTTATATTTATATATTATATATTCAATATAATTCTTAGCATTTATATTATGTTTTTATTAAAAAGAGGTAATAATAAATCCAATTTTATACTAAAAAACTATACTTTTTCTAAAAAGCAGTTTTGTCACCTGTTATTGAAGCATTCATTTTAAAACTAATTTTTGAATTTTTTAGAAAATTAATTTTAAAAAATAAACTTAATTTA
Source organism: Viscum album (assembly GCA_963277665.1). Classification (NCBI taxonomy): domain Eukaryota; kingdom Viridiplantae; phylum Streptophyta; class Magnoliopsida; order Santalales; family Viscaceae; genus Viscum; species Viscum album. The sequence goes on from OY728134.1 coordinate 548,933,581, forward strand.
TGAAAGTTTAATTTTATTTTTTTTCATGGGAAGATTTTTTTGAAAATTTTTGAAAATTTTCATTTTTTGATGAATAGAAAAAATACTAAACTTTAATTGAAAACTATAATTTCTCCTAAATTATTTATAATATATTATATTTTAAATTTCTTTAAATTATAACTATTTCAATTATATATCTATTAATGAATTTTATATCATTGGAATCAATTTTATTTTGAAATTGGATATAAAAACTTTTTAAACTTTTGAACCCTTTCACTTTAAAAACCCACTTTCTCATCCCATTTACCAGATTAATATTAAATTAAAATTTTAAAATTATATGATTTTAATTTAGAAAAATATATTCCATATTTTTAATAATTATAATTTATAATTTATAATAATTTTAATTTAATTTTTTACCAAAATTATTAGAGAAACCTCTTATAATTAATCATAATGATTAAAGAGAAAACGAGTTTACTTAGTGGTTAAACATAGAATATAAGATGTAAAAATGACCCAAAACTTGTAAAAATATAATATTATGGACCTATGATGACCAAATACATTATATTCTTGATTTTGGTGAATTATTATGGCCTTTGGTAAGTAAAAACGTGTGTTCATTAAACCTTCCATTGAAAAATACCGAGGGTGTCCTCTACCAAACTAAGAAAAGATCCCCCTCCTCTCTTCAAACCTAGAAAAACAATATGTTAGGAAAATACCATCCCAAATCAGTTATAAAATTCCATCCTATAATCTAAGGTGACTTAATTTTGGAATAAATCCAATCAAGGAGGTCCTTTGCTACGAACCAAAAGAAGAGACCCAAAGAAGAGGTAACATTCATTAATGAACGTTTTTATTTTATTTATTCCTCAAACCAATTAAATTATTTTTATATCATGATTATATAAAAACCTCTGTATCTTAAATATATTAATATTATTTTTCATTAAGGTTGAAACCAATAACCACGCACACTTCCATCAAATGGGCTATTCAATCATCATTCGGGTGTGCGGCGGACTACCGCCTCACGAACGGATGTCGTTCATTTTTCCATGACCAACTATTATGTTTAGGAATATTGATGAAAATTATATTTATATAAGATATATATGAAATTTATATTGTATTTATTCTTTTAAAATTATTATATAACACATAGATTCATGCTTTCTAATTTTTTGTAATATAATAATGTCATTCGTGTTTACGACGGACTACCGCCTCACAAAACGATATGATTTTTTCACACTTTATGTGGAATTTATTAAGGATGATTTTAATATAAATAAGTGATATATAAAACCTAAAAATTATACTGTAATTAATATATATATATATATATCATTTATTTTTCTTTCTTTCAATATGACAAGAAAATGGAAGCAATGTTTGTGCGTACGTATGACCTATCGTCTCCTTGAATGGGGTACTTAATTTCTGATTTATATATTATATAGACTATTAAAAATACATATATAATGAATATATATGATATTTATATCAATTTTTATATTATTTAAATGATTAAAACATTATCAAAGTAAGAGGAAAAAAATTAACAATTCAAAACATATACGAAAAACAAAGCAGTTATTACCTGAAACGGTAATTTAACATGAAATTATTAATAAAAAGGTAATAAAAGATTATAAGAAAACTACATATGGTATGATATATATGAATATGGTTCTATAATATATTTATAATAAAATTATATTTATTATACTGGGTGTTTGAACGTGTATGAAGAAAGTTAATTCTCAAGGTAAGGGGATATCTTATCTCACTTTTATTTGTGTGAGACTTATGTCATATTCATAAATCATTTATTTTTTGTAGAGTATATACTACCATATGATATTTATATCTTAAATTTTATTTATTTAGGTATATTCAAATTTTTAATTTATGCTGTTTTTTCATGGAGCTCACGATTCAAAAGTTACTCATGTAGGAAGGGATTTCCATCTCACTATTTTTACTTCTGTGAGACACATGTCATATTCACCACCTATTTATTTTATGGGGTGTATATACTACCCATTAATTTAATTTAACATTATTATACTTAAAATTATTCATACTTAAATAACCATTTTTTGTCTCTATTTCTTATGGTTTACAGTTCAAAAGTTACTAAATTGGTAAGATATTTTTGCCTCAATTTTTATTCTTTGAGATGTACATTATGTTATACAAATATATTATTTCATGAGGTGTATATATATATGATTTGAAATTTAATATCATGAATTTATTGATCCTCATTACATTTTAAGTTTCATTTTATGTTTTTTACTTTATGGGTCTTAGTATTAAAGGTTACAAAAGTAGTAAGAGTTTTTTGTTACAATCTCATCGCTTATTGGGATTTTTTATGATCAAGTATCCAATGTAGAAATATCATGACCCCCTGAAAATAATTCTCATGAATTGTATTATACAATATTTATTCATTATATCTTCAAGTAATGGTCCCATGTCCCACTATTTGGTACTTGGTACAATTAAGTAAATATTTTTAATAAAATCTGACTTTACTTCTCTCTTTAGTTGGAAATCTATTTTCTTCCAAAACTATGTTTTCTAAAAAAAATGTTTTAAAAATGGTTTAAATGATATTTTAAAGATAAATTTCAAGGAAAATGATTTTGAAAATGTTCTAAGTATTTCAAATTATTTTTAAATATTTCTTTATTGGTTTTCAGAGTTACATTCAAATAAATAAAATTCAAATGTTTTTATGTTTTACAAAAGTGTCTTTCAATGTGGAATGGATATTTTAATCATGAAATGTTTTAATTATACTTTAAAAATTATTTTACATATAAGATAATATCTTTTGGTGTTAGATACACCTTATAGGGGTTATTATCCAAGTATACCATTCATCTTCTTTCTCTAAATGGTTTATGTTTTGGTGGAATGCTATTTATAGAACCTGTTTCTTTTCCAATCGTTAATCATGTTTCGAAGAGATTATTATGGAACTTATATATTTTCCATGGTTTAATCAGGTTTTAAAGATATTTTTATGTAACTGGTTTCTTTTCCATGAGTCAATCATTTTTAGAAGAGATTTATGTGAAACCCATTTATTTTCCATTGGTTAATCAAGTTATAAAGGGAATAATGGTTATTTTTATGATTTTGTGATGAAATGAAAGTTATTTATACTTTATTGATGTTGTGTTTTAGGAAAATCACTTATATAATAGGGAGTCCCAAATATCACTAGGTAATCATGTTATAGCTTATAAGATGGGGTCTCTTGGATAACGTCAGGTAATATCAATACAACTTTTATGATGGGGAGGCCCAAGTAACACTAGGTTATCCCATTACAACTTATATTACAGGGTGTCCAATATAGAATCAGATGAAATCATTATAACTTACATTATGGGTGTCCCCAAATAGGGATTCAATGCATTGGTTAATAATAAATGATATATTAGCTCAGAGGGTACATGGGTGCTTAGCCTAATCCCAAAGATGAGGGCACACAGGTGCTTAACCCATGGACAATGATGAGGGTACATGGGTGCTTAGCCCAATACCAAAGATAAGGGTACAAAAGTGGTTAGACAAAGACCAAAGATGATGGTATATGGGATTTTATCCCATGCCTGAAAAGGAGTGTACATAGGTGCTCATCCTAATCCTAACATGTCATTAATGTCTTGGTGGGTAGCCCTGACAAAAGATTTTATATACTTGTGTGTATTCCAAAAATGTCATGTATTACGCTAATGTTATGATCTAATGAACCATGTTATTTGATTATATTATGACTCATATACTACTAAATAATAATATTTATCCCTTGATTTATGATTATGATCCTTGATATACAGTGTATGGTTTCCAAATATTTTACTCATGTTCTTATACCCTTACATTCAAGTTATGTTTATGTGTCTCTTTTTTTTACCCTTACTGAGAATCTGATCCTACCCTTTCTTATGTTTCTTTTCCCCAAGGTTATGAATTAATGTTTTATGTTGTGAATTTATATGAAGAGTACTAAATGGAAAGATCTTTGTGGGATACATTTAAGATCTTTCACCAAATTAGAATATTGTGTTACAAGTATCCAGTGGCACTAAAATATTACAGTCCTCAGGTGTGTACTTTTAAAATTTATTGAATATTTATCTAAACATATAAAATATCCATTTACTAAAATCCTAAGTCTCCATACTGAACATGTCTTAAATCAAGTATGGTCAGTTCCCATCATGATTTGATAAACACGTTAGAAACCAATACCAAAGTTCTATGTTATATTATTTTTTATTTGTAATGTATGATTGGATTATTATTATTCTATGATCTTTATCATATTTAGTGAAATTATTTCATTTTCATATAATACATTATTTTATATATATAATTTATTATAGTAGGGACACCATTGGTGGTGGTTTACTAAGTTATTTACTTACACTTTTCATGTTCACCTCAATGGTTTTACGGACTCAACATTTAGCACATAGATTAGGGTATAAGCCCTTGTACAAGTGTAATAGGTGTAATAACTTTATTTGGATGGAGCGATAGTACCAAGGTGATTCTGAGGTCGTATATAAATATATTACCTTTTTAAATTTTCACTTAAATTTATTTCGTGAATATGATTCACTCGTTAGATGATTGCTGATTTAATGTACGACTTTGTGACATTTTGGGTCCATTACATTATTGAATGATAGTTTTTTATATATAATTGTATATATTATACTATAATTATATGTTTTAATATGATTATGTAATATTTTTCATCAGTTTTTGGTATTTATATATTATTATATTCTATTATATAGAGGGTATAGACTCCTCACTTGATTTCTTTAGACACTCTCTACAAGTCAGTAACCTCTAGCATATAGGAAGGTGAACACAGGGTATGTGAAATCCTAGAAAATTCCATACAAATGCTTTTGGGTAAGGGATAATAAAAATTAGTATCATAGAGTTATTTTATAATTTTTATTAGTTTTTCTTATTTTATACAAGGTTTAAGGAGATAAGATTGTTGAAACATGGGAAATCCAACAACAGTATGCTTAGTTAGAACCTATATGTTGAAAGTAAATGGTGTCAATAATATTTATATGTTTCTTAGTTTTCATATATTGTGTTTTTTTATTTTAAAAAGATAGTTTTAGTTATAATTAATTTTTTATTATTGGTTGGATTGGTAAGAGGTTAATGTACATGCATCATATTTGTGAGGTAGGTTCACTTATATGTACATACTTGTTATTGATTAGAGAATTGATTTTAGAAAAATAATTAGACAAAAGTTTGAGAAATATTTTTTAGTAATATATTATTGGAAAGTATTTAATTTATTTTAATAATCAATAAAAAATTAATCATTATTTTCCTAAATAATTAATTAGTATCACCAGAATTAATCAAACCCTATCTATGGAAACATGTTTTCGAAATTTTTTGAGAAAGTTTTTTGAAATAAAATGATATGATTTAGGTTAATTAAAATATCATCAATAAATTAATTTATATTGTCTTGAATAATTAATTATTTAAGTATTAATTAATTAAACCTAATTATTATTATTCCAGTGATATTTATCATTTGATAGTGGTGTTTTTGTGATATGTATATGGAATGCACCTCCATGTTAAATGAAAAATCTATTCTCTCTTGAGATATGTCTCAGGGTGTTTTGTGTTGAGTGTGAGGATGATTTGGAAAGGTTTTTTCCTATTTATATTGAGATAAATTATGATCCCACTATTTAATTTTAGTGTAGTTTTATGTGTGAGATTATGGTAACCTTAGTTGTTCAGTTCATTCATATGGTTTCCATGGGTGTGTGTGGGTGAAAACAATTAATATTTCTTATGATAGATGGTTAGGGTGTGTAAGAGGTTTTCATTTGGGATTCCTAACCTTGTTAATCATATACATGAGACTAAGTATGATGTGATAAGACTCATAGTGGGATAAGTTGAGTGTGTAGATAACTAGTACTTGTGTATGTGGTTTTTTACTATCATTAACATTTTTAAACATAAACTATAATATTTTTAGTTTCATAAGTTCAAAGTTACATAAAGGGGCCTAGGTTGATTATACATATGAGATAATTGACTATTTGATTCTGTAAAAAATGAAATCCAATGAATATAACATTCATAAAAAGTTTATTACGAGTCTTATGATCCATTGAAAAGGGATTTATGAAAGGATATGAGATGGTGGTTAGGGTTATCCCATATTTTAAGGTGTTTTCTTATCTAATATTTGCAAAAGGATTGGAATCCAAGGATGTTATAAATTATATGAGAATATTATATTAATTTTTAAATTAATTGGTTCTTTTAGGAAGGTACATGTGGATATGATTATTTTAAGGTGGAAAGGGACACATGTAAAGTATATATGATCTCAAACATATAAAGAGGTTATTAATGATCATTTGGGATAAATTTCCACTCTCTATTTAATGGGATAATCTATCTAGAGATAGTGCACACAATAATGTTTTAGGAATTCATATAGATTGAGTAACTAGGTCGATCAGTGATAGAGGAACATTATGAATTTATAAGATCATCTAACTTCATATCAAACTTTCACAGAAATTAATATATTAAAAATAATATTTTGAAGAGGGAAAGATTATTCATTTTGGTTATATATATTTCACTTATTTATATGAGGCCAACTCTGTAGTGATCAAGTAAGTATTGTATATGGGGGTATAAGAATTCTTACCTCTCAATGACGTAAATAGCATTGTGGTGGTTAGGAATAAATGTATGTAATATAGAGACTTTACAAATTTTAGATCTTATCATCGAAACATAGTTGTGTAAAAATAAATTTAACTCAAAGAAATTTTCATTTAAATTTCATCAAGTGTTGAAGGATGGGATGTATATGAACTAGATCTTATGTAATTGAAGGAGTTTCGTAACTTTGGAAAGATAGGTCTTATAAGAGTAATTTTTATAGATAATTAGCATTAGGATTGTTGTATCCCTAACATGAGTGTAGTATGTCTTATAATTTTTGTTAGGAATTGGGTGTTAAGATGATGAGATGTTTCTATCTTAGATAGTAGTTGTATGAATCACTATGAAACCCTTTAACCTAGAGTAAGGGGTCATAGCAAAAGAAAATCAAGTTATTATGAAAATTCTCATGATAGATAGTTCTTAGTAATGATGGTAACCAGGGTTATATATTACATAAGGAATATAAATAATGAAAATTATAAAGTGGGGAGAACTCCATTGATTATTCATTTATGAAAATTTTCTCAACTGTGTAGTATGGTGAATATCATTAGTGATATGTTGACAAAACATATACAAGGGGTGGTTAATGATTAAAATTGGATCACAGATTTAGTAGGTAAGTTTTGATTGGCGAGTATTGAAATGATGTAATTTTAAGGTTTAATGATGGTATACATTTGGAGTCATGTGACATGATAATCACTAAACTATAATTTTATGGATAGATTTTTTTCTACTTAAAAATTTTTGTATAATTTTTATTCATGAATAATAACCATATTTGTGAATAATTATATATTTTTAAGGAAAATTAGTAAATTAATTAATTTAATTCTAGAAATTGAGGATCTAGCTGGTGTTTGTCATGAGATGGATAATGTTAGTGTACACCAAGGAAGTGTGGTTGCGGTCTCAGTTATTTGATGAACCATATTTCAAATTAGCTCTCAATACAAAGGTTGAGTATTTGGTGTAGATAGTAAGTCTGGTGATACTCAATTTCATCTCTGAATAAATGGTAAAATGGATATGACTTGTGACATAAATTGGTATGAGTTAAATGTTGAGATTAAATTTTTTATGAGCATCACCATGTCAGTACATCCTAATTTCAAAAATAAAATCTATTAGAATCTTAGTGTGTTTGACATTGGTTGATTCATGGGAAACCATTAGTGGTAAGTATTTTCCATCTCTTTCCACACTATTTCAACTTAAATGAGATGATTTTTCAATATATATTTTTATTCATTGATATCTAATTATTAATATGTATCAGAGTGACATGATTCTTAAAAATGGTAACTTTTAAGATAAGAAGTGACATGCCTATATCATTTTAAGAATGAGGGTGAGATATGATATTGGATTCAAGTATATGAATTAAATATAAGAAATTTATGTTTATAATTTATGGGGATGAGAATTCATATGGTGGGGACTTTCTAATGATATGCATCCATACATGTCAATGGAATAATAGAAATCCAATATTTATCAGAATTTCTATGAGAGGTATTCTAATATTTAGATACGTTTTTTGAGGCCATGTTAATTATTGAGGATGGTTTTATGAGATTTTAGTATTCTTAATATAAATATAAAGGTTATTGTAATTTTTTTTAAGAGGTTGGTATTTGAAAACAATTCTACAAGTATAATTGTATACTCGATGGTGGTATAATGATACCAAATGTGGCCACTAGTGGTTTTGAAATTTTATCAAATATCACTCATTACTGGGTGGGGGTGTACCAAGTACTGGATATATAATCTAGAAAGGTGAGGTGGTCCTAGGAGGTCCATATAATACCTAGTGTCATATTAATATGTTTTTTAAGAATTTATTAAATGTTTTTTTAAATCATAAACATCACCCTCCCATCTCTTCATGTTCAAACAAGAACCTATGGAGTTGAGACCCTCTCTATTTCTCCTTGATTATCATTCCTCTATAATCCCAGATTATTATTCAATCAGTCTCCTTTCTATGTTATCCATCCCATAGTGGTATTTTTGATTCCCAACATGACTAGGTAATCATGTGGGACACCAATACCAAAGATTTTGTAAAGACCCAAACTTATCATGCATAAATATTACATCATAATAAATGAATATTCATTACATAACATAATGATCCACACCATAATTTTTTAGGTCTAGTGGATTGAAAAACTCATACACATAAATAACTTATCCATAAGTGATATACATCATCACACACTAAGATCTTCATAACTAGCACCAATCTTAGACATATCATATATAATACCTTTCTTCATAACCTGGGGAAAGGAAAAATAATAAAGGGTGAGCTTAGATTCCCAATAAGGTTAAACATGGGAGATATTAACATAACATGAGCATAATGGTATGGTAACGTGAGGATAATATTTGAAAAACCATATCATGCATATAATGGATTATAAACCTAAGTTATGTCATAAATACTAGTTGTTTATAAAACATGAATCATAGAGGAATCAAATACCATGATCCATGACATGAAAAAATTGGCATAAGATATAGATTTTTAGCATACACATAAGCATAAAAATTATATTTCTAGGTTATCCACCAAGACATTCATAACAGGTTAGTCTTTTGATAACCACACATGTAATTTATTTGGGCACGGTATAACCTCTAGTGCACCCTCTTTCAGGATTGGGATAACCTCTCGAGTACCCTTTGAGCTCATATAACATTCTCCATTACCCAATGAATTGGAGGGAGATACAGTTCGTGCCATTCACATAAACCATAAATTTTTGTTCCACAATATCATAAAAAATCCATTATATCATAACCTGTGAAAATAAATGTGTTTAATAATCATTTATACATAGTATAAACTATGGAAACCAAATTAGTTTTATAAAAATTTCATAATTTTATCATAGAATAAACCATGGAAAAGAAATTAGTTTCATGAACATATTGTCATCATATGAATTAACCATCTAGAGAAAGAATAAGTTTGGTAAAATATGATTATTTTTTTAGTACAATAAAAGTTACACCAAAGGATTTCATCCTAGATGAAAAATTATTTTTAAATATCACTTGGAACATCTATTAAGGAAAATATCCCTTCAATTTTAAAATAAATTATATAAAATATAAAAAAATTATTAAATTTTAAAAAAAAAATTAAAAAAAACATGGAAACATTTAAAGTAAGATTCAAATAATTTAATGGTTATGATGTTGGAAAAATACATTCATGACATGTACATTAAAACATATATTACTTTCACATTTTTGGTAAAAAGTCAAAAGTTAATCATTATAAAAACAAAAAGATGATTCCTTTAAAACCATTTTGTGAAAATTTAAAACATGGGTAAAAATTTCCTTAAAAAATCATTTTATAATGGTAAAAACATTCTTTAATTTTTTTTTAAAAAAACAAGGATATGATTAATAAAAATAATTTTTGACCAAAGAGAGAAATAAATCCATTTTTTCTTTAAAAAATTATTTTGAAATCTTAAGTAAATATAGATTAGAAAATTAAAGTAACAAATTTCTTTTCATTACATAACAATATTATAAGAAAATTCATTAGTTTTTTAAGAGACCAGTCATAAGATTTCATAATCGAGAACTTAATCATAAAAAATGTCCAATAATGAGATTGTAACATAAAACATTTACTAATTTGGTATTTTTTGAATTGTGTTCCCCATTAAATGAAAAAAACTATATGGATATGTAGATACCATAATTTCATGAGAATAATCATAAAATTCATTAATGGTTATTATATACACCACACAAAATAAACGAGTGGTAAATATGGCATGTGACCCATATAAATAAAAGTGAGAGGAAAATCTATTATCTTAAGTCTAAATTATTTTATATAAATTAGAACCTATAGTATAATAAATATTGTTTTATTATTAATATATTAAATTAATATACATATTTTTATCATATTTTATATGATTTAATTATAACATTTTATTACCTATTTATTACTAATTTCTTTTTAAAATCACATTTTGGGTAACAACTAGTTCGTTTTTCATGAATTTTTTGGTTTGGTATCTTCATCACTTTTATTCTGACATTGGTTAAATAATATAATGAATATTAAAAATGGTATAAATATCATATATATTAATTATATAATTATTCAAAGTAATTCAATAAAGTTAGAGCTAGAAAATGAATTATAACGTTCATGGAGATGGTAGGTCATGTGTATGCATGAACGTTGTTTACATTTTATATATGGATGAAAATAAAGGAAGTTAAGTAATATATTACCTTTATAGAATCATTTTTATGTCATATATATCACATATAGTCATTAAATGTACCCTTATTACCTTTTGTGTAAGATAAAAATGAATCATATCTCATCACGAGGTTGTAGTTTGTTATACGCATGAGCGAAGTTATTTTATTCCCAAGGAATGGAAAGTAAGAATATATATGTTATATTTTTATTATATAACTATAAAAATATTATAAATATATAAACATTAAATCCATCATTATATCCATCTGTGAGAGGTGGTGTTGGAAAATGAATAACATCGATTCGTGAGGCCGTAGTCCGCCATACATGTGATCAACAATTTCATTTCCCATTTGATGGAAGATGAGATATATGTAGGACATGAAATTAAACTATTAAAATATTAGTATATTTTACATACGTTTTTTATTATATTATCATATTTGAAGAATATTTTAAGTAGTTAGTAGAAGAAATAAAAAAAAGTTTAATATTTTTGCCTCTTCTTCGAAGAACCTCTTTAAGTTAATACCTAAAGCTTTCTTAAGAGGGTTTCATAATAAAAATAAGTCCTATAGGATCTGAAAATTTATTTAAGGAATATATTTGGGTAGGTCTTTGATGAACAAAATTGTTTTAGATGTTTGAAGAGGAGAGGAGAGTGGGTGGAATTTAATAAGCAGGGGAGAGAACACACATGATTTTTTGAAAAGAATAAAGCATAACCATGATTTTCACATGAATAAAGGATCCAAAAATAGTTTATTATAAAAAATTACTGGTTATAAAGTCTTAATATTCCATGAAAATGAATTTTGGAAATGTTTTTAGGATATTTTATTTCTTATATTTTTAGTTTAACCCTTGACAAATCCATTTTATCCTCAAACATGGTAATTATTTTTAACTATTTTTAATATTAATTATTAAAAAATTAAGTATAAATTACTATATAATATTTATTATTATAATGAAATTTTTTTAATCTATTTTAATAAATTCCACTTACATAATTTTCAAAAAATTAATCTAAAATTAAACCTACATATGCGACGAAAAAGTGGGTTTTCCAAAGAGAAACATCTCAAAAGTTTTAAAACAATTATATCATAATTCAATATAAATTGTTCCAAATGACTGATATTAGATTAATTATAATACAATTGAGCTAATTTTTCTTTTGGAACTATATTAAGAAAATTTTAACCTTATAAATTCTTTAAATGAAAATATAATTTTCAAGAAAAACTAGTATTTTTCTCTATTCATTGAAAAATTAATCTTTTAAAAAATTACCAAACATTCAAACTAAGATAAATTTGACTTGTTGATTCAAAAAATTAAGTTTATTTTACATAATAAATTTTCTAAAATTTTCAAAAATTAATTTTATTATTTTTCCAAAAAAATAATTGAAAATTATTTTTTTAGAAAAAGTATTTTTCAAAGAATATAAATATTTTACTAAAAATTAATTACTTTCTATAAATATAATTTCTTTATATAAAACCATTATAATTAATTTTTAAAAAACATTATTCATATTCATACTTCTATGTTTTATTTCTAGGTTATAACAGTCATTTTTAAATAATAATATTAATATTTTTTCATGGTTTGTTAAAACTTGGTGTTCCGTGTAACACAAGCTATCGAAGAAATTAAATTTGTTAAAAAATATATTTCATAAAATATTAGGGTGTCACATTATACCCCCCTTAAAATTATTCTTCCCTCTAAATTCAGTCACTTTGGTATAAACAACTAAGGACACTTCTTCTTGATAACATCCTTAGGTTCCCACATAGCATATTTGAATTGGTGGTTTCACAAAACAAAATTAACCCAGTGAGTGGTCTTGTTTCATAGAGATTTCCCTATACAATTTAGAATCTAAGCATACATTTCTTCATAATAAATATCCTGATCTAATAGTATGACCTTTGATTTAAATGTCTATGAAAGATCAGGTATGTACTTCTTTATGAGAGATACATGGAACACATCTTGGACTTGAGAGTTGTTTAGTGGAAGTAATGATAGATAAGATATCATACCAATACAATCAAGAATTTGAAAAGGGATGATATACCTAGGTATTAGTTTCCTCTTCTTCCTAAATCTCATAATGTTATTTCGTGGAGAAATTTTTAAAAACACCTTGTCACAAACTTCAAATTCTAGATCACACTGGCGATTATCAAGATACCTTTTCTTCTTACTTTGTGATACCATTATGTTTTTCTTAATTAATATAAACTTATATTCCATTTATCTAGTTATAGTAGGTTATAATAGATTTATTTCTCAAAATTCATCCCATTATGTTAGATTTGTAAAATTCTTTCCATCGATGGCTTCATAAAGATTCATTTGAATGCTTGAGTGAGTGTTATTATTGTAAAAAAACTCAACTAGAGGAAGGTGTTGATCCTAGAAACATTTGAAATACATAGAAAAATATCTCAAGATATACTATATGGTTTTAATTGTTCTCTCATACTAACCATATATTTGAGGATGAGATGCAGTTCCAAAACATAACTTTGTATTAAGATATTTATAAAGAATTTTCTAGAATATTGAGGTAAACCTCAGATCCCGTTTAGATAAAATATAATTTCATACTCTGAAAAACCTTACCGCTTCCTTAATTTATATCCTATAAAGTTGACCCATAATGAATTATTCTCTCATAATAATTATGTGTGATGACTTTTTATGAAAATAAAATAAAACCCATATAGTGTTGTCTCCTTTAGATGTTTTGGGGATTCTGATGAAAAAATACATGGTAAAATTTTCCCATTTCCATTATGGCAAGGTTAACGGTTATATAATCACCTTATAATCTTGTCTCTTAGTCTTAACATGGTTTCATACTAAGCATCAAGATACAAACTATGGGATATCTCTCTTCATGCCATAAAACCAAAAAATACTCTTTCAAATATCTATATACCTTTTTTACTTCCAGTATGAATAAAGAATAAATAACTATAAACTTATTCTAATAACTACTTAATCAAATCAGGTATGTATGGAACACATACATGGTTCCTAAACTTTATCATTACATCATAACTAGGGTTAAACTTAAGGAAATTTCTCACCTTCTTCTATAGCTCCATGTCTTCCTTCTATGCCTCTTTAATCATAATTTGGATGGATGGTTGAATAATTATTTGGGAAAGATAATATTTCCCCCCTATTAAGATTTAAATATACATTCATTGAAAATAAATAGAAATTGGATCATTTTTTATCCTCATCATAGATAATCTATCATGGTCATTTCGACTCAAAGCATCATCTATGTTTTTTGTTTTCCTATGGTAGTAATGTTTTGATCTATCATAATATTTAATCTTCTCTAACCATGTTTTATGGATCATGTTAAACTTATTCTATGGGAATATATAATTTAATGTTTTTTGATCAAAATATATATCACACTTTCTCCATAAATATAATTCCACCACATATTCAATGAAAAATTTAGCCCAACTAACTCCAAATTTTGATTTGGGTAATATTTCTCATGAACCTTAAAATTCCATGAGTCATAAGCTATAACCATGTCATTATGCATTAGAATATATCCCAATACCTTCTTAGATAAATTATTATTGATTTAAAATCCTTCTCTTCTGTAGATTAATTTTAGCATAGGTGTGATAAATAATATTTTCTTTAATTCCTTGAAATTTCCGCCACATTTATTTATCTAGAGGATCTTGGATACCTTGTGAGTTAACTAAGTGAATGAATTAGATTTTTGTGAAACAATCATAAAAAAATATCAATAATATCAAGCTAAAATAAGAAAACTATGGATCATAGTCACCATGGTTGGTTTGAGGAAATACTCAATAGCCTTTATCTTTGATGGATCTACAGATATAACCTATCATGAGATTATATGACCAAAAAATTAAACCTTTTGCATCCAAAATTTACACTTTGTAAATTTTTTATATATTTTCTGCTCCCTTAGTGGATTTAGTGTAATTACCAATTGATCTTTTCATTTTTCTGTACTATTTCAATAAATGAGAATATATTCTATAAAGACTACCACAAACTGATCAAGGTAATCTATGAAGATTTTATTTAATAAATCTATGAATAATTTATTCTATTAATCTATGAATATCTAAAGGAATTAGTTAGACCAAATATAATCACTACATACTCATAGTATTAATAATTTGTTAGAAATTTTGTCTTGGGTATATATTCGTTGACTATCAATTGATGATATCCAGAATGAAGTTTCAACTTGGAAAAGTATTGACCTCCATATAGTTGATCATACAAGTCATAAATATATGGTAGAGGATACTTGTACTTCATCAGGATATTTTTAAAATATTTATAATTAATGAAGAGTCTCATTGATCCATATTTATTTTTAACAAAAAGAATATGTATACCCCAAGGTGACACCCTTGGTTGAATTAATCTCTTTTCAATATTCTCCTATAGTTTCTTCTTCAATTCCTAACACTCAATCAAGGATATCCCATAGGGAGGATTTGAAATATGTGTGGCCCCATTTATAATTTCTATAGATAAATAAACTTCAAATTTCAATGGAATTCTAATAAACTCTTCAGTAAATAAATCAAAAAAAATCAGCACAATAGGCTTATCATCAATATTGAGTTTCTACCTAACCATTTGATATAAATTCCAATATTGAATGGTAAATAACACTCATAAAATGTATGTGATCTCTATTGGAAGTTCATATATTTCATCATAATTATAAAGGATCATACTTTGGTTTGGAATATGAAATGTGACTTCCCTTTCTTGGAAATTAATTTGGGATTATTGTAGAGAAAGACAATCCATGGCTAATATGATATAAAATTTATACATAGGAAGAATAATAAGGTTTTCAAAAAGCACATTCCCCCAAAAATTAATTGGAGAAGAATCATAGGCTTGATATGAGGTCATTGTTTCATTATTAGGCTCCATTTCTAATTCAATATCTAATCATTTGGGTGGAATATTAATACCCTTATACAAATTATTTATATATAAATGAGTGGGTATATCCATAGTCAAATAAGACATTTGTAGTTCTAGGGTGGATGGTAAATATACATGTCACCATGTCATTATCAATACCCTATTCCTAAATAGTGATCACATGATATTTCACCTTGTCTCTCGGCTTAAGAGGTTACCCACAACCATCATCATTGTTAACATTCTAATTTGTACACTTCTTAGAATCATGCAAAAAACTCCTTCCCTATTAAACATTGAATTCTGGGAGGTGAATTCTATGTAACATTATCTTTTTTTATATAATTTTCTAAATTCTTCCCATCACTTTATTTTTCATCCCCTCAATGAAATTCCTTTCTATAGTTGAAAATTTTAGTAGTCCTCATAAGAAAATCTACTCTGTGTTTCCTCCCACACTTCTAGCTTGAATAAAAGCCCATCTTCTTTTATCTGTGGTTTTTAGAGTGTCCTTTTAATTACATGTTTCTTTTCTTATCAAGTGCATGAGATTTATAGGTAAGTCTAATATCTATTTCTACCTTGATAGCACATCGAATGATTTATCCATATCTACTGAATCCCCTTATGAATGATGATCTTCAAGGACTTGGTTTGAAGCCTATGAAGAATAAATATACCTAAATTTTAGGTTGGATGATAATTCTAGAACCATACCTCAAAATCTTATAAAATTTACCACAAAGGTACCAAAAAATTCATTATCCCTTTGTTTTATCTCATAGAATTCCTTCTCTATTTTCATATGAAGAATAAAATGAAAGTACTCATTGAAAAATAATCTCTTTAATTCATCCCACTCAATGGAGTAAATTTCATTTTTTACTTATATTATTGATTATATTCCACCATTGATCTACTTGACCATCCAAATGATATACGACCAAGATGAGTTTTTCATACTCTAAACAACAGAGAAAAGAAATTATATCTTCAAAGGTACTTGTCCATTTATCAAAAATCAGTGGATCAGAAGACCACTAAAATAAGGTGGGTGTTACCTTATGAAGGAATCAATATAACATTGTTCCCTACTTTTCATGTTTGGTTGTTTAACATGATTCATTGTTTGGTAATTTTTTTTTGCAATCATAACAAAAAAAATTACATTTGAACTCACATAAAATATGGTTGCTCGAGAAGAAAATCATTGCATTATACTTTTCATTCCACATTAACATAGTTCCTTAGGACTCCAACCAATGAATAAAACCAAAAATCAAAGTTTAATAAAAAATAATCAAAGTGGGAAACTTCATAATCCTGAAAAATCACTTATTGGATTTCTAAATCAAATACCCTTTTTTCAATCTATAACACCCTAGTCTTAACCTAATAAATTCATAGTCATTATTTAAATACATCATGATGGTTTGGAATGGGTTTGTTAATTAACAAAGAATATACCCCGAGAACATAAAACATAGTGCATAGTATGGCCCATTTTCTTGTACTAGGTAACACTTGAGTCAAGCCTAACAAAACTTTTTTAGAATTATTACCCCTATATACGTCTGTATCAGAACTGTGTACACTTGTAGTATATAGAATGAGATGTAATTTCTTGGAAACCACTCCCAATATCCTTCAACAATATTCTATGATATATTTCTATAATTAAAATTATCCTTATAATTATCCTTAGTCATATTACTAAGGATCTCGCTAAAGTCTTCTCATCATAGTTTCCAAATGTTAACTAAACCTATCTCTAATAATGATACAAAATTCCCATGCATAAGTATTACATCTTAATAGAATAATATTCATTAAATAATATAATGATCCATCTTATAATATTTTAGGTATAGTGCCTTTTAAAACATATACAGATAATCAATTGGTCAATAGGTGAGCTACATCATCTCCCACCAAGTTATCTATAACTGGAACCCTTCTTAAATAAATTTAATTTATATATTTTTTCATAACCTGGGGATAGGAAACATAATAAAGGGTTATGTTAGATGATTAGTAATGGTAAAGAATGGACATATCAATATAAAATGAGTATAAGGTTATGGGAACATGATTATAATAGTAGAAAAACCGTACCATACATATCATGGATCACAAACTTGAGTCATGGCATAGATATTTTCATTTCATAAGAAATGAATAATAAAGAAATCAAATAACATAAGCTATGAAATCAGATAATTGAAATAAGATATAGATTTGTTGAATACACTTAATAATATAAAATGTTATTTCAAGGATATCCACCAAGACATTAATAACATGTCAGGATTGGGCTAACCACCAATGTACCTACTTTAGGATTGGGATAACCTCCCATGTACCCTTTTGTATAATGGGGATAACCTTCTGATTACCCTTTGATCTCATTTAACATTAATTATAACCCAATGAATTGGATAGATATATAGGTCCCACACATCACATAAACTATAAATTTTTGTTCCACGAGATCATAAAACATTCATTATATAATAAACCATGAATAAAAATAAGTTTTATAAACATTTTATCATATTATAACACATGAAAAAGAAATAATTTTCATAAACATTCTATCATTTCATTATAGAATAACCCATGTAAAAGGAATGAGTTTCATAAATATCATATCATCATAGGAAAAAAATCCAGAGAAAGAACAAGGATGGTAAAATTTTATCATATCCCTAGTAAATCATAAGTAACACCAAAGGATGCCATCTTATATGGGAAATTATTTTTAAAGATCATATGGAAAATTTAATGAGAAAAATAAGATTTCTATTCAGAAAAAAAAATAAAATATAAAAATTTAGGAAATTTTAATCAAATAAATTTATTTGAAAAAAACTTTGGAAACTTTTAAAGTATGTTTCTAATAATTGATAATTAAATATAGAAAAAAAAATCTAGTTATGACACAAGCATTAAAATAATGATTCCATTAACATTTTTGGTAAAAAGACAAAAGTTTCTCATTCAAAAAATTAAAAGAATATTTTTAAAATGATTGTGTAAAAAATTAAAACATTAGTAAAAATTAAATTAAATAAATAATTTTAGAATATTAAAAACTATCCTTAAAACTTTTTTAGAGAACACGGATATATAAGAAAAATCATTCTCGATAGAAGAGACAAGTACAATCAATTTTTCATAATATTTCATAATTGAGAAATTAATCATAAATAATCTTGATGATCAATGAGATTGTAACATAAAAATATAATATCTTTGGTATTTTTTGAATCATAAGCACCATGAAAGAAAGAAATTAATATGGATTTTTAGATATAATAATTTCTGAGAATAATAACAAAATACATTCATGGAAATTATATACACTACATAAATTAAATTATTGGTGAATATGACATGTGTCCCATAAGAATAAAATTAAGACAAAAATACCTTACCTTATGTTTAAACATTCATCAAGCTCATTATAAGATACTTTATTATAAATATAAGTTTATTTAATATATATTAAATAACTATAATAATATTTTTCATATGATATATAATTTACATATATCCTATTATTACTTTTTTTTATTTACAATTCCTCGTTAAAATCACATTTCAGGTAATAA
Source organism: Viscum album (assembly GCA_963277665.1). Classification (NCBI taxonomy): domain Eukaryota; kingdom Viridiplantae; phylum Streptophyta; class Magnoliopsida; order Santalales; family Viscaceae; genus Viscum; species Viscum album. The sequence continues at coordinate 548,953,213 of OY728134.1, forward strand.
CGACTTTATTTTTCATGTATGTTTTCCTTTGTTATCTTCATTACTTTAATTTTTATCACAGTTAAATAACATACATAATTTTAACCATGATATAAATATCATATATATCTATTTATTATATAATTATTTATATTAATTCATTAAATTGTAAGATAGAAAATGAATTACACTGTTCATGGAGACGGTAGACTGTATGTACACATGAGAACTCTTTCTATTTTATCAATGGATGAAATTAAAGGAAGGTAAATAATATATTACCATTAAAAAAATATTTTTAGATCATATATATCACATATATTTATTAATTTTAACCTTATTACCTTTAGTGTGATGAATAATTGAAAAACGAATCACATTGCTTCATGAGGCGGTAGTCCGCCGTTCACATTAGCAACGTTATCATATGCCCAAGGAATAGAAATTAAGAATGTATTTGTGATATTATAATTAAATAAGTATAATAATATTATAAACATATAAATATTAAATACATCATTATATCCAATTGTTTTAAGTGGTAATGGAAAACAAATAACATCAGTTCGTGAGGCGATAGTCCACCGTACACACGATCAACGATTTCATTTCCCATTTGATGGAAGAATAGATAGATGTGTTTCATTATAATAAAAAAAATAACATATCAGTATATGATTTATATTTTTGTTATTTTATTATATTAATTTAATATTATTTGATGAAGGTGTACAAAATAAAGCAAAAAACAAAAGTTTAATAATTTTACCTCCTCTTTAGAGAACCATTTTAAGTTTTTATCTAAAGCCTTCATAGGAGGGTTTCATACTAAAAATAATTATTCTAAGATGTGTTTATGGAATTAAAGAATACATTTATGAAGTTATTTTCTGAACCAAAGGTTTTATGAAGTGTGAAGAGTAGGAGAGATGGGGTGGCCTTTTATAAGTTGGGGAAAGGACACAGATGGGATTTTTGAAATGAATAAAGTGTAACCACATTTTTTGCATGATAGAGCGATAAAAAATGGGTCATTATAAAAAAATATAAATTATAAGTTCTTAATATTTAAATAAAATGGATTTTGGAAAAGTTTCTAGGTAATTTTACCCCTTATTATTTTAGTTTAACCCCCTTCTAAACCCGTTTTAACCTTAGTTGCGATAAATATTTTTTTCTATTTTTACAATTCATTATGAACAAAAATTAAGGTGAAATAAATATATAATATTTACTATGACTATTAAAAATATGGAATACATTTTTTCAAATTCCATTTACATAAATGGAGAATTTCAAATTAAAATTAAACCCACATACGTGGCGAAAAAGAGGTTTTCTAAAGAGAACATTTTCAATAGTTTAAATTTTTATATAAAAAATAAATATAAAATTAATTAAATTGACCCATATTAGATTAATTATAATATATTTTTTGTATTTTTAATTTTGAAAATGTTTTAAAATAAAATTGGACTTTATAAATTCTTTAATAAAAAATGACGTTTTCAATAAAAACCAATATTTTTCAGTATTAATCATAAAATTAATCTTTAAAAAATCTAAAAAATTTACTCTAAGATAATTTTGAAAATTTTATTCCAAAAAAATGTTTATTTTTTTAAATAAATTTTATAAATGTGTGAAAAAATAATTTTATTAATTTTTCACAAAAATCAATACAAATCATTTTTTGATAAAAAATTATTTTTTGAAGAATATAAAGTCTTTACTAAAAATTAAGAAATTTTTTATCAATATAATTTATTTATATAAAAAAATTATAATTAATTTTTAAAATGTTGTTATTCATATTCATGATTCAATGTTTAAAAGATAGGTAATAAGAGTTGTGTTTAAATAATAATATTAGTAGTTTTTTATGGTTCGTTAAAACTATGTGTTGCATGAAACCAAATATATTGAATAAAATAAATTTATTAGAAAAATATATTTCAGAAAATATTGGGGTGTTCCATTTTTTATTTTATTTTTTCACAGTAATATAGAATTGGTTTATAATTTTTATCTGATGCAACTTAATTTCATATCATACATGTAGTTATATATATAATGGATTATGGTTAGGAAACCATTGATGGTTTCCTATTGAGTTACTTACTCACACATTTAACATTCACCTTAGTGTGTGAAGAATCTACATTGGGAATATAAATCAGGGTATAAGCAATGATACAAGTAAATAAGCCAGAGTATCTTAATGGGGATGAGGATATAATACTAAGGTAATATCATCGTTATTTGTATTTGTGTATCCTTTATTATTTATTTTTTAAATTATATTATTAAAATTATTATCCTTTTAGAAAATCCTTATTTTGGTTTAGTTTTGTGTAAAATTGTATTCCCTTCATATTTTTATGGGGTTGTTTTATATCATGGTATTAATTACAGTATAATTATATATCATACTCTGATGATGCTATTTTTTTTTATTATTATTTATTTCTTATTTTTTACAATTATATAGAAGTTATAATATCAACACTTTATAACTATAGTACATTTATTTTAATTGGAATCCTATATCATACAGTGACATGTTCTCAAGTTATGTTATTACTTGATTTGGGTTGTACAGATGATTCTGAGATGGGGACATTAAAACTATCCTATGGACTAAATATCACCACCTCATACCTATAACTCAAATCCTAAACACTATATATCATGAGGCATACCCCATTTGTTTCATTACATGAACCTAAGAAGAATTATTTTACCCGTGTACATAAAAAACAACACCACACACATGGTTAGGGGGAGGGTCCCCTAACTTAGCAGTATTACCGAACTATTATCTACTCCCTAGAGTGAAAGTGATAAATGTGTCTTTATATGAAATTTTTTTTGGTTTCACTCCCTAAAATCCAAAAATGAAATTTTTCATAAAAATATATTCATAAAAAATATCAATGGACAGTAATGAATAAGAATAGGTGATAGTGAACTATAAACTTGTATACCTTAATGGGACTATAAATGAATCTCAAAATAAAAAATTAATCATATGTAATTCCTAATATAAATGATCAACTTAATAGTAATAACCAAATACCTTACATGTTAATCAAGAACAATAACCACACTCTGGTTCCAAAACCATATAACCATGATATTAAATATTTTGGGAGAAGAAAAAAACGTCAATAAGGAGAATCTATTAAATTTTTTTACCTAGAGATCAATCATGGGAAGAAGGTTTTAGATAGTTTTCCTATTATTTACTATATTATTTATAAATAAATACATTATTTCATTATCATTATTTTATGCTATATTTCCTAAAACAAACTAATCAAGATAATAATACTCATGGTAATTAATCTACAAGTTTTATCCCCATTCAAGAACCATACACAAAGTACGGATTATGATGTGAGATTTTCATTAATAGTGAATATATATAAATTTAGATGTAGAGAGTGGTCACATAGGTTATAAGCAAAATAACTTCACTTGAAGGTGACTCGACTTGAGAAACACCACATGGATTTTTACATTTATGTCTTTAGTACATCTCATATGGGAAGTTGTTCATGCCTCCTTTGACTAATGGGATTAAGGTAAAATTTTAAAGATAAATTTCATAATTATGATTATATCATATTCCATTTTATAATTAACATAAAATATATATACTTTGGGTATGTTATTAGTCATGGGAAAGACAATAACTAAGGTCGTATTGGGAATTTCTCACCCATGTGATAGGTTTTGAAATCATAATTCACATTTCAGTTATACTAAAATTGTACATGACTATTCCTAATATGAAAGATATATTAAAATTTCTAGTTTACTCATTGAGACATGTGGTATATTAAATTTCAAGGATATGGATTTTTCAGGTCAAATATGATGATTGAATAATGATTAGAGGGGTGTGAATAAGCCTTTATTAAAATTATTAGAGTTATTGAATATTAATTATGGAATTTTTTGATTTAAAATAATTAAATTATTATTTCTTATGAGATTAATAATATTAGATGTGTGAATAATTTATGTATAAAATTAAAGATAAGAACACAATAAATTTTTATAGTAGTTTGGATCTAAATAATCCTATTATACTCTTCACACCCCAACCGATGGATTTTGACAACCACTATGAAAGAGATAAATTTTACAAGGGATTAATATAAACCCAAAACTTTTACATGGGATGAATACCAACCCATGAATTTGTTAGGGGATTCCCCAAACTTACACACACACAACTTTTTGAAGAAGAAGATAAAACCCCATATTTTCTAGAGGAGTAGCACAAACCAAAGTCTTAATCATTTTAGTTCGATGAGAATAAATAGAGTACTAACTTTTGGTTAGGTAGAATATTCAAAAAATAGTTTTTATAGGTGGTATAAATTGTTTTGTGAAATATGAAAATGTAGACAACTCTATCCATTTTAGAAAATGTAAATACATAAATTTCAGAACTACTAGAGAGTTATAGAAAGTTCTAGATAAAATAGTAGATTTTTACCCTTCAAATTTATATGAATGATGACGTATAGGCATTATATAAAAGGTATTATATGTCTATTCACGGTGAGTGAAGTTGTTAAATATTTTTTACTTTTTGAGAGTACATCAAAAATAATGTAAATGGTTTATCACTAGATCACCTGAAGGTTCATAGAAGACGAGTACCTTGAATTACTAAAAGTATTATCGTTGTGTTTTCCAAGTATCCTTGAATCCATTAAATACAAATCAATTTGGAATAAAAACTAAATAAAATTTTTATAATAATAAAATAAATAAAATTGGATTATCCAAGAGAGAGAGTGGTATATTATAATTGCATAATAATTGCTCAACACATGACTAAATTTTAATAAAATATAGAATAATTCAAACTAATTTGAAATAATACATTAAACAATTAAAATGGTATTATAAATAATAGGTTAATTATAAATACCATGAAAATAGAAAGTTTAAATTTGAAAATATGAAATTCAGAACTGTCCGTTTTAAAATGAGTAGTAAATATTTAAAGAAATTCAAATTTTAATAACACCACAATAAATATATTTAAATTTTTTAATGAGATTAATATAAACTAATATTAATTTAGAAATAATAATATAAAATAAAACAATATAAAATATTAAAAATTAATTTCTGAATTTCAAGCTATAAGTTTCATGTGTGAACATAAAACACACTATAATCTTCATAAAAGAATTTTTTAATTAATGAAAATAACATAACACTAGTTCTACATAATTAATATGAATTTATAAAGTCATTTTAATAACTTTAACATAAAAAAACATGTTGAAAATTTATATATGAAACAAAATTTTAAACAATGTATATGTGAAATTCCATATTGAAGGAAAAACTAAGTAAAGAAAAGTATTGCATGGGCACACAAAGTGGTCATGAGTTTTATACATTTATCATGTCATTTGGTAGATTCAATTGTTCATGAGGTAACTAAAATAACCATGAAAATTAAGTTGATTTACCATTTGTAGTAACTATAATTACCATGTGCAGCGGGTTCAATGTATATTATACAGTAAGCAAATATAACATATGGTCACTATAGTTCAACAGAGACATTTAACGGTGTGTATATTTAAACTTGTGGTAAGGTGGAATAGGGTTCACATTAGGATAATAAAGCGTCATAACTAATGGTAAGGTGAAATAATAACTCATCATAAGGAGGGTATTAAAACTCACAGCCACTACACAAAATAGATTATAAATTCCTATAGGATTTTTACTGAACTACATAGGCATTTCCATATATAAAATTTTCATGAAGGAAAATTCATATAAGGGAATCGACCAAAGTGATTTATTTAAGTGATTCACATATTATAATTCATCATGTAGGTGACTTTCTTATATATCTAAATTTCTCACATAAGTGATTCATGTAAGGGAATTCTTGAAAAACTGAAAACAGATTGAATTTTCATTATTCAAATCTAAGAAGACCTTGATAAATGAATAATAAACATTTGGCCTTCTTTAATTACATTTATAAAATTTTATATCTTTCCAAATAATCAATAATAACCTTAATTGGATTTATAAAAATCATGTTATAATAAAAATTAAAAGAAAAAAGTTCAGAAAATTTCAAAAATAAGAATAAAAATATATAGTTAATTTAAACTTAATTTCATACATTAATTAAATAATTTCATAAGTTAAGGTATTCTAATTAATTGTATTAAATCTTTATATATTTTCCAAAAAAAATAATTACACAATTTAGAGTTCTATAACCTGAGATATGGTAAAAATACAGAGGGAAACCAAAAATGGAGAAATAGTTATGCAGACTCAAAAAACGACTATGTGAGTTTACAATTGGATTTGAGGTTTATGTAATGAATTTGTGATAAGCAGTGATTTTTCTATATGAGAACATTAAAAAAATTATAAATGATATATTAAGGTCTCAAATGACTTATTTATCCAAGGAACTCAAAATAAAACGTGAATTACATGTTAAGATAAATAAAAACATGAAATATAAGGAAAAATGGAGTAATGCAAATTATGGTATAATAAAAGTTAAAAATAATTTAATCAATATAAAATTTAAATTATAAAACATTTAAATTAAATGAAACAAATAAATCTCTATAATTATCAATACATAAAGTGGTTAAAGGAGCCACTCAAAATTTTTACAGAACCCATGTCCCACACTCATGCATGATGACATGAATAATAAGAACATGAAATTATATTCACATGGGTACTGAGATCACTATGAATCTTTAATTAGTCATATTACAATTATAAATTAGATTCATAATTTTTAAAAATAATTTAAATTTTTAAAATGAGTCGTAAACAAAGTTTTTCCACTGATGGGACTATAAATCCAATTATTTTTTATATTTTCTTGGTTTTATTTTCTTGAAAATTATTAATTAAAATAAAATAATTAATTTTTAAATTATTATTTTTTATATGAATTTAAAATTTATTTATATATGTATGATATTTTTTAATTTAATGTTGGTGTTATATATATAATTGTAAAGGAATTCCATAGATCTAATTTAAAATTTATTAATATATATGGGATATATATGTATATATATTTATAAAGTATAATGATTATTTTTATGTTTATATTTATTCAGCAAAGTTTATGATGAGTTGATGGGTAAGATTATTTAAACATAATAGGATATTTTAAAATTCTTCACCATTGAAATTTAATATAATAACTAACATAGAATAAATCCTTAGCTTGGGTAGACCATAAAAGTAGGGATAAGGTGATGGTTATACCATAACCCATAAAAAGGAAAATAAAATCCCTTAATGTCTTCTCAATCATTGAGAAACCTTTCTGGTCTATTTTTTTAGAGATTGTTCATCTCAAATATCCTCGAATGAATAAAAAAGGGTTAATATCATTTTTACAATAATTTAAAAGCATAATTTTATCATTTTATATATTTATTTATAATTATGTTTTAAAAATTCTATATGGTTCTTATTCAAGAATTTTTTTTAATATTTCCACTATGTTAAAATCATGCTTAGGGGGAATATTTAATTATTTTATAAACTCCATTGCGCTCTACACTTACCCCATGCCTATAGTAGTTATACAAATACATAACTAAGTTCAATGCATAAATATAAAATATCATGCTTACAATGATATCCTATGGGGTTGGCTCCAAACAATCTCATTGTTAGATCACCCACTCAACCTAAAAATAAGTATGTTGTGACTGTGGTCTTCATCACCTACCCCCAAGAGTAGAAAAAACCCCTAAATGTTCAGTGAAATATAAAAATGAAGTCTTATAAGATCACAATTCCCTTCCTTCCATGTTTTTCTGACCCATATAATTTTTTCTATTTTTATAAATAGTTAAATAAATCACCATATATGAGGAAAAAAAGGAATTTAAAAAATCCTAATGATTTTTACCTAAATCCAAAGAAACTATAATTACATAACTAGACTCATCATAATAAAATGGGTAACCAAACATCTATCCCCAATACCTAATAAAAAATTTAAAGAAACTTCAAGACACAAATATAAAAATAATCAGAGTAAAGGACTATAATATCCCAATCAAATAAAAATTAAACCTGATATAAAAACCAAGATTAAAGTTCCACTCAAAAAATTCCTTAAGGAAATGCATGAATTGGAACCCCATTAATAAAGAAAACAAATATTTTGATTGACTAAAACCCCATTAAAATATTTAATCACCCAAAAATAGGTTTCTTTAATTAGTAATAAAGATAAAATAATATTTTAATGTAAAAAATTATATTTGATAGTTTTTATGCATGGTTTACTAATCTTGAGAATAGACATGAGTCAATTTTCTATCCTGAAATTTCAACATCCATGAGTAATATGAATAGTTTAAATCTAATTTTTCTTACTATATACCCCTTTGAAACCTCTAACAATATCTTATATTCATAAACATACTATAAAAAACTAAACAGCTTCACAACACCTTAATACTATATAAAAATTCATGGAATGACACTCATTTAAATCCAAACCCACACCAATGAGTTATACTAGGCCATTATATCTCATGATGTTCTTAACTATTAAAATCAATACAACATTAATAAAATAAATAAACTCCATAAAGAAAAAAAATCAAAAAAAATCATTTTGATATCCCAAATTCCATCCCAGAACACCTTTCATACTCCCTAGGTAAAACCAATTACCTAAACATCAAAAAGGTGAAATAATTTACACAATAGAGGAAAACTAATCATGAAATTAAAATCCCCACTATATCCCCAATCACAAGATAGAAACCTTCTAACCAAAAAATAATAAGAACACTTGATGACTCCCACCAAAATCTATTTCTATTTAATTTTATAAAATAAATAAAAAATTAATTAATTTTTTTAGAAAATAGAATCTCTTTTAATAAAAACAATGTTCCAATAAAATAAAAAACTTATTAAAAAATAAAATTCTCCACGTAAATTAAAAAATACAATAAAAAATTGTCATAATTAATAAAAAATTATCTTTCCTTAAAAAATAAAATAAGTTTGAATCAAATATATCATTTTCTTGATTTTTTTTAATATTTAGATTTATTTTAAACCACTCTATTCATATATAACTATATTTGAAATAATGAAAAATCACTTAATAATATAAATATATCGTAAACCAATTTTTAAATCAAAATATCCATTTAAATAAACATATTTATTCAATAAAAACTTTTCATTAGAAATACTATTTCATAAAATATAAACATGGTAAACCAATTCAATGAAAACCTCCTTTTTTCACCAAAATAGGGTCTATAAATTTAATATTTCCTATTAAAAAGAATTTTATTTAATAAGTATATTTACACGTCACTACACTTAAAAATATCTATAAACTTAATTTCAAAATATATAATAACTCAAACAAATAAACTTCAATATTTTTTTTTCACACTAACATGTAAAGTGGACTAAAAATGATTGACAAATTTTATCTCCCCCGAATGAAATATTTAGCTCAATATATATATTCCTTTTCTAACTTTTAAATTTGTTTATGTAATATCTTATTCTTTAGAATCTAAAATGAAATCAAATAATCAATAAAAAATCACCTATAATTTTAATAATAATAATGAAACATTCAAAACTAAAAATAAAACCACCAATAAATATCTTTAATATCACATTTATAAAAAAATAAGCACAAAGGGGGAGGAATTAAAACTTATATGATGTCTATAAATTATTTAAAACTATACAATTTTCATAAAATCACCACACAATACCCTAATAGTTAAATACCCCAATTTCCATGAATGAATATGACATTAATCCATAAAACTAATATACAATGATGAGAAACACATTGAGAAGCAAAACAATATCAAATCCACTGACAATAGTGTGTTAAATACTTATATATAACTCATCTATAATTTATAAGCAAAAACCTATTATTTTAATGGGTCTTACCATGCTCTTCTGAAATACACACACCAATTCCATAAAATTCACCCCCAAATAAAAAGTAGATTAATTAGGGAATGAAAGAGAAAGAGAGAGAAAGGATATTTACAATTTTTGAGTAAATAAATGATATTAATTTGTCTTCACATAGTCGTTCATTCAATAATAAAAGGGGTCACCTAGTACATAGAAGGATTAAATAATAATAATAAAGGAGAGGACATATATATGTATGTATGTATGTATATGTTGGTGTATATATATATTAATGAACTAATCCCATGTCACATGATTAGGATTCATAGTTTCGGAATTGGATGACCAATCATGCTACACCCACTGCCATATCCAAAGAAGGATGCATGGATTTACAACATGATTTTCCCATGAATTTATAAGGAATATATAGCTTAATAACTTTATTTCACCCTCATTCACCTCCTACAATCACATGACGCCCTCAAAACATAGAATAATTCAACCGAATGGCCATTTTAATCATCATTAAACTTTTAAACTCATCTAAATGGATATTAAATCCCTAAAAAAAATTGAAATATTCCTTATCAAAATAATAACTTAACCTTTACTAAAAATCAAATTTAATAAATTATAAAAACATGAGATTATGAAAACGATTTTTTAAATATTTATATCATGTTTCTTAATTTTTAAATCATTTTTTGATGTTTAAATTCTAGTTATGTGAAATTTTACCTTTATCTAATAGTATTATATTTCTTCAAAATATTATAGTTTATGTGAAAAATATTTAATATCAAAACAACATAAAAATAAATATCATCCAATATACTAGATATATAACCTATTATTAAATCAGAATATGACCTAAAGGTAAGTTACTTTCATGTGTTGGTTATAATAATTTGGACCATAAATATTTTTTTTAATCTTAACTACTTATAGAAATTATTTCTCTAGATCAAAACATGTCAGAATTGAGAATAAGATTGGTTCTAGGAAAACCATTGTGATGTTACAATATTCCCAAAATCAAGAAGACGTACTTGTTATGGGATGTTTCTATTACTTAAATCCACGGTTTTGTTCTTTTATAAAAGTTAAATAATTTTATCATATTTATTCACATACATCACTTCTAATAATCACTTATAACTTATTCTTATTAATGGTTGAATATGATATCCCTTATAATGGTCAAAAATAATTATTATACCCTCTTGAATTCCTATAAATCCTCCCAAACCAATTATCCAAAGTATATTAACTTTAATTTTACTTATATTCTATAAAAAATATCAATTATATAGATAAAATTTTTATTTTTTATACAAACATTTTGATAGAATATTTTATGGGAAAATTTGAGATAAGGGATTTATATATCCAAGTTAAGGGGTTTATTTATTTTTATTTTACCATTTTTATTGTATAAATTTTAAATTAACATCTATAATTTTTACTATATAATTATGATAATAATAAATTGGTTTATTTTTTACATTAATTAATGTAAAATCTAATAAATTATATTTAATTATTTTTTAATATAATTTCCCCAGTTATTATAAAGTTGTGAATGAATTTTTTGGAAATAAATTATGTTATCTAGAATGTTTTAATTAGATGGATAACTCATTATCAAGAATTGATACCCCAAAATGGTTTGATGTATTTATGAAACACATAAATAGAAACTACACTGTTATTTTCTTGAAAAGGCTAGTTATCACTTTATGTAAAAAAATCATTTTCATTAAAAAGTATACTCAGAGGATTGGTATGGGTTTACATATCTTTTTATTTTCTAAATGGTGAAACCAGAATATATATTAATTCCCTTTAGAAACATTCCCACAAGGAAAATATATTATGCATTGATTTTTTACAATCAACCATTAATCTGTTTTCCCTCTCTTTACTATATATTTGTTTACTTGAATATCTTATAAGTATATTTATTATGCCCATAAACTCTTAAAATGTCCAACCTCCACCACTTATAATATTTTTTCTTATAAATTTTTATCATTTTACAAAATAATACAATATATAAATTCATCTATTCATGCATTGTTTCACATATAATTCACATTTTCATATCTATTACATATCGATATAGCGATTTATCTCCCATAAAAATGTCACTTAAAAAAACCTCTCCACCACAACCCATTTCCACCCCAATAAATGATATTTGACTCTTAAAATCCACAAAAAATCTATCACTTTCCCAAATGAAATTTCAATTATCGCCATACCACTCACATTTCCCATCCCTTATCTTCACTTACCTTAATTATCCTAATATCCAACCATACACAACCTATCTCAAATTACCCACATTAAAAGACATGCTCATTCAAATTAACACGTGTATAAATCCACACTTTCATGAACATATGAGTAATTCTAAAAATAATTATTCCATTTTTAGTATTTGTTCATATATTTACATAAATAAGTTAAAATAGTATAAAAATAATTTTTTATTTAACAAACACTCAAATAATTACTTGTTGTCACCACCACATGTTGTTTCTATCACCACCACTCAATGACTACATGTCATCATCATTAGAAACAACACACACAAAGAAAAAGAAAAATCCCAAAATGTTTGATGTTGTCAAAAAGGAATTGGAAAAAACCAACAAACAAACTAAATCCTTGTTGAATAACTAGAAAAACCAAAACATCGCCAGTGGTGGGTAGAGCAAACATCACCAAAATACTGATTATGAAATACATGATAAAACACCAAAATGACCAACACCGGAATAGTATGAACACCCAGGATAAACCCAAAACCATCAAAAACACCAAAAACTTATCCAAATCCACTTGAGATCAAACAAAACCATTAACAACACATACCTCCAGCAAATAGGGGAACCTTACATAACCACTTTTCAATAGAAAAGTAATCTAGAAGATGAAACAAAACAAAATGGTGTGTGGCATCTTGAACCCCATGAACGTTCAACCAACACATCCACCCCCCCCCCCCAATGAAAACCACAACACAATTCCAAAATGGGGCCTAATACCACATATTAGTAAGTCAAAGTAGATATTGAGCCTAACTAGGGCCTCTATAGAAAGGCATGACTAGAGACAAGGGAAACTTAAAGCGTAGAAGAAAAAAAAGAACATGAAAACCACCTCATGGCATACCCCATACATCGTCAACACTATCTCTATAGATAAATATGGGGATAGGTAGATGTGATAGGAAAGAAAATAGGAGAGGAAATAAATGAGAATCATGGCCACAGAGGAAAAAAACTGAACTAAGAAAGATACATTAACTGAAACCTCCATCACATCTCAAACTACCATGAACATCGCTGAATATGACAAAAAATGGGGTCTGATTGGGCGTGTCTGGCAGAAATAGCATTCAAAGACCCCACCATCATTCTGATGAGGTGGGGACTTGGAGAAGATATAGAGAGTAAGAAAAACACCAAGGCTTAGAGAGGGATGCTGTGAGAAAGAGAAACATCACAAAAGAAGGAGCATGATGAAAACCCTATGAGAGGGAAAATCCAAGAGAGGGAGAAAGGATAGGAGAGTGAGATGTCATTACCCAAAGGAATTTATTTCAATTAACCCATTGAATATATTTAATAATTTTATATAAATTAAACTTATTTCATCCAAAAACACAAGTCACAACATAAAAACTTAATTGAAAATATGTGATACTTGAAAACATAATAAAAAAACTAGGCATTCAAAATCATATACTCAAATTGAATGTTTTTTTATTAATTTATGATAATCTTAATATTTTATTTTTTGGAATCGAATATTGATTCACTGAATTTTTTAAAATAATTATGATTTTTTTATAATCACTATTATAAGGGAATTAAAAATAGAAGCATATGAAATTGATCTTTTCTATATTACATAAGATATAATTTGAATCACTATTTAAAATGCATTCATTACTATACTCCATAAAAATTTTGAGTAGTACGTTAGGATGTTATAAAAAAAAGTATTTCTATCTATCATTTTGGGTTTATAGAAAAAATTATTTTTTATTGAGATATAATTTTTACTGTAAAAATATTTTGTTATAATTTTTTAAGATAACAACAGAAATATTTCTAATGCTTTTCCCCATAACCTATCACTTATTTAAAAAATATTTTGAAATAATTTTTTTATAAACATGAAAATTTTTTTCTAAAAAATTATCAAATCATATATTCTTTAGTTTAATGTTTTTTTCAAAAAAAACTCATCATTCGAAGTTACAACCTATAAAACCCTGAAATTGTGTGAAATATTTTTTTAAATTAATTTAATCTTTTTGATATTTTTTATTTCCCGTAACACTGAAAATAGTTTATTTTATATTAAAGTAGTATATTTATCTTGCGTTATAAGAAATACTAAGTTAATCATGCACTACACACAAGATAAATTTTATCTTTCTCTACACATAACACCAAGGTTATCTTACATTAAACACAAGACTTGACTTTCTTTGATGGATAACGTAACACATAATATTGAGAGTTACCGAACAATAACATATTATTAAAAATATTATTATTTAATATAATAAGATATAACTTAGTCCTTAAATTGAAAATTATAGTATTAACTAAATTATAAAAATATATAGTTGAATTCATTAGTTAACTTATAATTATAAATTAATATAGAAACCAAATGAATATAAAGTGAATGATTTTATTAAAGACTATTTTTATGTGCAAAAAGCGATTTATCATAATAATTTAAATTAATTACTATTATTGAATGATATTAATTAAATTTATATGGTATATATTCAATAAAATATTTTTTATATTTATACAATTGATTTTATAGTTATAATATTAGAATAGAGCCCATATGATACATAAAGACCTATATTTTTGTAAAACCAGTTTTATCGCCTTTTAATGGAGAACCTATTTTAAATATAAATTTTGGAACTTTTATAAATTATATATGTCATAATAAAATTTATTTTTTAAATAGAAACATAAAAAATACATTAGGGTGAATTTTTGGAATTTTTCTGTGAAGTTTCATTTTTTAACGAATATTGAAAAATAATGAATTTTAATTCAAAAATGCTTCTTCGTCTAATTTATTTATAAGGTTAAATTATATTTTAAATGATATTAATGTTTAATTATATTTTTTTATCAATGAATTATATTTAGGTCATTTTAATCAATTTCAATTTGAAATTGAATATAAAAACGTACCAAACTTTTGAACGTTCTTACTTTAAAAATGTGCATTGTCGTCCCATCTACAGGATTAAATTTAAATTAATTTATACCACTTCTGTGATTATAATTTGTAAAAATGGATTCTATATTTGGAATAATAATAATTTATAATGTTGAATATAGCCAAATTATTTTTTGACCAAAAATATTAGTGAAATTAATTAAAATTAATTACATCGATTAAGGTAAAATTAAGCTTAACAAGGGACTAATCATTATTATTAAGGGGAAATAACCAATAAAATTGTACAAAACCAATTTTATGATCATATTTAGGCCACTAAAACTATAATTTTACATATTTGTCCATTTGGACACTTGGGGAACAAGTAATACTTGGGGAACAAACAATTATTTTCAAAAATACCAAGTTTGTCATTTCCATCCACTATAAAAAGGCATTCAACCCTCCCACTTCCTCACACTTCACAAGACACATTGGCTCAACCAAGATCTACCCAAATAGGTCATAAAAATCCCTTAAATAAAAATAAAATCCTTAACATGGGTATAAATCAATTCAAGGAACCCCATTGGTGCAAATGAAAAGGATTAACCCAAATAAGAGGTAACATCCTCTCTCAAGCTCCTTTGTTTTATTTTCATTATCCACCACCTAAAATATTATTAATAAATTATTATATAATAACACCAGTATCATCAATATACTGATATTTTTTATTTTAATGGTTTAAATTTCACTTACGCACACATCCATCTAATGAGTAATGAACTTATCGTTCTTGTGTATGAAGAACTACCTTCTCATGAAATGATATTGATCATTTTTCATTTACCACATTAAATGAATGGGAATTATGATGGATTTTTTTATTTTATATGTGTGATATTTATAATTTACTTATGAATCTGTAATTTTTATATATAACATACCCTTATTCTTTCCATTTTGTGTAACTATGATCACTTAGTTTGTGGAAGTGTGGACTACTGTCTCCTCAAAACGATGTGATTTGTACACACTTTTCATTAGATTTATTAAGGATGTGTTTAGTAAAATTATAAGATATATATTAAAAAATAAGTCTACAAGAATTATATTATATATATACATATATTTCATTTATTTACTTTCTTTCCATATGATAATAAAACGGAAGCAATGTTCATGCATACAGATGACCAACCATCTCCATGAATAGTGTATTTAGTTTAATATATCTATTTTATATATATTATTATAAATTCATATATACTGAATATATATGATATCTATACCCTTTTTTACATCCTTAAAATATGTTAATCATTGTCTAAGTAAGAGTATCCAGAATAACAAGTCAAGACTTATACCAAAAATAAAGCAGATATTACCTAAAACGTAACATTAACATGGAGTTGTTAATAAATGGGTAATATGAAGTAATAAAAATTTATATATGGTATTAGATATAATAATATGTTTTTTTAATATATTTATAATAAAATTATATTTATTATACAATATTTTTGAATGTATATGAATAAATTCAATACATAAGGTAAGGGAATTTCACCTCTCTTTTTATTTCTATTAGATACATGCCTTATTCACCACTCAATTATTTTATGTGGTTTACATACTAACAGTGGATGTATTATAAAATTATTATTATTAAATTTATGGTTATTCATATACCCATTTTAATATCTTTCTTTTATGGGGTTTATTATTCAAAGTTTACGAAATCAGTAAAGTAATTTTGTCTTAATTTGCCTTCTTTGAGACACATGCCATTTAAGAACCTATATTTTTCTATGTGGTGTATATATTGCATTTGAAATGATTATATCATGAAAATAATTCTTTTCATGGTATTTTCATCTCTATGTAATGTTATTATTTCCATTTTATTATTATTTAAAGTTACTAAAGTGATAACGATTTGTTGATTCAATCTCATTTTTTATAAAGACTGTTTATAATTACGCTTCCATTGACGAAATCTGATGATAAATATCTCAAGAACTATCAGTAATTTTCATAACCTATTTATATGTATGTTATTTTCAAGTAATGGTACCATTTTTCCACTCTTTTTCACTTAAGATAATTAATAAAATGTTTTTATGAAAATTTGAATTTATTTCTCCTTTCAGTCATAAATATGTGTTTTTTCAAAACTGTGTTTTCTAAAAATGTTTTCAAAAATGTTTTACTATTATCTTATGATTTTAAAAAGAAATTTTTACCCATATATTACCATTTTAAAATTGGTTTTAAAAACAATCTTCTTGTCATTTTCCAATCAATGAACTTTTCTGAACATTTAAGATGAAAAGGTAAATTTTGACATTTAGAGACCTACCTGACGTCATGACCATCATTTCCATAATGTTACCTTTGTAGGTTTTAAAAGTTATTTTTAGAATAAAAATATTTCCTAATATTATGTAAATTGGTTTATTATAAAATTATTTTCAAATAAAAAGGGTTTCCAAACTTTTTTAATGTTAATAAATGTTTTAAATAATTTTTAAATATTCCTTTATATGCTTTCAAAAAAATTGTTTTCAAAGAAAAAGATTTAAATTATCCCAAGGTTTATTTTATATGTTTTAAAATTATTTTCAATTAAAAGGTTTTAAAAATTATTTCAAAATTTTTTTATAATTTTTCAAGGAAAAATACTTTTAAAATGTTTTGAAGTTTCTTTTATAATTTTTTGTGGAAAAAAATTTCAAAATGTTTTCAAGATTATTTTATAAGTTTTCAAAGTATTTGAAAAGAAAATGTATTTTAAAAGGATTTATTTTTAAAACATAATATCTCATAGAATAAAATAAAATTTACTCAATGATTTTTTTAAATGAAATGATAAATCTTCCAATTATAAGAAAGGGTTTTTTGAAATGGTTTTTTTAAATTGGATTTTCAAGGAAAGGCTATTTTCTTAAGAAATGTTCCATGTGATCTTTCAAAATACTTCTCTATCTAAGATGAAATAATTTTTGATAGTTTAATAGTTATTGGGATATTATCCCGTAATACTATTCATATTATTTCTTGAATGGTTTATGTTTTGAGGTAATGATATTTTTGACACTCGTTCCTCTTCCATGGGTTATATAATTTTGAAACCTGCTTCATTTAATGGGTTATGATTTGATAAAATAACTATGAAACCTATTTATTTTCTATAGGTTATGATGTGATTGAATTATTATGATAACCATTCCATTTCATGGGTTATGATATGATGTTTATGAACCCCATCTTTTTTTACGGGTCATAAAATGATGAAAGTTTTATTATCTTGTGGAACAAGTATGAATGGATTTATGATGTTATGGGTGAGATATATATCTACCTCAAATGCATTGGTTAAATATTTATATCTCATGAGATAATTATGTGAATAAATTCAACTGGCTTGATCCAATATGAGAATATGGGGAAACCCGATCCATTACATGAAAGGACATTGATTGGGGACGATGGTGTGTCCCACTTAGTAGGTGTAGTCGCCATGAATATGGAAGATGGAGAAACTCGATCCACTATTGGAAGATAAGAAATCCTGATTCACTATGGGAAT
Source organism: Viscum album (assembly GCA_963277665.1). Lineage (NCBI taxonomy): Eukaryota > Viridiplantae > Streptophyta > Magnoliopsida > Santalales > Viscaceae > Viscum > Viscum album. Next base: position 548,971,970 of record OY728134.1, read on the forward strand.
ATGGGGCAACCAAATCCCTTATAAGGAAAGGACTGTGACTGGGGATGATGGTTTGTCCAGCTGAGTTGGTGTAGTCCCTATGAAGTGCCCTGATAAGTTCTATCAATGTGTATTGACTTATAGGGAATGATATTACATGTTTATGTGTATGGACAATTCCACATCTTATTCATATGTTATAATTTCATTGATTATGTTCCAAATTATATTAGAATTCATGTACAATTAACTAATAATATTTATACCATGATTCATGTTTAGGATCTTTGATATGAAGGGTATGATATTCGAACGATACGATCATGTTATCATGCCCTTATGTTCATGTTATGCTTATATATTTCCTTTATTTAACCTTACTGATCTTTTGATCTCAACATTTTTCAATGTTTCCTTTCCCTGGGTTTTGAAGAAAGGTTTTAAATAGGATTACTAAAGGGGAAGATATTTTAAGAAGATTTTGATGATAATTCACCATACTAGATGAATGTGTTCCATCTTTCCAAAGATACTAAACTAGTACAGTCCTTGAGCATGTGTTTTTGTAATGTTCTGAATATTCATCTAAAATGATGTAATATCCATGTATGTTAAGTTTGGCTCTCTATACAACCATTCATAAATATAGTTAGAATAGTACTTATTGATGGGTATACTTTTCTTTAATTAACTATTATAGATTAAAACTAAAACTTTTATTTATTTGTTTAACTAAGAAAGATTTTTTATGAAATTTATATTTTAATTAATAGCATTTATTTTGTTTTGTTTTATAAATTATTTTACTATTTATAAAACCATAAATATATTTTATAAAAAAGTACAACATTTTTTTCATATATTTTTTACAAGATTCAAAAAACATTTTTTAATTTATTTTATGCCTCAATTGTTATTTCTTTAAAAACCCATAAAATTATTTCTAAAAATATTATTTTTAAGTAGTGTGTTATTTTTTGTAAAAATATTAAATTTTTTACTTTATACCTATATATAATTAATTAATACAATTTAAAATTAAAACCATCGTTTGTTTGTAAAATTCAAAAATTATTAAGGAGATACCATGTTTTTCAGAAATATTTTTTTCTATTTTTTTCATTTTTCATTTCCTTTCATTTTTTATTTTTATTTATTGTAAAAACTGGAATAAAGTTTTTCCTATTTTTTTTCACAAAACAATTTTTTGTATTTTTTTATTCTATAGAGTTAATATAACAATAAACCAAATATAAAAAATATGAATTATATACAAATAAATCATCATAAGAAAAATATTGTTTATTTAATTATAAGATCATAATTATATATAAGTTTAATATAATATACTTATTTCAAAATATAAAAAATATAATTTTTAAATAAACAAAAATTTAATTAAAATCGAGTTTGAATTAGTAAATAAATATGTGTTTTGATTTAAAATTCCAATTACTAATTTTAAAAAAATTTGAAGGATAAGGAAAAGGAAAAATTAATTATCTGTGGAAAAATAAATACCCAGTAACAAACTTGGTTATGAATTTTTTTAAATGAAGAAAAGTTATGTTTATTTTGTAATTTTTTATTCCTTTTATGGATAACAACATCACTTGTTCCTTAATTTTTATATTTAAAATTAGTTGTTTTCATATTAAATAAAAAATCAAAATCATTTAATTAATTATTATAAATTTATATTTTTTTTTTAATAAAAAAATTCTATTAAACTTATATATAATTAATTTCATACTTGTAGTATACAATTTTTTTTCTTCTTACTAATGTTATCTAAATTGGGTTACCACAATTTGTAGCCAACACTCTATCAGGAACAAAATTGATTTTCTTATGTATTTGATACTATTTTATCTCAATATAATTCACTTCTTTTTTATTGTATTTATTATTATAATAAATATGTACAAAAATATAAATTTGGAAAAATTTTATTTCAAAAAATCATTAATGATAAAAAATTAGAAATTTGGAACTAGAAAAAGTGTTATCTATAAAAAAATTATTTCAAGTACTTTTTAAAGTATTCATTTTATGAAATTTTACCTCATAATAGTACCAATTTAATGAATTGGACATATTATAAGCCATAAATAATTTTGAAGGAAAAAATAAAGTCCATTATAGGTTAAAAACTGCTGATAACACTAAAAACATTTAGGCATATGTATGAAACATTCAACTATTAAAATGAAATAAAGGTCGCATATCTATAAAATAGAAATTGCTCTCATATTTTTAGTAAGAGCTTAATATACACATAAGATTTAGCATAAATATTTATTAAAATGTCCTTAAATCCGATAGTCATATGAGAGAAGAAAACATATTAGAAAAACACTATAAGAATTTTGATATTGTATGTTTTTTCATTATGTTTATTTTCGAATACAAAATAAGAGAGAACTTATATCTCTATCTATATATATATTTAAAAAAAGTAATTTTTATAAAATGGTTTTTATAAGGAATGAAAAAAACTCAGGTTATTCTAATCAGTCATATACATCAGTCACTTACCTATCTATGAAAAAATAAAGATGAAAATTCATTATTTAATACTCAGCATCATGTTCTTTCATTGGTATTATAGATATTCAATATACCAAACAGAAGAAAAAATCAAGGAAAAACAAGAAATTTGGTATATATATTTCAAATTAAATCTATTTTTCAGATTTTCAGATATCAAATCTACTCCAAAAACATTAAAAATTAATTACCTCACTAAGATTATCAAGGATTAGATAATACATAATCAAAAATTCCATAAATACCATTTATAGTATGAGTTTTAAGTGATTTTATAACAATCATGGTAATTATAGAATAAGTTATTTTAATATATATTTTTATTCCTAAATTTTTGTAGTTATATTCATTATAAAAATATATTTTTTAACTCTTAAAATTAAAAAGGAAATAGTTTTATTTGTCTTCATTTCTAATATGATTAATTTAAAATTTTAATTTTCCAATTATAGATTATTAATTTGAAAAAATTTATTTCACTTTTTTAATTCTTTTTGTCAAAATTATCTTAGGATGAATTTCTTAGAATTATTTAATTTTTTTATTTTTTAAGGAATAGTGAAAAATAATGATTTTTAATGAAAAATGTATTTTATTTTAAAGCATTTACAATGTAAAATTATGTTTTGTATTACTATAAAATTTTATTAGTACCTTTTGTTTAAAATTAATTCAATTATTGTTTTTGAAATAGATTTTATACTTGAATTAAGTATAAAAACATTTTATATTTTAGAAGGGTATTTTACCAAAAAAAATTGTGTTGCGTTTTTATAATTTAATTTTAAATTAAATTATGAAAATAATATGTTTTGAATTTTTAAAAATAGATTCCATATTTGGAATAATTGGTAAAAAAAATTATTAAATAGAACCATGTTTGTTTTTTGCCAATATGTACTGTATCCTTAGTGATTTTTGTAACCACGTTAGACGGTAAATCGAATAATTTAGGTTAAAAATAAAATGATAAGAACTATTAAATGATTTAAAAAACTACCTAAATCTTATAGGGTGAGTATATATCAACCATTATAATACAAGGGTAAAATTAATTTCCTTTTTTACCACTTTTATGAGATTATGCATTTATAATATTTTATTTAATGAAATATCAAACACATCGCTCTCTGGTTTTTAATTAGTTTAATATTTTTAATATAGTGTTGATTAGAGGATATGTTCGACTGTAAATAGTTTTTTTAAATATAAAATTTTTATATTTATCATGGTAATTTATTTTAAATTATTATTGAATAAATAATTAACTTAAATTCCTGCACACTGCTAATGCATTAATTAATTAATTAATGAAGAAATAAAATAAAATATATTCAAAATATGTAAAATATATAATTTAAGATACTTAATGCGATAAAATTATTTTATAGATTACTATGACATGATAAGGATATCATTTTTTAAATTTATATGTTTTATATATTATGAAAGGCAATGTGTTGATTAGTTAAAAAATTGACATTTTATATATTTTATAGTAAATAATTTTTTTTATTAAATGATAAAAAAATCAAATAAATATTAATTATTTATAAGTGATTAAGATTATATTTATAAAATAAACCATGTACCATTTATTTTTTTTTCTATTTTAAAATAATTATATTGACCCTCAAAGTGTAAAAAGTCCATATTTTCACAGTAAGAGTTAAATGGGTTACATAGGGGTTAAAATAAAAAAATAAGGGTATAAATATAGTAAAAACATGTATAATTTTTATTGGATTATAGAATTTTGATCCATAACAATATTATAATATAAATAAGTCAATTTTTACCCATTTTTAATTGAAAATTAATTTATATTCATTTAATAATTTGAGAAATTCTAAGAGTTCCCCTCCCCTCTCATATAAAACGTAACCTCTCCTTCTCATTTATTAAAACTTTAAAACCAATTTTGTATGAAAATTAAATACCCAAATACCATTCCTATAATAAATTATCACAATATATAGGTCTTGGTTTTGGTAGAATACAAATTGTAGAGGTCATAAGGTGTTATGGAAAAGGGATTTTCCAAAGAAGAGGTATAGTTTTTTATGAAAATTTAGTTTTGTTTCTTCTTACACATCCATAAAAACTTATTAAACAATGATAAAATAATAAACCCAATATACTAAATATAATTAGGTGTTATTTTTTTATGGTACAATCTATATACATCTCATCTTCCATCAAATAGAAAACAAAAATAATATTTATGTGTGCGGTAGTCTATCATCTCATGAACACATGTAATTTGTTTTCAATCACCATCTCTCAAGATAGGTTATAATGATATAATTAATGTTATTATATGATATTAAAAAATCTAAAGTTATTTATTTCATGATACTTATGATTCAAAATTTACTAAAGTAATAAGTTTCTATTTCACAATCTCATCAATATTCATGATTGTTTATGTTTAACTCTCCACTGGGGAATATTTCCATTCCATGCCCATTTTTTCTAAAAATATATTTGAAAAAGGGTTTTAATATTTTAATAATTATTATTAAATTAATTCTATCCATGTTTGAAATTTTAAAAAATGGTTTTTAGGGAATATTTTAATCATTTTCCAAAAGAGGTACTTTGTGACTTTTCCAAAAAAACATGGAAGGAATATTTTTTTAACTTATATGGCACGAGTGGGTTTTCCACCATCATATTATATAAAGTATATAATGCTTACTTTAAAAGTTTACAAGGTTATTTTAAAATATATTTTTCCTTTTTATATGTGTATTTTTTCTAAAAATAAGTGTTTTCAAAATGAAAAGGTTATTTTCCTTAAGAATGTTTTTATGATGAAAGCTTTCATTATTTATGATTATATTATGGTTATTTGGAGTTTTTATGATTATGGGTTGTTACATTATAACCCATGGATGGGTGGTTACATTATTAACCAATGGTGGGTGGTTATGTGATAAACCTAGGATGGATTGTTACGTTATAACCTCAAATTAATTGGGTATGGAAGTCGAACATTTGTTTTTTCCATATACGAGGGGGAGATAACTGCTTAGGATTCTCCTAATAGATAGTGTGAATATAATAGAATATTTATTCCAAGATTAATGAAGATGTTTAATCCATGAGTATATATGGTGTTTACTCTAAGGTAATGTTAGTAAGTAAATCATGGAGGTCTTCCACAAGTAGTTGTGGTGGTTACAATAATGATGCCCCAACTTTACATCATGTTATATATAATTCTTCTATGCGATTAAAAATTTTTATTCGAAAAAAATTGTGTTTTTTCATATGAAAATGATTTATTTCACAATCTTAAAATATAAAGACATAAAGGTAAGTATATTATGGATTTTTATTTTTTTATTGGGATAAAAACATTCTTTCTTTTATTTACCTTACTGATTTTTTTTTCGAATCCAAAGTTATAAAAATTTTCATAGGGTTTAAGGGATATTAAATAAAAATTATGAGTTTAATAATAAAATTTTCATGATTTATTATGAAATGAAACCATGTTTTATTTTTAAAGTTTGGTTTGATATTAAAAATGGATACCGAGTATAACTATCCAATTGTAATGTTTGGGTGTACTATGTAAGATTTTATCCTAATTATCTAAAACACTAAACCAAAAATATCCTCTATATTATAATAAAGAGAATTATATTTCATATATATTAGAATATTTAAGGCTTAAGGTTGGGTCTTATAGTTGGAAACAGAGGAGGGATTAAATAACTTTAGAGATTAAGATGCTTTCATATGAGGTTATTTTATGAGTTATAGATACCGTCATAAGTTTATAATTTTAAGGTTGATCAAAATTTAAATAGATTAGAAACCCATTTTCTGGATTTATGTTATAAATTTTTAAGGCGACTAATGATATTTTTTGATCTAATTATGTGTTATTACATTTTTTGGGATTTAAAATGAAAGGTATGAGATAACCTCTGTGGTTAAAAAAATTTATTTAATTATAAATAAATTATGGATATTTTTTAGGATGTTTCTCGAATATCTAATACTGTTATAAGAATTATAGTTTTATAAAAAGTAAAACCCATAGGTTGGGAGAAAAATTGTCACATCTGGCAAGGACGCGATGTTTGAACCCACAACTGAAGGGCGATAAGTGTGCATTGCCTACCACTGGCCTACATGGTGACCTAGTTAGTATAACATTTTATTTGTTGGTTAAAATATTTTATGGATGAATAATAAGTTTATATTGGCATCATATGTTTTATCAAATATATATCCTTGTGATTATAAATTTATTTGGTGAGTGACATAATTTCAGAAGGATATCACTATAATGTTTAGGAGAATTACAGGATTAAGAAAAATATTACAGTATATAATTTTATTTTAAGAATAAAGGCTAAATTATGTTGTAGAATAATATATAAATATATTATTTTTATGGTGATTCCAATTATTTATGGAAATGGCTAGCATATCTTAGAGATCATGTGATTTAGGAAATTAAATTTTTGGAATGATACATTAAGACAGATTGATGGTATTTTGAAATATAAATTTTAATTTCTCTTTCTAGACTATGAGATCAAATAATTATGATTTTTGGGTTTTAATATTAGTCTAGAATAATTTTAAGAACTTTTAAGGATAGTTATTTATTTAATGATCTATGTTTAATTTAGGGTAATACTATTGAATTTTGGAGATTAAAAGCAGTTTTTCTTCATTTGAAGTTTTATTTATTTTGGGGAATTATCTTATCTTATACTAAACATTTTTGTTTTGGTTAATGACTAAATATAGGAGGAATATATTTTTATTATTTATTATATTTTATTGATTTTTAATGTTGATTATTGTTCTTCAAGTAGGAAAAATTCATCTTAAATACTTATCATATTGATTCAAAGATGAGATTGTGGTGAAAATTTATTGAAGGATGAAACTTTACTTGTCACCAAAGTATATTTCCGTACGTTCAAAATCTATGAAGTAAAATAATTTCTTAAATATAGGAAAATTACTTTTGAAACAAAAATATTATTCGTTTAATTTTTATGCCAGTAAATAAATGGATTTTTAACCAATAAAAAATTTATGGTTTTATGATGGTTAAATTTCTCACAAACATGTTTTCTATCACTCTCCATAAGTACTTGGGAGTTATTTTTCTCTTCCATATCCTTATTTCCACTTCCCACTAAAAATATACAACTTGTAAAACTAGTATGTGAATCTAGATGACCTTCATACTTCCATTATCTCTCTATTCAATTGGATCTTTGATTAATCCTTTTTATGATTTGGGATTTTAATAGAGGTATTTTGAAAAGTTAAACCCTAGTTACCGAGTCTAAGTTCAAAATTGTGTGGGCACAATTTCAAAATGTGGGGAGGGGGGATAATGTATCAACCCATGTAATGATAGAATAAATCTTTTTAATATTTATTATTATTCCTGAATTATGTAGTAATATTCATTATAAAAATAATGTATATAATTCTTAAAATCAAAATGGAAATGGCTTAATTAAACACATCTTGCGGATGTTTTTTTAAAAGTATAATATTAAAAATATTGAATTTTAATTTGAAAAAATTAATTTCATTTTTAAATTCATCAATTCAAAATTATCTTAGGGTGATTTTATAAAAAATCTCTAAAAATATTGATTTTTCATATAATAAAGAAAAAAAATGTTTTTTATTGAAAAGTACTTTATTTAAAAGTATTTAGAGAGTATTTTTTATTATATTTAAAATAATATTAGTTATTTTTTATTTAAATTAATCTAATTATTTTTTTATATGTATTGTATACTTTAATTTAGTATAGAAAAATTTTATATTTTAAAATGGATTTTATCGATTTTTTATTGATGTGTTGTTTCGGTATAATTTTAAATTAAATTAAGAAACATCTATGTTTTCAATTTTAAAAAAAAATGAATTAAAAATTTGGAATCAATGGGTCCAGATTTACCAAATAGGTCCCTTTTATTCTTGTAAAATATGAATAATAGTCTTAGTAATTTTTATTATCACGGTAAAGGGTAAACTGGGTAATTTATGTTAAAAAGAAAATGATAAGATCTATTAAATGACCCAAACAATTAATTAAATATAATTTGATGATTATATCTCAACCATAATAATCCAAGTGTTATACTTATGTCCTTTTGGGTCCACATGGATGAGATTATGGTCTTTATAGTACTTTATTTAAAGAAATATCAAACATGTCGCACTCTTATTTTTAACAAGTTTAGTATTTTTAATACGGTACTATCAAGAGGATATGTTAGACTATAAATATTACTTTGAAATAAAAAATATTTATATTCCTCATTTTATTTTATTTTTACTTTTTAGTGAATAAATAATAAACTTAATTGTTTCTACAACTTTGGTGCAATAATTAATTAATTAATAAGAAAATAAAATAATAATATTAAAAATGTGAAAATAAATATAATTCAAGATAAATAATGTTATAAATAATATTTATATATGACCATGACATGTTAGAGATATAATAAAATATTTGCATCAAATTTTATACATTGTCTTGATATTATTGATTTCAAAGTAATGAATAGTTCTAAAAATTGAAATTATAGATATTTTATAGTAAATAATACTTTAATTGATGATATAAAATTCATAAAAATCTTAAATTCACTCAGCTGATGAGGATAATGTTTTAAATATCATCCATGGTCGATTTATTGGTTTTTTGTTATTTTATAGTAATTATATTGACCTTCAAAAGGTAAAACAATCCATGTCGTCACGATAAGAGTTAAAGGGGGTAAATAGTGGTTAAAACCAAAAGATAAGGGTAGAAATATAGTAAAGAAATGCCAATTTTTTATTGGAATAGGGGATATAGACACATAATCACATTATATTCTACATAACTCACTTTGGGGAAATTTTTAATTGAAAATTAATTTATATTAATTTAATATTTTGAGAAATTCCAAGAGTTCCCCTCCCCTCTTTTATAAAAGGGCATGTCTCCTCATTTATTCGTGCTTAAAAACCCATTTGGTTCTAAACATACCTACCCAAATACCTTCTTATAATACCTATCCATATTCTATAGGTCTTTTTTTAGGTATAATACCGATCTTATAGGTATTATGGTGTTAAACAAAGGAGGTTTTCCAAAAAAGAGGTATAGTTTTTATCTGCATGTTTTAGTTTTGTTTCTTCTTCTACATTTGTGATGAACCGAACCCGAACATCCATTCGAACAGTGCTAAATGGGTCGGGTGTTACAACCTTAGGTGCACCTCCCCAAATGCCAAAGGCTGCTGACTAGCAGCGAGGGTCTTATAGGTATAGTGGGGAGGTTATACCCTCTCAGAGGATAATAATGGTACTAGTCTGAGTATAAAAATAAGGATGTAGCGGAATAAATGACTCAAAAGACTCGAACTAGACCCACAGAGCAAAAGTACATTCAATATAAATAAACAGCGGAAGTAATAAATATAACAACAACAATGAAAACTAAACACAACAGTATGATGATCACTTATAACTACTACTGGACAACAAACATGCATCCAAAGCAGGTCATACATATGCATATATATATTGGGTGCCACTGCCTAACCAACTGTAGCTACATAACAAGCATGCTGATACAGGAAAGAAAACATAACAAAACAAATTCTAGCTGGGTAATACCTCAAGTTCCATACCATCTCCATGTAATACCTAATGCGGTCCAGCTCCTGAAGCTGGCCTCTTTCCTATATGTAAATCCATAAAGTCTGCACGTGTCCCGAAGGGCCCATGCAGGGTGTGATATGAATCTCATCAGGATACCACCCAATGGTGCATACCTAATATAAGTGTTTAATCAAGCATGCTTTTATAAAGAAAACAATAAATAGAACGTTGCACAAATAAATACAAACTCTATTAGTGCTCAGAAACCACCATGGAGAGTCATATGCTTTATCCAACGCTGGAATCTCTGTCATGTAACCCAGAACCATGTGCCCCCTAACACCATGTGTCTCAAGTACTGACATCCTAAATGCACGCTCAACAGTATTAACCTGGAGGAACAGTGATGCTTTTCCTCAAATAAGTAACCGTAGGGACAGTGATGTCTTCCCTCAAATAACGTAACCAGAGGGAAATTGGTGCCTTCCCTCAAATAAAGTACTCGGAGAGATGGTGATGTTTGCCCTCAAATAACAGTGAGGCTCTGCCCCCAACCCGGTAGCCGAAACGTTATCCCCTAAAGGCCATCACCTTCCACATGGCTTCCTACGACAAGTACCCCCAACTAATAGTACCTAAACCGCAACTAATGAGGCCTCTACCCACATGAGTGGTCAAAACTACCTCATCATGAAGTCTCTCTATGTGCACACTACTCAAATTTCTGGGTGAGAGGTAATCACAAAAATAGTACACAAGCCACAACACCTCTGACACCATGTGTCCCGAAGACCATGTCGCTCTAGTCCAACGACCTCGCCATCTAAGTATCTCAGGCCTTGCCCAACCTGACAGTCACCCTACCTCAAGCCAAAATCCATGACACCCAATCCCGTGGTCATAACCACCCATTGTAACCTGGGCCAAGCCCAACCTGTGATCAGCATCACTCAAGAATATTCGGTCCATGCCCAACAGAAGCAGAAGGGTTCCAGCATATTCAATTCAGCAATTACATATATACACATTTAAACAAAACACAATAACTATAAAAACAATCTAAATAATTGAATTGCACTACCACAATAGTTATCTAACAACATCACTGAGGTATTTAAAGCCTCTAACAAGTCATATCAAGGTTCAATGAACTAAACTCAACAGTTTAGAACAATACAATTCAATTAATACCATTTTGGAGCCCCCAGCCAAAATGACCCGATGAGCAACGACCACTCACCCAGCCCCGCTCAAGAAAGACAGGTAATAGGGCATACCCAAAGGTATCTTATAGTTCAATGAACAATTAAATAGGCAATAACAGGTAAATTAGGGTCTTGCTAAAAATACCCAAATATGCGCTTTAAGCCACGGTACCCAAAGGTCTACGAAAGCACAAAAAGAGGTATGCACCACCTACCTAAGACTCTTAGATGTAGGAACGTCTGATGTCAAGCTCCAATTCTATTCCAATCTTTGTAGATCTATGTTTTCGTCAAATCCTGTAAATTCCACTCGGGTAGAAACTGTGATGCGTGAGGCAAAGAATCGAGAATGGAATATGGTGTGCAGGGTTAGCCTCACTGTTGCGATCCCACAGCCACCTATGAATTAAAGAATGGATGAAGAATGAATAATCTAGAGCTAGATATGTTATTTAGGTTTTCGGAATGGAGATCTCCCAATGTTGGGGAAGAATAAGACTATTTATGAAATAAGACACGATGACCTTTCACTTAAGAGAATAAAAAAACTACACAGTGTGTATTTAAGAACTACAAGATGAGTAGTGGCCTTTTCTGTACTTAAACTTAAGAGGGGTAGCCACACGGCTTGGACTCTCTACAAGGGTTGACACATAGCTTGAACCTAGCCGGTACGTAGAAGAGAAGATACATGGCATGTCGAGTAACACTACATGTCGTGTAGTAGGAAATTTCAACACGATCTTCACACAGCATGTACTCAGTGATTACATGGCTGGTTATCTCCTAACCCGTACATGACATATACTTTTAAAGTACATGGCATGTAGTCTGGAAATTTCTAGAACTTCCCAGACTTTCCCAGTTACCTCAGGAACAAGTCAAAAGTTCAAATAGGGTCTGGATTTTGACCCGTTCTAAAAACATGGGTTCTTAAAATCTCCCCACCTAATATATCTCATCTTCAAACTATCAAACGAAACCCAGAGATGGAACCGAACATACCAACCCAATAAAAGTAACCCGGACTCCTCCAGTCTCAACAGTTCTGGTTAAATTCCTCAAGGGGATCCCCACCTTAGGAATTGCCTAACTCATTCTCAACCTGACAAAACTCAAAACAAGTAAAGGTTCACTAACCTGTTTTCCGGACGCATGGTCCTCTCATAACGCATCATCACCCTTGTGCCTCATTGTTGCTCCAGTGTCGTTTCTGACACCCAAACGTACCCCGCACTGCATCGGTGTCTGCCCCCATGAGGTCCTGCATCTCATGGATGCTAAAAAAATAAACTTGGTGCCTAGCACCTCAAGTAACCTGCATCCTTGATGCCCTGATTCCCATGGTACCTGAAGTAACCTACATCCTCAATGTCTCGATGCCCACAGAACCTCATACATATATCTAAATATATCACGCACCTGAAGGTTCTAATCCCACTAACCAACATCTAGTCAGTCTACATAGGTCATGTGCATCACATGCACTCAATACAAACATGCCTCTATAGGTCAAGCCAAAAGAGAACAAGGAAATCACGGCCACACCCGCGGTGTACCTATAACCGTCATCGGATCACCAACCTACTAAGAATCTGGAAACTCCATGGAGTGCACCCAGTCTGAAGTATGGATGCATAATGCCTGATCTCCCTATGGTGTTTCTCCAGTCACCAGCCACTGACCCCTCAGTTGGATCTTGTTGTCTCTATCACGTCCTTCGCGTGCAGCTGAACCTTGGATACCCTCTCCTGGTACCGAACCTGAACCAATTCTGGATGCCACCCTCTATCTTGGTCCCTGCCTGCCAGCTGTCTGAGAAGGCTACCTACAGAACCTCTAAATATGCCTGACCTTCCCACATGCCCGACACTTCTTTATAGTCCTATCACACTAAGTCCAAATATTTCCTGGCTTTCCACACAAAAATAAAACCGCTGAGAAATGCTATGAGGTGGTCTAGCTAATTCCTTGGCCTGACTGCCCTATAAGAACTCATCCCATCCTCACTTCCTACTATTTGAACCATCACCTGATGCCATCACCTGGATAACCTAGGGCATATCCCTCTGGTTTCCCTCCACTATGAGCGCCTGATTCACCGCCACTAAAAAATAACCCAACTTGAAGATGTTCACCTGGATCCGAATGGCGTGTCATAAGCCATCCTCGAAGTGCCTCACCCATTCCACATCATCGCTTACCATACTAGGTGCAATGCAAGACAGCTCAGTAAAAGTTGTTGCATAGTACATGATGGACATGTCTCCCTGATGAAGGATCAAGAACTCCTGAGCTCTCTCTTCCCTCAGTGTCTCCGGGTAAAAGTGCTCAAAAAACCTATTCTCAAATTTTTTCCATACCAATCCCTTGTGTCTGCGATCCTGAGCCTTCACATCCTACAAACACTTTGTCGGTCCTCGCAGCATGTACATTGCTAGCTTGACCCTCTACCCTAGATGTGCCTTGAGCTACTCAAAGATCATCTGCATGCTCTTTATCTAGTTCCCAGCTACCTACGGACCACCCTCACCCTAAAAAAGTGTAAGGTGCTGCGACTGGAACTCCCGCATTAGATATTCCATAGATGGATCTATACCTTGCGCACCTCTGCCGATTCCCTAAAAGACACATACCAGGCTAGCTCAGAGCTGCTCGTCCAACCATGGTCTGAATGCTGTCAAACCCAGTTGTTGTCCTGCTTGCGCTGGATTCTGAACTTGTTCCTATCCCGGAGCATGTACCTGCGGCTCATGCTCTGCCTGCACTAGATCTTGAACCTATTCCTGTAGCACTGTATCATCTCCCACCTGACACTCCATCTGACTAAGCTAAAATGAATCCGTTGAATACCATAAATTGTCAGATAGCCCATATATATATATATATATAACAATATATATTCAATGGAGATAAGGAAAGTAGTAATGAGGTATCATAAAACAACTACCCTTACTCTTCCCTATCGTAACCCATTCCCATGGAATCCCGGCCGCATGGCCTCCTTACCCACCCTTAACAGAGCCAAGTATCAAAAGTACCTTAATCCATGCCCGTCCTGACAACCAACATTGCCTCAAACCGACGACTGAGTCACCCAATCCTGGTGATCTAAATCACCTCAACCATAGTACTTTCCTGCTCTCATAAGAGCCAGACCCAAATACCCTTCAATTTTAAAAATATAAAAAGCATGGAAATTGAAATTCTTCACATGGTATTATCACATCACAAAGAATACATGCAGTTATAAAATTAAAATACCCTAAAATGTGCATATTAAAAGACAATAAAACAATCCTTTCCATACCGGGCCAAGGTCCAATTCTCCCTTATCGTACTGGGTCAAGGGTTGCACATCACAATCAATAACATCACACACCAATTGATCCACCATGGTGGAAATCATATAAACTGTAATCTGAGAAAAAAAATAGCAATTCCCACCCATGTAAACTTGGTTCATCCCTCGTACCTAGGGTTGTAAGCACCCAAGCACAATCTAGAAACCCAGTTCCAGTCAAAAACTATCTCCAGTCTACCATATCCCAAATAGTAAAACCAGGAAAAATAAAAGAGAATCATCAATTTCATTAGTAGCCATCAAAAAACTGCTACTAAATCCCTATCAAGAACTCCTCTGATACCACTTTGTGATGACCCGGACCCGAACAGCCACCCAAACAGTGCTAAACTGTTCGAGTGTTGCTACCTTAGGCACACCTCCTCGAACGCCAAAGGTTTTCGACTAGTAGGGAGGGTCTTATAGGTATAGTGGGGAGGCTATACCCTCTCTGAGGAGAATAATGGTGCTGGTCTGAGTATAAAAATAAGGATGCAGTGGAATAAATGACTCAGCAGACTCGAACCAGACCCATAGATCAGAAGCACATTAAATATCGATAAACAATGGAAGAAATAAATATAACAGCAATAGCAGAAAGTAAACACAACAACATGCTAATCACTTGTAACTACTACTGGATAAAAAACATACATCCAAAGTAGGTCATACATATCCATATATATATAGGGCACCACTGGTGAACCAACTGTAGCTACATAAAAAGCATGCTGATACAGGAAAGAAAACATAACAAAATAAACTCCATCTAGGCAAGACCATAAGGTACATACCATATCCATGCAATAGATAACTTAGTTCAGCTCCTGAAGCTGACCTCTTTCATGCACGTAAATCCATAAAGTCAGCATGCATCCTAAAGGGCCCGTACAGGGTGTGAGATGAATCTTAGTAGGATACCACCCAATGGTGAATACCTAATATAAGTGTTTAAGTAGGCATACATTTATAAAGAAAATTGTAAACAGCACGTTGCACAAATAAATACAAACTCTATTGGTGCTCAGCAGCCACCATGGAGTGTCACCTGCTTCGGCCAATGCTGAAATCTCTGTCATGTAACCTGGCACCATGTACCCCCTAACACCGCATGTCTCAAGTACCAACGTCCCTAAGGCATGCTCAACAGTAGTAACCCAGAGGAACAATGATGCCTATACTCAAATAAGTAATCGGAGGGACAGTGATGTCTGACCTCAAATAACGTAACTGGAGGGATAGCGGTTTCTTCCCTCAAATAAAGTACTCATAGGGACAACAATGTCTACCCTCAAATAACGGTGAGACTCTTTCCCCAACCCGATAGCCTAAATGATATCCCCTGAAGGCTCCTCACCTTCCATGTGGCTTCATAAGGCAAGCACCCCCAACCCACAGTACCTAAACTACAACTAACGGGGCCTTTACCCACATGAGTGGTCAAAACCACCTCTTCATAGAGTCTCTCTGTGTGAACACTACTCAAAGTTATAGGTGAGAGGTAATCACCAAAATAGTACACAAGACGAAACACCTCTGACACCTCGTGTCCCTACAACCATGCTGCTCAATTCCGACGGCCTCACCATCAAAGTATCCTGGGCCTTTTCCAACCTAACAGTCACCCTGCCTCAAGCTGACGTCCATGATGCCCAATCTCGTGGTTGGAACCACCCAATGTAACTCGGTCCAAGCCCAAACTATGATTATCATCAATAAAGAATATCTGGGCCATTCCCAACACAACCAAAAGGGTTGCAGCATATGCAATTCAGTAATTACATATATACACATTTAAACAAAACACAATTATAGGAAAAACAATCTAAATAGTTGAATCGCACTAGCCCAGCAGTTATCTAACAATAGCACTAAGTTATTTAAATCCTCTAACAAGTCATATCAAGGTTCAATAAACTAATCTCAGTAGTTTAGAACAATAAAATTCAATTAATACCATTTTGGCGGTCCTGGACAAAATGCCCCGATGAGCAATGGTCACTCACCCAGCCCCACTCAAGAAACATAGGTAACAGGGAATACCCAAAGGTATCTGATAGGTCAATGAACAATTAAATATGCAATAACAGGTAAATTAAGGTCTTTCTCAAAATACCCAAATATGCGCTTTAAGCCACACCACCCAAAGTTATGAAAAAGCACACAAATAGATATTCACCACCTAACTGAGACTCCTAAATGTAGGCACATCCTATGTCGAGCTCAAATTCGAATCCTATCTTCGTAGATCTATGTTTACGTCAAATCCTGACAATTCCACTCAGGTGGAAACTACAATGTGTGAGGCAAAGAATCGAGAAAATAATAGGGTGTGCGGGGTTAACCTTATTGTTGCGATCCCGGAACCACCAATGGACTGAAGAACAGATGAGGGATGAATAATCTTGAGCTAGATATGTTCTTTGGGTTTTTGGAATGGAGAGGTCCCAAAGTTGTGAAAGAAGAAGACGTTTTATGAAATAAGTTGTGACAGACTTTCATTTAAGAGAATAAAAAAAGTAAACAATGTGTATTTAAGA
This sequence comes from Viscum album, assembly GCA_963277665.1. Classification (NCBI taxonomy): domain Eukaryota; kingdom Viridiplantae; phylum Streptophyta; class Magnoliopsida; order Santalales; family Viscaceae; genus Viscum; species Viscum album. The sequence goes on from OY728134.1 coordinate 548,989,243, forward strand.
ACTACATGTTGTATAGTGGCCTTTTCCATACTCCAACTTAAGTGGGGTAGCCACATTGCTTGGATTCTCCACACAGTTTGACACATGGAATGAACCAAGCAGGTACGTAAAAGAGAAGATACACGGCGTGTCGAGTAACACTACACACTATATAGTAGGAAATTTCTACATGGTAAACACATGGCATGTACTCAGTGAGCACATAGTCAGTACTCACCTAACCCAGACACGACATCTAGTCTGGAAATTTCTAGAACTTCGTATATTTTCCCAGTTACCTCAGGAACAAGTCAAAAGTTCAAACAGGGTCGGGATTTTGACCAGTTCTAAAAACTCAGGTTCTTACAACATCCAAAAAAATTATTAAACCATGATAAAATAATAAAACCAATATCCTAATGACAATTAGGTGTTTTTAGGTTAATGTAACAACCTATATACATCTACTCATCCTTCAAATGGAAAATGAATTTGTCATTCATGTTTATAACGGATGACCACCTCACAAACTGATGTAATTTGTTTCCATCACCATATCTCAATAAAATTTATAATTATATAATTAAATTTTATATATGATATTCATGATTTAATTTTTGTTATTAAAATATAATATATCATTTACCTTATTACCTTCCCATTCAATAGAAAATGATAATTTCATTTGTTCGTATGTGTGGAATACCACCTCCATGAATTGATATGATTCATTTTTTTATAAACACATCACTTTAATTATATATTTAAGTTTATTTAAATTATGAATATGATATTTATGATATTATAATAATTATATGAATATAAAATAATACATAACTTCTTTTCATAAGGATCGTTGAAAAAATGAAATGATACTCATGCGTACATATAACATATCATCTCTATGATTGTAACATAGTTCATTCTTCATAACCATATCTAATGGATGGATTTAAAATTAAAATTGATGTATGAAAATGATAATTATTTCATGAATATTATTCTATATATGGTGTATTAATGACCACTTTGTCCATAATCAACATACCTAAGTCATTTTTTGACTTATAAAATAAATATCATCAAAACATCTAACGTGAACATAAAGAATAAGTAATTTTTATGAAATTTTAATTAATGATAAAAATGAATATTATACTTGAAAATTTTTCATAATAAAGTATAAAATTAACCTAATTTTATTATTCCGAAATTTAAATAATGTATGCGACAAATCAGACTCAAGGTAAGAGTTTTTTGTCTAGATTTTATTTATGTGGGGAACATGCCTTATACACTACATGTTTATTTTGGGTGGTATACATACTACCCATGAATTTTTTTCATTATTATTATCTTAAAAAATATGGGATATACATTTCCATATATATTTATTTATTTCATGATACATATGATTAAAATTTACTAAAGTAGTATTTGTATATTTACAATCTCATCATTTTTTGGGATTGATTATGTTTAATTTTACATTGGGGAATACTTATATTACATGTTCATGTGATATAAAAAAATTTGAAAATGTTTTCCTAATTTCCTACAAATTTTTAAAGTAATTTTTAACCGTGTTTTACATTTTACAAAATAGTCTGAAAGGAATATTTTTTTCATTTTCTAAGCAAGGTAATTTTTAATTTTTTCAACAAAAATATAGAAGGAATGTTTTTAACTTATATGGAATGAAAAGATATTACCATTGTAATGAAACATTAATGATTTAAAAATTATTTTATATGTTTACGTGGTTATTTTTAAAGAAAATTTTTTCTTTTATATGTTAGCAGTTCTCTAAAAATATGTAGTTTCAAAATGAAAACGTTATTTCCTTTGAGAATGTTTTTATAATGAAAGATTTAATGATTTATGATTATTTTATAGTTCTTGTGCATTATTATAGTGATAGGTGGTTCCGTTATAAACCATTTAGGAGCGGTTACATTATTAACGAATGACAGGTGGTTATGTGATAAACTTAGGACGATTAGCTATGTTATAATCTCCAAAGAATTGGGTATGGAATTCAACTGTATGGTTAAAACATAAATGAGAAAGAAATAACTGATTAGGTTTTTCTTAAGAGATAATAGGAGTATACTATGATATTTATTCCAATATTAGATCTGATGGTTAATCTACGAGTAGATATTATGTTTACTCTAATGTAATGTACGAAACATAACCATGAAGGTCTTCCATAAGTAGATGTGGTGGTTACTCCAATGATTCCCCATAATTCCAGTATGTTTTATCTATGTTTTTGATGGGTTTTAAAATTATTATTTGAGAAAAAAGTAGTTTTTTCATATTAAAATGATTTATTTCATAAGCTCAGAGAATAATGTGATAAAGTTTTGTATATTATGAATTTTTATGTTTTCCAATGGACTGACAGATTTATATATTTTGTGTCCATTAAAGATCTTTTTATGCTCATACCAAGTTTTAAAATGTTTTTCAAAGGGTTGAAGGGAGAGTAGGGACAAGGATGAGGTTTAGAAAAAAATTGTGAAGTTTTATCATGAAAAGAAACCATGTTTTATTTTTAATGTTTAGTTTGGTGGGAAAATGGATACTGAGTATAAGTTTCATCTTGTAATTTATGGGTTTATCCTAATTATTTAAAATACTAAATAGAAAAGATCATTAGGATTGTAATAACGGGAATTCTAATTCAAAGACACTATAATATATAATTATTATAGCCAGGTCCTTATAGATTTTTTAATTTCTATGTTAATAATGATAAAAAGATTATATCTAAGTATTCAATTTATCTGTGATATTTACCAAATATCAAAATCATGAATATTTAATATAGGCTAAAAATGTGATCATCACCAAATAATTACAGTGTTAGTTTCCCATTCACAATTAAATAAATTAAGAATATTTATAAAGGTATCATAATGGGTTTTTAGTAGAACTTTGTATCATTGATAGATAAAATGAATTTATTATTTTTTATTGGATATATTATTAATTAATAATCAATTAATACATAATATTTTAAAATATTATATTTTTATACATTACATCACATTGAATAGATGCTCTAATCACTCACATTTCTAAAAAATTATTTTTTAATTCTCAATTATCATGTGCACACATATAATTGGGTTTTCTATTAAAATTTAACATTTCCAAATATAGAATAAAAAAATCCTTAAAAGGTTCATTACACGAGAGGTATCTAAAAATTAACTATAAATAAATAATATATCATTACAATTTGGGTGAATCTTCCTTCAATTCATATTTGATAGGGATCCCCTAATGTTATCTAAAGTAACCTTCCCTCCCATGGTTGTTTGAATCTCAAAAATTATTTTGGATGGATCTCTCCCATGTACATGATATGTTAGTAATTTGGATTAAAGGATAATGAGAGGCTGATATCAATAAACTTTGTATAAATGGTCAGGCCAAGAATAATTTATTGAGAAATTTTTTTTTATTATTTATAAACCTTTATACAAGCTCATATTGATGTTGTAAGTGTCATGTTAAAACCATGTGTTTTAGAAATACTATTGATAAATATCATATTACATCACATGAAACATTCAATGTTTGATCCAAGAAAATTAAATCTTTGAATTTTTAATATTTTAATATTCATTGAGAAATGATGTAACTCTTTTATAATTTCACTATCGAATAGAGTAATGGATGAATGTTGATAACTTTTGTATAATAGATAAATTTATAATGATATATGGTATCAATTTTGTCATATTTTATTCCCAAAATGTATATATCTCCATGAAATATACTCATATCACATGAAACATGGTTACCAAATGGAGTGATGTGTCATATCTCACAACATTTGATATAGGTTTTAGGGAATAAATCCCAAAATCACCCATTTTTACTAAATCCTCATATAATTTTTACACATATCATCTCATATAACATTATATATAAAAAATTGTGAAATCATATCCAAAACCCTTTTGAAAATACTCTAAAATAACCTTAAACATTTAATCAAATTAATCATTATGTTTTATGAAAACACTTAATAAATATATATATATATTTAAATAGCCATTTTTGAAATACTATGGGATATTATAACATTATAAATTATTATGAATCAATAAATCATAACAATAAGTGTCCTTTAGAATAGTTTCAATGTAATTAAAACTATAAATGGAAGGTGTGATCTCAAGAAAATATATATATATTTATATCCTTATACAAGAATCCATTAGATGTATCTCATACATCATGACTAATTATAAAATATCTTTGTTTAAGACTCTGAGTCTAATCATGAGACTTAAAATATTCCAATCTCATATAGGATAACTAAAATATTCAGAATTTAGTGAATATACAGTCCTAATGATAGATGAATACAACCCATTACATTCATACAGCGTAATACATTACATATTTTTTTAACTAAATAGATGAGTTAATCAAATGTTTCTCAACCTAGTTTAAATATAAACTTCCTTAGAATTTCTCAATGAGGACTTAGGAGTCACACATGTCATATAGGAGGAAAAATCCTATCTTAGGTCAGAAAAAATCACAAAATGATATAACAAACACCCAACCACCCCCTAATTAGCTCATTCTAAGGAATAGAATAAGAATGGTACAAAAGTATTAATGTTCACATAAAAGTTCTGTGTTGACATCATGTAATGGGGATTTCAATAAAAAAACTCACCCCATATGTACCAATGAAATTATGATTGGAATTTAATTTGATGTATTAAAGCGATTTAATTCATGAAAAAATTAATAATGGTGTCTCATTGGTAAATTTTGTATATATATATATATATATATTAATCCTTACTCATATTGATCTTACAATATTATCATAATAGATGTCTTTATAAGATGATTTTCAACTAGAGACAACTTAGAAATTTATCTATCATTTCAATCTCACTAATACTAAAATAAATATTTTATTTCAAGATAAATATTATAGGGAAAGTGAGAACCAAGTAAAAAAAGGTCCCAAATCAAACTATATGAGAAGCCATAATACTATACCAAAAAAATTGGATAGTGGTAGAATATGTCACTGTGTAGATACTCCAATCGATAGAAATTACCTCAATGTCTGGATTTTCCTTAATGAGGTCCTCAAAATGGTAGGTCATCATGTCCAAAGTCTGGATATAATTCTCTAAGTTTATTTTACCCTTTTTGATTTCACGTGCTAAAATCCAATCCTATTTTCCAATCCAAACTTTTTACACTTGATTTAAATTAACTATAACATCCCTCTCATACATTCTATAAGAATAATATTTTAGAATATTGACATTAAAGGACTTATCCAACATTTCTTCCTTAGAGTATAAGAGAATCACCATGTCCACTTATTCTTTAGATCTCTATCTCTTCCAACATCCTCTCAACCATAGATAGTTATATCTATTCCCAGGAAATGTTCTGGTTCCACCTTCCTACCACCATGACTATCCTTATCCCCATTAGAAAGATTTTGGTCTTACTCACCTGACTTACCAAGCTCTTAAATAAAAACATTGACAAGTTTTCATTTTAAAAACCTTATCTCTATCTCATTATTTATTGTTTTACCTATGGATTAGGTTAACATTATTTTTTTTGTAAATTTGATTATTCCTTTCTTTTCCCCATTTCTTCCCTAGTATAATAGAAAATTTACAAACAAGAGAATACCTTTCATCCAGTTCCTCAAGAAAGGCCCAATGGTCATCTTCATGTGGGGGTCCTACTCATAATCCTTCATTGGTTTTGATTTTGTATTTTTGTCACCTAGCTTAGTGTATACAAGGGACCTTGAACCATCCTAAATTCATTCCCATATTGGAATGAATTTTTTCCACCAATTAGGATCAACAACCACCTACTCATTTCCATTATAATTTGTGAATTATTTTTGAATTTAGATTAATTTTGATGAATCCCATTGACCCGAAAATACATGCCTTTGAATATCTTCTGTATCCAGACTAAGAAAATATTTTAAAGAAGATAGTTGACATGAAAAATAATGATTTATTTTGTGATTAACCTTGGAACAAGTAGTATGATTAATTTTCTAACTATTTTCCATGCCTCTAGCCTTTATTATATCTTTAAAAGAAGGAGAAATTGAGGTATGGTGTGATCCATCATCTATCGGGGCCTAAACTTCCATCTTGTAATCAACCAAATGACATTTCAAATTGGAAAAGATATCCACAACCCTCGATTCTCTTTTAATATCCCCCATATATTTCTAAAGTGGATTAGAATTAAATTTTTATTAAACACCCAAATAGACATCATAGAGAAAAGAAATAGGTTCTGACTTGATCACCTGATGAGAGACAAAATAAACCTCCCTATGTTGATCCTTGTAACCATATAGGCATGAAAAATAGAATTTTCCTAGATGTTTAAAAGAAGATAGGTAATCTATATAAGACTCAAATTATGTCCCTTTCTTACATAATAAATCCTTCCTAAACATAATAAAAAACCACACTACAAGTGGTTTTGAAATTTCAACATCATAAAAAAACATGGGGAGATGGGGTGAAAAATAGAATCAAATCAACTATACAGTTAATAAAAAACCAACCAAATTTCCATGAAAATAGATGATCGAGGGATTTTTGAAATGTAGTGTAAGTTATGGAAAAAATTTATACAACATTGTATTCATAGAATCAATTTTTATATAGAAGTTTTAAGATCATCTAAAGAGGTAGAAGTTGGATCTATTTTAGATTTGAGGAGCTCTGGACCAAGAAAGGATCAAATCCTCAACCAATGAAAAATGAACCATAATGTGTTGATTGTTGAGTAGGATGACAATCACCTAATTATATAATCCCCATGATCCAAACATGAACCTACCAAAAGATTCAATCTAAGGATGATGTTATCTAAGGAGAACCACCAAGGTTAGGTTTAAGAATTCCAAGGCTTCTCTGATTGCAAAGGGTGGAATAAAATGTTGGGGGAATCCGTCAAGAAGATCTAGAAATTTAAGTTTGAGTCTGATTGCAGGTAATTTCAAAATAAAATTGGGGTTTCTGAATAGATAAAAGGAATCTTTCCCTATAACCTTTTTCCCATCTCAAATCCTGAATTTATTTCCCCATTACCTATGATTTCTCTTTTCCCTAAAGTTAAAAATCTATTCAATGGTCTCCCTCACCTCTAGATATCATCTTCAAAATTCAATGAGGCCTTGTATTTCTTGAATCTGACATTGATTTATTGGTTCAAATAGAATGGGCCTTTGGTGGATTCCTTCAAAATATAAATCTTTAGATTCTGGGTGTTTTAAGATCATGTAATGGAGGACGTTCTTGATATTATACACATCATGTTTCATTTTACTTCTGAGGATGACTTGATTCGAGCTTTGTTTAGTTCTCCCTACTCTAGAAATGAATTCCATTTATTCCTATTCAGGTTGTCTTATGACATTCATGTGAAATTTGATACTCCAACCATGGAGATATGGGTAAGATTCCCCAATCTCCTATTACCAAATCAAAATCCCTTGATTTTTCATTTTCTAGGAAATATGGTAGGTAGATATCTATGCTCCAATAGTATGACTAAATTGATTTGCCACCCGATTCTTCTATAAATATTTGTGGAGGTTGATGTGTCAAAACGACTGACTGATTTTGTTTGGATTACATTAAAAGTAGAATTCTTCTACAAACAACATGTTACCTTTGATTTGTGGTCAGATTATTGTTCATCAGGTAATATATTGGGTCATTCAATGTATTTTTGTAGGTATGGGATGAAGAACTACCTCAGAAGTTGGATGTGCATGCTAGGGGTAGTGTCCAAATCTTGGTTCCTAATTCTATTGAAGGCCTGATGAATGAGTTAGATGTTCATATGAATAAAATTAAGGAGGAACCTGGTCATAGTAGTCTTCACATGAGAAACCTGATGGTATCAGGAATCTTTAAATGCTTAAGGTCAAATTTGGAAGACCATAACCTTGTTGTATAGGTTTCTTCACTTCTAGTGAGTACTGGGTAGGTTCCTTCACCTGGTGACTTGATACTAACTCCTAAAAATTCATCTCATAGATCATATGTAGGGTTGGTGCAATGTGGTAGTGTTTTTAGCATGGATGAGGGCATATATTTGTCAAATTAAAATTTCCATAGGGGTTTCACAATCTAGGAGAAGCCTTTTCAAACGTCTGAGGAGGGGGTGAAGGTTAATAAGGGACCCAACCTAAGACAAACCACATCCTATTTCAATCTAAGATAAAATTTTGAATGTCTGGGCAGAATAATTTCATATTGAGAGCTCTAAAATTTTAGGGGCAGAGTTAGGAGTGTGATGTCCAAGTCTTGTATGATAATTCTAATAAAGGGCTCAGTACAGGCTTTCACAAACCAAGAAGGAAGAAGGGACAGAGAGGACACATGGATATGAGGAGTTGCATTATATGTAAGAGTAAGAGATCCGTGGGGCATAAATATTATTCATATCTACCCAAACTAATGGAGACTAGGTCCAAAAATAAAAACATATCCTAGGTAATAAATAAATTTTATTATGATGATAAAGTGAAAGAGAGATACCTGAATATGATGATTCAATATTAAATAGACAAGGATGGTGGCTATAAGGACCATTACATCGAGTGGATGGGTGACATGATGGGTATCAAGCCCCAGGTATAATATATGTTAATTGTTGACCCAATAGTTCACTAGGGGAATCCTAGAAATGCGGTTGTAAAAGATGATGCATCATTAGACCTTAAAATAGAATGAAGTGGGAAGAATGTGAGGAGGTAGTGGAAAGGTGGGAATATCTTCTTCATTTTGATGAAGAATTGTTGGGGGAGGCATTGATTATTCGTGCATCTAACAAGGATGTAATCAGGATGGGAGATGGACCAGTTTAGGTGAACACAAATAAGAAGCAGAGAAACTAGGTAAACAAGCAATACTTAATCATAGTAATAGGATTTAATGAACAAAATTTATCAGTGGATGAATTCTTATAAGAACGGGACAAGATTACTTACACCTTAAAGTATATTATCCAAGATGAACCAGATCTAAAGATAATTTTTTTTCTAGAAAGATTATAGTGATACTTCTTATAAGAGGTTCAAGATTGTATTTAATACTTTTTTAGTCTTCTATCTTGTTTGATTCCTTTTGGGTTGGTCTTGTTGGTTTCTCGTTTTTCCCACAAAAGTGTTTTTATAATAAAAATTTAATTTTTGAGTGATGGGTAAATATATTTTTATAACATGATATATTTGTATATTATTAAATTATTTCTATGAACATACTAACAAAACCCTATACATAAGAATAAATATTACCATATTATAAAATGTAAAGGCTTTAAATGAACTCTTATTTTGTTTCTTTAATTTGTTTTATTAAAATATTTTACATCACCTTTAAAATTTGATACAACATCATGTGATAATATTCTATATCACCATATAGTCGTCTAAAAAATCAAATCTATCACAAAAATTTTTAGTGAGATAACATACATAAAGAAATATTCATTAGAAAATAGTAAGATTAATATTTTTAATAATTATGTTCACAACATGAAATTTTTATCCAAATAATATTACTTCATAAAATAAAATATTTTAATCATTTAAACATATGTTAATTCAAAACATAAAATACATAGAACATTCCTAATATTTAAAATTTTGTATTGACCTTTAAAACATTTAAATTTAAAAAATACAATCCTTTTTTGAGATCAATTAACATAGTATCTACCACTAATATAACTCTAATAATGATCCTTAATTTATAAATATTTTTCAAATCCTTCCAATTTTCTATGATATTTTCTTAGTGTCTTTCAACTAGACTAAACTGGTATAAAAAACAATATTCCTATAATATTTATTTGTTTTTTTGAATTTGAACTACTATAAGATTGATATTAACTCTCATTATCTAATTAGATATTTTAAAAATATGTTATTCTAAGGAACAAATATAATGACCCATACATACTGAGGTATGCATTATATCCAAATTCAATTATTCAATGTGTATTTTTCTATATTTTAATTTTTGAATGGTTGTAGGTGGCAATGGGTCTAAATTTTATGAAATTGACTTAGTTATAAAAATTTGTTAAAATTGATATATAGCATGGTGTACTTGGTTGGTAAATTAAGAGGGGGTGGACCAGGTGGTTGCTATGGGACCAATTACTTTGTGGGGGTGAACCAAGTACCCAATGGGTCTATTCTATGTTTTCTAAAATTTTAATTAAAATTAAATTGATTGTATAAATTTTTTTTATAAACACTCACTTGTCCCCCTCTCTTGGATAGAATGACCAGACCCCATTCCCTATTCATTTTGTTCCCTACCAAAGTAAAAATAATTTTTCCTTATGCTATTATTTTTAAGTTATTTATCTTGTTGGAAGGATGGATATGATTTTTCATTCTTCTTCCCTCTATTCTTGGTTTCTATTGATGTTTCACTACTCTCCATTCAAAATATCTAAAATGAGTTTTTTTGGAATATGGATTTTTGTTGATTGAGCTCAATTCTACTAACAATATCAAATTAGTGGGATTCCAAAAAAATTAGGTAGTTGGTACATAAATATTTCAACTATTTTATATGACTTCCATGTGTTGTATGATATGTGGGTGTAGGCCACATAGTGTTAATGATTTATAATAGTATGATATAAAATTTCCTTGATTTTTGGGAGATAGGTATGGGCCATCTAGCTCATTATAGGTCTGGGAAATCTAGCTCATGATATTCATGGGCCATCTAGATCATGATGAAAAGATTTTTTATGGATTATTTTAATAGGAAATTATGAATTAAATGGGGCTTTTGGGACGGTTAGTGTCAAATATGGTTGGACCATTTTGAGAGGAGTGGTTATATGGATGCTTAATAATTATCAATGAGGTTATAAATTGTGTTCCTATATCATAATTATTACATTTATTAATCAATTACCTTCTTTATTAGTTTGTGATATATCATTCACCCTTAGTTGTTAGAGGTGGTGATATATCCTTCACCCATATTGTAGCACCTTGACCTAGGATCCACTTAACCAATGCCCCAATATGGTGGACCACTAGGTCATATGTACACCTCCTCATAATGAAAGGATCCTGACTAGCTACAAGGGTATAATTAAATGGTAGTGGGGTGACTATACCCTCTCTTGATGACAATAAAAATGGTCATAATATCGTAACTCAGTGGAAGAAATAATACACATTGGTGATAAAAATACAAAAGAATACAACCATACATATCGTATAAAATATACATTTGAAGAAACCTAAAACAAATTGACATTAAAGATCACCCATGATCAATCATATAAGGACATAATCAAAATTCTCAAAAATAACTCCATCTATATGCAAAGAACCGTCATAGTCCATCTGTCATCTATCCAATGAAACTGTGCATACCTGATCTTTAAGGTACATATAATGTTCCAGGTCCTTGATCCAATCTCAAAACCATAAAGTATACACACATCTCAAGGGTTCATTGTAGGGAGTGAGTATGAACTTATTAGGTCACTGCCAATGTATACCTTTCTTACATCCAAATTTATACATGTGTATTCACATGTAAGTAAATAGAAACAATACTCCTGAATAAAATACATAACTCAATTTAGTCATTCCCAGCAATAATGAGGAAACATTTACTTGCTTAAACCAACACTGGAAAAGGAATTTTTTATCCCCAGGAAGTCATACCCTGAGAACCGTTATCCTATCATCCAACATATGTCACCTGACACCTCTTTCCAACCAATAATAAATCACCTTTATCCCTATATCCTGATGCCATAAGACACGATGAGATCTATCCTCCAATGAATAACAAACAATCATCATCTCAATATCCCTATGTCACGAGGAACTAAAAAATTCATACTCACATCATCCTAGACCATTGTCCATAAATGGTCACAACAAGCCTCTTCCCCCTTTTGATGGTCTCACTCACTATCATATGTAGATGTCTATGCTGAGAACCTCCTCCATAACAGATGTCCATCACCATCGCATAATACAAAAAAAAACCATTGAGGCCTCTACACACAATGACTGATCAAAACCACCTCAACTGAGTCCTCATCTCAGTGCACATGACTGCAACGATGTTGTTTTTCAAACATGGTGGGTGAAAATCACCAAAATTTTCTAATATGAACTAACCATTAACCTTATTTCCATATACAAACCTCATCACTCATCCACAACATGATCATAATCATCCTCCACAACCTAATGATAACATTTCCCTAATTTCGATGGTCTCCAACATCTCAAGTATCTCAGTCCATTCCCTCATCCTAACGAACCTCGTCACCTCAATCTCTATGATCATCATCACCCCATGTATCTCGTACCAAGCCCAACCTATTCCAACAGAACCAGTTTTGTAATATAAAAATATAATTAATTAAAATAAAGTAATATTCATAACATACCCAACCATCCAATAGACTAAATCAAGCTTAACATAATCATGATACAAGATCATTCCCATCCACATCTCAAAATATCAATTAAACAATTTAAATATAAGCTTAAATTAATAAGGGTTACACCCAAACAACCAACATTTGTGTATTTAGGTATGCATCCCATAACATGCATATAAATTCATAGAAAGATATGCACCACCTACATTATTCTTATAGGCACTCGCTCATAAAATATTTTCCTCTAATAAAAGTCAAAATGTGATAAATTAGGATTTTAGACAAACACCCTAAAAATAGTGAAAATGAGCTCAAATGGGAATATCATTCCAAATAGAAAGATAAAATAATAAAGGAAGCAAGAGAATTGATATAATTACCAATATTATTCCAATGCACTTGACAATGTTCAAATCATAGATCGTATGAAGTAGTTCCAAAGGAACCTAAAAGAGGGATAATAAGAGATCTATGACTATAGGGAGGCACACAAATGGGAGGATATAAAAGGAAAAAAGAATGAAATTGAAGGGAGGGGAAGTTCAGTAAATTTACCCCCATTAATGAACTACACGGTTAGGAAAAATGGTTTAGCTAACCATTTTCCAACCATACGGTGCCACTTTCCAAAGGGAACCCCTTTAAAAAGGGATGCATAGTTTGGCCACACATTTTGGATAACATGCACACTCACAGCCTATGTGGAACTTAGTATGTGTCATATGCTATATGGTTTGGAAAACCATACACACCTTATGCACATACTCTTAAATTTATTGTAGGTTCCTAAAAATGTTTGATGTCTACCTCATACAGTTTTTTCTAGCCATTATCTATTTCAAATGGGTTTAATGGTTTGGGATTCATATTTAACACTAATTGTACACCAACTTTTTGCCTAGTGCAGTGTCTCCGAGACATTGATTCTTGAATCTTGGCACTCTCGAAACCAAATAAAACCTCATAGACACTTAATGGGCCTAAAAACCCATCTAAAAATGTTCTAACACTTTATAATTCTTTAAATTAAATCCCAAATCCCAATTTAATTGTTTTCTTATCTGCCAAATTTGGAATTCAAATTTTATCAGGAATTCTAAATTGTTAACAAAACCAAGAATGTTAAAATCACCCGCATGAACATAGATCACCCCCAAGATATGTGATCTCTCACTCAGATGGTACCAAGCACACCCATCTCATAAACACCACCTTAGTCTACCCATGTTACTTAGTAACATGTCAGTTCCTCTTGTGGTGCTCCCCACCTTAGGAATTACCTACCCGGTCGCTCACTAACCCAACATGACATTCTGATAGTTCCTATAACCACCTCTAGATATAAATGTCCCAACTTGACATATTATAATTCATGTACCTCACCAGATTCTAATTTCATACCCATGTCATACATGTCACCCTTGAGTCCCTACATCATAATAGACACTCATACATCCAATATCTTATCATATGCCCACCTCGTTCCCATGTCACACATGACACCCATAAGTCCTACATCACAATTGATGATAAATAGTCCCAACAAAACATCTAATACAAAAAAATACCACACCACATATATATATATACATTCATTCCCATAAAAAGTCATAATTCCTATACATCTCATACAATCAAACATCATACCCGGTTCCCACATAATAACCAATGCCTAGTTAGTTCAATCAAAAAACATGCACTTCATGCACCCATATTAGTCATACAAAAAAATAAAAGGACACACCGTGATCTATGAGTGTCTATAATCATCATAATCTCCATGAACTACTCTGACCCTACCAAATCAACAGTATGCACCTGGCTTGACACCCAAAAACCCGATGTTAGACCTCCATATGGAGCTGCACTAGCTACCGACCAAAAATACCACTACTGGGTATCTATATATATATATATATATCCATCTATATTTATATCCCAATAATAACCTATGTGTATTGAATATTTTTGGATACCAGCTCTAGGTACAGCTCCTGATCACACCTCAAATTTCAGAGTCTAACCAAGTTCTTGACTCCTAGATACCCAAGAAGTGTTCATTCCAAACCACTCTAAGTCACCCATATAGCCACATTCCCTTCACTCCTTCATAGTTCACTTCAATTAGTTCAAAATGTGGCCTAGGTACCCACATTGGAAGCACACTATCGACGACCCACTCTTCGATGGTCTTCCTAAATCTCTAGACCGACTACACTACTAAGAATCCTAACCACCCTGATTTATGATACCCAAAGCATCCAATCCATTCTCAACCGGTGCTATCAACTATCTTGAATAAGTGTTGTACATAAAGTTTCCCATGTCTATTAGTTCCTCATTTTTCACCTCTGAGAATGAGGTCAACCTGATGAAGCTTATCTTCACCCTGATGGCATGTCAAAATCCATCCTTAAACTACTTCACCCTGGAGATGTTGTCGCCTACCATAGAAGGAAAAAATAGGGCACGTATATGAATTTCACTACATAATCCATAAAATATGTTTCCCCCTACTAAAAATTCATGAACTCATGGGATTTCTCTTCCCTCAAAGTCTCTAGGAAGAAGTAGTCAAAGAACCTAACCTCAACATCCTTTCGTGAAGGTCCCTCATTCCTACCAACCTTTACATATACATCTCACCAATTATTTTTCAGTCCTATAAGTATATAAGTATCCAGCATCACCCTCTGACTAGGGGGTGTCTTGAGATAGTAAAATATCATTGGTATGGATTTGATCTAGTTTTCTACATCCTACAGTCCAACCTCACCCTAAATCAATGGTGGGTCATGAGACTAAAAATCACGCATCATATATTCCATGGATAAATAATCTCCTTAATCACCCATTTCAATACATTGTATAACTCATATCAATATTTCACTAAGCTTCTCATATAGTCATGGCCCAAAATCTACAATCATTTATGACTTCTCTGCTTGTATCGAAGCCTCTACCTCTGGTTCATGTTCAACATGAACCCCAGGGGGCTTATCCCAAACATTGGGGGTCTCATCTTGACCCTCATGGGCATCACCCCATGAAAACTCTAGAACAACCACATATCCACCCTCTTGATTCTCTTCCAGATCTCGTCTAGTTGGCATCATACTGAAGACCAAATACCATGTTCAATAACAGTAATCAAAGTATAAAAATCACAAATAGGGAAACTGTAACATGAAACATATCACACCACCCTTACACTTCTTTATTTCACTCATATCACATATTATATAACCTCATGTCCTTTAAATACCCATATTAGAGTCAGGTATAACATATCATTCATATTAGAAATAATTAGTCTAGGATGGATGAGTATAATTCCACCAAAGTGCAACGCAAGAAAAGGCTATTTAAATTTTGTTGATATTTTAAGTGGCTAAACCCCTTTAATTATTCCTATGTACCCATATAAGATCTAGGACCGTGCATACCATATATTTATAGCATCACATATTGATCTCATCAAGAACTATATACCTGGTCTGGATAAGTATAATGCCACCAAAAAATCTATGTAGAAAAACACTAATTAGCTTTTTATTGACACTTTAAACAAACCAACCTCTCTTTGTGTATTATAGGTTCCAAATGACAATAAAAATAATAAAAACACATCAAATGAGACAATGTTTCTATGATGATGCATAAATACACCTCTCTTTCCATACCATTACAAGGGTCAAATAACTCATAATCCAATAACATCACCCCCAAGTGTACCACTAGAGGTGGAATCAGTCAATTGTAAAAACAAAAGGAATAAAATCAATTTTACACCCATATAATCTTATTATGTCCCCCGTGTAAGGGGATACCAGAAACCAAGCATGATCACTTTACCCAATTTCAACTAGGCCCTAGTATCTGGTCTACCATTTCCCAAATAATAAGGTAAAAGAAAATTTTGATACCATTTCTAACCAGTTGAATGTGGTATCCATTTTCATATAGGACTTATGATGCAATAAAGAAACACAAAAAAATAGCCTCCTTTGATACCACTTATATAAACCTGACCCATGATCCACTTAACTAGTACTCTAAATTGGTGGGCCACTGGGCCTTAGGTACGCCGCCTTGTACACCAAAGGCTTCCAATAGCAATGAGTCTAATTAGGTGATAGTGGGGAGACTATACCCTCCAAAAATGATAATAATAATCATAATAAAACCATAAATTAGTGGAATCAATAATAATCAATGGTGATAAGAAGAAAATATAATATAGTCATACATATTAGTTAAAGTATATATATCAAGAATCCTTAAAAATTGACATGAAAGATCGCATGTGGCCAAGAATACAAGGAAAAAATCAAAAGACCCAAAAATAACTCCATATTAAGGAAAAGAACCACCATGGTACATCTTCCATCTATACCATGAACCTATGTATACCTAATCAATAAGGCCTTGAGAATGATCCCAATCCTTGACCTGATCTCAAAATAATAAGGTCTACACACATCCCAAGGGGCATATGTATGGTGTGAGTATGAACTTAGTAGGCCACCAAAAAAATGTGACTATATTGAATCCATATTTATAAAAGTGTATCCATATGTAAATAAATTTTAACTGCACTCATTCATAAAATACATAACACACTATACTCATGCTCAATAGCCATGAGGAAGCATTTATGTACTCCGAACAATGTTGTAAAAGTAATGATGTGTCCCTGGTTATTCATACCCTAAGAATCCTTGGTATCTCATCCATCACATGCCACCTTAAAACTTATTCAAATAAACACCACATGTAGCCTCTCTTTGAGTATAAACTATGATGCAACAACATTCCCAACAAATATGTCACAATTCCCATGAAATTTCATTTGTCAAATAACCATCGGATCACTAGCCTAACGTCCCAAGTTACGATGAGATCTTCCCTTTCATGAATAATATATCACCATCTTCCCAACATCATTACATCCCAAGGCATGGTAAGATCCATCCTCCCATTAATAAAAACCCACTGCAGTCTTAACAACCTGATGTCCTAAGGCACGATGAGATCCATCCTACCATCATCCATAATGGTCATGGAAAGCCTCTCCCCCAACTAGATAGTCTTATTCATTATTAACCATGACTTTATATGGTGAGATACTCCTACATAATTGATGGAAAAATCTATCCCCTAAGCCGCTAAGACTATGGAGTCCTCCACCCACAATGATTGGCCATCACCACCTTAACTAAGGAATCATCTAAGTGAACATGTCTCAAAATTTTATATTAGCTAAACACGACATCCCATCTTGACCAAGATTTACTAATTATTTAATTATAACTAGTTTTTTTTAGTTTCAGGTCAAACCGATTTCAAATTTTAAAATTTGGGGGTCTCCATCATAGGTGCATGGTTGGTGCAGGGTAATTAGAAACCATGCACAGACCGTGTGAGAGAATCTATAATTTGGAATAGTTGAATCGAAAAACTATTGTATGGTTTAGAAAACGGTGTAGCTGCCTATGTGGATTTTCTAGGGCTTCTAGTGGAGGTGCATGATTAGTGCATAGTTTGGCCAAATGTGTGGAAAAATCGTGCACAGTTTCCATTCTTTTGAAAAAAATAAAATAAAATAGTGCCAAAAAAGGAAATTGTTTAGATAATAATAATGAAAATAATGTTATTACTATTATTCTTAGAATTATTATTATTAATGGTATTATTATTATCATTATAATTTTATTAAAACCCTATAATAGGTTTCTTCCACCATTACCCACATGAAACCCCCTTTCCCCCTTACCTACATGACACAGCCCTCGACCCTTCCCCTCATGCTCACATGACCCAGCTGACCGAGATATCTCTAGAATGCCACATACCTTCCCTCTCACAACCATCTTTTACCTTGTTTCGAGTGAGGAAACTTCCAATAAGTCTCTAATACCTTCCCCTCCCTTTATTTTGTGGGTTTCTCCTCTTCGGGGTGGTGTTCATGGTTTGGTTATACCCTAACTCATTTGGTGTTTTTTATTTTGGTTATTTTTTATTATTAAGATTCATCAGGTCCCTTAGAGGTTGAATATAGCCACCATCATTAAGGTCAGTGGGTTCAACATGAGCTTTGGTTAGGTTTTCCTTTATTCTTATTTATTTATCAATTTCTAATTGGTTAGTTTGTGGTTTCAAAATTGCTGGTGAATTTTCATTTGTACATTTTGATTTGTTGTTTTTGAGGATGACTTACACGCACGTGCAGGGGCAAGACATATATATATATATATATATATGCACTCTTTTTACGTATTCCATCATTGTGAGGGGAATATTTACAATGAAACTAGGTGTATATGTATGTATATGTATAAATGCATGTGCATCTAACTGTAAAGACTGGATTTGATTTTCCATTATCAATGTTTTCAAGAGCCGACGTTTTTTGGCTTGGTCCGCTCCCATTTTGAGGTAGCTTCCCGATGCCTAACCCCTTAATTTGAATTCAATAAATTAATTTATTATTTTAAAAACATTTTTTCATTGTTATATAGAAATTACATTCTATTCAATTATTCATGGTCCTTAAAAATGGTAGATTCGTTTATTTAATATAATTTTCCTAAACTTTCAAAGTTAGTGTTTCGAGTTAATATATGCTTTCGATATTGTATTGGAAAAAGTAAAGTAGTCTCCATATTTGATTGGTTTTATAAATGGTGTTTCATTAAAAGAGGTCAGGCCCATCCGGCTTGTAACGCCCCAACCCTAGTTAACCAGAGTCGGTGCATTATTACATAACATCAGCATGATCACAAGAAATCAAGTCTCGAAAGACCGATTAGTTTAGTAGCATTGGAAGTACTAGATACATACATAAGTTTTACATTACATCATGAAATAAAAACAACAACAACATTTTTCCCCTTTTGAACACACTTATATCCCGTAGCTTATCATTAAAGGTCAACCATAAAATACGTCTTCACATATTGGGAAAAATAAAACATAGAAAGGGATGTGCTCAGATGATCAGTAAGGATAACAATATAGCGGAAATTTTCATAAATAAGCATAAAAATTTAAGGCAATGTATAAGACTAAAACAAAATAACTTTTAAACTTAATTTCATTTACTTATTCACATGGATATTCTACTAGTCGAATAATCACATGAAATATCAATAGCCAATTTCAAAATGATGGAATGCATAATGTCAGACATCATAACCACATAGTGAAGGCCTCGTGTCAAGACTACAAATAAGATTTTTTAAAGGCCTTGTTCCAAGACATTAGTTTGTCTTATGAGACCTATCGATGCATCGAGGAGCTATAGTAGGCTCCACCCATCACTTACTAAGTCCAATTCATTCCTTACATGAAAAGTTTGAAACATAACATAAACATTTGTATTAAAACTAGCATAAAGAATGTTAATACTTTACAAATAAACCATGAATGGTATAGAAATAACACATCCACATTCAAACATATCACAAACCTTCAATACAATATTTAAGATTGTATCATAATAAATCAACTTCAAAAAAGTGTAAAATCCATCAATGGATGTTGACATAGATGAAATCAAAACTATTTGAGAGAAATATCTCTTTATATTTTGAAATCATTTAAAAGTCACATAATTATAAAATAAAACATTTATTTTGAAAATATTCTTATAATATTATAAGGGAAGCTTCAAAGGTTTTATAACAGCAGATAATAGCCACATCCACCGTATATGTTTAAAAAAACATTCTTACCTTAATTTTTTGAAAAGGTCATAAAGTACCTTATTTGGAAAATGACAGAAAGATTCCATTCAAACAATTTTATAAAAATTAAAACAAGGGTATAAATAAATTTAACCCATAGTCTAGTAAATATTAAAAAAACAAAATTTAGGAAACATAGATGTGGATGATAAAGAGGTCCTAGTAGATACTCACGTGTAAACAACCTCGGATAATAAATAGATTGTGAAATTTAACCCTTACCTTGTAATTTTCCTTGGTAAAGGGTACGTTAACCTTATGTATAATAGTTAAATCATTTTTATTAAATTATACAAGACCCACATACATAAATATGATATCATATATGATCTTCTAATATTGCTTTGTTAAAAATATTTTAGTGGTATCATTGTTTTGGTTGTTAACTGGTTTGTTTTCCTTTGTATTTTTTGTTACGTAAGTCATGTTTTTTATGGATAGGAAGTATTTTATTCATATATAGAATGATATTAAGTTCTTAAACATTATTTTTAATCATAAAATGAAAATTAGTCTTGAATGGTTACGATGGGAAATGACATCTTATCGCGTCGTGGAGACGGTAAGCCGTACGTACGAACGAGCGACGATATCATTATTTTGATGGAGAAATATTATTTAATTGGATGGTGTATCATATAAACAGAATAATTAACTTATTATATTTATTATTTACATAAATTATACTCATTATTATACTCATCCAATTAATGAAGTGTTGAATAACAAATTACACCATGACGTGGAGACGATAAGTTGTACGTACGCACGTACGGTGAATTTGTCATTTATAGGATGGATAGAATAATGAATATGGTTGTACCATACTTATAATAACATCATAGTATGTATAAGGTACTGGATTTATTATTTTGGAATGGAAACAAAAAACAAATATGAAGTGGAAGAAGAAAAGAACTTAGAAATAGGAAATGAAATTATTACCTCTTCTTTGGGTGCTTCCTTTTGATTTGATCAAAAGGCTCCATAGGCTGGATTTTTTATCAATGTAAGGACTATAGGTTGAATTTAGGGTAGTTGGGAGGATATTTGAGTGGGTTTTGGCTGAGCCAAACGAATTTGGAGGTGTGATTTTGAGAGAAGTAAAAGTATCCTTTTATAAGGGAGGTGAAGGGCACTTTAGGAAAGGCTTGAAATATTATTTTATTATACAATCATATTCGGTTTATAATAGATCCAAAAGAATTTATTTCGAGGCTACGGTGTGGATGGGTCTAATTACTCTCAACCAATAGGTTTTAGACAGGTTTAGTTCACAATATTAACCTTATCTTTTAGATTTAACTCTTAGTTAAATAGTTTAACTTTTACAATGTATTCTTGTATTTTATATTACATTGTTAATAAACATACTATAAAATTATAAGAGAACCCCAATTGGTTCATTAATGACATATTTATCATTATATAAGTCCTTTGTATGAACCTTATATTTTTAGGAAATATCAATCAATAATTAGTATTTGTTTTAAAAACTCAGTTATGTCAATTTTGACACTATTTAGTAATTGATTTTTGTTAAAGTCATAAGAACTTGATTACTTCAAAAAAATTAATTTAATCAACACTAAGATGTCATATTAACCTAGAAAATTAGTTTAATTCATAAAAAGTCTCAAATTACATTTATTTGGATATTTATAATATCAGTTATTTTTATCTTTCATTAATATGGTAATTACTACATCATCATTCTGTCATAAATAAATTTAATTATTTAATGTCTAAAAATTATAAATAAAATACCATTATGTAGGAAATATTTTTATATTTCTAATGAAGATTTATAGTTTAATTTATCATATGTATAACCCTATATTAAAAATGTTTTAGTTATAAAAACATGAATTTAACACTTTTAACTCTTCTTTAAATAAAATAATAATAAATGTCCTAATCTAATTCATGTGGACCAAAAGGATCATATTTTATTCATAAGGTTGATTTTTTTTGAAAGACACTTATAAAATATAATTAGGACATATGTTAGGGTAATAATAATATCATTTTTACCTTTAATTACCCTATTTACTTTTAACCGTGGTAAATAAAAGCAAAAGTTACTATTCACGAAAAATTATTTTCATCTTATTGAACCAAATTTTACTTACTGATATCAACTGTGTATCTTGGATTTTTTAAATTCAATTCATAGAACTGGTAAAATTACGTTTTAGGAAAATTTACTGATGTTCTTAGAAGGTGGGTAAAAGACGGTAAAAAGTTCAATAAAATTTTATACATCTAATTTTATTATTAAAATGACTCAAATGAATTATATTGAACTAATATAGGTATTATGTATCTATTTGGACTTAAAATAAATTTAAATAAATAAATATTTAAATAAAAAATCAGTTTTAAACAATAACGCAGTGTTCTTCACTATTCCTCAAATATTGAGAGTTTTTAGAAAAATACCAAAAAATAACCCTAAGCTAATTTTGATATTCTAAATCCAAAAATGAAGTCCATTTTTAAAAATAAAATTTATAAAATTTCAAAAATTGGTTATTAATATTTATAAAGTCTAGTTTGATTGGTCGTGGTGTGTTAGAAATCGAATTTGCGTATAGCACAATCTATTATATTATTCAAACAGAAACGTATCGTGGAAGCCTGGGGTATTAAATTATTACCTCCAAATAATTTTGTCCTCAAAATTTCTAGAATACTACTATGTAAAAAGATTTGGGTGGTTCTTCATCATAAGTTCCTCAGGTTCCCACATTGTCTCTTCTATTTTATGGTTTCTCCGTAGAACTTTTACTAGAAGAGTCATTCGGTTTCTCAGCACTTGTTCTCTGGTATCAAGAATCTTAAAAGGATCTTCACAATAAGACAGATCTAGTTATAGTTCTATTTCTTCATAGGTGAGTACATATGTTGGGTTAGGAATGTATTTTCTCAATAGTGATATGTGGAACACATCAGGAAATTTGGAGAGACTTGGCGGCACTGCCAAACGGTAAGCTACAACTCCAATTCTTTCTAGAATTTTGAAAGGTCTGATGTACCTAAGACTCAATTTACCCTTCTTACCAAATCGTATAACACCCTTCCATAGAGATAACTTTAAGAAAACATGATCTCCTACTTGAAATTCCAAATATTTCCTTCGGTAATAGGCATAGCTCTTTTGCCTACTTTGAGATACTTTGATGTGGGTTTGGATGATCTTCACCTTTTCCATTATTTACTTATCAAGTTCTGGGCCTATGAGTTTTCTTTCACTGACATCATCCCAAAAATTTGGTGTGCGATATCTCTTCCCATATAACGCTTCATATGGTGCCATATGAATACTTCAATGGAAGCTATTGTTATAGAAAAATTCTACCATAGGTAAATACTTATCCCACATACCTTGAAAGTCAAGTGAGCAAGATCTCAACATGTCTTTTAAGGTTTGAATAGTCTGTCCTGATTTTCCACCGGTCTGAGGGTGTTAGGAAGTGCTCAAATGAATTTCAGTATCCAAAGTCTTCTAAAGACTTTTCTAGAATCTTGATGTAAAATAGGGATCACGATCAGAAACAATCGATAGGGGCACTCCATGAAGTCTTACAACTTCATTAATATATAGTCATGCTAAATGTTCAAGTGGTAAATCTTCTCTTATAGAAAGAAAATGTGCTGACTTGGTAAGACGATCAATAATGACCCATATTGCAACATTCCTTCTAGGAGTCTTTGGTAGTCCCATGACAAAGTATGTCGTAATATCATCCCATTTTCACTCAGATATGAGAAGAGGCATCATGACTCCTCTAGGATGTTATCTTCCAGCCTTCACCTGTTGAAAAACTATACATCTTGACACATAATCATCAATCTTACTCTTCATGTTGTCCCACCAAAAATGTTCCTTCAAATCTATATACATCTTAGTGATACTGGGTTGTATAGAGAAATTTGAGCTATGAGCATCATCCAACAATTCCCTTTTTAGATCAGGTATATTAGGAACCCAAATCCTTTTCCCAAATTTCAGAATTCCATCTTCATATATGAATTTGATCATTCTCCCATCATTCATAGCTTTAATTTTCTTTTGAAACTCCTCATCATCAGTCTGAGAACTTTTTATCATTTCTATTAAATATGGATTGGCAACCATTTGAAAAAGTATTATGTTTCACCTTCCATGATTATTCCTATATCCATTTTTACTAGATCTGTGTACATAGGATCCCTTTCAACTCTCATCTTGTTCAGAACTCCATGATCCTTTCTGCTCAAAGCATCTTCCACCTTATTTTCCTTACTTGGGTGGTAGTGTATAGTGCAATAATAATCCTTGAGTAGTTCAAGTCATCTCCTGTGCCTCATGTTGAGTTCTTTTTGTGATAAAATATACTTCAAAATCTTGTGATCAGTATAAATCTCACATTTTTTCACCATATAGATAGTGTATACATATATTCAGAGCAAATATTACAGCTGCTAACTGATGATCATGAGTGGGATAGTCTTGTTCATGAATTTTTAGCTGTCGTGATGTATAGGAAACAACTCTATCATTCTGCATAAGGACACAACCAAGTCCTTTCTTTGAAGCATCACTATAAATAACAAACTCATCATTCCTCGATGGTAGAGTCAATATAAGAGCATTGACTAATATTTTCTTCAATTATTCAAAACATTATTCACACACTTTTGTCCAAACAAATTTAACCCCATTACGTGTGAGCTTGGTTAATGGGTTAGCCAATCGGGAAAAATTCTAGATAAAACACTGATAATAACCTAGTAAAACAATAAAACTATGTACCTCGGTTATACTCATCAGTGTTGGACATTATTTTATTTCTCTTTTCTTAGAAGTATCAATAGTGATTCCATCCTTAGAGACAATATGGACAATAAAAGAAATCTCCTAAAGCTATAATTCACACTTGTTAAACTTCCCATATAATTAATTTCTTCAAAGAGTATTTAGAATAGTGCGCAAGTGATTTTCATGATCTTCATAGATTTTAGAGCATACCAAGATATCATCAATAAATACCACTAAAAAGTCATCAAGATATTCCTTGAAAACTCTTTTCATTAGATCAATGAAAATAGAGGGTGAATTAGTCTGTCCAAAAGTAATTACTATAAACTCATAATGCCTCTACCTGGTTCAGAATGTTATCTTTGGAATGTATTCCTTCTTCACACACAACTGATGATATCCAGATCGAAGATCAATCTTTGAAAAATATTGAGCTCCATGAAGTTGATCGAATAAATCATTAATACGATGTAGGGTATATTTTTTCTTTTTTGTTATAGTATTGATCTCTCTATAGTTAATTCAAAACCTCATAGATCCATCCTTTCTTTTAACAAAACGAACAGGGTATCCCCATAGAGAAACACTATGGAGAATAAATTCTTTATTACTTAACTCCTCTAGTTGTTTCTTTAGTTACACTAATTCCACAGTGGCCATTCTATAAGGGGTATTTAATATGGTCCTTGAACTAGAAATTAAATCAATGGAAAACTCAATTTATCATTCTGGGGGATGTCTAGGTAAATCCTATGGAATCACATGAACATAATCTTATACAATAGGTACATCCTCTATTTGAACATTCCTTTATTCACCCACATTTATTTCATTCTCTTCCTCCCCAATAATTTAATTTAGTATAGCTACTAGGGGTGGATCTAGATAAGAATCAAATAGTGATGTTTCTTCTCTAAAGATAAGGTACTTCTTATCATCATCGAAAATTGTAACCTCCTTTTTCTTACAATAAATTTTCACATCATGGTCTAAAAGCCAATCCATACTGAGGATTATATCAAATTAAATCATGGTTATGGCGATGAGATCAGCAGATAAAGCACATTTATATGCCCTAATGGGAACTGATTGATAAAACTTTGTTGCAATTATACTTCCCTTAAGAGTTTCTACTAACAACTCCCTTGTTAAATAAAATTAGAAATATTTAATTTTCTTAGAAATCTAGGAATATGTTAAACAATTCAATGATCCAGAATCAAATAAAGAATTGGTTAATTTTGAGGAAACCATTAAACTACATGCCACTACATCATTCGGAGCTTCAACCTCAGCAGTAGTGATCTCATAAGCTTGGCCTTGATCCCTTGTCCTTTTCTAAGGTAATTTTCCTTAGCACTTAGATAATTCATTTTCATAATGCCCCATTTCTCTAAAATTGTAGCATTCAACATTGATAGCCTCTTTCTTCCCTTTTCAATCACGAGCTTGGTGTCTTTTTTACCACACTTGTAACAGACTCTCATTCCCTTCAGGCAAGTACTAGGGTGTTTTTCCCACATTTTCTGCAGGAGGAAAATTCAACTTTTCTGTTATTCCACTTATTTCCATTTCTGGAGTTTTAGTATATCTCTTCTTCTCTTTCTTTACTCTAAAGTTGTAAGACTTAGATAATTCATTTTCTGTCTTGATTGCACATGAGACAATATCTTCATATGATGAGAAGGATTGTGAGACTAACGTTCGACAGAGAAATGGTTTTAACCAATAAAATAATCAATAGATCTTACTATTTGGGTTACGTATATAATCTACACTATGCCTTTCTAACATTTTAAAGTTAGCCTCATACTTTGTGACATTCTCATCCTCCTTTTCCCTCAGACTCAGAAATTTTCTTTCCATATCCGCTTGATGGTCACAAGGAAATTATTTTTCTAAAAAAATCTTTTTAAACTCCCTCCATTATATAATTGATACTTATTCATCCTCATTTGTGTTTTGAATTAATGACCACCATTGATCTACATCTCCTGTGAGGGGATAAATTTCCATGACAACTTTTTCCCTTTCGCTACTCCACAAAGCATGAAATGTTTTATCTAAGTAACTTATCCATTGCTCAGCTACAAATGTATTTTTAGTCCCATTTAATGTTGGTGGTTGTTGCTTCATGAAGCGTTCTAACATTTATCCTCCACATTGTGGATCAGGGTGCTCCATATGGGTAAGGTTATTATTCATAACCTGAGTGAGTTGTCCGAGTATGGTGATAAGATGATCAACATAAGTTGCATCACCAACTCCACTATAATTATCTTAAGGAGGAGGTAAATCCCTACATGGATTATGTGCATTGATATGGTTTTAATTCCTTCCACTAGGTGCCATTTATAAACAATTTCATACACTATATTAGTTTATGAATCGTAATACATAATTCAAAACATGTAAAACACTTAACATAAATTGAATAGTTTATGGATATAATCCATAATCATAAAAATGTTTTCTTTGAGGATGTATATACTCATAAATCATTTATAATGGTATGTCAATAAAATATAAATTATCCTAATCATATCCCTTGGGAGTGTTGTAACCCAGAGTGCAGTAAGGCCCATTATCGTGTACCAGGATACCCCGAGTCAAGCCTGAAACTCCTTGTCGGAGTTTTCACCCCTAGGTACATCTGTACCAGAGCCACCTCTACTTTCTCATATCCAGACAAGGTTGTATTTCTTGGAAAATACAAAAAATCTCTATATTACCAAAATTCTAGGAAGTTCTTCTATACTAATCCTCAAAGTATATCTTAGGTTAATGTTCTCTAATTAGGGTTTTTCTAAATCTAGTTTCCAAGGATTGTACTAAACTTCCTATTATACCAACTTTAATTCACTGACCCTAGTTAACTAGAGTCAATGCATTATTATATAACATTAGCATGATCATAAGAGATCAATTCTTGAAAGACCGATTATTTTATTAGCCTTGGTATTAATAGATACATACATAAGTTTTACATTACATCATGAAATAAAAACAAAAACAACATTTTGTCCCCTTTTGAACACATTCATATCCCTTAGCCTATCCCTATAAGTAAACCATAAAATACTTCTTCACATCCTGGAAAAAAATAAAACATAGAAAGGGGTGAGCTCAAATGCTCATTAAGGATAACAATATAGCGAAAACTTTCATAAATAAGCATAAAAATTTAAGGCAATTTATAAGACTAAAAAAAGCCTTTTTAAACTTAAAATTCAGCATAATATGGAAAATATAAATCAAATAATGTCATTTACTTATTCACATGGATATTATACTAGTCGAATAATCACATGCAACATCAATAGCCAATTTCATAATGATGGAATACATAATACTGAACATCATAACCATGCCAAGAATAAAAATAATATTTTTTCAAGGCCTTGTGCCAAGACACTAGTTTGTCTCATGAGACCTACCGATGCCTCGAGGAGCTATAGCAGGCTCTACCCGTCACTTACTAAGTCCAATGCATTCCTCAAATGAAAAGTTTGAAACATAACATAAACTTTTTTATGAAAACTAGCATACAAAATGTTAATACTTTACCCATAAACCATGAATAGTATATAAATAAAACATCCATAGTCAAACATATTACAAACCTTCAATACAATATGAAAGATTTTATCATAATAAATAAACTTCAAACAAGTGTAAAATCCATCAAAGGATGTCGACATAGATG
Organism: Viscum album; assembly: GCA_963277665.1. Classification (NCBI taxonomy): domain Eukaryota; kingdom Viridiplantae; phylum Streptophyta; class Magnoliopsida; order Santalales; family Viscaceae; genus Viscum; species Viscum album. The sequence goes on from OY728134.1 coordinate 549,017,978, forward strand.
AAATAAAAATTATTTGAGATAAATATCTCTTTCTATTTTGAAATCATTAAAAGTCACATAATTATAAAAGAAACATTTATTATGAAAATATTCTTATAATCTTGTATGGGATGCTTCAGAGGTTTTATAATGCCAGATAATAGCCACACCCGCTGTATAAGTTAAAAAAACATTCTTACCTTGATTTGTCGAAAAGGTCATAAAGTACCTTGTTTGGAAAATGACGGAAAGGTTCCTTTAAAACCATTTTATAAAAAGTAAAACAAGGGTATAAATGAATTTAAACCATAGTCTAGTAAATAAAAAAAATGTTTTGAAATACATTTTTAAGAAACATGGATGTGGATGATAAAGAGGTCCCAGTAGATACCCACGTATAAACAACCTCACATAATAAAGAGATTGTGAAATTTAACCCTTACCATGTAATTTTCCTTAGTTGAGGGTGCATTAACCTCCTGTATAATAGTTAAATCATTGTTATTAAATTATAAAATAACCACATACAAAAATATTATATCATATATGATCTTCTAATATTACTTTGTTAATAATATTTTAGTGGTATCATTGTTTTGGTTGTTAACTGATTCATTTTCCTTTATATGTTTTGTTACATAAGTCATATTTGTTATGGATATGACGTATTTGATTCATATACAGAATCATATTAAGTTCTTAAACATTATTTTTAATCATAACATGAAAATTAGTCTTGAATGGTTATTATGGGGAATGACCTCTCATCGCATCATGGAGACGGTATGTTGTACGTAGGCACGAGTGACAATATCATTATTTTGATGGTAAAATCATATTTAATTGTATGTCATATCATATATACAGAATAATTAACATATTATATTTATTATTTACATCAATTATACTCATTATTATACCCATTAAAATAATGAAGTGTTAATAAAAATACTACACCACGACGTGGATACGGTAAGCCGTACGTACGCACATATGGTGACTTTGTCATTCATATGGTGGATAGAATAATTAATATGGTTGTAAGAACCCGGATCTTCGTTCATGTATGTTTTTCTTTTTTTTTTGTGGTGTTTATAAGAAAAAATGAATTTTCTGGAAATTTTCAAAGTACACACCGTGTACTTTCTGAGTACACGTCGTGTACTCTGATACGGCTCGAAGCGGTGTGCTGGCCATACCCGGGCCACACACACGGTGTGTAGGGGTGGCGTGGAGGCTGATTTTTGTGGAGTACGGAAAGGACCCAGTACACACTGTGTACTCTAAAATTATACGCCGTGTACTTTCTTTTTTTCCACTAAACAGACTGGGGTCGCACCTAACCCCCAATTTCATCTTCTTCTCCAGATTTCATCCACCCGGGAGCGACTGTACGGCCGGATCTTCGACGGGCTTCCGCCTCTTCATTCGTTCTCCAATTCAAGCACGGTCGATTGCACTGGAATCACAACGGTGATATCTCCCTTCTACTCGAGTCTTGTTTCTTGATTCCTCCTGGTTTTCATGTTATCGTAGGTTGAGCGTTTTTTGCGTTTTATCATATCTACGTTGTTCTAAGGGGAATTCATCATCATCGTTCACGTATAGGGATCTCCTATGATTGAGGTAGGTGGTTTGTGCCTTTCTGTAGAATGTTGATTAATATTTTGTGCAAATTCCACCAATACCCTTGAACGGGGTATTGCGTGTTCCTGTTTTCCCTTGTTGTATTGCCTGCTTTGCTTGATTGCTAGAGTAGATGTTTTTCCTGTGATTATGGTGGCTTTACTGTACGTTGGATCTTTTCTATGCTTGTTCTGCCTGTTTGGAATTTTTCTAGTTTCCATGCCTAGTTGTAGGATTTTGGACTGTTGCCTTGTTTTTCTGCTGAGCCTTAGTTGATAGCCAAGTAGTTATAGAGGTTTACTTGGATGATGCATGTGCGCTGAGCATGTTTAGTTTCACTCGGGACTGTGAGAACCTAGAGTAGTAGACCAAAGGGAGAATTGACGGAAGGGTTTCTCTAGAGTGTCATTTAATTATGATACGAGACTACATGAGGAATTGATGTTGAGTGCTTCCTCAGAGAGTCTGTAGTTCCTCAACGCGGGCCATAGGGGGAATAGATGTTGAGTGCTTCCCCAGAGATCCTTTATCACTATACAAGACTATAGGGGGAATTGATGGTGAGTGCTTCCCCAAAGAGTCTATTATTATTTTCAGAGCTGAACCAGATGGGTGAGACTGTGTGTGCTGAACCATAGGGGTTAGGCTGTGAGAGCTACCCAGAGGGTTACCTATTTTCTCCTTGTTGCTGGATACTTACTTGTGTACTTTATTTGTTAGAACTATATATTATAGTTGCTTGTGCTTTCCTATTTATTGCTTCTTGTTTTATTACTTTCCTTGTATTCATTGAGTGTTAGGAACAAATATTTGGGTGATTTCCTACTGGGATTGTATCTCACACCCTGTTTGGGCCATGCTTTTGGGCCCAAGCAGACTATGTTGCTGCAGGTATAGATAAGGGCAAGCGCCCTTCTACTTCAGGATCTTGATTGCACTGGAGCTGGAGAGCGTGGGACCAATCTGGGGCTCATGATGTTGAGGAGTTTATTTTTTCCCTTTTTCACTTGCTTTAAGTTGTATTCTAGCACGTTGTTGTGTTTTATGCTTTCCATAGATACTTGTACCTAATGCATCATTGTCATCATTTCTATATATATTCATTTCTTCCACTGTTTGGTTCCTGCTGTTATGCATGTTGTTACTACTTCCATTGTTGACTGTTGTTTTTCCATTGTATACCTTACCGAATGAGGGCATAGTTTCCCCACCAACTCACCAAGGCCCTCGCTGCTAGTCGGAAGCCTCTGGCTTTTAGGGAAACGCGCTTGAGGTCATGTGGCGAGCCAGGTACGGGGTACCAGTGGAGGGGCTCCAGATTCGGGTTGTTAAAAAGTGGTATCAGAGGAGTTCTTTTCTCTTTCTTTACTGTTTGGAGACTTTAGCCAGGGATAGGATGGATTCAGTACTTGGTATTAATTTGTGCTCGGGAGTAGCTAACCCGTGTACAGGGAAAGTCCATACTACCTCGTTAATTGCAGTTTGCTGGTTTTGAGTTTTTATGGTTGATATGTTTTCGCCCAGAGTGATTCTCATGACTTGTGCGGTTATTATTTTGATATTTCAGTTCTATTTCTATCGCAACCTAATGAGATGAGGGTATGACATCTCATGCATCATATAGGTGCTTTTAGAAATCACATTCCATGCATTCTTGCCATGCCATCTAGGGTGCATTAGCGATTGCATGCTGTTGTGATAGGCTTTGTGTAGATTATGCATGTTGTAGTGATAGATGCTTGATAGAATCCCTGATGTTATGTTAGATAGATATTGTTTTCCCTTGTATGTGACTACAGGAGATGCCGAAATTTGATTCGCGGGGAGTATGGGCCCTCACGAATCGAAATTCGGCACCTCTTTCCCTTGTTTTTAGTGGTTCTGGGAGTCTGTCCAGTTTCTGAGCTACTACCGAGAAAAACCCAGAATACATGGAATGTACTTTTTGGATACACACCGTGTAGTTTTCATGTCGTGTCACTGATCGTGTGAGCAGAACACGGTGTTGTGGGAGTAACTTCGGGAACACGCCGTGAACGATTGGTACACACCGTGTAAGTTTGGAGCCGTGTACCCGGTTGTGTCACTAACAACACGGGTCGGGGAAGCTCGGGTAGAACACGCCAAGTCCTTAGGGAACACGTCGTGTAGTCCTGCCCAGGTACCCGATCGTGTCACGAAAAACACGGGTCGGCGTTACCTTCTTTTCCACACATTTTGTTTGTTCGGAACACGCCGTGTAGTCTTGTCCAGGTACACGGTCGTGTCACAAACAACATGGGACGGGGTCACCTTGCCTATGCACATCATGTTTGTTCAGAGCACTCCATGTAAGGTTCAACCGTGTAGACGGCCATGTGTTTCACAAACACGGGCCACCGAAGACTTGTCTAGTACATACCGTGTGTGTTAAGAACACGTCGTGTAGTATTGGGTTAAGTCGGACCGTGTGGGTTATCCATGTAAGGATACTCAGCCAGGGGAACATTTTACAAGTACAGGACGTGTGTGGTTGCAACAAGCCATGTAGTTTGGAGTGTACACGATTTGTAGGGCAGGAGTACACGCCCATGTCAGTGGGTTAAGAAGACACACCGTGTAGTTTTATACACGTCGTGTAGTCAAGTTTTGTAAACTTGTGTGTTTTTCTTCCCCTATTTCCATTTTGTACTCTTGTATTCTCTGTCCTTGTTTTCCTGATCTAAGGTGTGCATTTGATCTTTCAGAGCTATGCCTCTGAGATGTCCTCCGGTCGTACATCTGTCATCGGGCAGTGATCAGACACCAGACAGGGCTGATCAGGGACTTCCTACCAATCCTCCAGTCGGGACAGCCTTAGCACCGGCTATTATACCAGTTGTAGGTTCTGATGCGCAATTCAGGGAAGGTTTCATGAGGATGATGCATGCCTTCCAGGGAGCACCACCTCCTACCACGTCTATGGAAGATTTGACGTGGGTTTTTAAACAGAAGCATCCTCCCATGTTCTCGGGGGAAGGAGGACCTCAGGCTGCGGAGTCATGGTTGGAAGCCATGCTAACTATCTTCAAGCATCTGGAGACGCATCCAGATAGGCAGGTCAAGCTCGATACCTACATGCTACGAGACTCTGCCAAGAGGTGGTGGGACGTGATCTCACAGGCAGGTCATCAGCAGGCTATGGTTTGGGAGGAGTTACAGCGTGTGTTTTATGACTACTTCTACCCGGAGACCCTGATGGCCGACCGAGCCCGGGAGTTCATGAGCTTAGAACAGGGTACTCTTTCTGTCATGGAGTATTCCGCTCATTTCACCGATCTTCAGTGCTTCACGCCCCTCTGGGATGGGAGTGGGGTGTTCTTAGCAAGGAAGTTTGAGGATGGTCTCAGGTGGGAGATCTGCTCATAGGTGAACATCTTCCAGCTGACTTACATCACTTCCATCGTCAACTATGAACTGATTGTGGAGCATAATCTGAGAGACTCTGGAGCTACGGGCTAGGGCGTTTTTGCTTCCAGAGCTAGTTTGCCTCCAGATGACAGCAAGAAGCACCGTAGAGAACCTACATGTGGTGATCCAAGGAAGCGAGATGCATCATCAGGCAGCCAGGTGGTATGCTACCAGTGTGGCCGGTCAGGGCACATGAGGCCACAGTGCCAAAGGGACCTCGTGGAGTGCCGATCTTGCGGAAAGATGGGTCACCTTCAGCATTTCTTCTAGGTTTTCTCACCAGCAGCTCGTGACCGGGGTTCTTCCATGACTCCTTATTCAGGAGCAGCACCACCAGTATCTCACCAGTCAGGGAACTGGAGTTCTTCCGGCCGTTCGGGCCAAGGTGGAGGTTGAGTCCATACTAGTTCCTCATCACCAGCAAGGAGGTTCAACCCATAGTGGTCAGACATGGGCGCAGGGCCGCAGTGCAGGCCATTCTTTCACCGTGGAGCAGACTTACCAGGAGCAGGATCCCGGCCATTCTACTATTCGAGGTACAATTTTAGTAGCCTCAGTTTTATCTTTATCCCTTTTCGATATTGGTGCTACGCATAGCTTTATCTCTGTTGCTGTTTTGGAGAGCCTGGGACTCTACGTCTTTTCTTCTGCCGACTCATTGACACTAGACACACCTTTGGGGACGAGGACATCTAGTTTACGCCAGTGTAGAGAGTGCCCTCTCGAGGTTGCAGGGTATCACTTATTATGAGATCTCTATGTCCTAGAGATGACAGGCTATGATGTCATCATTTTCATGGACTGGTTGATTCACTTCCAGGCAGTCGTCGACTGCTATCACCGCAGAGTGAGTTTCATCTCACCAGAGGGTCAATATTTTCTACATAGAGGCGAATGGGACGTTCGGGCAAGTCGGGTAGGACTCGAGAATCTTGGGCTAGGAGGGGTGATGGCCCAGATTTCTAGTCTTTATCTGGATGATCAGGGGATTCCACAGTTGGATTTTCCTCCAGTGGTGGATCTCTTCAGGGACGTCTTCCCATAGGACTTTTCAGGTTTTCCTCCGGAGCATGAGGTAGACTTCTCTATTGAGCTCGTTCCAGGAGCGGAACTGGTGTCCATTCCTCCCTATAGGATGGCTACACCTGAGTTGCAGGAGCTCAAGAAGCATTTGTAGGAGCTACAGTCTAAGGGTTTCATCTGACCACGTACTTCTCACTGGGGTTCACTTGTCCTATTTGCAAAGAAGGCAGATGATACCCTTCGGCTTTGTGTGGATTATCGGAATCTGAACCAGTTTACGGTCAAGAACCGATATCCTTTGTCGAGAATTGATGAACTTTTCAATCAGCTTCGAGGAGCCTGGGTGTTCTCGAAGATCGACTTGAGGTTCGGTTATCATCAGTTGCGTGTTAGACCATCAGATATACCTCTGACAGCCTTCAGGAGCAGGTATAGTCTATACGATTATACAGTCATGTCATTCAGTCTCACAAATGCACCTGTAGTTTTCATGGCACTGATGAACCGAGTGTTCCATCCTTACTTGGACTCCTTTGTCGTGGTCTTTGTGGACGCTATCTTGGTGTACACTCACACTCAACACAACCATGCCACACATCTTGAGATCATTCTAAGTACACTGAGAGAGCATCGGATTTATGCTAAACTCTCGAAGTGCCACTTTTGGATGGATCAGATTCACTTCTTGGGTCATGTCATCTCAGAGGTAGGAGTATCAGTGGACCTAGAGAAAGTGAAAGCTGTAGTTTCCTGGGATCATCCGAACAATGTCTTTGAGGTATGGAGCTTCCTAGGGCTGGATGGATACTACCGACACTTCATTCAGGACTTTTCTCATCTAGAAGAACCTTTGACAGGTCTAACCAAGAAGGGGGAGAAGTTATTATGGTAAGATTCTTGTGATTCAGCCTTTCAGGAGATGAAAGGGAGGTTGACGTCAACACTGATACTAGTCTTTCCGGATCTAGGCAATAACTACACTGTTTACTATTATGCTTCAGGTATCGGGCTGGGAGCTGTGCTTATGCAGGGGGATGGAGTCGTGGCATACGGGTCTCGATAGTTGAGGCCACATGAGAGTAACTACCCTACGCACAATCTGGAGTTGGCAGCTGTTGTTCATGCCTTATGCTGTTGGAGACACTATCTGCTGGGAGAGCACATTGTGGTCTTCACTGACCACAAGAGTCTTAGGTATATTTTTACTCAGCGGGATCTGAACCTGAGACAGTGCAGGTGGGTCGAGTACCTTCAGTCTTTTGATTTCAAGCTTGCCTATACGCTGGGGAAAGGCAACGCAGTGGCAGATGCGTTGAGCAAGAGAACTCAGATTCAGGCAGTTCAGAAGGCCAGAAGTGAGTGGTAGCTTATGGATCTGTTCTCTGAGATTCATCTAGAGGTGAACGACAAACAGGGACAGACCTTCCTATATTCTGTAGCTGTTACCTCTACACTTCTTGATCGGGTACGGATGAGGCAGCTATCATACTCTGAAGGCTTAGTCCTGCGAGAGAGTGTGTCAGGGGAGGACCCTCTTCCCGGATGGGCAGTGGGTGAGGATGAGATCTTGCGGTTCCAAGGACGCGTATGGGTGCCATCAGACATACGCGAGGAGCTGATGCGGGATTTTCATTCCTCAGTTTGGGCAGTTCATCCTAGCGTCACCAAGATGTATCGAGATCTTGATCTCCATTACTGGTGGCCAGGTATGAAGAAGGATGTTGCTGGTTTCGTCATGAGATGTTCTACTTGTCAGTAGGTGAAGGCAGAGCATCAACAACTAGCAGGACATTTACCGTAGTTACCCATTCCGGAGTGGAAGTGGAACGATATCGTGATGGACTTAGTGACTGGGTTGTCGAGGTCTCCTCGAGGGAACGATGTTGTTTGGGTTGTTTTCGATAGGCTTACGAAGGTTGCGCACTTTTTTCCGATTAAGTAGACCATCAGTATTGATGATCTGGGACGACTTTACATTCGAGAGATTGTTTGTCTGCATGGAGTTCCACACTCCATTGTTTCAGACAGGGATGCGCGCTTTACCTCTCGGTTCTGGTAGGGACTTTAGAAGACCTTGGGTACGCAGGTACTTTTGAGTACAGCATACCATCCCCAGACTGTTGGCCATTCCGAGCGCACGATCCAGGTGCTTGAGGATATGCTCCGAGCTTTCACCCTAGACTTTGGCAGTTCTTGGGAGAAGCATATCCCTCTGGTGGAGTTCGCCTACAACAATAGTTTCCAAGCGACCATTCAGATGGAACCATACGATGATTTTTACGGTAGGTCATGCCGATCACCCTTATGATGGCTGGAGGCAGGAGAGGCAGCTTTGCTGGGACCTCATCTCGTTCAGGAGACCTCAGAGCAGATAGAGCTGATTCGGAAGAGGATGGCTACGGCACAGTCTCAATAGAAGTCTTATGCTGATCAGCGGAGACAACCTCTGGAGTTCGAGGTTGGGGATTTGGTTTTCTTGTGCGTCGCATCAAGGTTGGGACACAAGAAGATTCGGAGACAGGGTAAGCTTTCACTGCGGTACGTCGGACCATTTGAGGTTGTGGAGAGAGTGGGACCGGTCTCCTATCGGTTGCAGCTACCTCAAAGGTATCAGTCCATGCATGACGTCTTCCACGTCTCTCAGCTCCGACGTTACTTTTCAGACCCATCTCACATCTTTCAGCATGAGGAAGTCGAGCTTGAAGCGGATGCGTTATTCGAGGAGCATCCTATCCGGATTTTCGATCGCAGTACAAAGGTTCTCTACGGGTGGTCTGTTCCTATGGTACGAGTGCTATGACAGCACGGGTGAGTATAGGACGAGACCTGGGAGAGGGAGGCCGATGTATGATCGCAGTGGTCGGAACTGTTCGGGGATTCTTCTTCTACGCCCCGTTAGGGAAATTCGGGGATGAATTTCTTTAAGGGGAGAAGTTTGTAAAAACCCGGATCTTTGTTCAGGTATGTTTTTCTTTTTTTTTCTGGAGTTTTTAAGAAAAATGAATTTTCTGGAAATTTTTAAAGTACACGTCATGTACTTTATGAGTACACGCTGTGTACTCTAATCCGGCTCGAAGTCGTATGTTGGTCGTGCCCGGGCCACACACACGGTGTGTAGGGGTGACGTGGAGGCTGATTTTGGCAGAGTATGGAAAGGACCCAGTACACGCTGTATACTCTAAAAGTATAAGCTGCGTACTTTCTTTTTTTCCACTAAACGGACCAGGGTCGCACCTAACCCCCAATTTCATCTTCTTCTCCAGATTTCGTCTGCCTGGGAGTGACCGTACGGCCAGATCTTCAATGGGCTTCCGCATCTTCGTCTATTCTCCGATTCGAGCGCGGTCGATTGCGTTGGAATCGCAGCGGTGATCTCTCCCTTCTTCTTGAGTCTTGTTTCTTGATTCCTCCTGGTATTCAAGTTATCGTAGGCTGAAAATTTTGTGCATTTTATCAGATCTACATTTTTCTAAGGGGAATCCTTCGTCGTCGTTCACGTATACCGATCTCCTAGGATCGAGGTAGGTGGTTTGTGCATTTCTAGAGAAATTTGATGAATATTTTGTGCAAATTCCACCAATACCCTTGAACGGGGTATTGTGTGTTCCTATTTTTCCCTTGTTGTACTTCCTTCTTTGCTTGATTGCTAGAGTATATGTTTTGCCTTTGATTATGGTAGCTTTACTATACCTTGGATGTTTACCATGCTTGTTCTGCCTGTTTGGTGTTTTTCTAGTTGTCATGCCTAGTTGTAGTATTGTGGACTGTTGCCTTGTTTTTCTATTGAGCCTTATTTGATATCCAAGTAGTTACAGAGATTTACTTGGACAATGCACGCGCGCTGAGCATGTTTAGTTTCACTCAGGACTGTGAGAACCTAGAGTAGTATACCAAAGGGAGAATTGATGGAAGGGCTTCTCCAGAGTGTCTTTTAATTACGATACGAGACCACAGGGGTAATTGACATTGAGTGCTTCCTCGGAGAGTATGTAGTTCCTTGAAGAGAGCCACAGGGGGAATAGATGTTGAGCGCTTCCCCAGAGAGCCTTTAGCACGATACGAGACTATAGGGGGAATTGACGGTGAGTGATTCCCTGGAGAGTCTATTATTATTTTCAGAGCTGAACCAGAGGGGTGAGACTGTGTGTGCCTCCTAGAGGGTTGCTGGTACATATATATTGAACCATAGGGGTTAGGATGTGAGAGATACCCAGAGGGTTACCTTTTTTCTCCTTTTTGCTGGCTGCTTACTTGTGTACTTTATTTTTTAGAACTATGGATTGTAGCTGCTTGTGCTTTCCTATTTACTGCTTCTTATTTTATTACTTGCCATGTATTAATTGACTGTTAGGCACAAATCTTTGGGTGATTGCCTACTGGGATTGTATCTCACACCCTGTTTGGGCCATGCTTTTGGGCCTAATCAGGTACTATGTTGCTGCAGATATAGATAAGGGCAAGCACCCTTCTATTTCAGGATCTTGATTGCGCTGGAGCTGGAGAGCGTGGGACCGAGCTGGGGATCACAATGCTGAGGAGTTTATTTTGTTTTCCTTTTGCACTTGTTTTCAGTTGTATTCCAGCATGTTGTTGTGTTTTCTTCTTTCCATAGATACTTGTACCCGTTGCATCATTGTCATCACTGCTATATATATTCATTCCTTCCGCTGTTTGGTTCTTGCTGTTATGCATGTTATTAATGCTTCCGATATTAACTGTTGTTTTTTCCATTTTATACCTTACCTAATGAGAGCATAGTTTCCCCACCGACTCACCAAGGCCCTCGCTGCTAGTCGACAGCCTCTGGCATTTGGAGAAATGCGCTTGAGGTCATGTGGCGAGCTGGGTATGGGGCACCAGTGGAGGCGATCCGGATTCAGGTCGTTACAATGGTTGTAACATACTTATAATAACATCACATAATGTAGAAGGTTCTGGAGTTATTATTTTGGTATGGAAACAACAAATAAAGAGGAAGTGGAAGAAGAAAAGAACTTAGAGAGAGGTGCTGAAATTATTACCTCTTCTTCGGGTGCTTCCTTTTGATTTGATAAAAAGGCTCCTTAAGATGGATTTATGATCAAATTAAGTCCTCTGGGATGAATTTAGAGTAGTTCTGAGGATATTTGGGAAGGTTTTGGCTGATCCAAATGGATTTGGAGGTGTGATTTTGAGATAAGGGTAAGTACTCTTTTATAAGGGAGGTGAAGGTCACTTTAGGAAAGGCTGGAAATATTATTTTATTATACAATCATATTTGGTTTATAATGGCTTAAAAAAGAATTTATTTAGAGGATAAGGTGGTTATGGGTAGAATCCATCTCAACCAATAGGTTTTATACAGGTTTAGGTCACCATATTAACCTTATCCTTTATATTTAACACTTAGGTAAATAATTTAACTTTTACAATGTCTTCTTATATTTTATATTACATGGTTAATAAACCTACTATAAAATGAAAAGAGAACCCAAAGTGGTTCATTAATGACATATTTTTAATTATATAAGTCCTTTGGTCAATCCTTAGATTTTTAGGAATATTATATCAATCAATAATTAGTATTTGTTTTAAATGCTCTTTTATGTCAATTTTGACACTATTTAGTAATTCATTTTTGTTAAAGTCCTAACTACTTGATTAATTCGAAAAAAATTCCTTTAATTAACCCTAACATGTCATATCAACCTAGAAAATTAGTGGAATTCATTAAAAGTCTCAAATTACATTTATTTGGATATTTATAATATCAATTATTTTAATCTTTCATTAATAAGGTAATTATTGCATCATCATTGTGTCATAAATAAATTTAATTATATCATGTCTAAAAATTATAAATAAAATACCATTATGTAGGAAATATTTTTATCCTTATAATTAACATTTATAGTCGAATTTATCTTATGTATAATCCTATATTAAAAATTTTTTATTTGTGGAAACTTGAATTTAACACTTTTAACTCTTCTTTAAATAAAATAATAATAAATATCCTAATCTAATTCATGTGGACCAAAAGGATCATATTTTATTCCTATGGTTGATTTTTTTAGAAATACACTTTTCCAATAGAATTAGTACATATTTTAGGGTAATAATAATATCATTTTTACCTTTAATTACCCTATTTATTTTTAACTGTGGTAAATAAAAGTCAAAAGTTACTATTCACCAAAAATTATTTTCATCTTATTGAACAAAATTTTACTTAATGATATCAACAGTGTATCTTCTATTTTTTAAATTCAATTCAAAGAACTAATAAAATTATGTTTTATGCAAATTTATAAATCTTCATAGAAGGTGGGTAAAAGACGGTAAAAAGTTCAATAAACTTTTATACATCTAATTTTATTATTAAAATGATTCCAATGAATTATATTGAACTAATATAGGTATTATGTATCTATTTGGACTTAAAATAAATTTAAATAAATAAATATTTAAATAAAAAATCAATTTTAAACAATAACGTTGTGTTCTTCACTATTCATCAAAAATTGAAAGTTTTCAAAAAAATACCAAAAATTCACCCTAAGCTAATTTTGTTATTCCGAATCCAAAAATGAAGTCTATTTTGAAAAATAAAATTTATAAATTTTCAAAAGGTGGGTATTACTATTCATAACCGCTAGTTTTATTGGTTGTGGTGTGTTAGAACTTGAAGTTGTGTATAGCGCAAGTTGTTGTATTATTCAAAGGGAAATGTATAATGGAGGATTGAGGTGTTACATGGCTCATTTAAGTATTTATTAGAAAATGGAATTGAGATGATATGATATATAGGCATGTTTGGAATCTTGAGGCGCGGTTTGATTAACAAAGTGATATAAAGGCCCATTTGGAACATTTTTAGCATGTTGTGTGTTTTTAACTTGGTTTTTTGAATGGTTTTTAAATTTATTTGGATTTGTATAGTAACGGACTAATTCAAATTTTGAGGTGTTTTAGAAAGTTGTTTGAAACTCATGTGGCTTGAAGGCCCAGTTTTCACTTATGCATGACTTGATGTGATATGAGCACATTTATAGTGGATTCTATGGGGAGAGGATCGTAGAATAATTTGTTTTGATGTTTATTTTAGGAATGAAAATTGGTTGTGAGTTTTATTTTGAGCCACATATGTGAGGACCTTCCCATTCATCACATACTATTACCATGGGATTCCTATGTGTTATATACAGGGTTGAGTAAAATTTTATTATCGACATTGATTTGATGGGTTGGTACCCCCTAAATTTTCTAAGAGGCCAGGTGGAAGGATCCACTAACATAGCTAGTTTAGAGAATCTAGTTGTTTATAGACAATGGAGCTTCACCATACACCGACAGGTGAGTCCAATCGAAGTAAATCAAGGGATTTCTTCTAGATATGTTTAGGAAACACCCATGATTACATATTTGTACCAGTTTCTTTTTGTGGATCTTTTGGTTACTTGATCTCATGACACCCTTATTATGATTCTTGTGTTAAAACACCTTTTCAAGCACATGTTTTCTTATAAAGTAATTTATTGAAATAACTTACATGATTTAGAATTTATTTTTGAAAATGAAATAGAAAGGGGGTTTTCTTAAAAAATAGAAACAAGCTACTTTTTCTGATAAAATAATAGAAAACATTATTTTTATATATCCTATTTTCAAATTAGTAAGAATGGATTTCACATTAAAGTTAAGGCAAAGGTTTATTATCTTTGGAATCCCTATGAAGAATATTGGCTCTCATGTATACTCTATCTTTTCAGTTTTAGATTCTTCCATTTTTGGATCACTCTTAGAGTGAGTGTGGTTTTATGTTTGGTGGTGACCCACCAGGTCACTTAAAGATACGATTATCTATTTAGTTGTATTCCTTCTTATGATACCAGTTTTTATTACTTAATTATAATTTATTTAAATATTATTCATGGGATAATTCATTTCCAATTGAGTATATTTGATTATCAACAGTAGTTTCCAGCCTGAGAGGATCGAGAATTCTCCTCGGGCCTTATTTCGAGCTAGCTTGGGTGATTAGTTTGGAGTAGACATAGGTTGATTCATGAAAAAATGGTATCAAATGAAGGTTATTTATTATTTGGGGTGTGAGGTAGATTAGAGATAGGACTATTCAGAATCGAGAGGTAGGTACGACAAGAGTGTCGTGAACTATTTATCATTTTGATTCTTGAGTTTATAGGGGTAGTATAGGATTTTAGTGTTTGGTTTTGGTTTGTGTGGATGGGGATGACCAAAGGAGTGAGCCAGTGTTGTACAACAGGCTTACACAATTTAGAAACCCATGTGGATCCTGAGTATATGGGTTGAGACACTCCTAGTGGTTGGTGCTTTCTTGGGGCATGGTATCCTAACTATGTAACAAGGTTTGGCATGGTCACTAGTTCCTCATATCAGTGCTTTGGTGTGAGTGGTATTTATTTTTTGGTTTTACTTTGGTGTGAGTGGATTTTTAAAAGGCAAATTGGAAATTTTTTCAATGCTTGGTTTTGATGATAAAATGGTATGTGCGTCCTTTGGTATTCCTTATGGTAGTTCACATATGTGTGAGTGTGTATAGAAAGTTCATGTTGGTATGTATGTATGATAGGATATAAGAAAGAGTGGGGATGAACACATATGTGATGGTTCATATGATACCATGGGTGCGTGTTTAAGATTCAAATGATTTAATTGGTATTTACAAAGTTGTTTTTGAAATGTAAAATGATTTATGTTAAAAGGGGGGTTTCTTTTCTAAAGATATTTGTGGTTTTAAAGGGAAAATTGAGGTGGTGTTTTGAATTTTTAAGTGTATTTGATTAAATCATTTTTGAAACATAAAAATGGGTTTGATTTATAAAGGGGAAATTAAATTTGGAAATTGGTGAATTTAGAAAATGGTGAAATTCAAAAGAGGGGTCTTATCTTGTTTTATAATGTTGTGGTTTTTTTGTTGAGATTTGACTTGGCCTTTATTTGATTTGTGATGTGTTGGTCTATGAGATTAAAATTTTATTGGATATGTTCTTTTGGAGGATATTTAGTTGGGTTTTTATTCGATTTTTTATTCTTTTTTATTCGAATTATTTCACCAAGAAAGGTTTTAGGGATTTCCAATGAGTCTCTCCCACTTTTTGGCCCTACCCAGAGTCCCTATAGAATGGAGAAGTTAGGATATTCTTGGTATTTTCTAGTTTTTTGTGGTGTTTGAGATTTTTTAGAGGGTATGTAGTGTTTTTAGATTGTTGATAGTATTTTTCAAACATTGGGAACTCCCAAATTTGTAAGGGTTTGAGCTATTTTGGGTTCATTCAGAGGTCTAACTTTGGACTGGTGAAAGTTTTTCATCCCAGCATCATTGTAAGTTAGGATTTCATGGGAAGTGTTTAAGACCAATTTCTTCTAGTGATTTTTACATGATCAGGTAAATCCAAGGAAAGCGGCAGGGCTCATGAGTGTTCAACAATGTCATTTGATAATGAAGGCCTATTTTGACCAGATTAAAGACCTAGTATCTTTTTCTTTGGAGGTGGCATCGGAAGATCAGTTTGGGTAGTTGGTGGGTGAAGAATTTTTTGCCAAGTTGGTTCCTAAAATGTAGGTGGTTGGAAGTTCAACTCCTTTTAGTGCCAATGAGGGTTCCCCATCTGATGGAGGGTGTATACCAGAGGAACCTATCCCTAAAAAGTATCTCTTGTTTGTCGTAGCTTTTTTTTCATCCAAATACCCTCTTGTGTGCTTATAATGTGGCCAATTCAGGTATTAAGCGTCATCTAGTCAAATTATACGAAAGCATGCTGAAGATGTGGTCGTTTGGATCACTTTGAGAAGTTATACAATTGCCATCATCAGAATGAGTAGTCTTGGCTAGAGGATGTCATATCCTGATTGCAGGGAAATAGATGCTTCAAGACATAAGGGCTCCAACCATTGGCCTCAATTTGAAGCTTTTCACAGAATCAGTAATTTTTTATTTTGGAGGAACCTAGTCCTATTCTTCATATCTATTGATGGAATTTGGAGGGTTTAAGTTTCTCTGTTATGGATTACTCATCATTGATGGTTCTATTTTGTTGAAAAAGGTGTAGAGGCATCATTTCCTTGTTGTGGTATTTGTTTTTTAATGTTACCCTTTGGTTGTAGGAAGGATTGATGATCTCATTTTCTTACAATTACAATGATTGTGCCTTACCGAATAGAACCCTTTAAGTTTCAATTTGTGGAAGTGAGTCTCAAGATGATTTTCTCTCTGTGTAGTTATACCTTTTGTGGTCTGTTTTTGTTTTAGGTTGTTCTCATATTGGAGATGATCGTGTCTTGAGAAAATGATGAATTTTGGTTTAATTTTTTGTTTGATTTTAGATAATTTGTGGATTTACCATGTTTCAGGGGTCTCTAGTTTGGTTTGGGAGTTCTCAATGGATATATTGGTTGGTATGTGTGGGAGTTTTAGGTCTGTATTGGGGGTTTCCGCTTTGGTTCATGTTGGTAGTTATAGAGTTGGCCTATGCTGGCTAGTTTCTTATAGTGGGGAGATCCACCATTCATCTCTTTAATTATGGTTTTCTTTAAAGCTAGTCGAGTGTGACTTGGGAAGTTAAAAATTCACCCCGATGTTGGTGGTTTCATCTGCTTCATTCTGTTTCACATTTACTTTTTGTTCTTCATATAGATAGGTGACTTTGTGTAGTATAAAGTGTCTATGGTGGGTATAATTGTCACATCCTGACCATAATTTATTTATTATTTAATTATAAATGGTTTTGTTTTTGAGTTTAAGGTTGAATAAATTTTAAATTTTAAAATTTGGGGGTCTCCAACATAGGCACATGGTTGACGCACAGTTAGTAGAAGCCATGCACAGACCTTGAAAATGCATCTATAATTTTGACAGAGCCAAATCGCACAACCGGCACACTATTGGAAAAACCATGCAGCTTCTCGTGTAGGTTGTCTATGGATTCTAGTGGAGTCACACAATTAGCGTACAGTTGGGCAACCATGCAGCCAAACAATGCGCGGTTTCTAGGATTTTGAAAAACATAAAATAAAAAAGAGAAAAAAAGGAAATTTCTTAAATAATAGTAATGATAGTAATTTTATTATTATTTTTATTATTTTTATTATAATAATTGTTATTAATGGTATTATTATTATTATTTTATTAAAACCCTAAATGGGATTCCTCCCCCATTACCCATGCAACCCCCCTTTTCCCCCTCTTCTATGTGGCTCACCCCCACCCTTCCCCTCCTTATCACGCAACTTGTCCAACTGGAATATCTCCAGCACACCACCTCCCTTCCATCAATCAGTTTTATTTCCTCTTATTTTTGGTGAAGACACCTCTAGTAAGTATTTTCTACCCCTTACTTTATTTCATGGGTTTCTTCTCTTCTAGATGGTTCACATGGTTTGGCTGAACCCCAACTCATTCAGGGGGTTTTATTTTTTTCTATTGATGATGATTAGGGTTCCTTGGGTCCCGTCGAGGCTGGTTATAGCCACCACCATCAAGGGTAGTGAGTTTATCATGATATTTGGTTAGGTTTTCCTATCATCTTCTTTATTATTCAATTTCTAATTGAGGATTTTTTTGGTTTCTAAATTTCTGGTAAATTTTTATTAGTGCATTCTGATCTGTTGTTCATGAGGATGACTTACACACACTTGTAGGGGTAAGGAATATATTCCCTCTTTACATATTTCCTCATGGTGAGGGGGATATGTGAAATGCAGTTAGTGTTATATATATATATATATATATATATATATATATATATAAACACATGTTCTTGTAAGTGAAAATACTATATTTGAGTCACCTTCATCAAAGTCATCAAGAGAAGAAGTGTTTAGGATTTTTCCACTCCCTTTTTGAGGTAGGTTCCCTATGCCTAACTCCTTAATTTGAATTACATAAATTTATTTCTTGTTTTAAAAATATATTTTCATTTTTATATAGAAATTATATTCTATGTAATTAGTTGTGGACCTTAGAAATGATATATTCATTTATTTTACATAATTTTTCTAAACTTCAATGTGTGTTTTTCATGTTAATATATGATTTTGATCGTATATTGGAAAAAGTAATATAGTCTTAATATTTGTTTGGTTTTCTAAATGGTTTTTCATTAAAAGTGGTAAGAACCATTTTTCTCCTTTAAGTATTTCTTGGAAAATGGTCATGATCTAATATGATGTGTAGTACTGTTTGGAATCTTGAGGTGCAGTTTCAGTAAATAAGTGATATAAGGCTTGTTTGGAACATTTTTAGCATGTTTTATGTTTTTGACGTGGTTTTTTGAATGTTTTGAAAATTGATTTGGATTTGAATGGTAAAGGACCAGTTGGTGTTTTGAGGCATTTTAGAAAGTGGGTTGAGACTCGTGTAATATGAAGGCTCGATTGGAACTTATGCATGACTTGATGTGACAAAACCACCTCTTTGGTGGATCCTCTGAGGATAGGGTCATCACATAGGTGGGTTGGTGTTTGGTCTAGAAAAGCTTGATGACTGTGAGTTTTAGTTTGAGCCACATGCATGAGGACCTTCCCATTTCACCATGTACTATTATCAGGGGATTCCCATGTGTCAACTAGAGGGTTGAGTGATGGTTTCTTATTGACCCTGTTTAGATGGGTTGTTACCCCCTTAATTTGATAAGAGTTCGGGTGGGAGGTTCCACTGGTGAGGCTAGTTTAGAGTAGCTAGTTAGTTATAGAATATAGAGCTTCACCATACGCCGATAACTGAGTCTGAACTGAGCATATACAAGGATTTATTCTAGATATTTTTAGTAAATTCCCGAGATTACATATTTTTATGTTTCAATTTCTTTTTGTGGAACTTTTGGTTACTTGATATCATGACACCCATACTTTTCTTCTCATGTTAAAACACAAGTTCCAACACAAGTTTTCTTTTAAAGGAATTTATTGAAATGAATTACAAGATTTGGAAATTGTTCTGGAAAATGAAATCAAAAATGATTTTTCTTAAAAAAATATAAGCATGTTACTTGTTTTGATAGAATAATGGAAAACCTTATTTTATATATCCTGTTTTCAAACTAGAATGAATGGATTTCACTTTAAAGGTGGGGTAAATGGCATTGTTATCTTTAGAATCCCTACTAAGCATCTTGATGTTCACACCTACACTATATTTTTAGTTTCAGGTTCTTATAGTTATGGATTTATCTCAGAGCAAGTGTGGTTTTGTGTTTGGTGGTGACCCACAAGTTTACATGGAGATACATTTAGCTGTTTAGTTTTATTTCTTCTTCTACTTATATTTTTTCTTATTTTAATTTTTTTTATTTATCTTTTTTTCATGGGCTAAATCATTATTAGTTGAGTATATTTGATTCATACACTAGTTTACATTTGGGGATGATTGGGAACACCCTTGGGGATTTTTCATGGGCCAGCTAGGTTGAGAGGTTTGGGGTCGACCTATGTTGGTTGGTGACACATGATGGGTAGAAATCCCCAAAATTTCCTAAAACAACCAACTGGTAACCTTGTTTCCACATGTAAATATCCTTTCCCATCTATGACATGGTCATCACTGTCCACCTCAACCTAAAGATCACGTCACCTCAATTCTAATTTGCATCACCATCTCAAGTATCTCAGGTCGTGTCCTCATCATGATGAACCTCGTCACCTCAATTCCATTAATCATCATTTCCCCATGTATCTCAGGCGAATCCCAACCCATTCCCATGGAAGTAATTTAGTCATACAATAATATAATTAATTAAATTAAATCCCCCATAATAATGTTCTCAACCATCTAATATTTAAACCCAACATAACATAACTAAGAGGAAAGATCATCATATTAATATCTCATAATGAAAATTTAGAAAAGTTAAATTTAATATTTAATTAACAAGGGTTTCACCCAAAAATCCCACATATGCATATTTTGGTACACATCCCCTAATATTCATATAGATATGGAGAAATATAGGAACCACATACCATATGCTTTTTGGTTCTCACTCATTGAATACTGACCTCTAATCTGAGCTGGACCAAGTGAAATTAGGATTTTAGAGAAACTCCCATAAAATAAGGAAAATGAGATCAGATGGAAACAACATTCCAAGAAACAACATTGAAGAATAAAGGAATCAAGGGGATTGATAGCCTTACTGCTACACTTCCAAGGCACTTTAAAGTGTTTAAGTCGAAGAAAGGAATGATGGAGTTTGAAAGGAACCTAGGAGAGAGGTAAGAGAACATCCATGAATAGGGGGAGGCACATGAATAGAGGAGAAAAAATTGAAGAAGAAAGAAATAAAAGGGATGATTATTTTGGTAAATTCACCCCTTTAGTGAACCACATTGTTAGGATATATGGTTTATTTAAACAAGAACAAACTGTATGGTGCCACTATCCAAAGTAAAAACCTTTAAAAAGGATATCATGGTTAGACCACATGGTCTGGATAACTATGTGCTAACCATGTGTATTCACTACCTAATTAGAACTAAGCATGTGGGCTAGGAATCACAGTTTACAAAACCATGCACAGCCCATGTCCACACTCTTTAATTAATTATAGGTGCCTCCCAGTATTCTATATCCACCTAGTATAGTTTGTTATAACCATAATCTAGTTCAAATGAGCCACATATTTTGGGCCACCCTATTTTCACAAAGTATGTACCAATCGTGCACTCAGTCTGTATTTCCCAAACTTTGGTTCTTAAAGCCTGACACTATGAAAACCAAGCCATACCTCTGAGACAGATACAAAGACTTAAAACCCATATAAAAACAATGTAAAAATATGTTTTAATTTTTAAAATTAAACTAATAATCCTAATTTAATTGTTTTCCCATCCACCAAACTTAAAATTCAATTTTCCTGGGAATTATGACCCATTAAAAAACCAGAGATGTTACACATCTTATCAGTTATGTGTTAAATCATCCACCCTTATTGTGTATGTTGTGATTTATCATTCATATAATGTTTAGTTATTTTTAGAATGCATAATTCATCATGGTCATTAAGTTGGTGTTAGATCATCCACCCTTGAATGTAGTTATCGATATATCATAAAGCTTGGTTAGTAGATTTGGTGATTCATCAGTCAAATTGGTTATGTGTTGTTGATACATCTTTAAACTTATGGATAGTTATATTAGTGATACATAATTCACCTTTTGTAATGTTATATTAGTTATACATCATTCATATTTTGGATATTTATATTGGTGATACATTTTTCATAATATATATTCTTATATCTAAAATTTATCTTCAACTTAGGTATAGTTTGGTGATATAGAATTTATTTTAGTTTAGTGATATGGTGATATATCATTAATTTAGGTTTAGTGATATATATATAACTCATTCACCATGAGTAGTAGTTTTTATGCCTCATTCTCCATAGTATTATTGATTTGGTGCTGAATTTTTCACCTCTTTTTGTGATTTTACCCTGAAATCATCCTACTATTTTGGAATTGTCCATAACATGCGTGGTCTCTCACTTTAGTGGAATATTAGAAATTATTTATGTGATGGAGGTTATGTTTAGGGTTATTCTACTTCCATATAATATTATATATTTACCCATATATTTACATATTTATTTAGTGAAACCATTAGTAAAGTATTACTGAGTATATTTATCACACCCAACATGTGAACCTTACTGGGTGTGAATATTTTATAATTAGGGATATATTTAATGAAATGGACCTAACAACAATGGTTGAGTAGGATGGGTATCTACTTAAGTGTAATATTTGAACCATATTTTTTTGATATCACTATTAATTTATATATTTTTATATCTTGTTTTATTTATTACCAATGAATTAACTTTTTACTATATGTATGAAATACATAACATTATATTTGGTTCATATTTTCTTATAGAATGTTTTTTCTATATGGTTTTCTTATCATTGTAATGTCTATATTATTTCCTTCATTTTGGATCACGGTTATTATAATTTATATAGTTATTTATAATTATTTTACAGATGTTATAGTCTCCCCACACTATTATTGGATCTTTTCTACTAGTTTAAATGTTTCTATATATAGGTAGGCATGCCTAAGGTAGAGTGGTGCTCTAGTTCAGCATGGTTCAAGTTGATTAGACTAGATACACTATAAAGAGGTTTCATATACATTGTTTTTACTATTTGGAACAAGGTATTTAGAGAATTATATGCTAAGAACTTTGTACATATTCAATGTTTTTTCTTAGCTAAAACCTATATGTGAAATTTCTAATATAATAGGGTATAACATTGTTGTTCTCGTTTTTAGGTGTCAGGATTCTAAAATTTCAAGGAATATAGAGTGTTATTTATTGTTTTTTATTTTTATCTTAGCCTAGAGTGGAAAGTGGGTTTTTGTTCATGCATTTATTCATCACATAATATTCATATGAAATTAAAATACTTGTATGTGATATATAAATTGGATACAAAATGGGGTTTGATTATTTAAATTATCAATTATAATTTATAATGTTTTTCATATATATGTTGTTAGTGGAAATTTACTTAACAAAAACTATGATTACTAGTTTTAATATTACTATTTTATAATGATTAATTAAGTGGATTTTATGTCTTTCTTATACTAAACCTTGATGTTATGTATACTGGGCTAGTTGATGTTTTATTGTATGATATGGTTAAGTGATTGGGGTGTAAATGGAGTAGTGGGATTTTTTTACATTTACTGAATTCCATAATCTATGATATAAATACCTTTAATAGATATTTATTAATATTTGGGATTGACACTTTAGTGATATTCCACCATGAAAGCCTCTAATAGAGTGACAAGATAGGGGTGAGAATGTTCCATCAGCTATAGATACAAACCCTCCTATAGCACCAGGACTTAGTATGGATGAGTAGCTCAAGGTGAGCTTGTAGTGGGTTATTTGGTCAATAAATCATGGGGATCTGAGACCTTTTACATCTATGTTAGATCATGCATTATAGTTCTATTGTAGCATAATCATTCATCCCTATTTTAAGGTGATGGTAAACTATTGAGTTAAAAAATCCATATAGATAATATTCAATCAGATTGGGAATACCCTTAAATAGAGGGTGAAACTATAAATATAAATGATTTTTTGACCAATCAATCACTAGTGGGATATCAATGTCCATGAAGGACTCCAAATGGTCTTATCCTAAATAGATTTGAAAGATATGATTTTTTGAGTATTTTTTCCTAAGACTCTATAAAGGTTGAGTAAATATGAAAAACCTTATCATTAATATACTTTCATTCATGATTTATTGCATAAGTATCCACATAATATAGTGCTATAAGATCATGAGGCCTAGTGACTTTGTGAAATTGGGTACGCAACACATTAACTTGAAACATGGGTACACCAAAATTATTTAAAAACTCCAAAACATGCCTTTATATTCCATTGGTCTTCTAATACTGCACCGAATAACCAAGGGAAGTACATAAAAAAGGGTGATCCATAAATCCAAGTAAGGTAATAATCAATGGAAATCATGATTAAAGAAAAACATGTTATACAAGAGGAATATCAATGTGACTTAAAATGGGTGAGAATTATAAATATGAACATCTAATCCAGATATACAATTATATCATCAAGGAAACATAGAAATGTGAAAACAATATAAAACAAGATATCATAAGCATAAGTCAATACTATATTCTAAGATATTGTAACATAGTGTGCTTCAGATAACCTCTCATACACCATAAATGGAAACTAATGAGATATATTCATTACTAAATGAATTATAGGGCTATATAATTTTCGTTTTACCCATCACATTTATATAATGTATATGAATTTATGTTCCACATAGATCATAAAACATAAGAACACATTTTATTACTTTTACCCCATAGTTAAGGAGTGTGAGTTACATACAAGGAAGTCTCAAATAAATGAAAGATAAGTACAACTAGGTCAGTAACCATGAGTGTAAATTGGAATGGTTTTAACACCTTGATATTTTATGAATTTTTTCCGCAAAAAAATCACTTATTCAATAGATTATATTACACAAAAAACCAAGTTTAAAAAAAAATATGACATGCTATTAAAATATTATAATGTAATATTATTGTTATTACATGGACATTAGAATGGAAGGTATGAATAATATTAACTAAATTATGGAAATATACGATCTACACATTTATATAAAATTAATTTTTTTTTCCAATTAATTATAAATGAAAATAAAATCCATTTTAAAATAAAGAAAATATTTTTCTAAAAAAATTATTTTTATGTGCAAAAAAAATGTTTTATCTCAATAAATAAAATAAATCAATTTTATTGAATGATATTTATTAAATTTATATATATTATAAGTTGAATCAATTTTTTTAACATTAATCCTATATTTTCACTATGTATTATATAAGAGTATATCCAAATTTACACTTAGAAACTGATTTTTCTAAAAAAACAGCTTTTTCTCTTTTTTTGAACTTTTTTTAAAATTAATTTATGAAAATTTTAGAAAATTTATTTAAAAAAATGAAATTATTTTTTTAAAATTTCTTTTCAAAATTATATTATAGTAATTTTTTCATAATTTTCTAAGATGATAAAATTTTCAATGAATAGTGAAAATACTGGTTTTTATTAAGAGTTACTTTTTCATTGTAAGTATTTATAAACATAAAAATTGTGTTATTATGGTTTTAAAAGAAAAATTAGTTCAATTATATGAATATAAATCCAATTTAGTTAATTTTAATCAATTTTATTTCATATTTTGAAATAAATATTTTTTAAACATATGAGAACCTTTTCTTTGGAAAACCAATTTTTCATCATCTCTCTAGCATTAATTTTAAATTAACATTTTACAATTATATGAATGTAATTTGAAAAAATGGATTCCTTATTTTTAATATTAATAAATAACATTATATAATAAGTTAAACTTAATTTTTGGTTAAAATTAATAGTAAAAAGAGTAAAAAATAATTACAGTTATTAAGCTTAAAACATGTTTATTGAGGGATTAAATTTAAAATATAAGGGTGTGTTTGAAAATAAAAAATGGATAAATCATATTGTTTTGAAATATTTAAACCTTATAATATTAAAAAATTAAAACTATGGTAATTTGGAAGAATTTTTCTAGATAATGACTTTATCATTTTGGATTCTTTTGGGAAATTTTCAAGTAGTTTCTATATGGGTTCCTTTCCCAACTTATAAATGGGAACCACCTATCCTCTCATATTCACACTTAAAAAAACTATTTAGATAATACAATACCTAATCAAATACATTCTTTAATTTTGTACCAACATCCTAGAGTCCTAATTTTGATTAGTAAACCCATTTAAGATGGTTTTATGTGTATACCTAAAGGGGTTCTTCAATGAAGAGGAATAGTCCTTAACTATGCGTATTCATATTATTTATTCTTATAACCACTTAAAATACTATTTAAAAATTATGATATAATTACATAAATATCTATCATATAATAATATTTTATTATGTTAATTTCATGATATACATCTATCTCTTCTTAAATCAGGTGGGAAATGAAATGGTCCATCGTGTGTATGACATACTATACCTCACGAATAAATGCAATTAATTTTCTATAATAACCACTAAAATATGGATATAATGATGTATTTAACATATTTATATTTTAACTATGAAATAATTATAATTCGGGAATTATAATATCAGATATACCTTCTTACTTTCCAGACTTCGGGTAAGAGATTTTTATCTCAAATTGCCTTCTTTGTGACATACGTTATGTTATGAACCTATATTCTTTTATGAGCTGTATATACTTCCCCTTTACATGTTATATAATGATTTTTGTTATTATATCTAATGTTTTTTAATATTATTATTTTAATTGGCTTATGATTCAAATTTTACTAAAGCGATACTGATTTTACTCTCTTCATGTACTCAATATTTCAAAATAATTGTTTTACAGAAAACTGAATTTATTTCACTCTTTAGTCGAAAACCCGTTTTCTACCATGTCCATGTTATATAAAAATGTTTTAACAAAATATTTTACAATTAAACAATGATTTTTTAATGTCTTTTTATCTATTTTTTAATTTTTTAAAAATGTATTTAAATAAATCATCATGTCATATTCCAAATAAGTCCCTTTTGAATTTTACTAACATTATGAAAGGAATCATTATTTTAAGATGTATGACATGAACATAATTTTCCACTATCATAACCAATAAATTATTTAAACATTCTTTTATAAGTTTCCATGTTTATTTTCAATGAAAATTATTTTGAAAATAGTTTAAAATTTTTAGTTTTACAATGTAATTTTCAATGTGGAAATGATATTTTCCTCAATAAATGATCAAAGTGATCTTTAAAAATCATTTTTCATCTACGATTACATCCTTTGATGTTACTCATTCTTTAATGGGGATGTGAACTAATTCTACCATCCTTATTCTTTCTATGTATGGTTTATGATTATGATTAAGATATTTTTATAAAACACGTTCCTTTTCCATGGGTTATGATATGGTGAATTGATGAGATGATTACAAAACCCATTTCATTTATATGGGCTACACTATGTTGATATGTTTATAAAACACATTAATTTTATATGGGTTATTCTATAGTGAATTTTTTATGATCAAGTGGAAAAAATATTTATGGATTATGTGATAGCTGGGACTTATATCTCCCTCAAATTCATTGGGTAAAACTTTATATCTCATGAGATAACAATGGGAAACAATTCAATGGGCTTGATCTACGATGGGAAAAAGGCCGATGGGCTTGATCCACAAAGGGGAATTAGGTGATGAGTCATAATCCACTATGTTTGTTGGACATGTTATTTAACCTTGATAAATGAAATTGTTTCTATACCTATGTTAGAGACATACTTTTATGAAATGATTTTATGGTTTATGAATTAAAATAATTTCACACTCTTATGAATCATGTCTTTTGGAAAGATAATTATTTCCACCATGACTCATGTTTATGATCTATGATAGTTTTGGAATGATCTTTATAATTTATGTCATGATATCAAACCCTTATGCCAATATTATTCTTTCATATGACCATAAAATGATATCTCCCATGTTTACCCTTACTGAGTATCTAAGCTCACTCTTTCTTATGTTTCCTTTACCCAGGTTATAAAGAATGGTTTTAAGTAGAATATTTTTATGAATAGTAAAGAGGGGGAAGATATTTATTGGTGATGTTGAAAATGTTTCATTAAATACTAATCTTTTGTAAATTCCCCCAATTCGACACTCTCTCATGTGGCCAAAACAGGTTGGTTATGAGACCTCAAGCACAACTCCCCATACGCAAAAGGCATCTGACTAGCATAAGTGGTGTAATTAGTATAGTGTGTTGACTATAACCCTAGTTACAGAGTTAAAAAAACTATAGAAATAAATATTATAAATAATACCAGAGTAGCAGAAATAATGGAAACAATACAATACAAAATAAAAAACTCAACAATATAAGAAAACTAAATAATCCAATAAATGATAAAAAAAATAATGTAATGAGAGACTAAAATGTAATTAAATGTAATTATAGAATTAATAGAAATAAAAATCTATTAAAATCATATAATACTCAAAATTACATGGTCCTGATCCCCTTGTCAGTCCCATCTCCTTACTCTATTCTATCTCAAAAGCAAAAATCAAAAGCAAGGTCCCTTTCCCTTATAAAATCCTACATCCATGTAATCTTCTTAAGTAAAAAATGGTGGCCTGAATAGGGTGTTATTATGAATCAATAGGTCAACACAACCATGTATAAACATAAACATTATGATAATAAGTCCATGAAATAATGAAAAAAATAGGTGTATTAATAAATTAGACAATCAAATAATACCACATTAACTTTCTTCGACACCATGTTATAATATCTCTTGGCATGTCTCCTGACCATTCCAACCATAACCATATACCCAAATAACATGATATAGCACCATGAAGGTATGACTTTGAGAATATATTATAACCATGACAACCATAACCATATATCTATGGTATAAATCACACAAATATGAGGAAATCCCGCTATGTAAGCATTTTTACAATAAATCAAAAATGAGCTCGGTATATAAGAATTACAGCATGTATCAAGGACAAGACTCTTATATATGCATTGCAACAATTATCATTGACAATCCTAGTATATAATCATTACATCATGTATCAGGGATAAGACATGTTTACAATCATTACAATATGTATCAGGCCCAATCCCAGTATATAATAATTTTAGAAGGTTTCACTAGTCATAGCCCTCTATATAAGCATTAAAATATGTATCAGTGAGAATATCTTGAAATATAAGTATTACAACATAAATCACTTGGAATATTAGTAAGGATATCACAATATCAGATTATAAATCTCAATGGTTAATTTTCCAAATTACCATTTATCTTTCAGTTTGACATTTCATTTATGATTTGTTCATAAACCAAAAACATCCCATCCATTTCAATATTCAATTCAAGCCAAGGTGAATCTATATTAGTCAATCACCCAAAACTCATATCCCAATAAAAAAAATTATCAATATTAAATTCATTTATAATCAAGAGTTATCTCACCCAAATCGTATCCAAAATCAAGGTCATAATCAATTGGATCCCAAGGGATTCAAAGAAATAAATCCAATTCATAATTTAATTATTTTAAGTGCATGTTATATTGGGGTAATTTTAATATAGCACATAATTTTTAATAAAATAGACTACAGGGTTTAGGTTTAGAACCCCAAATTTAAATAGAAGATTTAGAAACACCAACGATGGGTAATGCTAATGGAAATGAAGGCACATAAGATTGTAATATGGAACCTAGATCAAATCAGATCACGATTAACATCAAACCCAATTATGGTCTAATGGATTCATTGCCCTAAAAGAGAAAAACTAAATAATAGGGGAAACAAAACTCAAAGGGTTACCAGGGGTCAATAACACAAATAGGACATCCATAAGGGATTATAGTGCTCCACAATCACCTAGAAAACACCCTATGGTCAAGAGGATAAAGGATGCAACTAGTGGAATGAGAATTACAACACTTGAAAAATTTAAAAATTCTGATAGGGATGTTACATGGTCTGTAACTGTTTTTCATGTTGTGTATTTCTCTTTAGAGGGATATAATGATAAACGCATTATCTGAGCTTGATTTTTAATTTTCCCAAACATTACATGATGTGAACTTACTACACGATGTGTAACAACTTCACGACCTGTATGGGTTTCATGACATGTGTTTGGTATAATTTATATGACATGTAAATAATTTACACGACATATAAATCCTATGTAGATAGCTTTCAGACCATTTTCCTATATAAGGATCTGAACCACCTCCAAAACCTTCCAATGTAAGGAAAAACCCTCATAAACCCATTGAACATATTTATATCAAGACTCTATTAATTCAAATAAACATACATCCCTAAAATTTAGGTAGTTTCCCCAAAACAATCTCTATGTCTCAAACAAGACTCATCCATAAAGGCTTAAAGGAAAATCAAAAACACAAAGAAATAAATTTAATAAAAAAAATTAAAAGATGGATGTACCTGAAAAAATAAGGGATATTACAAACTCCCCACCATATAATAGATCATACCCGAGCTACTCCATGTATCACTATGGAGTCTCAACAAACAAGTCTATCCACTGTGCTCACATATAAAACTCCCTCCACTAGGTTTCCTCATGAAATTTCCCATTCTACCACTGCACTTGATGCAAAGGTATAGTCCTACCCTAGAGATACTTATCACTATAGTCTAAAATCCATATCAGATGCTCCTAAAAGGACACGTCTACACCAAGATCAATGTACGCTATGTCTAACATATGATAAGTGACTAGATGATATCTCTAAATATGTGACACATTAAACACACTGTTCCTATTACTGTAGCTCTATGGAAGGGATAATCAAGCTGATGCTAGACCGACCCTATCTACTATCTCAAATAGTCTGAAAAACCTAGGCGTTGGCTTTACTATTTCATGATACAATGTTTTCCCAAACAAGCTGACATCCAAAGGAAAACACGATGACCAACCACATACTTCAGAGGTCATCTCTGATGGTCATCATAGGATTTCTACCTACTCTTCATAGTCTCCAACCGAATCACGATCAACTAAACCTACATAGAGTTATCTTGCGTTAGACTAGGCCCAACAAGCACTGTCTCACCTACCTCCAACCAACAAATAGGTGAACAGAATGACCTACCATAGAAATCCTCAAAAGGGTCTATCCTGATCGATGCTTGGAGGATATTTTTATATGAAAACTCCATGACTTCCATATTTTACTTTGATTAACCAATGAAATCCAAATCAAAAGCTCATAACATATCCTCTTGATCCTGAATAGTCTACTTAGATTAAGCATCTATATAAGGATGATAGGCTATACTTAAAAGAACCTATGATCCTAGATCCTTCATAAGACCTTCTAGAACCATGATTTGAAAAAAAAGGTCTCTATCTAAAAGGATACTCTTTGAAACATCATGAAGCTAAAATACCTCACACATATCATGAATAAGAAGATCATTGACTATAAATGTCTCCATGATAGGAAATAAGTGGTCTACCTTTATCAGTCGATCCACAATCAGCTATAAAACATCATTCTTACGGGTAGTCCTGGGTAATCCTATCACTAAATCCAAACTGATACAATCCCATTTCAACTTTGGAATGGGAAAAGGATGGAATATACCAGCTATACTCTCATTCTTGAATTTGACCTGTCGAAAAGTGAAACATATCTAAAGGAAGTCTGGTACCTCCTTCTTAATTATTGATGCCTAGTATTGTCTATAGAGATCATGGAATATCTTTTTCAATCCAAGATTTAATTCTCACATAGAATTGTTAAACTCACTCATCATCTCCTCTCATAATCCCATAGTAACCCATACTCAAACATAGAAAATATGATAATTTCCACTTCCAAGAGTTCATCCTGTTGGTTTCTCCAAACAATATTAGCTATCTCTTAGAAATATTCCCTATGGATTAGATAACTAATACATCCTGATCAAGTCCAAAATTAAGGGTATAACATATTTTGAAGTTAGCACTACTCATCTCTGGGAATCCCGAACATCTAGATTCATGTCTATAAAGAGTTACATCATCCAACACTTAAGAAAATACTCTTTCACTCACTCAATATACATATTTTAGCTCAATTCATCAACAACAATGTTTCCCTTTCTTAGTTTATAAACCAACTCAATGTCTAAATTCTGCATAAAATCAACCCACCTCCTCTACCGAAGGTTCAGGTCCCACTAAGAAAAGATATACCTAAGAATATTGTGGTTCTTGTATACCAAAAACCTCTCACCCATGATATAATATCTCCATAATCTTATAGAATTCACCACTATAGCTAACTCCAAATCATGAGTAGGGTAATTTCTCTCATGAGGTCTCAGTTTTCTAGAGATGTAGGCAAACAATCGATCCTCCAACATCAGAACTGCTCTGAATCTACCTCTGGATGAGTCACAATACACAGTATATGCTTTACCCGACACATGTAAAGTGAGGATATGTGCTGAGGTCAGCCTACATTTTATCTCCTAAAAGTATCTCTTGTAAGAATATGACCAAATTAACTTTACACCTTTCTTGGTCATCCAGGACATCGGTGCCAGTAAGCGATAGAATTTTTGGATAAAGAGCCAATAACAACCTACTAAACCAATAATCCTCCAAATATCAGATACATTATTGGGATTCTCTCAAGATATAATGACTGTAACCTTCTCTGGGTTTATTGACACTCCTAAATCTAAGATAACATGGACCAAGAAGATCACTTTATCAATCCAAGAACTATGTTTTTTTAGCTTGGCATAAAGCTGATGCGCTCTCAATATACTCAAGATGATGTTAAGATGTTGGGAATTATCATTTATTGACTAATATTAAACTAATATTTCATTGAAAAACACCACCACAAACTAATAAAATAAAGTATGACAGATATTATTCATCGTGTTTATGAATACTGCCAGTGCATTAGTCAAACCAAATGACATCACTATGAATTTATACATTCTATAACTGCTCCTAAAAGAAGTCTAAGGTATGTCTGATGGTCTCACACTCAACTAGTGGTATACAAATCTCAAATAAATATTGGATAACCTATTAGCACCTCTCAGCTGATCGAAGAGATAAACGATGCATGGAATAGGATATTGATTCTTAAACATTAACTAGTTCAATATATGATAATCCACACATAAGTACAAGATACCATCATCCTTCTTTGAGAATAGAACTGGAGAACCCCAAGGAGATATACTAGGTTGTATGAAACCTTTAGCTTCAAGATCTTCCAAATAAAAGTTCAACTCCCAAAGCTCTAATAGTGGCATTCTATAAGGAGAGATATAAACTAGATTTACTCCTAGAACCAGCTTAATTGTAAACTTGATCTCTATCTTAGGTGGTAAGATATATAACTCATTAGGAAAAACATCCTTAAAACGGTCTACCACTAGAGGAAAATAATCATGGTGCATTCCACCACCATCTAGAGAAATACAGGATATCTAATCCATGAGACAGCATAATCTACAGTAAATTATTCCTTCATGAACAACCTTAATATCCCACTCACCCTGGTGAGAATAGCTTCCTCCTTCTGGAGATAAAAAGGTAACTCTCACCCATTAATAATTGATATTTTTCTGGTATATAACTATCCAATCCATACTAAGGATCAAATTGAAACCTATAATTTCCAGCACAAATAGTTCCCATAAAAAATGGTAACCACCAATATCTAGAGAACACGAATTTCAACAATTGATATTCTCATAATAAACTCCCAAAGTTTTATCAATGGTCAAAAAAACATTCAATATTTCCACATTAAATCAAAACCCATTTAAAAAAAGAGTAAACAAAAAAGGAATGTGATGATCATGTGTCTAACAAAACACAATCTATGGTAGATGATACAATAATCATACATTAGATAGTAGAAGGTCTTATATCCATAATAGTCGAAGTAGTCTTCAAAGCATGTAGCTTACAAGCCTATCTAGCATGGGATCCATTCTAACTTAGTTGATCTATTCCCTCTGCTTGGTATTTCCATTCCTACATTGGGGTACCACATCCACTACCTCGACCATAGATTCCTATGTAACTCTAGCTAACTATATGAATAGGAGTACCTAAGTCCTCCCCAGACTCTAGTGTCGATCTTTATCCCCTTCAACTATTATGTTACCACATGCCCCTATAAAACCTATATAGGTGGCTCATCATACTCCAACCACAATAATCCAAAATAGGGTAAGGAAAATGAGGTCATTTGTGGACCATCTTTACACATTGATAACACTACAACTGAACATAATCATGAGATGGATACCCACTTACCTAGTTGATATGACCATTGTTTCATTAGAGAAAAATTTCATAGAAACAATAAATTATACTAGAAGAATAGTTCCCAATTCACTCTATTGAAACAACCTATCCACTGATCAAGGACTCTCTCGAATTCCCTTCTATGATGAGTGCAGATTCATCACATCTACAAAACTACTCATATGTAACACATTCACCTATGGATTTAACTCATAGTGAATACCATCCTGAAAACATCTCACCCTAGAGATCTCATCAGCAGATAATGATGGTTAAAATCACTTCAAATAGGTGAAATGTTTAGTGTAGTCCAAAATTTACATTCCCTATAGTGTTAGGTGTATAAACCCATGATACTTATTCTCCCTCCATGTATTAGGATATAAATTTCTTAGGAACATCATCTCGTAGTCCTTCCAAGATAACTCCTCTTGCTTCCCAGATTTCTCTAGAATTTCCCACCAATGCTTTTTAGGCCTATAAATTACATATACATGAAGATTCACCCTTCTATCTACGAGTGTCTAAATATTATTAAAGATAATATGGAGTGAATCCATCCATAACTCAACTTCTTGGGGGCCTCCCTCCCCAGTGAACTTAGGCCGATATTGTAGCTAGAACTCTCTCGTCAGCTCTGAAATTGAAGGTGAGGTGTAAACAATATCCCTTTCCATGTATCGCATGACCATTAGGAATCTATCACGAAGTTGAACATCCATCTTATCCTTATAAGGTATAATAATATCTGGATCAACTTCATTAAGAGCATTATGATTTCCACTATCCTGATTCTCAACTTAAAGATGACAA
Source organism: Viscum album (assembly GCA_963277665.1). Classification (NCBI taxonomy): domain Eukaryota; kingdom Viridiplantae; phylum Streptophyta; class Magnoliopsida; order Santalales; family Viscaceae; genus Viscum; species Viscum album. The sequence continues at coordinate 549,052,323 of OY728134.1, forward strand.
GGAGTCATTTTTTCAATAAGAAGAAGACACTCCTTAGAAGACTGGATATAACAACAAGGTTAACCTCAACAATTGAAAACAAAATAGAACCAATAACTCCTAGTATCTCTAAACATGGATTACATGTGTCTTGGAAAGACATATCAATTTATTTATTTCATTTATCATATATGGCAGGTATCTTATATCACAGTTCAAATAGGAAAGTATATATCACAGGTGATAAATATGTTTCTGTCATGAAAAATGAATGTCAATATATATACTTATGTTCCTATAATGATGCTTGAATACTCATATCATGTCATACTAGAAATTGAGTATAAATCTCAAGAGCTAATAACAACATAAAATAATAACCTCACATAACATGTGAATCACCCTAGGTGAAATATCATCAACTGTAAAAAGTAAACATCATAAATAACAATCCCATCCCAAGGGACATAGATTTTCCAGCATACATGGGTTAGTTACTCCCATGAACAAGCTCATTACCATTCTCCAACACATCATAATATTTTTTATAACTTTCCCAAATAGTAAAGAAACAGAAAAGAAACATTGTGTGCCCTATTACCACTTTATAATGTCCCTTGATCCGGAACTCTCTCATGTTACCAAAATGGGTTGGTTAATGGAACTCAAGAACACCTCCCCATATACTAGTGGTTGTTGACTAGCATTCAGGGTGTGATAAGTACAGTGCAGAGACTATACCCCCTATTTATAGAGTTAAAACACTACAAAAATAAATAGTATAAATAATATCATAGTAGAATAAATAATGTTAACAATAAAATACAATGAAAAAACCAAACAATAAAATAAAATTGAATAATCCAATAAATAATAAAGGAATAATGCAATGATAGGATAAAATTGAAATAAATTTCATGCTAGAAGTAATAAAAATACAATACTGAAAGACTCAAATAAGACTCAAAGTGCCCGATCCCGGGCCCCATAACAGTACTATCTCAAAACCCCAGCCCATTCAGTATGAAACAATCAACAATAAGTTCCCTTTCCCTTGTCAAATCTAGTATACATGTAATATACTTAATTACCAAACAGTGTCCCAGATAATGTGTGAGTATAACTTAGTATGTCAACACCATTGTGTAGAAACATAACCAATCTGATAATAAGTTCATGAAATAATGCAATAAACATATGTATTGATTAATCAAACAATCAAACTAATACCACTTTAACATGCTTCAGCACCATGCTAGAATATCTATGGGAATGTCTATTGACCATGTTAACCACAACCATATACCCAAATATCCTACTTTGGTGTCTCTAATAATTTTCCAAAACCATGCTAACCATAACCATATATCCAAGGCATAAATCACACAAATATTGGTCAATACAAATATATAATCATTTCAGTAATAAATTACGGTTGATCCAAGTTTTCAATCATTATATCATGTATCAGGGACAAGCTTAGTATATAAGTATTACAACATGTATCAAGGACAATCCTGGTATATGAGAATTATGGCATTTATCCGGGACAAGTTTGATATATAAGCATTAAAACATGTATCAGGTAAAGGATGTTATATAATTATTTCCACATGTGTCACTAAAAATAGCCCATGTTATAAGCATTGTAGCACATATCAAAAGGGATGTCTCTCTATATAAGCATTATAATATAAATCACTTAACATAGAAGAAAGGATATCACAATATCACATCGTAAAGATCAATGATTAATTTTTTAAATTACCATTTATATTTCAATTTAACATTTTATTTATCATTTGGTCATAAACTAATAACATTCCAGTCATTTCAATATTCAAGTTAAGGTAAGGTGGGTCTATATCAATAAATCACCCAAAAATCATGTGATTCTAAACAATCTTTAAACCGTTATTTAATTAATTTATGATCAAGAGTTCCCTCACCAAAATAGTATCCATACCCAAGTTATAAAAATTTTCATCCAAATGGATTCCAAGGAATAAATCCAATTCATAATTTAATTAATTTAGGTGCATGTTATTTTGGCACAATTTCAATATTGAAAATTCATTTTAATTAAAAAACTATAGGGTTATAGTTTAGACCCCCCACATTAAACCAGAATTATAGAAACACCAAAAATAGGTAATGCCAACGGAAATGAAGGAATATAAGATTGTGATATGAAATCTAGATTAAATTATATCAAGAATCGAATCAAACCCAAATATGGTCAAAAGGTTACACCTTCCTAATGGGGAATAATGGGAGAGGAGGGGAATAAATCTAGAGGCTTAACAAGGATCGATCGCACGAAAGAGACACTTGGAAGGGAGTATGGTTATCTACAATCACTTGGGAAATGTCCTAGGGTTAAGAGAAGGAAGGTTTTAATGGGTGGAATGAAAAATTATTCCCTTGGTACCTTTAAAAATACTACTCGGGATATGAAACAACATGTAACTATTTTACACATCATGTATTTATTTTTAATGGTATACCACTAGAAACTAATTTTGTCTGCTTGATTTTTAATTTTCCCAAACATTACAAGATATAAACTACTTACATTATGTGTAATAGTTTCATGCCCTGTACTGGTTTCATGATATGTTTATGGTAGAATTTATAAAATGTGTAACACCTTTACACAGTGTGTAAATCCCCTAAAGATATATTGTATCTGAACCACCTCTAAATCCTCCCAAAATTATGTGAACCCCTCGTAAACCCATTATAAATTATTATATAAAGACTCCATTAATTAAAATTAACATACATCTTTTAACATTTGGTTATTTACCAAAAAAATATCCTTATCCAAAAAACACTTAGCTAACAAGGCTTAAAGAGAAATGAGAAACCCTATTGAATACATTTAATACAAAAATTAAATGAGGGAGGTACCTGGAAAAAGATGATATCATAAAATTTTGTAGCTAGTCTCCAGAGACAGTAAACCATTACATTTTTTAGGTGTGTATTTGTGAAATGTATTAAATACTAATATAAAAGGATGTGATATTTATATATGAAAATCATGGTTCATTACTATTGGTATCATATTAAGGCTTAGTTAACCTTTGGAAACTGGGATGAGAAACATTTAGTGATATATCTAGTGATATGTATAAGGATTTTTCTAGGGAAATGTCAAATGTTATATTTAAGAATATGTATATGGATATATCTAAGGATATGTCCAGGGGTATAACTAAGGATATGTTTTTGGATATGTCTAAGGATAAGTCTAAGTAAAATATCCTTGAATTTTGGTGAAGGATAAATCAAGCGGTTTATGAGTAATTACATCCATGTATTTATTCTACAAGTGTATGTGACTTTAGTATAGTTGCACTAAGGGGTAAAAACTATAAAAAAAGGGGCATTGATTTAGACTAAATATTCTATCGGTGCATGATAATAGGCCTTGTTGTACACTTGGTTTAATACTCCTAGGGGATATGTTTTTAAAATTTAAAAATTATCTATAAACCATCACAAAATATTTTAATAGATGATGAACATGAATGTACTAGGTTAAACCTAAGGATTTATAGATTGAAAAGAAGTTGTCATGATATATACATATTATAAATGATTTTTCAGTACTACAAAATTTACAACTATGATTATTATTTATTACATAATTCTTTTTGGTTTTATTCAATGTAGGGAACCAAAAAGAATTATGTTATCACTGAATGTGAAATAAAATACGTTGATGAGGAACCAAATGGGATGATAAGAAGTGTGAATGCCATTTTGATTATTTCTAATTAGTTATAATGATATATGATTAGTAATTTTCACCTTAACCAACTCTCAAACTCACCAAATAAGAGATGGATAGAGTGAACTAAGAGCTTAGTTTCTTATATGTTGATAATGTGGGAAGAAGAACTCAAGGGATTGCCTCAAAGGGTCAACAAGATTTTTTTTGTGGAGAATAATGTAACATTGTATTTAATTTTCAATAACAAATGAAAAGTTCAATTAATATAATAGAAGAGAATAATAGGTTCCCTTACACATCATCAATGGTTGAATATTTTAAATGTGTAAAGTATGGGAATTATGAAAATCAATTTCCTAGAGGGAAATTTCATGAATTATATCAAAAAAATGTCATGAGTAAAATGTTTGTTGTTGAGGATGAAGAGACTATAAGTGAAACCTGAAATAAAGGAGTTATGAAGGAAAAATATTATCAGGTCTAGTTAATGGTTAAGGAATTAAGTGGGATAATTGAAGTGTTTATGTATTCAAAATAAATAATTATTTTATAGGAATCATGAAATATATATAAGTATTTTTCTATAATACTTTTTCATTAAGGTTTTATAAGAATATGTTAAATGGTATTGATGACCGAGAAAAGAGATTTGATGGAAATGAGATATTTTAGGGAAAACTAATGATTAGTGGAAATATAACCCTTAATATGTTTCTAATATTGAGATAATGATGTTTATTTTGGATAAATAAATGAATTTTGTGGATAAATTAAATGGGATAGTATTGATGACCTTGGAACTGATTAATGGTTTGATGACAAACTGTTTTATGTTTTCACTTATAGAGTTTATAGTATTTTTGTATTTAAGGAATATATTTAATAATATATTGTTTTATTTAAGGAATGAAGAAAAATGTATCTCTTTATTGAGATTTTATGGTAATTATGGTTATTCCGATGTTTCAGGAGAATATATGACCATGATATTAACATATTTTGTACAATAAAATTAATATCAACTTCATGATTTTTGGGGAATCAATGTTAAGTTACTTTTTTTTTGAAATTTGGAGACCTTATTTATAAAATTTTGAATTTGGGAAGGTTCATAAGGTTAACCATTTATGGAATGTTTTAAGTTGAATATTGGATGAGGTTTTTAGATTGATGTATTTTCCTACCATATGAATAATTATGTATATTGGATAACCTGTGCGAAATTTCTTGGCTTTGATGATAACCATATATAGATGGAATAAATAATCATTCTTTTATATATCTTATGATCTGTTAGTGCATTATGAATGAAAAAAAAATCATCTTTATTTTATGGAAGGTGAGATGAAGTGAGAATTCAATGGAGCACAATTGAAGGTTGATACTGTTCTTATGAAGTGGAAATAAATAAAGAAAGTGTATTTTCTCATGTTTTATATCTTTATGGTAAAAATACAATTAACTTCAGTAAAAATATCCTGAGAAATTTATTTATCCTATTAATTTAACTTATGTTGAATCAATGGTCTTTTAACTCATCAAAGATTCATTGTTTTTTGGTGTTTAACATTTTCATGACCATGTTCTCTATCAATCTCTATTAATACATATGGAATTAGTATTCTCTTCCATATCCATATTTTCATTTCCCATTAATTTTATCCTATTAGAAAACCTAGTTATGTGTTATTCCATATGAAATTCATATTTTCCATTTCCCACTTTTTGAGAGAATGTTTTATCAACCCTGTTACGATGTATGTTTTCTAAAAAGTAACTTTCAAATTTAAAACCCTTGATACAGACATGAGGTTCCACACTACATATCATCATCAAACAGATGGTCTATTTAAGAGAAAAATTCAATCCTTATATGACATTCTTATATCATGTCCTATATATCTAAAATGTGTTTGGAGTCAACAACTTCCTTTAGTGAAGTATTATTACAAAAATATATTTTACAAGAGCATTCATATGGATCCTTATGATGACCCTTATGGAAATACATGTTTGGGTATAATATACTAGAATAAAGTTAGATAAATAAATCTATTGGGACTTTATCTAGCTAAAGAAATGGTAAATAATACTATATCCATTTAAAAACACGTAATGTAACCATAAAATCGACATAAATGTTATGGTGAAAATTGTTGATGTGATCTAGAGTTTAGAGATGGTGAAAAGTTATTTCTGTAAATTTCTCCATGAAATAAGGTTGTGATATTTAAAAATAATTTAAATCTAATACCTATTTGTACTTTCCCTTTCTAGATTTTTGATTGAGTAGGGATATGTCCTTATTGATTGGCACTTCCACCAAAAATCTCTCAAGTTCATGATGTGTTCCATGTATCTCTCCCTATAAAGTAAAAACCTAAACCTTAAAATGTAATGAAATCAAAGTTTGTCACGAACCAGGTCGGGTCGCCATCCGACCCGGCGCCCGACCCGGCCCGCGGCAAGGCCCAAAGGGCGTTCCCAATCCCCACGGGCTGGCACAAGTGCCCGGGTATCAAGAGTAACCTATGGGAACGGTTTACCCGAAATGGTATACACAAACACTAACAAGATAATAAAAATGAAACTATGAATCGATAACCAAAGAGACCATTAAACAGAAATCAAAATTTAAAGGTTTACAACCAGAACCAACGTCCAAAAATAAACAACAACAAAAGAGACTAAAACTATAACTCAAACCTCCAAGCGAAAAGAGTGGTGTAGCATCCACACGCCACAACACCAACCAGCATGAGAAGGCCACTAACAACTCGAACCACCATCGCTGAGCACGATTTCACAACCTGGAATACACAAGAAACAAAGTCTACATACACCCAAAGGTGCATGTAGGGTGTGAGCGAAAGGCCCAGTAGGACGTCACCCAATAAAAAGGTTCCATGCCACAACATCAAAAGGAAAATTTAATATGCTTATTCAAGTTATACTATCGAAATGCTTTTAAAGAAATCATTTACAAACCAAATGCTAAAGGAAAACACTAAAAATAACTCGTTTCACAAACACAATTTTAAAGAGGAAGAGAAAAGTTCATTATGGGCACACACACACACACTCACACACACACACACATACTCACACACACACACACACACACACACACACTCACACCCAAGTGGTCCTCCACATGGTGACGGAAGGCACCACTCCATAGATGGTAGAGCACTATGGGTAAATCCCCTAAGGTTCATCTAGCTCGAGTGGGACCCTAGAACCTTGTGTCTCGGTGAAACGTGGCTTAGAAGGCCATGACCCTCAGAAAACATGGCTTAGAAGGCCATGACCCTCATAACACGTGGCTTAGAAGGCCATGACCCTCAGATATCATATGTTTAGTTAGTGTTGCAATCTTCAATCCAGCTAAGTGAAACAGGGACGATACCCATCCAGTTCACTAGCGCACTAGTTCTAGTCTGCCCACCTAGATACCTAGGGTTTTCCCTTGTGCTCAATAAAGTTTCACATTCACATAGTATATTTCTTTCTCATATCACAGACCAAACAAGATATTGCACACAAAATTCACCATTTTCATACTCAAACAACATTTCAAAAACTCACACACACCAAAATACCTTTCCAAAAATGCATCTATCATTACGTAATCATTTCACAAATCCCCATTTGGCAACACTCAAAGAACATAAACAATTCGCACAACTTAGAAAGAATTATTTAAATAACACAACAAGGGTCGACGCAAATAAACACACCTAATTGAAAACAAGAGAGTCTTTCAAACCACTTGCTTAATAAATTATCATTAAAACTAGTTTCACAAAAACTACACAATTATCTGGACCATCTGCACCTAGAACCCAACTTGAAAACATTGCACCAAAAAAACACATATTTTTACGTGCACGGGCCATTTTAAAATCAATTTCACACTCAACTATTCTAAAACCTCACTTGCACCATATAAACAATTGATTAAAAAAATTTAGGATTTACCCCAATAAGGTCGAAATGAAAAACATGATCATTTCTAAAGAAAGGGAAATTTTCAAAACGCATACATGTCAAATAATTTTTTTTTTAAACGCATTTCGCACAACCTGTAAAGCATGGACAACCATTTATACAACAACAAACATATAAACAACAAGACCATACTATTTTGGAAATTTGATTTCATCAAACGAGCATGCCAAACCATTGTAAACATAGATCACATCACACAATTAAATCATATAACATATTAAATTAACTAAACAACCAAATTAAATTATCCAAAGGATTTCAAGGCATGGAACCACCTACCTCGACGTCGAACCCCGAGAATTGATGTGAAACCTTCAAATTCTAGCATGAAACATCAATCATGTGCCGTTTGCACTGCAAGGAACCTCGCGTGAACTCAAAGTCATAAATTCAAATTAAAAACATCAAGTTAAAACCACAAAATCGGACCTCATATCTACTGGAAAAAAAGAAACCAAAACAGCAAAACTCAAAGAAAGAAAGAAAAAATGCAAAATGATAATAATAATAAAACTAAGGGGAGGATACTTCCAGGATAAGGGGAAATGACCGGAAGGTCCGACCGCTGCAAAAGTGGCGGCCAGCGAGGGAAGGCAGGAGGCAAGGGGGTGCGGGGGGGGGGGGGGGGGTCCATGGTGCGATCTGAGAGGGGGAGGCCGCCGGACAAGAGGAGAGGGAGGCGTCGCGCGGCTGAAGAGGCCAGGGGAAGCAGGGCTCAGGTCCGGGCGAGTGCGCGGTGTGGGTAGCAGGAGTCCGGGGTTACAGGACGTGAGAGTCGGAGCACGAGTAAGGGGCGTCGGGGTTCGCCGGAAGAAGGAGGCCGCAGGGAGAGGAGGGCGTGGCACATAGGGTTTCTAGGGGGAGAAAAAAAACACAAAAGAGATGGGGGAGGGGCCCGACGGGAGAGAGTGAGGGGAGGGAGAGAAAAAGAATAAAAAAGAATAAAAGAAACCCTAAAAAAACAAAACAAAACAAGTAAAAAAAAGAAATAAAAATAAAATAATACCTATAATAATAATAATAAATAAATAATAAATAAAAGAAATAAAAGAAATAGGTGGTATAATAATAAGAATTGCAATAATATCACATAATATTAACCATAGTATTTATTAACCCCAAACAATATTTTTTTTCATTAAAACAATTTCTTATAGTTTACTAAACTTCTTATTTCAATTTTATTTCTATTGCATTATTTATTTCTATTTCAGTATCCCGCTATGTTTCAACCCATTTAAAAGTCGGGTAGACTGTGCAGATCTCAAAACCAGGCCTTGCCCGTACGTCCGGTGATGCAGAACCCAGACACTCATAATTATAATTATAATTATAATTATAATTATAATTATAATTATAATAACATAATAAAATAAATTGTAAACTATACAATAATCTACTTAATAAAATGCTGATAATAAAAACGATACTCACTTAAATTATTATTCAAGATAATGATAATAATATTTTAAAGTGACATTAATAAAATTATTATTTCTAAAACCATTCTTAATTCATCTCATTTCATTAATTGAAGATCGGAAAGGCATGTAGTGACCAGGCAGGGTTGTGTGACGACCCAAGCGAGGCCGCATGACTTCTACCATAGTGTGTTGGATGCAGTCGAGGCCAAAACACACATTTTAAGATAAGAAATTCAAAATTTTAACTCGGGCTTCAACCCTAACCACCCGAGGTTCAAGAAAAATTGATAAAATAAATAATGTAAAAGAGGCGGGTGTGACAATGTTCCTACCAATATATCAATATAATTCTTATGAGGATAATCCATTGGATATTTTGGATCCTAGAAATAAAGTACTATGAAACAAAAACACTCCCCTAGTAAAAGTATTTTAGAGAAACCCAATCTTGAGGAAGACACATAAGAACCTAAGGATATAATGAGGAATAAATATACTTAGTTGTTTGTGTCATAGTGAAATAATTTTATGGGGTAAATTTATTTTATGGGGGGTAGGATGTAACATCTTGAGATTTTATGAAGTATGTGTTACAAATAAAATTTAATTATTTGATAGCTTCCATTATATGCTATACTGAGATTAAACATAATACAACATACTATTAAAATATTCTTATTTAATATTATAGTTATCTCCTAGCCATTGGAATAGTTATTATCAATTTTATTAACTAAATTATTAAAATATATAGTTTACACACATATAAAAAATGTATTCTTTTGAAAAACTATTTTTATGCCCAAAACATGTTGTATATCAATAAAATAAATAAATAAATTTTGGTGAATTATTTAAATTATATTTATAAATTATATTTTCAATCAAATGTTTAACATTAATCTTATGTGTTTACTATTTTTGAGAGAATAATAAATCCAATTTTATATTTAACAACAATATTTTTTTTGAAATTCATTTTTGTCACATTTTTCACACTTTTTTAAAATTAAAATTTTCAACTTTTAGAAGTTTTATTCTAAAAAAATAAATTAATTTTTAAAATAATCATGTCAAAATATTAGATTGAATTTTTTATAATTTTTTGAAATGATAAATGTTTCAATTAATAGTGAAAAATACTTCTTTTTATAGAGAATTGAATTTTCGTTTAAAGAATTTAAAAACCTAAAAAATGTTTTACGATGATTTTAAAAGAAAACATAGTTTGGTTAAATTAATATTAATCTAATTTCATTCATTTTTATCAATTTTATGTTGAATTTTGATATAAAAAATTTTAAACTTATTAGAATTTTTACTTTGGAAAATAGTTTTTTCGTCGCATTTGTGGGTTTAATTTTAAATTAAATCCTGCCACTTTTATGAATAGATTTCAGGAAAATGGATTACAAATTTTTTAATAAAAATAATTAAAATTATTTAATAATTTTAAAAAAAAATTTGGTTAAAATGAATAATAAAAATAGTAAAAACTAATTACCATGGTTATGGTTAAAACAAGTTTTCTAAGGGGTGAAACTAAACAGATAAGTGTACTTTCCCAACAAAACATGTCCAAATCCTATTATATAGAAATATTTCAAAATTATAATATCCCAAGTTAGAATATATGGTCATTTATAAGCATATTTATTTGGAATAACAGTATAATTTTGGATTATTTTGGGGAATTTCCAAGAAGTTTCCATGTGGGTTCCTTTCCCCACATAGAAAAGAGCACCCCCTATCCTCTCCTCTTCATAATTAAAAAACCCTTTGGTTATGAAAATATCTTCCCAACTAAATTATTTACCTATATACCCACATAATATAGGCCTTATTTTTATTACAAAACCATTCTAATACTACCTTAGGTGTAAACCTAAAGGGGTTCTTTGAAGAAGATGTATAGTCTTTAACTTTGTGTTTTCAAACTATTTTTTCCCTCTAACTCATTAAAATATTATGTAACCATTATAATATTATAAAATCATTATCTTACATTTATATATATTTTATTATGTTAATGTAGTGACCAACATTTATATCATCTTCCATCAAGAGGTAAATGAAACTTTCGATCATTTGTACGGTGGATTACCGCCTTGCGAACCAATGAAATTAATTTTCTATCACCCTATATAAAATCTATATATAATGATGGATTTAGAATATTTATATAATATTTATTAAATAATTATAATTATTTAATTTTAATATCGCGTAAACCTTCTTACTTTCCATTTCATGGGAATACGATAACGTCGCTCGTGTGTACGATAAACTACCGCCTCACAAAGCGATGTGATTGGTTTTTATCATATGTTTTATATAAGAGGTAATAAGGAAATATTTAATGAAAATATGTCATATATATGAAATAAAAATTAATATATAATTGAGATATGTTATTTAGATTAATTCATTTCTTTATATCAAAAAATGGAAACAGCATTCCTGCATACGTATGACCTACCATCTTTATAAACTGTGGAATTAATTTTCTATATCTAAATTTTATGGATTAATTTAAATTCAAATCTAATGAATATACATGATATTTATATCATGTTTAAAATTATTTTTATGATTTAATCATGGTAAATTTATAAGGAATAAAAATACCAAAACAAAATATACATGGAAAATGAAGCAATTATTACCCAAAAAGTAATTTTAACAAGGAAATTGTTCATAAATAGGTAATAAAAGGTTTCAAGTAATTCACATATGATTTGATATATATTATTATGGTTGTGTAATTGATTTATAAAAATAATATATTTATTATAAAATAGTATTGAATGTTCACAAATCAATTCAAGACTTGAGGTAAGGGATTTTTATCTTAAATTGGATTCTCTGGAACATAAGTTTTGTTATCCACCTATATTATTTTATGATGTGTATATAATACCTATTTTAAATTTTATATAATTTATTTATTTATTTTAATTATATATAACTTTTTGATTAATGTTATTCTTTCATGGTGCTTATGATTCAAATGTTACCAAAGTGGTAGTGATTTAATGTTACAATCTCATTTTTTATTGAGATTTCATATGATTATGTTTATGTTGATGATATATTATGATCTATCTCTCAATAAACTCATAAATGTTCTTCTTACCTAGTTATATTTTTAAATTACATGTTTTCATTTAATTTTCCTCTCTTTGAAATCATGATTCCAAAATAATGTTTTAAGGGAAAACATAATTTATTTCTCTCTTTGGTAGAAACCCCTTTTTCTTCCATGTACATGTTTTCAAAAAATTGTTTCAATTAATATTTTACAATTAACCAATGATTATTTAAAGTAAATATTACCCATGTTTTTCTTTTTACATAATTTATTTAAATGAATATTCTTGCCTTTTCTAAACAAGGCCCTTTTGGATTTTACTAAAAATGTGAAAGGAATATTTGTTTTAATGTGTACGTCATGAATAGGAGTTCCCACCATCATTAATGATTGATGATTTAAAAATAATTTATTTTTTTACATTTTTTTCATTGAAAAATGATTTTTAAATTGTTTTATCAAATTTTAGTTTTAAAATTTTATTTTCAAAGTGGAAAGACTATTTTCCTCAAGAAATATTCCAAGTGATCTTTGAAAATAATTTTTCATTTAAGATAGAATCCTTTGATGTTACTCATTCTTACCTGAGGATATGATCTATTTTATATCATGTATATTATTTCTATATATGTTTTATTATTTTGATGAATATATTTTCATGAAAACTATTCATTTTCCATGGGTATGGATATAATGAATTGATGGTATGTTTATAACACCCATTTCATTTATATTGTTTATGCTATGATGAAATGTTTATGAAACCCATTTCATTTTTATGGGTTATTCTATGGTGAATGTTTTATGATCTATTTGAACATAAATATATAGATTATGTTATGGGTGTCACCTATATCTCCCTCCCATTAATTTGGTATATCATTATATCTCATCAGATAAAAATGAGAATCAATTCAACATGATTGATCCACAAATAGGCTGATTAGATTGATCCAAAATTTGGAAATTGGTGATGAGGCCTAATCCACTATACTTGATGGTATTGGTGTTTAACCTTGAAAAATTAAATGGTTTCTATACCTATGTTGGTGAAACACTTGTATGAAATTATCTTATGGTCATTAAATTGTGATGATTTTACACTATTAGGAATCATGTTTTTGGAATGATAATGATTTATTCTATGACTCATGTTTATGATCTATGGTCGGTTGTGTATAAAATTTGTAAGTTATGTTCATGATATCATACCCTTATACTTATCATATGCTTTAATGTGAGAATAAAATCATATCTACCATGTTTATAATTATTGAGGATATAATCTCACCCTTTATTATGTTTCTCTTACACATGTTATAAAGAAAGGGTTTATGTAAGGTATTCTTATGAAGAGTACAAAAGGGGAAGATCTTTATGGGAGATTTTTAAGATCTTTCATTAAATAAGAAGAATGTGTATGTGTTCTCCCAATAAATTAAAACATTTTGTTACCCCAACATGTATTTTTGAAACATATTGAATAAAATCTTAAAAATATGTGACATTTATGTATGAAAATCCATGGTCAATATAATGGGTATTCACTATAGATATGTTTGGCATGGAAATAATAGGATAATTTTAGTATCATAATGGGTGTACATAAGGGTTTATAGAAGGGGTCAATGAGAGTTAATGGTGGTTAAAAATTATAAGGTAATTATAAGGAAAATAAATTTATGTGTAAAAACTCATTACAACATGGAAAACGGGAAATCAAAAGTGATTAGTACAAAGAATGTAGGTGAAATAAAAAAGAAGAGTAGTTAGTCCTTGACTATGAGGGGGTGCTTCTAAAAACAAGGGAAGAGATTCTTAAGATCTTGGTTACACCTTGGGAGGGATTTAGAGAGGGATAGGGAGAGAAACTTCATTCTCAATGGATATTGATTGAAGAGTTGTGGGAGGATGGGAAGGAAACTATTGTAAAAAGGGGGGATTCTTTATTAATGTCAAATATAGGTTTTAGACTCTATATGAAAAAATAATCAATACCATAAACCATCAACAAAATTCCCATTTTTTCAACCAAGGAGGAGTGGATTTCAATATTTTATATTTAAAAGAACCTAAATCCTTAAAATAATACCCTTGATGATGTGGAGGTTAGCCATGTTAATAAAGAGTTTATTTTAAAACCTTAAAATATAAAATATATTTTGTAGGATTCATTGAGTGTTTATAAAGTTAAAAAAATAACTTAAAATACACATTATTTAAAAGGGAAATATATTTTTCGGCCATGAATTCTCATTATTGAATTTATTAAATCACTTTTGGGCCATTATGATGTCATATTATATATTGTATATTTATACCATATTTAATTTTTACCAAAAAATTTGACTGTGTAATTTTTTTATAAAAATTTCACCATTGGTTAATTTAAACGTGATGATTTCAAAAATGGTATTTCTTTTTACAAAATAATTCTCTAAATATGAGAATTTAATATTTTAAATAAAAATCCTTATTTACTGAAAAATACTTATTTTTACGATACTAACATTTTTTAAACCATTATAATAATTATATTAGACATTATTAACTTATTTTATCATTTTTATATAAATAAATATTATTAAATAAAATTATCTTATAAAAATAATAATTATTCTGAAAATTATCAAGTTTACCAAAAAAAGTGTGCTATAATTGGAACTATATATTCCAAAAAATACAATTTTGATTTCTTCATATTAAAATATAATTTTTATCAAACCCATTTTATAATAATTTGAAAAGTAATAATAAAAAATTATAAATAAAATAATTACTTTACTTAAAATAAAATATATAAATGTATACTACTATGGTCTAGATACATAACCCCTTATTACACCATTATACTCTCTAAGGGTAAGGTGTGTGATGGCGGCACATTCTTTAGGAGTTTTGGTGAATATGGATTGGGAAGTGATCTTGAAAAGATTGAACTTCTCCTATAAATGGTTTCATTCTTGTTTCAATTATTTAATTTTAGTGTGGTATTGGTCATGGAAAAATCCCAATGACCCCATCTCCCTTGGAAGCTCAGATAATTAGGCTCTATAGGGTATGATCATACCAGTCGAGACCAACACCTTTGTTGTCAATGTTAATTAGACTATATCATAACCCCTTCAATATACTAATATTTACAGTCACTATACAATGTCTATATTATCAATGGATATGATTCTTAAAGTAATTTTAAATTAGATTGACTATATTTTATAATGATCCAAAATGACCAAAGTAGTGCATGTGTTTCAATAACATAATATGGAATTAATTCATTCGAAAATAGAATTTCATTCATAAAAATTTGGGTCATTACATTCTTCCCCCTTCACCAATTTTTCCTTTGAAATTTACTTTCCTAAACTGAAATAGATGAGGTGCTTCTATTTCAATTCTTATTCTAGTTCCCATATTGCTTCCTCAAAATTGCATTTCTTGGACAACACATTACTTGGAAACCTCTCTTGTTTCAAATTAATTTGTAGATACCATTTAAGATCTTCACCAGCCTCCCCCAATATGAAATATCATTCTCTAAGTGACCAAATATGGATTTAATACTTGTGTGGGGTCTGGTATGTACTTCCTAAAGAGGGATACATGTAACACATTATGTACTTGATATAGGTTAGGTGGGAATGATAATTAATATTCCACAACTATTATGTGATCAAGACACTCAATGAGAGATATTTATCACGGAAAAAGATTTCCCTTATTCCAAAACCTCATGACCGTCTTCAACTGTGATATATGGGTGGACACTTTATCTCTAACATTAGACTCAATGTCTCTTCAATGATTTATTGTATATATTTTATATCATCTTTGTGTGTATTCCATATGACATTTATTGGATTGAACCATGACTATAATATCTTGGAAAAGACTAGGAACCATAATATTCCACTCCCCATCATTATCCTAGAATGTTATAGTCTGAAAACACTTCCTATACAGATCATTATAAGGTTCTATATGAATTATATAATAAAAACTTTTGTTATTTGAGATCTCCACTAGGGGAAGGTGTTTATCCCAACGTCCTTCTAAATCCATTGAACATGACCTCAATATATCCTCTTTATTTTTAATGGTTCTTTTAGACTGAACATCCATCTGAACATGATAAGTAGTACTGAAACTCATATATATATCCAACTCATGAATAAGTATTCTCCAGTACCTTAAGTTAAAACTTAGATCCCCAAACAATATAATGTAGAGTGTAACTCCATGTCGTCTTACAACTTCACTTATATATATCTTGAAGAGTTTTCTAAGAGAGAAATCATACTTGATAGTAATTAAATGTGCTAAGTTTATAAGGTGATCAGAAACCAACCAGATGGTGTTATTTCCCTTAGATTTCCTGGGATTCTTATGATGAAATCCATGGTTATATTTTTTCTATTTCCATACTGCTCTAGGAAATAGTTACATCATAACCTTAGTCTTCTATCATTTAGACTTAACTTGTTGGCATACCAAGAATCAAGATACAATTTCTATAATCTATCTCTCTATGTTATATCATCATATGTTTTTCTTTAGATATATGTACATATACATAGATCATATATTAATAGAGAAGGATGAGTTATGTGCATCATCTAGAAGTTCCTTCATAATATCCAGTTTTTGTGCGATGCATATCTAAGTCATAAACCTTATAACTTCCTCTTAAGTAATTTTGAACTGTGAAATATTTAGTACCTTTCATTATAGCTCTTCATCATCTTTTGTACTATTTTATCCTCTCAAGAATGGATGGATTAGTAATTAGTTGGGAAAGGTATGATAAAGATACTTTAATTGTTACCATTCCCATCTTTTTCTTTTTTGATAATATTTGATTGCTTTCAATCATCGTCATACATAATATTGTAGGATCCATTTTACGTAGAGAATATGATACTTTTTTCACCTTCCTAGGATGGTATTTGATTGAAAAATCATAATCATTGATCATATTAACCACCTTTATTGTCACATATTGAACCCATTTTTAGTGAATATGTACTTTAGGCTCTTATGATCAGTATATATGTCTCAATTAATTCAATAGATATAATTTGGAAAATATTTAATGCAAATTTCAATGTTTTCGATTCTAGATCATGCGTAAGGCGGTTAGGTCATGGATCAGTAATTAGAGGGAGGCATAAGATATCAATTTTTCTACTTTCTTGAGTACAAAACCAAGACCTTTTTGGAAAATTCACTATAGATAAAAAATACTTCCCCACAGGTGGGTAATGTGAGAACAAGTTAATTGATTAACCTCTTCATTAATGCTTTAAATATTTCATCACATTCATGATTCCAGAAAAACATAACTTCCTTATGTTTTATCTTGGTTAGTGGTTATGAAAATCATGATAATTTTCTCACAAATCAAAATAGTACTTAGTAATTATAAGGAAACCAAAGATCTTCATTGAAGATGTTGGTCTGAGACAACCTTTAATTGCCACTATTTATAAAGGATGTACATATATCTCATTAATAGGGATAAAATACCTGATGAATGTTACTTACACAATCTAAAATCAAATTTACTATATTTCACGTGCAAATTTTCCTTTTTCAATGTCTTTAGTATAGAATTAAAATGATCCTTATGTTCCTAAATTATTTTGGAGATGATAATAATATCATATATAAATACTACCATGATATTTTGGAGTAATCACTAAAGAATATATTAATTATTTCCTTAAGGATAACTAGAACATTATTGATTAAAAATGGAGCCACTATGAACTCTTAGTTCCCATACCTTTTATAAGTATGAATCTTCATGTTATCCTATTTTATTAATTTTATTTAATAACATACAACAAAACATCCACCTTGGAGAAGTAATGGGATCTTTATTTTTGATAGAAAAATTCAACAATAAATGGAAGAGGATGAAATTTCTTTATCGTGATCTTGTTTATCTCATTATAATCAATGAGAATTCATATTTATCCATCCACATTCATGATAAAGAGGACAAGTGTACCTCATGGTGAAGCACTTAGGTATATAATCCCTTATCCAAATCCTCATTTATTTCCTTCTTTAGATATTCAAATTCAGCAGTGGTAATTTTATATGGAGTCTTGGATATTGGAATAGCTCTAGGTATAAGATTGATTGAGAACACAATCTCATGTCTTACAGGAAGTTTGGTAAATTTTCCTGAAAATGCATTAGCATATTCCCTTATAATGGGTATGTCATCAACGATGATATTTTCCTCATTCTCAATCATTTGTGTTAGATTTTATTTATCATTTTTAAATAAAATCCATGATTATGTTAATGATTCCAAATAAGATTCATTATACTCCTAGAAATTGTATAAAATCAAATGGTTATTCTAGATAAGGAGGGTGATTTCCTACTCTCGTCCATTTATGTTTGATCAAGATAAGTAAATCCAGTCCATACAAATAATTACATTTAATATTGAAAAATGGACATAGTTAATTAGGAAATTATTGTTTCAAATATAGAAAAGGGAGGAGTAATATAGTTGGGATGCAATAATTTCCCCATTTTCCAATATCCTTGATAGCTCCACTTCCATGATTTGAGGTGGTGTTTGAATAGTCATACTAAACTTTCATGATATATAAGAATGAATAGAACTATAATAAAAATTCATGTTCAATATAAATGAATGAATAACTAGTGTACCTATCAACACATCATTATTGGGATCCATCTTAGTAGTTGTGATCATATAAGATCACACTTATTCTCTTGGCCTTGGAGGTTATTGTCCTTGGTTATCACTGACAAACCTTAGCTTAGTGAATTGATTCACATAGTGTCCTTATTACTTGTAGTTGAAACATTGTACAATAGGCCCATTATTTACTAGAGAGTTTCTTTCTTCTATCACACGAATGGGTTTCTCCCATCAGAATTCGCTAGCTAGGTGACCTTAATTCCCACACCTAAATAATTTCCTTGTCCCATCTATAAAATTTATTGTATTCCTCTTCTATAACTTTTTAAATATAGGATATTGAACTTTCTTGGAACCATGATATTTTTACATCACTCTTAAAGAATTATACTCCATTCTATACTTCTTATCTCAAGACCCATTAGACCATTGATATTTTGTGATCTACATTTTTTCTTTGAGCTCATATTGGAAAATTTCATCACAGCTACCAAAATATCAATTCACCAAATATTTTTATAGACATAGCTTTATCCCACAAAATAATAGATAAATTTTACTTTTGGTAGAAATGAAAAAGATAGAGGTGTATCATGAAAGTCATTTTATGTTCTATTTATTCTCCCTGATGAATTCGTCATCCTTTTTCTTAAGGCCAAGTAAACCCCTCTTAATTTTAACTTAAAGATTGTGAAGATAATATTTTTTGAAAAAAAATTTCTAGAATTATTTCAACTCTATCACTTTGATCTATTCATCATGCTTCATATTTTTTATCAACTTCCACCATTGATTAACTATATGAAAAATAACTAGAACATCTTTCTCTTTCATGGGGAATTTATGTATGGAGAGGATCTTTTAAATGGATTTGATCTATTTTTATGTAATTAATGGATGAGATGATCCACTTAATGTGATATTTATTTATTATATAAAGGTCAAAATTTCAATTTAATATTTCTTATATGAATGTTTTTTTACCCCTGATTCATTTTTATCTTAAAAGGAGTTAATTGAGTAATTATTATCATGAATTTTTTGACTCATTCTATCACCAGGTTGTGCATCTTATTTGTATAACCATTACATAGATCATCCCCTTGGTTATTGACTCGGTTCCTCATACTCCTAGACATTGAATAAAATAAATGGATTGTTAGGGATAAAATTTTAAAATGGAAAATAACATAAAATATAAACTTTTAACATTGAAGTAATAACTCATAAATGACATAAATTAATAAACTTTTTAATGTTGATGTTTTGAGCTATGTTATCCATAGTCTATTTCCTAATATAAAATTTTATGGGAATTTTTGTTCACTTCATAATGACTAATATAGAGCTTATGAATTGACTAAATAATATTCCATAGGAGTTTAAAACTAGGTTTACATAAATTCCACTTTTTTCACCAGGTGATGATCAAGTCTAATCCCAACATTACCTTTTTGAAATTGTAACCCCTAGGTACAACTCTTCTAGATCCACATCCACTTGTAGTATTTAGACATTCATTTTTTTCTTCTAAATCACTTACTCTATAATTTGCCATAATTTAGGGAATTTTTACAATGGTTAATGTTATCCCTAAGGACTGATTAATGTTTTCTAATCTTAATACCCATTAATTACTAGACTTTCCATTGATACCAAATTTTACAATCAATATCATTAATACACCTTAATTCATCATTTATTAAAAAAGTACAAACACAATACAATCCAAGAAGATCATGAGGTATAGTTTTTTTGGTAATTAGGTATATAATACATTAACATGAAACATGGGTACATCCACATTATTTAAAAACTCCAAAACATTCCCTTTTATTCCATAAATCCTCAAATACTTTAGGGATAAACTGGGGGAGTACATATGAAAAGGGTACACTATAAATACCAGTAAGAGGATAATAAAATCATAACATGATGAAAGAAATAGATGTTAGAAAAAGTTATATCATGGTGACATAAAATGTGTGAGAATCATAAACAAGAACATAGAATCATGATATAAAATGATTACATGAATGCAACATAGAAATGAGGAAACAATATAAAACACGACATCATATGAATAAGTCCAGGATATTACCAAGAAATCATAACATATTGTGATTAGGATAAACTCCCATGAATCATACATGTAATATCATGGTATAAAAACTTTACCCAAATCATTGGAGGTATATATAATTTCAGGCCCACACATCATGTTCATATCATGTACATGCATGTGTGAACCACATAGATCAAACAACATCATAACAAAATTCATCAATTTTGAACCCAAAATTTAAAGGTGTGGGTTAAATACATGTAATAACCCAATAAATGAAGTATAAGTACAACTAGTTTAATACCCTTGAGTTTAAAAGCTTTGGAGAATTCCCTATACAAATGTTTTTTTATGGAAAATTGTAGGACAATTTCGACAGAATAATAGGCGTACATAAGGGTTTATGGAAGTGGTGAATGAGAGTGAAAGGAAGTATCTCATTGCATGGTAATCATAAGTATTATAAAGGGATGTGTAAAATATAATTAAAACATGGAAAATTTTAAATTAAAATGGGATAAAACAATGAAATTACTTGAAACTAAAAGAAGAGGAGTGAGTCCCTTACCTTGAGAGGGCACTTCAAAAACCATGGGAGGGGATTATTAGATCTTGGGTACTCATTGGGAGAGATTTATAAATGGATAGGGAGTGTAAATTCTTTATAATTTTGTTTTTAGTGAATATTAGTTGGAGGGTGGGTTGGTATTTATAGAAAAATAGGGGAAATTAGTTATTAATTTTTAAACTAAGGTTTTGGACTCTATAAGATAAAATAATAATAATAAAATCCCATCTTTTATGACCACATTTTCCATCAAATATGAATGGTATCAGATATTTTATAAGGTATAGAATTTAAATCCATAAAACAATACCCTTTGTGATTTGTAAGTGATTTATGTTTATTAAGAATAGAATTTAAAACCTTAAAATATAATATAGGTTTTGGAGGGTTCATTAAGGGTTTTTCAAATTAATCAAATAACTTAAAAACATATTATTATAAATTATAAATATATATTTTCATTATTTATGACCTTTATATAATTTATTACATAACTTTTGGACTATTATGATGTCATAACACATACTGTATATTTATATCGCATTTCATTTTTACATAAAAAATGGTGGTCTCGGAAAATAATGCAAAATTTACTATTTTATAATTTAAATTAATTAATTTAAAAAATTATATTTATTTTACCAAAATAATTCTCTAAATATTAAAATTTAAACTTTTTATTAAATATCCTTATTTATTAAAAAAAATATTGGCTTTTACAGTACTAACATTTTTATACCCTTTATAAAAACTACATTGGACTTCATTAAATTTTATTATTATTTATATTAAAATAAATATTATTTAGTAATATTATTTTATGAAAATATTATTTATTCCTAAATTTATTGAATTTTTTAAAAAAGGTTATTTAATTGAAATAATATATTTTCCAAAATATAATTTTGTTTCCTTCATATCAAAATCCAATTGTTATCAAACCCATTATATAATAATTAATAAATTAATAATAAAAATGGGAAAATATAATCATTATTTTATTTAAAAGGAAATATAAAAAATCATACTACTAAGGTCTAGATACATATCCCCTTATTAAACCAGTGTATTCCCTAAGGGTAAAGTGTGTGATGATGGCACTTTTTTGTAGTGCTTTGGTGAACATTGTTTGGGATGGGATCTCGATAAGCTTGAAATTATCCCATAAATGGTATCATTCATATTTCAATTGTTTAATTTTAACTAGGGGTTAGTCAATGTAAAATCCAATTGATGACATCTCCCACAAAAAATCTAGTAATTACGCTTTATAGGGTGTGATCCTACTAGTCAAGGCCATCACTTCTTCCATATGTTTCAATTAGAATTTATCATAAACCTTAATATATAATAATACTAATGGTCATTTTACAATGAGTATATTAAAATAGTGATTATTATTAATGTAATTTTAAATCTAACAAGCTATATTTTATAACATTTTGAAATTTCCAAAGTATTTCATGTGTTTTCTATAACTTAATATGGAATTTATTTATTCAAAATTGATTTTCTTATACAAAATTTATTGTTATTACAATACACTTGAGTTTATTCATGTGGATTAAGGAGATGTTTATGTCATGGAAAATTTATATATATTTATATAGTTTCTTAAAATTCTTCCAAGTTTATAAGAGATTAGTTTCTAAGGTCAGGCTCTTTGAGGATGTTTGGAGGTATGCTATATATGTTCAAGTGAAGATATTTAGTAGGACTTCGTTTACTGAGATCATGAACCATACCCTTTAAGATGAGGGTAACTTGGATTAAGGATGTAATTTTGAGTGGGTTTCTCCTTTTTATAATATATGAAGTGATTTTACGCCATAAGACATAGTGGAATGAGGGTTCTCACCAAGGTGGTGATAGACAGCATCAAGACACATATATTCCCCCCCAGGAGAGACCTAACCATGAGTGATTCTAATGTAGGGAACATGGTATATTCAGTATTATTGTGATTGACCACCTAAGGAGTTTCATACAAGTTTATATATAGGGAGATTTCATTTTTTTTATGAATGTTCCTTGGAATAGTGGCATATGAGGTTCTAGATAGACTTTGGGATCTGAATTTGGGTTTGGATCATCACCTCAAAGTAAAAATTATGATTATTTTAGTTTATTAGGATATATAAGTGGAAATAGATAATTTTAAATCCATGATAGTATATCGGTGCACCATAGGGTCAATAGGATTTAGAAGGCTAAGATTGAGGTTTGTATTTAGCCTTTTTTTTATTGTCAAGAAAACTCTATATTAACATTTATAGTGTCCATCTATAGTCAAATGTACGTTCATAGTGAAATCTAACATGGTTGTTTAATTATTTTATTTTCATGTGAAGAACTAATTTTATCCTTCTCATTTGGTTTAATATCTATGATTGGTATTGGAAAATCCAATGGGGATTTTATCCCTCAAAAGTTAATTAAGAAAGATATATGGGGGCATTCAATCATGTCTAGGATGTGTTATCTTAGTGAGTGGTTATAAGTTGGATTTTTAAATATATTATTTATCTTTGATGTGATACTTTACATGGATTGAATGAATAATTATATATATTTAATTTATTTATACAACTAGTGAGTATCCTTTTCTACCTAAGAGGAAAATTTAAATATAATTATTGGGTAGTGGGATATATGGGTGTGTTATTTGAGACCTGACCATCGATTATTGGGGTTTATTACCACATAGTTTTCTAGATTTATTTTTATATATGTGAGAATATATGGATAGGTTTTCCTATTACCGTGGATTAGTCTTAGTAAATCTTTCTTGAGGACTTATCAGGCCCTTTGTATGACATATTGGTTTTGTTTTATATCAATTTAGTGTAAGATATAGTGGCTCTATCAATTCCAAAATATTGGGTGGATCCACCATATTTGATAGAGTCAAGGTTTTTGTTGGAGGTTATAGAGGTTAAGGGATTTAATTTTCTAAATACTTTACTTTGGGGGGATGTTTAGTTATTCTCCATTATGGTTGATATATATTTATGATTATATATGGATTAATAAAGGTCAAATTAAGTGATGATAAACAACTGGTAAGATTTTTCTTACATAGAAGACCTATTCAATCAGTTAAGGGGGTCCAAGTGGTTCTCCAATATTGACATGTGATATTCATATCATTATATATGGGTAAAATTATAGAAAATTACTAAAAATATTTTTAGGAGTTGGTGTAGAAAATATAAGTTCCTTATTATGTTGTTTTAATTGATAAAATTGAAAGTAGTATTTATATACATGATTTTTAGGGTATTAAACCTATATTTAGATTCATGTATTTTTATATTCATCATAACCATCTTAGAATACTTTAGGAAATGATAGGATTGTAAACAATTAATATATTATATATTTGGAACACTAAAAGTGTATCAACATTATGGAAAGATTTGAGAGTTTATCTTATGGATCATAAAGTTGTATTTCTTATTTAATATGATATCAAATTAATTCATATCAATGTAAATTAAGAAGGAAAATATCATAGTTTCTTTGTATTAAACCAAAAATTTATTTAGGTTTTATAGTTTCCTTAGATTAGAAATATACTATAAAATATTCATTTAAGACTTCTTGGAACTTGAAATTATAATGAAGGCCTTGAATAATAATTGAGTGAAGTTAGAGTGGTATAATATTTTTGAGAGAGAACTTATGAAGATGAATTATAGCTTGATGACTATGCCAATCCTGACATTTCAAAAATTTATTAGGAGTATACCATGTATTATGATCCATCATGGGTTAGGAAGATAGAAGTAATAATATAGGGAGGATGAGTATTTTCTTAAGGATCCATGCAGATGATGAAACTTGAGAGAAACTACCTGATGCATAACCTTGAGTTGGTGGTGATTGTGCATATGCTAAAATATTTTTACCACTATCTGTTATGTGGGAAATTTATGGTCTGTATATTATAATTAGATCATAAAATACATATTTTAACATCATGAACTAAAATTTTGGTAAGGAAATAGGGTAGACTAATTATAGTATTTTAAATTTGATATAGTTGGAACCCCTGAGAAAAGAGACATTTTTAAAATATTTAATGATTATGAAGAATTATTTATAGGTTATATGAGAGTGAAGTAGTGAGAAACAACCAATGATCCTCTTTTTAATATTTGTATATTAACATCTATATGTTTTAATGAAGATACTATTGTATCTCTGAGCATCACCATTATACTCTCTAAGGGTAAGGTATGTGATGGTGGAACATTATTTGGGAGGTTTGGTGAATATGGTTTGGGAAGTGATCTTGATAAGATCAAACTTCTCCAGTAAATAGTTTTATTATTGTTTCAGTTGTTTAATTTTATCATGGTATTGGTGAAGGAAAAATCCCAGTGACCCCATATCCCTTGGAAGTTGAGATAATTAGTATTTATAGGGTAAAATAATACTGGTTGAGACCAACACATCTTCTATCTATGTCAATTAGACTATATCATAACCCTTTCAATATACTAATCTTGACAGTAACTATAAAATATCTATATTATCAATGGTTATGATTCTTAATGTAATTTTAAATTTGACTGACAATATTTTATAATGATCCAAAATGACCAAATTAATTCATGTGTTTTCAATAACTTAATATGGAATTAATTCATTTGAAGAGGGAATTTCATTCATAAAAGTTTGGTTCATTACATTCTTTCCCCCTTCAACAATTTCTCCTTTGAAATTTAATTTCATAAACTGAAATTGATGAGGTGAATCTATTTCATTTCTTCTTCTAGTTCCCATATTTCTTTCTCAAACTTTCAGTTCTACCACACCACTTTACTAGGTGACCTCTCTTGTTTCAAATAAATTTGTATCTACCATCTAATATCATCAATAGCCACCCCCATATGAAATATCATTCTATAAGGGTACCACATATGGATTTTGTACTTGTGAGGGGTCTGGTGTGTACATACTCAAGAGGGATACATGTAACACATTATGTACTTGAGATGGGTTAGGTGGGAATGGTAATGTAACACCACAAGGTTTTAAAAATAAATCAAAATAAATGACACACTGAGTCTCTTCATAAAGGCACTTTTTTAAGGATACAGTTATAAACGATCCATTAAACATAATTTTTTCACTTCTATGATTTGAATTTTGAAAAATAGATATATACGGTTGTGATCAGTAAGTTATTTGGGGTCTGATAGAACCAACTTGTTTTTTTTTTGTGAATAGTAACATACCCTTATGACTAGTAATATGGATAGCACTACTGGAAATTCTGGCTATAGCCATGGTTCTAAACCGTGGATATAGGTAATAGCCACGGTTTGAGGAACCGTGGCTAAGTTTGGCATGGCTATAGGCCTGAACCTATAGCCACGGTTCCAAACCGTGGCTATACTAGAGGCCGGACAGGCTTTATAGCCACAGTTGGAAACCGTGGAATTAGGTCTATAGCCACGGTTAAAAACCGTGGCAATAAACCAATATCCACGGTTTAAAACGGTGGCAATAGGGTGTGCATATACATAAAAAAATACCCCCAACCCCCTCGACACCCCCCTGGACACCCCCTAGACACCCCCTGACACCCCCCTGACACCCCCCTGACACCCTTCTGGACACCCCCCTGTACACCCCCTGGACACCCCCTAGACACCCCCCTGGACACCCCCTGGACACCCCCTAGACACCCCCCTGAACACCTCCTGCACCCCTCCCCTATGCCCTGCAGACCCCCCCTGCCCTCCTCCCCACTGCCTTGCAGACCCCCCCCCCCCCCCCCCGCACCAGTCCCCCCCTGCACCAGCAGACCCCCCTACCCCCCCACCTGCACACACCCTCCCTGCCCCCCCACTTGCAATGCATTTCAACTTTTAACTTAGCTCACAAGAAAAAACGAATCAAAAAAATAGGCAGGAAGAATATGAAAAAAAAACTTATTAAAGCAACAAGTTCACCCTTCACAATAAATTCATAGATTCTACAACCTTTCCAAAGTAGCACATCACAACTATAAGAAACACCAAGACAAAGCATCCTTTGTCAAACTCATGCCCCCTGCTAGTCCCCCCCCTGCCCCCTGCTAGTCCCCCCTGCCACCCCCCTGCCAGCTCCCCCCTGCCCCCTGCCCCCTGCTAGTCCCCCCTGCCACCCCCTGCTTGTCCCCCCTGCCCCCTGCCCCCTGCCCCCTGCCACCCCCCTGCCAGCCACCCTACTTGTCCCCCTGCCAGCCCACCCCTACCCCCTTCCAGTCCCCCCCTTCCCCCTGCCACACCCCCTGCTAGTCCCCCCCTGCCACCCTCTTCCAGTCCCCCCTGCCCCCTGCCACCCACCTGCTTGTCCCCCTGCTTGTCCCCCTGCCCCCTGCTAGTCCCCCCACCTTCCCCTTGCTAGTCCCCCCCTGCCCCCTGATAGTCCCCCCTGCCACCCCCTGCTAGCCCCCCTACCCCCTGCCCCCTGCTAGTCCCCCCTGCCACCCCCTGCTTGTCCCCCTGCCAGCCCCCCCCCCCTGTCAGTCCCCCCTGCCCCCTGCCACCCCCTGCTAGTCTCCCCTGCCCCCTGCTAGTCCCCCCTGCCACCCCCTGCCAGTCCCCCCTGCTAGTCCACCTGCCAGCCCCCCTAGACACCCCTCCCTCCCCCCTGCCTGGACACCTCCCCCCTGGACACACATGATCTATGAAAAATAGAAACAAGAATTAAACAAAGGCATTACACATCAATTCAGGATTACAATATTCTCATAGCAACAAAAATGAAATTCTGTATAGAAACGATTCAATTACATAGAATAAAATCATGAGAATAAAATACCATATTCAAGATATACATTCCCAGGGGATATGGATTCCTGTATAAAGAACCAAACTAGTAAGTCTGAATAGATTCTAGTAGCAGCCATGATTAAAAATAGCACAAGATAACACATAACATTCTAAGTGCAGGAAAACCAAATTTGATATATCAAATGAACAAAGTGTACCGCTCTTCACTTGTATGCATGGCATTGTTCCACTAAATCAACAATAACTTCCTACTTGAGACCCTACAGGAAAACACAAACATTACCAGTAGCTAAGGTAGAGATTTCCATTGAAAACTCAAAAAGCTTTTACATGTGAATAATTCATCGGTTTCAAATTCCAGAACTTTTTATCAGAAATGAAATCACACCTGCCCCCCACTGGACACCCCTGGACACCACCCACTGGACACCCCTGGACACCACCACCTGGACCCCCACTGTACACCCTTAGACACCACACCTGGACACCACCTGGACCCCCTAAACCCCGGGACACACCCTGGACACCACCTCTGGACCCCCTCCCCCTGCTGGACAGCCCCCCCCCCCCCCCCCGCTGGACAGCCCCCCTGCTGGATAGGCCCCCTGTTGGCCCAATGAAATTTCCTCATTATTGTCATAGTAGAATAGAGTGGTAGCATAGGGTGTAAGGTTACCTTCAGTGAAAACCTACTCATTAAGTGTCCATAATGGACCAGCTAGTGATGGCGGTATCGGAACTGGATAAAAGAGAGAGCTTATCCTTGTCAGGCTTATGGTAAAGGATCATTCGCCGAGTCCTTGCATAATCTGTTGAAGTCCAAAAAATAATACCAGCAATAGACACCACTGCTGGACACCCCTCCCCCTAGACCACCACCCATGGACACCCCTGGACCACCCCCCTTGGACACCCCTCCCCCATGCTGGACACCCCTCCCCCCTGCCTGGACAGCCCCTCCCCCTACTGGACACCCCTCCCCCTACTGGACACCCCGGCCCCCTGCCCCCTGCCCCCTGACCCTGGACACCCCAGGACAGACCCCACCCCAGGACAGACCCCCCCCCCCCCAGACCCTGGACACCCCTGCCAGTCCTCCCCCCCCCCCCAGACCCTGGACACCCCAGGACAGACCCCCCCCCCCCCCAGAACCTGGACAGCCCCCCAGACCATGGACACCCCCCCCCAAACCCAGACCCCCCAGGACAGACCCCCCCCCCCAGACCCTGGACACCCCAGGACAGACCCCCCCCCCCCCCACTGGACCACCTAGACACCCCATGGACAGACCACCCAAGACAGCCCCCCTAGACCCTGGACACCCCAGGACAGACCCCCCGCCCCACTGGACCCCCTAGACAACGGATGGATGTCATGGGCTATTGCTAAAAGACCGAATCTGGCTGCTGAAATCAGCAGTAAGTAAGAAGAGGTAAGTGAATAAAAATGAATAAAATTTTCCCAATATACTTGGGGAATTTTATTTATCAGCAGGAAGAAGAACAGAAGAATGGTAGCTGAGAGTTCCTTCCCCAGAGGTGGAGAATGATTTTTTTACATAGGATCTATCTAATATTTAATGGAAGAAAGAGGGAGAGGAAATTAAGTACCTCATTACAAGTGGCAACATCCAACAAATTCTCTTCCAATGGAATAAAATATTACAAAAAAAATCTATAAACCTTCTCTCTCCTCTTGTGGATTCCAGGTGTCCAGGTGGTTAATAATTTGGTTGAGGTGAGGCTGTGGACTCATGGGGGCAAGCATGAAGGAAACTAAGTTAGACTGGATTTTAAGTAGGCTGCTCTTGTTTTTCTGAAGTGACAGGGCTGATTGGGTCTAAAATAAGTGAGATGGAACAGGAATTTAGATGAGGGATTCAAATTTTAAGGGGTCTGGTTTAATTAGTTATAATTGGGTGAGGTTTGGAATGGTTTTAAAGTGGGATTCCTGGTGGAAAATGTGGGGTTGGTGGCTTAGAATTTGAGAGGTGGGTAGGCCTGATTGGTGGTCAATTTGTGGATGGGTTGCCTAGGTGGATTGAAAAATGTTGGGGGACTGGGAAGGAGTTCATAGTGGCTAAATTGAAGTGGGAGCTTGGAATTGTAGTAGGGCTTGAGTTTGGATTTTTTAGTGAGAGTGGAAATGTCCCTGGAATAGCTGGTTTGATTTTGGTGGGTTGGCCATGGGATTTTTATAGTGCATCGAAAAATAGTCACTAGCAGGGCTTGGTTTGGTGTGAAATTCAGTCAAACGGTTGTGGGAACCCTCATGGAAGCAACTACTAAATAAAGACCAGAGCTAGTCTCCTCTACAGTGAAGACCCTTCATGGAAACTCTTCAAGAAAACCAGGTCTCCAGTTGCATCTTTGTCCATAACAAACAAGCCCTGTTTGCATAGGCCCAAACAGACCTCCCTTTGCCAGCTTGTGGGGGAAATGTGGGAACTTCAGCATGAAATAGACCCTCAGAATAGAACAGACTCTTTGGAATTTCATCAAACAGATTGTGTGCAGCCTTTAAAACTCAACTTGGCAGTGATCATCCTCCTCCAATGAGTGCTACATGAGATGAGGGAATTATGGTAGGAATTTCATCTAAACCAGCAAAAAGCAGACATTGAATTTCCATCACAATAGGCTGATCCGGTTCAGACGACATGTGCAGAGGATGAGGATGATCTGGTTCGGACAACATGTGAAGAGGATGAGGAAAAAGAAGAATTACCGAACAAATATTATGTGATAAATGTACAATAAAATATGCCAGAAAATTCCAAACCAGTGTTTTCAGTTTAATTGAGCCTTTGTACCACCTGATATGCACGTTTTGTGGAAAGATGGATGAGAGAGAGCGCTGAGAGGAGATATAGTTTAGGTATGAGGAAATATGAAAAATTATAGAGCTATCAATTCAATGTTTCTCTAAGGAGGAGTAACCGCCACAGGGTGTCGTCCTCGAGCAGGGCCAAATCACAGCGTGACCATGGCGTGACCGCGGCGTGACCGCCGCAGGGTGTCGTGCTGGAGGAGTAACCATCACAGGGTGTCGTCCTGGATTAGGGCCAAATCACGGCATGACCACGGCATGACCGCGGCGTGACCACCGTAGGGTGTCGTCCTGGAGGAGTAACCGCCGCAGGGTGTCGTCCTGGAGCAGGGCCAAATCACGGCGTGACCGCGGCGTGACCGCGTCATGACCACCACTGGGTGTCGTCCTGGAGGAGTAACCGCCGCAGGGTGTCATCCTGGAGCAGGGCCAAATCACGGCGTGACCGCAGCATGACCGCGGCGTGACCGCAGCGTGACCGCGGCGTGACCACAACGTGTTGTCCCAGTCCAGCGACATCCGCGGGGCAACATCTTCCACTTAGTTTCAAATAGGATGATATGGATGGAATGAGAGGATGTTTTCTCAGAAGATTTAAAGAAATGAATGCTAATCTGTGATGACTAGAGGATTGGATGACCCCTGATATACCTAATTCGGTGAGTTTTGGAGATCTAGAAATGTGTAGGAATACCTAGAGTAATACCCCATGGGATCAGGAAAATAACAGGTTACATAACATGGGAATTATTGAAGGAATTTCATCTAAAACAGCCAAAAGAAGACATTGAATTTCCATCACAACAGGCTGATCTGGTTCAGACGACATGTGCAGAGGATGAGGATGATCTGGTTCGGACAACATGTGAAGAGGATGAGGAAAAAGAAGAATTACCGAACAAATATTATGTGATACATGTACAATAAAATATGCCAGACAATTCCAAACCAATGTTTTCAGTTGAATTGAGCCTTTGTACCACCTGCTATGAACGTTTTGTGGAAATATGGATGAGAGGCAGCGCTGAGATGAGATATAGTTTAGGAATGAGGAAATACGAAAAATTATAGAGCTAACCATTCAATTTTTCTCTAAGGAGGAGTAACCGCCGCAGGGTGTCGTCCTGGAGGAGTAACCGTCGTAGGGTGTCGTCCTGGAGCAGGGCCAAATCACAGTGTGACCGCGGCGTGACCGCGGCGTGACCGCGGTGTGACCGCGGCGTGACCACCACGTGATCGCCGTAGGGTGTCGTCCTGGAGGAGTAACCGCCGCAGGGTGTTGTCCTGGAGCAGGGCCAAATCACGGAGTGACCGCGGCGTGACCACGGCATGACCGCAGCGTGACCACAACGTGTTGGCCTGGTCCAGCGACATCCGTGGGGAAACATCTTCCACTTAGTTTCAAACAGGATGATATGGATGGCATGAGAGGATGTTTTCTCAGAAGATTTAAAGAAATGAATGATAATCTGTGATGACTAGAGGATTGGATGACCCCTGATATACCTAATTCGGTGAGGTTTGGAGATCTAGAAATGTGTAGGAATACCTAGAGGAATACCCCATGGGATCAGTAAAATCATAGGTTACATAACATGGGAATTATGGAAGGAATTTCATCTAAAATAGCCAAAAGCAGACATTGAATTTCCATCACAACAGGATGATCCGGTTCAGACGGCATGTGCAGAGGATGAGGATGATCTGGTTCAGAAAACATGTGAAGAGGATGAGGAAAAAGAAGAATTATCGAACAAATATTATGTGATACATGTATAATAAAATATTCCAGACAATTCCAAACCAATGTTTTCAGTTGAATTGAGCCTTTGTACCACCTTCTATGCACGTTTTGTGGAAAGATGGATGAGAGGCAGCGCTGAGAGGAGATATAGTTTAGGAATGGGGAAATACAAAAAATTATAGAGCTAACCATTCAATGTTTCTCTAAGGAGGAGTAACCGTCGCAGGGTGTCGTCCTGGAGCAGGGCCAAATCACGGCGTGACCGCGGCGTGACCGCGGCGTGACCGCGGCGTGACCACGGCGTGACCACCGCAGGGTGTCATCCTGGAGGAGTAACCGCCGCAGGGTGTCATCCTGAAGCAGAGCCAAATCACGGAGTGACCGCGGCGTGACCGCTGCGTGACCGCGGCGTGACCGCGGTGTGACCGCAGCGTGACTACAGCGTGACCCCGGCGTGACTGCGGCGTGACCGCGGCGTGACCGCGGCGTGACCGCGGCGTGACCGCGGCGTGACCGCGGCGTGACCGCGGCGTGACCGTGGCATGACCACCGCAGGTGTCGTCCTGGAGGAGTAACTGCCGCAGGGTGTCATCCAGGAGTAGGGCCAAATCACCTGGGGTACCAACAACCAACATACATGAATCAAGAAATAGAAAATAGATTGTTCCCAACATTTTTTACACAACCAGAACATGTCTAGGACCATCATTACAGACCTCACCCTATAGTTTACACATGACATATACTAATAGGGCTGCCACATTTTACTCTACCTGCTGTTACACCTATTCATGCTCCTTCTTAGCTAGACATTCCTCAAGGAAATACCCTCCCCCCTGCTGGACATCCCCTCCCCCTACCTGGACACCCCTCCCCCCTGTTGGACAGCCCTCCCCCTACTGGACAGCCCTCCCCCTGCTGGACACCCCTCCCCCCCTGCGGGACAGCCCCTCCCCCTACTGGACAGCCCCTCCCCCTGCCTGGACAGCCCCTACCCCTGCCTGGACAGCCCCTCCCCCCTGCTGGACAGCCCCTCCCCCTGCCTGGACAGCCCCTCCCCCGGCCTAGACAGCCCTCCCCCCCTGATGGACACCCCTCCCCCTGCTGGACACCCCTCCCCCCTGCTGGACACCCCTCCCCTGCTGGACAGCCCTCCAGGCCGCCCCCCTGCCGGACAGCCCGCCCCCCCTGCTGGACAGCCCCACCCCCTGCCTGGACACCCCTCCCCCCTGCTGGACACCCCTCCCCCCTGCTGGACAGCCCTCCCCCCTACTGGACATCCCTCCCCCCTGCTGGACAGCCCTCCCCCTGCTGGACAGCCCCCCCACCCTGCTGGACAGCCCCTCCCCCTGTTGGACAGCCCGTCCCCCCTACCGGACACCCCTCCCCCCTGCCGGACACCCCTCCCCCCTGCTGGATAGGAATCCCCTACTGGACAGCCCTCCCCCCCCCCCCCTTCTGGACAGCCCTCCCCCCTGCCGGACAGCCCCTCCCCCTGCTGGACACCCCCTCCCCCCTGCTGGACACCCCTCCCCCCTGCCAGACACCCCTCCCCCCTGCCGGAGATCCCGCCCCCCTGCCTGACAGCCCGCCCCCCTGCCGGACAGCCCGCCCCCCTGCGGGACAGCCCCACCCCCTACCTGGACACCCCTCCCCCCTTCTAGACACCCCTCCCCCCTGCTGGACAGCCCTCCCCCCTGCTGGACAGCCCTGCCCCCCTGCTGGACAGGCCCGCCCCCCTACCAGACAGCCCGCCCCCCTACCGGACACCCCTCCCCCCTGCCGGACACCCCTCCCCCCTGCCGGACACCCCTCCCCCCCTGCCGGACACCCCTCCCCCCTGCTGGACAGCCCTCCCCCCTGCTGGACAGCCCCTCCCCCTGCCTGGACACCCCTCCCCCCTACTGGACAGCCCCTCCCCCCTGCTGGACATCCCTCCCCCCCTGCCTGGACACCCCTCCCCCCTGCACCCCTCCACCCTGCCCCCTGCCCCCCTCCACCCATCCCCCTATCATACTTCAATACATCCCGAAGATATTATCAAAAACACTTCAAGACATAAAATGACTATTTTCAACAAATATAACAAAATACCAAAATATATGATGCAAGAACCACAAATCAAAGACCCCTCTCAACATACATGATGTAGTATGGTAAAAAGAAATAACTGAACTTACCAAAATGTTACCATCATACAAAATGGTGCATTAAGTGTACTTTGGGTTCATATTTCTTTTTCACCCTAAGCCTATATTTTACCTACAAGAAATAAAGAAAAAAAGATCAAAATAAATCAGAAGTAATTATGTAGAGAATAAATAATTGATAAGAAATATATTTGTGTTTATGTGCCTGAATACAAACATGTATCCTGCAAAAATAGTAGATGCAAGAACCACAAATCGAAGCTTACTTGAGAGTAAAATGTTTTGTTTTGAAAAGTTCAACTATTAGAAATTAGAGCTTCCAAAATTTCATCACCAGTTGCACCCTATCTTCATCAAACTGTAAAAGGTTTATGGAAGAAAGAAGGTGATACAATCATATCGAGCACAACAATTGAGTATCGTAGAATTCAGCTCATAAAAAAGATTTTAGAATTGGAACCATAAAACAATGATTAAATTTTTATTTTATGTTTGTAAAACTACATGGGAACAAAATAATATGTTAATATCACTCTAATCAAAACCAATAACTGAGAAGTGAAGTTCACATAGATGCCCATTACCAAGAATGGATGTTCCCCCTTGCTTTTCGGATTCATGCCAACGTGCCCGCATTTGAACCAACACCAACCACCTCGTCCTATGGTAGAAATGATTAATTAGATATATGCATCAATTTGTAACAATAAAGAATTTTTTTATCTAATTACAAAAAAATCATATAACTAATATATTAAAAACAAAAGAAATGAAGAACATAGAGTTCAAACAATCACACAAAATGCATGAATGATACCCACTAGTTACTATATTAACAAATTCAACACATATTCATGGATTTTAATGTAGATGCATGTTAACATTTGAATTTCAAAAATGATTTTTAGTAAAACATTAAAATAAGCATACACACCAGAATTTCAATACAAAAAAGGTATTAAAAAAGGAAGCAACAACCAACAGATTTAACAAGATGATTTCAGCATACAAAATTTATTAAAAGGCAACTTCCAACCATTTAGTTCAACTAAAAAAAAGAAGTAAATTCTCAAGTTTAAGTAGAAAAATCACAGAATTTAAACTATTACTCCCATGGTGTAGATGCTCTATTCATTTGAGATCATTGGAAAAAATTTCCCTTCTTTTATTGTTGAATAAATACCTTTGGTTTCCAAAATTTCATCTCCTATAAGTGTAAACATATACATTAATTTATAAAATTTAAAGTTCAAAACAGAACAAAACTAGAGTAAAAACTAAGGTAGATTGGTTCAAAGTTACTATGAAATATAACTTCTCTAGATCTATAAAAATCGTTGAATCTATACTTCAAAAGATCAAAATGGTTATCCATCACAATACCTCCCACTTATGTAGAACTCTTCATGAATGTGGCCTCACTCCCTTAAACCTATTCCGATACATTGCCACTTGTTGAAAATGAGAAAACGGAGGGATTCTTGGGACCACCCTCATCCATATTCTTCAGTTCCATAATCGAGTAATGCTCACTGACACCATGGAGAGGAGGGCGCGGTGCGGAGGGCGTGGCGAGGAGGGTGTGGCGCGGAGGAGGCGTCGACGAGGAGGCGTCGGGGAGGAGGGCGTGGCGAGGAGGCATCGGGTAGGAGGGCGTGGCGAGGAGGAGGGTGCAGTGAGGAGGGTGCGGTGAGGAGGGTGCAGCGAGGAGGGAGATAAACATACATTAGATAAATAATCTAGAAAATGACTTAACATTATATGTATTGTTTAAAAAGATATTAAGTAATCATCAATATTGACTTTTTATAACTCAACCACCATTATCTAAAGTATTGTTTTTCCCTTACAATGAAAAAGTTATTAATCAATGCTATAACAGGGTTCCAGGCCCTATCTTTTATGGATGGATACTCCAGGTATAATCAGACATGGATGGCCCCCAAGGATGTAGAGTCTCCCATAATTATGGTTCCATAGGGGAATTTCTACTTTTAATTGATTCTCATGGGATAGAATAAGGCATAATCCACTTATCAACTGTCCATGCACCACATCTTCAAGCCAATTATCATGAAATTTGTGGAATGCTACTAGGATTATTTGGTGGAAAAATTATACCATATTTGGACCATCTCAAGGATCTTGGGAAATTTTTTATCTTCCTATATTTCATACACTTTAAGATAAACTCCATGAAGTTCACATTCAGGGTTACCTCTATTAGGTTTCTCCACTTTACTACAAGATATATGGTCATCGAGATTGACCCAAAGATGATCAAGTCCATCAATCAGATTCCTCCCCCGTGGAATCTCTAAGAGTTGTGGGGCCTCCAAGGTCTATTCACCTATATAAACTGATTTAATGTGAATCTAGTTGGATAGTTTAAGATCCTCTAGTTTCCAATGAATAAAGTACCTATTAAAAAATTGGATGAGGAGTTCCATATTGATTATTGATAACATTAAGCATTATCTTTTACAACTGTCAGTTTTGATTTCTTCCATTTTAGGAAAGACATTGTTCATTTATGGGAATTCCTTGGAATGATCCCTTGTAACCCATCTAACCCAAAAAAACAAAGAGGTAATAGAAAATTGTTTATAATATCATAGTCGAATGCTCCTCGATATAGAGAATAGATACTCCCCTATAGATAAGAGTTTCCTCGCAATAGTTTTTACAGTGTAGAAGTTGTGATATTATATATAGAATTATGAGACACAATTGGTGACACAAGTAAAAATCATAAAGTATATCTTCAATTACCCTATGTTTATTGGATGAATGTTGTTTTGGGAGGTGATCCTCTAGTATTTCAACATTAGGTTCATCCCATATATGGTTGTCAAATTTTAGGCAATAGAAGACTTCATGGACACACATCCACCCATGAAGAACTACCCCTGAATGTTGATTTCCCAAATGAGGCTACCCTCTTAGTGGATCATGTCAAAGAGTATTAGAAAACATGTTTTGATGGTGATTTTCAAAGATCGACTGAAATAATGCTTAATA
Organism: Viscum album; assembly: GCA_963277665.1. NCBI lineage: Eukaryota > Viridiplantae > Streptophyta > Magnoliopsida > Santalales > Viscaceae > Viscum > Viscum album. The sequence goes on from OY728134.1 coordinate 549,090,429, forward strand.
ATTCCAATCTTAATTGAGTAGGCCAGGTGGTTGTCTTTATCACACCAACACAAGACGTCCAATCATACTTTTTCCTATTTTTATAAGGTTTAACTAATGATGAGGCAAATTATTAGGCTCTCATTACTGGTCATATGTTATCAGATGATATTTATTTCCCCCAAATGGATATGAAGGGAGAATCCAAGTTATCCCTCAAATATATTAATGGTGACCGCATTGTTATGATGAAAGAGCTCATGTCCCTACTAGATCATACCCACCAACTAATGGTACAATTCCCTTCTATGATGGAGGTGAATAAAATTCCCATGTTATAGAATGGTTGAGCTGAACACTTGAAAAGTTTAGCCACATTCTTATATGATCCCGAAAATGATGATTTGACCATCCATGTGGCCTATCCAAGGGTCATTGTCCCCATTCCATTTGAGATGATGATAACAAGAACCTAAACCAACTTTCCTTTAGTGATTATATTCTATGACCCTAAAGTCACCCCATAGTAGAGGAAATAAACTATTAGATCCCTCCCTATATCGAGTATCCCTAGCATGGTACTTTCCATCGCAACTGAGCTGAGCATAAGTGAATCCACCGGTAAGCCTTGCCGTTTACACTCCAGAGTATGAATAAATTAATGCCACCCTCAAAAGATCTGGGTTTAATGAAATTATCGTATATTACAACCAAATATATGGGATACCTCAGGTTATTTTGGAGGTCAATGTTGGGTCCAAATTCACCCATCATGTGGGACTGAAGCACTCTCAACATATACTATTATTGGGATACATTTAGCCCTCCATGCTCCATAACTACACCATTTTTTCTCAGAGTTTTCATGGGTGTTAGAGACATTCAATTATTTTCCATCAACCATTATAGATCCTCCACACCACCATGTAATATTTTCCTTTTGCACTATGGGGTCTCATATCATAGGGCCATACCCACTAGAAAAATATATCCTATTATAGTTTATTCTAACCGAAATGGTATTCTTCTCCAAGTGGGAAGAAGTAGTTATCGTCAATGATGTTAAATCTATGTTTGTGATCATGTTTTTGATCTACCACACCATATATCAATTTGTATTTCTTCATTCCATTCTCAAATAATAAGGCACTAACTTTTAGGATTAGGATTTAATGAAATTTTACACGAAGTACAAAATCTGGTCCAACGTTACTACTTACTAGAATTCATAGGAAAATGTGTAGATTGAAGAATGAAATAAGAAACAATCTATTATCCTATAGAAAACACTGGGTTATAAAAAATAAGATTTGGCTTGATAATCTCTTGAATTTAATCTATACCTATTGGATGATGACTCTTAATTCCACCCCAGTGACCTCATATCCCTAGTATGTAAAACCAAGTAAGTCATTCCCATCGAGGATTAGATACCATAGATCTAAATAGATTTATACAACAACAATAGTCTAGAAATAATGAAAGAAGATCACTTGGATGATTTGGAATCCCTCATAGAGAACAACTTCCAATCATTTCCCAATCTATAGAGAAACCAAAACTAGATGAAAATATAATTCAAAAATATGGTTTTCTATGCTCCATACAATACAGTGACATGGTACTGGATCTCATAACAAGGATGATACCCAAATAAATAAACCGAAGTTGGTGCCCAAGTGGGAATGACCTTACCTCATTCATAAGGTCTATTCCAATGGGGTATACTCTTTGATCACCATATATAGAGATCGTATCATACCTCCCACCAATGTGATGTTTCTGAAGTAGTACTTCACATGAGGATACCCATGGTCCAAGAAAGACAACCTAAAAATATTTTCATGGTTCCAAGAATTATGAATATAAAAGAAGGATGATATGTAGAAATTAAGTGGTGATTGTGAGTGTGATGAGAGAAATAGACACTCTTGAATAAAAAAGAAGAATAAGGAGGAGATTCTACATGTTGTATTTAAGAATAAGAAGAGATTACCAAGCCCATGAAATATTGAGAACTTTCTGTGTTTTAAATAAAGAAAAGAAGAAGAGTAAGTTGAGTGTGCTGAATTATACCACTGGTCAATGATAGTTGGAGAAGAAGAAAGAGGAATTAAAAATTTCGGAATCAAATCATTGGTGAGTTGTGATAAATTTTTTCCCAAGCTTATAGTGTTGAGTTTGATAGAAAAATATTTAATTCTTCTTAGCAACATATTCTGAATGGAAATGGGAAGTTGAGGAAAAACCAGAGACCGAGTTTCATGTTTTGATTTTAAATATATTATGACAGTTGGAGATATATTGCATTGTATAAGGAGATTAGTTTTTTTGGAGGTGTAGTGACACCTTTGGACAACATTGTTGATCTAATTCAACAAGAGGGGGAAGGAGATAAGAAAATATAGTGAGAAGCTAGCTTGAAGATGTGCGGTGGGATGTTACATGGGATAATTGGTGTAATATAGTGATCCCACACCTAAGCAATATGTTATTCATGGGTTATGATAAAAATATTCCAGAACATTACATGTATTTATAATAATATTTTAGTTGAGAATCCATGGCTTGGATATCTCAATAATGATGAGGAGTAGGATTCTTAGGAGGGGCCTAATCTTATTCATGAGGATCGGCCCGAGCAGCAGAAATATCTTACATAAAAGAGTGGAAATATTCTTGAGAAGGATCTAATTACTACTGATATGGATTTTGAAAAAACTATTGTTAAAGATAAAGATACTGGAAATGATAAAAAAATGGAATGATAAAGATACCGGCAATGAGGTCATCTGGAGGCCGTTGGGAGGAGGAGAGTTCGTCGGAGGAGGAGATTCTATCGGGAGCAGGGGAGTTGTGGTTGTCTGGAGGAGGGGAGTCCGTCGGGAGGAGGGGAGTCCGTCGGGGGAGGAGGGGAGTTCGTCGGGGGAGGAGGGGAGTTCGTCGGGGTCGTCCAGAGGAGGGGAGTCCGTCGGGGGAGGCGCGGTCGTCCGGGGAGGAGAGGTCGCCGGGAGGAGGGGAGTGCGTCGGGGGAGGAGGGGAGTCCGTCGGCATCGGGGGAGGCGTTGTCGTCCGGGGAGGGGGGAGGCGCGGTTGTCCGGGGAGGGTAGTGTGTCTGGGGAGGGGAGTGATTCGGGGAGGGTTCCGTAGGAGGAGCCCAAGAGAATATTGGCCAAATCGCACATATAGCCACAGATGAATTTTCATCCGTTGGTATAACCATGCTATAGCCACGGATTTATAAAACTGTGGCTATAGGTCCGTGGCTATAGCTTCATTTTGTAGTAGTGTAGTGATATGAACCTTGTGAATAGTAAATATTATTTTTTTTAATGATATGAGATAATGATATCTTGATTAATTCCTCAAGTTGATATAAAATCAATTATTGTTTTAAAATTGTTATTTTTTCGAATAAATTGTGATTTTTATTTAAAATTTAATTAATCATATTCAAATAATTATTTTTAGAAAATGGAGTTCCTTTTTATTTTCTACATGTAAAAAAATGGTTAGGATGAATTTTTTGTATTTTGTTGTAATACTTGAATTTTATAGGAATAGTGAAATATGGTAAAATATCGTGTATACAAATTATTAGTTTAATACACTATTCCTAGCATCATGGCTGATGTAATCACCCATATTTTAAACTCACATGATCAAATTACTAATTGTTTCACATGAATCAATACTATTCATAGTCTTAACTAAAATAATAAACTAATTGTTAAAATAATGGAAAACCCATCCTCTCCCCCACTATAAATACCACACTCACCCCCTCTTCCTCTCATGCCACTTAAGCCTTGAGCCTTGTCTAATCTCTTCCAAATAATCTTCCCAATACCCTTCCCCACATCCAAGACCTTTTGGTCTCACCAAAAGGCCAAAACCAAGGGTCTTAATGAGGATCTCAAGGAGAAGAGATCAAGAGGTAAAGATCCTCTTTCATTTTTTTGCGTTTTCTTCTCAATTATTTTCTTTTATTATAATTTATTCTCCTCCCCTTATTCAAGAGGAATGAAATATGTAGTATTAAATATATTCTATATTTTTATCATGTTTATGTAAAAATTCCTCAACTTAATTCATATCCCTCCCCCTCTTATAAAAACATTGTTCATGATGAGTCGTTTTACCAAAATCATGGATGATGTGTTTATAATTTCCTTTAATTCCTTCAAAATTGGTTGTAAAACCATTTTAATGGATTAAAAAGATTTAAATGTGTATCATATATCCTCTTTAATTTTTTTAGTTAACATTTATACATAATATTATGTTATATAATGAAACTAGTTCGTGATTCTCAAAGAACCGCCAAAATGATCGAAACAGATATCACTAATGATTTATCTAATTATTCATACTCATACCATATAACCAAAATTATTTATGGAATAATTTAATATTTTGGAAACATATTAATTCCATTTCATTCCAATTATGTAATTTCATTTCCATATGATAATAAAATCAAATACAAACTGACCATGGAAAACATGTAAATAACGCACATGAAACAATGGAAGGAAAAAAATACTAATAATTAAATGGTGAAATAATGTTATTAAATGATCATATAAGGTGTTATAAACATTAATATGTTTCTATAAGATACTAATAACACACTTTTAACCATTATATAGGAGGTTTAAACATGTTTTAAATAATATGAACCTAAGGTAATGGAATTCTTAACCCAATTTCCATTCTTTGGATTAACCTTCTACGTCATTAATTATGTCGTATTAAAATTGTTTGTGTGATGAATTTTTTTATATTATGTTTAATTATGATTATTTACAGTATATATACATATTTCATACACTCTATTAATTCTCACTTCAATTATATGATATTTGTAAGATGTTATCCTTTTGAAGTCCCTTTTTAAAATTCTGTTTTACAAAATTCAAAAGCAATATTTTTTTGAAATTATTAATGTTATATGATTATGTTCTAGTTCTTGGGAATTATTTATAATGAAGGATGGTACCTATATCTACCTCCAATGTATTTGGTATGTGTAATTTGGAGTTCGGTCGTATGGTTACTCCAAGTGTAACTGCAATGGTTAGACAATAAGTTAGTTGTAAGGGTTACATTGTAAGGTAGTTGTGAGGATTAAAAATTATAAGGTAGCTAAGATGGTTAAAATATTATGTAAGTAATTACACAAGATACCTTTATGGTTTTATTTATGTTACTTATGTTTTTTAAAATCTATTCAAAATCTCAAGTTTCACAAAGTAAGTATACATGGGTGACAAGTACGTCGTTTTAAAAATGATTTCATACATTTACAAGTATTCATGGAATAGTGTTTTATTTCCTCTCTTTGTATCCCTTACTGAGTTTTTTTCTCATCCAATGTTTTTAAATGATTTTCATAGGTTATAAGGATGTGTAAGACAAATAATGAATCCAAATTAAATGTTATGAAGATTTTTCAAAGAAAACATGTTTTATTTGAAAAGTTTTATATTTTGGGAGAAATTGATATTGTTTTTGTGGTTACCACTCTTTATAAATGTGGAATTTTAAGTATGTATTATATTCTAATTTCCTAAAACTCTAAACCTTAGAAGATCCTCAATGTTAAAGGAAGTGTGTTCTTGACTAAAATTCAAGATTATGTAATGTAATAAGGTTGGGCCCTTATAGTTGGTATCTGATGATGGATTAGATAACTTTACGGGTTAGGATGATGCTAATAGAATACCATAAATTATTTTTACTCTATGGTTAATTTGAATGATATATAATTTAAATATTACCATGTTTCTTCGACTAAGATATGTTTGTGCAGAATGTTTTTCCATAGAGGAAACAGAGAAGTTGAAGTGGAGAGGCACCAATAGAAGGATATCCATCCAAATATATATCCTGGAATGTTTGGGATTGGAACTGAGCAGTTTTTGGTAGTAATGGATCAGATAACACAGTCAATAAATTGTACAAGCATCCATGCAATAGAATAACCAAAGCTACCACAAAAAAATATGATGATAGTGGAACATTTTATGAAGCAACTCCCTCTTGATTTCAGTGGATCTTCAAACCCTGTAGTGTCTAAAGGATGGATTAATTTCCTTGAAAAGATATTTGATGTTATGGGATGTTTAGATAATCAAAAGGTAAGTCTTTCCATTTATCGTTTTGAAGGTGAAGTTGATCAGTGGTGTTCAATGGTCAAGAATATCAGGGAAATATAGAAGATTAAATCCTTGGTGTAGGATGAATTTAAAATTCCTTTCCTTGAAAAATATTTTCATAAGGTAGTTTGAATTAGGATGGAGAAAAAATTCCTTGAATTGAGGAAAAAGGAGGAATATTCAATGGCCATGTATGAAGCAAACTTCACCCGAAAGGCAAGGTACACTCCAAATCTTATTTGAGATCTTGATAGGAAAATTAATCGCTTTTACTTAGGACTAAAGCCAAGATACCGAAGGGCATTGGAATCCTAAGAATTAAAAAGTTTTGAGAAACATGTCTGATGTGCTGAGAGGGTAGAAATGGTGTTCGCTGATGATCATGTGTAATTTGAGAACCAAGAGAATAAGAGGTCCAGATGGTAAGTGATGGGTAAGAATAATTCAAATAAATATGATGGTAAGAATGTTCAGTTTCTAGTTTGTGAAAAGTGTGGAAAAATCACCCTGGGGAATGCCTTACCAAACCAGGAAGTGTTTTCTATGTGGTAAGTTTGGACATATGGCCCGATATTATAATTAAATTGATCCTAAGACTAATCTAGAAAATAAAAATGTATAGTGTTTTAAATGTGGTGATATGTGTCATTATGAATATGCATTCCAAAAGAATGATCTGAATGATGCAAAGAAGCTATAATATAAGAAGAAAGGTGTAGTGACATCCTTTGCAGCTATGTTAATAGATTTTAGGGCATCAAACAAAGTGGTATCAGGTACTTTGTTTATTTACTTAGATTTTTCAAAGTCTTATTTGATATGGGGTCTGCACATTACTTTATTTCGGATAAATTTTCTGGTAAATTAAAGATATCACCTCAATAAATGAGACAAGAAAATATTATTAAAAAACCAGGGGGAAATATTATAGTAAAGAGGAATAAAAATAATCTTTATGTTGTTTTATGTGGAAATACATTACCTGCAAACCTTGTTTTTCTTCCCCTTAGTATAGTTTGACTTCATTTTAGGTATGGATTGACTTTAATTTTATCATTCTAAGATTTATTATAGAGATAAAGATGTTATTTTTCAAAAAAATCATTTTTATACAATAATTAACCCATACAATTGATAAAATATCAGGAAGATGATAAATTATTGAAAGATAGAAATGGATGTAATCTTTCTCATATTGTTGAAAACAAGGGAACTGTTTAGATTATTTATGTGCTAGTGGTAAATGAATATCTTGATGTTTTTTCTAATGAGTTACCTGGTTTTATACCTTATTGGGATGTTGAATTCATAATTGGCTTTGTTCCTGATGTTAATCCAATTTCAAAACCCCCTTATCGAATGGATTAAATGTAACTTCTTGAATTGGAAAAATAGTTGCAGGAGTTTCTCGATAAATGCTTCATTCATACTAGGACTTAATTGTGGTGTTCTCCTATTTTTTCCATTAAAAATATTGTTCCATGAGTCTGTTAATTGATTATATATCCTTTAGTAACATGAATTTTAAAAACAATTATCATTTTCCTCATATCGATGACTTGTTTGATCAGCTCCAAGGAGCATAGTATTTTTCGAATGTTGACCTAAGGTCTGGGTGCCATCAGTTGAAATTAAATTAAGCATAGATCCTGAATACTACATTCTATACTAGATATGGACATTATGAATTTTTTTTATTCCATTTGGGTTAACTAATGAACCTGATATATTCATGGATCATATGAATAGAGTATTTAATGAGTTCTTGGATATGTTTTTAGTTGCATTTATTGATGTCATTCTATTATTTTTCAAAAGTAAAGAGGAGCATGAAAAACATCTAAGAGTTGTTTTGAAAACATTAAAGGAAAATAAATAGTATGAAAAATTTTAAAAGTGAAATTTTTGGTTGAAACAGATTTATTTTCCTAGTAACATTGTAAATAAGGATTTAATAATATTAGATACTTCCAAAACAATCATGGTCGATGATTGGCCAAGACCTACAAATGTTACAGAGATTTGTAGTTTTCTTGGATTACTAGGTTACTACCGATGGTTTGTTAAAAACTTTTCCTGGTTATCTATCCCACTAACTAAGTTAATATGAAAATAGGTTAAATTTGATTAGATAGAAGAATGTGATGCTTGTTTTCTGGAAATGAAGAAGAGATTGGTGAATGATCAAATTTTGGATCTACCTTCCAGAAATGGTGATTTTGTCATCTAAAGTGATGCTTCATTGAATGTAATTGGTTTTGTTCTAATGCATAATTATTACATAATTTCTTAGGATTCAAGCCAACTAAAACTTCATGAGGTAAATTATTCCACACATGATTTGGAATTAGCAGTTGCGCATATTTTTCGTTGAAAATTTGGAAGAATAATTTATATATAGCCAAATGTCAAATATATACTAATAATAAAAGTATGAATTATATATTCAATTAGAAGGAATTAAACATGAGGAAAAGTAGATAGATTGAACTAATAAAGGATTATGATTTCATGATCAATTACCATCCTTGAAAAGAAAACAAGGTGGCGGATGCCTTGAGTTGAAAACATCATGCATCATTAATCACGATACATTTGAAACATGATCCCTTGATTAATTATTTGATGAATTTTGTCTTAGAAGTTGTTGGTGCAGGAAATACCTATGTTTTTTTAGGTCTTAGTTCATTCATCGTTATCATACAAAATTAAGAAAGTGTAGAAGGAAGATCACGAGCTACAAAAAAGGTAGGATTTGTTAAAATGGGTAAGTTTCCAGAATTTAACCATGATAAATATTTTGTTTTAATATTTTTAAAAAGATTGTGTGTACCTTGTTATTCCCTATTAAAGAAAGATTTATTGTGTGAAGCTCACAGTTCTTCATTTTCAGTTCATCCTAGAAGTACTAAGATGTACAAAGACCTTTGGGAGTATTACTAGTGGGATGGAATGAAAAAATATATTACATATTTTATAGTGAAATGTTTAACATATCAACAGGTAAAAGCAGAGTGGAAGTTACCAAAGGGGATGCTTCAGCCCTTTATAGTGCTAGAGTGGAAATGGGAAAACGTATCCATAAGCTTCGTGGTGTTACTACCAAATACTTGTAGAGTTAATAATGAAATTTGTGTGATTATTGAATGAATGATTAAATCTACACATTTCCTTCCTATTTGAGATACAATATCTTTGGATAATCCTTCTCGACTATTGGACATAGTGTTGCTTTTTTTCAATAATGTGTCAATATGTGTATGGTAAAAGAATGACTGAAGTGGGGGTGAGTAAAGCTTTTTTATTGACTTAGTGAGAATACCAATTTGATTATGCATTGTATTATTTGATTAGTACTATCAATAATTGTTGGTTGACAATGGTTATCAATAAGATGGGAATATCTCACTAATATCAATATGGTGAAGTTGTTCCAAAGATAATGTTACTTGGAGAATCAATATGTACTCACAAAATGACATTGGATGCCATTCTTGGACATTCTATATACAATTCAGATGATTATTGAATTGATCCTATGTTCAAAGAACTTGTGTCAAAGGTGACACAGTGTTTACAAAAATGAATTATCATCAATCTGAGGATAATTGAATAAGAATAAAAATATTATGTAAATATTTGAAGATGTGAATGTGATCATGGAAAAAGAAAAGATTTATGTAACTTCTATAAAGTGTAATAAGATCAATTATGAAAAGATGAAGAACTTGTGAAAGGTCTTGGAATTTTAAGGTAGCCATGCATGGGGTTGGAATTTGAAGGTGGCCATACATCTTAAACTTAGTATATTTTATGTGGTTACTTTATAAAATTTGTGTAGCCAACCAACCCACTTTTCTAACCTCGACCAAGGTAATACAGGACTCTAGGTCAACTGCATCCAAGGGAGGCCCACTAGGTGAGTTAGTCGGCCGCATGAGGGGCATGTGTAAGCCCCCGCAAGACTGCATGGTGGAGTCTGTTCATAGTATGTCCAAAGGCCCACATAGGAAGCATATATTGGGCATAGAGTGCACCAGTAGAGAGAAAACGGTGCAGAGCGGTTTCACAAACAAGGGATGAGTAATATAGGCTATGGACGGCGAGCATTGATTGATATATAGCACAACAGCCACACTTTAGATTTGATGTGGGACAAATGAACATGACTACTATTCATCATTTAAAAAAATGAGGAAGAAATCTCTTCCATCCATCTGATCTCACATGAGATCTCAGATGTACATCTCATCTGCGTTTAGTATCTAATCCTAGTCATCCATCATCTCATGCCTCACTAAATTAAATGATGATCGTTCAATGATTCTACAGCCACGTCATCTTCAACCTCAAAACCTCATGATGTCATAACTCTCCGAAGATGATATCGATCATCCATGATCATGATTTCTACCACCTTTGATGACTGAACTAACTGCATGAGGGTAGTCTAGAATTAACGAGATCATGCATGCAATTACATTTTCATGCATGTAATTTAATACGAAGATTATCCAGGGTTGAAGAAAATGAATTTTATGGGGCCTTTTCATTCATCCAAACTTCATGGATGATTCAAGCTACATCTTTAATAAAGATTCCATGTGATCTTTAAATGCATAAATGTGACTCAGAAGGCCACACATTTGAAAAAAGAAACATCCATATATATCAGCATATCTTTATCTACATTTGAATATTTAAAAGTTGAGGCTCTTAGATATTCAAAGATATGATTTTAATGACGTTTCTTACAAGATTTGAATGATGTGCAACTCGATGATCCTCACCTATATATAGATAATCCTTAACCAAAGGTTTAATGTTTAGAAAATTGAGAAATATATTGTTCCCAAAATAACAGAGCACTATACAGAGAGGTTCTGTGTAGTTTATGATTGCGTGAGAAAATAATGCATCCTCTTGATAACCATACACTAAGTAGAAGGATCCCATGAGTACTCAACAAGTGATTTTCACACTTGAGTCAATTCTTCAAGATCTGGTTTGTGAAGCCTTATGAGAATAGTTCACTACACCTTCCCTATTTTTGTGACACATCTAGAACCACAAAACCATCCTAGTTTGTGTGTTTGGTTAATATATCCACTAGATAGTTCTAAAGAAGAAAACCATGAATGCACGGAAGGTAGTGTAGGTATTTTCAAGCAAAGAGGAAACCTTGTTTGTTCACAAAGGAAAAATACCCATTTGGGTTTTGAGAATAAGAGGCAGAGAATTTGAGAAATCTATGAGATAATGTACATGTACACTTCCCCATGAGAAGAATAATAATCCATCACATGAAAAGCATCTTCCCATTCGGGTCTTGTGCACAAGATAAATTAGGGCATACTCCTACATGGGCAGTTTGTGTTCGGGTAACATAAAACCCTATCTAAACATACATGCATCCATGTATTCCCAAGAACATGTGAAGAAGGAAGTTCATTCACATGAATAACACACATATATTGAAATAAAACTAAACAACAAGTGTGTGCACGTAAAGAATCAAAGAAGAATGAATTGTGTGTGCATATTGAGGAAGAAGAAACCAAGTGCATAGTGCATGTGTAAATGCATGAGACACACTCATTGAACCTAGTTTATTGATACATGAACAATGTGTGTTTTGGCTAAAACACAATATATTATACATGCATGCAATCATGTATAATCACATGCATGTGTGAGAATTTAATTGAGATATCATGAGAAGAAGTTTTTAATGCCACGAAACCCATGCATGAAGTAAATTTGAATTGAGACTGAAGATGATAAGATTTACATAAGATCTTATATCTGAGTTGATAGTGTTTTAGAGTCCCAAAAGATAGAGAGAAATGATATTATGAAATATCATTCTTTTATATTAATATTCTTGAATAAGTTGTGTGCACCACTTTCACACATATAAGTGAGGCCAGGTCTTCATCAAAAGAAAGAAGAATTTCTGAAGCATTGTTTCACTATGGAAACTGATCAACACAAGTAATCAGAATTATTGAGAAAGGCCAACAGACCTTACCAAAAGGTAGTTGAAGATTCTTGAATAGGTACATGGACATGTGTGATTTAGAAAGATCATGGGGGAAGTTAATAAGATCAATCTATAGTTAATCTCATCTTCAAATAAAGGAAAAATCTTATCGTGTGATTTGGGAGAAAGGAGTACCCTAGGAGATTCAAGAGAAGAAGTATTCAGTGAGAATCTAGAGTAGTCTTGTGATAATCTAGTAACACTATGAGATGTATTCTAAATAACCTTTGGTGGGAATTAGGAGAGATAAAGTGTGACTATATATCGACCATTGTAATTTTTCATTTTATTGTAGTAGAAAATCTGTGTTTGGTAGAATAACTAACACAGCAAGGAGTGGGGCTTTGTATCAAACCTTATAAATCCTTGTGTTTAGTTCCTTTGAATTTATATCACCATCCGATGTAAGATTGAGATACACAAAAATATTTGATCGAGGCATTAACTATCCTTAAAGGTTTAATTGAAAAGAATCTATTTGTAAAAAGTTTAAAGGGATCACAAATTCACCCCCTCCCCCTATCAGTGATTTCACATTGATCTGGGAACTTCAATTGGTATTAGATAAAAGGTCACCTCTAAAAGATCCAAGGGAGTCTTTATGAAGTGAAGATTTCAGAAATGAGTGAGAAATATCAAATAGAGATTTCTTACAATACTCATAAGAATGGGAAGAAAAAATAGGCAAGGAAGCTAAAGAATAATCTTACTGCTAATAGGGATACATAGTATGCCAAAGGTAATATGGAAGGTACAACATATAATAATTATTTTTATTATTATGACTCTTCAGATGAAGCATGTTCAAGCTTTGATGATGATAGATCAATTAGTTATCTTCATTATGCACTCAGAGGACATCTGAAGAATATCCTTAGAGAATTAGAAAGACATATTTCTACAAGCATCAAATTTATTCAATATGAAAAATTACAGCTAAAATAATAAGCTTATTCTATGTAAGAGGTATCGATTAAAAGGGTTGGCATGTCCAACACTCTCACAAAACTTTTGAAAGAAAAGGAATAAATAATTTCTCTTTACAATGAAATATTTTATAAAGTTGTTGAAGAATTGAAATGAAGTATTTGTGAGAAATAATTATTTGAGATTGTATTTTTAGAATCTTTCTATGCACTTGAAAATTTGTACAAAGTTTCTATGGATTTAAAATCTTCTTAATTAGAAGACAAAACTAATAGAATAAAGGATATTGACATTTCTTTACACGAATTAAGAAATTTTCCTGAAGAAAAAATGAATATTTTTAATGATAAATCAGAAAGTAAGCTAACATTAGTTGAGGATGACAATAACTCTCTCAATATGAAGTATTTAGAGTTGGAATTGAAATTGAAGAATCATCAATCACCCCAAGCTAGAACTTCCCAAATATATGGAAGACGAGATGCATCCACTCTAGTTTTAATTGAGGAATATGATTCCAAAATGAGTACTAGACCATATTCTAATCAAATGGAAACATCCTATAATAATATGGTATCCCATAATCCAGTTATTTCTGTTTCTACTAATTCAGTTACATATGAAAGCACAGGTTGAAATCTAAAATATGGGAGGATGTGGATTAATAAAAATTTTGATACATCCATCAAAACTTCAAGGTTGGATACTGGAATGATTAATAAGAATAACTCCCAAATGGATTCTCCAAATAAAGAAAGAAAATTCCAAAAGCAACAATGCACTAAATCTAGCCAGACTAATACTATAAGAAAAAGAATGAGATTTATTGGATATTATTGGTGTTGTTGGAAGTTTGGGCATTAGGATAATAGTTGATGGAATAATGTGTCAGCATATGAAAATAATGGAAGGTTTACATTCATGGAAAGTAGATGTGATGAAATGAAGCATCCTACAATGCTAAATCAGAATGCACAGATGAAGAAGAATATATCTATCAAGAATAGATTTGAATATCTTGAAGACATCTGTGATAATTTCAATAGAAGTGGTCACATTTATGATGTGTTCTAGTATATTCTATCCATGCATCATAAATATGTTGATAATAACAAAATTCCACAAAAAAATTAATAAGAAAAGAACAATAGTTAAAAAGTCATCCATTGGGAATATTCCAAACAATGAAGTCAAGAAAACCTTGAAATAGACAATTAACAAGAATAATTTTTAGATGGATTCAAATAATGTCATATAAACCAAGAAAATATTCTTTTACTGTGGAAATAAAATTTATACCATGGATCACTACAAAAAACCCATGGAAATGAATTGAAGCAAGATGAAATTAAAAATAGAATCAATCTAGGAGAAAACATGTGTGATTAAAGACATTCCTAAAGATGATTTTGTTAAGTTACCTAAGAAAGGTAACTTGAAAGCTTTGAAGAAGCCATGTGGAAGCTCCAAACCAAAACATGTTAAGAAGTATTTTTTAGTTATATGGCCTGATCAATTGAAAGTTTCTAGAGAACTACAAAAAGATGAAGATGAAGTACTAGCTAAGGATATGGAAAAGGGGAAACAGATCATTCCACATGAAAAATAATTCCATTTAATGAGATTTTATCAACACATGACAACTAAAGTGTATCACATGTATTGTGTGGAAGGTCAAATAGGATGGACATAATTCAAAAAAATGTATAACTATTTTACCAACTCAAATATAGATGTTGAAAATTGAAAAACATGAACCAGTGGAAGCTACTTCATTACTGATAGAAGTAAGGATAAACAATCCACATAAGTTTAAAATGAATGGAAGTAAACGATCCATACTAAAAATGAAAGATCAAAATGCTAAATAGATATGAGACACCAACATGAAGAGTACTAGACACATCAGAGCTACAAGGAAATAAATTCTTTGGTTGAGAGGAAATTTTCATTCTCATTGCTCATATTAAGAATCTGACATGTGTTCCATCTTATTCCATTATACTTTTGTTATACATATGTTCTTACATTGCAGGTAATTGAAGGTGAAGGTCATTCTCAAGATTAGAATTTAATGAACAATGTGGATAATAACAAGTTGGACTGATTATTCATGATTTGAAAAATACTTGGAATGTTCAACAATGATAGATTATCAACATGAATATCTTAAATAACATCTGATGATACTTTCCACCATGTTAAATCAAAGGGATTTCACACCTCTAGGGGGATAAAATATGAAGGATATGATATCAAATATTATTTCATGAAAAATATTGAAATTCATATCATCTCTAGACGTTGAAACTTGAGGTATTCCAATCACAATTTCATCCCTTGTTCTTAACGGTATTTATCATGTTAATTAAGGGGGACTAATTGATTGATGACAACATGGGATAAAGGGAGAGATATATATTTTCATTTTAATTTTGTAATATGTTTAGTAAAGTATATGCATGATTTATAATTTCATTGAAAAATCTGATTATTTCCATTCCCTTAGATAAGAATTGAAAATTTCTGAGCTTGATTTCACATGCATGGTTATTTATGGACAACATTGAATACCTTGGTCATATCTATATTGTTTTATACACTGGGTTTGTACATGTATGCTTAGAGATAATTAACTAAAGGCACTTTGCTATGTGAACCATGTGACATCATCCCTCTCTTAGAAATATTAAAGAAGATATTCTTTAAAGGGAGGAGAACATGTTTTTGAACAATCCCCACTTAACCATTGCATTTGGTTTCCACTAAGGGGGAGAAAATATTGGCACACATATTGACTCTTACAAAGATTGATTATTATATATTTACAACAAAATAGAAAGTGTGGGATTTTTTGGAATAGTGTTTTATTTATTTTTAATAATTTTTTAGTATGTGTATAGTAAAAGAATGATTGAAGTGGTGGTGAGTAAAGCATTGTTATTGACTTCATGAGAATCCCACTTTGATTATTCATTGTATTAGTTGACAAGTACATTCAATAATTTTTGGTTGAAAATGGTGATCAATGATATGGGAATATCTCATTACTATCAATATGGTGAAGTTGTTCCAAAGCTAATGTTACTTAGAGAATCATTATGGACTCAACAAATGAAATTGTATGTCATGATTGGACATTCTCCATACAATTCAGATGATTGTTGAACTGATCCTAACTTCAAATAACTTGTGTCAAAGGTGACATAGTGTTTACAATAATGAAGTATCATCCATATGAGGATGATTGAAGAAGAAGAATATTATGTGAATACTTGAAGATATGAATGTGATCATGAAAAGAGAAAATATTTATGTGACTTTCATAAAGTGGAAGAAGATAAATGAAGAAAATATGAAGAACTTCTAGATGGGCTTTTCATTTTAAGGTATCCATGCATGGGGTTGGAATTTAGAAGGTGTCCATGTATCCTACACTTAGTATTTTTTATGTGGTTACTTTAAAAACTTTGGGAAGCCAACCAACCCACTTCGCTAACCTCGACCAATGGAATGTGGGACTATAGGTCGACCGCACCCAAGGGAGGCCCGCTAGGCGAGTCAGCCTGCCACATGAGGGGCATGTGTAAGCCCCCGCAGGAGCGCATGGTGGAGTCTATGCGTAATATGGTCCAAAGTACTATAGAGGAAGCATAGATTGGGTGTAGAGTGAACCCACAGGGAGAACATGGTACGAGGTAGTACTGTGGAGGGGGGAGGAGTAATCTAGGCTATGGGTGGAAAGAATTGATTGATATACTGCATGCTAGCCATGCTTCGAAGTCTATGTGGGACAAATGAACATGAATATTTTTCAGCATTTAAAAAACACAGAAGCAATCCCCATCATCCATATGATCTCATGTGAGATCTCAACCACACACCTCATCCGTACTCACCATCAAATCCTATCCATCCATTATCTTGCGCCTCACCAAATTAAATGAAAATTGTTCGATGATTCTATAGTCGCATCGTCTTTAGCCTCCAAACCTCCTGATTTCACAGATCACCGGTATGAAGTTGATCATTCATGATCATGATTTCGGCCACCTTTGATGATCGAACTAACTGCATTTGGGTCATATGGACTTAAGGAGATCATGCATGTAATTACATTTTCATGCATGCAATGTGACATTAATATCATCCAGGGCCGATGAAAATGAAGTTGTCAAGGCCTCATCATTCGTCTAAAATTCATGGATGATTCAAGCTTCATTTTAAATGGAGATTTCATGGGATATTTAAATGAATGCACATGACTCAAAAGGCCGCGTGTTTGAGAAAGAAATATCCATATATCTCTATATATCTATATCCATGTTTGAATATTTCAAAGTTGAGGCTCTCAGATATTCAAAGATATGATTTGAATGATGTTTCTTGTGGGATTTTTATGTGCTGAAACTCGATGATCCTCATCTATAATTATAGAATCCTCAACCAAGGGTTTAGTGTTGAGAAAATTGAGAAATATCTCATTCATGAAAGAATAGAGCACTGTGTAGAGATATTCCACATAGCTTCTACTTGCGTGAGGAAATAAGGCCTCCTCGTGATAACCCTACGTGAAGGAGAAGGCTCCCAAAAGCAATAAAAAAGTTTTTTGAACTCTTGAGTCAATTTTTGAAGATCTGGTTTGTGAAGCCTTATGAGAATAGTGTTTTGAACCTTCCCTGTTTTTACGGCACATCCAGAACCAAGAAACCATCATGGTTCATGTTTTTGGTAGAGATATCCACAAGACAGTCATGAAGAATAAAACCTTGCATGAACATAAGGAAGTGCAGGTATTAGCAAGCAATAAGTAAACCCAGTTTGTGCACACATAAAAAATACCCACTTAGGTTTTGAGTGTAATAGGTAGATACTTTGAGAAATCTACGAGACAATGTATATATACACTTCCCCTTGAGAATAATAAGAATCCAATGCACACAAAGCATCTACCCATTTGTGTATTGTGTGTAAAAGAAATTAGGGCATACTCCTATGTGGATAGTTTGTGTTTAGGATACATAAAATCCTATCTAAACATATATACATCCATGCATGCCCAAGAACATGTAAAGAAGAAAGTGCATGAACAAGCATAACACACATATATTGAACTCAAACTAAACAACAAGTATGTGTTCGAAAATAACCAGTGAAGAAAGAATTGTGTGTACATATTGAGGAAGAAGAAATCAAGTGGGAAGTATATTTGTAAATGTATGAGACAGACTCATTGAACCAAATTTATTGATATAAGAATGGTGTGTGTTTTGGTTGACAAGCAACAAATTATACATGCATACAATCATGCATAATCACAGGCATGTGTGATAAGTCAATTGAGATATCAATACAAGAAGTTTTAAATTCCATGAAATCCGTGAATCAAGTAAATTTGAATTGAGACTAAAGCGGAGAAGATTTAAAAAAGATCTTATATCTAAATTTACAGTGTTTGACAGTCCAAGAAGACAGACATATCTGATATTGTGAAAGATCATTCTTACATATTAATATTCTTGAAGAAGTTGTGTGCACCACTTTCACACATATAAGTGAGGTTAGTTCTTCATCAAAATAAGGAATAATTTCCCAATTATTGTTGCATTGAGGCAACTTATCAACACAAGTGATCAATATTATTGAGCATGGACAATAGACCTTACCAAAATGCTATTGAATATTCTTGAATATGTACACGGGAAAGTGTGATTTAGAAAGCTCATAGGGGGAGATCATAAGATCAATATATAGTTAATCACATCTTAAAATAATGTAGGAATATTCTCATGTGATTTTTGATCAAGTATTACCTTTTGAGATTTAGGAGAAGAATTCTTCAGTGAGACTCTAGATCAGGTCAGTGAGACTCTAGTAACACTTTGAGATACAGTATAAAGAACCTCCTATGGGACTCAAGAGAGATATTATGTGACTCTGTATTGACCATTATAATTGTTCATTTGATTATAGTGGAAAATATGTGTTGGGTAGAATAACCAACACAGAGAGAAGTAGGTATTTGTACCAAACCTTGTAAATTCATGTGTTCTGTGCCTTTGAATTTACAGCATCATTCGAGGTAAGGGTGAGAAACAAAAAAAGAGTGGATCGAGGATTTAATGAGACATAGATTTTTAATTTAAAATAATTGATTTGTAAATAGTTTAAAGTGGTCACAGATTCACCCCCTCCCCCCCCCCCCCCTCTCTGATTTAACACTGATCTGGGAACTTCATCCATTGTACCTCAAAGAGATTATCAGGTTACATAGAGTGACTCCTTCCATTGTGTCTGACTAGGATCTCAGGTTCACTTCTAATTTTTGTAGGGGCCTTCAAAAGTCGTTGGGAATAGAAATAAATTTCAATGCATCTTTTCATCCTCAATCATATGGGAAGTCAGAATGAATGATTCAGACTTTGTAGGATATGCTTCGATCTTATTCAATGGACTACCAAGGAAAAATGGTATCATCATCTTTATTTAGTTTGAGCTTTCTTATAATAATATTTTCCATTCTAGTATACAGATGGAACATTTTGAGGCATTTTCTAGGAAGCAGTATCGAACTCCAACTTTTTGGGATGAATTCAGGGAAAGGAAGTTGATAGGAATAGAATTAGTAGAGGAAGTGGATAAGAAAGTGAATATGATCTAGAAAAATATGAGGACAGCTCAGAGTAGGCAGAAAAGTTATGAAAACAATAAGAGGAGAGACTTTTCTTTTGAGGTAGTTGATCATGTTTTTATTATAATGTCACAATGGGAAAGTGTTATCTATTTTGTTAAGAAATGAAAGCTAAGTCCATGGTTCATTGGACCTTATGAAATCCTAGATAAAGTTTGACCAGTCGTCTACTAAGTATTTTTTCCCCAGAGTTTATCGCAGGTACACAATGATTTTCATGTTGCAATATTGAGAATGTATGTGCCAGATTCATCTCGTATCTTGAGCCCAGAAGTAGTTTAACTGGAAGAGAACCTTTCTTATAAAGAGAAATCTATTCAAATTCTTGATCATAGAGAGAATGTATTTTGGAATAAGGTAATCCACCAGGTAAAGGTTTTTTTGGAGAAACCAAGCGGTTGAAGAAGCAACATGGGAATCTGAAAATTCATTGAGAGTAATGTACCCTCACCAGTTTAATAAGTAAATAAAATTACATGGACGTAATTTCCTGAAGATTGGAAGAATGTAACACCCTAAGGTTTTAAAAATAAATTAAAATTCATGAAACAATGAGTCTCTTCATAATGGGACTTTTTTTTAAAGAGATAATTATAAACTATTCATTAAACATAATTTTTCTACTTCTATGATTTTAATTTCAAACAACTGACATCTATGGTTGAGATTAGTAAGTTATTTGGGGTCTGATAGAACTAATGGTTTTCTGGTGAATATCAATATACCCTTATGAATAGTAATATGAAGAGTAATATGACCCTTATGAATAATAGATCTTATTATTTTTTATTTTCTTAAGGCTATAAGATAACAAGATCTTGATTAATTTCTCAAGGTGATATAAAATCAGTTAATGTTTTAAAATTCTTATTTTTTTGAATAAATTATGATTTTTATTCAAAATTAAATTAATCATATTTAGAAAATTATTTTCAAAAAATAGTGTTCATTTTTGAATTCTGCACATTTAAAAATGGTTAGAGTGATCTTTTGGGATTTTTCTGAAATAATTAAATTTTTTATGAATAGTGAAATGCAGTAAAATATTGTGTATACAAATTATCAGTTAAATAAACTATTCTTAGAATCATGGAATATGTAAGAACCCATGGTAACAACTCAATTATAAAATTAAAATTTCAGACACATGATCAATACTATTCATAGTATTTAGAAAAAATATTAAACTAATGATTAAAATAATGTAAAACCTCTCCTCTCCCCCGCTATAAATACCACCCTCACCCCCTCTTCCTCTCACAACACTAAAGCCTTGAGACTTGCCTATGTTCTACCAAATACTCTTCCCAAGTCCCTCCCCCATGTTTAAGACCTTCTAGTCTCACCAAAATCCCCAAACCAAGATCCTTAAGAAGGATCCCAAGGAGAAGAGATCAAGAGGTAAAGATCCTCTTTCATTTTCTTGTGTTTTCTTCTCAATTATTTTCTTTTTTTATACTCTCTTACACTACCCTTATCTAGGAGGAATTAAAGATACATTATTATATATATTCTGTATTTGTATAATGTTTATGAAAAAAATCATCAACTTACTTCATCTCCCTCCCCATCTTATAAAAACATCGTTCTTGAAGTGTCGTTTTACTGAAATCTTAAATAATGTGTTTGTAATTTCCTTTACATCATTCAAAACTGGTTATAAAACAATTTTAATGGTTGAAAAATATTTTAATGTGTATGATATATCCACTGTCATGTTTTGGAGTTAACATATATACATAATATTATGTTATATAATGTAACTAGCTTGTGATTATCAAAGAACTGCCAGAATAATATAAACAGATATCACTAAAGATTCATCTAATGATTCATCCTCATAACATATAACCAAAATAATTTATGGAATTATTTAATATTATGGAAGCTTATGAATACCATTTCATTAGAATTATATAATTTCATTTCCATATGATAAGATAATCAAATATAAACCGACCATGGAAATCATGTAAAGAACACACCTGAAACAATGGAAGGAACAAAATACTAATAATTAAAGGGTGAAATGATGTTATGAAATGATAATATAAGGTGTTATAAACATGAAAATGTTTCTATAAAGACATTACTAACACTCTTTTAACCATTATATATGATATTTAAACACTTTTTATGTAATATTAACCTGAGGTAAGGGAATTCTTAACCCAATTTCAATTCTTTGCGTTAACCTTCTACTTCATTAATTGTGTGGTATCAAAATGGTTTTTGTGATTATTTTTGTTTATATTATGTTTAATTATGTTTATTTATAGTATATATACATATTTCATCCACTATATTAAGTCTCACTTCAATTATATGATATTTGTAAGGGGTTTTTCTTTTAAATTCCTTTTTTAAAATCATGTTTACAGAATTCAAAAGCAATGTTTTTATGCAATTATTTATGTTGTATGATTATGTTATGGTTATTGAGAATTTTTTATGATGAATTGTGTGACCTATATATATACCTCCAATGCATTGGGTATGTGTATTAGAGGTTGACTGTATGGTTACTCCAAGTGTAACTGTGATGGTCACAAAATAAGGTAGTCGTGATAGTTACATTGTAAGGTAGTCATGAGGGTTAAAATTTATAAGGTAGCCAAAAGGGCTACAAGATTTTGTAAGTAATTTTCCAATATACCTTTATGGTTCAATTTATGTTCCTTATGTTTTGTGTAAATCTCATCAAAATATCAAGTTTCACAAAGTAAGTATATATGGGGGATAGGTATGTCTTTTTGAAAATTATTTCATACATTTATAAGTAGTCATAGACTACTATTGTCTTTACTTATATTTATATCCCTTAATGATATTTTTTTTCTCATCCCATGTTTCTAAATTATTTTAATAGGTTATAAGGATGTGTAAGACAATGAAGGAATCCAAGTTAAATTTTATGAAGATTTGTCAAAGAAAACATGTTTTATTTGAAAAAAAAAATATTTTGGAAGAAATGGATACTATTTTTGTGGTATCCTCTCTGTATAAATGTGGAATGTTAAGTATGTATTATATCACAATTCCCTAAAACTATAAACATTAAAAGATCCTCATTATGAAATTAAATGATTTCTTGACTAAAAATCAATATTATGTAATGTAATATGGCCAAGTCCTTATAGCTAACCAATAGGCTAGAACTATGATGTGATCAGAAAACTCAATGGGAGATATGTATCATGGAAAAATATTTCCCTTATTCCAAAACCTCTTTAATTTCTTCAATAGTGATATATGTTGGAATAGTTTATCTCTAAAATTAGACTCTATGTCTCATCAACGCTCTATTGTACATATTTTCTATCAACATTGTGTGGATTTCATATGACATTGAATGGTTTGAACCCTGACTATCATCTCTGGGATAAGATCAGTTACCATAATATTCCACTCCCCAGCATTATCCTAGCATTTTATAGTCTAAAAATACTTCCCATATAGAGCATCATATGTTTCTATTTTAATTCTATAATATATTATATTGTTATATGAGACCTACACTAGGGGAAGGTGTTGATCCCAACATCCTTAGAAAACCATTGAACATGACCTAAATATATCATCATTAGTATTAATGTTTCTTTTAGACTGAACATCCATTTGAGCATGATAAGTAGTACTAAAAATCATCTCTATATTGAACTCTTGAAGAAGGATTCTCCAGAACCTTAAGTTAAACATTAGATACCAATCTGATATAATGTGGACTGTAACTCTATGTCATCTTACAACTTCCCTAATGTATATCATGAAGAGTTTTCTAAGAGATAAATCATACATGATAGTAATGAAATGTATTAACTTCGTAAGGTGATCAGAAATCTCCCAGATGGAGTTATTTTCCTCAGATGTCATGATATTCTTATAATGAAATCCATGATTTTGGTTTTTCCATTTTCATATTGGCATGGGAAATAGTTGTAACATAACCTTGGTCTTCTATCATTTAGATAGAACTTTTTGACATACCAATCATCATGATACAAATTCTACAATCTCCCTCTCCATCTTATATCATCATATGTTTTTCCTTAGATCTACATACATATTTTTACATAATAGATAAATTATAGCAACTCAAGCCTTTTATATATAAAATTACATGATTTTAAGCATAATTTATACATTACAGTACATTCCAAAGATCGTTAAGACTAGTGTCTTGGAAGACTAGGTACATATAACATAAAACATGGGGCTAAAAAACATTTCTTTATTTAATATCCATAAAGAGATCCTAACTTACTTTGAGCCCTTACATCTTCATAGGGTACCCTGGGGAACACATGAACAAAGGGATGAGCTGAAAATCCTAGTAAGGGAATGAACATAAAGATACGTCTTAAGCGCATGAGTTAGGAGGCATGACATAATGATATCCAAAGCATGGAACATATAAAATCGTATCATATAAGCATAGGATCATATAAACATGGGATAATATAAATGTGTAAGAATCATAAAACATATATTTAGTACGGTTCAAGGCTAACCACAAATCCGGTTTCCCATTTTAGTACGAGTCAAGGCTAACCGCCAATCTCGTTTCACATTGCAGCTCATGAGAATTAACTTTACCCAATGCATTGGAGCGCTATCTGGGTGCACCCATATCAAAATTTTCATTATTATTATTTCCACATAAATATTCCTTCCACATAAATAGTCATACATAATCAACCATACATAAAAATAAGGGTACCCAAGGAAAGAATTAGGTACCGCAATCATGACATAAATCATAACAAATGAGAGTATCAGGTAAGTGTCCATGAAAGAAAGGGATTAGAACATACATGGATGTTCATAGGGTAAAATAGGATTATAACATGGTATGTGATGTCATACAGAAGTGAAAAAATATAAGTAATGTATTTGAGAAACATTTTCATTAAAACATTTTTGTACGGTTTTAAGGAAAATACTATAGAGCTTTTAAAATGGAAAAGATGAAAATATTTTATATAAAAACATAATTGAACCAAGAAGGTTTTAATAAAAAAAATACTGATTTTATAAATACAATGGTGTCTTAAAACATATTATAGATTGAACTTGATATTGGGTAAAAATTTGGGAAGTTTCCTTAAAATAGGTTTTCTTATCAGAAAGTTCTAAGGAGTGAATCTTTTAAAAACATGTATATCCCCAAAATAGAGTGATGAAAGGCTCTTCATAAATGAATTTGGTAAAACTACACAGCATTTATGATATGTACATAATCAGATAATATAACATCATTTTGATATATAGAAACATAAGGCAACCCAAAAGAACAAAGAAGGTTCGGGTAGAATTTGTTATGGTTTATCGGCATGGTGTCGGGTGTAACTAATAGGGTTTTATGAGAGAGAAAAGGGGTTTCTCGCCACATAGACATCATGAGTCCAGTATGGGGGAGGTGAGAAAACATACCCCATCATTTGGTATTACACACAAAAAGTCATAGCATAGAGGAAAATATTGATTAAGATTGAAAAGGAGAGGATCCCTTACCTTAATTCTGTTGGTGTTCTCAACTTGTTATTAAAGACCTCTTGAGACTTCCTCCTTTGAGAACCTCTTAAGGGGAGAGTTTTTGGTATTTTGAAGAGGATAAAAGTTTTTGTACATGGGGAAGGATATTGGGGAGAGATTTGGGCAGAATATTTGCAAGGCACAAGGCTTGAGAGGAGTGAAGAGAAGAGGTGTGAGGGGGGTTATAGTGGAGGAGAGGAGGGTTTTCATAATTTTTTAATCATTAGTTTATTATTTCTTCACAAGAAAAGGAATAGTGAGTATTCCATGACCAAGAACAGTAATAAATTCATGTTACTTTGAACCAATTGGTCTTACATCATCATATCATC
The DNA here is from genome assembly GCA_963277665.1 of Viscum album. Taxonomy (NCBI): domain Eukaryota; kingdom Viridiplantae; phylum Streptophyta; class Magnoliopsida; order Santalales; family Viscaceae; genus Viscum; species Viscum album. The sequence goes on from OY728134.1 coordinate 549,116,097, forward strand.
ATCAATGACTCAATAAATCCCTTATTTAGCATTTATCATGAATTATCGCATTTTACTATTCATCAAAAAATTCAAGTATTTTAGAAAAATCCCAAAAAATCACCCTACCATTTTTCGACGTGTAGAATCCAAAAATGAAGTCCATTTTTGAAAAATAATATTCTAAATATGATTATTTTAATATTTAATTAAAATCACAATTATTATTAAAAAGTAGTTTTAAAACATTCATTTACTTATTCTAAAATATAGGTATATCATACATTCAACTTGAATATTATTTATATATTATCATAGGTAAGGTTACTATTCATTAGGGTACATCACTATTCATAAGTGTATGTTACTATTTTTAAGGGTAGGTTACTATTCACCGAAAATTAAGTTTTTCTTATCGAACTCCAAATAACTTACTGATTGCAACCGTGTATGTTGGATTTTAGAAATTTCAAACACAGAAGTGACAAACTTATGTTTCAAGGTCACTTAGCACTTAGTAGTTCATTATGTTGTGTTTTCATGTGATTTTATGACATATTTATAAGAAGGTAATTTCCATTGGAAAACATTAGGTTGTTACATTCTTCCCCCTTATGAAATTTTTCCCTCGAAATTTCATTTTACATTATAAGACAGAAATAGGTGCGGGTACTTTTCCTTCATTGCTTCCTCCAGTTCCCATGTTGCCTCTTTGTATATATGTTTTTGCCATAGTACCTTCACCATATGAGTAGTCTTGTTGTGTAGAACTTTGTCTCTACGATCCAAGATCTTCATTGGATGCTCCTCATAGGAAAGATCATCCTCCAACTGTACCACCTATGAAGAGAGTACATGTGAAGGGTGTAGTATGTACTTCCTTAAGAGGGATACATGAAAGACATCATGTACTTTGGCCATGGTAGCTGGAAGTGCTATTCGATAGGCCACAGCCCCGACATGATCAAGAATCTCGAAGTGGCTGATGTACTTTGGACTTAAATTCCCATTCTTTCCAAATCTCATGACCTTATTCCATGGAGATATGCGTAGAAATACCGTGTCTCCAACTTTAAACTAAAAGGTATTGTTGATGGTTATCTGCATAACTGTTTTGTTGACTTTGGGATACCTTGATATGTTGTTGAATGGTTTTCACCTTCTCCACCATTTCTTCGACCATTTCAAGTCCTACCAGCTTACACTCACCGACTTCATCCCAACACACTGGTGTTCTACACCATTTCCCATAAAGTTCTTCATATGGTGTCATTTGGATTCTCGAGTGGAAACTGTTTTTGTAGGAGAATTCAACCAGTGGAAGATGTTGGTCCCATACTCCTTTTAATTCCAAATAACACGCTCTCAACATGTCTTCTAGTGTCCAAATAGTTCACTCAGATTGGTCATCAGTTTGAGGATGATAGGCTATACTAAAGTTCAGTTCAATTCTTAGAACATGTTAGAGACTTTTCCAGAACTTTGATGTGAATCTAGGATCACGGTAAGATAAAATAGATAGTGGAACTCCATGTAGCCTTCCACTTATTTGATATAAATCCTCTCAAGTTGATCCAATGAGAAGTCCTCTCGAATCATGATAAAGTGAGTTGTCTTTGTAAGACGATCCGCAACAACTCATATAACAGTTTTTCCTCTGGATGTCCTTGGTGTCCAGTGACAAAGTCCATGGTAATGTTCTCCCACTTTCATGCTTGTATGGGTAGTGGTTTCATCATCCCCTTAGAAATTTTTCTCTCAGCCTTCACTTTCTAACATACCAGGCACTTAGATGTATATTCAGCAATCTCCCTGTTCATATTGTCCCACCAAAAGTTTTCTCAGAGATATTGATACATCATTGTGCTCCCTGGGTGAATAGAGATGGTCGAGCAATGTTCATCATTCAATAACTCCTTATTTATCTCTGGATTGGATGGTACACAGAATCGTATCCCAAATCTTACAACTCTTTCCTCATCAATTTTGAAATTAGAGTATTTCCCTTTTCTGGTAGCTTCCACCCTTTTCCGAAGTTCCACATCCTTTCTTTGAGAATCCTTTATTTTCTCTAAGAGGGATGGTTGAGCAATAATTTGAGAAATGATTTATTGTGTTCCTCCCTTAATGATTCCTAGGTCCATCCTTTGCAAATATAAGAATATTGGATCCTTCTCAATTCTCATCATTGATAAAGATGCAGGATCCTTTCTACTTAGAGCATCTACCACCTTGTTTGCCTTATCGGGATGGTAGTGGATTGAGAAGTCATAATACTTGATGAGCTCTATCCATCTTCACTGTCACATATTAAGCTCTTTTTTTAATATATATTTGAGACTCTTGTGGTTCTTATATATCTCACACTTCTCCCCATAGAGATAATGCCACCTAATTTTCAACACAAAGATCACCGCCTCCAACTCCAGATCATGCGTGGGATAGTTTTTCTCATGGATTTTCATCTGCCGTGAGGCATAGACTATCACTTTATCATTTTGAATTAGCACAAAGCCTATGCCTTTCTTAAAAGCATCATTATACACCACAAAGAGTTCTCCACTTATAGGGAGTGTGAGTACTAGCATAGTGATAAGCCTCTTTTTCAACTCCTTGAAACAGTCTTCACATTCATGTGTCCAGAAAAACTTTACTCCATTCTGTTTCAGTCTGGACATTGGGTTTGACAATTGTAAAACGTTCTTCACAAATCATCGATAATAACCAGTTAGACTCAAAAAGATGTGGATCTTCGTTATAGAAGTCGGTTTAGGCCACTCTTCAATTGCCTTTGTCTTGGAAGGGTCCACAGATATCCCTTTGCTGGTGATAACATGCCCCAAGAATGATACTTCCTCCATCCAAAAATTACATTTATTGTACTTTTCATACAACTTATCCCTTCACAAATTCTTTAACACGGTATTCAAATGCTCCGCATGTTCCTACTTGCTCTTGTAGTATATCAGAATATCATCAATAAAGACTACCACAAATTTGTCGAGGTAATCTCTAAAGACTCTATCCATTAAATCCATGAAAATTTCTAGAGCATTAGTGAGCCTGAAGGGAATCACTATGAATTCATAGTTCCCATACCTTATTCGAAAGGCAGTCTTGGGAATATCTTCCTTCCTCACCTTTAGTTGGTGATATCCCGACCAAAGGTCCACCTTAAAGAAATAACTGGCCCCATGAATCTGATAAAACAAGTCTTCTATCTGTGGAAGGGGATACTTGCTCTTTATTGTGATTTTATTGAGCTCATTATAATCAATGTAGAGGAACATTGATTCGTCCTTCTTGACGAAGAGGACTAGCATACCCCACGGTGAAGCACTCAAGCATATAAAACCATTCTCTATATTCTCTTATAACTGTTTCTTCAGCTCTTCCAGCTCTATGGTGGCCATTCTGTAAGGTGTCTCTGAGATAACTAGAGATCCAAGGATAGTTTCAATTAAGCACTCAACCTCTCAGTCAGGAGGAAGACCATGTAAAGACCCGAAAAATTCAAGGAAATTTTTTTTATTAATTTTCTTGGGAATTTTACAAGAACGCAGTTTCTAACGGCACCTAATTCTGAGGCCCGGTGTGCCCAGAATCTTTTTCCGAAGTTTAGCTCAGGTACATTCAGTGAACGAACGAGCGGGTTTTTCTAACTTTTGAACTGGTGATCGGAATCAAAGTCTGAGGGCACCGATGGAATCACAGTGCAGGTATTTTCTTAGAAACACCTCTTCTGGAGTTGCGCTTGCTCGGGTGTGGATTTTAATTTTTTTGGGGTTATGTTAAGAAATAAAATAAAAGTGGTACAACCAATTTTTATTTTATTTTAACTTATGTTAAGTGGATGATGTGGGACCCACAATATCCTACCCTCTTGGTAGGATATTTGTGAGGTGGGGTCCACATGAGCCCACCGTTTCTTTTCTTCTAAGTAACGCATCCGCACCCCCCTTTTAAATGAAGTCAACTCTTACGTTTAATCTGGATATTAAAAGCCCCAATTAATTGGGCAGTTTTAAACTCCTCAATTAATTATTCATTTCGTTTCTTTTGAAATTCAAACGTTGGATTTTGCATTAATAAAATAAGACAACTCTTATTTTATTTTGGTTGGGACTTGTTGCTTGAGAGGTTTGGGAGAAAAGCTAAGGGCGGCTTGAAGATCTTCATCTTCTTCGTCGAGGAACACAAAGAACGCGAAGAACGCGAAGAACGCACCGATCTCCGATGAAGAACGTTGAATCCTTGGATATCGACTATGCGACGCCATGTACCGCGATACCATGTACCACGACGCCAACGACGCCTTCTTCCGCGACGATTCTACTTTCGCGATGCCTCCTCCCGCGACGGTTATTTCTGTGACGAACCTTCGTTCAAGCTATGCTCGAGGTAGGTATTTCTTTTATTGTTGATGATATTCGTGTTTTCATCTGTCATCATTCCTCGTACTTTTGGACCACCCTTTACCAGTTAACGGGAGGAGGCTGGACCGCACAAACACGGACGACCCTCCTCCCCTTTTTATCTTGTCTTTCTTATGGTGGAATGGAACGAGGATGGCACGGTGTTGTCGCACCATGCGGGGTCATGCGGCAAGGTATGAGCGGCACCGTCGCGCCGCGCCTTTGAATTGAACAAGAACGCGGCGCCGTCGCGCCGCGCCGGAGAACCTCGAAGGCACCGCGGCCGGAGCGGGGCCGCGACGGAGGGGCGCGGCACCATCACACCGCGCCGAACGGTCCAAGGCCACGGCGAAGCAGGGGAACCGGCAGCCAGAATCGGGCCGCCGGCATTGGAGCAAGGGGGACCGGCCTTGCCGGTCCCATGGCGGCAGAAGCCGGCTGGCCGGATCGGGCCGGTCGGACAGTGGAAGAGTCGGGGGTTCGAAACCCCCGGGTGGCCGGACGTGAGCGGCCCCCATTATGGGGTCGCGGTTACAACAAGCGGGGGGCAGCCCCCCCCCCCCCCCACCCCGCATCCCGAACAGCTCGGCCGTTCGGCCGAGCCACCTGGCCAGCGCGTCGGGCTGCCGAGTCGGGCCATGCCCAGGTCGGGCCGCGCCTAAGTGGGTCGGACCGACCCGGTTCGGGCCGGGCCAGGGGGTCTCGGGCCGGGTCGGTCCGGGCCCGAAACCCCCACTTCCAGACCTCTCCCGGTCTTTTGCCCATGACTTGGGTTGCGGACCTCCGATCGACGCACCGTTAGTTGTGTAGCGATCCTTGGATCAAGATGGTCGTTTCAGTATATTACACTCAAGGTTTCGGAGTACCTTGGGTCCGGCCGGGTTGGTTCGTACACGAAACCAACCGGGCCCTCGAAGCGGAAACGCTTATAACTTGAGCTCCGGACATCCGATTGACGTGTTGTCGACTTTGTTGGATTCCTTTAAGTGAGATAGACCTTTTGGATTACTCCGCTTGAGGTTTGGATGCAGTTGGAGTATAGTCAGGTTGGTTTTGACTTAAAAACCAACTGGGCCCCTGGGAAAAAAAAGCCAATAACACTCAGACCGGGCGTCCGAATGACGTGTCGTCTGTGACGTTGAGTTCCTATTGACGATACCGAACTTTTGGATACATCAACTCCAGACTATGTGCCAGTTGATGTATCATCCCTTCGACTCTTGGAGCGAACCCTCCGAAATGATCTTGCTGTGTGCGGGAACCCTAGAGCTAGTTGCGACTGCGACGACGATGACGACTGTGCAGAAATCTTCCGTGGATTCGACGACGATGACTACAGCACTCAGCGATCCTATGTGGATCAGTGCCACCGATCCTGTGTGGGTCAGATCCTGTGTGGGTCAGAGCTCAGCGGTCCTGTGTGGGTCAGCGCCTACAGATCCTGTGTGGGTCCGATCCTGTGTGGGTCATTGCGGGGGTTAGTTACCTATCGATCCTTTATGGGTCATTGCGGGGGTTAGTTACCTATTGATCTTGTGTGGGTCAGATCCTTTGTGGTTCATTGAGGGGGTTAGTACCTATCGATCCTTTGTGGGTCCGATGGCTTAGATGAATCAGTGGCAATATCCGATCATCTCTATCGCCATACGAAGAAGTATAACTGTGTGAGATGAATCATGTTTTGCTTTCATATGTGGATTGTGTTGTGCTATCCTATGTGGATTACGTTTTGCTTTCCTGTGTGGACTGAGTTGTGATTTTCTATGTGGACTGGGTTGTACTTGATCTCAGATGTTGGAACCGAACTGGAATTGATGACTTAGGTATATGTATGGGCATATACCTAAGTAGTTTCGGATGTTACTTCGTGATTGTATCTTTCCTTTGTGGATTATCCTATGTGGATTCTGGGAGACCTTTGGGGGTCTCGGGGTCCCTACTGAGTAGCTTATACTCACCCCTGCATGGGCTATGCCCGCACTACGTTGTGTTGGATGCAGACGACGGACAGTGCTGATCGTGGTGGAGACTTGTGGAGCAGGTCGGTACCTGGAGGTGGACCACTGGGCGGGACGTACTCGGAGCGGACGGCTGGACCCGAGGAGCTGTGGAGGCTATCTGTACCCTCCCTTTAGGTGGGACTTTCAGTGGACGGCACGACATTGCGGCTTTACTTTTCAGTTGCTATTTTCCTTTTCAGTTGTTGTACTCCCTTTTTCAGTTGTACTTTACTTTCAGTTTGGGTTTGTATTCTGGCCCACTTACTTTTCTGCACTTACTGTTGTACCCAGTTTTTACTTAGTGTTTACTTCTGCTTTCTTGCTCTGTGGTGTTGGTTTACTTTACAAAGGCAATGCCTTCCCTTTTATCGGGAATTACACCTTGGTGCTAGTCGCCATCCCCTGGCCTATGGAAGGCGGGCTTGGGGTAGTCACGGCACGGGCCCCGAGGACGGTTCGTGACAAATTGGTATCAAATGAGTTCGGTTCTACCGCATAACTCAGAACTCTGATCTTTTTCTATATAAAGCAATAGTGTTAAGATTATTAAGTGTGGTTATCAGCCCAGGGAGTCCAGTGTTGGTGCGGCGGTAGACGTATCCGTACACCATGACCCTGACTTATGATTTCCAACTTAATGCACGGAAACATTGATTGCATGTGTGTTTCAAGTTTTCTTTGTGATTACTTTATGTCAGCTCGCCAGGTATACTGTTTGACTTTGGCGCACTTGTTTCTTTTCATGATAGCCCCACGATGGCAACCATCTAGGGTTCTGAGAGTTGTGCATGACGACAGCCCACCGAGCGACGAGGCCTCGGTATAGGGCCCTTTGACAGCAAAGGCACCGGCGGTACCGCTACCCGCCGAGCCACCGATGCTACCAGCCCCAGCCGCTAATGATGCACGTCGCCTTAGTGCACTGCACGAGTTTCAATGCCAGCGACCGCCCAGGTTCCGCGGGGAGATGGACCCCCAGGCAGTCGAGGATTGGATGGAGGAAGTTGTATGGGTTTTCAGGTTAGTGAGGACACCAGCAGACCTCATGGTGATCCTCGCAGCGAGCCTCCTGCACACGGGAGCAGGAAGATGGTGGAGCTTGATGATCCAGGTGCATGATGAGGCATCTCTCCTCTGGACGGACTTCGAGAGCCTCTTCCGCTCGGAGTTCGTCCCAGCCACCCTCCGTGCGGTGCGCATCCAGGAGCTTCTACAGCTGCGGCAGGGCAGCTTGACGGTCGCCTAGTACTCAGAGAGATCTACCGATCTCTCACGCTACTCAATAGACATGGTACGGGACCAATTATTCCGGGCCCAGACCATCGAGCAGATACTGAGGCAGGAGATCAGGGCATCGCTGATCTCCCTCATCATTCCGACACAGGAAGGGGTACTGGAGCGAGCCCTTCTGATTGAGAGCTTCCTTGCAGAGCTTGCATCAGCAGCGAGACCTACCGCAGGGCGGCACATAGCAGAGTCCTCTGCAGCAAGCAGTCGACAGATGACTCATGGGTCCAGGTAGACCAGACTCTCAGTAAGACGACCTCAGGACACTGGCTCAACAGTGCGGGGCACACAGCGCGGAGCCAGTCTTTCGAGAGTCAGACAGTGCTACGCATGCGGCGGGCAGAGCCACATGGCTCGTGACTACCCAACCCGCCGTACCGAGGAGCAGCAGACGATTGAGGGGCCACCCAGGCAGAGGCAGAGGGTCGACCGTGGTGGTCCTCAAGGAGCAGGCGGACGAGGCAGAGGAGCTGTCCGAGAAGTAGGTGGTGGGAGACGCTTTGAGGCTCTACCACCACCACCAGGAGGTCCACCCCGACCACAGGGAGCTGGCGGGCAGAGACAGGCACAACTCCAGGCAGCGGAGGCCTACGACCACGGCACGCCCAAGATGATTCGAGGTACTATCTGTGTCTATTCCACCCTTGCTACAGTTCTTATAGACACAGGAGCGAGTCATTCTTTCATAGTCTCTGCCCTTGTTCGGAGCTCGGAGATTCCGACAGAGTCGTTGTCTCGATCTATATGGCTAGAGACTCCTGCAGGAGCAGACTCAATGATTACGCACTGGTGCCGGCAGTGTGAGCTTACTCTAGGAGGCAAGAGCTTCGGCTGGGATCTTCTTGTAGCGGCGTCGAGGCCTTACGAAGTCATCTTGGGCATGGATTGGTTATCTATAGTCCATGCTCAGATTGATTGTATTAGACACAAGGTGCGATGTGTACGCACCGACGGGAGCAGGTTCACCTTCACCGGCGAGAAGGGAGCCTTCTTAGTACAGGATGGACTCCCGCAGAGGAGAGGACATGTAACGACCCAAAGTTTCATTAATGGAAATCCCTCTTGATCTAATTAAATGTCTCTTTATGAAAAATGTTTTTATAAGATGTCAAATTCTTTGGTTTTATGTTAAGAATTTTGACCGTTGCTAATATAGTCGTTGAACAATGATCACATGATTAGTATAAATATAGGATTTTAACAAATCCAATTTACTCAGACAAAAGAAGCGATGGCCTCGTCCAGTAGAATTTCTCCATACGAAGCCCATTTTTCGGAGCTCAGAAAAGAGGTGGCATCCATGGACTTCGCTCTTGACCAAGCCCAAGCTGAGCTTCATCATGTCAAGCTCAAATGTGACCGTCTACGGGAAAAGTGGAAGTTTATTGAAATTACCACTCGAGCGATGTTATCTGAGCCACCCCAAGAGTCTGTCACCATCGCACACCTTACCCTTAGGTCTTATGCGGCTGTTTTAAGGGTTTATGTAACAAATAAGTAGTACTACGTTCATGTACATTATTTTTTTATATAATAATGAATATAATTTCTAGTCATTTTTGATACATTGTAAATAGTTTTTAAAGTACAAATTGTGTTTTAGTTATTATTTAATTAAGAAATATATTTTATTAAATTAAGGGATTTTTGAATTAAATAATATTTTATTAAAATAATAATATTATTATTAAATTAATTTTTATTAAATATAAATGATCTTATAATTTTATGAATGCAATAAAAAAATTTATTAAGGTTTGAAAACCATTTCTATCAAAACCCGTGAATTTCGATAAATATTAGTTTTTATTTTAAAAGTGAAAATTCACATATTTAGAAATTTATTTAGATAAAATAAATGTTATTTTTGGAATCAGGGTGTTGAAATTATCCAATAGTGAATTTTTCATAATTTTCTGAGACAGTCAAATTTTTGGGTAAAAATTAAATACCGTTAAAATATATAATGTGTTTTATGACATCATAATGACCCAATAGTGATGTAATAAAATACTATAATCTTTATGTTCGGACAATATATGTTTTACCATTAAAATAAAGTGATTTTGGGTTTGTTTGACTTACTTTTCAAAGCATTAATGGACCCATCAAGACATATTCAACACCTTGCCTTTTAAAATTAATTTTCATGGGAGTGTGACTCACCCCCACATAAGCAACCTCATTATTTTAAGAAGTTCGTACTTTGGCCTTATAAAATAATTTTTCCTCTTCCCTTTGCCAAAAACCATGGTCAAAAACCATGGGATGGTTTGTGGTTTGGATTAATTTAATATAAGGGGTCCCAAACCTAAATAATAAAGAATTACCTCACCTTTCCTATATAAACTCACCCAAGCTCCCACTTAATCCTCACTCAAAGCCATTGGAGTTCGTCCAACCTCTGCCCTACTCTCTCTAGAATCCTCCCAAGGTGCCCCAAGCTCCCAAGAAGCTTCTCACAAGCCTCTCTATATCCTTTGGAAGCACACTTCCAAGTAAGGGTTTTTTCTTCCTTTCTCATTTTTGTCCAATTTTTTTAAGTTGTTTTTCCCTTTTAATTTAAATTATGAATGTTTGGGTATGGTTTTGAACCTCCCTCATACTTCCCTATTGATGTTTTAATGATGGGAGACCCTTCTATCTCATTAAATGCCTCCCATGTACACCCGTTACTATGCCAAAATTCTGAGAGGAACTTCTCTCTCCTCTTTTACATTCAAGAAATATTTTTGTATCATGAATCTAAATACCATTACAATTGTTGGGACATGTATCTATATGATCTCCTTACTTTCCATTACATGTAAATATGATGATGAACCCTTTTCTCTCTCATCAACCTTTTTTATGAATTCTTATGTCACGTCGTTACGCTGCCGAAATCAAACCGATTTTCTAAGCCAATGTCATTATGTAGTGAATACCATGCCCATTTCTCCATCAATGGTATTCACCTTTATGCACATTTACTTATTGATTGTAAAGTTTCCTGTATGAATTCCACATTCCTTTATCATGGAATAAATTATTATTTTTCTTTAATCCATGTTTTATGATCCATGTGGCACACTTATGCATGAAATGAAATGTTTAAGAAGGGTGTGCCCTTATAGCACTCCAATGCATTGGGTAAAGTATAGTATCATGATACGTCATGTGCAATGAGTGTTGACTCATGCTAATTCAATTGCAATGAGGGTTTACTCATGCTTCATGTTTAATGAGGGTTTACTCATGCTTTATGTTCAATGAGCCTTAGCTCATGCTAATTCCATGTTAAGTGTTGTTGCCACATTTCCATGTTTTGATTATCATGCTTTATCACGCCTTTATGTTCATATTCTTCTTATGCCCTATTGATATGCCTATTGTCTAACATGTATTGTACGCCTCATGTTCTTCCATGTGTACTCCCTTACTGGGCTTTATATCTCACCCGTTTCTTATGCATGTCCTCAGGTTATCCCATGCAATGCTAAGTACGAAGGAATGTAGTGGTCATGAAAAGGAAGTTTTCAATAAAGATGTTGTATTTCATGTTTTAAGTTTTTATGTAATGATCCTAAGCCCCAAATACACTAAACCTCTTGATCTTATTTGTTGTATCAAGTGAAGTTTTATGTAATAAATCATGTATAAGTTGTAATAAAAATCAGGGTTTCCATAGTTGGTATCAGAGGATAGGTTTAGTTATTTTTGGGATTAGGAAACCCTAGTAAAGCCTTAGATACAAGACTAAGTATAATAAAAACATCCCTAAGTTTTGGTAAATACTAAGTAAGTGGTTTATCAAACAAATACATCCCTTTCTGGATACGAGCAGGTAGACGCGGCTCTGGCACAGATGTATGCTAGGGGTAAAACCTGAAAACACCTCTTTGAGCTAGACTCGAACGGGAACTGATACACGACAACGGGCCTTGCTGCACTCTTGGTTACGACACTCCCGGGGGATATGTTTTGATAAATTCACAAGCTTAGTATGAACCCTTATTAAGGTAATTAAAAAAAATCCCCTAAAAATATATGTTAGAAAGTAGATCATGAAAAGCCTAGATTGAAGCCTATAGACTCATGAGTTAAGGAAATGAAAGTTTATTTATAAGTTATCAACTTTTGTCTTTGGATTACACTTTATGTGTTACCCCTAACTTTCCTTTTATTCCAGCCAATGGCCGGTAATAGGAGGACTCGGGCTAACAACCGTTGTGAAGATCAGTGCGATGACTATACTAATGAGATGCCAAATCTAATGGGAGCGGGAATCGCGAACTTTTTCACGCTTCTCTCTCAGCTAAATAAAGTTTTTAATAGAAACACGGGTCAAGAGGAACGTTCAACCCCCCCCCCCCCTAAGAAAGAACAAGTCACTATCGAGAGCTTCATGAGACAAAGGCCTCCTACTTTTAGTGGATCATCCGACCCCATGGTCGCTGAACAATGGATCAACTCCATTGTAAAGATATTATCCATCCTCCAATGTTCTGAACAAGAGAAGGTTCTCCTAGAGGCTTATCGTATGGAGGGTGAAGCTGATCAATGGTGGACGTTGATAAAAAATACGAAGCCTGAGGAGAAGATCGAGGCGTTGGAATGGAAGGATTTCTGGAAGATGTTTTTTAATAAATATTTTCCGTGCACCCTCTGGGTTAAGATGGAAAGGGACTTCCTTTCCATCAAGAAAAAAGATGATGAATCTGTTGGAGCGTACGAGCAAAACTTCACAAGTCTTGCACGATATGCTTCTGGCTTTGTTGTTACACCCGAATGCAAGGTTGACCGCTTTTTGGTGGGCTGAAGCCTAGCTTGCGGAAAGCATTAGCGATCCGTGACTTCGACAGCTATGAGGAAATTGTCTAATGTGCCCTCGAGGTTGAAATGGAGATCAGGGAATCATAGGTGTATCATGGGGACAAGAAGCGTAAGGTGGACTTCAATGCTGGTGGTCCGATGGATAAATCCAACGACGCTAAGAAGTTCCAGCACCCCACTTGCCAAAAGTGCGGAAAGAATCACCCTAGAAATTGCCTTAAGGGGACGAGAAAATGCTTCAGGTGTGGAAGAGAAGGGCACCTAGCTATTAACTGTCAGCAAGAAGGACCCGCAGCTGCAAAAGAGGAGAGGAATGCTCTGTTCGAACCTCAACGTGTTGTTCAATGCTATAAATGCAAAGAACCGGGTCATTTTTCAAATCAGTGCCCTAATCCAAGGGTTTTCTGAGGCAACCAACAACCTCCAAGACAGCAAGGAAGAGATTCTTCCATCACTTCTACCAAAGTGAACCCCGACAACGAAGTGGTGACAGGTACGCTAGTTATTCATTCAAGAATAGAGAACGTACTTTTTGATTCAGGTTCTATGCATTCTTTTATATCTCGAAAGTTTAGTAGAACAATCCCAGCACCACCACAAATCATGGAAGTAAAGATGTTGGTGAGTACGGAAAATGGGGTAATATTTGCATCCCATGAATATAATTCCTCCCCTGTTATAATCTGTGGATTGAATTTCCCAGCGAACCTCGTCATACTCCCTTTGGTGGAATTTGATGCAATTCTTGGAATGGATTTACTTTCCTTATATAGAGACAACATAAATTGTCGGGAGAGGGAAATCACACTCCATATGGAGAATCGACCCCCGATTCTTTACAAGTGTCAGTAGGAAGATGAATCTCATTTAGCTCCATCATCTCAAGCATGGATATTACTGCCCTATGAGCACGCATATCTGGCTCAGATGATTGAGTCCAAAGAAGAAACCATCCTTGAAGAAATGCATATTGTGATGGAATTCGTGGAAGTGTTTCCCGAGGAACTGTCTGGTCTTCCTCCTAGAAGAGATGTTGAGTTCTCAATTGAACTTATACCTGGGGCATTACCAATATCCAAGACTCCATATAGAATGGATATTGTTGAGCTTGAAGAGCTGAAGAAACAACTATAGGAGAATCTAGATAAAGGGTTTATACGCCCAAGTGCTTCACCATGGGGTGCACCAGTCCTCTTCTTCAAGAAGAAGGATGGGTCAATGCGGCTCTGCATCGATTATTGTGAACTTAACAAAATCAAGATAAAGAACAAGTATCCTCTCCCAAGAATCTATGACTTGTTTGATCAGCTGCATGGAGCACAATACTTCTCCAAGGTGGATTTGCGGTCGAGATATTATCAAGTAAGGGTGAAGAAGGAAGATGTTCCCAAGACTGCTTTTCGTACAAGATACGGGCACTATGAATTCATAGTAATGCCTTTTGGACTCACCAATGCTCTAGAAATATTCATGGACTTGATGAATAGAGTCTTTAGAGATTACCTTGACAAATTTGTGGTAGTCTTTATAGATGATATTCTAATATACTCCAAAACCAAGGAGGATCATGAGGAGCATTTAAGAACTGTACTAGAGAATTTGCACAAGGAGAAGCTCTATGAAAAGTATAGCAAATGTGAGTTCTGGTTGAAGGAGGTCTCATTCTTGGGCCATATCATCACAAGAAATGGGATATCTGTGGACCCCTCCAAAATAGATTCAATTGAGGGATGGCGTAGGCCAACATCGGTAACGGATATCTGTAGCTTCTTGGGGTTAGCTGGATATTATCAACGATTTGTGAGAAATTTCTCACGATTTTACAACCCTCTTACCAAGCTAACTCGAAAGGGAGTAAAGTTTTCTTGGAGTGATTAATGCGAAGAAAGTTTCAAGGAGTTGAAAATGAGGCTTATCACTACACCCGTGCTCACTTTACCCATAAGTGGGGATACTTTTGTGGTATTCAATGATGCTTCGAAGAAGGGATTAGGATGTTTGTTGATGCAGAATGATAAAGTGATATCCTATGCCTCAAGGTAGTTGAAAATCCATGAGCAAAACTATCCAACGCATGATCTAGAGTTGGGGGCGGTGATCTTTGCCTTGAAAATCTGGTGGCATTATCTCTATGGAGAGAAATGTGAGATATATACTGACCACAAGAGTCTTAAATATATATTCACACAGAAAGAGCTTAATATGCGCCAGAAAAGATAGATAGAGCTCATCAAGGATTATGACTGTTCAATACATTACCACCCTGGGAAAGCGAACAAGGTGGCAGATTCCCTAAGTAGAAAGGATCCAGCGATTCTATCAATGATGAGAATTAAGAAGGATCCAATCCTCTTAGACTTGATGAAGATGGACGTGGGAATCATAAAGAAGGGAACATCATCAATCCTTTCACAAATGATTGCTCAACCATCTCTTTTGAAAAGGTTAAAGTATGATCAAAATGATGATGTGGGAATTCAAGAAAAATTGGAAGCTATAAAAGAGGTGAAATCCTCGGATTTTAATGTTAATGAAAAAGGAATTGTGCGGTTTGGGAAAAGACTATGTGTTCCATCAAGTCTGGAGCTGAAAAAGGGACTTTTGGATGATCCACATAGTTCAAATTTCTCTATTCACCCAGGGAGCACAAAGATGTATCGAGATCTCCGAGAAAACTTTTGGTGAGATAATATGAAGAAGGAGATCGCCGAATATACATCAAAGTTCCTGGTATGTCAGCAAGTGAATGCAGAGAGGCAGAAGTCTAAGGGGATGATGCAACCACTACCCATACTAGAATGGAAATGGGAGAACATCACCATGGACTTTGTCACCAAACTTCTGAGGACATCCAAAGGCAAAAATTCAATCTGGGTTGTTGTGGATCGTCTTATAAAGACTGCACACTTCATTGCTATTCGGGAGGATTTCTCATTGGATCAACTGGCACGGATATATATTAGGGAATTGGTAAGGTTGCATGGAGTACCACTATCTATTGTGTCTGAACGAGATCCAAGATTCACCTCTAGGTTTTGGAAGAGTCTTCAACATGCTTTGAATACTGAACTGAACTTCAGTACGGCCTATCATCCTCAAACTGATGGCCAATCTGAGCGGACTATCCAAACACTTGAGGATATGTTGAGAACATGCTCAATGGACTTTAAAGGAGGATGGGATCAACATCTTCCTATGTTTGAGTTCTCTTATAATAACAGTTTCCACTCGAGCATCCAAATGGAACCCTATGAAGCCCTTTATGGGAAAAGGCGCAGAACACCAGCATGTTGGGATGAGGTTGGGGAACGTAAGCTACTTGGACCAGAAATGGTCGAAGAAATGGTGGAGAAGGTGAAAACCATTCAGCAGCATATCAAGGCATCCCAGAGTCGATAGAAGAATTATGCAGATAATCATTGACGAGACCTTGAATTTAAATTTGGAGAAATGGTTTTTCTATGCATATCTCTGTGGAAAAAGGTCATGAGGTTTGGAAAGAAAGGGAAGTTAAGTCCAAGGTACATCGGCCCCTTCGAGGTTCTTGATCGTGTTGGGGCTGTGGCCTATCGACTAGCACTTCCACCTGCCATGTCCAAAGTACATGATGTCTTTCATGTATCCCTCTTAAGGAAGTACATATCGGACCCTTCACATGTACTCTCTTCTGAGGTGGTACAATTGGAAGACGATCTTTCTTATGAGGAGAAACCAGTGAAGATCTTTGATCGTAGAGAAAAATTTATACGAAATAAGACAATACCCCTCATCAAGTTGTTGTGGAGAAACCACAAGTTTGAAAAAGCGACTTGGGAATCGGAGGAAAAGATGAAACTGAGTTACCCACATCTGTTTTACTGTGGGAAAAGGAAAAAATTTCGAGGGCGAAATTTCTTAAGGGGGGAATGTTGTAACGACCCAAAGTTTCATTAATGGAAATCCCTCTTGATCTAATTAAATGTCTCTTTATGAAAAATGTTTTTATAAGATGTCAACTTCTTTGGTTTTATGTTAATAATTTTGACCGTTGCTAATATAGTCGTTGAACAGTGATCACATGATTAGTATAAATATAGTATTTTAACAAATCCAATTTAATCAGACAAAATAAGCGATGGCCTCGTCCAGTAGAATTGCTCCATACGAAGCCCATTTGTCGGAGCTCGGAAAAGAGGTGGCATCCTTGGGCTTCACTCTTGACCAAGCCCAAGCTGAGCTTCATCATGTGAAGCTTTAACGTGACCCTCTACGGGAAAAGTGGAAGTTGATTGAAATTACCACTCGAGCGATGTTATCTGAGCCACCCCAAGAGTTTGTCACCATTGCACACCTTACCCTTAGGTCTTATGCGGCTCTTTTAAGGGGTTATGTAACAAATAATTAGTACTATGTTCATGTACATTATTTTTGTATATAATAATGAATATAATTTCTAGTCATTTTTGATACATTGTAAATAGTTTTTAAAGTAAAAATGATGTTTTTAGTTATTATTTAATTAAGAAATATATTTTATTAAATTAAGAGATTTTTGAATTAAATAATATTTTAATAAAATAATATTATTATTATTAAATTAATTTTTATTAAATATAAATGATCTTATAATTTTATGAATGCAATAAAAAAAATTATTAAGGTTTGAAAACCATTTCTGTCAAAACCCGTGAATTCCGATAAATGTCGGTTTTTATTTTAAAAGTGAAAATTCACATATTTAGAAATTTATTTAGATAAAATAAATGTTATTTTTGGAATCAGGACGTCGAAATTATCCAACGGTGAATTTTTCATAATTTTCTGAGACAGTCAAATTTTTGGGTAAAAATTTAATACCGTTAAAATATATAATGTGTTTTATGACATCATAATGACCCAATAGTGATGTAATAAAATACTATAATCTTTATGTTTGGACAATATATGTTTTACCATTAAAATAAAGTGATTTTGGGTTTGTTTGACTTACTTTTCAAAGCATTAATGGACCCCTCAATACATATTCAACACCTTGTCTTTTTAAATTAATTTCCATGGGAGTGTGACTCACCTCCACATAATAAACCTCATTATTTTAAGAAGTTCGGACCTTGGAATTATAAAATAATGTTTTCATCTTCCCTTTTCCAAAAACCATGGGCAAACACCATGGGTTGGTTTGTGGTTTGGATTAATTTAATATAAGGGGTCCCAAACCAAAATATAAAGAATTCCCTCACCTTTCCTATATAAACCCACCCAAGATCCCACTTCCTCCTCACTCAAAGCCTTTAGAGTTCGTCCAAACTCTGCCCTACTCTCTCTATAATCCTCCCAAGGTGCCCCAAGCTCCCAAGAAGCCTCTCACAAGCCTCTCTCTAGCCTTTGGAAGCACACTTCCAAGTAAGGGTTTTTTCTTCCTTTCTCATTTTTGTCCAATTTTCTTTAAGTTTTTTTGCCCTTTTAATTTCAATTATGAATGTTTGGGTATGGTTTTTCACCTCCCTCATACTTCCCTATTTATTTTTGAATGATGGTAGATCCTTTGTCTCTCATTAAATGCCTCCCATGTACACTTGTTACTATACCGAAATTCCGAAAGGAACTTCTCTCTCCTCTTTTACATTCAAGCAATATTTTTGTATCATGAATCTAAATACCATTAAAATTGTTGGGAAATGTATCTATATGATATCATTACTGTCCATTACATGTAAATATTATGAGTAACCCCTTTCTCTCTCATCACCCTTTTTTATGAATTCTTATGTCACGTCGTTACGCTGCCCAAATCACACCGATTTTCTAAGCCAATGTCATTGTATAGTGAATACCATGCCCATTTCTCCATCAATGGTATTCAACTTTATGAACATTTACTTATTGATTGTAAAGTTTCATGTATGAATTCCACATTCTTTTATCATGGAATAAATGATTATCTTTTTTTAATCCATGTTTTATGATCCATGTGGCACACTTATGCATGAAATGAAATGTTTAAGAAGGGTGCGCCCTTATAGCACTCCAATGCATTGGGTAAAGTATAGTATCATGATATATCATGTGCAATGAGTGTTGACTCATGCTAATTCAAGTGCAAATAGGGTTTACTCGTGCTTCATGTTCAATGAGGGTTTACTCATGCTTTATGTGCAATGAGCCTTGGCTCATGCTAATTCCATGTTAAGTGTTGTTGCCACATTTCCATGTTTTGATTATCATGATTTATCATGCCTTTATGTTCATGTTTTTCTTATGCCCTATTGATATGCCTATTTTCTAACATGTATTGTACTCCTCATGTTGTTCCATGTGTACTCCCTTACTGGGCTTTATAGCTTACCCTTTTCTTATGCATGTCCTCAGGTTATCCCGTGCAATGCTAAGTACGAAGGAATGTAGTGGTCATGAAAAGGAAGTTTTCAATAAAGATGTTGTATTTCATGTTTTAAGTTTTTATGTAATTATCCTAAGCCCCAAATACACTAAACCTCTCAATATTATTTGTTGTATCAAGTGAATTTTTATGTAATAAATCATGTATAAGTTGTAATAAAAAGCAGGGTTGCCATAGTTGGTATCAGAGGATAGGTTTAGTTATTTTTGGGATTAGGAAACCCTAGTAAAGCCTTAGATAAAAGGCTAAGTATAATAAAAACATCCCTAAGTTTTGGTAAATACTAATTAAGTGGTTTATAAAACAAATACATCCCCGTCTGGATACAAGCAGGTAGAGGCGGCTCTGGCACGGATGTATCCTAGGGGTAAGACCCAAAAACACCTCTTTGAGCTAGACTCGAATGAGAACTGGTGCACGACAACGGGCCTTGCTGCACTCTTGGTTACGACATTCCTGGGGGATATGTTTTGATAAATTCACAAGCTTAGTATAAACCCTTATTAAGGTAATTAAAAAAAATCCCCTAAGAATATATGTTAGAAAGTAGATCATGAAAAGCCTAGATTGAAGCCTATAGACTCATGAGTTAAGGAAATGAAAGTTTATTTATAAGTCATCAACTTTTGTCTTTGGATTACCCTTTATGTGTTACCCCTAACTTTCCTTTTATTCCAGCCAATGACCGGTAATATGAGGACTCGGGAAAACAACAGTTGTGAAGATCAGTGTGATGATTGTACTAATGAGATGCCAAATCCAATGGGAGCGGGAATCGCGAACTTTGTCACGCTTCTCTCTCGGCTAACTCAAGTTTTGAATAGAAACACGGGTCAAGAGGAACGTTCAACCCCCCCTAAGAAAGAACAAGTTTCTATCGAGAGCTTCATGAGACAAAGGCCTCCTACTTTTAGTGGATCATCCGATCCCATGATCGTTGAACAATGGATCAACTCCATTGAAAAGATATTATCCATCCTCCAATGTTCTGAACAAGAGAAGGTTCTCCTGGCGGCTTATCATATGGAGGGTGAATCTGATCAATGGTGGACGTTGATCAAAAATACGAAGCCTGAGGAGAAGATCGAGGCGTTGGAATGGAAGGATTTCTGGAAGATGTTTTTTGATAAATATTTTCCGCGCACCCTCTGGCTTAATATGGAAAGGGACTTCCTTTCCCTCAAGAAAAAAGATGAATAATCTGTTGGAGCGTACAAGGCAAACTTCACAATTCTTGCAAGATATTCTTCCGGCTTTGTCATTACCTCCGAATGCAAGGTTGACCTCTTCTTTGGTGGGCTGAAGCCTAGCTTGCGAAAATCATTATTGATCCATGACTTCTAAAACTATGAGGAAATTGTCTGATGTTCCCTCAAGGTTGAAATGGAGATCAGGGAATCACAGGGGTATCATGGGTACAAGAAGCGTAAGGTGGACTTCAATGATGGTGGTCTGATGGATAAATCCAACAGCGCTAAGAAGTTCCAGCACCCCACTTTCCAAAAGTGCGGAAAGAAGCACCCTATAAATTGCCTTAAGGGGACGAGAAAATGCTTCAGGTGTGGAAGAGAAGGGCACCTAGCTGTTAACTGTCGGCAAGAAGGACCTACGGCTGCGACAGAGGAGAGGAATGCTCCGTTCGAACCTCAACGCATTGTTCAATGCTATAAATGCAAATAACCGGGTCATTTTTCAAATCAGTTCCCTAATCCAAGAGTTTTTGGAGGCAACCAACAACCTCCAAGACAGAAAGGAAGATATTTTTCCATCACTTCTGCCGAAGTGAACCCCGACAATGAAGTGGTGACAGGTACGCTAGTTATTCATTCAAGAATAGAGAACGTAATTTTTGATTCAGGTTCTACGCATTCTTTTATATCTCTAAAGTTTATTAGAACAATCCCAGCACCACCACAAATCATGGAAGTAAAGATGTTGGTGAGTACGGAAAATGGGGCAATCTTTGCATCCCATGAATATAAGTCCTCCCCTTTTATAATCTGTGGATTTAATTTCCCGGTGAACCTCATCATACTCCCTTTGGTGGAATTTGATGCAATTCTTGGCATGGATTGGCTTTCCTTATATAGAGCCAACATAAATTGTCGGGAGAGGGAAATCACACTCCATATGGAGAATCGACCCCCGATTCTTTACAAGTGTCAGGAGGAAGATGAATCTCCTTTAGCTCCATCATCTCAATCATGGATATTACAACCCTATGAGCACGCGTATCTGGCTTAGATGATTGAGTCCAAAGAAGAAAGCATCCTTTAAGGAATACCTATTGTGAGAGAATTCGCGGAAGTGTTTCCCGAGGAACTGCCTGGTTTTCCTCCTAGAAGAGATGTTGAGTTCTCAATTGAACTTATACCTGGGGCATTACCAATATCCAAGACTCCATATAGAATGGTTGTTGTTGAGCTTGAAGATCTGAAGAAACAACTATAGGAGAATCTGGATAAAGGGTTTATACGCCCAAGTGCTTCACCATGGGGTGCACCAATCCTCTTCGTCAAGAAGAAGGATGGGTCAATGCGGCTCTGCATCGATTATCGTGAACTTAAAAAAATCACGATAAAGAACAAGTATCCTCTCCCAAGAATCGATGACTTGTTTGATCAGCTGCGTGGAGCACAATACTTCTCCAAGGTGGATTTGCGGTCGGGATATTATCAAGTAAGGGTGAAGAAGGAATATGTCCCCAAGACTGCTTTTTGTACAAGATACGGGCACTATGAATTCCTAGTAATGCCTTTCAGACACACCAATGCTCCAGAAATATTCATGGACTTGATGAATAGAGTCTTTAGAGATTATCTTGACAAATTTGTCGTAGTCTTTATAGATGATATTCTAATATACTCCAAAACCAAGGAGGGTCATGAGGAGCATTTAAGAACTGTACTAGAGACTTTGGGCAAGGAGAAGATCTATGCAAAGTACAGCAAATGTGAGTTCTGGTTGAAGGAGGTCTCATTCTTGGGCCATATCATCACAAGCAATGAGATATTTGTGGACCCCTTCAAAACAGATGCAATTGAGGGATGGCCGAGGCCAGCATCGGTAACGGATATTCGTAGCCTCTTGGGGTTAGCTGGATATTATCGACGATTTGTGAGAAATTTCTCATGATTGTCCAACCCTCTTACCAAGCTAACTCGAAAGGGAGTAAAGTTTTCTTGGAGTGATGAATGTGAAGAAAGCTTCAAGGAGTTGAAAAGGAGGCTTATCACTGCACCCGTGCTCACTTTACCCACAAGTGGGGAGCTTTTTATGGTATTCAGTGATGCTTTGATGAAGGGCTTAGGATGTGTGCTGATGCAGAATGATAAAGTGATATCATATGCCTCAAGACAGTTGAAAATCCATGAGAAAAACTATTTAACGCATGATCTAGATTTGGCGGAGGTGATCTTTGCCTTGAAAATCTAGCGGCATTATCTCTATGGAGAGAAATGTGAGATATATACTAACCACAAGAGTCTTAAATATATATTCACACAGAAAGAGCTTAATATGCGCCAGAGAAGATGGATAGAGATCATCAAGGATTATGATTGTTCAATACATTACCACCCTGGGAAAGCGAACAAGGTGGCGGATGCCCTAAGTAGAAAGGATCCAGCGATTCTATCAATGATGAGAATTGAGAAGGATCCAATCTTCTTAGACTTGATGAAGATGGACGTGGGAATCATAAAGAAGGGAACATCATCAATCCTTTCACAAATGATTGATCAACCATCTCTTTTGGAAAGGTTAAAGGATGCTCAAAAGGATTATGTGGAAATTCAAGAAAAAGCGGAAGCTATAAAAAAGGGGAAATCCTCAGAGTTTAATGTTAATGAAGAAGGAATTGTGTGGTTTAGGAAAAGACTATGTGTTCCATCAAGTCTGGAGCTGAAAAAGGGACTTTTGGATGATGCACATAGTTCAAATTTCTCTATTCACCCATGGAGCACAAATATGTATCGAGATCTCTGAGAAAACTTTTGGTGGGATAATATGAAGAAGGAGATCGCCGAATATACATCAAAGTGCCTGGTGTGTCAGCAAGTGAAGGCTGGGAGGTAGAAGTCTAAGGGGATGATGCAACCATTTCCCATACCATAATGGAAATGGGAGAACATCACCATGGACTTTGTCACCGGACTTCCGAGGACATCCAAAGGCAATAATGCAATCTGGGTTGTTGTGGATCGTCTTACAAAGACTGCACACTTCATTTCTATTCGGGAGGATTTCTCATTGGATCAACTGGCACGGATATATATTAGGGAAGTGGTAAGGTTTCATGGAGTACCACTATCTATTGTGTATGATCGAGATCCAAGATTCACCTCTAAGTTTTGGAAGAGTCTTCAACATGCTCTGAATACTGAACTGAACTTCAGTACGGCCTATCTTCCTCAAACTGATGGCCAATCCGAGCGGACTATCCAAACACTTGAGGATATGTTGAGAGCATGGTCAATGGACTTTAAAGGAGGATGGGATCAACATCTTCCTCTGGTTGAGTTCTCTTATAATAACAATTTCCACTCAAGCATCCAAATGGCACCCTATGAAGCCCTTTATGGGAAAAGGTGCAGAACACCGGCATGTTGGGATGAGGTCGGTGAACATAAGCTTCTTGGACCAGAAATGGTCGAAAAAATGGTGGAGAAGGTGAAAACCATTTAGCAGCATATCAAGGTAGCCCAAAGTTGACAGAAGAATTATGCAGATAATCGTCGACGAGGCCTTGAATTTAAAGTTGGAGACATGGTGTTTCTACGCATATCTTTGTGGAAAAAGGTCATGAGGTTTGGAAAGAAAGGGAAGTTAAGTCCAAGGTACATCGGCCCCTTCGAGGTTCTTGATCGTGTTGGGGTTGTGGCCTATCGACTAGCACTTCCACCTGCCATGGCCAAAGTACATGATGTCTTTCATGTATCCCTCTTAAGGAAGTACATACCGAACCCTTCACATGTACTCTCTTCTGAGGTGGTACAATTGGAAGACTATCTTTCTTATGAGGAGAAACCAGTGAAGATCTTAGATCGTAGAGAAAAGGTTCTACGAAATAAGATAATGCCCCTCGTCAAGGTGTTATGGAGAAACCACAAGTTTGAAGAAGCGACTTGGGAATCAGAGGAAAAGATGAAGCTGAGTTACCCACATCTGTTTTAGTGTGGGAAGAGGAAAAAAATTTGAGGTTGAAATTTCTTAAGGGGGGAATGTTATAACGACCCAAAGATTCATTAATGGAAATCTCTCTTGATATAATTAAATGTCTCTTTATGAAAAATGTTTTTATAAGATGTCAACTTCTTTGGTTTTATGTTAATAATTTTGACCATTGCTAATATAGTCGTTGAACAGTGATCTCATGATTAGTATAAATATAGGATTTTAACAAATCCAATTTACTCAGACAAAAGAAGCGATGGCCTCGTCCAATAGAATTGCTCCATACGAAGCCCATTTGTCGGAGCTCAGAAAAGAGGTGGCATCCTTGGTCTTCGCTCTTGACCAAGCCCAAGCTGATATTTATCATTTCAAGCTCAAACGTGACCGTCTATGGGAAAATTGGAAGTTGATTGAAATTACCACTCGAGCGATGTTATCTAAGCCACCCCAAGAGTCTGTCACCATCGCACACCTTACCCTTTGGTCTTATGCGGCTATTTTAAGGGGTTATGTAACAAATAAGTAGTACTATGTTCATGTACAATATTTTTGTATATAATAATGAATATAATTTCTAGTCATTTTTGATACATTGTAAATAGTTTTTAAAGTACAAATGGCGTTTTTAGTTATTATTTAATTAAGAAATCGATTTTATTAAATTAAGGGATTTTTTAATTAAATAATATTTTAATAAAATAATATTATTATTATTAAATTAATTTTTATTAAATATAAATGATCTTATAATTTTATGAATGCAATAAAAAAAATTATTAAGGTCTGAAAACCATTTCTGTCAAAACCCGTGAATTTCGATAAATGTCAGTTTTTATTTTAAAAGTAAAAATTCACATATTTAGAAATTTATTTATATAAAATAAATTTTATTTTTGGAATCAAGACATTGAAATTAACCAACGGTGAATTTTTCATAATTTTCTGAGAGAGTCAAATTTTTGGGTAAAAATTAAATACCGTTAAAATATATAATGTGTTTTATGACATCATAATAACCCAATAGTGATGTAATAAAATACTATAGTATTTATGTTCGGAAAATATATGTTTTATCGTTAAAATAAAGTGATTTTTGGTTTTTTTGACTTACTTTTCAAAGCATTAATGGACCCCTCAAGACATATTCAACACCTTGCCTTTTTAAATTAATTTCCATGGGAGTGTGACTCACCTCCACATAAGCAACCTCATTATTTTAAGAAGTTCGTACCTTGGCCTTATAAAATAATGTTTTCTTCTTCCCTTTTCCAAAAACCATGGGCAAAAACCATTGTATGGTTTGTGGTTTGGATTAATTTAATATAAGGGGTCACAAACCTAAATAATAAAGAATTCTCTCACCTTTCCTATATAAACCCACCCAAGATCCCACTTCCTCCTCACTCAAAGCCTTTGTAGTTCATCCAACCTCTGCCCTACTCTCTCTAGAATCCTCCCAAGGTGCCCCAAGCTCCCAAGAAGCCTCTCTCTAGCCTTTGGAAGCACACTTCCAAGTAAGGGTTTTTTCTTCCTTTCTCATTTTTGTCCAATTTTCTTTAAGTTTTTTTGCCCTTTTAATTTAAATTATGAATGTTTGGTTATGGTTTCGCACCTCCCTCATACTTCCCTATTGATGTTTGAATGATGGGAGACCCTTTCTCTCTCATTAAATTCCTCCTAGTACACCCGTTACTATGCCGAAATTCCGAAAGGAACTTCTCTCTCCACTTTTACATTCAAGCAATATTTTTGTATCCTGAATCTAAATACCATTAAAATTGTTGGGAAATGTATCTATATGATCTCCTTACATTCCATTACATGTAAATATGATAAGGAACCCCTTTCTCTCTCATCAACCTTTTTTATGAATTCTTATGTCACGTCGTTACGTTGCCGAAATCACACCGATTTTCTAAGCCAATGTCATTGTGTAGTGAATACCATGCCCATTTCTCCATCAATGGTATTCACATTTATGAACATTTACTTATTGATTGTAAATTTTCATGTATGAATTCCACATTCCTTTATCATGGAATAAATGATTATGTTTTTTTAATCCATGTTTTATGATCCATGTGGCACACTTATGCATGAAATGAAATGTTTAAGAAGGGTGCGCCCTTATAGCACTCCAATGCATTGGGTAAAGTATAGTATCATGATATGTCATGTGAAATGAGTGTTGACTCATGAAAATTCAAGTGAAATGAGGGTTTACTCATGCTTCATGTGCAATGAGGTTTTACTAATGCTTTATGTGCAATGAGCCTTGGCTCATGCTAATTCCATGTTAAGTGTTGTTGCCACATTTCCATGTTTTGATTATCATGATTTATCATGCCTTTATGTTCGTGTTTTTCTTATGCCCTATTGATATGCCTATTGTCTAACATGTATTGTAATCCTCATGTTTTTTCATGTGTACTCCCTTACTGGGCTTTATAGCTCACCCTTTTCTTATGCATGTCCTCAGGTTATCCCATGCAATGCTAAGTACGAAGGAATGTAGTGGTCATGAAAAAGAAGTTTTCAATAAAGATGTTTTCTTTCATGTTTTAAGTTTTTATGTAATGATCCTAAGCCCTAAAGACACTAAACCTCTCGATATTCTTTGTTGTATCAAGTGAAGTTTTATGTAATAAATCATGTATAAGTTGTAATAAAAAGCAGGGTTGTCATAGGACATCCCATCACTCATCAGTTGGCTAGCCTCATCCTAGGAGCAGTTGACGCGCAGAGTCCTAGTTTTCCTGCAGTGGTGGATCAGTATGCGGATGTTTTCCCCAACGACGTTCTAGGACTACCTCCTCGTAGAGAGGTAGACTTTTATATTGATTTGTACCCCAGGACAGCTTCGATATCCACTCCAGCATATCGGATGGCTCCCGCCGAGCTTCGAGAGCTACGGGTACAGTTGGAGGACTTGCAAGGAAAAGGATTCATCTGACCCAGTGTTTCACCCTGGGCTTCCCCGATATTGTTCGCCAAGAAGGCGGACGGGAGCTTGCCACTTTGTGTCAACTATCATCGCCTGAACCAGGTGACAGTGAGGAACAAGTATCTGCTACCAAGGATTGATGACCTCTTCGATCAGCTCAAGGGAGCACGGTGGTTCTCAAAGATAGACCTCAGGTCAGGCTATCATCAGCTCAGAGTTCGGGACGAGGACGTGCAGAAGATGGCCTTCAGATGTCGGTATGACCATTTTGAGTTCTTGGTTATGCCATTCGGCATAACTAATGCTACAGCATTGTTCATGGGCCTCATGAACAGGATCTTTCAGCCATACCTCGATCAATTTGTCGTGGTCTTCATCGGCGACATTTTGATATACTCGACGACCGAGGAGGAGCACGCCTACCACTTATGGGTTTTACTGGACACACTCCGAGAGCACCAGATTTATGGTAAGCTCTCGAAGTGTTAGTTATGGATACGCGAGGTCCACTTCTTGGGACACGTCATCTCTGAGGTGGGAGTTGCGGTGGATCCTACGAAGATCGAGGCAGTGCTAGATTGGGAGCCACCCAGGAGCGTGACGGAGGTACGGAGTTTCTTGGGACTAGCTGGATACTACCATAGATTTGTGTCAGACTTTTCCAGAGTTGTGGCACCACTCTCAGCTTTGACGAAGAAGGGGAAACACTTTGTGTGGTCAGACAAATGTCAGCAGAGCTTCCGGGAGCTGAGATAGAGATTAACCAGTGCACCTATCTTGAGGTTGCCAGAGGAGGGAGTAGGGTACGTAGTCTTATGCGATGCATTAGGGACCAGACTCGGATGTGTCCTGATGCAGGAGCGGGCAGTGATCGCCTATGGATCACGTTAGTTGAGGCCGCATGAGGAGAACTACGCTACCCATGACCTGGAGTTAGCAGCAGTGGTCTTCGCTCTGAATATGTGGCGACACTATCTGATGGGCGAGCGCTTTACAGTCTATTCTGACCATCAGAGTCTCAGGTAAATATTCTCTCAGAAGGACCTGAACCTGAGACAGTGGCGATGGCTCGAGTTCCTCCAGGACTATGACTTTGAGATAGTCTATACTCCTGGGAAGGGGAACATAGTAGATGATGCTCTCAGCAGGAGGATGGGCATTCAGCTACTTGGGGAGGTGACATAGCAGCTAGCCGCTTTGCAGATATCCTTCGTGGATAGAGATGGAGCAGCCTTCCTTCAGTTACTCACAGTCACTCCTCCACTACTACAGCGGGTCAGAGAGGCACAGCATGGGGACGTCGACTGTGTGACGCGGCGTGCATAGATATCCTCAGGATAGGCACCTGATGGATTCTCCGTGGGAGGAGAGCACGATGTCCTTTTCATAGGACGTACCTTGGTACCAGTTGCTTTATGAGAGGAGGTGCTGAGAGAGGTTCACACTTCCCCTTTGTCAGTACATCCTGGCGTGGTGAAGATGTACCAGGATCTCAGACGACAGCACTGGTGGCCAGGCATGAAGAAGGTTATGGCAGAGTTCGTTTCTCGATGCCTCACCTTGCAGCAGGTGAAGGCAGAGCACCAGGTACCAGCAAGCTTGGTACAGCCCTTGGTGGTCCCAGAGTGGAAGTGGGATGGTATATCTATGGACTTCGTGACTGGACTTCCACGCACTTCCAGAGGTCACGACTCTATTTGGGTGATTATCGACCGACTCACCAAGTCGGCTCACTTCTTACCCATCAGAGAGCAGGGCTCAGTGGAGAGATTGGGACATCTCTACATTTAGGATATTGTACGGCTTCACGGTTTTCCATCATCTATCATCTCCGATCGAGATGCTCGCTTTACTTCCGGGCTTTGTAAGGGGTTACAGGAGGCGTTCGGGACGCAGCTACGTCTGAGCACCGCCTTTCACCCTCATACAGATGGTCAGATGGACAGGACCATTTAGACTCTAGAGGATATGCTCTGTGCATTTGTTCTAGACTTTGGTTGCAACTGGGAGGACCACCTACCCTTGGTGGAGTTCTCGTACAACAACAGCTACCACTCCACCATCGGGATGGCACCATACGAGCCGTTGTACGGCCGACCTTGCAGATCACCGTTGTGCTGGACAGACCCTGGGGAGTCAGTACTTGTGGGACTGGAGATGGTCCAGGCCATGACGAAGAAGGTCCACATCATCCAGGAGTGGATGAGGATAGCTCAGAGCTGGCAGAAGTCTTATGCTGACAGGAGGCGGAGGCCACTGGAGTTTGAGGATGGCGACCACGTCTTCTTGTGGGTCTCACCTCGACGTGGATTACGGAGATTTGGCCGAGGCGGCAAGTTGTCTCCACGCTTCATCGGACCATTGTAGGTCCTCAGCAGGATTGGCGAGGTGGATTATCGCCTGGCTCTACCACCTCAGTTGCACCGGGTGCACGACGTCTTCCACGTATCCCAACTGAGGAGATACATACACGAACCGATGCATATCATTGACCATGGGGAGATGTACGTTGATGATGGGGCGACTTTTGCAGAGGTCCCGGTGAAGATTGAGGATCTACAGGAGCGGGTCCTACGTGGACGGTCGATTCCTCTAGTGTGCATCAGATGGCAGCACGGGAACCTCCAGGAGAGCACTTGGGAGCGGGAGGCTCAGATGCATGCTCAGTACCCACATTCTTTTCCCCTAGTTTATGATGTATCTTTACTGGGACGTAAAGCCCTGAGGTGGGAGTGATGTAAAGACCCAAAAAATTCAAGTAACTTTTTTTCTTAATTTTCTTGGGAATTTTACAAGAACGCAGTTTCTGACGGCACATGATTCTGAGGCACGGTGTGCCCGGAATCTTTTTCTGAAGTTTAGCTTGGTTACGTTCAGGGAACGAACGAGCGGGTTTTTATAACTTTTTAACCGGTGCTCGGAATCAAATTCTGAGGGCATCGATGGAATTGCAGCACCGTTATTTGCTTAGAAACACCTCTTCCGAAGTTGCGTTTTCTCAGGTGTGGATTTTAATTTCTTTTGGGGTTAAGTTAAGATATAAAATAAAAGTGGTACAACTGATTTTTATTTTCTTTTAACTTAAGTTAAGTGGATGATGTGGGACCAAAAATATCCTACCCTCTTGGTAGGATATTTGTGAGGTGGGTCCCACATGAGCCCACCATTTCTTTTCTTCTAAGTAACACACCTGCACCCCCCTTTTAAATGAAGTCAACTCTTACGTTTAATCTAGATATTAAACGCCCCAATTAATTGGGCGGTTTTAAACTCCCCAATTAATTATTCATTTCGTTTCTTTTGAAATTCAAACGTTGGCTTGTGCGTTAATAAAATAAGACAACTCTTATTTTATTTTGGTTGGGACTTGTTGCTTGAGAGGTTTGGGATAAAAGCTAAGGGAGGCTTGAAGATCTTCATCTTCTTCGTCAAGGAACACGAAGAACGCGAACGCACTGTTCTTCGACGAAGAACGCCGAATCCTCGGAGATCGACTACACGACGCCATGTACCGCAACACCAACGATGCCTTCTTCCGCAACGATTCTCCTTTCACGACGCCTCCTTTCGTGACGGTTATTTCTGCGATGAACCTATGTTCAAGCTACGCTCGAGGTAGGGATTTCTTTTATTGTTGATATTATTCATGTTTTCATCCATCATCATTCCTCGTACTTTTGGACCACCTGTTACCAGTTAACGGGAGGAGGCCGGACCACACAAACATGACCGACCCTCCTCCCCTTTTTATATTGTCTTCCTTGTGGTGGAATGGAACGAGGATGGCGCGGTTTCATTGCACCGCGCGGGGTCATGCGGCAAGGTATGTGCGGCACCGTCGCGCCGCGCCTTTGAATCGAACAAGAACGCGGCGCCGTCGCGCCGCGCCGGAGAACCCCGAAGGAACTGCGGCTGGAGCGGGGCCTCGGCGGAGGGGCGCGGCGCCGGACGGTCCAAGGCCGCAGCATAGGCCGCGGCGGAGCAGGGGAACCGGTGGCCAAAATCGGGCCGCCGACATCGGAGCAGGGGGGACCGGCCTTACCGGTCCCGTTGCGGCAGAAGCCAGCCGGATAGTGGAAGAGTCGGGGGTTCGAAACCCCCAGCTGGCCAGACGTGAGCGGCCCCCATTATGGGGTCGCGGTTACAACAAGCGGGGGGAAGCCCCCCCCCCCCCCCCCCCCCCCGCATCCCGAACGGCTCGGCCGTTCAGCCGAGCCACCTGGCCAGCGCGCCGGGTCACCGAGCCGTGCCCAGGCCGGGCCGGCCAAGGGGGTCTTGGGCCAGGTCAGTCCGGGCCCGAAACCCCCACTTCCGGACCTCTCCTGGTCTTTTGCCTATAACTTGGGCTGCGGACCTCCGATCGATGCACCGTCAGTTGCATAGAGATCCTTGGATCGAGATGGTCGTTTCGGTATATTACACTCAAGGTTTCGGAGTATCTTGGGTTCGGCCGGGTTGGTTCGTACACGAAACCAACCGGGCCCTCGGAGCGGAAATGCTTATAACTTGAGCTCCGGACGTCCGATTGACGTGCTATCGACTTTGTTGGATTCCTCTAAGTGAGACGGACCTTTTGTCTTACTCTGATAGAGGTTTGGACGCATTTGGAGGACGTCCGGGTTGGTTTTGACTTAAAAACCAACCAGGCCCCTGGGACGAAAAAGCCAATAACACTCAGATCGGGCGTCCGAATGACGCGCTGTCTGTGACGCTCAGTTCCTCTTGATGATACAGAACTTTTGGATACATCAACTCCAGGCTATGTGTCAGTTGATGTATCAGCCCTTCGGCTCATGGAGCGGACCCTCCGAAACGAGCTTGCTGTGTGCGGGAACCCTAGAGCTGGTTGTGACTGCGACGACGATGACGACTGTGCAGAAATCCTCCGTGGATTCGATGGCGACGACTAAAGCACTCAGCGATCCTACGTGGATCAGTGCCACCGATCCTGTGTGGGTCAGCGCTCAGCAGTCCTGTGTGGGCCAGCGCCTACAGATCCTGTGTGGGTCCAATCCTGTGTGGGTCATTGCAGGGGTTAGTTACCTATCGATCCTTTGTGGGTCATTGCGGGGGTTAGTTACCTACCGATACTATGTGGGTCAGATCCTTTATGGGTCATTGCGGGGTTTAGTACATATCGATCCTTTGTGGGTCCGACGGCTTAGATGAATCAGTGGAAATATCTGATCATCTCCATCGTCATATGAAGAAGTATACCTATGTGAGATGAATCCTGTTTTGCTTTCCTATGTGGATTGTGTTGTGCTATCCTGTGTGGACTACGTTTTTCTTTCCTGTGTGGAATGAGTTGTGATTTCTTGTGTGGACTGGGTTGTACTTGATCTCGGATGTTGGAGCTGAATTGGAATTGATGACTTAGGTATATGTATGGGCATATACCTAAGTAGTGTCGGATGTTACTTCGTGATTGTATCTTTCCTTTGTGGATTATCCTTTGTGAATTCTGGGAGACCTTAGAGGGTCTCGGGGTCCCTGCTGAGTAGCTTATACTCACCCCTGCATGGGTTATGCCCGCTCTACATTGTGTTGGATGCAGACGACGGACAGCGTTGATCGTGGTGGAGGCTTGTGGAGCAGGTCAGTACCTAGAGGTGGACCAATGGGCAGTACGTACTCGGAGCGGACGGCTGGACCCAAGGAGATGTGGAGGCTATCTGTACCCACCCTTCAGGTGGGACTTTCAGTGGACGGCTCGACGTTGCGGCTTTACTTTTCAGTTGTTGTTTTCCTTTTCAATTATTGTACACCCTTTTTCAGTTGTACTTTACTTTTAGTTTGGGTTTGTATTCTGGCCCACTTACTTTTCCACACTTACTATTGTACCCAGTTTTTACTTAGTGTTTACTTCTACTTGCTTTCTCTGTGGTGTTTGTTTACTTTACAAAGTCAATGCCTTCCCTTTTATCAGGAATTACGCCTTGGTGCTAGTCACCAGCCCCTGGAATATGGAAAGTGGGCTTGGGGTAGTCACGGCACGGGCCCCGAGGATGGGTCGTGACAGACCAGGCAACTCTTTAGGGAATACAACAGTGTAATCCCTCACAACGGGAATGTCTTTAAGAATGATTCTATCCTTTGTATCAATCATTTGAGCTAGATATTATTTCTCATAAGGAGGCAATATCCACACTTAAGATGGTGACTCTAAAGGAGATTCATCTTCCTCCTTACACTTATAAAGAATCGGAGGATGCTTCAGGATGTAAATAGTGATCTCCCTTTCCTAATAGTTGATGTTGGCCTTGTATAAAGATATCCAATCCATTCCCAAGATAGCATTGAACCCCACTAAAGGAAGTATGACAAGATTTTCTAGGAGGTTTAGTTCACAAACATTAACCAAGGAGGATTTATAAACCATGGACGCAATAATTTCCCCATTCTCTATTCTCACATATAACTTTTCCTCCAAATTTTGAGGTGTTTTTGGATAGTTCTACTAAACTTGCAAGATATGAAAGAATGCGTAGAACCAAAATCAAATAGTATTCCTGCTATTCTTGAATTAATAAAAAGCATACTTATCACTACATCGTTGTCCAAATCCACCTCAGCAGCAGTGATAGCATAAGCCCTTCCATGTTTCCTTGGAAGTTTTTGTTGATTGCCTCCAAAAACCCTCAGTATAGGGTAATTTTTCGCATAATTCATGTGATCCTTTCAGTTGTAACACTGCACTACGGGTTGAGTGTTGATATGAACCTTCCTTTATTCTTCCATATTAGTGGGATTTTTCATATCCCTTCAGCAGTTCTTGGCTAGATGACCAAAATTTCTGCATTTGAAGCAATTCTTGGTTCCCTTTAGATAGTTACCAGGATGGTTCTTCGAACAAATTTTACAAGGGGAAAATTCAGGCTTCTTTATGTCATGGGATTTGTTTGATGAACCACCCATATTGTTCCCCATTTTTCACTTCTTTTCACCGGGCCCACAAGACCACTTAGAGTCTCCAATCTCCATTTCAACCTTGAGGGCATAATGGACAATATCCTCATAACTGTCGAAGTCTTGAATCACCAACACTTTTCATAGACTCATCTTTAGTCTGCTAAAGAAGTGATCCAACTATATTTTGGTGTTCATGAAAAATCCATAGATGTACCTTGCAAGCCTTTTAAATTTTTCTTCATATGCCCTGATGGACTCATCTTCCTTCTGCTTGAGTCTGATAAACTCTCCTTCCATCTTGATATGGAGGGTTTGAGGAAAATATTTGTTGAAAAACATCCTCTTTAATTCCTCCCAATCCATGGAATCAATTTCCTCTTGGGAGTTTGTATTCTTGATCAGTGTCCACCACTGATCAGCTTCCCCATAAAAATGATAGACCTCCAGTATAACCTTCTCTTCTTCCAAGCACTGAAGGATGGAGAATATCTTTTCAATGGAGTTAATTCGTTGTTACACGAGGAGGGGATCAAAAGATCCTCTAAACATGGGAGGCCTTTGCCACAGGAAGGATTCTACGGCAACTTTCTCTTTCCTTATAGGATGAGGGTGTTCCACATGATTCAAGTTATTATTCATAACATAAGCCAGTTGAGAAATTATTTCCATGAAGTTTTGAGCACCCGCTCACATCAAATTAGGCATATCATTAGGAAAATATTCACATTCCCTATCACATTGGTTGTTGGAATGTGTTCTTCTATTTCTCTCTATTAACTAAGAAAAAGAATGTATAATTATAGGTCTTGAATACTTATTTATTGAGCATAAAAAGGAAACTTTGAACATAAAAGGATAAAATTATAAAGAATAAGTATATCCTAACTTGTGATTCCTTAGGTTTATATCTAGGTTATTCTCGATCTATTTCTTAACTTATATTGTTATGGGCTTTTTTTGTCCCTTAACAATGGTTTGTACTAAGCTCATGAATCTATCAAATCATATCCCCCAGAAGTGTCGTAACCAAGAGTGTAGCAAGGCCCATTGTGATGTACCAGGATACCCCTATTCAAGCCCAAAACTCCTTGTCATAGTTTTCACTCCTAGGTACATTTGTGCCAGAACCGCCTCTACCTTCTCATATCCAGACAGTGATGTATTTTCTTAATAAATTACTTACTCAATACTAACCAAAATTTAGGAATGATTTCTTATACTCAGTCTCATCCTTAAGTTTCTTACTAAGGATCTCTATTCCTAATCTCCAAAAATAACTAGACCATCCTCTGATACCAACTATAACAACCCAATCCTATTATATATAACATTACATGATTTTAAGCATAATTTATAAATCAAAGTACAAGCCAAGGATCGTTTAGTCCAGTGTCTTGGAATGCTAGGTAAATATAACATAAAACATAGGGATAAAAAAATTCTTTATTTAATCTCCATAAAGATCTCCTAACTTCCTTTGAGCCCTTACATCTACATAGGGTCCCCTAGGGAACACATGAACAAATGGATGAGCTGAAAAGCTCAGTAAGGTAATGAACATAAGCATACGTCTTAAGCGCATGAGTTAAGAAGCATGACATAATGATATCCAAAGAATGTAACATATAAAATCATATCATATAAGCATATAATCATATAAACATGGGATCATATAAATTTGGAAGAATAATAAAACATATCTTTAGTACGGGTCAAGGCTAACCGCCAATCCCGTTTCACATTGCAGCTCATGAGACTTAACTTTACCCAATGCATTGGAGTGTTATCTGGGCACACACATATCAAAATTTTCATGATTATTCTTTCCACATAAACATTATTACCACATAAATATTCATACATAATCAACCATACATAAATGTAATGGTACCTAAGGAAAGAATTAGGTACCGCAATCATGACATAAATCATAACCAATGAGCGTATTAGGTAAGTGTCCATGAAAGAAAGGGATTATAACATACATAGACATTCATAGGGTAAAATAGGATTATAACATGGTATTTTATGCCATAAAAAAGTGAACAAATATAAGTAATGTATTTGAGAAACATTAGCATTAAAATATTTTTGTGCGGTTTTAAGGAAAATACTATAGAGATTTTAAAATAGAAAAATGAAAATCTTTTATATAAAACCAGAATTGAACCAAGAAGGTTTTCATAATAAAATTATGATTTTATAAATACAATGGTGTATTAAAACAGATGATATAGTGCACTTGAGATTGGGTAAAAATTTGGGTTGTTTCCTTAAAACAGGTTTGCTTATCGGAATGTTCTAAGGAGGGAATCTTTTAAAAACATGTATATCCCCAAAATAGAGTGATGAAAGGATCTTCATAAATGAATTTTTTAAAACTATAAAAATTTTATAATATGTACATAATTAGATAATATAACTACATTTTGATATATAGAAAAATAAGGCAACCCGGAAGAACAAAGAAGGTTTAGGTAGAATTCATTACGGTTTATCGGCATGGTGTC
The DNA here is from genome assembly GCA_963277665.1 of Viscum album. Taxonomy (NCBI): domain Eukaryota; kingdom Viridiplantae; phylum Streptophyta; class Magnoliopsida; order Santalales; family Viscaceae; genus Viscum; species Viscum album. The sequence goes on from OY728134.1 coordinate 549,152,513, forward strand.
CGGTGTAACTAAGAGGGTTTGATGAGAGAGAAAAGGGGTTTCTCGTCACTTAGACATCATGAGGGAAGTATGGGGGAGGTGAGAAAACATACCTCATCACTTGGTATTACACACAAAAAGGTATAGCATAGAGGAAAATCTTGATTGAGAGTGAAAAGGAGAGGATCCCTTACCTTAATTCTGTTGGTGTTCTCCACTTGTTATTAAAGACCTCTTGAGACTTCCACCATTGAGAACCTCTTAAGGGGAGAGGTTTTGGTATTTTGAAGAGACTAGAAGCTTTTGGACGTGGTTAAGGATATTGGGGAGAGATTTGGGCATAATATTTTCAAGGCACAAGGCTTGAGAGGAGTGAAGAGAAGAGGAAGTGAGGGGGTTTATAGTGGAGGAGAGAAGGGTTTTCATAATTTTTTAATCATTACTTTATTATTTATTCACGAGACAAGGAATAGTAAGTATTACATGACCAATAATAGTAATAAATTCATGTGACTTCGAACTAATTGGGCTTACATCATCAGATCGTCATCAATGACTCAATAAATCCCTTATTTTACTATTCATCAAAAATTCAAGTATTTTAGAAAAATCCCAAAAAATCACCCTAACCATTTTTCGACGTGTAGAATTAAAAAATGAATTCCATTTTTCAAAAATAATTTTCTAAATATGATTATTTTAATAATTATTTAAAATCATAATTTATTATCAAAAACCAGTTTTAAAATATTCGTTTAGTTATTCTAAAATATAGGTATATCATACATTCAACTTGAATATTATTTATATATTATCATAGGTAATGTTACTATTCATTAGGGTATATCACTGTTCATAAGGGTATGTTACTATTCATAAGTGTATGTTACTATTCACTAAAAATTAAGTTTTTCTTATCAGACTCCAAATAACTTACTGATTGCAACCGCGTATGTCAGATTTTAAAAATTCCAAACATAGAAGTGACAAACTTTGGTTTAAAGTTCACTTAGCACTTATTAGTTCATTATGTTTTGTTTTCATATGATTTTATGACATATTTATAAGAATGGAATTTCTATTGAAAAACATTAGTTCATTACATAAATAGATAAGGATAAGTTATGTGCATCATCTAGAGGTTCCTTCTTTATCTATAGTTTTTATGGGACACATATCTGATTCACAAAGCTTATAACTTCATCTTAAGTAATTTTGAAATATGAAATATTTTGTACATTTCATTATAGCTCTTCATCATCTTTTTGTCCAATTTGATCCTATCAAGAATGGATGGTTTAGTAATTAGTTAGGAAAGGTAGGATAATGATACTTTAATTATTCCCATGACCATCCTTTTCTTGTCAAAGAAGACTTGATCACTTTCAATCATCATCATGCATAATGTTATATGATCCATTTTTCATAGAGAATATGACACTTTTTTCACCTTCCCAGGATGGTAATTGATTTAAAAATCATAATCCTTGATCATGTGAACCACCTTTATTGGAACATATTTATCTCCTTTTCAATTAATATATAGTTGAGGCTCTTATGATTAGTATATATATATCAATTCATCTAATAGAGATAATTTGGGAAATATTTAATGCAAATATCACTGTATATAATTCTAGATCAAGCATTAGGTAGTTATACTCATGTATCATTAATTAAAGGGAGGCATATGCTATCAATTTATCATCTTTCTTGAGTACACAACCCAAGAACTTTTTTGAGACGTCACTATAGATAAAAAATCCCTCCCCACCGGTGGGTAATGTGAGAACAAGTTCATCGATTAACCTCTTCATTAATTCTTTAAAGATTTCATCACATTCATCATTCCATAAAAACATAACTCCCTTATGTGTTATCTTGGTTAGTGGTTATTAAAATCATGAGAAGTTTCTCAAAAATGAATAATAGTACCTAGGAATTTTGAGCAAACCATAGATCTGTATCAAAGATATTGGTCTGGGAAATCCTTCAATTGCAACTTTTTTTAAAGGATATATATATATCCCATTAATAATGATAAAATACCCTATGAATGTTACTTACTCTATATAAAAATAATATTTACTATATTTCACATTCAACATTTCATTTTTCAATGTCTTTAGTACAATATTAAAATGATCCTCATGTTCCTCAATTATTTTGTAGAAGATAATAATATCATCTATAAATACTACTAAGATTTTTTTGGAGTAATCCCTAAAGACTCTATTCATTATGTCCTTGATGATAACTAGACCATTATTGAGTAAAAATGGGGCCACTATGAACTTTAGTTCCCATACCTTTTATAAAAATTAATCTTCATGTTATCCTCTTTCATTACTTTTATTTGATAACATCCAACCAAAAATCAACCTTAGAGAATTAATGGGCTACCAATTTCTGATAAAAAAAGTCATCAATAAATAGAAGATGATACAATTTCTTGATCTTGATCTTTTTGATCTCATGATAATCAATGAAAAGGAATATTGATCCATCTACATTATTGATGAATAGGAAAAGTGTACCTCCTGGTGAAGTACTTGGGAATTTAAACCCTTTATCCAGATCCTCCTATAGTTTCTTCTTCATATATTCAAGTTCAACAGTGGTCATTTTATATGGTGTCTTGGATATTGGCATAGCTCCAGGTATAAGATTTATTTATAACACAATATCATGTCTTAGAGGAAGTATGGTAAAAAAAATTGAAAACACATTAGCATATTAGCTTATAATGGGTATGTCATCAATGGCGATATTTTCCTTATTCTCAATCATTTGTGTTAGATTTTATTTATCATTTGGAAATAACATCCATGAATAAGTTGATGATTCCAAAGAAGATTCATCAAAATACTAGAACTTGTATAGAATCAAATGGTTATTCTTGATAAGGAGGTTGATTTCCTACTCACATCCATTTATGTTTGATCAATATATATAAATCCAATCCATACACATAATTGCATTTAATTTTGAATAAGGGATTATCACATGGCTCATGGGGTAATTATTGTTGCAAATATAAAAAAGAGAGGAGTTATATACTTTGGATGAAATAATTGACCCATTTTCCATTATCCATGATAGCTCCAATTTCATGATTTGATGTGGTGTTTGAATAGTTCTACTAAACTTTAATAATATAGAAGAATTAATAAAACAAGAATAAAAAGGTATGTTCACTATCTATGAATAAATAACTAGTGTTCCTATCAATACACCATTATTGGGATCTATATTAGTAGTTGTGATGGTATAAGATCACCCTTATTCTCTTGCCCTTATAGTTTGGTGTCCTTGGTTATCACCGATAACCCTTAGCTTAGTGAATTGATTCACATATTGTCCTTGTTCCTTACAATTGAAATATTGGACAATAGGTCGGGGATTGACAAGATAATTCATTTCTTCCACCACATTGGTGAGTTTCTCCCATTATAATTCTCTAGCTAGGTGCCCTTAATTCCCACACTAAAAGAATTTCCTTTTCCCATCTTGTAAATTTATTAGATTCTTCTTCCATAACTTTTTATATATGGGATATTGAACTTTCTTGGAACTATAATATTTTTTCATCACTATTAAATAATTATACTCCATTCTCCACTTCCTATATCTAGACCCATTATACCCTTGAGGTTTTACGATCAACATTTTTTCTTTTAGGTCACATTGTAAATTTTCATTATATCTATAAAATATTAGTTCACAAAATCTTTTTATAGATGTAGCTTTATCCCACCATGGAAGAGATAAAATTTAATTTTGGTAGAAATGAAAAAGATGGAAGTGTATCATGAAATTCGTTTTATGTTCTCTTTATACCCCATGATGGATTCATGATCCTTTTTCTTAAGGTCAAGTAAACCCCTCTTCATTTTAACATAAAGAGTGTGAAGAAAATATTTGTTGGAAAACATTTTCTAGAATTATTTCCACTCCATAACTTTGATCACTTAGTCATTCTTATATTTTTGATCAAATTTCTCCATTAATCAACTATATTATATTAACCATCACATCTTTCTATTTCTTAGATAATTTTTGTATGGAGAAAATCTTTTCAATGGATTTGATAAATTTTTATGCAATTAATGGATGAGATTATCCACTAAAATCTATAGATATTTATTGTATAAAGGTATCAATTTCAATTTGATATTTCATAGATTAATGTTTTTACCCCTGATTCATTTTTCTCTTAAAATTAGGAGTTAATTGAGAAATTATTTTCATCAATTTTTTGACTCATTCTCTCACTAGGTTGTGCATCTCATTTAGACAACCATCACATTACTCATCCCATTGGTTATTGACTCAGTTCCTCATAATCCAAACCATTGAATAAAATAAATGGATTATTAGGGTTGAAATTTTTAAATGGACAAAAACATAAAATATATTTTATTAACATTGAAGGGATAACTTAGAAATGACATAAATGAATAATTTTTTAATTTGGATGTTTCAATCTATGTTATCCATAGTCTATTTCCTACTATAAAATTTTATTGGAATTTTTTTTCCTTCATAATGGTTAATATAGAGCTTATGAATTGAATAAATATTATACCCTATTAGATTAAAACTAAGTTTACATAAATTCCACTTTTTCTATACCATGTGATGATCAAGTCAAAGTCCAACATTCCCTTTTTAAATTTATTACACACAGGTAAAACTGTGCTAGAGCCATATCCACTTGTAGTATCTAGACATTTATTTTTTTCTTGAAAATCACTTAATCTATAATTTGACATAATTTAGGGTTGTTTTACAGTGATTAATATTATCCTTAAGGATTTACTAATGTTTTCTAATATTAATACCCATAAATAACTAGACTTTCCTTTGATACCAACTTTGACAACCCATATCATTAATACACCTTAATTTGTGATTTGCTTAAAAAGGAAACACATAATGCAATCCAATAAGATCATGAGGTATAGGTTTTTTGGTAATTAGGTATATAGTTCATTAACTTTAAATATGGGTACATAAACATTATTTAAAAACTCTAAAAACACTCCCTTTTATTCCATCAAACCTCAAATACTATTGGGATAAAATGGGGGAGTATATATGAAAAGGGTACACTGTAAATCCTAGTAAGAGGATAATCAAAGTATAACATGATGAAAGTAGATGTCAAACAAAATACATATCATAGTAACATAAAATGTGTGAGAATCATAAACATGAACATTGAATAATGATATAAAATAATATCATGAATGCAACATAGAAATTTGGAAACAATATAAAACATGACATCATAAGAATAAGTCAAGGATAACTACCAAGACATCATAACATAGTGTTATTAGGATAAACTCCCATGAATAATACATGAAATATCATGGGATAAACAAATACCCAAATCATTGGAGGGATATATAATTTTGGGCCCACCCATCACATTTATATCATGTACATGCATGTGTGCACCACATATATCTACCAACATTAGAAAAAAATTCATCAATTTTGAACCCATGATTAAAAAGTGTTGGTTATATACATGTAATTACCCAATAAATGAAGGATATGTACAACTAGGTGAATACCCTTGAGTTTAAATGGTTGGGATTATTCCCTACACAAATGTTTTTCATGGGAAATCATAGGACAATTTTGACAGCATAACATGTGTACGTAAGGGTTTTTGGAAGTGGTGAATGAGAGTGAAAGGTAGTATATAATTGCATGATAATCATAATTATTATAAATTGATGTGTAAAAAATAATTAAAACATGAAAAATTTGAAATAAAAAGGGGATAAAGCAAAGAAATTACTTGAAATAAAAAGAATAGGAGTGAGTCCCTTACCTTGAGATGGCATTTCAAAAATCATGGGAGGATATTATTAAGATCTTGGGTACACATTAGGAGAGATTTAAAGAGGTGCAGGGAGTGTAAATTATTTATAAATGGGTTTTTAGTGAATAGTAGTTATAGGATGGGTTGGTATTTGTAGAAAAATAGGGGAACTTATTTAGTAATTTCTAAACTTAGGTTTTGGACTCTATAATATAAAATAATAAAAAAACAATACCATCATTTATGGCTATTTTTTCTACCAAAGTTGATTGGTTTTAAATATTTTATAAGGTATAAAATTTAAATCCATAAAACAATACACTTTGTGATGTGTAAGTGGGTCATATTTATTAAGAATTGATTTTAAAACCAAAAAGTATAATATAGGTTTTGGAGGGTTCATTAAGGGTTTATAAAATTAATAAAATTACTTCAAAACATATTATTTTTTGAAGGATAAATATATTTTTGGTTATTTATTCCCTTTATAGAATTTATTACATCACTTTTGGACTATTATGTTGTCAAAGCACATATTGTATATTCATATCATATTTAATTTTTACAACAACAAAAAACTATCTCAGAAAATAATGAAAAATTCACTATTTTATAATTTAAATGTGTTAATTTCAAAAATAAAATTTATTTTACTAAAATAATTCTATAAATATGACAATTCGCACTTTTTATTAAATATCCTTATTTATTGAAATATACTTATTTTTACAGTACTAACTTATTTCTGCCCTTTATAAAAATTAAATTGGACTTCATTAAATTTTTTTATTATTTATATTAAAATAAATATTATTCAGTAAGATTGTTGTTTTAAAATATTATTTATTCCTAAAATTATTTAATTTATCAAAAAAGTTGATTTAATTTAAACAATATATTTCCCAAAATATAATTCTATTTTCTTCAAATAAAAATATAATTTTTATCAAACCCATTATATAATAATTGATAAAGTAATAATAAAAATGGGAATATATAATCATTATTTTATTTAAAAGGAAATATTAAAATTCATACTACTAGGGTCTGGATACATATCCCCTTATTAAATTAGTGTATTACTTAAGGGTAAGGTGTGTGATGGTGGCACTTTTTTGGGGTGCTTTGCTGAACATTATTTGGGTTGGGATCTCGATAAGCTTGAAATTATCCCATTAATGGTATCATTCATATTTCAGTTGTTTAATTTTAACATGGTACTAGTCAATTTAAAATCCAATTAATGATATCTCCCATAGAAAATCTAGTAATTAGTCTTCATTGGGTGAGATCATACAGGTCAAGGCCACTACTTATTCCATCTGTGTCTATTAGACTTTATCAAAACCCTTAATATAGAATAATATTAATAGAAATTTTAAAATGAGTATATTACCAACAATAATTATTCTTAATAGTCTTTTAAATTTGAAAATATATATTTTCTAAGGTTCTGAAATTTTGAAAGTATTTCATGTGTTTTCCATAACATAATATGGAATTTTTTATTCAAAATTTAATTTATTTTACAAAAGTTCTTGGTATTACAATACACTTGAGTTTATTCATGTGGTGTAACGATATATGTATGTAATGGACAATATAGATAGATTTATATAATTTCGTGCATTTCTTCCTTGTTGACAAGAGATTAGTTTTTAGATTCCTTATCTTTGAGGATGGGTGTAGGTACGCTATATATGTTCAAGTGAAGATATTTAGTCTGACATCTTTTCCTGAGATCATGAACCATACCCGCGAATATGAGGGGAACTTGGTTGTAGGATGTACTTTTGAGTGTGTTTTCCCTTTTGATAAGTGATGAAGTGATTTTTATGCCATAAGAAATAGTGGTATGAGGTTTCTCTCTAGGGTGGTGATAGAAAACATCAAGACTCATATATTTCCCCTTATGAGAGACCCAACCATGAGTGATTTTAATGTAGAAAACATGGTATATTTAGTCTGATTCATAAGTAGTTTAATACAAGTTGACATATAGGGAACTTTCATTTTTCTTTAGCAATGTGCCTCGGGCTAGTGGTGGATGAGGTTACAGATAGACTCTGGGATTTGAATTTGGGTTTAGAACATCACCTAAAAGTACAATTTATAATTATTTTAGTATATTGGGATATATAAAAAAAATGGATAATTGGGAAATCTATGATAGTATATTGGTACACCATTGGGTTAGTGGGATTTAGAAGGCGAAGATTAATGTTTGGGTTTTGGATTTTTTTATTGTCAAGAAATACCAATGATAGTGTCCATTGATAGTCAAATATAAATTCATAGTGGAATCTAACTTGGTTTTTTAATTATTTTATTTTCATTTGAATAACTCATTTTATCCTTCTAAGTTCGTTTAATATCTATGATTGGTATTGGAAAATCTGATGGGGATGTTATCCCTCAAAAGTTAGTTAAGAAAGATATATGAAGGAATTCAATCATGTCTAGGATGTGTTATCCTATTGAGTGGTTATATGTTGGATTTTTAACTATATTATTATATTTGATTTGATCATGTACATGGATTGGCTGAATCATTATAGATATTACATTTATTTATACAACTAGTGAGTATGCTTTACTACCCAACAGAAAAATTGAAATACATTTATTAGGTAGTTGAATATATAGGTATGTTATTTGATACCTAACCATCGATAGTTGGGGTTTATTACCACCATGTTTTCTTGCATTATTTTTATATATGAGACAATATATGGCTATGATTTCCTATTACGATGGATTAATATTTGGAAATCTTTATTGAGGACTTGTCAGGGCATCTGTATGACATATTGGTTGTGTTTTATATCAGTTTAGTATTAGATGTAGAGGCCATATCAATTCCAAAATATTTGATGGATCCATCAAATTTGAGAGAGTTGAGGTTTTAGTTGGATGGTATAGAGGTTAAGGGATTTAATTTTCTAAATACTCCACATTGGGGTGATTTTGAGTTATTCTCCATTAAGGGTGATACATGTTTATGATTATATAAAGATTACTAAAGGCTAAATTAGGTGATGATTAAGAACTGATATGATTTTCCTCACTTAGATGGCCTATTCTATCAGTTAAGGGAATCTAGTTGGTTATTAAATATTGATATGTGGTATTGATTTCATTAGATATGGGTGAAATTAGAGAACATTCCTTAAACTATTTTTAGGTGTTCATGTAGATAATATAAGTTATTTATTATATTGTTTTAATTGATAAAATTGATATTAGTATTTATATAATTTATTTATAGGGTTTTAAATCTATATTTAGATTCATGTATTTTTCTATACATGAGTACCATCTTGGTATACTTCAAGAAATGAGAATATTGTATACAATGAATATATTTTTTATTTGGGATAAAGAAAGAGTATCAATATCATGGAAATATTTTAGAGTTTATCTTATAGACTAGGAAGTTATATTTCTTATTTAATATGATATCAAATTGAATCATATCAATGGAAATTAAGAAGAAAAATATAATAGTTTCTTGGGATAAAACCAAGAATTTATTTAAGTTTCATAGTTTCATTGGATTGTAAAGATACTATAAAATATTCATTTAAGACTTATTAGAATTGTAAATTCCAATGAATCCCTTGAATAATAATTGAGTGAAGTTAGATTGGTTGGATTCTTTTGAGAGAGAACTTATGTAGCTGAAGTGTTGCTTTATGACCACTCCAATCCCGATATTTCCAAAATTGATTATGAGTATACCATGTATTATGATACATCAGGGGTTAGGATGATAGATGTCATAATATAGGGAGGATGAGTATTTTAGTAAGGTTCCATACAAAAGAAGAAATATGAGGGAAACTACCTGACGCATGACCTTGAGTTGGTGGTGATTGTGCATGTGTTAAAATATTGGTAACACTATCTGTTAAGTGGGAAATTTTTGGTTTGTATATTATCAAAAGATCATAAAATATAGATTTTAACATCATGAACTAAATTTTTGGTATAGAAATAGGGGAGAGTACTTATTTGATTTTAGATTTGATTTATTTAGAGCCCTCTATAAAAGAAACATTTTTATAATATTTAATGATTATGAAGAGTTAGTCCTAGGTCATTTGAAAGTTCAGTAGTGAGAAACAACCAATGATCCTCTTTTTAATGTTGTATATTGACATCTAGATGTTTTAATAAAGAAACTATTGTATCATTGAGAATCACCTTATAAATTAATTATTGGGTAAAGGAAAGTTTGATTTTATACTCTTATTTATTAGTTATGAGGGAAATTTTATATGATGATAAATCTACCATGATATCAGACAAGGATGATGATATTATTTTACATATATGATATAGATTTATGGTGATGATCAGTGTGTGTGAGGAGGTAGTGTGAGAATCAAATTCCTTAAATTGAAGACTCACCCAGGATTGATCAAGATGAATAATGAAATCCATTGAAAAAAATGGTTTCCCAGGATAAAGATATACATAGTGGGATCTATGTCATAATGCCTCACCAATCACTATATGAAGGCTAAGCACCCAACACCCACTTGTATTTTTCAGAATCTACCACTTCTCAAGTGAAAATTGGATGATGTGAATATGGATTTCCTGATAAGACTTCCATGGCCACCTAAAGTAAGTGATATACTATGTATTATTATTGATATATTTTACAAGTGTCTCATTTCTTATCAAGTAGGTAATCCTAATAAATTAATGAGCTCTTTAGTTTATATTTTTCTGAGGTGGTACAACTCTATGGTGTGTTATAGAGTATCATATCATATATGGATTACATATTAAAATTTGGAATTAGTTTAAACATATATAAATCATTAAAAAATGAGATGTAATTTAGTACAACATACCATCTATAACACCTAATATTCAATTATAGTAAGTAATATTATCATTCAAAATAAACTAAATCATAATTTACATACCTTTATTCAAAGAGTGTGGTTAAAAAATAAATTACCTAATATTATAATTTATGTTTAATGAAATAAAATTCATTTTTTAATTTATCATATAAAAATTATCTTAGGGTGAATTATTGAGATTTTTTTTAAATAGTAATTTTTTTGTGAATAGTGAAAAATAACAATTTTATAATAATGTCACTTTTATAAAAATATAATTATTTAATATTTCCTTGAAAGTTTATGAAGCATTTTTTATAGACCAAATATATATAAAATAATTAATATAATTAATTTAAATATATAATTTCTAACTTCGAAATGTATGTTTTACATTTTGAAATTATAAGTTATGTTTTTTTTCAAATAAAAAAAGTATTTTGGTTCTTATATTTTAATAAAATTTCCACAATGTTTCATTAGGATTTGGTTTTGTTATAAAAGGAAAATAATTATACATTTATTTAACCTAATACAATTATTTCCATGATAATAAAAATTATCCAATATTTTTAAATAAAATCATTTCTATTCATAAAACGATCATTTTTCTAAAAACGGGTTTTCGATGAATTTTTTGAATTTATATTAAAATGAATTTATTAAACTTATTGGAATTAAATAATATAAAATTTATTTAATATTTTGAATAATAAAAATTTATATTATGTAATGATTTTGACTTATTTTTTTGTCATAGTGAATTGTAATCATGGTAAAAAAACTTATTACTACGGTAAGTCTTAAAAAGGATTAAATATGGGGTTAAAATAAAGAGATACAAATTAAAATAATCTAAAAATATATCTAAATTATATTGGTTGAATTTATATTGACACTATATCATCCTATCCTCAAAATTGACCCCATTTGGAGCCACGTTACCATGATAGTAACTTTATTATGTTTTAATGTTCTTCATATTTAAAAGTTTCCCACTCACATAATGTATAGAAGGGCACATACTATCCTCACTTGTATACTATTTATGAGTGAAATATTTAAACCAATACCAAGCCAAATAAATTCCCAATAACCCATATTATGTCTTATAGGTTCTATTATCACAAATCACCACTTTAAGAAGGCATACAATGTAAGCTAAAAGAGGTTACCAAAAGAACTACTATATATTCTTAATGAGTGATTTCAAGTTACTTTCTTCTTAAAAATCCTATAAATATTCAATATAAATTTTAATATAATTAAGTAAATATAATTAAAATACTAAGATATTTTTATGTTAATGTTACATCGAAATTTTTCTCCTTTCCATCCTATGTAAAATGAAAACATCGCTCGTGTGAATGTACAGACTACCCTCTCCACATAGTGGTATAATTAAGTTTCATCAGTGATTCACTTAGATAGTTATAAAGACATAATTAATTATATATATTATATTTATGACATGATTATTATTTTATAAATATAATATGTCATCTATCCTTTTAACCATTCATCCATTGAGAAATGATAACTTCACTTATACGTACGTGTGGACTACCACCTCCACGAAGCGATGTGATTCATTTTTCTATTACCACCATAAATAGATGATTATAAAATTTTATATAATGATTAAAAATTATATTCATAACATTATTATAATTTTGGATATAATTTAACCATTTAATAAAACCTTTAATCATATCCAATATGCTGAAGTTATTTTAGAGAAATTGACTGAACAACCATAATTGGCAGATGTAAGAAAGAACTATACAATGAATAGATGTCATAAGATTATAAAAGGACCATAAAAATGAAATATAGATAAAACAATTTATGAATGAAGTATTTAATAAATTTTAATTTATTATCCAGGAGTATATAATTCATTCAACCAAGTAGGAATATAATGTAAGAGTTTTTCATCTCAATTACACTCCCTTGGGACATATTTTATGTCATGATCCTAATTTAATTAATATGGTATTTATTCTATCCCTATGATATATTTTATCATTAGTTAATATTTATTTATGGTATTTAATGTTTCAATTATTATTTTACCTTTTAATGGGCTTTGATTCAAAAGTTATTAAAGTCGTAAAGGCATATTTTAAAATATCACCCTTTTTCAAGACTGTTCATGTTTAAATTTATGTTGTAAGAATTATATGGTACTTATCTTCATAAAACCAATTTATTTTCTTCGCCTAGTTATTTATGGGGTTACCATGTTTTTATTCCAAATTTTCCTTTCTTTGGTACTCAAATATCGAAGTTATTTTTTAAGCTAAACCATCCTTATTTATTATTTTGTGTCGGGAATATTTTCCTTCTCTATAAAGATTGTATAAAATATTTAATGAATTGTATTTTATATTCTAAAATTATTTTGTAAAGTCATTTTGAAATATATTTTAATTTTTTTCAATTTTTTATAAAAAAATATTTCAAAAGTCTTCCAATTGGGAAACTTTTGACTTTTTACAATAATGTGAAAGGAATATTATTTTTAATTTATACCATATAAATAGATTTTACCCCCACTGTAAACATTATTCTCAATTTATATTCCTCTAAAATTTTCAATTTTTTTTAATAAAATCATTTTTCCCATTATAATATGAATTTATAGATTTTATATTAAAATAAAAATTCATTATTTTCTAGAAGGATGATAAGAATTTTTCAAATAAATTTTATAGTTGGTTTTTTTAACAATGTTGCAAAATATTTAAGGAATTATCTATTTAATGTTTCACTACCATTTTCTTTATAATTATCACAATTATTTTCATAGGTATCGTGGTTTTGAATCTATTAGAAGCTTCTTTTGTTCACATCTTTATACGGGAAGGAATTTTCTCCATTCATTAGGAATAAGTGGTTTAAGTATGTATTTCACTGATGAATTTTGATAAGCTTTTTCTTTTTATGAATTAGTTTCTTTTCCATTAAATTTCTTAAACATCAAAGATACATCTTTGATTTTCAGTCCAAGTATTCACAACAATATAGAAGATAGATTCTTTCACTACTCTTGATGATCTTTTCATTTTTTCCTCTCATTCTGTAATCTCTAGATTTCTAACTAGTGAAAATACATTGCACCTCATGTTATCACTTTATTTATACCTTTAATTTTAACAAATATTTTGTGTGTGATTTGGGTAACCAACTTATGATCAAATAATTTTGGTAAAATCATCACTTTTTATGAATCAATGGCCTTCTATAATCCTTTTTATTTATAGATTGTACCACATTTTGTGATTATAAACCTTCTATTGTTCATGTTCTCTATCACTATCTATTTTTTATTAAACAATATTTTTTAATTAATATTCATATTTTTTTTATCATGGATATATATATAATTTAACTATTTTATTAATCATATACCATTAATACAAATGGATTTAGTTAAATGAATAATATTATCAAATTTATTTCATTTATTGGGGAAATAGTGATGTTTCATATTTTTTATTCAATAAATATATTTATTTATTAATAAGGAATATTGATTATGAATTATATTATTCATTTAATATATTAGGAATTGATTTTACATATGTAAGTGATGGGTGTGGCTTAGTTATATATATCCCCTTGATTCATTGACCAGTCTCATGAGATAAACAATTGGTCAAATTAGTTGGGTATTTAGTGTATACCTACTTAATCATTAAAATTACTTTGCATAAGGCCTTCATGGTAAGTTTAATGATGTATTGGAATAAGTCCTTAGTTGAAAGATCATGACATATTACATTATTAATTTTCTTAATTAATATTTAAGTTATTATTATTCACATGATTTTTATGTTTATATTTTCAATAAATACATTTTGAAGCTCAAATTATTGATTAAATGGGATTTGTATTGATTATTCACTATAATACATTTTTAATGACTTATATAATCATGATATCTTATATTTCATGATTTCCCTTACTAATCATTTGAGATAACCATTTATTATGTTTTCCTTTCCCCAAGATATAAATAAGGGATCATGGAATGATTTTCAAGGATGCATGAAATTTTTACGTGAAATATTTTATTTTTAAAACATAATATTGAAATAATGAATGTATCTAGTCAAACAAGAATAAAAAATATTTGATTCTTTATGTAGAAATATGATATATTTCATAGCTATGTAATAAAATAGAAACTAACTTTGGGTAACTAGAGTTGAGGTCATTACAGATGGTATCAATGGAAGTTAAGTAGGACCATGAGAAACTACATTTTAGAAGAAAATCGCTAACATAAGAATTATGATAACCCCTTATAATATTTGTGAACTTTTTAGGTATTTTTATTCACTGGATCAATATTTATGATGTTTTGGGCTATTTATGTGTCTATCATTATTTAGAAATTATGCCTAGTGGAATAAAGGGAAATCATATCAATACTCATAGTCAATGTTGGAATTTATGTTATGATAAAGTTAGTATAATAAGTATTAGAGCTAAGAAAATAATGGACATATTGGGGAAACTAAACAATGTTTTAAAAAATAATCTTTCACATTTAGAGTAATCTTTTCCCATAGCATGATGCAACTATGTTATATCACTTTATGCAACAGAATCCATTATTTAATAGAACTACTAATCCATTTGTAGATAAGAAATTGATCATGTATCATGAAAATATATTCCTAGATTTCGGATGTAATGAAAGGTAAAAGGTCATTATAGAAGTATATTGTTTAAAGAGATATTCTAATCAATGATGGTCATTAATTCATAATACTATAGAATATGGTAAAATAGAAATTATGGAATATAGAACTTTTAAAATGATAATCTTTGGGAAATATTTTCCATGAAAGAATCGATATGAAATGGAGATAGAGTTACTCAACCTAAATTATAAGTAAGAGAAAGTGTTACTTAATAGTAGTCTAGATTCATAATATTATCAAGGCTTGTAAAAAAACAACATAAAAATCTAGAAAGAAGATTATTTATTTCATTGATGGGCTAAATAAAAACATCCAAAGGGCACTGGTATCTCATAATATTTCATCATATAATGATATAATATCATGTTATAATAATAAAAATAAGTAATTTTATTGGTGTTATATATTTAATGGGAATAAATTCCAATACTATAAAGAAACAATATCCTCTTCCATACACAGATGAATTTTTTGTACAACTTGATAAATCCCAATGTTTTTCTAAGATTGATCTTTGTTTTGGGTATAATCAATTTTGAGTAATGAATAATGATATTCTAATGATGGTATTTTACATCAGGTATAGACATAATGATTTTACAGTATTTTTCTTTGGATTGGATAATTCACCCTATATTTTTATATATATGATGGATAGATTATTCAAATATTATTTTCATAATTTCATTATGGAATTTATTGATGAAATTTTTGAATACTAAAAAATCTATGAAAGGGATAAAATCTATTTGAGAATCATTCTTGGAACTCTCAGAGGGAATGAGTTGTATAGGAAATTTAGTAAGTGTGAATTATTGAATTAGGAAGTTTCTTTTATTGGACCTATTTTCTCTAAATATAGAATAATAGTAGATCCTTAAAATGAAAAGGTAGTTAATAAATGGACTATAAAAATTTTCATAACTATGATATATAGTTTCCATAGATTAGTTGGTTACTATCAGTGATTTATTCAAAACTTTTCTTGATTATCTATCCCATTAACCATGTTGAAACATGAAAGGGTTAAGTTTATATGTTCATAAGAATGTATATAATGACTTGAATAAATAGAGGGGATATTTCTCAATGAAACAATAATTAAAATACCATCATGAAGGGATGGTTTTTTAATATATGGTGATTCATCAAAGAAATAACTCATATGAGTCATTATAAAAAATGATAGAGTTGATTATTAATCAAGAATGTTAATTATCTATGAACAAAATTATCCAACCCATGATCTTGATTTGTAAGTTTTAATCTTTTCCTTGAATATATAGATTCGTTATCTATATGGTCAAAGATGTGAGAATTACAAGGATCGCAAATTTTTGAAATAAATATTTTCACAGAAAGGCTCAACATGTGACAATGGAGATGGCTAGAGCTACTCAATGATTATGATTTCTAAATACAATACCTCTATGTATAAGAAGATTATGTGTTTGATGAATTGAGTAGGAAATATCATGTAGTTCTTACTAAAATGAGGATTGAAAAGGATAACATATTCATGAATTTAGTAAAGCTAGACATAGGAATCATTACCAAAGGGGAAACGTCAATCCTTTTGAAAATGATTTACAAACTAACAATACTATAGTCCCAGATTGATTATAAGAGTATAAAAAATAATTTTAATTTCATTATTGATGGTAATATAGTAGAGTTTTTTTTATAAATATGGTGAATTTAAATTCATAAAAAAGGCTATGTATTCCATAAATACATGAGATGAAGAGGGAATTATTTTATAAATCTCATAGCTCAAATATCTCTATACACCATCATAGTACGAAGATATATAGGGATTCAAGAGAACAATTTTTTTTGAGATAACAAAATGTGGTAAATTATTGTTTATGTATCAAGATTCTTAGTTTTTCTATAGGTAAAGGCTTACAAACAACATCAAGGAGTCATGAAACAACTTCATATTCCAATATATAAGTGATTTGATATTACAATGGACTTTTTCACTTGATTTCAAAATAATATTAAAATAAATTATACCATATGGGTTATTGTTGATCACCTTACCATGTCTATACATTTATTCTTTATAAGGTAAAATCTACCAATTGGGAGCCTCACATAACTCCAAATCAATGAAGTTTTGAGACTTCATGGTGGACCTATTTCCCTTTTATTAGATCATGACCCATGATTTACATTGAAATGATGGAAAATATTTCAGAATGATCTTAACACCAATCTATATTTGAGCACTTATTATCACCCTTATAAAAATGGAATGTCTGAAAGGACTATTCCAAAATTATAAGACATGTTGTGGTCATACTTACTAGAATTTCAATGTTTGTGGGACTAGTATTTAACTATGATGTAATTTTTATATAATAATAGTTTTCATTCTAGAATTATAATAGAATTTTATAAATATTTTTATTGTAAAATAATTCATACACCAACTTATTGGGATGAATTTAGTGAATGCAAGATTTTGGGCCCAAAACTTGTCGAGGAGACAATGAAAGAAGTGAGAACTATTCAAGGTCAAATCAAGGTAGATAAAAGTAGGAAAAATAACTATAATGATAACATAAGGAATGATCTATAATTTTAAGTAATGAATCATGTTTTATTGAAGGAATCTCTATAAAAGGGTGTTATATGGTTTGGAATGAAAAGGAAACTATTTTCTACGTACATCAAGACTTTTGATATTTTTGGAAATAATTAGATTTGTGGAATACCATTTGGAAATGCCACCCAACTTCTCTAAAGTGCATACAGTGTTCCATAACTCATCATTGAGGAAGTTTATTCTAGACCCAACACATGTAACAACCTATAATGAAATGAAATTAGAGCATGATTTATCTTATTATGAATTGCCCATCCATATTTCGAACACTGGAGAACAAGTGTTTCATAATTGGAAGAATGAACTGGTAAAGGTAATATGGGGAAATCATAAGATAGTGGAGACAATACAGAAACCTAAATAATTTATAAAAAACAACTAACTTCATTTTTTTATATGGTTACATTACATAAATTTAAAGGGAAACAATTTTGAATGGGGAATGAATGTAATACCCAAGATTAAATTAAAGTAAGTATGCTTTCTATTCTTAATAAAATATATCATAACTCACAAATATTTATTCAAAGAATGTGATTAAAAGAAATTTTTAAAATTTCAATAATTTTAATTAAAATAAATGAATTTAATTTTTGAATTCAGAATTTCAAAATTATCTTAGGTTTAAATTTTGAGTTTTTTTAGAATAGTAAATTTTTGTTTGAATGATGAAAAATAACGACTTATAATAATTTCAATTTTGTGAAAATAAAATCATTTAATAATATATTGAAATTTTATGAAACATTTTTATGGAAAAAATAAATATTTAATAAGAAAAATAATTCATTTAAAAGTATAAATTTTATTTTATAAATTTATGTTAGAAATTATTGAATTCTTAGTAATGTTTTTATTAAAATAAAAAGAAAATTTTGGTTATTCTATTTTAATCATCTTTTGGAAAGGTTACTTTCAGTTTTCTTTTGGTTTAAAATAAAAAAAACTCTGATATTATTTATCCTAATTATATTAATTCCATGATAATTAACATTATAAATCATTTTGGTATTAAATAATTTTTATTTTTAAAACGAACATTTTTCTAAAAATTGTTTTTCTTTGCATTCTATGAACATATGTTGAATATAATATCTAAAACATAAAGGAATTAAATAATGTAAAATGGATTACTCACTTGGTATCAGCATAATTAGTATTAGAAAATTATTTTTACTTAATATTTTGTTATAATTAATAGTACTCATGTTAACAACTTATCACTTCGGTAAGGGTTAAGGAGGATTAATGTGAGGGTTTAACTAAAGAGATAAGAGTTAAAAAAACTAATTTTTTCCAAATTATATTTGTATAATGGATTTTGAACCTATATCACCCCATATTTTAAATTTATCCTATTTTTATCCGCTTTCTCAGGAGAGTGACTTTATTTTATTTTAATGTGCTTAAAATTTACAAGTTTTCTGCTAACCTCACTTATAAAAAGTAACATCATATACTCACTTATTAACACTTATTAATCCAATTATATTAGAAAATACCTATAAAAATACCTTTTAAACTTATCTCCCCACATATTAGAGGTATTTTTCTCACTAAAATACAAATTTAAGAGGATTGAGGTGTAAGAAAAATGATGTTACCAATAGAAAAGTTATATGTTCTTAAAAATCTCTTTCAAGTTAATTTCTTCTTAAAACTTCTCCAAATATTTAATTACAATATCAAAATAATTAAATAATTATTTTTAACATACTGATATGATTTTTTTAATGTCACATCCATTTTCCATGCCCCTTCTATCATATGGAAAATGAAAAACATTGTACATGTATACAAACATACTATCATCTCTACATAATGGTGTAATTTGTTCTTCTTCACCATTTAACTTTGATGGTTATAAAGATGGATTTGATAAATATATATGATATTTATGATATAATTATGATTCTATAAATATATAATATCATCTATATTGTTACCCTCCATCCATTGGAAAATTATTATGTCACCCATGCTTACGTCATGACTACCACCTCCACGAAGGGATGCAATTCATTTTTTTATTACCATATTGTAAGGATGATTCAAAATTTTCATATAATATTGAAGAAAATTTTAACATTTTTGGGATGATGAACCCATTTCATATCTTCTTTAACAATTCTAAATATACCGAAGTAATTTTCAATAAATATATTGAACAAACATAAGTGTTCGATTTAAGAAATAAATATACAGTGAATGGATGTAATATAGATATTAAAAGAAAATTAAAAAATAAATATCATTGAAAAGGGTTATGAATAAAGTATTTAATAAATTAAAATTAATTATTCATGGGGATATAATTCATCTGACCAAGAATAAATCCAAGTTAAGGGTTTTTTCTTCTCAATTCCTCTCCATTAAGACATATTTTATATTATACACCTAATTTATATTATATGGTGTATATATAAACACTTTGAAATATTATATCATGAATTAATATTTATTAATGGTATTTAATTTTTCAATTCATGTTTTCTCTTTTAAATGGTTTTGATTCATGTTTAAATTTATATTAGATGAATTATATTCTCTTTATATTCTTAAACCCCACTTATTTTATTCTCATATAATTATTTATAAGGTTCCCATGTTTTTCTTATAACTTTTACTATATTTTTTACTCAATTAATAAAATAATTTTTTTAATATAAACAAAACTTATTTATTATTTTAGGTTGGGAGTATTTTTCTTCCATACTGATATTATCTAAATTATTAATGAATGTTATTTTCAATCCATAAAAGATTTTGTAAAGTTTTTTCAACCATATTTGAATTTATTTTAAAGGTTTTATAAAGGAATATTTTTTATTATTTATGAATGGTTTCTTTTAACATTTATAAATGTGTGAGAGAAATATTTGTTTTAACATATAAGAAATAAAACAATTTCCCTCTATATATGTTTTTTATTCACTTATTAAATTACTCTATATGTTTCCAAGGTTTTTAAAAGAAATATTTATTCCATTATTCTTTGATTTTTTAGCTGTTAACTTAAAATAAAATGGGATTATTTTCTAAATGGTTGAGATGAATTTTGGAAGTGATTTATAAGATTATTTATATAACAATGTTACAAAAGATTTAGGGGATGCTATTTTTTAAACATTATCTACAATTTTCCTATCTAATTATCAAAATAATTTTCTTTATTTCGAACCTTAATTTCTGATGAATCGATGGCCTTATATAATCCTTTATTTATTTATGTATTGTACCATATTTTATGATCACTCAATTTCTTGTGAAATTATTCTCTATCACACTGCATTATTAATTAGACATTATTTTTCTCCTTAATATCCTTATTATTTTATTTCATGGATATATTTATCATTTTAATATTTTACTAACTGTATACCATTATTACATATGGTGTATATTGAAAGAACATTATTAAGTATTTTAATTCATATAATGGGGAAATATTGATGTTCTTTATACTTGATTTAATATAGGTATTTTTTATCAATAATCTATATTGATTATTTGTAACACCCCAAGGTTTTACAAATAAATTTATCATAGAATTCATTCAATATTGAGTCTATACAAAACAAACACTTTTATATTTATAGGAGATAGTTATAACCTGGATGTTAGATATAATTTCTCTGCTTCTGTGATTTGAATTTCGAAAAACTGACATACACGGTTGCGATCAGTAAGATATTTAGAGTCTGATAGTATCAACTTACATTTTTGGTGAATAGTATCTTACACTTATGAATAGTATCTTACCCTTATGAATAGTAACTTACCCTTATGAATAGTAATGTACACTTTTGAATAGTAACCTCACCCATGTTAGTATAAATATATTCTAGGTACCTTATAAATGAGAGTGAATATTTTAAAAATTATAATTAAGTGTTGATATTTTTGTGAGTAATAAATATTTAATTAAAATTTTAAATTAATAAATTTATTTAAAATAAAATTAATTTTCATAAAATTTATTCTTTAGTAAAAAAAATCTATAAATTTAGGAAAATTTTATGAGACCTCAGTTAATTTTTGAAAGTATTATAAAATTAGTTTTGAATTTAAAATATATATTTTTCAAGTAAATAATGATTTTATTTAAAATTTTAATTTACCTTATTTAGGAAATATTTTGGATAAAATGGAGTTCATTTTTAAATTCTACATTTCAAAAATTTTGTTTGGGTGAATTTTTGGAATTTTTCCAAATATGTGAATTTTTGGTGAACAGTGAAATTCGATAATTTACGAAGTATGCTAAATAAATAAATTTATGCATCATGTTTGAGTCATGGTTGAGGTTAATGACCATTGGTTCTAACTCGAATATAGATATTACTATTTTTAGTCACAAGAATCAATACTATTCATATACTTGAGCCAATGTAAAAAAATGATGATTAAAATAATTGAAAACCCTCCTCTCCTCCAATATAAAATCCACAGATAACTCCCTCTTCTCTTCACTCCTATAAAGCCTTGTTCCCTATCTAAATACTGATAAAATATTCTCCCAAGATCCTCCCCATTTTCATTTTCCCTTGGTCTCTTCAAAAGACCAAATCCTCTCCCATAAAGAGACTCTCAAGGAAGATAAATTCAAGAGGTACATTCCTCTTTTCATTTTTTTATTTTCTTTCAAGTTCCTTTATTTCTTTTTCTTTCCTCACCTCCTTTCATCCAAATATTATGATAACTCTAGTACCTTACATGTACTATAATTTTGTTATGATAAAATAATAATTCATCATCTCTCATTACCCCTCCTTTTATACTAGAAATGAAAACACCATCTGAGATGTGTTAATTTATCACATTCAAGGACGAAAAGTTTTCAACTTCTATTACCATCTTAAATTATGGTCATGATACAATTTTTATGGTTGAAACAGATCATAATATATGTAATATATCCTATATAATGTTCTAGAATTATTTTAATACACATGGTATTAATTTATAAAATTAAATGAGTTTGTGGTGATCGAAAAACCACCAAATTAATCCAAGCATTTATCATTAAACTTTTATATAATGATTCATCCTCACCCAAAGTAACAAAATGAATTATATGATCATTTAAACTTCTGTATGAAAATTAATAACAAATAACATGAATTCTGTAATTCAATTATCATTTTACATTAACTTCCATACAAATGAACCGATCATGAATGCTAATGAAATGAGCACTCATAAATGATGATATTGAATCTCTTAATGCATAAAAATGACCACAAATGAACTTAATAAAATTATAATAAATAAAATACATGTATAATAGGTTCTGAATCAAGTTATTAATAATTCTAATTTTTTATTCATTTACCTTATGTTCATGAGTGGAACATATTCAGACATAAGGTTAGGTGTTTCTACCAGAACCTCCATTTTCTTTCAGGTTACTCTTTGTCTCTATTAGACATAATTAAATTCTTATTTATTCTTATTTAATCATCATAAATTTTGGGTGAATTTTATATATATGTGTACCAACCATAATCCTACTTTATGTTTTGGAGATATACATGTTTTAAAAGGATATTTTAAAAATTATTCCTGAAATACAAGCCCAATTCAAGGGAATTTCTTGAATTCTTACCTATTTTCAAGGGCACTCTATAATCTGTTTTAGAAACAATTATTTTTATAAAATTACTCATTTTATTATGAGAAAACTTTATTATTCCACTTATGGTTTTATACAAATATTTTTGCAAAGAATTATTCTTTTCAAAGTAAAATATTATTTATCTCAATAATTACTCAATGATTTTATAAGAGTAATTTTGTCTATTTCAACACTCTTGTTGAATATTATGTGTAATTGGGACTAATATTTTATGATATATTCTACCATATTTCATTTAATGGTTTATGGTTAGTTTTACTATGGATGTGCTATCTTGAAACCATTCACCATAATACTATGAATGGTTAGTGTTTGGGGAAAGTTATTTACATTTCATATATTTGATTCAATATGAATGAATATGTTGTTTATGTTTATCTCGTTCATATGAGGAATGCATTGGAATTAGAAAGTTATGGGTGGGTCCTGATATAGCCCCTCGATGCATCACCAGGTCTCATGAGACAAAACAAATATGGAATTGGCCAAGGCCTTTCCCATTTTTAGATATGGTTTTTTCCGAGGCTGTAATCATTTTAAAATGTCTTGGAAGAGGCCATTAAGGTATAATTCAGAATGCCCAACATTATTAATTCCCTCATTATAAAACTAGAGATTGATAGTCCATTTGATTACTCAACTAGTAGAATATCCATGGTTGTTTTTTATGGAATTATTTAATCAGTTTTTATTCCTTCCATATTATGCTTTAGTATATTTTTAAAGGCATGAATTTTTAGTTATTCATCATGACTAGTGTTTATATTTTATTCCGCTATATTATTTACCCACATTGAGAAGCTGAGCTCACCCCTTTCACATGTTTTATTTTCCCTAGGTTGTGAAAAAGTATATTATGAATGACTTTCAAGGATAATCTAGGAGATTATGTGTGATTAAAAATAAGTTGTTATGTTGTATTTCCTTTCAATTTTTAATATTGAACTTATGTATATATCTTGTTTTCCAATTATACTAAACTATTCATTCCTTCAGGATATGAATTCCTTGTTTATATGCCAGTGTAATAAAATAAGGCACTGAATCTGGGCAACTGTGATCGGGTATTTACATTATTTATTATGTTGTTGATTTAATATATAAATAATGAATTTTGATATATATAAGTGAAGGGTAGGTTCTGGTTATATATAGAGCCTTAATGAATCAACATGTCTCATGAGACAAACATTTGGTAAAATTAGATGTGTATTTACTATATTCATATATAATCATTAAAATTTCCTAGCATAAGGCCTTGAGGGAAAGTCTCATGATGTCATGGCATCAGTCCTTGGTGAAAATATATTGACTTATGACATTATTAATTTTCATTGTTAATATTTCAGTTATCAATATCCTTGTAATTTTTATGCTGATATTTTCCACAGATAAATTTTTAAGCTCATGTTATTAATTAAATGGCATAAGAATTGATTATAGACTATTCTGTATTGTTGACTCCTTATCTAATTGGGATATATTCTATTGTAAAATTCCACTCAATGAGAACATAAGGTCACACTTTTTTATGTTTTCCTTTCCTTAAGATATAAAGAGGGAATTATTGAATTTTTTTCAAGAATGCATGAATATTTTTTATGGTATGCTTTATTTTTCTAATATATTATTGAAATCATGTATGTATATAGTCTCCCAATATTTCTAAACTGATTGAACCTTCCTTTTGGGATCCCTTATATATTGTATCAATGTAATAATGTAGACATTGAATCCGAGTTACTAAATTTGGGGTCATTACACTATCCTTAGGTAAATAGGTAGTTGGAGTTTAACATTCTATTATTTTTTGGGAATGAAACGATCATGCATATAATACTTTTTTAGATCATTGGACATTCAACTCATACTTGAAGAGTTTTCCTATAATAATAGTTATATATAATCTATCTAGATGGAACCCTTTGAGTAATTGTATGATAAATTGTGGATATCTTATCTATACTAGATAGAGGTAGGGGAATGTTTCTTATTGAACTAAGTGTCGTAAAACAAACCTATGAGAAAATTCCATTAGTTTGAAGTTCATTAGAAACCATTGATATTAGGAAATGATCATATAAATACCAATGACATTGAACTTTAGAGATAGAGGTAGGAGTCTGAATGTTCTTGATGGTGTCACTTTAATTGATTCATGGATTGAATCAGAGAGAGGGTATGTTAATACTCGAATTTTAAGGTATATTTGAGGTTATGAAGAGTATTGAAAAAATAAAATAATGATTAGATATTACTTAGTGATATAGTGTGTTTCATGATGCATTCCATATATCATAGATTTAGAGATATTATATGGACACTTATCACATGATTAACATTGAAAATATTGAGAGGTAGGAAAAAGAATAATTCAAGGATTGGATCAGAGTGATAAAATAATTCAAGGGAATATTGTACCTCTATTACATGTGTAGAGGTATCCCCGATATATCTATAAAGAGACTAATTAATGAGAATTAAACATGAAAGTATGGGTGGGTGAGCGTGAATTCTAGAGGTGATTCTATCACACTTATTGGATTGTTAAAGGTGATTTGACCACTCCTCTTCCCTCTATTCTATGTTTCCATAACCATTTTAGTACTCTCCTTTATAAATCCATAAAATAGGGGGGTTACCTTTTATAGTTGTGATTTTTATGAATTGAACATGATTCCAACAATGAATTAGAACTCCTTAAATTTATATTACTAAAAAAACCTCAAAACCTTTTCAATATAGTTATACCGATGTGGTTCCTACTTCTATACTATGATCTTATTCACTTCACCACACCTTATGACATGAATTATTTTCATATAGCATAAGGCCACAAGACTCTCTAAACTAGTGTCATACTTAAATTTCATTGGATTTCTTCATAGTTAAAATGACTACTCAGGAAATCCTTGGTTAAACCATTATAGAGAAACCTCCTCAGTAATGACATGAGGATTATTATGCCAAATTCATTACCTTTATTAATTATATTTACTCTTTATCATATAATCTCATTCCAAGTTAACTCATTATCTAATATATATCATGATGTTTCAATCTAATAGTTCAAGGTGTGATTTCTCCTATATGAGATTAAATCGCTTCTTTTATGAAAAACTCAAGAATTATTCCTTATCATATTTGGTAATTTATTTACTACATGGTATTAACTTAAACATACTAAAATATGATCATATCCTATACATTTTTATTTTTCATCAATATCATTTCCTCATTCTATTTATTCATATGCATCTAATCTCAACTCCAATGTAATTCAAAATCATCCATGAGCATGTTTCCAATAAATGTAACATGAAATTATCCCAAAATCATGATTGAATTAACTCAATAAACAAGTCATAATATGAATATAATATAAATTTCATCCCAACACCTCACCATAGTATGAAAATATGTTTGTGATAGAGATCAATCACTCAATGTAATATAAATTAAATTTTTACCATGTCTCAATTGAGATTATCTCAGACCCCCTTTATCAATTTATACCAAGAGGGTTCTTAGATTTTCAATCTTCTTAGATATTCTCAAAGGAAACCTTAATCTCACCTAGGTATTTTTTGGTAGTATGAAAATCAGAACATGATCTCTCCACCAAAATTCTATTCCTAAAACCTCAACCTCCCCCAAATTTTGAATACTTCCCTTCTTATCTCCACCTTGAAGATCACCAACAAATGAAACTAGAGTCACTAAAACTTTTCCATAATAGATCATTATTCATTATTTCCCTCTTTAATAAATGAAATGGGATGAAGGATAGAAATTAACTATAAAACTTATAGATATTTTGGGAAAAAATACACTACAAATAACACACTCATGTACTTGAAGGAATCTTTTGAAATCGGGGTTTTCAAGATATCCATGAATTATTTGGTTGAATAATAATCAAATGTAATATAACTACCATAAAAATTATAATTTATGATGTGTTAATTGATGTCAATATGTTTCGAACATGAATGTTTCATAATACTCATTAAAAAATTGGCCATGCTTTGATTTTCATACAAATTCACCAATGGAAATAAAGCATCAACACTCATGTATTATTGATGAAAGTTAATCAATATAATTTTATTTTTGGATTATATTGATGCAATATAATCATCTTCTATTGATCTAAGTGTGAAAAATTCAATTTATTATAATTTAATGCAATATATATTCCTCTAATAAATAAATCGCCTCCATAAGTTGACTTTATTTCTCTAACATCACCTTCACAACATTTTCTCTATGAGTTTCTTATAAAAAACTTATTTTCCCAAATATTTTCCCTTATGATGTGATAATAATTAATAAGTTTCATTCTTTTCTATTTGATTTGGATGTTTTTTCATTGCCAAAACATAATGCTCGTGTTTTAGGGATTCAACAAAACTTTGTTTTTTAACCTATGAAAATGGATGGTATGGTTAGTAATTCTAAATATTCTTTAGTTTGTACACCCTTGATGTCTTATCCAAGAATATTTTTAATCTCAATATGTTTTTAAGTCTTTATAATATATAAATTTCTTACTTTGGGGCTTCCTCTTTTAATAACTTTTAGAATCATCCTGAGAATTTTTCTAATCTACTCATATATCCAGAATCTCCTCATGTTATCTAGTTCTTTGTTAATGGGATTATTTAATGTTATAATCAATGAGAAATTATATTTGTGAGTAATTTTTATTTTCTAACATAATCACATAAAAATTTTCAAAAATATTCCTCATATTTTTATTTTATCACTAGTAACTCTTGGGTGTTTATCCTAGAAATATGATTTTGTTTTCCCTCCCAATGAACCTACCTAAATGTTTTCATTAATTTTTATAAATCATGGGTTTCAAAATACTATAATATCCTTCAAGAAAGAATTTTCATAATAACAACTCATGTAGTATTTTGACTAAATTATGTCAATGTAAGAAATGATTTAGAATATAAATAGTCACAATTGTGTATTATCTCTGAAAATATTTTAAAGTTTCATTCCTTGATGGAATTATTCTTCCCATTTCCAATAATATTTCATTACTTTTCTAAAAAAACTCCAATTTTAGGGGGAGTATATAGAGTTATATACTAACCTTTAATCTTAATACTCCCATGATATTCCTCAAAATATTTTTTCTTGTATTCAGATCCTTTATCGGATCATAATCTTTTAACGACAACACAATTTGATTTTAATCAATCCTCAAAATGATTTTATGTTTATCAATATATTTTGATTTAATTGAACTAAAATAGATGTAAGATGTACATGTAAAATCATCAGAAAAATCATCAAGTACTTACCTCTATTTTTTGAATTCAAAATCATTAGTCCACACACATATGAATTTACTAACTCAAGTGGTTTATTGGTATCAATTTCCCTCAAATTTTAACTATTAATAGAAATTTTAACCTTGTGACATATTAAAATTGTGTTGAGTCTTTCAAGTTGAAGCTTCGATAGATTTATAAAAACATTATTCTTGATATGATTATTCATGTTATTCCACCCCAATATAGGAAAGTCATAAATTCCAAATATGGTTTTCATCTTTTATGCTCATGTAACATGAATATTAATCAATATCAATCTAGAAAAAGTAATCATTAATTCACTGAACCTTTATTGTAATTGTTTCATTCTTCAAGATTCTAAAGGTAGACTCAATATTTAAAAATATAACCTCATTCCCACTATTATAAAGATGAGAAACACAATAACTTTTATGAGTCATCTTATCTATAAAGAAAACACCATTGGATTTATTCTTATAAAATTGGGGTATCTTACTCCTTATGCATTGAATAATCCATGATTGATGAATGTAATAACACCTCCATCATACCATTGTACATCATTCAAAAATATTTTTCCTCTTTAATTCTTATTTAACATGAATTTTTCTCATTAGAAATATGGAACAATTTGTCCTTCCTTCACTAACCCTTCATTTTAGATATTCCATCCTTTTGGATATTTTTTTATCGTAATCATTATTTAAAAATATCAACTCATTCCCATTTTCAAAAAGTTTAGAAAAAAATATGTCTCCACCCATCAATGAATAAAAAATGTCTATATTTTTTCATACTAATCGTAGTGTATTCAACACCATGCACATGGGATAGTCTATAATTTTTGAAAGAGGAAAAACCATGATCTTACCATTGGATATATTTTAAAATATTTTTATTGGTAGTCATATATGGTTATAAAAAAAATTGAATATCTAAAAATTATCTCATTTTTTAGCCTTGTAAGCTACCTTTAAAACGATTGCATTTTCAGGATTATTCATCTTATTAAAACATTTTTAACCCTAAAATTTTTAATTTCTTATGAATATGGTACAAAAAATATTGGTAGAGTATGTAAGTTGATTAAACATCCCACAAGTCTCCTCAATATAATTAGAGGAATTTTTAAATTATACCTTCTCTTTTGGAAATTATCTTAGCTGGAAATTAGAAATTTTGGATTTTATCCCCTTTAATTTAACACCTCTATTCAGTTGATGGAGATATTATAATAGCACACATGTTTATTTTCTCCATATAATCTATACTATCAACATCTTACTTTAAAATAAAATCTCCATAGGTAGAAAAATTGTTCTTAAAAAATAATTGTTGGGTTTCATTCCAGTTTGATATTCACATCTAATTTTCAATATTTCCTTTCTTAGGTTCTTATTATTTTACCATATTATTACCCTTAGTTTTGGCCTAAGAATTATTTTCATTCAACATGTCTTTTCCTTTAAAATATCATGAACCAACATAAAATATGGAAGTAAGTGTATATTAATTTTTAGGTGATGAAATCACATTATTATTTCCCATATCAGTGCTAAAATCACTGAAATTGAAATTCTTATGTCATAAGTATTTTTTCTGGGTATAATAATCCAATAAATAGTTTTCCACGTAGTTTCCACAACTTTCTCAACTGTTTTGGTTCTTCAACTAACTTTTTACACCAAATTATTGAACTCCAAAACTTTGGTTTTTCTTAATTAATTCCAACCTTCTTTTAGATTTTCCACAAGATCCTTCATCTCCTTATTCCTAGAAATTATATTTTTATTGGTCATCTAAAGCATTTTATCTCTTAGTTAATGAATATTATAGATATATACCGTATTTCTTTTTAATTAAATTTTCATCTATGTAATGTATTCAGATTTTGAAACATCATGGGACTTCCATAATTAATAATTATTTATATTTAATTCTATCCTCTCTAATTTAAGTCTAATATTTTATTTTAAGCACACCACAATCTCCACTATTAGTTGAATCTCTTTCGTCTTTCCTACAATTGTATATTTTTTTCTAGATAATCCATATTTTTAATTGGGTTGAGAGGGAATCCATTATATGACCTAAAGGCCTAGTGAAACAAAGGGCTTAGAATTACATGTCCTGAAGGCCTAGTGGCACAAGGCCTAGACTACAACTTATACCCATATAATCCTACCATCTGTCACTATTATCTCATAATGTATTCAGCCTTTCCATTTCCTAAATCAACTAATTGGGTGTTGTTTATAGTCATTATTTTCTATTAGTGATAATTTTCACCAATGATTAACCCTCAATGGACTCCCTATATTTATACATTCTATACCACCCCCACCTATAATCCACTTGAGATATTACATGGCCTAGAGGCCATTTGGGACAAAATCACTTGATGTCCAAAAATTCTTGTGGCCTAAAAGAATAATTTTCCATCTAAAAATTACATCCAGGATAAATAGTATCACTACTACAATACCTTGATATAGTAACTGCTACAGATCCAACACTACTATAGTGATATAAAACTACTATAGTGCCCATAAAAAATCACCTCTACCCAGTTTTGAACCTCAGTTTTGTATAATATTATTGGGTGAATTTACCCCTTTATTAATCCCAAAACTAATATTGTTTTAGTGTTCCAAAAGAACTAGTATCTTATTCACTAATATATTATTATTCTTTACTTGAGAATTATTTGGGGTGTTCTTGTTTTCCCATGAAGGTTTTTTGAATTTTATTCCCTTAGTTATTTTATTCTCTTTCACTTTCCATATCACAAGATACGTCATCATATTATGAGAAAATGATTTTCTTCATTTTTGTATTGGTTATTCCATTGGATTAAAATAATATTCCTCCACTATGGCCACTATCCATATTGTTCTTTCTAAATTATCAATTGTATTGGTCATCCATATATTCATCTTATTTATTCTCAGGGAAACCTATTGAAAAGTTTCCAATATAACCATTATGAAGTCATTTAAATAATATATAGCCTATATATTTACCTTTAAATAAATTCAAGACTTTTTAAAATAAAAAATATATTCGTTAAAGTTTATGTAATCAACATTTTTTTTAGTTTTTTCAGAGTGATATTTCTTTGAATCAACATGATTTTAGCATTTTAGAGAATTGTATGTGGTCTTCGCTTTTTCTTTTCATTTTATCCTTTTGGTTGGTTGACTTCTCATATTGTAGGTGACCAATAAATCATTCAGTTTATTAATGTAATATTATTCCACGTATTTATCCTCAAGGGATAAAATCTTCTCATCGAATTTATTCAAGAGGATTATGGTCAGCTTCTTCATGATAGCAGCATCATCATGTTTTCCACAATATCATTTAATCAAGCATAAAATATTGTTTACATAAATAAATAATTATAAAATGATTCATCTTCTCCTATTATGATATCTTTAAACTCAAACTAGAAGCTTTTTAACCAAGTCACATTAACCTTATTGTCTCCATCATTGATATCATGAAGTTTTCTCCAGATTATGTTTTCTATCTTCAATCCCATAACTCATGTCTAATAATTTTCTATGAGTGATGAGAGTAATTCATTGTGTGTTATACCATTCGAATATATATTTTTATTATCAAGAACATTACATAGTATCCTAGAATCTAGAAAATTAACATCATTAACTATGATATCAAGGACATCTTGGATAAGTGATAAAAGATAAATAACCATCCTCTCGTCCCGTAGATAGAATCCTTTTTCATCCAACATTGAAACTCCCTTATTGTGGATGAAAATGATTGATGCCATAGATATAATAGATCAAATATATAAATAATAAAATTTAAATTTAAATATATCAAAATCATACATGGATATTTAAATTGCACTTCGATGCCACTTCATAGTTTAAAGTGATAGTGTGACACCACTTAGAGGGGGAGGAGGTGAATCAACAGTAGCATAAAATACCAACCATAAGATTATGGTGTGATGTCTTTGAATTATATAGAAATGATAATCTACTAATCTCTAATAGGAAGACTCTTTCTTCCCTGGTTCATACATCATAATGTGTCATGCCAAAAATATCCAGAACCAACAAAAACTGAAAACCTTATCACCTAGGTTCTAGCTTCATGGTTATGATCATTATGTCATGATATTATTTACATCATCAACCCTTATGGTGGGAAATATGGTTTCATTTCATGATTCCACAAGACTTCCAAAACACGCATGACACATAACATTCCTTTTATTTCTTCATGATGTAGATGACTCCATAGAAACTCCTCAGTTGAACCGTTCTAGCATAACTATCTCAGTTATGGTGTGAGAATTATTACATCAATTTCATTCCATTATTGTGTTAGATTAACATCACAACATAGCCATTAATTCCATATTAACATAGAATCCAATTTATATAATCATTGTGAAACCAAAGAGTTCACAGTGTGGTCTCTCTCAAGTGACATTAAATTATTTATGTGTAGGAATAACTCAATATTTCACTCTTCCCATTTTAGGAAAAGTATTTCCTATATTTTACTAACTCAAACACATTACAACATGATCATATCCCCAACACCATGATTATTAATTAGAAACAAAACATCATTCAATTCATTTATATTCATATACACTAAATATCAAAGTAATTCAAACTCATCCACAATCACGTTTCTAATAAATACAACATGAAATAATCACAAACTCTTTAAAGAATTTCCTCAAGAAAAATTCATAGTATGCCTCCCATATGAACATCATCTAAAAACCTCACCATTGTATATAATGGTAACTTTGAGAGAACTTCATCCCATAGTGTATGATAAATGATATTTTGAGTATATATCAATTGAGATCAACAAATATCCCCTCTTTTAATTCATTCTATGAGGGATATTCAACATCAAATCTTATCCAATCTTCTCTTCACATTGGACCATTATCATATTTTGGTATTGGTCAATGAAGCTATAACCACTCAACCAAGTGTATCCTTAGCACTTGATGAAGTAACAATGGTTATGTTTATGTTTAGTCTGTAACCATATAATATCGAGTATCTACTCATGCATTTCTCATTTTTTGGGACACTATTGGTGGTGGATTATTGAGTATATTTCTCACACACTACATGTGCACCTAGGTTGGAGTACATAGTTCATGACTAGATATTTGGGTATAGTTGAAGTCCCTATGGTCGATGGTTGAGTTGGATGGTTAGTTGGACTAGGATATTGGGTTGGGTGGAGTCTCAGACCGAAATTTTGATGATGTATCTATTATTTTATATATTTTTTGATCATGTTTTTTATATGAGTGAACCATCATGTGAAATTTCACTCTATATATGAATTATATGAAATTATAATGGGTTCATATCATGTTATATCATGATATTTTTTTATGTCTAGATTACATGAGTGTTTATCTCATTTAATATCTATTTAGGTTGGTAAACATGTTAATTATATCATATATAATTCTTGGATTATAGAGTGAATAATAAATTTCTCAAATTTATTTAATTAATTATCCCACATTTATTCCTCTTATAAATTATCCATTATGGTCACCCATTCAATTGTATCCCAAATTTTACATTTGATATAGACACCTAACCATTAAAGAAACCCATGTTCTTCTTACCTTATATAAAATAGTCCATAAACTCCTGAATTTGGCTTGAATAACCCATACTGGATAACCTAATTCATTAAAAGTGTTTACTTATGATGGAATCTAACACCTTGGTATTTTGAGTGGGTTCTTATTATATCACTGTATAATTATATATATACCTTAAGTACATTATATCACATACTTTTATATATATATGCATGCCTCAAATTGATTTAATCTATAAATTTTATATTAATCAAACAAATAAACTTATTTTAATCATGTTAAGATACAACTACTTATAAAATCAATGATCTACATTATACATCCATAATAAAATTTTGTTATAATATTCAAAACATATCAATATATATAAAATGAAAGTGGAAAATGAAACACATTCAAGTAAAGGATTAAAACCATAAGAAACATAAATCTCACTCAACAACGCATATGGTGTCAAATGTATCCAACCCTATCCATTCATGTAAAATCCAAAAAACCTAGGATATAGATAGTTCCAATCTAAATTCACACTATTCAAATATCATTACCCATGATTTATTAAAAATTATATCATGAAATTAATGAAAAATATGTAAAAATAACTATAATAAAATCTTGACATTGAAATTATAACCAATAGACCATTAAACATGATGAAGTAAATTGACTATTTTATAATACTAGCATGAAACTCCATAAATTCATGAAATAGGGAATTATAAAAAAATTAAATAATTTCAACAAAACATATTCATATTCATAATAAAAAAATATTTACATGGAAATAAGTAAATAAAATATTAATTAATAAATGAATGTATGATAAATATGAATTCTTCATAAGGCAGGATAATAAAAAAATTATAGTTAATTGTAAAAATAATATGTATTTTCTATAAAATACCTAAATATATGCACTTTACTTTTATATCTCAAAATAAGATCACTTTATATTTCACCTTTACTTGATATATATGTAACCCATCGACCTGAATCACTGGGTTTGAGTCGAAGTGCAACATTACCTCATGCACACCTCCACATACTCAAGATTATTTCAACTGGTGGAGAGGGTCTATAGTAATGTAGGGAGACTATACCCTTAATAATTATAATCATACACTAGAAAATAGTAACATAAACATAAAATGACTAAATAACACAATATAACATGACATGAATAAATTATATAACAAATTTCATGTCATCCCACATAATAATAATCACAAGAAAACAATTGTGGAAGATCTGTAAGAAAAATAAGTACAAATAGAAAAGATAATAAAAGATTTTTTGGAAACTATATCGAGTTTTCTTGGTAACATGTCTATCCCCAACTCCAAAAACCTTATTAAATTTCTATTGGGACCTTTCCCTTCTCTAGATCCCTAACCATGAAGTCTATATGGGCACCGAGACTCCCATGCATGGTTTAACCAAATAGGACACCACCAATACATTCTTAACATAAGTGAACATGTATATATAGGTGTATGTTATGATGGAAAAGTAAATGTGCACACAAGAGTATAACCAATCAAGTATTTAGTGATTGTGCACTAATCATACTGCGATAATCCTTGGCCATACCTTCCACGATTCCATGCAGGAAGAATACCATAAGCATTTATCGAATATGTTAGATCATGTTATGTAATTCCATCCACATTTAAGTAAAATTAATATTACTAATTTAAGGAATAACTCCACACCCACCTCTAAGTACATGTCACACCCATGAATCATGGTTACCTATAAGCCTTATATTGTACACACAATTGGCATGCTTGAAATATTGGAACTCTACACATACACAAGGATGTTCCCCATCAACAGATCATGTTGGCATATGAACCCTCTTCTAATGGCGTATAGAATTCCCCATGGAATAAACACATGTAAATCTCATACATTAAGCCTCATATATAGAGCCACAACCAATGAGTCTTATTGTCCACACTCTCCCTCTATAGAGATGGCTAAGTATGTGAGGTCCACCTATCAACTTGAACACTGAACATATATTTCACTGGCAATGTAAAAATAGACAACTATGTCCTAACATTAAAAGGAATTATATACCATAATAAGTATTCCATGGATATGAAATAATACACAAGTAATTAACAACATGGTAATGAATAATATTATCAATCAAACATTCCTCTATATATAATATCTTTTATAGTAAAGAACACAAAAGATATAACCAAGAATAGTTGTCATGGGCCATCATACATAGGTCAATAGACTTATCATTATAGGTTATCTACACTAGACATATACATACAATCCAAACATGAAAAAAAAAATCCATACAAAGGCTTGAGATAGTAAGTACTTCCTACCTCAATATTTTTTATATCAAATACAGTGGTTGGACAATGAATCATCACCTGAACTGCATCTGCCTTTTAACCTGTTCAATCGACACACCAAGGATTCCTAGAACCAAACCAAATTAATTAAAAATCAATATTTAAATATACACACATGTTAATAGTATCTATATCCTTTAAATATTCCAAATTATTAATTTAATCCATAACATTCTATAATAATTTATTTCTCAAAGAATAAATATGAACCCAACATGTGATGATATTTTATATCTCTAGAATAATCCTTAGAAAAGCATGTGATAATTCGTTATCATTCTTTGATAATTCTATGTTATTATATTTTAAGGATGAATCAATCCATTTATCCAGAAAACTTAGGCATGAAAAATCTAAAAATTATATATCAATTATGGAGAATAGAAATTACCAATTCTTACTGAGAATTTATCCCTTGATATATGCTTCAACCAAGAATAGAGGAGAGAGAGAGAGAGTTCGCCCACACATAGATCCCATAAGAAGGAATTGGACTGATAAAATAATACTTTTAAGATTGTGGATAAAGGTGATTGGGGATACCCATACTCAAGAGGATATCAAAATCAATTGGAAGGAAGCAGTTTTGGTATTTTAAAATGTTTACTAAGGTGTTCTGGCCTATATTGTTGCAACCTAAAATTAAAAACACTTTTTAATTCATCCTTTATGTGAATCTTGAATACAGAGTTTTTAAAAACCGAAAAAATAGGAGTTATATATTTCAAATGGTTAACATAATTAATTTTACATAATTTTAGGCTTTTAAAATCCTAAAACATGTTTACAATCTCAAGATACAAGAGAAAAATAAAAAATTGGGTAAAGAACTACTTTTATGAAAAAAGGGTGTGACATGAGGGTAATATGATTCTACCCTTATACTGCTTATAACTGTTGTGTGAAGGTAAGGTGTTTTACCGATACATAAGTGATGAAATTAGACATAACTTTACATATAGGCCAGGTTACCCTTATATAACCTATAAAAATTATGAGTTACCTTAACATATAAAAATATCACCACTATGTAGTGGGGGCATACCATTACGTAGAACCTAAAAATTAAACCTACCTTTACATAGCTCCAAAAAAACAGCCTATATAAAGGTAAAATGTATTTACCATTATTTTGATACTTGGGTCTATGTAAGGGTAAATATAAAACTGTAAATTATTAAATTTTCATATAAAATGATTATAAATTATAACCAAATTTCTCTATAAAATTATAAAAAATGAGGATGTTATAATCCCCCCTCTAATGAATTTATTTCAAAAACAATTTCTCCAGTAATCTTGCTTGAACAATTCATTCCATTAAACTGGAACATCATATTCATGCTCCCAAGTCTCCTTTTGAATTTGACCATGATTCTATAAGACTCTGATAAGTGGCACATTCCTCCCTCACAACACCTTCTCCCTATAATAAATGATCCACCCTAGGTGCTCCATGAATGATGTTCCAAGATCTAGATTAACGTCCTCATTGTTGATTATGTGAATAGGATATGGAATGTAGCTCTAGTACTGAGACACATGGAACACGTCATACACACCTTGATATCATGGAGGAAGATACAAATGTAAAGTCGTTGTATTAAAATGATTGATAATATCTAATGGTCTAACAAATCTTAAAGCTAACATCCCTTCCTTTTGAATCCTTCGATGCCCAAGTCGAGTAGTCATCCATAGAAAACTCAATGGGTCTCCTCCTTTTTTCAGCATAAAATTGTTTTCTACTTTAAGTTTTGACTAACTATTTCTGGATCAACTGCACTCTCTCAAGGGTTTCCTATACCATACTCATCCACACTATTGTTGTATCATCTACCCCATGCCTCAATATTTATGAATGACATGATAATCTATAAAGGTCCTCAAAAGGTGATATCTGAATTAAATCCTAGAAGTTTTCGTTTTATGTGAACTCAAAAAGGCTAGTTGATCATCCAAATCTCCAGTAAAGTCTAGAATGTATGATTGTAGTATATCCTATAATATTATGATTATCCTATATGATTTTACATCCTTCTATGGATGAAACACTATACTTGGTCTCTATTGGGTACCCCATACCATGGCCCGAAGGCCTTCAAATGTTTTTATTAATTTGATAAATCCCCCTTTTAAGGGAATAAGGGGGGAAACTAAGCAGACTCCCTCGAATTAATACAAATTACACTTGAAGGATAAAAAGAGTAAAACCAGACTGACATAGGGAGCTTCCCCTCCATAGCAATTGATCATGATGAATCTCTCCACTATTGCAAGGCGATTCAACAAGAAAGTTTCATGTGTCAAAGAAAAGGCCTGATCCTATGGCTGACTCCATACCCTCTCAAACAACCAAATCTTTAAAGCTCTGAAAAGATGAACTTCTAACTCTGGATCCTCTTTTGGGGCCAGTTCCAAGTGGTTAAGTCCAAATGCACCGACTTTCCACCTTCAGGATCAAACTGAGTACACTGCCCTGAACCATTTGGGTCAACCTCCTGTAAACCAATTGAACAAGATTGAACCACATACCAAAACAAAATCACAACATCAAGAGAACTCCACTGAACATTAGAAAATCAGAAAATCAGCACATCAAAGCCAACACTGGAGGGAGCCTCGCCTCACCGAAAACCATTCCTCCTATGAATACCTCTCTCCATGATCATGTGTCTTTAGTATTTTCCTATTGATAGCATCTACAATGACATTATCTTTCCTGAGAGCATAGACCTTCTTGATGTAAAATGTCAAAATATACACCACTCAATGCCTCTTCCTAATATTCATGTTTTGTTGAGATAATTTTTTTCACATGTTCTTTTGGTTCACATAATTGAAAAACTTCTAACCGAAGAGATGATGTCACCCACACAATTAAGAACAGACCATATATGCTAAATCCAAATCATGCATTGGGAAGATTCTATCATGGTGTTTCAACTATCATAACCCATAATCTACCACCATATATCTCTAAATCAATATAACTCCCAACACAACACAAGATCCAACACAATACACTACGTATCCAATCCCAAAATATTTAATACCCAAAACTAAATCTATCATCGACCTCCTCTTCAACTATAGTAAGTATTATTCATACTTATTTGATCACAAAAACTTCAACCCATGTTTGGTTATCCATTTCATCAATGATGCCAGACAGGAGAAGTCCTAGATGAAACATTTATAGCATCCTAAAATCCAAGGGAAACTCCTAATCTCAAAAACTTTCCTAGGTCATTCCCATGACATCATAACTTCCACCTTCTCTAGTTCCATTGAAATATTTACCTTTGAAACTAAAATCATGAGGAACTAAACCTCCTAAATATATAAGTGACACTTTGATAGTTTGATATAATGTTGATGAACTCAAGGTGTACCCAATATAATCTCATGTTTCCTCACACACATATCTGATGTCATAGAATAAATTTGGATATCATCTATGGATACAATGATGAATGAGTCAAGATATGTTTTTAAAATCATGTTAATGAGATCTATGAACACCATTAGATAATTTTTTAATCCAAAATATATGAAAATATACTCATAAAATCCATATATACTCCTAAATGTTGTTCTTGGAGTATCTTCCTCAATGACCCATAGTTGATTGTAGTCTGAATGAAGATAAATCTTAGAAAACCACCGAAATACTCATAACTAATCAAATAGATCATAAATCCCAGGTTAAGGGTACATGTTCTTCATAGTTACCTAATTCAGTTTCCTATAGTCAACATAGAGCTACAGACTACCATCCACCTTCTTGACAAACAAAACTAGAGCACCCTAAGGATATGTTCTATGTCTAGTAAATCCCTTCATATCTAAATCCTCTAATTACATGTTCAATGCTATAAAATTACATGGTTCCATATGATAAGGAGGAATATATATCTGTTGTGCCCTAGATATAAGATCAATATCGAATTAAATTCCTATATCTGAAGGAAGACATGATAAATCATCTTGGAAAACATCCTGATAATGATACACCACTATATAGAAAGTAGATGGCTAATATTGATTCTGTTGTGAGATCCAATCTGGATACTTATGTTGTGATATCTCTAATCTGGATTAGGCCTAGTCCCATATTTTTTTCTATGACATCCCATTAACTGATCAATGTGAACCTCTCTCCTACATGCATGGTGAATGATACATATCTTAGGTAGAAATTGTTATGTTTTTAATAATTTTTTAACTAGTCCATTCCAAATATCACATCAAAACTAGTCTTTTCTATGATCTTGAAATCCTGCAGATATTAAGATCAAGAAACAAAAACAGATTTCTTTGGACATCACATGATATGGTCTAATTTATTTCCCAGAGGCATGTCAAGTGAGTGGATATCAGAAGGTAACATAATTAGTAAATCTATATTTTTAATGACTTGAGAAGATATAATAGAATGGGAAACTCATGTATCGAAAAAGTATTAAATACAGTAGAAATAATAAAAAATACCTCTAACTATAAATTTCCTCTCTCCATTAAGGATAGGAAACTTATATATTGCATACATCCTTCTAGCTTACAGATCTCATTCTTGCCTCTACTACGCATGACTCACCTAAGTCACTAAAGTATATAATTCCTAGGTCTACTAATTAAGACCCCTTATCAGACCTAAGATCATAAAATATAGACATGGAACATTAAAATAAAAGCATTGTAGGATACCCACCTTGCCACATTTGTGAAATTTCTTTGGTTCCTTCATGCATGATGCACTAAAATGTACTTGCAATCCATAGTTATAACACCTAGTAGAGCCTCATCCCACAGAGGGAGTAAAAAAGGATATGATCTTCTCTTCTAGTGTACCTCCCTACTACACCTTGATAGTTTTCCTCTTCTTACTACTATATGAGGCACTCATTATATCGCTATAAAGTCTAGTATTTACCACACTATAATCTGGAAGAAAACATGTAAGCTTGTAGTCATTTAGACCCATCTTAAAAGTATGGGCCTTGTGAAGCACCTTAACATTCATAATTTGGTCAAAGACCCTAACATGACATTTAAGATCTATATGAAGTCCAATATCAAACTCCATGTCCTTATGTGCCTTATTCTTAGCCAAGGAACAAAGCACACCAACTCCATAAAATGTCATAAGTAAGAAGAAATAAATATCTGGCCCTAACAAAGCTCCATAAACTCCTATTCCCAATATAGATTTAGAATGTTAGGAAATAACTCCTTAATATCTCCATAAAGGCCTCTCAATCAATACCATATGTATTTATAGTCAAAACCATAAAACCACACCATATCTTGGTGTGTCTATGAAACATAAAGTCAGTTAGCATCACCCTCCTATCCAAAGGAGTCTCTACCAGATCTAGTATTCCACAAATGATTTCAATCCAGTCCATGACATTCTGAGGATCATTGGGGATATAGAATTATAGAGGTAAAAATAATTTTCATAGTCAACTATCACCCTTTACACCCCTCTACCCTAAATAGGTGCAATATGTAGGTCTCCAGGTTGGAGCATGATTACCTCCGAAACCACTGGTGTAACACCCCAATATTTTAAAAGAGGAACAACGTATTTGATATCATATTAGCCACAAAACACTAATAATAGAAAATAATGTACCACCAAAAGAATTTATAATATATTTATTTTTAAATTAATTCAATCTCATTGATATCTTATGATGCACACAACACTAGGTTTGAATGAAACACGACACTATATTAAAATATCACTATTTAAACATGGTCATTATAACATAGCTGTTAAGTTGATGGGTTTGAATTTCAAAAACTAAATTTTGAAAATTATATCGTTTACACATGTATAAAATAAATTCAGTTGTTATATATATATATATTTTAAATAAAATCACAACCATTTGAAAGAAAAGAAATGTTTTCTGAAAAATGGTATTTTTCTAAAAGGCAGTTTAGTCGCACTTTTCTCACATAATTTAAAATTAATTATTATTAATTTTAGAAACATTATTTGAAAAATTATACTTTATCTTTGAAATATACATATCAATATTTTATTCTTGTTAATTTTTGATAATTTTCTAAAATGATAAATTTTTTAGTGAATAGTGAAAATACTAGGTTTTATAAAGAATTTTCATTTCTTATAAATAATTTTAAAATATAAAAATTGTTTAAATATGTTTTTTAAAGTTAATATTAGTTCCATTATATATCTATTACTTAAATTGATATTATTGGAGTCAATTTCATATTTATTTTTTATTTAAAAACTTTGTAAACTTTTGAACATTTTCTTGTTCAAAACCCTCTTTCTCATCACCAATACAGGAATAATTTTAAATTCAAAATTTCCAATTATATAAATGGAATTTAGAGAAATGGATTGAATATTTAGAATCAGAATAATTTATATTATTTAATATTTTCAAATTAATGTTTGGCCAAAATTAATAGTAAAAACTATTTATTATTTTTAAGGTAAAAATGGGTTTATCTAGGGGTTAAACTAAAAAGATAAGGGTTGAAAATAACCCCAAACCTATCAAACACCCATTGGATTGACATATTTCGACCTCATATATTTTAGGTTCGAAAATGGACCATTTTGGAGCATTTTGGTATATGAAAAACATGTATACACCTTTTTATTTTTGAAAATTACAAGTGTTCCACTCTCCTCACTTATAAAAGGCCACCCCCTCTCCTCACAACCTCACACTTCCAAAACTCACTGGTTCATACAAGACCTACCCAAAAAACATCATTAATTAACACCTATTATATTATAATCCATATATTGATCTTAAATCCATCCTAATATGCATTTCTGTAAAGAAAGGTAGTTTTAAGAAGAAGAGTAGGTTCAGACACATACAAAGTAAGCCAATCAAGTGGTAATGTTTTCTTATTTCACATTTACTTTCTTGGGACATATGAAATATTCACCACTTACTTACTTTTTGGGTGTACATAATTCCCCTTTTATGTGTTATATCATGACTCTATTTATCTTCATGGTATTTAGTATTTCATTTGATGTCATTTTTTATGGGGCTTATAATTCAAAAGTTACCAAAGTGGTTTATGTTTATTTCATAATCTCATGATTATTCATGGTTGTTTATGTTTATGTATCCCTTACTGTAATTAATTCATATTTCTATCTTAAAATAAATCTATTTACTTTACCTCTATTTATTCATGAATTTTTTTAAGTAATCGTACCATTTTCAAAAAAAAAATACTTACAATTCTAAAGAACTTTTTTCCATGAAAATACGACTTTATTCATCTCATCGATCGAAAACCCTTTTTCATCAAAACCTATGTTTTCTAAAAAATTCATAAATGTTATCAATATTTTCAAAATTGTTAATTAATGAAAATTTTACCCATTTTTACAATTAAAAGTTTTTTTGAAAGGAATCACCATGTCAATTTCAAAATAATTCCCATTTGGATTTTACAAAAATTGTAAAAGGAATTTTTATTTAACATATACGATATGAACAAAATTTTATGCCATCATGAACAATCATTGTTTTAAAGATTATTTCACATGTTTTCAAAAGTTATTTTCAAAAAAAAGTATTTTCCAAATATTTTTTGAACTTTTTGTTTTAAAAATATTTCCAATGTGAAAATGTTATTTTCCTCAAAAAATGTTTTTAATGACATTATTATGGAATTTATATTAACCAATGGAATAAAAAAATTATTTTACTTATGATCCACTGGAGATATGTTGTATTAATATCATCTTTATTATTTATTTGGATGGTTTATGATCAGTTTCACTGAGGAAGCACAATTTTGTTACCATTCACCATATTACACTGGAAGGTTTATGATTATGTTTATTTGATTAGGGTAAGAAGTGACATTTTGTATGTTAGT
The DNA here is from genome assembly GCA_963277665.1 of Viscum album. Classification (NCBI taxonomy): domain Eukaryota; kingdom Viridiplantae; phylum Streptophyta; class Magnoliopsida; order Santalales; family Viscaceae; genus Viscum; species Viscum album. The sequence goes on from OY728134.1 coordinate 549,197,378, forward strand.
TTTTCAATAAAAATGATTATTTTGATTATGTTTTACCCATTTTATATGAGGAATGCATCGTACTTAGTATGTTATGGGTGGGGCCTAGTTTTAGACAGCCCCCAATGCATTGACAGGTATCATAAGGTAAAGTACATTGGGTTTTGGTCAAGACCTTACCCATTTATTTAAATTCCTTACAAAAAGGCCTCAAAGCTATGTTTTATATTCCTAGAATTATGAATCACGTCATTATGAATTTATTTATTTATATTCCATGTGATTTTTTGATTGGTTATAATATCCATGGTTATGTTTTCAAGCTCATATGATTATTTATATGAAATTATTTATCAATATTTATTCCATCTATAAAATGATCAAATTATTGATTAAATGGAATGTGTTTTAGTTATTTAATATTACATATTGATTATGCCTTATTTATTATTATATTAAATTGTACTCTTAACCTTAATGAGTATCTGATCTCATCCCTTTATTTTGTTTTATTTTCTTTGAGATACCAGGATGTAATTTTTCATTGATATGTTGGGATATCCTTTGAGGAATAATGGAGTTCTCAATTAAAACACTTTGTGTATCTTATTTTTTTAATTGTAATGAAAATTTTAGGTATGTATCAATTTTACATTGACTACTAAACTATTCAATACTTTAGTATTCAATTCCATGTTTCTTATTCCAATGAAAAAGACACCGACTATTGGTTACTGGGGTTGAGGTCACTATAGTTGGTATCAAAGGAAATTTAGTAGAAACATTGGGAATTAGATTTAGGAAAATATTGATTAGAAAACTATGATATACTATGTGGATATGTATTTAAGAAAATCCTAATGTTTTGGTAAGGATGGGATTATGTGGTTTTTACAAGAAAATAAATCTCTATAAATATACTAAAAGTGGATGTTGTTCTAGTACAAATGTACCTAGGGATAATAACACAGAAAAGTCGCATTGGGCTTGACCCAATCATCACCTAGTTGATGGAAACATGCCTTAATGCACACCTGGTTGGACACTCCTAGGGGATATTCTTAGGATAAATCATATTTTCTTTTCAAATCATTATGATGGAGTTTAAAATAATGATATCCCAAAATAAACCATTTTGAAGATTATGAGATTATCTATGCATAATTTTTTCAATTTTTGTTACGTTTTTCACTAGTTTAGGGATTATACATTATTTTTCATAATTTTATGATCTAATATAGAATATTACATTGTTTGGAAATGGTTCCTAGTGAAAGGAATGGAAATTGTATCAATGCACCTAATCCAAAAATGTAAGAACAATCGTTTATTTGATAGGATTATACCAATATTTCAAAGGGAACTAGTCTCCCAAACATTATCATCATATGAATACATAGTACCATGTGATATCAAGATAGGTAGAGTGTTATATAAGTATTATGGATTTGAAGGGAAACCTATAGAAGAATAGGACTTAAGAGAAAAAAATAAGGGGAAGAAGGGAAAGAAGGATCTTCCAACTTGTAATAATTATAGAAAGAAACACTCTGACACTATCTTGAAGGGAATAAGAGATTTATGCAAGTTTGGATAGAAATATCACCATGATTATGGTTTAAAGGTAACAAAATAAAATTTCAATGTTCAATGAATAACCTATAAGGATATGAGTTACTACACAAAATAATTCCCCAAACATTAAGCAAATATACCCAGAATATGCTAAGGGATTTTGGTAAAGATTATGCTATTGATACAACCAAGGAAGAATGATTAATGTGATTGTGTATTTAGATCCAATAAATATGGTGTAAATGTATTTTATCATTGAATTTATTGTTATTAGAATCGTGAAATTTATATGTATTGTACTAAAGTCTTATTTCTTAAAGATTTTTAAAGAATATGTTGAATAGAACTAATGACCAATAAAAGTGATTCACTGACAAGTTGATCCTCTTGTAAAACACATGATTGTGGTTAGAAAACCCATAACATGTTCTATATTATGAGATAATAATTATAAAGATAGGTTTATGGGATATTACTGGTGGCTATGAAATTTTTTAGTGATTTTGTGGTTTAGGTTATCTTTGATACAATTTACTACATGTTTGGATATATGGAGTATATTCGACAGCCAGAGAGTTTATTTTTTGCATTTCATTAGGGGTTTTTGGTGATAAAGGTATTAACTTGTTTTGAATGTGGAATTAATATCCATGTTATATTTTTTGAGAAATATACTGTTGATTTAGTGACCTTCCTTCTAAATTTGGAAAGACATATTTTGGATGAGCCTTAAGGTCAACTATTTAGGAAGTGGATTAATTTTAACCTTGGTTGTTATTGTATAACTTTTTCCAACTATTTTGGTTTTAGTAAATATAGGAGGAATAGCTTGTTACTATTTTATGGATCTTAAAATCCATTAAAAGATAAATTTAGTGCTTCATTCATATAAAAAATATTTTGGGATATTCATTTCTTAGAGTTGGAGATAAAGTGGAAATTGATTGAAGAAAAAACATTGGATAAAATTATTCTTATGAAATATAAATATATCAAGTGAGTATATTTCCTTATATTCATAGATAGAAAAGGAATTCCTTAACAATAACAAAAATGTTATCATAATACCATCATTTCAGATGAACCAATGATCTTTTCACCATTTATATATTTATGTTTTTTTAGTTTTTAAAATTCTCTGGAACACCCACTTTATTGTGAATTGTGATCTCAAGAAATCTTTATAATTATTTATGCTCTTCTTCCATGTCCATATATTGACTTCCCACTTATGTTCTCATACTTTGAAACCTAGTTATTTAATTATTTCAGATGACATTCTTACTTACATTTCTATCTTATAAAGATGATGTATTATTAAATCTTATAACAATTTTGGATTTCAAGAAATGTATCTTTAGATTTCAAACCATTGATTATCAAGATCAAGATTAAATTATGAGTACATAATTTATCTATGAAGGTATATTGTAACACCTTGATATTTTAAAAGGGGAACATCATATTTGATAGGATATATGACACACAACAAAAGGAATATAGAAGGATGTAACTCCCCAAGAATTTATGATATATTTATTCTTAAATAAATTCAATCTATTCAATTTCTTACAATACACGCAATCCCAGGTTCAAATGAAACATGATACTCTATTAAAATATTATTATTTTAACATGACCATCATAACTCAGCCCTTAAGTTGATAGGTATGAATAGTAATAAATAAATTATGAAAAATATATGATTTACACATGTATAAATAAATTAAATGGTTATATATTTATTATAATTAAAATTAGAACTATTTGAAATAAAAAAGAAATGATTTCAGAAAAGATGTATTTTTTCTAAAAGGTGGTCTAGCTATGATTTACTCAAACAATTTAAAATTAATTTTTACCACTTTTAGAAAAAAAAATTGAAAAAAAAATCCATTTTTGAAATCTACATGTAATATTTGTTTAGTGTTAATTTTTGAGAATTTTATAAAAAAGATAAATTATTCAGTGAATAGTGAAAATACTGGTTTTTATTAAGGCATTTCATTTCTTTTAAAGTAATTAAAATTTCCAAAATATTTTAAGATGGTTTTGAAAGTACAATTTGTTCCAATATATATCTGTTAATCCAATTGTGGTCATTATAAACAATTTATTATTTAACATTGATATAAAAACATTGAAAACTTTAGAACATTTTTACTTTGAAAACACGCTTTCTTATAATGTATATGAGATTAATTTTAAATTGAAATTTCCCACATATATGAATGGAATTTATAAAAATGGATTAAATATTTGGTAACATCATAATTCATATTATATAATAATGCCAACTTATTTTTTTACCATAATGAAGAGTAAAATTAGTAAAAATTATTTATTTTAGTGAAGCTAAAAATTGGTTTACCAGGGGTTAAACTAAAAAGTATGGGTTAAAAATGATCCAAAACATATTAAACACAAATTATCTAACCATAATTTAACCATATATATTCTAGGTTTTATAATGAACCATTTGGGATTCTCTTAGCATGTGAAAAACATGGGTACACCATTTTCTTTTCAAAAATTACAAGTGTGTCACTCACCTCACTTATAAAAGGTCATCCCAAATACTCCCCTCTTCACACTTCCAAAAAACATTGGTTCGGTTATGATATACCAAAATAACTTCCTTAATTCCATTATCTCATCCAAGAAGTGATATTTTTTGTCAGAAATCCAACCTATGGAGTCTTTTAGTGCAAAATAATGAATTTGTCTGAGGAAGAGGAGGTTTTTGTAAGAACCCAGTTCTTTATTGAGGTAAGAATATCTTACATTCCATAAATTTTTAGTTTAAATGATATTTATATCCTAATTTGTATTCCCTTTGAGTTCATGGAGGTATTGGGGGTTTCTTAGGCTTGTTAGGAGCCCAGAACCCAACTTTTGGGAAGCCAAATCCACCATGCAGGGTTAGTAGAAACCATACGGGGCAGGCCGCATGGTTACTACTAACTGTGTGAGACCTAGGTAGAGAGTAGGAGGAGCATGAATTTGATAAACTATATAGTTTATGGTGTAGGTTGTATGGTTGCGTATAATGTTTTTGATAGTGGCCCAAGACACAGTTTTCGCATGGTTAGTCAAACCGTGTGAAGTTTCCCTTCCTTTATAAAAGGGCACACAGTTTGGACAACCGTGCAACCAAACCATGAATCCAAATATTTTGGATAAATTTACGTAACTAAACTCCATCACTCTTTTATTTCAATCCCTATTTTCCTCCTCCTCTCACGTTGGACAACTATGTGCATATGAGAGCTTCCTTTGACGCCTAATCTAGGAAGTGGAAGATCTCCTTTGTCTGAGCTCAGAATCTAGAACTATTTATCTCGTTGGAACCAGGCCGGTAAAAACTCCATGCCTATTGTGTCTTTCCTCACTCTTCTTTCTATCATTTTTTCTATTTAGGTGAAAGCTAATATGCCCTATTTTTAGGGTCTTCCTCCGTTCTTCATTTTCTCCTGATCTGGGTCAAATAACAAGCTGCTACTGGATGATAACTCAACAACAAACCTATAGTAGATGATCTAGTGATTTCTATGAATTTAAAAGTGTTTAAATATATGTCATTGTTCCATGAACACAATTATCAGAGAGACACCCTTGAAATGAAATTTAATCCTCGTTTACAATGGATATGCATGACCTATGTAATTAATCATACCCTTTGATAATTGATTAAATGTTATGGACCTTGAATTTGAAACACCACTCAGGTGTGTTATATATTTAAATGGACCACCATGTGTGGATTTTGGAATTGGGTCACCCATAGGGTGAGCCTTTTACCCTTGTTATGGGATTTCAATTGAATTGTAATTTGAAATGAGAGTTGAATTGATTAAAGGGGATGGATGACCATGACCCTAGGATCTTTCCATGAAATTGATTGTTAAAGCATTATTTTCTATTAATATTGAAATATCCACAAGAGGAAATTAAGAGGCAAATCCTTCTAATCTTAGCAATGCCTTGAGCCACCTTCTGAGGTGATATTTAAAACAATTGACCATGGTGATGACCCTCACTACCACAGATCTGGGCAAAGGATATGCCACCTTTTTTCAGTGCTAAGAAAAAAGTGCTGATAAAAGGGGGGGCATTTGTCATCACTAGTTAAAAGCGCTAATAAATCAATCCTTTATGACTTTTAAAAAAACACTGATAAAGGTGTACCCTTTATCAACCCTTTTTTAGCGATAATAAATGGATTATTTATCAGTGTTATTATTAGTGCTAATAAAAGTTTCTAATAAAATTTATTATTAATTTATATAAAATTAATATATTTATACTCAAAAATAATGTTTATTTGTATACATTAAATATAAATTTGTGTTTATAATTAATATATATTTTTTAATAATTCATATATATATAATGTTTTTAAAAAAAGGTATTTCTATGATTATAATTAAATAAATATATATTTAAATAATTATAAGATTATAATATTTATATTTATATATTTATAATTATATATAAAATAATTTTTAAATATATATATTTATAATTATAATTATAAATAAATTTATATACATTTAAATAAATACATTTTTTCAATGGATTTGGTTAATAAATATATTGATGCATGAATATAATTGATGTTCATATGTTATGTATTCATCATGAATGTTCATTTACACATTACACCCTCATTACTATTCATGTTGTCCATATATATGTCATGACTCGTTTTTTATGATCTATACTTTACTAGGTATATATCTATATATATTTTTAATTATATGAAAATATTTATAAGGATATTTATAATTATAAATAATTACATATTTAAATAATTATAAAATTATAATAAATATATTTATTATACTTATAAAGTTTTAAATTTATATAATTAAATAAATAAACTTTTCAATATATGTTTTTTTCTTACTTTCATTAAATAAAGTTTTCCCATTTCATGTTTCGAAAGTGTTTAATCACTAATTGGAATTTTCAATTGGTTTTTTATTGAATGGAATCCTTATATATGATGTGATTTGGTTTCATTATTATTTTTCCAAAATAGAAAACTATTGTATTTTAATGTATTTCGATATATTTATTTACAGTTAAAAATATAAATATATATATGTAAATAATTATAAAATTATAATGAATATATTAATTATATGTATTTATAATGTTATAAATGTAATAAAATTATTTGTTACAATTTTATAATTATTGAAATAAATAAATAAATAAATTTATAATTATAAGTATAAATATATATATTTATTATAACTATAAATTTATATATTTTTATTATAACTATAAATAAATAAATATTTATTTATTATAACTATAAATATATATATATATATAGCTATTACATAATTGTAAAATTATAATTATTATATACAAATATAATTCTAAATATATATAGATATATTTAAATAATTATAAAATTATAATAAAGGTATTAATTATATATAATTATGAATATAATAAATGTATTTTGTTATAAATTTATAATTATAAATATATATATATTTATTATATATGTAAATATAAATAAATAATTATTTAGTTATAGTTATTATTATAAATAAATAAATATATTTATTTATTATTCATATAATTTTATAAATATATATAAAAATATAAATAATTTATTATCATTATAGTTTTATCAGCACTTTTTTAGCACTGATAAAGATAGGCCTTTATCAGCGCTAAAAAAATGTTGATAAATGCATATTTTGTTAGTGCACTCTATTTTAGCGCTCTTAAAATATTCATTTATCAGCGCTTTTTATCCAGTGTTGATAAAAGGTTTGGACGATTTTATAAACCCTAATAGTCTCCTCCTTCTCTCGAATGCCTCAAGCTCTCGTGGAAGTCGAACGTTGTTGCCACCACCTCCTCCTCCTCAACTGAATCCTTCTCCTCCTCTATTATCATGAATCTATCCTCCATCACGAAGCCCTCCTCTACTACCACGAAATCCTCCTCCCATGTGAACCTCACCTCCGTTGTAGAACCCCATCTGCTGCAAACCTCACCTCCACTATGAACATCACCTCCACCGTGCATCGAACCCCACTTCTGCCATGATCCCTTCCTTTGCCTTGAACCCACCTCCTCCACATACCCCACATCTTCCATCGAACCCCACCACTACTATGAATCCCTCCACCTCTATAATCCTACCTCCTTCGCAAACCCAGTTCCTCAGGTGCTACCACTGTGACTACTCTTGTAATGCTCTTAGTATTCCCTTTTTATTTTCTCATTGTACAATTTTCCAGGATGAATTCCATGTCTGTAACTTTTCTATTTCTGGTGGATATTGATGAGCTTCTTGGGCTAGAATATGTATTGTCCAAATCATCATGTTTCATGAATTTTTGGTGTAGATTGGTCATTGATCATCATATTAAAGTGCGTCTTGGTGCCTTAGATACCTATTTCCACTAATGAGATAATAATCAATGAATATTTGGTATTAGAATATGATAACTTGAAATTGGTATATATAAAAGGATGTTTTGGGTGTAGATATAGGATACCTAGGATCAAATTTACATATCCTTCAAATAAATTAGTTAAAAGAAACATGTTCATTTTATTGAAATTATATTTCTAATAAATATCCTTTTATAATGTTGAGTATTTCCATTATTGGAATTTAAATTTTTTTACATTACATTTTTATTTCCACAATGTTATTATTTCTATCAGATAGTGCATCTCATTTGATCGATTTTTCATTCCATTTAAAATGAACTACATAAGTAAATTTTAGATTAATATACTTTTATTAATAAAAATTATAATAACTGATAAATAATAAATTTGAGTGACATGAAAACTGTGAGTCTTGTTTGTGACTATAATTAAAACCCCTCATGTATTGATGTGTCTACTATATCAATTTTTTTATTGATGGGTGGAATTATATTTTTTGAGGGTAATAATTATGTCTATATTGGAGAGTTGGATATTAAAACTAGTTATATAGGACCTATATTTCTATAGCTAGGTAGAATGATAGCCCATTTTTCTATAGTAATTTTGGATGATAGAGAGAAACATTAGTCAATTTTTCCTATTGTCATTGACAAGTTCCTAGATTCATTTCCCAAGTACTTCTCTATGTTACCAACCAAGGGATAGGTTGATTTTATGATTGTGTTCTTACTAGGTGTGGAGCATATATCTATTCCACCTTATAAGAAGGATCATGTAGAGCTATGAGAGAAGAAGGCTCAATTGAACGACTTCGGGGTGAATGGGTTCATATGAATGATTATGTCCCCTTGGGGTGCCTTAGTTTTTTCCAAAAAAAAATTCAAATGGATCACTGAGAATATTTTTGGACTGTTAGAGGTTATGATAAGTGATATAAATGGACTTATATCCACCTCTACATACTGATGGACTATTTTATCAACTTAGAGGTTCTAAAGTTTTCTCTAAGACTGACTTGATATCAAGTTATCATCAATTTATGGTGAGCTATTTTGATATACCACATACTATATTTAGGAGTACGTATGTATTGTATGGGTATATAGTGATGTCATTCAGTTTGAAGAATACAATGGTAGTGTTCATGGATGAGATGAATTGGGTCTTCCATCCTTATTTAGATAATTTTTATCCATATTTTTCAATCATATCAGCATGTATTCCCAGTTGTGGGAGGAATCTACAAAATATCTGGAGATAATTTTCAGAAAAATTAGGGAGCATCAACAATATGTTATGATCTAAAATTGTATGTTTTGGATTGATAATGTACACTTCATCAGGACAATTATATTATTGGATAGTGTATTTTTAGAACTTGAGATGTTTTATGTTATAGTTTATTTAGAGAGGGAAAATAATGTTTTTGAGATCCAAATATTTTTGGGAATATCCATTTATTACCAGAGGGCCAAGCCTGATTCTTCCTGATTGGTAGTGCTAAGAAGGCCTTAACCAAGAATGTGTTATGGTCCCTTTACATAGATGTTCATGAGATACCCCTCTAAGATCTTAATGGGAGATTGATGAAAACACCAATCATAACCATAAATGAGAAAGGGAATGAGTATGGATTTTATTTTGATGTATCAGGAGTCATGATTTGAATAGTTCCAATCCATGATGGTCATGTGGTTACTGATGGGTCCAGACAGTTAAGGACGCATAATATAAACTTTCCAAATCCTTTCCTAGATTTGGAAATAGTGGGTCTTTCAATGAGGTGTTATTGATATTATCTTTAGGGTGAGATATTTTTGGAATGCACTAAAAAGTGTTTGAAATATATTTAATCGGAAAGTTAAATTAACCATTGATAGTGGATAAATTTTAAGTACATGTAGTCCTTTAAATTTGAACTAATGTATATCCTAAAGAAGGGGAACATTTTTTCTAATGTACTATATTGGAAGGATCAAGCTTAGGTAGTACTTGATTCAAGAATCAAGTGGAAGATGGTTTCCCACTTACAAGAGATGTGACTTTATGTTCAAACGTATCATAGCTAAGTGACACTTATGTCTTTATCTATAACTTATTCACTCATAAGTAGTATTAAAGGAGTAAACTATAGGATTAATACGATTTATTCATGAGATACATGATAAACCTTATATTAATGTATATTTTAAAATATTTTGGACATTTTTTATTCATATATCCTTTATAAAGTTATTCTATTGGGATTTATGCCTTTGTGAAAATGTCTAAGTGGATATTTTAAAATGATTCATGTTTTTTTGAAATGTTTCTTAAAAATTTATATGTGTTCAATGTACCTTTTTGGTTTTAAATATCTTTAAAATGATTTAAACACTTGGCATGGACTTAGGATTCATGCCATGTGTTTCCAAATCACCTGATTGAATTTCATAAAGGGATGTGAATATTTTGAAAGAGTATTTAGTGATGGTTTCATGTTAAAAAGGGTGTGTTATTTTAAAGAATATTTTTTGTAAATGGTTGGTTTTTTAATGAGATTTCAGGTGTGATTTTATAAATAGTTTTCAAATGAATTTGGTGTTAGCTTCTAAGGGGATGAGTCTCAGACAATAAAATGAAATAATAACTATCATTCAAATGTTGAGTTCCCATTATTTGAAAGGCCCCTTTTGTGTATTTATTTTGTTAAATATTAATATTATAGAATAAAAAGGATGGATAGGAATAAATAATGGATGGATTCCAATCATCTTGCAAAAGAGTATGAAGATGGCATGAAAGAGTTCATCAAGCTTGCAAAAGATCATGCATATTACCCTTCTCAAATATTTTATCAGTGTTTACGATTATTTTATTCAAGAAAAATTAGTCTATGGGAGTTGTAAGAACACTTGATCTGTCATGGAATAGATCGAAGTTATAAATGCTGGAATAAACATGGGGAAAAGTGAATGCAGCTAGTGGCTGGGAAATCACTACGTTTTATGGATCATCTTATATGATTACAAATTTTGAAAATGAAGAAGAATGTATTGAGGATGTGATTATAGATGTGAATGATAATGAAGATCATAATGAGGAAATGACAAGCATAGTTGAATATGTACTTCTTGATTGCCCAAAATTGTTTGATAAGTTAAAGAGTGGTGTGAAGATGCCATTGTATGTTGGTTGCACTAAATATACATCATTTTCAGTTGTACTATAGTTGTATAATTTGAAAGTATGAAACAAATTCAGTAATTCTAGTTTTATAGAATTATATTCTCTCTTGAATGACATGCTCCCAGAAGATAATGATCTCCCGAGATGAACATACGATGTCAAATGAATGATACGCTCGATGAGTATGATCTCTGAAAGAATACACACATGATCGAATGACTATATTCTATTTCACAAAGACCAAAAATCACTTATAGAATTACCAAAGTGTAGAACTTCTTGATACAAGAAAGATGAATCCGGTCCTATGAAAGTTTTATAGTACTTTCCAATCATTCCAAGCTTTTAGTCACTTATATGGAAGTGAGGAGACTAAAAGGCAATTAACGTGGCACATAGACACAAGAATTAATGATATGAAAATATGTCACCTGATAGACTCTCCTCAGTGAAAGAGAATTGATCATGAGTATCCTGAATTTGGAAATGAGCTGAGAAATCTTTATCTTGTATTATCTACAGATGGAGTGAATCCTTTTGGTATTCAAAGTAGCACTCAGAGTACATGGTCGGTTATGTTGGAAATTTATAACATTCTATCGTGTTTAAACATGAAATGAAAATACTTCATGTTGTATATGATTATATATGGACCAAAACAACTGGGTAATGATATTGATGTTTATTTTTCTCCATTGATCGAGGATTTGAAATTATTGTGGGATTCAGGTGTTATGTTGTATAATGCTTATAGAAATGAAGATTTCACGTTGAGATCCATGTTGTATGGGATGATAAATAACATTCCTAGTTATGGAAAAGTTTCATGATATATCATTAAAGGAACTCAAGGGTGTCCCATCTACGAACAAGGTACACAGTCAATTTGGTTGAAACATTAATCAAAAACTGTGTTTCTTGGACATCGCATATTTTTACCCAATGACATAAGAACTGATCTTGGATGACATCATTGATGGAAGTTCAGAAGAACATACAGCACCATCTCCACTAATAGGTGATCAACTGTTTGAGAAAGTAAAATATGTGGACACTACTTTTGGTAAACCATTTTTTAAAAACCTTACAAAAACGGTTGAAAAAATATATTGGTTTTTTTAAATTAGCATACTAGAATTGTCTGTAGTTTAATAATATTCTTAATGTTATGCATGTTGAAAAAAATTTATTTTATAATTTCATCAACACGTTGCTAAATGCACCTAGAAAAAAAGGATGGAATTAAGGATAGGTTGGACGTGGTTGACATGAGAATACGAGACGAGTTGGCACCAATGAAAGGTGAAAAATGAACTTTTCTTCCTCCAGCTACTTACACTCTTTCTAGGTAGGGTATATATCAATTTTGCAACTTCTTGAATGACATAAAGGTTCTAGATGGGTATTCTTAAAATATCAAGAACAACATCTCAATGAATGATTTAATGTTAAAGGGATTGAAATCACATGAATTCCATGTTTTGATGCAAGATCTAATGCCTATAGATTTATATTGCATTTTTCACAAGAATGTCCACAATACATTAACCAAACAATGTTTCTTCTTCAAAGCTATATGCAGCAAAGTTATAGACCCAGTGAAATTTACAACTATGGAAAGAGAAATTTCCATTATATTATGTGAATTGGAAATGTTCTTCTGGCCAACATTCATTGATATTATGGTTTATTTAATGGTTCACTTGGTGAGAGGGATTCAACTATGTGGTCATATACACTATAGATGGATGTACCACACTGAATGATATATGAATATTTTGAAAGGGTGTGTCAAAAATAAAAGTCAGCCAATGGTTTGTATTACAGAGTGATATATTGTTGAGGAAGCCATTGAATTCTATACAAGATGTGTATTTGATGTGGAAAGAAATGGTCTATCAAAATCTCATCACACTGGGTGAGTTTCGGGTGAAGAGATTTTTGAAAGAGATGTTGTCACAATCAATATTACAGATGAGGAGTAGACCCACCTTTACGTTTTACATAATAGCTTAGAGGTTGCCCCATATGTTGATACCCAAAAAAAATCTTAGGCATTTTAATCCATAAAGGGCTGAAAGATGGATATCAAATACACATAATCAATAGTTTATAGGATGGTTTTGGGACCATATTTTTAGGGAGTTAGATGAAAATATGGATTCCATTTCAGAACAAATTTGATGGCTAGCCAGAGGACCAAGTGTGTTTGTATTATCTTACAATGGTTATGTAATTAATGGTTATATGTTCTATAGAAATAAACATGATGAAGACAGTACCATGAAAAATAGTGGAGTTACACGTGTGGTTAAAGTGATGCATGTTTCTAGTAATAAAGATAGAAATCCAATTTACATGAATATGTTATACTTTAGCATCATTAAACAAATATGAGAGTTGATTTATATAACATTCCAAGTGATGATTATTCAATGCAAGCTGGTTGATAATAGAATTAATGTTAAAATAGATGACTTGGGATTCATGAAAGCTGATTTCAGTAAGGGTACAAAGATGAACTATTTATAATGGAATCATAGGTAGTACAAGTATTTTATGTTCCAAACCCCACAAACAAAAATTTTTCACCTGTTTTATTATCAACCAAAACCAGTGAAGGGTTAGATAAAAATTCAACTAAGGATGACCCTTTCACTGGGACATCATGGTCATTTCACAGTGGTCCCAACATAGATGGTGTTTTTTATGTTAGAGGAGACCACAATGAAGTGGTTTGTATTGTCAATAGAGGGATCAAATCCCTTTGGCATTTAAAAAAGAAAAGGAGAGTTTAATAATCAAGTTACTTTTTTTTGTAATATACATCGTGTTACCTCATGTTATTATTTGTTTGCTGATGCATTTATGTAATATAAACTAAATGTTAAATCACTTCTACAGATAATGACTTATGTATGTACTGGTGCTCCCAATCCTGAGGAACAACATGTCTCTCTACCTGTTGTTGCTCGTAGTGCAGAGGAACGACATTATTCACATGATGGTACTCTAATTCCTGAGGAACAATAGGTTTCTCAACCTATTGATACACCCAGTGCAGAGGTACAATGACCATTTTCACATGCCAATGCTACCTCTCTAGGGGAACATATTGATGATGTTGATTTTGAGGAAATGGTAGGTGACGAAGGACCAGCGACGAAGAAAAATAGAAGTGTCGTAGTTTGGTAGTGTTAGTAAAAATCATCAAGGAGAAAGCCAAAGGCATCAAATATGTGGTTAGATAGAATGTGCAAGGCTAGTACGTTAACCCCAACAAGGACACGTTCAGCAATTCTATTGGAATCATCACTCGGAAACCTGTGCTGATTGATGTAGATTCATGGCACCATGTTGTGCCCGAGCTTAAGACACTAATGTGGTAAGAGATTATGGTAACATTATGATGCTATTTCTTTAATTTAATAAAAAATAAAATAAAGAAACATTGAATTACTCTTCATCATCCATTACAGAGTGCATTTATAGTAGATGGATCCCACAAGAAATGTGTATTATTGCTTTCTGGAAGGATTTATAGAGGATTTCACACAATTCCTACAAGAAATCACCTTAAAGATGTTGAAGGGAAAATAAACCCACACCCACCATTTATTTATGCACACTTGATAACCAAAGAATCATGGGATGTATTTACTGGTCATCGTGAAGATATATCATTTCAGGTACATTATGGCTAGTAATACGTTGTTTGAAAATATGTGTATTCATCACTTTGATTGAAAAATTTTTATTTATGAAACAACAAATGAGTGATAGAAATAAGGAACGAGTAGTAAAACCAGCGTACCCCTACCATAATGAAAGGATGCGGTAGGCTTCACTTGAAAAATAATTGTACATATTTTAAATGTATCGTAATACTTTTATGTTACATGAAACAACACCATAATTATGTTCCTCTATTTATATATAGATTGACGACTCCAAATCCAAATCCACTTCCATACCACTTTATGTGCTATGGAAGGAGGCATGTGTAAATAAAATCTGGATACAAATAGGTGAAAACACACAAAAATTATGGGAAACATGTGTAAGTATTACATAATATTTTTTTTTCTTTAAATCTCTGTTACATAACAATGATAACTTACTTTCCTATATTTTTTATCTGAGATAGTCATAGGAATCAACAAAACCTATAATATATGAACACATACTATCGGTGGACGTAAATCAGCAAGAACATTATGGCTATGTTAGAGGTGTGGGTTTTGGGGTGAAACCCCAAACATATTTTGAGGGAAAAAACAAGAGGAGGATCAACGTTGATTAATAAAATAGATGAGATAAAGAATATCTACCCTTGAAGAATAATTCCAATTGTAGAGGGAGATGCTGGAAACTTTTATGGGGGTGGAAAAAAGAAGAAGCAACTCAAGAACAGCCACCATTTTGGGATCCCGCCCCACCCCCCACCATCTATGAGGCTAGATATTCTCCCCAAAGAGATGTCTTAGCCGAAGTAATCAATGTTCTAATAAATTTTTCTATGAAATCTAAATTAGATAGACACTGATGCATTCCTTGTGCTGATATTCTAAAGAGTGATAATGAATGTTATTTATATCTAGCAACACTCACTCGTTACCTTGTAAAGAGGGATACAATGTTCATTATTCAAAATGAAATGTTGCACGATAGCCCACTTCCAAAAGGTCATGTGCGAGTGTCGATTAGCGTATCCCATGAGATGAGCACAGAGCTACCTATTCCAATTGATAAAGGAAGATATTCATATGGCCAAAAAAGCTATTGGAACATTCATCATATGCCCATCACATCTTGTATAAAACATGTCGACTAGGGGGTATTCATTTCCAATTTACTTTTCAAGATAAACCATTAATAATTAATGAAAAATGGTTTGAATTGATGATGGTTATTACAGACAGACAAAGAGAAGGGGATGAAATGAACGACCGCCTCAAAACCATATAAAGGATCGACCAATCGATCGAATATATCTATCAAAAGCACTATTTCCCCACCCGTTATATATTCGCATTTACTATCATTGAAGGTTCATGTGGGTACAAAGTTAAAATATGGTCATAATGAAATAGTTTATTTTGAAGAAAATATATGTGGAGATAAAGATCAAGACTTCATTTGTCACGACCCTCCTTCACCAAAAGGAGGGAAGAGTCAGCGGATTGCCAGGCCCTTCCTTCTTTAAGTTGAAGGAGAGATAATGACCCCCGAAACCCGCCTTCAATAGGTCCCGGAGTGGCGACTAGCACCAAGGGTATAGAAAATTTTCGCAAATGGAAGGCATTACCCTTTTTATTATTTAGGATCGGGAAAAAGGACAAGTCGACCTCCCAAAAAGGAAAAGAAACAAGTTTATATAAATGAACCCAAATAAAGTCCCCATGCATGTTTAAACAGTTTACAACAAGGTACAAGTACAAAGGAAAAAAGAAAGCTCTCAAGTACAATACCAAAAGAAAACAAAGGTACGACAACAGCGACAACTCCAACCGTCCGACTAATAGGGTCCCACGCAGCCCTGGTAGTCCTCCTGGAAACCTGAAAGTAAACGTAGGGTGAGCATACAAGTACACTCAGTAGGGAAAACCAAGACTCTCGTGCACAAGTGGGGGAACGTACTAAAGTCCCGTGAGAAAAGAGTGAACCAAACAACTAACAAGGCAAACTATCCATCCCAGGCCTCACCAAGGCTCACTCCCCAAATAACGCAAGTCAAGTAATATATATAATAAGAGCACATCGATGTTTGGGTACCCCGCGCCACTTCCCCACTGGTTATTGAGACATCCTACGCATCGGACCAATCCCGCCATTCTCACCGCAGTCCCACTGCCACACCCGCCCGCACGCACCTGGGCCACCACCACACGCAGTCCCACTGCCAAATCCCGCCCGCACACACCTGGGCCACAACCACACGCAGTACCACTGCCAAATTCCGCCCGCACACACCTGGGCCTCAACTGTCACAAGTAACCATGCCTGCAAACACCTAGGCCAGAACAACCACCGCTACGCCCGAAGACACCTGGGCTAAAGGATCCACTGCCACGCCCGAAAACACCTGGGCCTCATCCCGAAGACACTTGGGAAACCACCTGCCGCACACACCTGGCCAACCACCACAACACCCTGCCCGATGGTTCTTGGGCTAATAATGGACTTCAGGCCATCACAGCCTGCCCGAAGGTACTTGGGCTATCCGGGAAAGGGAGCAGAAAAGGAGCTAATAACCAGCCACTAAGTATAGTGTTGGGAAAAACACCCTTCCCCCATTAATGGGGGTGTTCGGCACTAAGAGCTCAACTTGGGTGGGGCGCGAATAAGAAACACAAAGCTACAAGTATAGATATAGGTAACAAACACTCGCCCAAAACTTAGGTTTTCCTAGCCAACCTACAGAACACAATACCACAGCGTCCGAGTCATAATTCACGACCCTTGCCCACAAAACCATTTGTCCCATTCTTGTTTCACGTTCAGTCAAAATGTTCAATTAATTTTAAGCACTACTGGGCAACTACCATAAGCATAACCAAGGAAAACGTCAAAGCATAGATCAACCAAAACACTCACACCCGGTTCTGCCAACAGAGGATCTCTCCCCAATTTGTGATAAAAACTCACAACCACTGAAACCATGCCAACAGGAGATCCCATCCCCCAAATTCACACAGCCACCGAGAGTATAAAAAGAACAGGGGATCCCATCCCCTCCCACATTTCCAGCAAACGGCCCGAAGGGAAAACAACCACTAACCACTACCAACACAAGTCAGGGATTTTCAGATTTAAACGATTTAACACACTCCATGGTTTCAAATTCCGTGTGTTCTAACCGGGAGTTATCACAGAAGGGTCGATCCTGGTGCTTTCAATTATTCAGCCGGATATACGTGGTTAACCAATTTCACGGCAGGAGTTCACAATTTCAGCAACCCATTTAAAACATCATGAGGGGATTCAAGTGCACACACACGACCACCAACGGCCTCAATTTTCAGAAAACATAAACCGGTACAACAAAAGGGATGATCACAAGATAAAGCATAACAACGATCACAACCCCTTCCCCTTCTTCCTTTAGAACTTCGTTTATTATCTTCATTAGGGTTTGGTTCAACCAATTCCATAGGAACAAAAGTAACGCCCACCCCGCATGATACACAAAAGTGAGAGACGAGAGAAATTCCCTACTTGTTGATAGATGATCGACGTTTAGGCCGGGGGCGCGGAACTTTACGGATAACGACGCGGCGGTCCCGATGCACCAGAAGAGCCACAATCGAAGAAGGGGGAAAACCACGGCCTAACCCTTAATTATAAGAGCTGGGGACGGTTGAGATGAAACACAAAACCATGGAAGACGAGGGAGTCGTGGGTTGACCACGTGGCTTGACTCATCATTAATGGCACTGGGTGGTTTTAACCGACCCATGAATTAATGAAGCATTTAATTAAAACCTTTGTGCGCGTTTCGGATTCCCAAGACATTTTTAACAAGGCAGAATAGGGTTTAAAACCCTATTTGCGAAAAAGGAACGTTACTGGAACAACTTGGCAAGGCCGGCCGACGTCGGCCGGTCTCACCGATCGGTCGCACCGATCGGTCTCACCGATCGGTCTCACCGATCGGTCTCACCGATCGGTGTCACCGATCGGTCGCACCGATCGGTCTCACCGATCGGTCTCACCGATCGGTGTCACCGATCGGTCTCTCCGATCGGTCTCAC
Source organism: Viscum album (assembly GCA_963277665.1). Lineage (NCBI taxonomy): Eukaryota > Viridiplantae > Streptophyta > Magnoliopsida > Santalales > Viscaceae > Viscum > Viscum album. The sequence continues at coordinate 549,216,286 of OY728134.1, forward strand.
CGATCGGTCTCACCGATCGGTCTCACCGATCGGTCTCACCGATCGGTCTCACCGATCGGTCTCACCGATCGGTGTCACCGATCGGTCTCACCGATCCGTCTCACCGATCCGTCTCACCGATCGGTCTCACCGATCGGTCTCACCGATCGGTCTCACCGATCGGTCTCACCGATCGGTCTCTCCGATCGGTGTCACCGATCGGTCTCACCGATCGGTCTCTCCGATCGGTGTCACCGATCGGTGTCACCGATCGGTCTCTCCGATCGGTCTCACCGATCGGTCTCACCGATCGGTCTCACCGATCGGTCTCACCGATCGGTCTCACCGATCGGTCTCACCGATCGGTCTCACCGATCGGTCTCACCGGTCGGTCTCACCGGTCGGTCTCACCGGTCGGTCTCACCGGTCGGTCTCACCGGTCGGTCTCACCGGTCGGTCTCACCGGTCGGTCTCACCGGTCGGTCTCACCGGTCGGTGTCACCGATCGGTCTCACCGATCGGTACCCCGCAAGGAAACCGGATTTTTGGCAAAGGAAGGGACCAAGGGGGGCCTGGGTCATCACATCAGATACCTCTTAAACGATTCTCGTCCCCGAGAATCAAAACAAACCAGAAGGAAAGAGAGGATCCGAACAACCATCTTCGAAGATACCTCTTAGGAGTGGACCCCCGCTAATTTAAAACACTCCCTGTCAGGAACCAAGAAACATACCACGCCAAACCGCCCGGTCATGTGGGTTTGGGGAGTTCCCCTCCCCCATGTCAAGATATTATCCGCTTTGGGCGGCACTGACTCGCCCGCACGGGTTTAATCGCATCCACCTTAATGCGTCCTGATTAGGGGTCGGGTTTCCCCTTCCCTTTAGCCGAGGTTTTCCACACATAACAGAGGAAAGGAACTAGCACATTTCATAGACAAAAAGGTCAAACGTTCTGTCACAACAGGCACCAAAGGGTCAAAGCTCAGAACAACTCGGGGTATTGGGCACGCATTTGTGCTTCCCTCTCCCACGTGCTCTCTTCGAGGCCGCCATGTCTCCACAACACACGAACCAGGCCGACGGTTCGTCCACGGAGCACTTTCTCCTTGCGATCCTCGATTCTGACTGGCCGTTCCTCGAAGGTCGCGTCTCCTCCCACATCTAGCTCTCCCCAGTTGATGACATGAGAGTCATCATGTAAGTACTGACGAAGCTGGGAGACATGGAAGACGTCATGGACCCTCTCCAACTGAGGTGGTAGGGCCAGCTGATATGCTACCTCGCCAACTCGCCTCAGCACCTCGAAAGGTCCGATGAACCTAGGGGAGAGCTTACTCCCCTTTCCGAACCTCCGCTGCCCCCGTCGAGGGGAAACCTTCAAAAACACATGATCTCCCACCTCGAACTTCAGGGGCCTCCTCCGACGATCAGCATAAGATTTCTGCCGATCCTGAGCTGCTTTCATCCTCTCCCGCACTAGCTGGACTTTCTCCGTGGTGCTCTGCACTACTTCTGGTCCAAGAGTACCAGTCTCACCAACCTCTGCCCAGCATAAGGGTGAACGACATGGTCTTCCATACAAAGCCTCAAAAGGAGCCATGCCAATAGTAGAGTGAAAACTGTTGTTGTAGGCAAACTCTACTAAAGGCAAGTGTCGTACCCATGATCCTCCGAAATCCAGAACACACGCTCGCAGCATGTCCTCCAAGGTCTGGATAGTCCGCTCTGTCTGCCCATCAGTCTGAGGGTGAAAAGCAGTGCTAAGGCGTAGTTGGGTGCCAAAAGCATGCTGTAACCCCTTCCAGACTCGTGAGGTGAATCGAGTGTCCCGATCTGAGACGATCGTTTTCGGAACTCCATGCAAACGCACCACCTCATCCACGTACCTCTGTGCTAAGGTACTCACGGGTCCTGACTCCTTGATAGCCAAGAAGTGAGCAGATTTTGTCAATCGATCCACCACTACCCAGATAGCATCATGCCCGCCCTGAGCTCTGGGTAGTCCCGTGATGAAGTCCATCGAGACGTCGTCCCACTTCCACTCGGGAACATCTAGAGGATGCAACAGACCACCAGGAACACGGTGTTCAGCCTTCACCTGCTGACACACCAGGCATTTAGCCACGAACTCTGCCACTGCCCGTTTCACCCCGGGCCACCAAAACTGTCCCCTCAGGCCTTGGTACATTTTCGAAACACCCGGATGTACTGCCAAGGCTGAGCTATGGAACTCACGAAGGACTTCATCATGCATCACCTCTGGAACAAACAACCTCCGATGAAAGAGCATCCGACGTCGGCTGTCCTCCGACCATCCTTCCGGGGCGTTCCCCTGATCGATACGATCCCGCAACACTTCCACCTCAAGATCTCCCCACTGAGACTCTTCCACTTGCTGCAACAAAGAGGATTGTACCGTCATCTGAAACAAACAGCCTCTAGTACCTTCCACCCTTGAATCCAAGTGCAAGGCAGCCAATTCCCCCATCGCCCTCCAAGCATCAGCAGATTCCCAAACCACCTCCTGATGCGGCTTCCTGCTCAGGGCATCAGCCACAACGTTTCCCTTACCTTCAGTGTATGAGATCTCAAAGTCGTAGTCCTGGAGAAACTCGACCCACCTCCGCTGTCGCAAGTTCAAGTCACGCTGGGAGAAGATATAGCGCAAGCTTTTGTGATCGGTGAAGACCACAAAGCGCTCCCCAAAGAGGTAATGTCGCCACAGCTTTAATGCGAACACTACCGCTGCAAGCTCCAGGTCATGGGTGGCATAGTTCCGCTCATGGGGGCGTAGCTGCCTGGACCCGTAAGAGATCACCCCTTGTCGCTGCATCAATACGCACCCCAGGCCCTGTCCCGAAGCATCACAGAATACCTCATAGGCCATCCCTTCTTCTGGCAATCTCAACACTGGGGCACTAACCAGTTTTTCTTTTAGGTAGCAGAAGGACGACTCACACTGATCGCTCCACATGAAAACCTGGTCCTTCTTGGTCAAAGCCGTCAAAGGGGCTGCTACCCGGGAGAAGTTGGGTACGAATCTCCGGTAGTAGCCCGCCAGTCCGAGGAAACTCCGAACTTCCGCCACATTCTTGGGTGCTGCCCAAGAAACAATTGCCTCAACCTTTGATGGGTCGACTGCTACTCCCTGCTCAGACACTACATGTCCGAGGAAGTGCACTTCTCGTGCCCAGAACTTGCACTTTGACAACTTCCCATAGAGCTGGTGCTGTCGGAGGACCTCCAAAACCGTCCTCAGGTGCTCTGCATGGTCCTCTTCTGACTTTGAATAGATCAGGATATCGTCGATGAACACCACCACAAACCGATCCAGGTACTCCCGAAAGATGGAGTTCATAAGCCCCATGAACACGGCCGGGGCGTTCGTAACACCAAAGGGCATGACCACGAACTCGAAGTTCCCATACCTGCACCTGAACGCCGTCTCCGGGACGTCGCTATCCTTCACCCTCAGCTGGTGGTACCCGGATCGCAGGTCGATCTTCGAGAACCATCCTGCCCCCTTCAGCTGGTCGAAAAGATCATCTATCCTCGGAAGAGGGTAGCGGTTCTTGATCGTTACCTGATTCAGCCTCCTGTAATCGATGCACAACCTGAGGCCACCATCTGCCTTCTTTGCGAACAAGACTGGGGCACCCCACGGTGATGCACTTGGACGAACATAACCCCTCTTCATCAGATCGTCAATCTGTATCCGCAACTCCCGTAGCTCTGAAGGTGCCATCCGGTAAGGAGCCATCGAGATTGGTCGAGAGCCGGGCTGCAGGTCTATCCCGAACTCGATGTCACGTCGAGGGGGTAGAGTCGTCACCTCCTCAGGAAAGACGTCCACAAATTCACGAACGATCTCTGGTACTTCCACCATTTCCTCATCTGTTGATTCTATCGTCAGTTCAGTCAACAAGGAGAGGAGAGGTTCCTCCCTCCTGTTTCCCTTCAGATAGCTCCGCTCGCCGGTGAAAGTAACACGCTGGCCGTCCAAACCGGAGAACACCACCCTCCCTTGGAAACAGTCGATGACGGCGCACACAGAAAATAGCCAGTCGATGCCTAGGATGACATCGTACGGCCGAATCTGTAGCAGAAGGAGATCCTTAACCGACTGATGTGGCCCCAACATCAGTCTACATCCCCGACAAACGAACAGCAAGTCGGTCTGACCTCCAACTGGTGTGCTCAACACCAGGGGCACTGGAAGTCTCTCGGCATCTAGACCCAAGGCGCGGGCTAGACTGGGTGTAACAAAGGAGTGCGAAGCTCCGGTATCGAACAAAGCATAAGCAAGAGTGCTAAACACACTGATCGTACCTCGAACAACCTCTGGCCCTGCTGGAACTGTTGCTTCTGCGGCGTGTAATTGTCCACGCCCAGCTCCCCTGCCCCTCGGATGTCGGCCACCTCCCCGACCACGCCCTGGTCGAGGTCCCTGGGGAGCGCCCTGAGGTCGGCCTCCCCCTCCTATGTCTGTCTGCGGAGGAGCGGGAGCTCGCTGTCCCTGCTGCTGCTGCTGGAAGGGTCTGGCTGGGAACTGCTGCTGCGGCGGACGCTGGGGATGACTGCCACTGCTGTACTGCACCCGATCGGGGCACTGACTCCGAAGATGTCCAGGGCTCCCGCAGATGAAGCACCGTGGTCCCGAGCCTGAAGGAAAAGAACGTGGGCCAGGGGATCGAAACTGAAACTGCTGCGGCCTGCTCCCTGCGGGTCGGAACCTGGAGGGTCCCGATGCCGGAGGCCTGGTGCTGACGGCCTTCCCCTTCGATGGTCCCAGCTGGATCCCTTCTCGTGACAGTCCGCCTAGAGTGTGCATCCTTTCCACCACTTCGGCCTTCTTCTGAACCTCTAAGTATGTCGGAAGGGTAAAGGGGGTAACAGCATACTGGAGGGAGGGTCGGAGCGCCTCCTCCAAACGTCTTGCCCGAGACTCCTCATCGGGAAAGAGGTCCGGGGCAAAACGCAGGAGGTCCTTGAACTTGATTCCAAGTTCCCTCACGGACATGCTCCCCTGCTGGAGGGAGAGTAGCTCCTGCCTCTTCTCCGCCTTCATTGTCGAGGAGAGGAACTCCGCCCGGAACTCCCTCTCGAAGTCCGCCCAAGCAACCTCAGACTCCTTCCTACTCCCCAGGTGAAGCATCCACCACTGACGTGCCGCTCCTCGCATCTGGCTAACAGCCAGAGGAACCCAGTACTCCGTCGGGGCCCGAATCAGGCCGAAGGCTATGACTAGCTCCTCCAGCCAGCCTTCCGTCTTCATGTCGGAGGTGCTGCCCTCATATTTCTCGAGGGCCTGTCGCTGAAAGGCTCGAAGAGTCTTCTGCCACTGGTCGTCCTCTTCCTCCCGATCAGCTCTCTACCGATTGGCCAAAGTAGTCTCAGGAGTCTCGATCGCCCGTACCACACGTGGTCGCCTTCCAGGTGCCATAGCTGCAAGGTAAACAAGGAATGCCTAAGCCCAGTAGTGCAAAGAAAACCGTTCTCAAAACTTGTTAAGATTTAATTTATTCTTAATTTCCCAAGACATCCCAGAAACACAAAAACACAAGTCATTTATGATGCATGTACCTTTCCTAGGGTCTCTACCCTGCAATCAGTGTGGCCTCACTTGGTCGTTCGGTAGGTCCAGAGTCCTTGCATCGGATCACGGGGGGCCCTAAAATCCCGTGTCCTAGCCGGTCCTCCCTGGCCTAATTCACGCACCAAGGTCACCCAACGCTGTTGCCTTACCATCCCATGCAATCCTTACTGTGCCTAACTCCAGACTTCGTCCTATCTCTCAACCTCCTCTGATACCATTCTGTCATGACCCGCCTTCACCAAAAGGAGGGAAGAGTCAGCGGATTGCCAGGCCCTTCCTTCTTTAAGTTGAAGGAGAGATAATGACCCCCGAAACCCGCCTTCAATAGGTCCCGGAGTGGCGACTAGCACCAAGGGTATAGAAAATTTTCTCAAATGGAAGGCATTACCCTTTTTATTATTTAGGATCGGGAAAAAGGACAAGTCGACCTCCCAAAAAGGAAAAGAAACAAGTTTATATAAATGAACCCAAATAAATTCCCCATGCATGTTTAAACAGTTTACAACAAGGTACAAGTACAAAGGAAAAAGAAATCTCTCAAGTACAATACCAAAAGAAAACAAAGGTACGACAACAGCGACAACTCCAACCGTCCGACTAATAGGGTCCCGCGCAGCCCTGGTAGTCCTCCTGGAAACCTGAAAGTAAACGTAGGGTGAGCATACAAGTACACTCAGTAGGGAAAACCAAGACTCTCGTGCACAAGTGGGGGAACGTACTAAAGTCCCGTGAGAAAAGAGTGAACCAAACAACTAACAAGGCAAACTATCCATCCCAGGCCTCACCAAGGCTCACTCCCCAAATAACGCAAGTCAAGTAATATATATAATAAGAGCACATCGATGTTTGGGTACCCCGCGCCACTTCCCCACTGGTTATTGAGACATCCTACGCATCGGACCAATCCCGCCATTCTCACCGCAGTCCCACTGCCACACCCGCCCGCACGCACCTGGGCCACCACCACACGCAGTCCCACTGCCAAATCCCGCCCGCACACACCTGGGCCACAACCACACGCAGTCCCACTGCCAAATTCCGCCCGCACACACCTGGGCCTCAACTGTCACAAGTAACCATGCCTGCAAACACCTAGGCCAGAACAACCACCGCTACGCCCGAAGACACCTGGGCTAAAGGATCCACTGCCACGCCCGAAAACACCTGGGCCTCATCCCGAAGACACTTGGGAAACCACCTGCCGCACACACCTGGCCAACCACCACAACACCCTGCCCGATGGTTCTTGGGCTAATAATGGACTTCAGGCCATCACAGCCTGCCCGAAGGTACTTGGGCTATCCGGGAAAGGGAGCAGAAAAGGAGCTAATAACCAGCCACTAAGTATAGTGTTGGGAAAAACACCCTTCCCCCATTAATGGGGGTGTTCGGCACTAAGAGCTCAACTTGGGTGGGGCGCGAATAAGAAACACAAAGCTACAAGTATAGATATAGGTAACAAACACTCGCCCAAAACTTAGGTTTTCCTAGCCAACCTACAGAACACAATACCACAGCGTCCGAGTCACAATTCACGACCCTTGCCCACAAAACCATTTGTCCCATTCTTGTTTCACGTTCAGTCAAAATGTTCAATTAATTTTAAGCACTACTGGGCAACTACCATAAGCATAACCAAGGAAAACGTCAAAGCATAGATCAACCAAAACACTCACACCCGGTTCTGCCAACAGAGGATCTCTCCCCAATTTGTGATAAAAACTCACAACCACTGAAACCATGCCAACAGGAGATCCCATCCCCCAAATTCACACAGCCACCGAGAGTATAAAAAGAACAGGGGATCCCATCCCCTCCCACATTTCCAGCAAACGGCCCGAAGGGAAAACAACCACTAACCACTACCAACACAAGTCAGGGATTTTCAGATTTAAACGATTTAACACACTCCATGGTTTCAAATTCCGTGTGTTCTAACCGGGAGTTATCACAGAAGGGCCGATCCTGGTGCTTTCAATTATTCAGCCGGATATACGTGGTTAACCAATTTCACGGCAGGAGTTCACAATTTCAGCAACCCATTTAAAACATCATGAGGGGATTCAAGTGCACACACACGACCACCAACGGCCTCAATTTTCAGAAAACATAAACCGGTACAACAAAAGGGGTGATCACAAGATAAAGCATAACAACGATCACAACCCCTTCCCCTTCTTCCTTTAGAACTTCGTTTATTATCTTCATTAGGGTTTGGTTCAACCAATTCCATAGGAACAAAAGTAACGCCCACCCCGCATGATACACAAAAGTGAGAGACGAGAGAAATTCCCTACTTGTTGATAGATGATCGACGTTTAGGCCGGGGGCGCGGAACTTTACGGATAACGACGCGGCGGTCCCGATGCACCAGAAGAGCCACGATCGAAGAAGGGGGAAAACCACGGCCTAACCCTTAATTATAAGAGCTGGGGACGGTTGAGATGAAACACAAAACCACGGAAGACGAGGGAGTCGTGGGTTGACCACGTGTCTTGACTCATCATTAATGGCACTGGGTGGTTTTAACCGACCCATGAATTAATGAAGCATTTAATTAAAACCTTTGTGCGCGTTTCGGATTCCCAAGACATTTTTAACAAGGCAGAATAGGGTTTAAAACCCTATTTGCGAAAAAGGAACGTTACTGGAACAACTTGGCAAGGCCGGCCGACGTCGGCCGGTCTCACCGATCGGTCGCACCGATCGGTCTCACCGATCGGTCTCACATCATTGGTGTTGAGAATGTAAGAGAAATCCTAGAATATGATTATCTAGGCGACTCAGTTGTAAATGTATACCTGAGGTAAGTTTTCTTGATTTGATTTTCCAAAAGCTGATATATTGTGTTAATTATGACTAAATACATTTCATATTTTTGGAAAATGTATATATGAAAAACAATTTAATTCATTTTTCCATGAAAAAATATTCAAACATGTTAGTCATCACATCTCCTCTATAGAACAAACTTAAATAGATAACAAAAAAATGAAATAGTGGTAGGTCTGATCAAATTGTTTCAAAGAAAACTTTCAGATGACAGAATCTATTTAATACCAACAATACAGGGGTAAATATCTATAATTTAATCATATCAAATATATTTTCATTTCTTTCATTACATATTATTTTTCGTGTTTTTAGGTAGTATTGGATGCTCATTACGGTAAATTTGGAGACTCCAAATATTTATTCCCTAGATTCAATGCATGGATATCCAAAACAAAATCCACACATGATAGCGTTTTTCAATTTGTAATACACTACATCCAAAATTTTAAAACTAAACATCATGTTATATAATTTATACTATCTTTTAATGGGGATTCTGTTATGATAAGGCAGTGCATCACTATTGAGAAAAACAAGGAATGAGGTCAGGGGCTAAAGGATGAAGACAAGTTCTATGACTGGATAAGTATCAGTTTATATATAATAAGATTTCATTATCCAAACACATATCAAGAGAAATTACTTATTCTAATCAATGTTTCTGCAGTGTCTGAAACAAACCATTGGAAAAGATTACGGTTATTCTGTTTGTAAATTTATGAGAGAGATCATATTACATGAACAAACTAATATCCTTAAAGAGGTATTTTCAAAGATAATAACTATTTAATTTAAAAAAAATATTAATCCTTTTTGTATTTATAATTTTCTAGTACAAATATGACTGTCGAAAAAACTCATATTCACAAGACGATATAGATGTTCTCATAAACGAATGGGAAGCATAACTGGTGGAAGAATGTAAAAAAATAGCCTGAAGATATGGATTCCATAGAAGTAATGGATTGTTTCATATTTATGTTTAATTTAATTATTTTTATCCTTACTCACATAATAATTGTTTTCTTATAAAGGTGGATTCCTTTGTTTGAGTTGGGTTGGGTTTTTCGAATCTGATCATTCTCGTGAGAGATTGGACTCAAGGCTGCAACTTAGAATTCAATGAGATTGTAATGTTTTTTTAATATACTATGTTTTTCTCATAATATTACTTTTTCTTTATTTCATTAACATGATCTAAATTAAATGTTTGACTACTCCTACAAACAATGCCTTCCACAGACTTACTCTCCCTTAAAACCTTGTCACCCCTACATTATCAGCATTTATCCCTTTCCTTCAAAGGCAGTGGAAAGAACATGAATAAAATTGATAAACGTCGACAATGAAAGCATTTCCATTTTGAAAAAGAATGTAAATGGAAACCATGGTAACACACGATGTGTTCGTTATGACTCAAAGTGTGTCTTTTTATCTAATTGATTATGTTTTCATCATTTTATCTAGTATTTTTAAGTTAATTTCCTTATATGATCATTGATATCTCCCTTTTTTACACTTATTTATCATCTACGATCACCCTTTCTCGTGTTACATATCTTTAGGTTATTAAGAATGGTTTTAGAAATGATATGTCTAAGAAGGTTTCTAGTAAAGAATAACTTAATGAGAAACTCTTATGAACTAGTTCTTTATGTTTACATGTGTCCAAAAGCACTAGACCTAAACTATTCGGGAATGGATCATTTTATTATGTAAGGAATATTAATCAAATAAGATGTGATATGTAACATCCCAAGGTTTTCTAAAAATAAATTGAAAATGCTTGAAATTTTGTTTAAGGTATATATTTATAAGTATCCTTTAAACATAATTTTATTTCTTCTATGTTTTGAATTTCAAGAAACTGTCATCTACAATTGTGTTCAGTATGTTATTTAGAGTCTGATGGAACAAACTTGTTTTTTTTTGTGAATAGTAACATGCCCTTATGAATAGTAATATGAATAGTAATATGACCTCATGAATAGTAAATAATAATATTATTTTATTTTCCCATGGAAATAGGATAATGGGATCTTAATTAATTTTCCAATGTCACATAAAACTAATTGCACTTCAATATTGTTATTTTTCGAATTAACTGTGACCTTATTTAAAAATTAAATTAATAATATTTAGAAAATTATTTTTGAAAAATGGAGTTCATTTTTGAATTCTACACATCGAAAAATGGTTGGGGTAAATTTTTGGTATTTTTCTGAAACTCTTGAATTTTCAGTGAATAGTGAAATATGATAAAATACCTTATAATCAATTTATCGGTAAATATGCACTATTTATGACATTATAAGTGATGAAAGGCCACTTGCCTCGAACTCACTTGATATTTTCACTAATTAAGGCCACTTGATTTGAGATTATTCATAGTCTTGATAAAAATATTATAATAATAATTAAAATAATCTAAAATACCTCCCCTCCTCCACTATAAATACCACCCTCACTCCCCTCTTCCTCCCACACCTCTCAAGCCTTGAGCATTGTCTAATTTCTGCCAAATTCCCTCCTCAATCTTCTTCCCCACGTCCTAGAGCTGCTGGTCTCACCAAAAGACCAAAATCAAAGCCCGTAAGAAGGATCTCAAGGAGAAGAGATCAAGAGGTAAACATCCTCTTTCATTTTCATTCTTTCCTTCCATTTTATGTTATTCTCTTCCTTTCCCTTTGTCTTTTGTTGGGATATTTCATTAAATATTTCCCCTTACTGTCCAAATTTTGTATGATTGATGAGATATTCCATTCCTCTCATCAATCTTGTTTTTATGAAATTTTAAGAGGCGTCGTTAGGCTGCCGAATATTTTTGTAAGAAATTTCTCATGTTTTCTTTATTTCATGATTCCTTCCTCTTCTTTCTTCACCCCCTCTTATCCAAGAGGCATGAAATCTCCAGGATCATGTATATTCTGGATGTTGTCATGTTTATGGAAAATTGCAAATCATTATTCCTCTCCTCTCTCACTTATTTAAAGAATCAAAAAACATTGTCCATTTGTGTCGAATTACCGATATCGTGGACGATGTATTTTCAATTTCCATTAATTATTTCAAGTCTGGTCATGAAACCATTTATATGGTTGAACCAGGTTATGATATATGTTTTATGACTCATATAAGGTTCTGTAATTCTTTTGTACTCATGATTCAAATTTATTAGACTAAATGAGGTTGTAATTATCAAGGAACCACTTAAATGATCTAAACGAACATAATTAATGTTTTCACTTATAAATCATCATCATATAAAGCATCAAAGTGATAAATGGTATCATTTATGGTAATTTAAATATGTAAATACTACTCCATTCCAATTCTGGAGTTTCACTTCCAATCAACAAGAACGATTCATCATGAACCGATTGTGAAAATCACAAAAGAACTCACCCAAAATAATGCAAGGAACCAAATACTAACAGATAAGGGATGAAATGAGGTTATGAAATGAACATATAAGATGTTATAAACATGAACATGTTTCTGTAAAATACTAATAACACCCTTTTGACCATTATACAGGAGGTTTAAACAATTTTGAAGTAAGACAAGCCCAAGGTAAGGGAATTCTTAACCCGATTTCCATTCTTTGGGTTAACATTCTACTTTATAATTTATGTGCTATTTAAATTGTTTGTGTGATGGTTTTTGTTTATATTATGTTTAATTATGTGTATTTATATAGTATATACATATTACATCCACTCTATTAAGTCTCACTTCAAGTATATGATGTTTATAAGGGACTTTTCTTCTAAAATCCTCTTTTAAAATTCTGTTTTATAAGATTCAAAGGCAATGTTTTTATGCTATTGTTTATGTTGTATGATTATGTTTTGGTTATTGGGAATTGTTTATGATGAAGGGTGGGACCTATATTTCCCTCCAATGCATTGGGTATGATTAAGTTGGAGGTCGGCCGTATGGTTACTCCAAGTGTAACTGCGATGGTTTCACAAAGTAAGGTAGCCGTGAGGGTTACAAATTTTAAGGTAGCCAAGATGGTTACAAGATTATGTAAGTAATGCCCAAATATACCTCTATGATTATAATTATGTTTGTGTTTATCTTGTGTAAATCTCATGTTATGCTAAGTAAGATTTTATGGGTGTAAAGCATGTATTTTGAAAATGTTTTCATACGTCATGCGTATTCATGGACTAATGTGATTTTTCCTTCTTTTTCATACCTTATTGAGCCTTTGTGCTCATCCCAAGTTTTTAAATGATTTTTCACAGGTTAATGGATGAGTAATACAAGGAAGGAAGACATGTTAAATGTTGAAGAATTGTCAAGGAGTCTTGTTTTATGTTTTAATGTTTTACTTTCTGAGGAAAATGGAAACTGATTTTGTGGTATCCACTATGTAACAATGTGTAATATTATGAATGTTTTGTCTTAATTCCCTAAAGCTCTAAGCTTGAAAAGATCCTCAATGTAAACTGGAGTGTTTTCTTGAATAAATTCAAGATTATGTATGGAATAAGTGCGGGTCCTTATAGTTGGTATCAAAGGTCGGTTTAGACAACTTTAGGGATTAGGACTTCTTGTGAGACACGTGATTAGTCCCTATATCTATTATTTCAGTTAAATCCTTATTTTATAACTTTTTTTTCAGGTCAAGTAAAGTCGGTTACGAATGGAAGGAGAAGGATCTCAAACGACATTCCTATCTCTTCCTGATGACTTGCTTGCAATAATTATTGCAAAGTCATCTTCGGATGATTGTGAAACTTTTTCTAGCATACAACTCACTTGCAAGCAGTTTTTTGAGATATCAAACACCTCCTCTATACCTCGTTATCATCGTGGATCATGGGTTGTTTTTAGACAAATACTATTTTCACAATATTCACATAATTTCAAGAAAGGTAAATATTATCAAGGTATTTTCAAATATTTTACCTTATCACAAGAATTTGAAGCATATTATGATTTTAAAAATGGTGCTGAGGAAGGAGACCCTTGTGCAACCTATTTATATTTGCTTTTAACATATAGTCTCACATCACATACTTATGGTATTTTAAAAGGACCAATAATAGAAAGTTTCAACTCAATTTCGGTCCGACTATTTTATAGAAATCATGTTTTATCAGATGTTTTGGAATTATATGTCATACATGATTATTTTCCAAAACTGTTTTTCTGTGAACACCCATATGACCCATGTTGTACGAGGTGTATTTGGATGGAGGAAGCAAATGATTTTGAAGGATCTCTAAATCATTGTTGTAATGCATGGGACTTCTACCTACGTGAACAAGATGACGATGAAACTGAGTGGACACCTTGATCAAGGTACCCTTAGTTGTTTAATAAGTAAATAAAATTGTGAGGACGCAATTTCAAGAAGGTGGGGATAATGTAACATCCCAAGGTTTTCTAAAAATAAATTGAAAATGCTTGAAATTTTGTTTAAGGTATATATTTATAAGTATCCTTTAAACATAATTTTATTTCTTCTATGTTTTGAATTTCAAGAAACTGTCATCTACAATTGTGTTCAGTATGTTATTTAGAGTCTGATGGAACAAACTTGTTTTTTTTTGGTGAATAGTAACATGCCCTTATGAATAGTAATATGAATAGTAATATGACCTCATGAATAGTAAATAATATTATTATTTTATTTTCCCATGGCAATAGGATAATGGGATCTTAATTAATTTTCCAATGTCACATAAAACTAATTGCACTTCAATATTGTTATTTTTCGAATTAACTGTGACCTTATTTAAAAATTAAATTAATAATATTTAGAAAATTATTTTTGAAAAATGGAGTTCATTTTTGAATTCTACACATCGAAAAATGGTTGGGGTAAATTTTTGGTATTTTTATGAAACTCTTGAATTTTCAGTGAATAGTGAAATACGATAAAATACCATATAATCAATTTATCGGTAAATATGCACTATTTATGAAATCATAAGTGATGAAAGGCCACTTTCCTCGAACTCACTTGATATTTTCACTAATTAAGGCCACTTGATTTGAGATTATTCGTAGTCTTGATAAGAATATTATAATAATAATTAAAATAATCTAAAATACCTCCCCTCCTCCACTATAAATACCACCCTCACTCCCCTCTTCCTCCCACACCTCTCAAGCCTTGAGCATTGTCTAATTTCTGCCAAATTCCCTCCTCAATCTTCTTCCCCACGTCCTAGAGCTGCTGGTCTCACCAAAAGACCAAAATCAAAGCCCTTAAGAAGGATCTCAAGGAGAAGAGATCAAGAGGTAAACATCCTCTTTCATTTTCATTCTTTCCTTCCATTTTATGTTATTCTCTTCCTTTCCCTTTGTCTTTTGTTGGGATATTTCATTAAATATTTCCCCTTACTATCCAAATTTTGTATGATTGATGAGATATTCCATTCCTCTCATCAATCTTGTTTTTATGAAATTTTAAGAGGCGTCGTTAGGCTGCCGAATTTTTTGTAAGAAATTTCTCATGTTTTCTTTATTTCATGATTCCTTCCTCTTCTTTCTTCACCCCCTCTTATCCAAGAGGCATGAAATCTCCAGGATCATGTATATTCTGGATGTTGTCATGTTTATGGAAAATTACAAATCATTATTCCTCTCCTCTCTCACTTATTTAAAGAATCAAAAAACATTGTCCATTTGTGTCGAATTACCGATATCGTGGACGATGTATTTTCAATTTCCATTAATTATTTCAAGTCTGGTCATGAAACCATTTATATGGTTGAACCAGGTTATAATATATGTTTTATGACTCATATAAGGTTCTAGAATTCTTTTGTACTCATGATTCAAATTTATTAGACTAAATGAGGTTGTAATTATCAAGGAACCACTTAAATGATCTAAACGAACATAATTAATGTTTTCACTTATAAATCATCATCATATAAAGCATCAAAGTTATAAATGGTATCATTTATGGTACTGTAAATATGTAAATACTACTCCATTCCAATTCTGGAGTTTCACTTCCAATCAACAAGAACGATTCATCATGAACCGATTGTGAAAATCACAAAAGAACTCACCCAAAATAATGCAAGGAACCAAATACTAACAGATAAGGGATGAAATGAGGTTATGAAATGAACATATAAGATGTTATAAACATGAACATGTTTCTGTAAAATACTAATAACACCCTTTTGACCATTATACAGGAGGTTTAAACAATTTTGAAGTAAGACAAGCCCAAGGTAAGGGAATTCTTAACCCGATTTCCATTCTTTGGGTTAACATTCTACTTTATAATTTATGTGCTATTTAAATTGTTTGTGTGATGGGTTTTGTTTATATTATGTTTAATTATGTGTATTTATATAGTATATACATATTACATCCACTCTATTAAGTCTCACTTCAAGTATATGATGTTTATAAGGGACTTTTCTTCTAAAATCCTCTTTTAAAATTCTGTTTTATAAGATTCAAAGGCAATGTTTTTATGCTATTGTTTATGTTGTATGATTATGTTTTGGTTATTGGGAATTGTTTATGATGAAGGGTGGGACCTATATTTCCCTCCAATGCATTGGGTATGATTAAGTTGGAGGTCGGCCGTATGGTTACTCCAAGTGTAACTGCGATGGTTACACAAAGTAAGGTAGCCGTGAGGGTTACAAATTTTAAGGTAGCCAAGATGGTTACAAGATTATGTAAGTAATGCCCAAATATACCTCTATGATTATAATTATGTTTGTGTTGATCTTGTGTAAATCTCATGTTACGCTAAGTAAGATTTTATGGGTGTAAAGCATGTATTTTGAAAATGTTTTCATACGTCATGCGTATTCATGGACTAATGTGATTTTTCCTTCTTTTTCATACCTTACCGAGCCTTTGTGCTCATCCCAAGTTTTTAAATGATTTTTCACAGGTTAATGGATGAGTAATACAAGGAAGGAAGACATGTTAAATGTTGAAGAATTGTCAAGGAGTCTTGTTTTATGTTTTAATGTTTTACTTTCTGAGGAAAATGGAAACTGATTTTGTGGTATCCACTATGTAACAATGTGTAATATTATGAATGTTTTGTCTTAATTCCCTAAAGCTCTAAACTTGAAAAGATCCTCAATATAAACTGGAGTGTTTTCTTGAATAAATTCAAGATTATGTATGGAATAAGTGCGGGTCCTTATATGATATATATGTATGAAATGTCTGGGTCAATATAGTTGGTATTAGAGAAACTGACCTACTCAAAGCCAAGAAAAAAAGAACAAGTGATCGATATCACTCAAAATGTCTCTTTTTATTTAAAATTAATGTTACTTTTAGTAAAAAGAACAAGTGACATACTAAAAACTGAGAAAAAGAATTAGAATTGTTTTGATAATTTAGAAAAATTATCCATATGTCATTTGTGATGTGTAAGAATCAGCCACATTTCAATCCGACACACAGTGTGATCGGTATGACTAAAAGTGTCTGTTATCAGTTTAAAAATAATATTTTAGTTTAAAACATATAACTCACTAAAAACCAAGAAAATTCTCTCTGATTATATTGATAATTTGGGAAATCAATTCATAAGACATTTGTGACATATATGAAGTAGTCTCAAATTAAACTGAAACACAATTCAATCGGTATGACTCCTAATGCATGTTTCAAATTTAAAATGACATTTTAGTAAAAAAAGCACAACTGGCATAATGAAAATTGAGAACACACATACAGATTATTTTGATACTTTAGAAAAAAGATCAATAAGTCATTTGTGACATGTAGAAATATACCTCACCTCAATACAATACACGTTGTGGTCGGTGTAAATCAAAGTATCTCTTTTTATTTAAAATTGACATCAATTTGAGTAAAAACAACAAGTGGCCTAATGAAAACCGAGAAAACACATTCAAATGGTTTTGATATTTTAGGTAAATGATATATATGTAAATTTTGATGTGTAGAAATCAACCACACCTAAATATGACTCACAGTGTGGCTGGTATCACTCAACGTGTGTCTTTTTATTTAAATTTGATATTAATTTAAGTAAAAACAACAAGTAACATACTGAAAACCGAGGAAACACATTTGAATTGTTTTTATACTTTATAAAAAAAATCCATGAGTGATTTTTCACCTGTAGGAATTAAATACACATCAATCTAATGCACGGTGTAACCAGTATAACTAATCTATCATTAGTTTAAAATTGACATTTTAGTTCATAGCGTGTCACTCAATGAAAACCAAGCAAACACTCCAATTGTCTTGATAATTTAGGACAACGATTCCTAAGTCATTTATGATGTGTATGAAGAAATATCACATTAAATCGATTCATAATGCAACTGGTATGACTCATAATGATTGTTTCCAGTTTGAAATGACATTTTAGTAAAAAAATACCACTAGCATACTTAAAATGAATAAAAAACATTCAATTTTTTATACTTTAGAAAAAATAACTGTCCATAATTTATGATAGGTAAGAATCAATCGCACCTCAATCTGAAGCATGGTGTGACCGATATATCTCCAAATGGGTCATTATTTAAGATTGAAATTAATTTTATTAAAGAACAGGTGACATACACAAAACTGAGAAAACAAATTCGGATTATTTTGATATTTTAGGAAAAATGATCCATAACTCATTTTTGACGTGTAAGAGTCCACCACACCTCAATTAGATGCACAATGTGACCGGTATGACCCAAAATGTGTGTTTCCAATTTTAAATGACATTTTAGTAAAAAAACACAACTGGCATACTAAAAACCGAGAAAATGCATTTAGGTTATTTTGATATATTAGTAAAATGATCTATTAGACATTTTTGACATGTATGAATCATCTCACCTCAATACGACACATTGTGTGGCTAGTATAACTCAAAGTGTCTTTTTATTTCAAATTGATATTAATTTAACTAAAAACAACAAGTGACATACTGAAAACCAATCAAATGCATTCGGATTGTTTTGATATTTTAGGAAAATGATCTATTAGTCATTTGTGATATGTAGGAATTAGTTGCACCT
This sequence comes from Viscum album, assembly GCA_963277665.1. Classification (NCBI taxonomy): domain Eukaryota; kingdom Viridiplantae; phylum Streptophyta; class Magnoliopsida; order Santalales; family Viscaceae; genus Viscum; species Viscum album. Next base: position 549,234,702 of record OY728134.1, read on the forward strand.
CAATATAATGTACAATGTGAACAGTATAACTCAAAGTGTATCTTTTTATTTAAAATTGATATTAATTTAAGTAAAAAAACAAGTAAAATACCGAAATCTGAGCGAACACATTAAAATTGTTTTGATATGTTAGGAAAAAAATCTATTGGTAATTTGTGACTTGTAGGAATCATCTTAACCTCAATACGATGTATGGTGTGGCTGGTATAACACAAAGTGTCTTTTTATTTAAAATTGACATTAATTTAAGTATAAAAAACAAGTGACATACTAAAAAATGAGCAAACTCTTTCAAACTATTTTGATAATTTAGGAAAATGATTCATGGGTCAGTTTTAACATGTAAGAGTCAACCAAACCTCAATCTTTTGCATGGTATGACCGGTATGACTAAAAGTGTCTGTTATTAGTTTAAAATTGACATTTTAGTTCAAAACATATCACTCACTAAAAACAAAGAAAACGTATTATGATTTTCTTGATAATTTAGGAAAATTATTCATAAGTCATTTGTGACGTGTATGAAGAAGTCTCATATCAAACCGATGCATGATGTGACCGGTATGACTCATAATGAGTGTTTCTAGCTTGAAATGGCATTTTAGTAAAAAAACACAACTGACATACTGAAAACCAAGAAAAAGCATTCATATTGTTTTGATACTTTAGGAAAATAATCCATCAGTAATTTGTGACATATAGAAATCAAACACACCTCAATCTGATGCATGGTTTGACCGGTATAACTCCAAATTTATCATTATTTAAAATAGACTTTAATTTTAGTAAAATAAAAAGTGACATACTCAAAACTGATAAAAAGCATTAGGATTGTTTTGATATTTTAGTAATACGATCCATAACTCATTTTTTACGTGTAGGGGTAAACCGCACTATAATCTGATGCATGATGTGACTGGTATGACTCAAAATGCGTGTTTCAAGTTTGAAATGACATTTTAGTAAAAAAACACAACTTGCATACTAACAACTTAGAAAATGCATTTATATTATTTTGATATTTTATTACAATGATTTATTAGTTATTTTTTGACATGTATGAATCATCTACACCTCAATAAGACACACGGTGTGGCTGGTATAACTCAAAGTGTCTATTTTTATTTCAAATAGACATTATTTTAAGTAAAAAGAACAAGTGACAAACTGAAAACAAAACAAACTGATTCGGATTGTTTTTATATTTTAGGAAAATGATCTATTAGTCATTTGTAACATGTAGGAATCAGTCGTACCTCAATACGATGCATGGTGTGACTAATATAACTCAAAGTGTCTATTTTTATTTAAAATTGATATTAATTTAAGTAAAAAAACAAGTGACATAGCGAAAACTGAGAAAACACATTCAAATTATTTTTTATATTTTAGGAAAATAATCTATTTTTCATTTTTGATGTGTAAGAATCAGTCACACCTAAATACGACACATGGTATGGCCGGTATAACTCAAAGTGTCTCTTTTTATTTAAAATTGACATTAATTTAAGTAAAAACAACAAATGGCATAATGGAAACCAAGAAAAAAAATTGGATTATTTTGATACTTTAGAAAAATGATCCATGAATCATTTTTGACATGTAGGAGTCAACCTCACCTCAATCCGATGCTTGGTGTGATCGGAATGACTAAAAGTGTTTGTTATCAGTTTAAAATTGACATTTTAGTTCAAAATGTGTCACTCATTGAAAACCAAAAAAAAACATGCTCTAATTGTCTTGATAATTTAGGAAAATGATTCATAAGTCATTTTTGGCATTTATGAATTAGTATCACGTCAAATCGACACACGATGCGACCTCTATGACTCATAATGCATGTTTCTAGTGTGAAATGGAATTTTAGTAAAAAAACAAAACTAACATACTGAAAACTAAGAAAACACATTAAGATTGTTTTTAATACATTAGGAAAATGATCCAAAAGAAATTTGTGATAGGTAGGAATCATCCTCACCTTAATCTGACGCACTATGTGATCGGTATAACTCCAATTGTGTCATTATTTAAAATTGGCATTAATTTTAGTAAAAGAACATGTGGCATACTCAAAACTGAGAAAACGCATTCAGATTGTTTTTATATTTTAGTAAAATGATCCATAACTCAGTATTCATGTGTAAGAGTTAACCAAACCATAATCCGACGCACGGTGTGATAGGTATGACTCAAAATGCGGGTTTCTAGTTTGAAATGACATTTTAGTAAAAAACACAACTGACATACCAAAAACTGAGAAAACGCATTCAGATTGCTTTGATATTTTAGGAAAATGATCAATTAGTCATTTTTCCCAAATAGGAATCAGCTTCACCTCAATACGATGTATGGTGTGACCGGTATAACTCAAATTGTCTATTTTTTATTTCAAATTGACATTAATTTAAGTAAAAATAATATGTGACATACTGAAAACTGAACAAACGCATTCTGATTGTTTTGATATTTTAGGAAAACGATCTATTAGTCATTTTTGACGTGTAGGAATAAGCTTCACCTCAATACAAAACACGGTGTGGTTGGTATAACACAGAGTGTCTCTTTTTATTTAAAATTGGCATCAATTTAAGTAAAAACAACAAATGACATACTAAAAACTGAAAAAACACATTCATATTGTTTTGATATTTTTGGACAACGATATATATGTAAATTTTGAAATTTAGGAATTATACACACCTAAATATGATGCATGATGTGGAAAGTATCACTCAAAGTGTCTCTTTTTATTTAAAATTGATATTAATTTAAGTAAAAACAGCAAGTGGCATACTAAAAACTGAGAAAACACATTTGAATTGTTTTGATACTTTAGGAAAACAATCCATGAGTCATTTGTGACCTGTAGGAATCAAACACACTGTAATCTGATGCACGGTGTGAACGGTATGACTAAAAGTATCCATTATCATTTTAAAATTGACATTTTAGTTCAAAACATGTCAGTCACTGAAAACCAAGAAAATGAACTCCAATTGTCTTGATAATTTAGAAAAATGATTCATAAGTCATTTGTGATGTGTATGAAGTAGTCTCATGTAAAACCAACACACAATGTGATCGGTATGACTCATAATGTGTGTTTCCAGTTTGAAATGACATTTTAGTAAAAAAAACACATCTGACATACTAAAAACCGATAAAATGCATTCAGATTGTTTTGATACTTTAGGATAACAGTCTATTAGTAATTTCTGATAGATAAGAATTAGCCTCACCTCAATCCAACACACGATGTGACCAATATAACTCCAAATGTGTCATTATTTAAAATTGACATTAATTTGAGTAAAAGAACAAGTGACATACTCAAAACTAAGAAAACACATTCAAATTGTTTTGATATTTTTGGAAAATGATCCATAACTCATCTATGACATGTATGAATTAACCCCACATCAATAAGATGCACAGTGTGACCAATATACTCCAAATGTGTCATTTTTATTAAATATTGACACTTTATTAATGTATTCTTTCATATTAATGTTTAATTTATTTATTTATAATAATACTAACATGATATTTGTTTTCTTATATTGGCAGTCTTTCTCAGTTTGAGATGATTTGTTTGGTAGCTGATACCATGAGAGGACATTTTTGAGAGGGGATAACAGATAGAAAAAGATGAAATATGAATTTTTTAGAATGTTTGTTGCACAAATGTAAATGTAATTATATAAAATATTTTTTTAGAAATGTAAATAGGAGTGTTTTTTTGTATACACCATGGGTGGACATTTTTCTATTCATGATTTCAATTAAATGCATATATAATTTTTTGAAATTATAGTATTATTTGAAATTACATGTTGTATATAACATTTTAAATTGTAGGTTTTTGCTTCTGGGTGTGTTTTTATATTAACAACACTTTTCAGGTGGCTAGGCCTTTATAAGTGCTTTTTTAGTGCGGATAAAGGACCCCCTTTATCATCGCTTTTTTAGCACAAATAAAGGGGACTCCCTTATCATCGCTGTGTTTAATAGTGCTTTTTTAATGCTGTTAAAAGATGATTTGCACACTGTTAAAGGGAATATGTGTAGTGGTTCCTTGATATAATTAGATGGAATTGAAATCTTATATTCCATGTGTGATAAATGGGTTATTATAGGAATGTCATGGATGAACTCATTTAGATTCTTCCTTGCTTAGGCATGTGTGACACTGGGACTTGCTAATGGATTGCGATGAACTCATGGGGAATAACTTTTATATTCCTAGGTGATACTTGGACTCCTTATGGATTTCCAAGTATAGACTCAAGGGAAATTGATCACATGCACCATGGGTGATTCTTAGTCTCCCATAGTGGACCCCCAAGGATAGACTTGAGTGGAATTAAAGTTATTCCACACCTAGAACGATGCTAGGATTCCCATGAGGAATGCCTAGTATGGGATTGTATGGTGATTGGTTAATGATATACCTAGAGAGATACTTGGATTCCAAATAAGGAATTATAAGGACAAACACAAGTTCATAATTGAATAAATAATGGAATGATTTATATGACGTGTCTCCAATCCAAAGCACAAACTTGGATTCAATCAGTGACTTACACCTTATTTATGGTCTAGTTAGGCATTTGATGAACACTAATATGTATAGGGAACTCTGGACTATGTGCTAGGTTCTAATACTTACATATTAAATGAGATTGATTATTTAAATCAAGCTGAATATAAATTGAGATAGGACTGACTTTTATTTAGAGACATTTCGACTGAGGCTGAAGCAGGTAGTAGAGAACATGTGACCATGGGAACCCTAACCTTTATATGTTGTTTACTTTTACATACTTCCTTTACATTTTCTATTACTAACTTCACATATTAATTATTATATATTCACTAACTAGATGGAATTAGACCTTTGGGTGACAACCTACTTAGATTTTATCTCACACTCTGTTCAGACCATCGTTGGGTACCCAAATTGACTATAAGGATGTAGGTATGGATCAGGGAAAGCGTCATGCTATAGGTATCTGATTATAGCCTAGGAGCACGGGAGCACATGACTGAGATGACGCTCATGATGCTAGATGGAGACTTCTTGGTCTTTTTGGTATTTTGTCATGTATTGTATAACTACCATGTAGACTTATTCATGTCTCGTCTTATTATTCGTTTCTGATTGATTTATTACTTCTGCTACTTTTCAATTATTGTATATTCGATGTGCTAAACTCTGGTAATGAGGGCATAGTCTCCGCACAGATTCACCCAAGGCCCTCGCTACTAGTCATCAACTTCTGGAATTTGGGGATATGTGCTTGAGGTCTTGTGGCTAACCGAGATCGGGCCACCTGTTAGCAGAATCTGGGTTCAGGATGCTACAAAGTTGTATCAGAGCCATCTATTTTCATGTTTGATTTAATATTTGGAGACAATAGAAAGGGATAAGAAGGAATATGAATTTAGTAATGAGTTGTTCCTGGGCATAGTTAACCCACATACAAGGAAAAACCAAATTTCCTCAAAAGAAATTTTTGTTTTCTGGATTTTGGAAATTATAGTTTATTTGATTTTACTGTTGGGTGATTCACTTGGATTGTGATATTACAATTGATATGATTACGGGTTCTATTTTTTTTAACCTGATGAGATGAGGGTATTCCATCTCATTCATCATTTTAGGAACCTGTTAAAATTCACATGCCTCTCATTATGCCATTTCATATAGGATGCATTAATTATTGCACAATGTTGTGATTGGTGATGTGATAGATATACCTACTATGTGGTGGATATGTTGTTTAAGTAATTGAGGGAAACGGTTGGTACTTAGAGTTATTTTTATAACTTATGCATTGCTTTCCTGATTAGGCTACAATAGACACTCTAAACAACAAATTGGGCACGTTGAGTCATGAACCATGAGTCACATGGACTAAAACGTGTTATGGTGTAGATTAGGTGGACACCATTTTTTTGATTCATAAGGAGTATGGGCCCTTATAGATCATATTTGGTGATCCATTTGGTTCAACCATTTTAAAATGAATTGTGATATAGTGTGAAATGAAATAGAAATGGAATGGAAACTAAAATTGTTATAGTAGAGAACTTGACCAAGAATAGGCCATAGTAGTGTGAAGTATGAAGTATCTATTGATTTTATTAGATCTGTATATCACTTATACCTCACTCATGGAGTGGGCATAGGGTTGTGTTCTTATATAAGAAGGCTTGTACCTATCCTATTTCAATATCTGTGCTTTTAGATGTGAACCTTGATATCATTCTTGATCAGAGGCATACGCTTGGCATTTGTAGAGGCATTCTACCACGATGTCCTCCAATTTCACACCAGGATGGTGGTGTAGAATATGCTTTGAAGGTGGTGGGAACTGCAATACTAATGAATCCTCCATCAATACTAGCTGCAACACCAGACATTGTATGATAAACAGGTGCTAAGGCACAATTCTGAGAAGGCTTTATGTGTTTCATGCAGAAAATTTAGGGAGCATTGTGACCTTCCTTGACTATGGTAGAGTTGACATGAGAGTTACAATAGTAGAATCCACCCATGTTTATGAGGGATGTCAGCCCATAGGTCGTGGAGTCATGGATAGGGGCCATGTTATCTATTTTCAAGCATCTTGAGATGCATCCCAATAGGAGGGTAAAGCTTGCTACATATATACTGCGTGATTCCACCAAGTGATCGTGGTATGTCATTACTCATAAAGTTCATCATCAGGAGATGGTTTGGGTGTATTTTTCCATAGAATTCTATGATTACTTCTATATCGAGACGTTGAGGGCCAACAGAGCCTGAGAGTTCATACACTTAGAGTTGGGCGCGTTATCAGTTATGGTTTATTCATCCCATTATACTGCTCTCCAGCACTCACACTTATTCTAATGGGTGATAAGTTATTTAAATCCACGAAATTCTTGGATGGTATTAGGTATGACATCTGATAAAAGGTGAATGTATTTCGGCTTACCACCTTTTCTAGAATAGTGAATCAAGCGATTATCATAGAGCGTAACTTGAGAGAGGCTGGGGGTGCGAGCCAGGTTGGTTTGATATCTAGATTCGGTGCAACATTGACTGGTATTAGGAGGCGTTTTATGGAGCTTACACAGGGTGAAATTAGTAGCTAGATCATATAATTAGGGAGCTAGTTGGGGTGTTATCAATGTGGTAGACCAATATATATGAGACAACAATGCATGAGAGACCCAGTCGAGTGTCAATCCTAAGGTATGATGGTCCCTCTACAACACTTTTTCATAACTTTTCCTCTGAATTCTAGTGAGGGAGGTTCTACCCCTAATCCATGTGTACGAGCAGGGTTAGCATCTTCTCGTCAGGTAGGGATCTGGAGTCTAGCTGACCGATCAGGCCAAGGAAGTGGTTGTGGTTGTGGTAGTTAGACCCCAAATTTGCAGCGATAACAAAGAGTATATGCTCGGGGTAGTCATGTTATGTCGCAGGGTTGTAGATTAGTCCAGATATATGCAGTGCAACCAACACCTGATGAGTAGAATCCCATGAATTATACTATGAGAGGCACTACTCTGGTAGCATCTACTTTAGCATCTGGTCTATTTGATATATGGGCTTCTCATATCTTTATATCAATTCCCACTGTAGATCCTTGGGTTCAATGTTCCATATTCTGATGGCCTTATGATGCTTGAAACTATTTTGGTAATTCAAATGGAGGATGTATGTTACTGCAGGGAGTTCCCCCTTTATATTGGCAGGTGTCACTTCTTATGGGACCTCTTTGTCATTAAGATGATAGGTTTTGATATCATTATCAGGATGGACTAGTTGGTTCCCTTTTATGCCTTTATTGATTTCTATCACCGAAGGATGACCTTCACATCACCATAGGGGGGAGATTTTATTCACAAGGGTGAATGGGATGTCCATACGAGCCGAGCTAGATCCAAACATCATGGGCTAGGGGAGATGATATTGTAGATTGCGGGTTTATATCTAGATGATCGAGGAACATGTCAGGAATATTTCCATCCATTTTTTTATCATTTTAGGTTCATTTTCCCAAAAAAAAATTAGGATTACCTCAAATGAGAGAGGTGGGTTTCACTATCAAGCAGGTGTCATGATCTTCACTAGTGTCCATTCCTCCTTATAGGATGACTACTACTAAGATGCAGGGGCTCAAGAGGCATCTAGAGGATTTAGAGGTAAATGGGTTTATCTGACCCAGTACTTATCCATGGGGTACACCATTACTTTTTGTGAAAAATGCATATGGTACCATTAGGCTATGCATGGATTAATAGAAATTGAACCAACTAATGGTTATGAACTGGTATCATCTACCACATTTAGATGATCTCTTCTACCATATTCGAGGAGCTTGAGTATTCTCAAAGATTGATTTGAGATCTAGTTATCATTGGGTGATTTTTAGACCATCAATCATAACTCATATTATCCTTCATAGCAGGTATGGTCTTTATGAGTATTTCATTATGCCTTTCAGTGTCACGATCGTGCTATAATTTTTCATGGAAATGATGAACTAAGTCTTCCAAACTTATTTGATTCGTTTTTCATGGTATTCATGGATGATATATTGGTGTATTCTCACAATTGATATGACCGTGAAAAACATCTTGAGATCATATTGGATACACTGAGAGAGCATCAATTATATGTTAAGATAACAAGAATATCTTTGAGACTTGAGTATCAATGGACTCAGAGAAGGTGAGAGCTATAGTTTCCTAGGATTATCCAAGAACATATTTGAGATATAAAGTTTCTTAGGGGTGGATTGATATTTCATGCATTTCATATAATATTTCTAACACCTACCAGTACCGCTCGTGCGCTTCAATAAGAAGGCTGTAAAGTTTTTATGGACAGGTGCATGCGATTTAAACTTTTAGGAGGTGAAAGGGAGATTGACTTTAGTGTCGATATTGATTTTTAAAAATCTAGGTAAGAGTAACACTGTTTACTAAGATGAATCGGGTATTTTTCTAAGACCAATTCTTATGAATAGGGATAGAATCATAGAGTATAGGTCTTGGTAGTTGAGCTCAAATGAGAGGAATTACCTGACACACGATCTTGAGTTAGTTGCAGTTGTTCATGTGTTGCATTATTGGAGACATTACTTGGAGATCATTTTGTGGTGTTCGTGGACCACAAGACTCAAGTACACTTTTACATAGCGTGATATGAATCTGAAATAGTGAAGGTGGCTTGAGTACCTAAAATATTTCTACTTTGAGATTGCCTTCATGCTTAGGAAGGGAGATACAATGGCTAATGCGCTAATCAGGTGGACTTGTATACGGGATATTCAATAGGACAATAACGATTAGAATGAAATGGATTTGTTCTATGAGATGCACATGGACGTGAAGGAATGTCATGGGAAAACATTCCTATCATCCTTAATTGTGACCTCTACCCTAATGGATAGAGTGAGGATGAGGAAGTTATTAGATTTTGAGGGCCTAGTCCTATGGGAGAGTGTGGCCAATAAGAACCCACCTCTTGGTTGGAACATAGGAAAGGATGATATTATTTGTATGTATAGTTTCATATGGGTTTCAGAAGACATGCGTGAGGAGCTGATGTGAGACTTTCATGCTTTATATTGGGCAGTGCACTATGACGCCACCAAGATGTACTGGGATTTACATCACCAATATTGGTGGTCGGGTATGAAAAGAGATGTAGTTTGTTTTTTCATGAGATTTTCTACTTGTCGGTAGGTGAAGGTGGAACACCAATGACTAGACATACTTTTACACCACCATATCATTCCTAATTTCAAATGTAATGATGTCGCGATGGACTTTATGACAGGTTTACTGAGGCTTCCTCGAGGTAATGATTCAATTTGGATTGTTTTTTATAGGATTACAAAGTTTAATCATTTCCTACCTATCAAGGAGACCTTTTAAATAGATGATCTTGGTAGGTTGTATATCATTTAGATAGTATGACTTCATAGGGTCCCACATACTATCATTTTAGATAGGGACACCCGATTTACTTCACGATTCTAGCAGGGGTTATAGAGGGAGTTGGGTATATAGGTGATTTTGAGTATAACATACCACCCCAGACTGTTGGATAGTCTGAGTGCATAATACAGGTGCTTGAGGAAATGATACATGCATGCGTCTTAGAATTTGGGGGCTCTTGGAAGAGGAACATGCCCCAGGTTGAATTCACCTACAACAATAGATTTTAGGATAATATTCAGATCATGACTTATGAGGTTTTGTACAATAGGCAATTCCAATCACCCTTATTCTGGTTAGAGTTATTAGAGGTAGATATGCTTGGACCTCATCTCATACAAGAGACTACATAGTATGTTCAGTTGATTCAGAAACGGATGGCTACCGTACAATCTTGATAGAAATCTTAAGTCAATCACTATAGATGACCTCTAGAGTTAGAGGTGGAAGATAAGGTCTTTCTACATGTCTCACTGAGGCTAGGACATAGAAAGATCACAATACAGGGTAACCTTTCACCATGTTATTTCAAGTCATTAAAGATTCTAGAGAGAATCGGTCCATTAGCTTATCAGTTATAATTACCTCTGAGGTAATGAACCATGTATGAGAACTTATACATATCTCAGCTACACCATTATCATTTAGACTAATATTGTGCTTTTTAAACTAAGGAGATTGAGTTATAGTTAGATGAGTTCTTTGAGGAGCATCCTATATGTTTTTCAGATCATAGCATAAAGGTTCTCTGAGGTCGGTCAATTCCTCTAGTATGAGTGTTATGGAAGCATGGTCATGTACAAGATGAGACTTGGGAGCGGGAGGTCGATGTACAAGCATAGGGGTTAGAGTTATTCTCAGATGATTCTTCACCACCGTTGGAAGGGAAATTCAAAGATGAATTAATTTAAGGGGGGAAGTTTGTAAGAACCCAGTTATTTCTTGTGGTAAGTAATATTTTACATTTGATCAATTTTTGGTTTAAATTCTTGGTTGTGGCCTAATGTGAATTTCATTTGTGTTCATGGATGTATCGGGGGTGTTTGGGGCTTGTTCAGAGTCCAGAACCCAAATTTTGGAAAGAAAAAGGCTTGCCACAAAATTATAAGAAACCATACGAGGCAGAACTCATGGATACTACTAACTATATGAGAACTGGGCAGAGATCAGGAGGATCCCACACGGTTTGATAAACCATGCAATTTGAGGCACACGACCGTGCAAGTATGTTTTCAATTTTTTAAAGAGTCCTGAGACACAATTTTTGCATGGTTAGTTAAACCATGCATAGAAACCATGTGAAGTGACCCTTCCTATATCAAATGGCCCATGGTTAGCACACAGTTTGGCTAACCATGTGGTCAAACCATGCAGTCCCATATTTTTGGTGAATGTATGAAACTTCCCTTAATTACTCTTATATTTCAAAACCTATTTTCCATTCTTCTATCACGTTGGACTGCCATGGGCATATGAGAGATTCCTTTAACACCTAATCTAGGAAGTGTAAGATCTCCATCGTATGAGCTCATAATGAAGAACCATATGTCTCATCGAATCCAAGATGGTAAGATCTCCTTTCCTTCTGTTTCGTTCCTCATTCTTCTTGGTAACAATTGTGTTATTTAGGAGAAATCTAATATTCCCGCTTTTTAGGGTTGTCTTTAGTTCTTCATTTTTTAAAGATCTAATTCAAATCAAGAGAGGATACAAGACAATAAATCCACTACGGACCTATGGTAGTTGGTCTCATGCTTTCCCTGAAATCTAAAGTGTTTCTATATATGCTATTGTTCCATACACCCAATTATTGAAGTGACGCCCTTAAAATGGAATTTAATCCCCATTTAAATTGGATAACCATGACTTATGTAATCAATGAGACCCATTAATAGTTGATTAAAGCTTATGGACCTTGAATTGGAACCAACCCTGTGGTGTGTTATATATTTAAATCGACCACCATGCATGAATTTTGGAATTGGTTCACCCTTAGGGTGTGCATTTTACCCTTGTTATGAGACTTTAATTGAATTGTAATTTGAACTGTGAGTTGAATTAATTAAAGTGGAAGGATGACCGAGACTCTAGGCTCTTTCCATGAAATTTCTTTTTTATGCATGAGTTTCTCTTAATATTTAAAGGCCCATGTGAGGAAATTAAGTGGTGAATCCTTCTAAGCTTTGCCATTCCTTGAGCCACCTTCTAAGGTGTTTTTAAATGAATTGATCATGTTGATGACCCTTTATGTAGTTAAATGAAAATGAATGCTTATATTCCTTGGGTGCCACATGGGTTCTTATACGAATGTCATAAATGGACTCATTTGGCTTCTTCATTGCTTATGCCTTAGTGACACTTGGACTCCCTAGCAGACTAACAAAGAAGACTCATGGGGGATGACTATTATTGCTCAAGTGATACATGAACTCCTTATGGATTGCAAAAAATGGACTCAGGGGGAAATTGATCACATGCACCATGGGTGATACTTGGGCTCCCTTAGTGGACCGCTAAGTACGAACCTGAGTGGCATTGATGTTATAGCACACCTAGAGCGATATCGTGATTCACATGAGGAATGCCTAGGATGAGCTTATAAGGTGCTTGGTTTATGATAAACCTAGAGCGATACCTGGATTCCAAATAAAGAATGCCAAGGATGAGATCATTTTCATAATTGAATAATTAATGGAATGATTTATATGACACGTCTCCAATACAATGCATAAGCATGGATTCAGTCACTGACTTACACATTATTGATGGCCTTGTTAGGCATCTAATGATCACTTATCTGTATGGGGAATACTGGGCAATGAGCCAGGTTTTGAGACATACCTATTAAGTGAGACTGACTAAGTAAATGAAATTGATTATAAATTGATATAGGATTGACTATTATTCGGAGACATTCTGGCTGAGGCCGAAGCAGGTAGTAGAGGATGGGTGAACATGGGAACTCATACCTTTATGGGTTTGTTTACTTTTATGTACTTTAAATTTTCTATTACTGCCTGCACAAAGTTGTTATTATATATTCAATAACTTGATGGAATTATACCTTTGGGTGATATCCTACTTGGATTGTATCTCACATGCTCTTTAGGTCGTTGTTGGTTACCTGAACAGACTATATGGATGTAAGTATGAATAAGGGAAAGTGCCCTACTAAGGGAATCTGATTGCTACTTAGGGTTAGGGGAGCACATGATCGAGACAAGGTTTCTGATTCTATTTGGATACTTTTTGGTTTTCTTGGTATTTTGTTTCATGTATTGTATACCTTCCAAGTCTACCTATTTTGGTTGTTTTGTAGATACATGACATGTATCGTCATAATTTTTGTATGAAATTACCTCCATATTTATTTATATATTCTTATCTTATCTTATTATTTGTTTTTTTATTGATTTACTGCTTTCGATGACTTTCTTTTATTGCATATCGGTAGTGATACACTCCGATAATGAGGGAATAGTATCCCCACAGACACACCCAAGGCCCTCAATACTAATCGGAAGTCTCTATCATTTAGAGAGATGTGCTTGAGGCCATGTGTACAACTGGGCTCGAGGAAACTACCAGTGGTATCCATGTTCAAGAGTTTATAGATAAAACACATACGAAGGATGTCAAATAAGTGGTATGGGTTTCTCAACTCACTTTTACTTCCATGATACATATGTCATATTATTCACTTATTTCCTTTATTTGGTGTATATACTACCCATTTGATATATTATATCATTAATCTATTTATCTTCATGGTATTTAGAGTTACATTTGATATCATTTCTTTTGCAAGGTTTGCGATTCAGAAGATACCAAAGTGGCAAGGGTTTATTCAATAATCTCATCATTGTTTGGTTTTATTATGTTTATGTCTCCCTAAGGAGAATTACTTGATATTTATATCATAAAATCAATATATTTTATTAACCTCCGGTTATTCCTGGACATTTTCAAGTAATATTTCCCTTTTTCTACTCTATAGTACTTGAAATGATTGAGAAAATGTTTTTATGAAAATCCGACTTTTTTACACACTTCGATCAGAAATCCATTTTCATCAAAACTCAATTTGTCTAAAAATGTTTTCAAAAATATTTTTAAGCTTTTCAAAATAATTTATAAGAGATTTTTACCCTTTTTTAATTTTTAAACAAGGTTTTGAAAGGAATTTTTATGTCTCATTCAAATCAATTCTCATTTATATTTTACCAAAAAATTGAATGGAATATTTGTTCTAACGTGTACGACATGAAAAGAATTTTATGACTTCACAAACACTCAATGTTTTAAAGATTATGTCACATGTTTTCAAAGGTTATTTTGAAATATATAAATTTTAAAAATATTTTGTGATTTTTTTTCAAAAAAAAATCTAAGTGAAAAGGTTATTTTTCTCAAAAATGTTTTTAATAACATTGTAATGATATTTTTATTCATCAATGACATCAACCATTTATTTTACTTATGATGCACTAGGTATATGTTGTATTGATATCATCCTTACTATCTTTTTTTATGGTTTATGATTAGTTTGATTGAGGATGTACAATTTTATTATCATTCATCATATCACTCTGGATGGTTTATGGTTATATTTATTTGATTTGGGAAAGTATTAACATTTAATATATATTATTTTTTTAATATGAATGTTTATGTTTATTATTTTACACTCATTTCATATGAAGAATTCATTAGACTTAGTACGTTACAATTAGGGACCGATTATAGATAGCCCCTTGATGCATCAGTAGGTCTCCTGAGACAAACAAGATCAAGTTTTATTTGAGGCCTTGACAATTTATTTAAATATCTTGGCACAAGGCCATGATGGTATGTTTTAGACGTCTGTCATTATCTATTCCTTCATTATGAATTCAGTTGTTGATATTCCATGTGATTACTCAATTAGTTTGAATATCCATGGTAATGTTTTCAAGCTCATATGCTTATTTATATGGAATTATTTGATCATCATTTATTCATGTCATATTATGATTAGGTTATTGATTAAATAGAATGTGTTTCAATTATTTATATTTGCATATTTATTATACCATATTTATTCATAGATTTCATTTTATTCTTACCCTTTCTGATCATCTGAGCTCTCACCCCTTTCTTATATTTTATTTTCTTTGAGATACCAATAAGTATTTTATGATTAATATATAGGGACACACTATAAAGAATAATGGTGTTCTCAAAGAAAAAGCTTTTTATATTTTATGTTTTGAATTGTAATTAGAATTTCAAGTACGTATATAGTTTACTAATACTTATAAATTATTTTCTCCTTCGTGATGTAATTCCTTGTATCTTATGACAAATGTAATAAAGTAGACACTGGGTCTGGGTTACTGAGGTCAAGTTCGCTACAACCAAAGTAGGCATGGGAGCATGCTCAAGTGATTTCTCCTTGATAACTGATTGTGGAAATGGTGTATCCTCCCAAGTATGATTATTAAGACATATCTAAGGTGAAATTTTTATGAAATTCCAAATTATGGAGTAGAAGGCCTATAAAAACATTCTTATGAGAATAAATCGATCCATTATAAGGAACATACATAAGGGATTTCTACCCGAAGGCTTATCCTAGGAGATACCCACACACAAGGTATAACCCTTATAGTCCTGCCCAAGGCTCATGTGTTATCCTCCATACCAACAAGTTTTTCACAATCATATATATACACACCATCAAAACATGAATAAGTTCAACCAACTTATGTCATAACATACATATCACAAAAGATGATAATGTAGATATATCACTGAATATGTAGTAAAAACCAAAAAAATTAATTAAATAAATACAATGTAGAAAAAACATGTATATACATGAAATGTGATCCTAGGGGCCTATTCATAATGCATGAACACACCCAAATCTCATAAAATGTAACAAAAATGTCATCAAGGTAATTTGGAGGTCAGTTACACATGACTTGGACAGGAACATGAAAACTCCTGTACTTGAGCTTCACACAACCTATATCCTTTATAATAAGTCCTAAAATAACTACAAAGAAAATAAAGGAAACTTAGGCTCTGATAATATTTTGTAACATCCCAAACAAAATCAACAGGTCTCAGATGAAGTTTTACATAACATCCCGAGCACCCTCCATGTATACAAGAGGCTATTGACTAGTAGTGAGGATCTAAAGTGACATGTGGATACTATACCATTTATATTTATAGGCGCAAACCATAAAATAACAACATAATCATAAGCCTACAAAACAAAATAATGGAAGATAATATAAATAAATTTTATAATATATGTTATGTCAGGTCACGCAATAATAAAATGGAAGGTCAAAAATAATAAGTAATACAACTGGAAAAAATAATAAAAATATATTTTCAAAACTATTTGGAGTGCATCCTAGTACTATGTCCATCCCCAACTCTAAGATCCTCAACAATCAACAATTGTGCCCCTTCTATTTTTTGAACACCAGATTATGAATTATTAATGCACACCGAGATACCCATGCAGGATGTGAGTATAAAACCTATAGAACACCACCAATGCATCCTTAACATAAGTGCACAAATATGCGTAGATGTATAACATGATTGGAAAGTAAATTCACACACCATCATAAAACCAATCATGTAATGAGAGATTGTGTGCTAATTAAGCTACCATGAACCTCGATCATACATGATTTGATTCCATGTTGTAAGAATATGATAAGTAGTTATTGAATGACATAGATCATGCAATGAAACTCCATCCAGCTTTAAGGAAAATGCACATTCCACCATTATGGAATAAATAGATGCCTTCATTTAAGGAAATTTTACACCCAAGAATCGTGGTTATGTGTTTTCCTTCGATGGTATGCACACTTGGCATGCACAAATCAATGGAACTTTACAGATATATAAAGGCATTCCCCATCGATGGATCATGGAAGCATACAGACCCTCTTAAAATAGAATACAGTGTTCCCCTATGGGTTAAACATGTGGAAATATTAGGTACTAACCATCCTATGCAGGTACAAAACCAATGAGTCATGTCATCCACACTTCCCCCTATAAGAAGTTGGCTATGTTTGTGAGGGTCACCTATCAATCTGAACACTAAACAAAGATTTCACTAGACATATACACATCCACAACTAAGGGATAACATAGAAAGGAACAATAAATCATAATAAGTATTACATGGATATGAAATATGACAAGTTACAAATAAAATGGCATGGAACAACATGGAATATCAAACATTCCACCACAAATAAGGTGTTACATAATAAGGGATACACAATCCATTACCAATAAAAGGTCTAACAAGCCACCCAATACACATCAACGTACCAATAATGATAGATTCTCTACACTAGGAACATACACACAAGAAAAACATTCCAAAATTTTCCATATAATAGCCTAATATGGCAAGGACTTCCAACCTCTTGCTTTCTGATGTCAAATCCATAGGTTTGAAAAGGATTCATCACGCAAACCATTTCTATGTATTAACCAGTTCAATAGTTATGCCAAAGATTCTTAGAAATGATTCTAATTAACTCAACTTCAATATTAAAATCACCACATTGGATAATAACTTCACATAAATTCTAATTTTTTGATGTAAGCCAGAACATGTGCTAATAATGTATTTCCTAAAGAATAATTATAAATACAACATATTATGATATTTTATCACTCCATAACAATCCTTCGATAAAAATGTGAAATTTTTTATCATTCCACAATGATTCTAGGCTACCATCATTTAATGTTAAATCCAACTACTTATCCAAAATTCTTAAGCATTAAAATTGCAAAAAAAATGAAATATGAGGAAGAAAAATCACAGATTCCTACATAGAATATATCCCTTCTAATATGATGCACCAAAAAATAGAGGGAGAGAGAGAGAGAGTTCTACTATGCTTGAAAACCAGATGAAGAAATCAAACTTTTTGAAGAAGACTTCACAAATCTTGGATAATGGTGTTCCATGATTCTCAGACTCCAAAGGAAATCAAAATTAAATAGAAGAGGTTATGGTATTTTTAAAAGAGAACCAAGGTGTTCAAGCTTGCAGCATTGAAAAATCAAATTAAATACACTATTTATTTCATCCTTGAAGAAAATATTGAAGACAAAGTGTTTAAAAACATCCAAAATATGATTTATGAATTTAAATGAGTAAAAAAGAAATAATTTCCCTTGCATTTAAGCTATTAAAATCATGAAATGTGGTTACATTTTTTTAGCCAAAAGAGGAAAAACTTGTTCAAAAACTACCATTACACCAAAAATTATGTTGCGTGAGGGTACTATGGTTTTACCCTTGCACAGATCATAATTTTTGTGTAAAGGTAAGGTGTTTTACCCCTACATAGGCCATGAATTTAGACTTACCATTACATAGAGGCTGGTTTTCCCATACATAACCTTTGGAAAATAAGAGTTAGCTTTATATAACATAGGCTTACATTTACGTAGGGTATACCTTTACGCATTGCCCAAAAATTCAACCTACCTTTACACACCTCCCAAAAAATAGCCTGTGTAAAGGTAGAAAGTAGTTACTATTATGTAGAGCTTAGGGTATGCATAAGGATAAAAATAAAATTGAATATTTTAAAATTTTAACATAAAAAGTATTTTAAATTATAACTAAAAGACTATAAACATTCTAAGAAACAAATATTGTAAAATATATAAAAACTCATTCATATTTAAAATATATTGGTTACAAAACCATGAATTATTCAGATTTTTTAAATAAATATGAACATTTCAAATAAATAAGGTAATAACTTCATATTATTTAAATGTGATTTGTTTTATATTTATTTTAACCTTGATATAATCCTCATAAATTACTTTTAGTGTGATTTAAATAAATTTTCAAAATAAGGCATTAATATGAATAATGGATCTTTTAAATTTTATTAATATTTCATAAAAATATTAAAAAATGATATTTATCTTATTTTATAATTTATAAAAAAATTATAAATTAATTTATAATTTCAATATAAACATTTTACATCAAAATGATAAATTTAGTACTATATAAAACAATGAACATAATTTTAACACTTAAATTGAAAACTTATTTACTCAATATTTTCTAATTATTTAATAACTAATTATAAACAATTCATAGTTTCAAATTTAATTCATGAAACCTTAATAAATTAAATAAGTGTTTAAGATACCCTAAAAAAGTGTATATATAGTTTATAGTTTATAATTAATTTCATAAATTAAAATAAAGTAACCATATATCACATACAATGATATTCCCTATATAACTATCTATGATGTGGGCACAGTTATATTATTTCGGAATAACACTCAATGATATCCTATATCATTGGAATCATTTTTTTATATCACTTACAATGATATGAGATATTTCTTGTAGTGATAAAGCGAGTTATTATTATCATATTAATGTCACTGGTTGTGTTTGGACCAGCATCGTCTTCAATACCCTAAAAAACTGAAATATCCAGTTTACCCGAGATGATGCCACGTTTATCAAAAAAAAAAAGTGGTTGTTGGATTGAAATGCAATAAAAAATGCAGCTGTCAAAATTTTCACGAAAATCCATTTTTACCCTCTGATGTTATTAACGCCATACAGCTGTAATACATCATAAAAACAAATTAAAACATTAAAAAAACGTATCAAAAACATAAAAAAAACATATCAAAAAACAAAAACACTGAATAATAAAATGCTATTTAAAATGCTATAAAAACTCTATAAATTACAAAAAAAATAACATAAAAAACGTTGATATAAAAAAACATAAAAAGCGTTGATACAAAACATAAACATATCAAAACCAAAATTTAGATATAAAAAACGTTGATATAAATTACTATTTAAAACATGTCAATTTATTAAAAAAAATTAACATTTAAAAATATAAACTTCCTATAAATTGTTATTTTTAAAAATATATCAATTTTGTATTTCTTAAATAATATTGTAAACAACTATTAATCTTTGCAAGTTTAAAAAATATTTTTTATGAAAGAAATTAAAAATATGTACTTAGAAAAATGTCACAAAACATTATTTCATTTAAAACTTAAATAAAAATATTGTTTGAAAATAATAAAATTTTCTCAAATAAAGAGACTCGTTATTTTATAAATGTATAACCATTTTTAAGCTGTAATTTTTTAAAGGCGTAAAAAGAATATATTTTATAATGGAACTAAAAATAAAAAATACCAATTTCAAGAAAAAATCACATTTTTATTTAAAGGGAAAAATGTCAATGAAGAATTTCCATTATAAAAAAACAGAAAAATAATAAAAAATACAAGGCGAAAATGTAAATTAAATTTTAATGAATGTAATTATATTAAATGAAATTACATATAATATGTATTAAATTTTTTACATAGATTTTATAAAAATAATATAATTTACCATTTAAGAAATATATAATACATGAATAAAAATGTAAATAAAATGTACATATTTAGGAAGTTCCAGTGGAGGTTCCAGTGGAAGTTCCAGTGAAGGTTCCAGTGAAGGTTCAAGTGGAAGTTCCAGTGGATTTTTCAGTTCTAGTGGAGGTTCTGGTGGAGGTTCCGGTAGAGGTTCTAGTGGAGGTTCCAGTGAAGGTTCCAGGTTCCAGTGGAACTCCAGTGGACGTTCCAGTAGACGTTCCAGTTGACGTTCCAGTTGACGTTCCAGTTGACGTTCCAGTTGACGTTTCAGTGGACGTTTCAGTGGACGTTCCAGTAGAGGTTCTAGTGGAGGTTTCAGTGAAGGTTCCAGGTTCCAGTGGAACTCCAGTGGACGTTCCAGTAGACGTTCCAGTGGACGTTCCAGTTGACGTTCCAGTTGACGTTCCAGTTGACGTTTCAGTGGACGTTTCAGTGGACGTTCCAGTGGACGTTCCGATGGAAGTTCCAGAGGAGGTTCCGGTGGAAGTTCCAATGGAGGTTCCGGTGGAAGTTCCAATGGAGGTTCCGGTGGAAGTTCCAATGGAGGTTCCAGCGAAATTTCCAATTGAAGTTCCAATGGTTGTTCCACAATACAACAAAAGTATATATTTATAAAACTGTAGAATATATTAATAAAAATTAAAATTTAATAAACATATTTATATTAAATGCAATTATATATAATATATGTAATATATTTTATTCAACATCTATACTAAAAACAATTATAAATCTATTAAGAAGAAGTTCCAGTAGAGGTTCCCTTAGAGGTTCCAGTAGAGGTTCCAGTAGAGGTTCCAGTGGAAGTTCCAATGGAGGTTCCAGTTCCAATGGAGGTTCTGATGGAGTTCCAGTTCCAGTGGAGGTCCTAGTGGAGGTTCCACTGGAGGTTCCACTGGAGGTTTTGGTGGAGGTTCTAGGTTCTAGTGGAACTTCGAGTGGAGGATCCAGTGGAGGTTCCAGTGGATGTTCCAGTGGAAGTTCCCTTGGAAGTTCTAGTGAAGGTTCCAGTGGAATTTCCATTTTAAGTTTTAATGGATGTTCCACAATACAATATATTTATAAAACTATAGAATATATTAATAAAAATTAAATTTTAATAAACATATTTATATTAAATGCAATTATATATAATATATGTAATATATTTATTCAACATCTATACTAATAACAATTATAAATCTATTAAGAGGACGTTTCAGTGGAGGTTCCACTAGACGTTCCAGTGGAGGTTCCAATGGATGTTCCAATGCAGGTTCCTGTGGAATTTCCAAATGAAGTTTCAATGGATGCTCCACAATACAACCAAAGTATATATTTATAAAACTATAAAATATATTAATAAAAATTAAATTTTAATAAACATACTTATATTAAATGCAATTATATATAATATATGTAATGTATTTTATTCAACATCTATACTAATGACAATTAAAAATTTATTAAGAAGTTTCAGTGGAACTTAAAAAAACAAATATTTCTTATACGTTTAAAAAAAATGCATGACTTTAAAAATATTAAAGAAAATTTATTAGTTTTAATCAAATAATTAAAAAAACTATTTTTTAAAGATAAATTATTGTCTTTTGTAAATGTTATAAAAACTTTTTTACACAAAAAATTCATTTCATTTACAATAATAATTGTATTTACAATACAATAAACTCAATATTATTTTACACATTTAAAATAAATAATGACTTTAATGATATCAAATAAAATTGATTAATTTTCTGCTAAATGAAGAAAAATATATTTTAATCCCATACTTTTTAGTTCTTTTTTTTAAAACGTAACGTAGTTTTTTAAAAAAAATCTTTTAATTACAAATATGATTTATTTTAAAATATAATTAAATCATTGATATTTAACATGTTTTTAAAAAATGCACACTTAAAAATATTAACTAAAATATGTTGACTTTATTTGGTCAATTTTAAGAAGTGCGTAATATTTTTTTTATATAGGACAAATATAATTTCATTTACAAATATCTTCAGTTTAAAATATATCACAATTCTTATTATTTGTTTAATATATAATATAATATTATAAACTGAAAATAGGGAATTTCGTTGATTGGAGAGGGAGATCATCTCCCGCGTCATTTTTTTCCGCAAGACCAATATACCCTTCATTTTGTTACCTTACTGATTGTGTCATTTGGAAAAAATACCACATGTCATCATCTCAGCGCATTACCGGAAGATCCATGGGATTGGAGACGATAACGAGCGAGTTGTGTTTAGTATTATAGACTATGATATCAAAAAAAAGTGTTTCGTGATATTCCAAAAAATAGGTTTTGAGATATATTGACCATGTTCACATTTATACATCATTATAGTGATATGAAAATCTATTTTTGGAATAAACAACCCAACCTATAGGTTTTATTTTTCAATCTAATAAACAGATGGGAGATATCCGTCATTCCCTCTCTATTTTCCACCCCTCCCTCTTTAAACCTAGGCTCACCCAATTAAGGCAAACCTCTCCCTTTGTTCTTCCTATACTCATTTTATTACATATTCTTTGTTTTTTCTTGGTTGAGTTAGACTTATCTTGACATGTGATTCTAACGGAGCAACGTAGAATCACTCAGAAGTCACATTTTATTTATTTGGAAGAGAAAGGACCAGGACATACAAAGGTTTAAGGAGGTTTGAAATGGTGAAGCCCTAAAGCATCACCACCGACAATTAAATTACATTCACGTGATAGATAATCAAGCTATTTTGTGGACTTTCTAAACTAGCCAGGTTTTACACCACAAAGTTTCCCTCCCTAAGGTTATGGGAGATCTCCAGCTCATTATTCATAATAGACATGCAATTTCTGATTAAATAAACGCTGCCTGTGCCATAAAAAGAGCTGAACATGATGACCATTGACCCCTTATCATCCCAAACTAGGACTCCACCTCTCATTATGCCTTGATTGCAGGATCTGTCCACATTCATCTTGAAACCGCTACACGGTGGACTCCATTTAATCCACATCTCGATTTGAGTTGCACTATCGGATGAACAGTGATTTCCACTAAAATTGTTCCCAACATCGCCCTCACAGAGCAGTTTCCCGAGCTCAGACACTGGAGAGGGGGCTCGTGGCCGAGAAATCCCTTCCCATCTTCAGTTCCGCGATTCCCAGATCGTCCAGCATATAGTACCGAAATCCATACCTCTCCACTTGACATCAGCCGCCTGCCCCTCAGACCCCTGGAACCAGTTTATGATGAAAGATTGAATGTTATCTGCATGCATCTGAAAACCCATCCCATGCCCAACGTGCTGCCAAGGGAATCGAGCCCACTCCCCCTAGAAGAAAAGGTTCCAGGAGGATTCAGTATTAGGGAGAACATAGTAGTGGCACTTAGAAACCAGCGAGATTCCCTTCATTTGAACATTATCATCCGTAGGTATAGCATTATTGCAGAAATGCCAAACCAGAAAATTCATCTTGGTAGGAACGAATTTGCACCACAGCTTGATGTTCCACAGGTCACTATGGTGGGCAGGTCGCATCGATCCGAGAATGTCCCTGGACTTGCAGTCACCTTTGACGACTCCTTGAAGATACATCTATCCAACTCATCCACAATGATAATCCCTTTATGCATCACTTTCTTTTCCTCATCAAGCATGGATGAGAGACATGTTGGAAACATGCTCACCTACCTCAGAGAAATCCTAGGAACTGGACAGCCTGAGAAGAACAGAATCTACCCAGCCCAGTTGTCTTTCCAGAAATTTATATCACCGCGACCAACAACACAATGAGTTTTAGCATCCATCCAATCAAAGTGCTTTCTATTATTTTTGGCTAGACTCAACATCCTATTCGGATGCTCCTTCCACACTCTCCAGAAATCCCTGTACCTACTCCTCATAAACTTCGCCCACAAGTATTTTCCTTCAATAATATCCTAAGCCAGTTTCACCTAAACAGCCTGCATGGAGTCAGAGACATTCCTCACATTAATCCATCCCTCGTCAAAGGGGTTTGGCTAAGTAATTCAAAGTTTCCCAATGGCACTCCCCATCCAATTTGTAATCCCATATGAAAGCATTGATGATATTTTCCACCCTATCGATGATGCCCTTAGGAGGCCTAATAACAAATAATACATGCATGGGAATCGATGTTAAAACACTACTGAACAATGTGATCCTGCCTCCAAATGATAAAAATTTGTTTTTCCAGTCGAAAATACAAGAGGTCAACATATTAACCAGCGTGTCAAAAAGAATTTTTCTAATCATTCCATCTGTAATGGGTGCACCTAAATACTCCATCGGAAGACCACCCTTAATGCCCAACTTATCTTGGATGTTCTTGCATCTGCGGCTCGAAAAATCATTGGAAATATATATACATTAGTTTTTTGAGCATTAATTCTCTACCAACTCCAAATAATGTATATCTCCATCACTTCTCTAAACCTCTTCGAAGAATTTGTACCACCATTAACGAAGAACATCATATCATCCGCATACATCAAATGTGAAATCTTCGCTGGACCATTTCTATTTCAATAGGGCTAGATGCCTCCACAATCCAATTCTTTATGAAGATACCTGGAGAAAGACTCTTGAGGCGGGATAAAAAAGCTAGGTGAGATAGGATCCCCTTGCCTCAAACCGTGGACTGATTTAAATAACCCAAAGCTTTTCCCCATTAGAGACACTGAGAGCCAGGGAAAGGCAAAGCACCTAAAGAAGAGATCTCGAGATGATGAGTTGAACCCAAACTTTTCCGAATCTTGTAAAATAAAGCTCCACTCCATGCGATCATACTCTTTGTCAGTGTCCACCTTAATCACAACATTCGAGCCATGACTCTTTTTGTTGATATCACTGACCGTCTCTATAGAAATTCCAATAGCCCCTGAATACTCCAGCCCTTCATGAAGCCATGCTGCTCACCAAAAATGATCCAAGGGATCACCCTGTTAATCCTTCTATTGAGGATGGTGGTAAGGGATTTGTAGGAAAAGTTACACAGGCAGATCAGTCTGAATTGATTCCAAGATGTAGGATGTATCACTTTGGGAATTAGAAAAAGTTTGGAAGCACTTATGGATCTAGTAATAGCCCCTGCCCGAAAAAAAGTCCGGGATAGCTTCAATGACCTACACATTAATAATATCCCAATAAAAAAAATAAAACATACCTAGAAATCCATCAGATCTAGGTTTACTTTCTGGATTCAAAGTATGGACAACCTCTTTAATCTCTTTTTCGTTCGGGATGATCCCCATCTCCTGCTTCCCAAATAAATTCTCCTACATAGGAATGTTGCTCCAGAAATTCTCAGTATTGCCATCTCTCCCGCTCCTACCACCTCCCAGAAGAGGGCCTCCGAGAAGACCTTCAAAATGCCTTCTGACCATATTGCCCGCCACCTCTAAATCTCCTGTATAAGAGCCATCCTCCAGCTTGATATTAATGTTCTTGAAATCCTTATTTTGTTTCAGACAAGCATGAAAAAAGTCTATCTTCCTATCCCCCTCTCTAAGCTAGAGTGCCATTGATTTTTCTCTATCTATTTTTTCTATCTCGGACAGTTTCTGAGAAAAGGTATTTTCCTTTTCCACCATGGTTGAAGGGACATCGTCATCCCATCTTTCCTGCAAACTCGCTTCAAGTTTGTTGATATCCTACTTCAGTTGTTCTAGATGATCGTCACTATTGGGTCTGTTATAGCTCCACTCCATAAGAGTATCTCTTAACCTCATGAGCCTGTCTGAGAGACCGTTCCAACCGCTACCCCTAGTCGGTTGAACCCATGAATTCTCCACTATTTGAGTAAAACCATCTTCCCGAATCCAACTCCCAGAGAAACAGAAAAACGGCGCCCTCTTATCTTCCTTTTTTAGTGATACCATAATGGGTGAATGATCTAAAAGAACCCAAGAAATATGCATCACCTCTACTTGTGGGAAGGAGTCAACCCCATGCAGGTTGCTTTGACATCGATCCAGCCTGCTCCAAATCCGATCCCTTCTTTTTTTTTTTTATTTCTCCAAGTGAACAGCTCTCCCAAAAAACCCATGTCCATTACACCATTCTTAGAGATGAACTCCTTGATGTCAAGAATCAAAGATGATGAGCATTCCGCTCCCCCTTCTTCTTTGAAGGATCTGTAATGGTGTTAAAATCTCCTCCAAAAAACCATGGACGACTTCCCGGTTGAGTATCCAATAAAAGCTACCACAACGATAACCTCTCCTGCACATTGTATTTTGCATACACAAATGAGAAGATGAGGGAATCTATCCCATAGTCAACTTTAGAAGAAATATGTTGATCTGACACCTCTAAAATTTCAACTACGACACTTTATTTTCAAAAAATCCACACATGAATTTTATTTGGATGTCCATGCATTGAATGCTTAAAGCCCATATTTCTCATGAAACACATGATCTGATCTTCTCTCTGGTTATGTTCAAAGACCGCAAGGATGGACACCTGATGTTTTCGTACATCAGAAGAAATAAAGGATTGTTTTCCATGATTCCCTAAGCATCTTGCATTCCATAAAATGATGTTAATCATTAAAAAATATGAGATTTGGCCCTCTGGCCCCGATTATTGGAAATTGAGGTTACTGCAATGGACTGGTTAACCGCGTCTCTTGATTTCGAACGATTCTCCCTTCTTGTTGTAATATGAGTAGATATTAGCTTTTCCATAGTTCCAGTTTCCTTTGGTGATGGGTGATCATCTTCTCTTATCATAGTTGACAGCACTACAAAATGATTAGGCGAGCTCATAAGAAGGGGAGGAGAAGATGAGTTGCCTCTGATATGACCATCTTGTGAGTCCTGAATAACAGATTCCATATCAACCCCTTCCAGGAGAAACAACTCTTTCGGTAATGGTTGATCCTCCAACAGATGATCAAACATAGCTGCAAATGAGGACTACCTTGGAATTTCTACAGTAGGAGATCTGCACAAATGAGTTGAGGAACCATCCTCCCACAGATGCTGAGAAGATGGATCCCTATTGAAGGGAATGATAGAAAAAGCAAACTCCTATAAAGAAGGAGCCCCAGGACTGGAACACGATGGACTAATGATGACGGCCAAAGAAACCTTGCCCGAAGCAACTGGAATAGAGACAGATCACTGTTCCACCACACTCGAAGAACCGACATAACCATCATCAACAAATGGGCGCTTAGCCTTTGAAGCAGCAAGACACTTGAAAACCTGAATTGAGTGCCCCTATAGCTGAAAACCTCATAGAAATATGGAGGAGATTGAAACTGAATAAGTTTCCACCAAGAGAAGCTTTCACCAGTGCGGATGAGGACACAAAGGTAAGGGAGAAGATAAATCCACTTCAATGAAGATGCGAGCCGACGTTAAAACATGAAAGCGGCGTGTATCTTCATCTGCACAAAGAAAACCACCCAGAGAGTCCCCTACCCTATGGAGAACTGGGGGATTATGAAAAGGTGAAGGAAACTCCGGAAGTCGCACCTACACCACTGCCGTTCAAGAATCCCTACCTATCAAAACATCCAAAGTCTATCTAAAGAGAGTGAACCTCCATTCATCGCATTTCTGAGATTCCCGATACAAAGTGCAAACAAAGTCTTCCCTGGAAGAAAAATGGATACCAAAAGCGTACCTGGAAATAGACGACACCGCCGCTAGAAGAGAGAGGCCCAACGATCCAAAAAATCATGGAAAAAAGCAATTGGGGGTCACTCGCGATAGAACATATCCACAAGGGTCCAACGATGAAAATCTTCTGCCTCACCAAGCTCCTCCGGAGATAGATCTACTGAAGGATAGCTGTCAACCCTAGCCGAGCAGCCCAGAGCGATGTAAAATCCCGAGATAAGAAGAGTAAATGGAACTAAGAGATAAGAATTCTCAGAGAGAACATCCTTGAACGATCAAGAGCTAGAAGTCTCACCCCCCGCAACCGCTACACACGAAAGAGCCGGATTGACCAGAGAGGGCCTGCCATCGCAACCCCTTCCCAGCGGAGCTCTGCCATCAACGACTAAGGAGTTCGAAAACCCTGGTTGGGCGTGCGGCGCTATCTTCTTGTCGATCAAGAGAGCCATATAATAACAGATCATTTGTAGAATCACTTTAATTGATATTACATTCTTGTTTTATGGTTAGAGAAGGATATGGAATATCGATTCCGTTCATTTAGTCGGTCACTTTTTAAAGATAAATAGTTGGGGGAATGACGATGGGGACCAAAAGTCCCTCCTAATACCCAAAAAGGACCCGGCGTAGTTCTGCGAACAGTGAAAAATCACTGTTCACAAAACTAGAGATGGTCCTCTTTGGGTATTAGGGGGACTTTTGATCCCCCGTTGTCATTCTCTCTAAATAGTTTTCTAATGAATTATTATATATTTTTATTGATTTGTTTTGAAATTTATGATATTTTATGTTGTAGGATTTTTTGATTTTTTATGTTTTAGTTTTGGGGGTTATCTGCGAGTGATTGACTTAATTTTTAGGTTTTTTTATTTATTGGGTTTAATTATTTAGAATAAATTCTATATATAATATGGTTTATTTATTTTCATATAGTTTCTTAGTGATCTGTAGAATTATTGGATCTCACTAGTTGGTATAATGGTATGTGGTCTCAACCAACCATGTGTATAATTGGCTTATGCCCGTGATGTTCCAATTACATGATTTATAAATTTCTAATAAAACTTAAATGGTTATTTTTGTGATTTTTGAATGTGTGATTTTCAAAAATGTTTTCATATGTTAAACCTACTTGTTTTTGTGGAATGCTTACATGAATTCATGTGTTATTATTACTATATTAATTTCCTTTATTATCTATCTATATTTTATCATGTAGATTAATTATTATTAGAGAAGTCATTGTTTCCCACAATCATCTCCAAATACTTTCATAAATTTTCTAGTTTATTATTTGGAATTTTAGTTGACATAAATCTTGTCTAAGCATGTAAAATTGTTTTTTTTAATTTTTTGTCTATAAAATTGTTGTTTATTTTCTTTAAATATGCATGTGATATTATATTATGAATCTCTTTTTTTTTCTAAAACACCATTTATATGATTCATATCTAAAATTATGTGTGAAATTTTTATTTGATTTAGAAATATAAGAGGAAAATAAATTGATCTTTATTATTATTATGTTAATATATATACCTTAGGTTATCTATTTTATTCCTCACGAGTTACAATTAGTTTTTCAACCAAGATTCTTTAGTATTGATGGTCCATTATTAAGTATGTTTTTCTTGAGTTATTTATTATGGAAAAATGACCAAGTTATTTATTTCTATATAGAACCTGGATTAATTATTTTTCAATGAAAAAAACATAACCTTTTTTAAATGGTTACTTCAATGGCGAAGTAATAGTTGGGTTCGATGAATGGGGAAGGAATGAATTGGTATCTCAATAAAAAAAGAAGTTTTATTTAATCCATTATTCCCCCAAGGAAAAAATAGTTATGTAACTCATGAAATGATGTTATAATGATTTAACCTACTAGTCAACCGTTCCACACACAAACATGTGAACATAGTTACCCATTATCATTTTCGCCCACTATCTTATGAACACAGCTAATCAAAATCATGTACATGAAAAAACATGTGAAAATTACTACCCAAAATCATGTCCACAAACAAACATGATTATCTCATGAGATATAAAACTATAATCAATTCATTAGATTTCAATAACATACCCACCCATCACCTAATGATAAATCATAGATATATATTCCATTAAATAAGAACATTTATCTTTCCTTCATAGATTAATTAACCCATGGGAAAGAAACAAGTTTTATGAAAAAATCCATAAAACATGATAATTATAGTCCTTCCAAAGAAATTATAGTGACCCAAGCCTTTTACACATATCATTACATGATTTTAAGCATAATTAACTTTCAAATTAAAATCCAAGGATCATAAATTCCAGTATCTTGGAGATTAGGTACATAACTAAACATCATGATTCCAAAATAAGAACATCTTTTATTTAATATTCATAAAGAGATCCTAACTTCCTTTAAGCCCTCACATCTACATAGGATAACTTAGGGATAACATGAGCAAAGAGATTAGCTAAAAAGCCCTATAAGGGAATAAACATTAAAATAAAGTGTACCACATGGGTTGGAAGACATAACATAACGATATTAAAATGAATAGAACATTATTAAACAAAAGGAATAATAACATGGGATCATATAATCATAGATTAATAGTAATGTGGTTGGAAAATAAAACATGAATTTAGCACAAGTCAAGGCCCATTGCACATAGAGGAGCACAAATCAATGCTCATTGCATATAGAGGAGCACGAGTCAAGACTAACCACTAAGACGGTTGCACATAACATCTCATGAGACTAAAAATTACCTAATTAATTGGAGTGAAATCTGGGAACACCCATCATAACATGTTCATGAGTATGTTTTCCACATAAAGAATCATACATAAGAAATCAAACATAAACATAAGGGTTACCCATGGAATGAATTGGGTATCATAATTATGTCAAAAGAAGTATCAAAAAAGAATATCATAGTGGCATCCATGAAAGGATGCACTTAGATTATAAATGGACACTCAAAATGAAATATAGGCCTATATCATGATAAGTTATGTCAAATCGAAGGGAAAACAGTCTTTAAGAAACTTTAAAAATAAAACATTTTATTACGGTTTAAGGGAAAACTTTCAAGATTCATTAAAACGAAAAAGGCATAATTGTTTATATAAAACCATAATTTAAACAAGGAAGTTTGTCTTGATAAAATGAGTGATTTTATAAAAGTAATGGTGGATTAAAACATATTATGGAGCACACTTGAAAATGGGTTAGAATTCGGTAAGTTCCCTTAAACCGGGCTTGCTTATCTGGAAGAATTGAGTAGGGAACCTTTTAAAAACATGTATATGCCAAAAAATGATAGAAGTATATTTATACTTGATTTTGGAACATATATAATTTTTTAGAATATTTACATAAAAAGAAAAGAGAATTTCATTTGGGTAAAAGGAGAGAAAGAGTAACCCAAAGGAATAATGGAGGTTTAGGTAGAATCTCTTACCTTATGTCTGAAGATGTTCTTCACACGATCTTAATGTCATGAATAATCAAATTAGATTAATTAATTAATAATTCAATAACCCTTTATACATGTATTATATTTATTATAACCTTATTAAGTTCATTTATGGACGTTTTGATGGGTTAAGAGGTTCAATTTCAACATTTCAGAGCGTTAGTTTTCTTGGTTTTCATGATCGGTTTACTTGTATATATGTATGAAAAATCATTTAGAATGAGGATAGTTGTCCATAACTGAACTTATATGTTATTAATGAACTTATATAATATTAAAATACCATTTTGTTTCCTGAAGTGAGGATGATTCATTAGATAAATCATTAATGATAATCATTTAGATAAATTTAGCGTTTTTTGAACACAACAAACTCATTTGGTTTTATAAATTAAAATCACATGTAAAAATTGATTCTAGAACATTAAATAAGATATAATATATATATTATATTCTTGTTCAACCATAAAAATAGTTTTATGATAATCCTTGAATATGGAATTAAAATATGAAAGCACATTGTCCACGAAGGTGGTAAATCGGCACCTCACAGAGGATGATTTCATTCTTAAAATAAAAGAGTGGGTAGGGGAGATTTGATGAATAATTATTACATAAAAATGTTAAAAATTATAGTATATATAGGATAATGGAGTTATCATTCCACTTGTACAATTAGATGTGAGGAGAAGATAAAAAATAAAGTAACATGGAATGAAATTGAAAGAAATGGAAGAGGGGTTTACCTCTTGATTCCTTCTTCTTGAGAACCTCCTTAGGGGATTGGTTTTGGTCTTTTTTTAAGACCAAAATCTCCTGGATGTGGGGGAGAGGTTTGGGAAGATTGTTGGTCAGAATTTGGACATGGAACAAAGCTTTAGAGGTGTGAGGAGAAAAGGTCGTGAGGGGTGGTATTTATAGTGGAAGAGAGGGGTGTTTTATCATTATTTTAATTCATTAGTTTATTATTTTTTCTCAAGACTATGAATAGTTAGATAATTATAAATAAATATGATAAAATAATGAAGTATGGTTCTAGATCTTGGGATTACATCAGTATGACATCATCTATGACTCAATAAATCATGTATTTAGCATTTATCGTAAATTATCATATTTTACTATTAAAAAAAAATCAAGTATTTCAAAAAAATACCAAAAATTAACCCTAACCATTTTTAAACATGTAGAATTAAAAAATAAACTCAATTTTATGAAAATAATTTTCAAAATATGATAAATTTTAATTTTAATTAAAATCATCATTTACTTGAAAAATACAAATTTAAAAATTATAATTGATTTTATAACACTTTGCAAAATTGTCTTAATAACCTAAGATATCAAAATATTAATTTATGAAAACATTTTATGAAAATAAATTTTATTTGAAATTATTAAATTAGTTATAAAATTGTAATAAAATATTTATGACTTACAAAAATACTAACACTTAATGAATATTGTTTAAAATATTTATTTACTCATACTATGATATAATTAAATCATGTTTTCACTTATAAGATTGATGAATTTTTTATACTTTCATTAGTGAGGCTACTATTCAATTACTCAATTTACTATTTATAAGGCTCACATTACTATTCCAAAGTTCAAGAAAATATTTCATCGGTATAGGTTTCTTAAAAACTAGAAATGCTTCTTATTTCATCACTCACTCAAAATTAAATTACTATTATCAAACGCTTTTAAGGAAAAAAGTGAGAAACCAATAGTTCAAGCACAAAAAGAGGAAATCGAGTCATTAAAATGAAATTGCAGCAAACCTAATTTTATCTCCCTAAAAAGTTTCCACAAGATGGTGTTTACCTACGTTTCTAGTTCCTGCATCAGAACTATATCAAACGATAATGCCAACTTGTCCCAGGATTGGATATACACCCCTATTATTATCTTCCCTTTGTCGAAGCCTCATATTAAAATCAGGTCATGCTTATCAATCTAGGTGATTTACTCCTCATTTGGAGGCACCCTTAGATCCCTTACCATCATTCTTTCAGCCTCTTCATCAGGAGCATTAATTGTTCGAACAATTTCAACCATTACCTCTTCCGAGATCATAAGAAATTCTAAAGGATGATCGAGCATCGCATCAGATTCCTGCTATTCTGTATCATGCTGCTAGCCAAGGGGGAGAGCAACCTCTTTTACCAGCACTAAATCCAATGATTGTAGTATTTCCTCCCCTTGGAGATCCTCTAACATCTTGTCTGCATCCCCATGGGGGGTCGCCAAGCCTTTCGGGCCCTTTTCCATTGTAACCTCCTTGTCAAGCTCTGGGGACCCAGTGTCTCCTACTTGCTTCCCCACCCAACCATCCACTGTCTGAACCTCAAGTGACTTGGATTTACCATCTTTTTTGGTTGATCATGTCTCCATTGTCCTAGGAAGATATGAGTAGTCTTTGTGGCCTTTTGGTTTCTTCTTCTTGGTAACAATGCATCTCCCTAAATCCTTATTTTCCTTATTTCCTTTCTTCCTCCTTAGACTTTGCAGGCCTTTACTGGATCCTCATATATTATTGTCATCTGAGGGCTGTCCTTCACCACCAGACTTGACTCCAGAGGGACAAATGGTGTTTTCTTACATCCCTCCATCGATACTCAGACAATCAAATCAGTTGTTTAAGTTGAGATAAGCCAAGGTCCTTCTCATATTGGATCCCTGTTTGGTATTCAGCTTCCTGCTTGCACCATGTGTTGGTTTCTCCCACTCCTGACCATCCATAGAATTTCCATAACTAGTTGGATGTATCACCCTTTCAGTGATGTTATTACTTCTTACATTCACATCCATAAAATAAGTGCATGAATTTGGGCTCACATGACCCTTAGAATTTGGAACACCTACTCTAACAGATTCACCTAAAGTTTTGTGCATATCCAAAGTTACTTATGCCATTGTACAAGCCTGTTCACCCCCTGTAATTGTAGAGTATCCACATGGACTTGCCAAATATTTCCTTAGCCTGTTAAAAATTCCAGAAACACTGGGCTCAGGAGATAATAACATAACATGCTTTTACTTCACTACATCACTCGAACCTACAGTGCCAACATTCCTTCCAGGGCCTCGATTAGATGCTTCACAACCATCAACAGACCCATCATTAACCATATCCATAATCTTACCACAATCACCAAGAAACCCTCCTGGGGCCTTGTTCTCCTGATAACTCTGTCCAGACAAAGCCTCATCAACTTTAAGCCCTGAGCCCCTGCCCATGCCTCTTATATGCACACCCTTCTATGTCTATAGGTTATTTGAACCCTACCTACATGTTGATGTTGTGTGTCCCATTCTATTACATCAGGAATAAAAATTGACCCAGGATTCATAAACAATTGTTGTATGCAATGAAATGCTTCACCCACTGAAATATGAACATACATAGTAGGAACTCTTGATTCATCAACTTCCACACAGATTCTAGGATTAATAGGGTGACAGGCAAAACATGTTATATTTTCAGAACATAAAAATCTAATAACAAGTTTTCCTAACATTATAATGATCGAAGGGTTATGAAATGGTAAAGGGAGTTTGGGAAAGCTAACACATGTTGCCACCGATAGATAGTCGTGCTTTATATGGAATTCATAAGTCCATATGAAGTTAAAGAACTGGGATCCATTGCAGCTACGTAGAGAACTTGACCATTCTTTGATCAGGTCTTCCTCTAATGAGAACTGAACCATGATGTGTCTATTATTAAGAAAACCCACCGTAGCCCTTTCATATAAATCTCATGTTGCAAAGAAGAAACTGTAAACAACATCGACCAAAGGCCATCTCTACTTAAATAGAGTGATCAGGGTCAGATTCAGGATTGAAGAGGCCTCACTAAATTCCATAGCTGAAATCGAAAGTGTAGGGATACCATCGAACAGATCATGGACTTTAAGGAAATAGTTATATGGGGAAATGGAGGGAGAAGGTCGGGATTGGAAAATGAAGTGAAATGGGTATACACTGCTCCCTTGAAATACATTGAAGGACTGTCCCCGCTGGTGGGGGAGGGGCTAGAACGCTGGACACCACCGTCACGGTTCTGGAGACTGTATCATGTCACCCTCAAGAGCTCTCTATAAACCCATCTTATTTCATCCATTCAATATTTATAAATCTTTTATTGTGTTATCTTATGTGTTTATACCATATTAAATAATTATAAGAAGGTAATTTCTAAAGACAAAACTTTGGTTCCTTACATTCTTCCCCCCTTATTAATTTTTTTCCTTTGAAATTTTGCATTACATTCTAAGGTTGAAACGGGTGTACGTATTTTCCCATCATCGATTCTTCAGATTCCCATGTTGCCTCTTCGTACTTATGGTCCTTCCATAGTACTTTGACTTGGTGAGTAGTCTTTTTTGTATAAATTTATCTCTATGATTCAAAATCTTTACCAGATGCTCCACTTAAGAAAGATCATTCTCCAACTGTACCACCTCTAAAGTCAGTACATGTGAAGGATCTGGTATGTACTTCCTTAAGAGGGATACATGGATTACATCATTTACTTGAGACATGGTTGGTGGAAGTGCTAGTTGATAGGCCCCAGTTTCTACCTAATCAATGATCCCGAAGGGGATAATGTTCCTAGGACTTAGCTTCCCTTTCTTCCCAAATCTGATGATCCTCTTCCATGGAGATATGCAGAGGAATACTATGTCTCTAACCTTAAACTCCAAGTCCCTTCGATGATTGTATGCATAGATCTATTATCGAATTTGGGATGCATTTATGTGCTATTGAATGGTTTTAACCCTATCCATTATTTCTTTGACCATTTCAGGTCTTAGTAGCTTACGTTCACCGACTTCATCCCAACATGCTAGTGTTCTACACCTTTTCCCATAAAGGGATTCATATGGAGCCATTCATGTGCTCAAGTAGAAAGTATTTTTGTAGGAGAATTCAACTAGTGGAAGATGTTGGTCCCATCCTCTTTGGATGTCCATAGAACATTATCTCAACATTTCTTCTAGTATCTGAATAGTTCGCTTAGATTGGTCATCAGTTTGAGGATGATAGGCCGTAATGAAGTTCATATCAGTACTTAGATCATGTTGGAGACTTTTCTAGAACATGAAGGTGAATCTCGTTTCTCGTTCAGATACAATAGATAATGTTAATCCATACAACCTTACCACTTCTTTAATGTATATCCGTGCAAGTTTATGCAGTGAGAAGTCCACTCAAATTGAGATAAAGTGAGCTATCTTTATAATATGATTCACAATAACCCATATAGTATTGTTTCCTCTAGATATCTTAGGAAGTCCAATGATAGAGTCCATAGGGATGTTTTCCTATTTCCATGTTTGTATGGGTAATGGTTGCATCATCACTTTATAATTTTTTTCTTTCAACCTTCACTTGTTGACATACAAGGAACTTTATGTATATTCAACAATATCATTTTTTATATTATCCCGCCAAAATATCTCATAGAGATCTGAATACATCTTAGTGATCCTTATGTTAATAGAGAAGGTTGAGCTATGTGCATCATTAAAAATCTCTTTCTTAATCTCTGGATTGCTCGGTACACATTATTGTTACCCAATCATAAAACTTTATCCCCATCGATCTTAAACTCTGTTCATTTCCTATTCTTGATAGCCTCCACCTTTTTTTGAATTTCCACTTTATTTTTTGTGCATCCTTTATTTTCTCTATAAGGGATGGTTGGGAAATCATTTGAGAAATGATTGATGATGTTCCTCCATTAATGATTCCCATGTCATTCCTTTGTATTTCTAAGAAGATAGGATCCTTCTCAATTCTCATCATTGATAATGATGTAGGATCTTTTCTACTTAGAGCATACCCTACTTTATTTTCTTTACCAAGATGGTAGTGGATTGGGAATTTATAATCCTTGATGAGCTCTAATCATATTCACAAGTGCATATTAAGATCATTCCACTTGAATATATATTTGAGACTCTTGTGATTAGTATATATCTCACAATTCTCCACATAGAGATAATGAAACCATATTTTCTACATAAAGATCACAGATGCAACTCCAGATCATGCATGAGAAAGTTTTTCTTATTTATTTTCAACTACCTTGAGGAGTAGACTATTAATTTTTCATTTTGAATTAATACACAACCTATACAATTCGTTGATGCATCATTGTATACCACAAGGAGTTTTCCACTTGTTGAGAGTGTGAGTACTGATGTAGTGATAAACCCCTTTTGAGCTCCTTAAAGCTTTACTCACATTCATGAGTCCATAAAAACATCACTCCCTTCCATGTCAACTTGTTTATTGGGTTTGGAAATGATGAGAAGTTATTCAAAAATCATCAGTAATACCTATATAGGCCATGAAAACTATGAATCTCTGTTACAGATGTTGTCCTTGGACACTCTTCGATTGCCTTTATCTTAGAAGGGTCCACAGATTTCCCATTATTGGTAATAACATTCCCCAATAATGATACTACCTCCATCTAGAACTCACATTTACTATACTTTTCATATATTTTCTCCCTTTGAAAGTCTTCCGCACAATATTAAAATGATCCTCATGTTCCTCATTGCTCTTGGAGTATATCAAAATATCATCAATAAATACTACCACAAATTTGTCTAGGTAATATCTAAAGACTCCATTCATTAAATCTATGAAATTTTTTAGAGCATTAGTGAGACCAAAGGGCATCACTATGAAATCATAGTTTCTATACCTTATTCAAAAGGCAGTATTGAGAATATCTTTCTTCCTCACCTTTAATTGGTGATATCCTAACCGAAGGTCCACCTTATAGAAATTACTGGCCCCATGTAGCTGATTGAACATGTCATCTATCCATGGTAGGGGATACTTGTTATTTATCTTTATTTTATTGAGATCATGATAATAAATTAAGAGGTTCATTGATCCATCCTTCTTATTGATGAAGAGGACACACCCACCCCATGGTTAAGCACTTGGGCATATAGAACCCTTGTTTCAACTCTCCAATAAATGCTTCTTCAGTTCTTCCAAATCAACGGTCGTTATTTTGTATGGTTTATTTGATATAGGATGAGATCTAGGAATAAGTTCAATTGAGGATTCAACCTCTCAATCAGGCAGAATCCTAGGGGAGGTTAGGAGAAGATATGAAAATAAATGAACTTCAAAATAAATTGAAAGAAAATTGATGTGAGACGCACGGGGTGGCCTGATCTTCACGGCGTAGGGCGGCGGATGTAAGATGCGGTTTGTGGCTAAGTGGCGGATGATGGGTATGGATAGTGGATGAAAGTAGTCAATCAACGCTATAAGGAGCATGACCTACTACTTAGACAACACACTCAAGGGAGGGATGTGATAGCCAATCCACACAACAACGCACTTGGGTTGAGGCACGAAATTGGGGGCTTTGTGATCTTGGATCACCAATCTAACTTGTAGATTGACAAGGAAAGAATACATAAGAGCAAGGGGAAACTCGGAACAATTCTCACACAATGGAGAGACACAAATCATAAGCTCTCAATTAATTATTCGATGAAAATACAATGCCATGGGGTGGCTATTTATAGGCAAGGGGGTGATACAATGGTTAATGGTCTAATACCCTAAAGTCATAAAGTATAAACCTACCTTGTCCCCTTAAAAGTCAAAAAGATAAAATCCAACAAAGACTTTTGGAAAAGTAGCACACAAATTTCCAACATAGCCCACCGGATTTGACTTTGAGTGCATAGACCACCAGATTTGACTTTGGTGTCCAAATATGCCATTTCTAGAATCCTCAATGTGGGAAAGGCATCCAAATTCGTGCAACCATGTGGGTCAAGCTTTAAACATCAATTTTGGGCTTGAATAAGTGATATTATAGGCCCATTTTCTCCATATATGCAAGGCAAGATCCATTGGTCCTTTAATGAAGCAATATGTGCGCCCATTGTAGCATTGAGCCTCTTTAATCTCCCTCACGTCATTGGGCCTTGCAAATCCAACTCTTCCTCCCGTGAAATCGACTTGGTGCCTTCGACATGGTTCTCATCATCCTCCCCCTCTTGAAAAGGAGCCGTCCTCGACTCTTCATCCTCTGCACCCAAAAAAGGAGAAAGATCAGAAACATTGAAGGTGTCACTTACACCATACTCACCTGGAAAATCTATCTTGTAAGAATTGTTGTTAATCTTCTCGAGCACTCGGAAAGGTCCGTCTCCTCGTGGCATGAGTTTTGATTTCCGCTTGTCAGGAAATATCTCCTTTCGCATATGAATCCATACCAAGCCCCCGGGCTCGAACAACACTTATTTGCGACCCTTGTTTGCACGATCAACATATTTTTGAGTCATCCGCTCGATATTTTTCCTTGATTTTTCATTGAGTTGTTTGATGAATTCTGCGCGCCCTTTCACATCCATATTAGTTGCTTCCTGCAAAGGCAAAGGAACTAGATTAATAGGGGCAAGAGGGTTAAAACCATAAACAATTTCAAATGGAGAATATTGAGTAGTGGAGTGTTTGGCCCTGTTATATGCAAATTCCACATGTGGCAAACACTCCTCCCAATTCTTGATATTCTTCTTGAAAATTGTTCGCAGAAGGGATGATAATGTCCGATTCACCACCCCTGTTTTCCCATCAGTTTTTGGATGACAAGTAGTGGAAAAGAGTAACTTTGTACCCAGTTTGCTCCACAAGGTCTTCCAAAAATAACTAAGAAATTTTGTGTCTCGATCCGACACAATCGTCCTTGGCATTCCATGGAGTTTGACTACTTCCTGAAAGAAGAGTGTTGCAATGTTAGTGACATCATCTGTTTTGTGACAAGGAATAAAATGTGCCATTTTAGAAAACTGATCCACCACAACAAAAATGGAATCTCTCCCCCTCTTGGTCCTTGGTAACCCCACAATAAAGTCCATTGATATGTCCTCCCAGGGGTTTTGGGGGATTGGGAGAGGAAGATATAATCCACGTGGGTTCAGTTTCGATTTAGCTTTTTGGCAAACGATGCACTTTCCCACAAATTTCTCAACATCTTTAGATATTCTAGGCCAATAAAAATTCTCACTCAGAACACTTAATGTTTTTGCAACACCAAAATGTCCCATTAACCCACCAGAATGTGACTCCTTTAGTAAAAGTAGACAGATAGAGCAATTGGGAATACAAAGCATATCAATCCGGAATAAGAATTCATCATGTAAATAAAACTTTTCCCAACTAACTCCAAGTTTACAATGTCCATATGGTTCACTAAAATCAATATCTGTAGCATATAATTCCTTAATGCATTCAAAACCAAGGATTTTTGAATCCAATAAGGATATAAGAAAATATATATGTGAAAGTGCATCTGCCACAGTATTTTCTTTACCCTTTTTATGTTTGATGACATATGGGAATGATTCAATGAATTCCAGCCATCTAGCGTGTCTTTTATTTAGTTTATTTTGGCTTCTAAGGTATTTAAGAGCCTCATGATCAGAATGGATCACAAATTCTTTAGGCCAAAGATAGTGTTTCCATGTCTCTAGTACTCTAAACAATGCATACAACTCTTTATCATATGTAGCATAGTTTAGAGTTGGGCCATTTAACT
The DNA here is from genome assembly GCA_963277665.1 of Viscum album. NCBI lineage: Eukaryota > Viridiplantae > Streptophyta > Magnoliopsida > Santalales > Viscaceae > Viscum > Viscum album. The sequence continues at coordinate 549,275,893 of OY728134.1, forward strand.
TCTCACTAAAGAAAGTAATAGGCTTACCTTCTTGCATGAGTACTCCTCCTATGCCAATTCTGCTTGCATCATATTCAATTTCAAAGGTCTTACCGAAGTCCATAAGTGAAAGTAGAGGGGCGTGGGTGAGTCTCTTCTTAAGAGCATTGAAGGCCTTCTCTTGAGTTGTCCCCCATTTGAAAGGAACATTTTTCTTTTTCAACTCGTTCAACGGTGCTGCTAGTGTGCTGAAGTCCTTGACAAATCTCTTGTAAAAACTATCAAGCCCATGAAAACTTCTTACCTATCCAACAATGGTTGGAGTTGGCCATTCTTGTATTGATTTGATCGTCTTGGTATCCACTTCAACTCCATTGCCGCTCAAAAAAAATCCAAGGAAAACAATCTTATCGAGACAAAATTCACACTTATTTATGTTTCCAAACAAGTTTTCTTTCCTTAACACCTCTAGGACTTTTCTTAAGTGATCTACATGTTCATGCAAAGTCCTACTATACACAAGAATATCATCAAAGTAAACTACCAAAAATTTTCCAATATATGCACGTAATACATGATTCATTAACCTCATAAATGTGCTAGGTGCATTGGTGAGACCAAAGGGCATGACTAAACATTCATAAAGTCCATGTTTTGTCTTAAATGCCGTTTTCCACTCAACTCCTTCTTTCATCCTAATTTGATGGTAGCCACTTCTTAAATCAATTTTTGAGAAAATAGTTGAACCATTTAATTCATCTAGCATATCATCTAACCTAGGGATAGGATGGCGATACCTTATTGTGATGTTATTGATGGCTTTGTAGTTAATGCACATTATCCGTCTTCCATCCTTCTTTGGTACTAGAAGTACCGGTACCACGCAAGGACTAAGGCTCTCTCTCACATATACCACATCCAACAACCCTTGAACTTGCCTTTGAATTTATTTTTTCTCTTCCGGGTTGGTGCGATATGCAGGGCGGTTCGGTAGTGATGCTCCAGGTATGAGGTCAATTTGATGCTCAATACCTCTAATGGGTGGCAAACCTTATGGCACCTCTTCTGGAAAGGCATCATTATACTCCTGCAACAAGGACTCAACAACATTTGGAAAAAAGGGTAAGTCGTTAGTATTTAGAAACACCTCTTTGTACATGAGTACTAGGAGGGTTTGCTGTGAAAACAAAGCTTCCTTAACCTCACTTTTTTTTGCCAACATCACACTTTTATCTTCTCTCAAATTCTTTTTCCCACTTGATTTTTCTTTTCTCTCCATTTCTTTTCTTCTCTCATTTTCTCTCTTTCCCTCATTCTCTCCATTTTCATTTTCACTCTTTTTTTCCTCATCACTCATTTTTTTCTTCTCTCTAAAAATGTGGCCTTCCAGAATTTGTTTGGGGGGACATGGGGTTGAGGGTTATAGGTTCCCCTCGGAGTACAAAAGAGTGACGATTCAAGAAAACGTCATGGGTAACACGTCGATCATTCTGCCACAGTCGTCCCAACAACAAATGGAAATCCTTCATATGAACAACATCGCACAATACCTCATCTTTGTAATTACCAATGGTGAACAATACCTTCACTTGATTGGTGACCTTCATCTCCCCACAATCATTCAACCATTGAAGCTGATATGGATGTTGATGCTTCAAAGTAGGAAGTCCCAACGTCTCTACTAACTCGGTGCTCGCAACATTACTACAGCTTCCTCCATCAATAATAACACTACATACCTTCCCATGGATCTTGCACCATGTATGGAAAAGGTTCTCCCACTGCTCCTTCTCTCCCACAGTCATTTGTGTGCTTAGAACTCTTCTAGTGACAAGAATCTCACCATCTTCTGCACACTCTCCACTATCAATTTCTAGAGATTCTTCCTCCTCCTCTTCTGAGCTCTCTCCATTAGTCTCCCATTCTCCACACCTGTTGATGGTAATGGTGCGCCAGTTTGGGCACTCACTAGAAATGTGACCCCTTTCTTGACATTTGAAACACCGAATATCCTGATTCCTAGTTTGGTTAGCCTCAAAAGTAGGTTTCTTAGGTGGAAGAATTACCTTGTCACTTTTGCGATCAACTACCTCTTTTGCCTTTGATGGTTCTCCAATCTCCTTCCTCGGATTTCTCCAAAGTGTGAAAGAGGTAGTGAGTTTCCTCATGTTGCTCCTCCTTTTGATTTGTTGTTAAATCTTGGTGGCTTGGTGGATCATATCTTGTATCTATACATGGTGGTACATCTCCACTTGATCCGTAATCTCCCGATTGAGCCCATGTAAAAACTATGTCATGGTTGCCTCTAGATCGTCCTCAAAGTTTGCCCGAATCATGGAAATTTGCATCTACTTGTAGTAGTCTTCTACACTCTGAATCCCTTGGGTGAGGCGTTGAAGTTTTTTGTGGAGATCTCTGTTGTAATGTGTGGGAACAAACCACTTCCGCATGGCGAACTTCATGTCTTCCCAAGTATTGATTAAACATCCACCATATCTAGCACTCTCCTTTTGAACTTGATCCCACCATATTAATGCATAATCATAAAATTCAAGGGAAGCAAGTTTTACCTTTTTCTCCTCGGAATACGTATGGCATGAAAATACTTGTTCGATCCGCATCTCCCACTCCAAGTATGCTTCCGGGTCGCTTTTCCCTTGAAAAGAGGGGACCTTCACCTTGATCCCGCCAAGTAGGTCATCATCATGTTGTCTTCTTTGTCCTCCTCTTGGTTGTTGGTACAACCTCCTCCTTTGTGGGACGTCATCAAGATCATCATCAAAGTTCACCATCTCCTACTCCATGATGTGGGGACGACGTGGTGCCAGAGCGTGTCGTGGGTTATCATGGAACATCCTTGGGCTTGGTTTATTCTCCAATTCATCAATCCTCTCATGTAACACCTCCACCTTTCAATCAAGAAGCTTCTTGAAGTGGCTCACCAAAGCTTGCATTTGGAATTGTGTAGCTTCGGGTGCGAGATATCTACTTCGACTTCCTTCATCGCTAACATGAGAAATTTTCTTCCCATGATCTTCTGCCATGATATAAACACACACCGGGGGGGAACACACACAATGATACACACTCACTCACACACGCGAGATGTATACACACACACACACACACACACAAGATGTACACACTCACACACACAAGGAGACACACTCACGCACACAAGATATACACACTCACACACACAAGATGTACACACACACACACACAACAAGATGCACACACTCACACACATAAGATATTTTTTTTCTTATTTCTCTCCACTCTCAACGCTCAATTAAAATTAAAAGCTCTTATGAAATATAATACCTTGTTTTGGGTGATCACTTTCCACCAATATTTCCCCAATCAAGATTGTGTTGGGGGTTGGTTTATCACAACCCGTTTGAGTGGTAATGGCTAAAGGGTGAAAAGAGGGTAGAAAAATGGATAAGGGTGGGTGGAAAAGGGGGTAGAAAGGAGGTATTTGGGTTTTGCCCGATTGTGCAAGATAAGAAAAATTAATAACAATATGAGCCAAATATAAAATGGGGATGAAGCAAAATGATGGAGAAAGTGATGTACGGATATGGAAAGTGCGAATAATGTAAAGCACGATGATGAAGTAATTGTATCCACTTTTTTTCGTCAAATCTCCCCAAAAAGTGTTGTGCTTGGAGTTTTAAAGCACAAGATGATGAACGGAGAGTAAGACAATTTTTTTATGAAATCTCTCAAAGAAAAGGATGTGCTTAATTTTGAGAAGCACAAAATGATGAGTTGAGAGAATTTGATTTTTTTTTGTTTTTTTTCCGGATACAAATCACATATAATGAATTTAAAGTGAAAATAAGATAGATGAATAATTGAATCAATGTGAAAAATATTTAAATCTTGCACAACAAAGGCTAATTCTGGAGGTTTTCAAAGCAAAGGTTTTTTTGAATGGGTGGATAATAAGGAAAGATAAGAAGGGTAATGGGTAAAATAAATATAAATGAAGGGATAGATGCCTACCGTGACAACTGGAGCTTTGATACCAACTGATGTGAGATGCACGGGGTGGCACGATCTTCACAGCGTAGGGCGGTGGATGTAAGATGCAGTTTGTGGCTAAGTGGTGGATGATGGGTATGGATAACAGATGCAAGTAGTCAATCAATGCTATAAGGAGCGCGACCTACTACTTAGACAACACACTCAAGGGAGGGATGTGATAGCCAATCCACACAACAACGCACTTGGGTTGAGGCACGAAATTGGGGGCTTTGTGATCTTGGATCACCAATCTAACTTGTAGATTGACAAGGTAAGAATGCACAAGAGCAAGGGGAAACTCGGAACAATTCTCACACAATGGAGAGACACAAAGCATAAGCTCTTAATTAATTCTTCGATTAAAATACAATGCCATGGGGTGGCTATTTATAGGCAAGGGGGTGATACAATGGTCAAGGGTCTAATACCCTAAAGTCATAAAGTCTAAACCTACCTTGTCCCCTTAAAAGTCAAAAAGATAAAAGCCAACAAAGACTTTTGGAAAATTAGCACACAACTTTCCAACATAGCCCACTGGATTTGACTTTGAGTGCATAGCCCACCGGATTTGACTTTGGTGTCCAAATATGCCATTTCCAGAATCCTCCATGTGGGCAAGGCATCCAAATTCATGCAACCATGTGGGCCAAGCTTTAAACATCAATTTTGGGCTTGAATAAGTGATATTATAGGCCCATTTTCTCCATCCATGCAAGGCAAGATCCATTGTGCCTTTAATGAGGCAATATGTGCGCCCATTGTATCATTAAGCCTCTTTAATCTCCCTCGCGTCATTGGGCCTTGCAAATCCAACTGTTCCTCCCACGCAATCGACATGGTGCCTTCAACATGGTTCTCATAAAAAATGGAATAGGGTTTTACCTCTTTATTTTTTCTTCTTGAGAACCTATTTAGGGGATTGGTTCTTGTATTTGGTTAAGACCAAAAGCTCATGGGCATGGGGGAGAGATTTAAGAAGATTATTGGTTAGAATTAGGACAATACTCAAGGCTTGAGACGTGTGAGTAGAATAGGTGGTGATGGGTGATATTTATAGTGGAAGAGAGGGGTGTTTTCTCATTATTTTAATTCATTGGTTTATTATGTTGGCTAAAGAATACGAGTAGTTAGTGAATTATCATAAAATATGATAAAATAATAAATTATGGTTCTATATTTAGGTTCTACATCAGGATTTCATCATTTATGACTCCATAAATCATGTATTTAACATTTATCGTAAATTATCGTATTTTACTATTCACTAAAAATTCAAGTATTTCAAAAAAATACCAAAAATTAACCCTAACCATTTTTCAATGTATAGAATTAAAAAATGAACTCCATTTTTCAAAAATAATTTTCTAAAAATTAAAATATTTAATTTTAATTAAATTCATCATTTACATGGAAAATAGAGAGTTAAAAATTATATCTGATTTTGTAACGCTTCGAATTTTTTTTCTTAAAATCATAAGATATAAAAATATTAATTTATGAATAAATTTTATGAAAAATAATTTTATTTTAAATTATTAATTTAGTCATAAAATTGAAATTATATATTTATGACTTACATTAACATGAAAACTTAATTAATAATTTTTAAAATATTTATTTACTTTTACTATAACATAATCAAATCATATTGTCACTTATAAGATGTATAAATTTTATTTATACTTTAATTGGTGAGGTTAATATTCAATTTTTCAATTTACTATTAATAAGGGTCACATTACTATTCCCAAGGTCAAGTTACTATTTCATCAGTATAGGTTTCTTAACTTGTAAAAACACTTCTTATTTTATTCATTCCTCATTTATAAATATTGTACTGTGTTCTCTTATGTGTTTATTCCATATGAAATAATTATAAGAAGGGGATTTCTATAGATAAAACATTGGGTCATTACAAAAATGATGTCTATGGTATCATAATATAATACCCCTAGTGAACCATAAAAATCCTTAAAGGACTTTAAAATAGATGAAAAATGCTTTTATAAAATCATTTGAATTATTCTTTTCAAACTAGAAGAAATATCCATTTATTTTAATAACTTTTAAAACAAAAAAATGAAAAAAATGATAAAAGTATTTAACTTATCAAATCATGGAAAATTTTAATGTAAGCTCCATGATGAATAAAGGACATGACTGCTTGAAAATATGTTCATTTCGTAAAAATTTTAAAACATTATTTTTAGGCTTTTGTAAAAGGATTACAAAACAACCCATTAGGAAAACGATAAGAAAATTTCTTTAAATTTTTTGAAAATAAAGTCAAATATAGTAGATAAGTTCTTTTAAAAGAAAATTAAAATTATATGATAACTTATATAATTTTTTTAAGAACATGGATATAGAAGAGACATATTTCTAAATAAAAAAGAAAAATATATTAGGCTTTCCCTAAAAATATTATTTCAATATTTTTGAATAAAATAAATGGTGAAATATAAATAATACATGAAAACCCCCAAAAAATATTATTATAATAAAATATTTTAATTTTAAGTGATAATTAACTTGAAATACCTCGTAATGGAAATTGAAACATAAACAATCCTAATAAAATTGAGATTGTAGCATAAACCCTTATAGTTTTGGTACAATTGAATTAAAATCCCATTAAAATAGATAAACTTAAAGGTATTAGTAAATTACAATTATTATCTATAAATTTATCTTAAAAAAATTCATTTGAAGTATATACACCACATAAAAGAAATAAGGTGGTGAATATAGATTATATCTCAATGGATGGAAATTGAGATGAGGAAACCCTTACCTCAACACCTGAATTACTATGTATGCACACTAAAATCCTATATAATATTTTTATACTTATTATAAATCTATAATATAACCATATTCATACTTATATTATTATATATAATTCCCTCGTGATTTATCATTAACCATTTATTAACAATTCTTTATTAAAATCAATATTAGGGTGTCAATTGTTCTATTTTACAAGCACATTTTGGTTTTTTGATACTATATCATGAACATTGGTCAGGATTTCATAATATAAAAATTATTAATAATTTAATAATTATCATAAATCTTATTTTCACACAATTTTATAACCATCCATTTTAGGCATTGATGAAATACTAATCACATTACTTCGTGGGGTGGGTAGTTCGCACATACACACGTGTAGTGTTTTTGATTTTAAATGGATAAAAATAACTGAATTTAAACAATAATTTATATTTAAGGAGTCATAATTATTTTATAAATTCAAAATATATCCATTTAATCCATCCTTATGAAAAGTCATGTGTGGTGATAATGAACAATGAATTACATCACTTCGTGGAGGCGGTAGTTCATATGTACACACACACAACATTTTCCCTTTTACAATAGACGAGAGGGTAAGAAGAGAGATAATATTTTATCATTTTAGAATATTAATTATGTTCTAAATATAATATATATCCATTAAATCCATCTTTATTACCATCTATGTTCGGTGGTTATGAAAAACCAAACACATCGCTTCGTGAAGGCATTATTACACATGTATGAACGAGCGATGTTTTCATTTTTAGTAGGATGTAAAGGTGGTATAATGTAGTTATTATATTGACATAATAACATATAATTATACTAAATAAATAGATATTATTATATTTTTTTGGTTATAATAGATTTTATGGAGTAAAAAGAAGAAATAAACTTTAACGAATTCAGATAAGACTTATACCTCCTCCTTGGATATCTTCATTTGGGTTAAACATTAAGCCTTCAAGGATTATTCTTTTGGTTCAAAAAATACATCTAAGAAATGGGGAGGATATTCGGGAAGTGTTATTTTTAGAGAATGTAAAATATAGGGTGATCAAAGTGTGTGAATAATTGAGGAGAGGAGGTTTCCTTTTATAAGCGAGAGAAGTGAAACCCTCATAAATATTGATAAATTTAAAATATAATAATTTTATTTGTCATAGAAAGTGGATCCAATTTAGTTAAATTCAGTACATATGATATTTTAACTTATAAATCCACTCATAAAATAAAATTTATAAAATTTTTAGAGATATTTGATGCCTTATCTTTTAGTTTAACACCTTCCTTATCCCTTTTAACCTTTACTGCAGTGAAAAACATTTAACATGTTAATTATTCAGTATAATTAAAAATAAATTTAAAATTAATAAGAAATTAGAACTTGTTGATCCCAAATAAGGATTCTATTTTTTAAGATTCAATTTCCATAAGTGGTAAAAATTACTTTTAATACAAGTTAACAAAACACAATGAAAACCATTTTTTTTGAAAAATGCCTTTTAAGCATAAAATTGATTTTACAAGAAAATAAATCAAAATATTAATTATAATAGAATTATTTGTATTTTTTTAATCAAATGATAATTTTTTTAAATCAAAATCCAAACATATAGAAACCTTGTAAAAAATTTATTAAAATAAAATAACCAAAAATAGTTTTTATTGAAGTAAAAAAATTACTTAGATTTCCCAAATGTCAAAAATTGATTTCTAAGTTATGAATTATATTTTTAAATTAATTTCATCAATTATTAAATATAAATATTCTATATATATTAATATATTTTAAAAATTAAAATTCATTTTTTATCATGATAATATTATAATAATTACTGTATTTGTAAAATCATCAGTTTTCATTATTCACGAAAAAATAAATCTGTTTAGATAAATTATAAAAATTGGACATAATATAATTTTAACATGATAGAATCAAAATATAAGTTCATTTATTCAAATTAAAATTAAAAAATTCAGAAAATTTTATATTAAATGAAAATTCAAAATTTAAGGAAACCCAAATTTTTAATACTAATGAAACTTTTAATTTTAAAGTGTTTTTAACCTTATTTCATATAATTTTCCATTATATGTAAATTTTTTTTATTGAAAATACCATATTAATAAATAATTGATGTTTACCTTAAATTTTATTAAATATTACTTACATGAGTTTGGTGTTTCTTATATCACATACTATTCAACAAGATATTTACATAAAGTAATATATACTAAAATATAAAGGTTTTAAACTTGGAAATAAGGTGAGATGAATCTTGTTCACATTTTCCCTTTCCCATGGGATGAGTACTATAGTGACCTAACTCCTTTATTTCCATGTTTACTCAACTAAAAGTTTATTTTCCCTCCTTACTTAACCTATGAGGATTTAGTATTTCTTTTGATATTTGATGTATGGAGTTTGTGTTGCATTAAAATGTTATAAATGCATTAGTTTATAGAATTTTGGTGACCATTGTTAGGAGGATTTATATATAAAATATACTTAGCAATATAATTTAATTTTTTTAGAGTAATATGTGTTTTTATTCTGTTTTTTGGGATAACATATGATTTTATTATGGAATTATGTTGTTCATTTTTTCTAATATATAGATGATTTCATTATATTATTATATCTGTATAGTTGATACACCTTTTATAGGTGGTACAAGAAATTATGGGAATTATTACACACACACACACACACACAGATATATATATAGGAGGGAGGGCATGAAACTATCTTACACTTGAATGCACAACTGGCCATAATTTTAAATTTTCTTATAAGACCTATAATCTATATGTACTAATGGAATGAAATGCATGCTACATAAAAACATTCAACCAAAATCTATCCCCCACTCCCAGTGTTTTTAATCACTATGCCAACATCATATTACAATATGATGTCCATCCATCAAGTGCAGATATACTAATTTTCATGACACATTGCCTCTCTATTCCCCTATACCTCTAACTAGTATCCACTATAATTCTCACATATTTTTTTGGCATGTTTATTAGGTGAATTGACACACATTTGATTTAAAATAGGAAAATAATAACCTCTGTAAATTATATGGGTCCTAAAAATCATCGAGAACCATCAAGGTGTTCATGGTTAATGATGTTCTATTTCTAATGTTTTATCATTATTATGGGTAACAGATATTATGTGAGGGTAACAAGCATTCTAAATATTTTTAAATACCATTATAGGTGTTTGAGAAAGGATGTAAAGTGCATTATATGTTGGTATTTTCATCCCAAATAGTTTATATTCATTAAACCTTCTATATAACCTGCATTCTGAGGTATTTTATGTTGTTTCACAAATCATTGATTGTGGTTAGATAATTTTCTAGATGCAATGTTCATGGAATGTCCTATTAATATTCAAGATCATTTGAATAAAGTATTGTGGGGGAAGCACCATACCTTTATTATGATTCTTATGGACTCGTGTTGGTTTATAATAATATTCAAGGGTGTGAGAGTCAACAATATGAGCTGACTATTTTGAGATATTTTTAGTTTTAACTCATTCTCGATGATCGGGATTTTATTATGAGACAAAGTGGTTGATATTTTATGTTCCTTCCTATACTATATTTAGTAACAAGATTCCTATTTTAGAGGCACCTTTTTGGGTGGGTAAGTTTTTGAGTTTCTTTTCTCTTTTTCCAGGTGTTTTTGATACTCAAGAATGAGAATTTGATTTAGGTTTCTAATATAGAGGCCTAGATTTTACTTTTTCTTGTACTTTTTGTTTTTTAGGTGTTGGAGAAGGGCCAAGTGAGATAATAGGTAAATTATGGTATAATATTTGAGCATTGAAGCTTTTGTGGAAAAAACATCATGGTTTGGTCCCCACCATGTCCTAGTATACTTGGGTCTATCATGGTTTTATAATTCTGTATGGTTATTTGGTCATGGTTCTGGAGGATTCATGACTTGAATTTTTTTTATAAATACACGATTGTTTTCAAATCATGACATGTTTTATGAGTATTACCCAAATTTCATGTTGTGGTTAGAAGATGGAAATGTAAGATATATTTAGGATTCCATATGGAGAAGTAAAATGATCCGATTCTTCATCATATTGTAAAAATATAATCATCCAATGAGAAAAAAATGTGGTTTTGTCTCTAGGTTCATAGGAGGTGTAGGAAAATGACTATATATTATGGACCATGTCATAGTATTGTCCAAATCCATATTTTATTAAAGGAAATGACTGGAAAATATTTTTAGGGTTTAGTTCATTGAAGTACCATGGTTTTCATATCAACATTGACCTATCTAAATCATGATGTGGTTCTAGAAATCAAATCATGGTTTATCTAATCAAAATTTTTAAATATAAATTCCAGATCCTATCTTTATTTATTGAATCCATCATATTTATTGGAAGTCCTAGAAAATTTTGAAGCTTTGTGTTTGAGGTTATGGATTACCTTAGTAAATAATTGAGTCCCAAGATTCATGAGAACCAATTTTTCTTGATCTAAGATACTCTTATCCCCTTTTCTCCCCCACTTCCCTCATTTATTATATCTTAAGGTGCTATGTGGTGCATGTATGTGATAGAGGATGGATGAGATGTTTATTTCCTTCAGGATTGATTAAAGAATTATTATAGAACATAGGTGTTTAAAGGTAATGCTTTATCATTTTGTAGACATGATGATTCCAAATTCTTATATAGTTGATTTAGATTCTTTCTTTATTTTTTAATATTTTTTGTGATTAACACATGTTTTAGTTTTAATTTCTATACCGAGATGGAATAGTCTTAATTGATGAAGAAGAATGAAATAAACTCATATGTGTTATGATATTTTAGTAGTATAATTAATATATACATTTCTTATTTTTTATATGATTGTTACACTATTATAGTTTTAGTAGACACCATTGGATTTAAACTAAGAATGACATGAAAACATACTGCTTGTATTTCTTATTGGTGAGGTTTGTGGTTGTTTTTGTGGTTTTATTTGGAAAATGACATTGTTAGTGTGTTGTAGTTACATGGGATACAGATTCATGTTAAAACTAATTAATGTAATTGACTGATTGGAATTGGGATGTAGTTGTGTTAGTAATGATATGATAAAATGAATTACTAAATCAATTAATTATATTGTAAATGAATTGTAATTAACAAATTAATGAGGGTGGGGGATTATGAGGGAAGTGGTTAGTGGTTTATATAGTGTTAATTAAAAAACAAAAGTCAAATTTAGTTAATTAACTAAGAGTATTGTGTTCGGTAACCAATGATGTGTAATTGGAATTACAATATGAAATGGGAAGAAAGTTATGGTTGTTTTATGGTTTAGGTGTCAGTTTGTTGTGTGTTTAGAGGTAGTATAAATTATTGTTTTATGGAAATGATAGTGAAATGTTTAGATGGTTATTGAGGCGGTTGATATAATGTAGACCCTTAGTTGGGATTTCTTGTTATATTATATCACTACACTTTTTTTATTTCTTACACACCACAACTAAGATCTATAACTTGGCCGATTCTCATATGATGTTTTAGTTATTGAGTGAACCTCAAATAACCAGTATGTGGGTGATATTTATTGGCCTAGGTTAATGTAGTACACCTATAGGGGGGGGGGGGTAAATCAATGTTTAGAAAAACATAAACTCTCAAAAAAAATACTATCATCAGTTAGTGTGAAGGATTTTAAATGAATGTATGTGATGATGAGATATACAGTGAGAAAGAACACACATTACTCAAGAGTTTTATAAAAGGTTCACTCACCCTTTTTATCAAGTGTATAATCCTTGGTGAAAACTAGTCATGATCCCATCGTTCACGTTATTATCTTATTGTCAACAAGAACAAGGAATCAAGTAGGAAGAGGTTTATGAACTCCAAGAACAACAAAGAATAACATGCACAATGGAGAAATGGTTTTTTTACAGCATGATAGTTAGATTTGAAACATTTGTATTATAGATCCAGAAAAATTTATTCTCTATTTTAGTATGTCCCGATTCATTATGAAATTACCCTTATATATATACTCATATATTCAGAAGTCCTATTTCATTATAGACTCAATCTTTATTAGGTGGGAGTCCTTCCTTTCAAGACCGACATGTATCAAAATTTCATGTATTTATACATTACAGAGGAACTCATCTATTGTTTCATGGTTAATATTCTTACAACATGATTAACTTGAACTACCTTGATAAGAGAACACCAAGATCTCATGATTCACTGAAGAACATTCTGAATCTTGCAACTCCTTAATAAATATCTTCATAGAGAAACAACTAAAACTATGGCATGAGTTTTTTCACAATTCTAAAACTATAATTATTTTTTTACTTCATTGTATTAATATATACTTTTCTTTATATGATTAAACTAAAGAATTATTCATTCTATTGCACCCTACACGGCTCAAACTGAACTCTAACTCGTTCATAACCATGTTTTCAATATGTAAAACTTGAAAAAAACTTCAATACTATTAAAAGAATACTCTCAATAAATAATTCACAACATTATACCAATTTTGATGTTATATAAACACAACCCCAGAAGATATAATAGTGTTTCTAAGAATTCTCCAACTCTTAGCGTAAATATCAATTCTATATTGACCACATATCAATTGAGATAAACTCTTGACTATCGTTTTATCAATTAAATTAAAGAGGGATATTCAAATTCAAGAAACATAGATTTCCCTAAATCAATAAATGAACTTAAATATACTCATAAGGGATTATATATATATATATATAAATGATTGAATAATCCCTATATATCACTCTTCCTTATAGCAATATTATGGTTATATGGTAATGGTTATTTAGTTTTGGTATGAGGTAATAGATATATGGATATGGTATGAGGTTTTGGTATGTGATTGTGGTATTTAAATTTTGATTGTGGTTATGGTATGTAGTTATAAGAATGGTTGGGAGATCTAGGGAATATGTCTTTGGGATGTGAGGGTGACTACAATAGTGGTAAATGGGTACAAGGTACCTTATTTTCTTTATTTTAAGAAATAAATACACTATATTATTGTATAAGGATTTTAAGATTTGTCCTATAACCATATTGGTTTGTAGTATGAAGGGGTTGGGGAATGAGTTGGTTTTTATATATTCAATGAGGCATTACCCCACTGCTTTGTCATTAGTATGATTATTTCTTAGAAGGATTATATAGAGTATACCTGCATCCTAACCTCAATTACTATATATTGTTTTTTAAAATTTATAGGATGAAGTTAGTGAGCAGTCTGGACCATAATTTCTCATGATGTGGTGCTTTATTGGCTTTAGTGGAGTTTTTTCCTAAGGAATTGGTTATTTCAAGTATTATTATTGGCGATGTTTTATCATTGTGACATTACATATATTGTATCATATTTTTGATGTGATTTTAGGTTAACTTTATATATGTATTCATTATTTATTAGTAGTTTCTTTTAATCTACTGGGATTAAAGAGGGTAATTCCTCCCATTTTGAGTATTTTCATACCCTCGACACTAATCATCAACCTATGACCTATTAGAGTTAGGATTCAAGCATCACTCACGATCTCCCTATCGACCCAAGAGGGGTTTGTGAGGGGATGGATTGTGACTTCATTCATTCCCAAATCCTTGAATTTACCCAACGCATCACCTCAATGTTCTAACAACTTTAAATAACATAGTTAAGCAAAATCCAGTCACCCACTTGAGAGATGTTACTCCCTCATCAACTTTTATAATATATACCATGGGGGCTCGATATTATATGACATACCATGATTGATTAGACATGGTTGTAGAGAGTGTATACATTGAAAGTATTATAAATTTTATTTATTGAGTTTTTTTAAATTGATCTGACCATACAATGTATGAATCTATAAAATCCATTAATGTATTATTTTCATATATATTAATTCATCCATCCCAAATAAATCCATCAAAACATTATATATAGTTCATTCATATATTTGTATATCCAATGTATCATAATTACAAATAGAATTAATAATGATATATTTATTTCATAATTCTAGAAAACCTGAGATCCAAGCTTGTAATGTGAGAATAGGAAATTTGATCCTAACTGAGACAAAAACTAAGATCCCATTAAGGTTGAAGAGACTATGTGAAACCCTAGATATCAAGTATCATACCTTGAGTAAGAGTTATTCTAATGAATACAATATAATTAATAATTTTTTTAAAAAATTTGAATATTCTAACGTTTAATTAAATGTCTTAATTATAACATTAAATATAATACTTTACATAATATTTAATGATAATACTAAGATCTAATTTTTATTTTATATGGTTATTCATCCTAAAATAATCTCAGATACGACTATCTATGGGATAGGTAATTAATTATAGTTATGACTCATTTCATATTTTAAGTTAAATAGTTTATAAATAATAGTTAAAAAATGATCTGATGTAATTAATTAGATATTATGACCTATTTGTGTGCCTACCAAGCATTGACATATAAGGTGTGTTATCGAGATATACAAATTTTGAATTCATTTTTTTTGAAATATAATTTGCACATTATTCATCCCTAGGGGGTGATTTATCATCTCATTTTTATATAAAATACTAAGTATTCTAGTATGTATATGTCAATAGTTTTTTTAACTATTTAATGTAAATAATATTTTAATTTAAAGATATAATAAATAATTATGTTTTTATTATTTTAAACTATTATATTTTTAAAATATATGAAATACAATATGGTTTTTATAAGTTATTAATTTTTTCTCAAGATATAAGATATATTTTATAAAATATTTATTTTTAAATGAACTAGTTAAAAAAATGATTTTATGAAAAAATAAAATACATTATCTTTTAAAAATAAATCATATTTTATCATGAATAATGATTTTTTAAATCTACAAAAAATATCTATTAGTGGATAAATTTTTCATATAAAAATTTGTTTTTATAACTTAAAATAATCTGAGATTTTTTAAAATATAATTTTTAAAAATATAGGTAAAAATATTATATTTTATCATTCATTTAAAAACTACTTTCTTAATATATAATTTTTTATAAAGGTATACAAAATATATATTTTCAATTGATATTCCATTGCTTATTTTTTTTATAAAATTAGTTTATAAATGAATAAATTTTTTCTATTTTGTTCAATCACTGATAAATATTTTTAAGTGGTTATAATTATCAGTAAGAAATTATTTTAGCAAAATTTGCTGATAATATTTTTATGAATGTTTTTATTGGAAGTTTTACTGAAAATTATATAGAAAAAGAAGGTAAATTTTTTTATTTGAAATAATTTAATAAAAAATTTCATTTAAAAATTGAAATGAGAATTTCCACTTATATTCTCCAATGAAATTTTACAATTCCAATGTAATTTTGTAGTGAAATTTTATAATGGATTTTTTTCTTGGTATTTTTTCAATATGAGTTTTTGTACGTAGAATTATTTAATACCATTTTTAGTAAAATTTTCCAATTATATTTAATAGCAATTTTTTTATTTTTCAATTTCACTATTTTTTTGGTGAAATGTCTTACTAAAATATTCTAATGGGTAATTTCTATATTTATTTATAGCTAAAATTTACAATGGGATATTACAATGAAAATTTCCTTTGAAATATTTCATTGGGAAATTATAATGAACAATGTCACTAAAAAAATTGAATGAATTTTATCATTTAAATTGTTTACTTTAAAATTAATTAGAATGTTTGATTATAATTTCCTATTGTAAGTTTCCCACTAAAATAACTTATTAAAATATTATAGTGTAATTTACCATTGTAACCTTTAATTTTATAATTTAATTAGAAAATTCCACTAGTAAATCCCATAAAAATATCCAAGGGTAATTTTCCGTTAAAATATTCATTGATATTTTTTAATGTAAATATTCCTATGGATATTTTATGCGAAAAATTCCACTTCAAAATTATTTTAGATTTTTGAAGTGTAATTATCTATTGAAATATTAAACTAGAATTTTCCAATGAAATATTCTAGTGTAGTTTTACTAGAAATATTTGATGGAATATTTTAGTGAAATTTTCCATTGAAACATTCCAATGGAATATTCTATTGATGTTTTCTACTGGAATTTTCCACTGGAATTCTATGATGGAATTTTCATGTGAAATTTTCCACTGTGAGTGAATATTTAAACTATAAATTTCCAGTGAAAAATTTCACTAGAATTTTCTAGTTTATTTTTTTATAAAAAATATAATGGAAGTCAAACCCAGAAGTTTCTATTATAACTTTTCATTGTCCATTTACTATATAAGTTTCCATTGAAAGTTTTCCAATGAAACATTCCATTGTAATTTTCTAGTGTAAATATTATAATTTCAATGGATTTTTTCATTAGAATTTTCTAATATTTTTTTCCACAATAATATTCCATTTCAAATTTTGAGTGAAAATTTTCATTTCAATTTAATAGTGTAATTTTACACTTGAATCATATAGTAAAATTTTCATTGGAAATTTCTACTTGATTTCCCACTTGAAAGTTTCAGTGGATTTTTTCACTTGAATTTTCTAGTTGAATTTTCGAGTTGAATTTTCTAGTGAAATTTTCAATTGTATTTTTTATATAATATTCAAGTGTATTTTGAAATGGATTTTCCATTATAATTTTATAATGGAACCTTATAGTAGTATTTTATACTATAATTTTTTATTAGAATTTTTAAATGGTTTTTTTAATGGTTTTTTTAATACAGAAAATGAAATTTTACTAATATGTGTGAAATAATAGAGGCTTAGATTTGGGGTATAACATGGGGGATTATAAGTGTGTATCCTTAGATAATCATTTTTATATTCATTGGGAAGGGAACTTGTATATGATATTTATTAAAGGGGGTAACCCAGGAAACCTTTTAAGGCTAATAGATCCACTACCATGTTGCCCTCGTACAAGGTGTATAGTCACATAATGACTAATGAGTTAATTTATTTCACTGAAATGATACCGAATGGACCAGTTGATGGGAGTATGTACATACAAAAACTTGACAAGAAGTTTCAAATCAGATTCCCCCATAGAGAGCGAGATGTAGTGAAGTCTATACATAAGAATATTTCTATGAAAGGATCATGCTTTAACTATGAGTGAATAATCTTTGTCAAATAAAGGATTGGAATCCATCACCACCGAGCCCCGAGCATCATGAATGGGGAAAACCCTCCCATTATCTATCAAGTTCAATCACCCTATGTATTAAGCTTCTACCCTGTAATATTCAGATTTTCACTACACTAACTCTTCCCTAATAGTTTGAGGATTAGATGTGTGGGGGAGAAGGGAAGCCAAATCTGATTCATAGCCATTGCACAAACAAATCAAATCTAAAATCACGAGGAGAACTTTGGTCATCATGTGGCTGGTGCTGATTTGAAAATAAATATTCCTAGCCTCATTCATCACTTATCAGATAACCCATGATCTAGCCATAAAATCTATAATTTAAGCCCTCCCCTTACTAGAGAAAGTATCAATATTATGGAACTAGGATATGAGAATTCAATCCCTTAAAAAAATGGTTGATGGAGATCCACATATTTCATCCTAAAAATTCCATAAGAACCACACCCAATAACCCTAAAGAAATAGATGATTAATGGTATCCACACTAGGATTGATAAAACATTTTCATTTAATACCAATACCTCTATGTTGTATCATATTATTCGTGGCAATTTACGATATAAGGGGTTTTTATTTTTATTTTTTAAATTTATTAGTGCAGGTTTCTTATATTTAGGGAACTAGGGCAGTTTAACACCAATTGATCTGGCATTTTATGGTTTCTCCAAAAAATGACAGATCAATTGGCATTTTGGATTGAAAATCCCTAAAGTGCCTAATCATTTGGTGCTTTTAGGGGTCCTATTTTCCCAATTCCACCCCACTAAATTCATATATTAATATTAAATATAATTATAAATATATTTTAATAATTATATAATTATAAATATAAAAATATTTATATATTTATAAAAATTTATTTATAAATATAGATTTATAATTATAATTATTATATATATATAAATTTGTATAAATAAATTCATATTAAAAAAAACATTTTTTTAAATACATATATATATAATTATTTATATATATATAATTATTTTTAGCTATAATTGTAACTAAATATTTATATAATTTTTTTATTTGTAAATATTTTTTTATTATTTATTATATGTTTAGAAATATTTTAAATTTATTTATAAATAAATATATATTTATAAATATATAAATATAGATTTATAATTATGGATTTATAATTATATTATTAAAAAATATGTTTATAAATATAATTAAAAATAAAAATAAAAATATTTATAATTATATAATTATTAAAATATATTTATATAAACATTTAAATATAATATAAGTTATTTATAAAAATATTTATATAAATATATATAGAATTATAAATAAATATAATTATAAATATATTAATAAATAAATTTATAATTATATAAATATTACAATATATTATAATAATATAGTTATAAAAATATATGTTTATATGAATTTAAAATATATTTATAATTATATAATTTTAAATATAATATATTTATATATATATATATATTTAAAATATATTATACGTTATATATAAATTTATTTATATAATATATATTTAAAATTATAAATAAATATAATTATAAATATATATATACGCATAATTATATATATATATACATAATTATAAATATGGATACATTTAAAGTAAATTTATAGTTATATAATTATAAATATAATATATTTATATATACATTTAGATATATATTTATAACTATATAAATATAAATGAATAAGAATTATATAATTATTAATATATTTTATTATTTATATAATTATAAATACATTTTAAATGTATGTATAAATATATTTTAATAATTATATAATTATAATTATAATTATATTTATTTATAATTATATTTATAAATAAATTTAAAATATTTTTAAACATATAATAAATAATAAATATATATTTATAAGAATATATTTATTTATATAAATATTTTTTTACAATTATAGATAAATACAATTATAAATATATTAAAATTTATAAATTAATAAATTTATAAATATGAATTTATATATATATATATATTGCAAGATAGATTTGTCATGGATTTGGTAACCAAAATCCATGACTACGTGAAATTTTATTAAAATGTAAAGTCAAGCATACACACACATCATGGACCATAGACCCATATCTATGAAAGAACTGAAAGCCAACAACATAAAGGTCTAGAAGCACAAAATACAAATCCCAAACGACCATGATGTACAACTGCTGACCATGAAGATCCTGCGCACCTAACCGTATGATGCAACAAATCGACATTACACCACCTGAAGATATCAAAAAAATGAAGTGCATCACCTGAGGATATCGTCGTGTAGCATTATCACTCTCGCAATCATGCTCATCCAAAATGCCCAATGTCGGAGATGCCAATTTGTGCATCACCAGTGGGAAATTTCACCATCGGTCTCTCATACCAGAGACAGCTAATGGCGCCCAAAAACTTCACACTATCAGCGTCCCATACAATTTATAGTCGTCTGCAACCATCAAAGAAACCCACATCCCGAAGTTATCAATTTGTTGGCATAATCCATGCCCTGAAAACAAGATTAACCTAGTCTATGCTGACACATTATTCCACTTCCATCTCCCACATGGTTGATCGATGACCCGCCGATGCTTGCATGGAACAGATCAAATCCCCTCCTGAATCCCAACACTGATTGGGATCCCAACACCTTCGCACACGGAAGCACATCCTGATGGAAGCGCATCCCAGGTTTCCTCCATCCCAAGGTTACATCATCGCCATCTACAGCCATCTCCCAACCAAAAGTCACCACAGATCCGTGGTCACCTGAACCCGAAAGGAATCCACTGCCTGGATCCCAGGTCTGCCATGCCGTAGAACACTGCCCTCACCAGCCTCTATTGTCGGCCTGCATCCCTCGCCGACCTCCATCAACCCATCCAAGATCATTTCCATCAGACATCAGGTGCAAAATACCAGTGAGCAGCCATTTCCAAACTGATCCTCGTTGGCCCTTCCCTACTAAGACCAACATCACCCATCACATCTAAGGAACATGCTCTATCGGCCCACGCAAGTCGTCGCCACCATTCATAGCCCTCATTCCCTCATCACACCCCAGATATGAAAATATATCACTGGGGATTTTATCCTTTTCCACCTCAAATCTACCATGAGAAGCAATACGAGTAAAATATTTTCAAGCTGCAATCATTTGAAAGTGGCTGACAATTTCACCATCTCTACTTTGAGAGATCGGTGCTCGGATCTGACTACAAACTTTAAGAGAGAGAATCTCTCCATCCTTGAGAGAGACTCTTCCCATCCTCTAATTATCTATATAGATAATTACTAAAGATAATTATAAATGTATATTTATATAGTTCTAAATTTTTATTTATTAATAAATTTGAAATATTTTTAAACACATAATAAATTGTTAATAACAACATTATTATTAAAAAGTATATTGTATATATTTCTATTTTAATAAAGAAAATTTTAAAATATATAAGTATAAATATTTATAATAAACATATCATTACTATCATAAATAAATTGGTATTAATATATGTAATAAATATTTATAATTATAAATATTTATAATAATTATATAATATACTTACATTTACAAATATATTATAATAAATATATCATTACAGTAATAAATATTTATAATTAATATATAATTGCTATAATAAATGATCCTTATCAATATGATTATCATGATGGAGGAATGGGTGCGTATTGGTCCTGCGTCTCTTTATGATTACGATGCGCCTGAGCATCCATGGAGTGTGAATATCTACACATATATTCCGAATCACATTTCATATTAATTTCATTTGTTTTCTACAAGCAAGGCCAGGGAATAAGAGGAACTAGAGGGATTTTCATCTTTTTATGGATTCATAGGAGGTTTGTTCGTCTTTCTCAATAATAGGGTTTCTCACCAAATATCTTAGAAGAGGACCACTGCCCATGTTTTGGCATCCGATGGAGAAATATCTGAAAGGATTAATTTATGTAGCCACTCTTTCATTTCACGTATTTTTCTATCAAATGGGATGAAACTACAGAAATTTATAGGTTTCATTGAGCATTTAACTGATATTTGGGGGATTTCATATTTTAAATCGTTTCTCTTTGGCACAGTTTTTTCCATATAATTTTTCCATCTACGAAGTTGAAAGGTAGGGCTTAGAGCTTAGGTACTATTAATTTGAGACCAGGTATTCTTTGTATTCATCAATAGAGTTTAAATTTTAAGTTTAATGAGTTTAGATACACTTGTTCATAATTCTTGGTTAAAATCCATATCCTTAACTGGGTATTATGGAATCTGGAAATCCTATATGATATTGCCTCTCCAATAGGTTGACCTATCAGGATGGATTCTAACACTGAACACGTTATCTTTGGGAACTATGACAGGGTCCACATTGAAGAAGATCTTAGCTCAACCTTGATTGATAAGGTAGTTCTACCAACTCCTTAGGAAAAAATAAACCTCACAATTGGGTTTGAAATGATTCCTTTGTATTGTAAAATTTGTCCAATGATAGGGAAATCTAAAGAAAATTATAATCGGAGCCTTATTTTTTTCCAAATGTCATCTAAGATATCATGAAATCCTACAATGTCATAGGGGGATAAAAATGTGAGCTCCCAATTTCACATTCAATCTTCGGGTGATAATGCTTTACTTACTGTCACTAAGAATCTGGAGATCGCTCATGTTCAGATTTTTAGGGACATTGATAACTCTATGCAAGGAAATAAAGTGTTAGATTTATGTTGTATTCCGACTAATGTATGCTTAAATGATGCTGCTTGGTGGAATCTCCTACTCATCTTGATAGATCCAGGGAGAAGTGGGAGAATTTTGCAAATGGTGAACCTTCGACTATTGGAGGCTTACCCTTCAAAGATGAACTACTTGTTGATATTAGGTGGAGTATGAAGACATGGTCTTAGTGGATAGTCAAGAGGACATGTAATATGTAGTTAAAGACAATGTTAATTTCAACTTATGGCAAGAAGGGAAAATGAATTATAAAAACTGTAATGGTAAGAATAAGTTTGATGTTTATTTCAAGAAAAAAAAGTCTAATGCTCAAGAGAAAATTAAGTCTTCTCATGTTTTTATTAATGAGAAATTCATTGATACACATGGATTTTCATGCTCTCTTAGTAAGGTGATGGATTTTATAAACAAGGTAGTGGATGTGGCCTCCCATGAACTAGCTGTCCTAGCGGCAATGAGTTAGTCTCTTCCACCAGCGGATCTATATCTGATTTAGATCCCACCTACAATAAGGTGGAAACCAAAGTTGATACTAATGTTTTTGATGGAGTGGTAAGGGATAGAGATCACACTCCATTTCAAATATCTTAGGGATCTGGCATGGACTTTCTCCCTTCCCAAGACAAGATAGAAGGGGTGACAGGGGATAGGGATGGGTCCCCTTTTGGGGATTTTCAAACTCCTAGTAACCAAGTTTTTGGTTTGTTAAAATCTCCAGATTCTAGCCTTGTTGTTTTTCCTCTTAATAGTAAATTGTCTGGTTTAGAAATTCTTGTGAAGGTCAAACTATTGCAGAAGGTTCTTACTCACAACTCTTTTGATCTTATTGCTATAGGAGGTAGTGAAGAAGAAATACCAAGCAAGGATATAGTAACAAGCACTATAGGTGAAGAAAGACATAACAATAATGTATTAACAGGCACCTGAGGTGAATATATCACAGGTACTGACGATGCTAGATTATTAAATGATGGAGGTGGTCCGTTGTTTTAGACCAAGACATGGTGGATAGGCCGACATCCTCATGGTCGGAATGGTAGCGTCTCATACCATAGTATGAGTACTTGCTCTCGAGCTACTTAGTTTGTTTTTTTATTCTTCTAGTTTTATATGTTCCTCCATGTACTTTGTTCATTGTTTTTTTATCTTTCAATTAAGGGGCACTGCGCCTCACCTTTAAAAAAAATATAATTACTATAATAAATATTTATTTATATAGTTTTAAATAAACCTTATTTAATCTATAAATTATTATTATAAATATTTATAATAAATATATAATTACTATAATAAATATTTTTAAATATAATAAATATATAATTATAATTCTTTAAATATAATTATAATTATATAAATATTGATATATATATATACATATATAATCCTAATTAAATTTATTTATTTATATATAATTATAGATCTAAATTTATAAATATATATTTATATACTCATAAATAAAACTTATTTAATATATATATATATTGTAAATATTTTTTTATAAATAAATTTGAAATATTTTTAAACATATAAAAAATTATTAATAACAACATTATTAAAAAAACTATTTTTTGATATTACTAATTTAATTATTATTTTTAAATATATATGTATAAATATGTATAATAAATATATCATTACTATCATAAATATTTATAATAAACATATCATTTTAAATATTTATAATAAATATATAAATATAAATATTTATAAATATATATTTTTATTATAAGTATTCATAATAAATATAAAATTATAAATATTTAAATAAATATATAATTATAAATATTTATAATAAATAAATATAATTATATTTACAAATATATTTATATAGTTATAGATGTTTATAAATATTTATTATAGTAATTATATATTCATTATAAATATTTATACTTATATAGTCAAATAGGTTTAGGATCCAAGAAAAGCCCATCCCTATCAAATTAATACAAATTAGAAAAAGTGGAAAAATAAGGGGGCTTACAATCATGAGAATGAAACACACCACATGCATCCATATCAACAAGATTAGAGCATATGTCTACAGTAATAAAGGACCATCTCAAGGTGACCACCATAATTACACTCTTGAGGAGAGCATCAACAGCCTGGTGGTCCTCCCTGTAAGCGTGAATGACATCCATCATAATATGATCAAGAGTATGGAGACATGAAATCCATGATGAAAGTATTTTCCATGGAACATTTTGGGACCATGTATTCAAAATTTCCACCTATGTGGTAGAGTTAGATTCCACCCAGATATATCTCCATTCATATTGAATAACATATTTGATGGCTTTGATCATCACCCAAAGTTTAGCTTTAACTGTAGATCCAATGCCAATATAGTGATAAAAGAAGCCTTTAATGATATACCAATGGGTGCGGAAGATACCACCATGGCCCAAAGGTCCAAGTGCACCTAAGGGAGCCCCATCCACATTCAATTTTATCCATGGGAAGATGGGTGGGATCCATTTAATCGATTTCAACACCATGAGCTTCTTGACCATTCCAGGAACAGATAAAGATTTCATAATAATCAAGTCAGAAAGAGTATTATTCATGGAATATGTTTGGATTTTAGAGGCTGTTAAAACCTCACTATATTTCACATTTAGAATAGCCTTCAAGGTTAGAATGTGGTTTTCAAAGGAAACCCTATTTTGTGACTTCCAAATGAAAGCATATGTAGCAGCCACAATAGAAATCAGGAGTGCAAGGATATGATCACAATGACCAGCACTGGTGATTAAGTTCATAAGTCCATCCATGCTATCAAGAGTTAAAGAAGCACTAAACATATCTTGCAGATGATACCAGTTGTGACAAGAGAAAATGTGGGAGAAGAACAAGAGTCATGAGGTTTCATAATCCCGCATACACAAGTAGCAGACAAAGGTAAGGTGGATCCCAGTCTTCTGTAGCAAATTTTTCACAGGTAAGCGGCACTTCCAGGCCCTCCACAATAAAAGGTAATGTGAGGGAGGGATGAAAGTCTTGTTTAAGGCTTATAACCACACAGGGTTAGGGTTAGAGCCATCACACATGTACCTATAATACTCCATGGAGGCAAAATTACCACTGGAATTTGGAGTCCAATCCAGGATGACATATTCATTGAAGCTGTATCGCAGGACCTCCAATCTGATTGGAGTGGGAAAAAAACTTGTATATAATCATTTTGAGAAATGTTAGCAATGGATACGGTATCCATGTGAGTAGAAACTTCCATTATTTCATTTAAGGGTCTATCCATCCATATAGCGGTCCACAGATTAAGATTAGATTTCTGATAAACTAGACAAGTTGAACATTGCATAATGTCATGGTATGCTAGTTTAATTGTAGGCCAGATGGAGTAAGAGACATACATGTAGTACCCAATGTGAATCTTAGATGGAAATCTATGGGACATAAACTCCATCAACACATCATTGGTAGTCAACAAATTCCATGTGAACTTACTGATAATGGAATCATTAAAGAGTTTTAGATCCTTGATTCCCATACCCCCAAAATTAGTGGGCTTGATGCATTCTTTCCAGTAAATAGTGATGTGTTTATTTTCATAAATAGACCTAGTCCAAATAATGTTCCAGATCAACACCTAAAGTTTATTAATGAGAGTGCGGGGAAAATTTTGCCTATTATCAGTAGTTATAGCCTTGTTCTACACATGGTTTATGGGGAAGTTTTACAAGGAAGGTAAAATATTAAAATAAACTTCTTTCACCCATAGATCTCATCCATGAAGTTAACACATGATATTATGAAAATAAAACGTTCAAAAAAGATCTAAATATAGAATGAGTAAAAATACATTGATCTGACTCATGGAATTTACAGATATAGATAAACATGTCTTTATTCTCTTTATCAATCACTATATAAAGAATCCTAGGGCACATTATCACTTAACAGAAGGCCATACGAGTGTAAATGTACCATGGTATGATGGGAATATTCCTAGACTAATTATCACCATAGAATTGGATATTACCACTATAACGACCCAAACTTTACATACATTTTTAATAATTCAAAATTGAAGCACACTTATTACAACATATAACAAAACCATGAAAGGACCGTATAGGTATAGTGTCTTTAGAAACTGGGAAACATAAACAATTGGTTCATAAATCATCTACATTGTCTCCCATTTATTTCATCATATCTAGAGTCCCTTTTGGAATATCCTACTTAATAACCTTCTTCCTGACCTGGGGAAAGAAAAAATTCAAAAGGGTGAGCTCAAATGCTCAGTAAGGGTAAACAAAATAAATATCAATCACATCATATTCATAAGAACATAACATTTTGGAATTCTTAACCTGAAAAAGAGATCATAATTTCATAATATGGGATAAATCATAGTAGTGAAATGTAATCCCAATAATCATAACTTAAAACATGAAAATTTGTGGCATACACACATAATCATAGAGAATCATTTCTTAGTAGTCAAGGCTCACTTCCAAGACTATCTTAGCGGACAAAGTCTATTTCTGAACCGAGTTCACTCCTCGTTTCAGTCCTGTTTCACTGAACCAGTTTAACCTACTGTTCCAGCCATGTCTATCTCATAAGATATAAATCTTTACCCAATGCATTTGTGGGAGATATAGGTCCCACCCATCTCATAGTGAACCCATTCTTATGTGTGCCACAAAATCATAAATCATACATCATAGCATAACCCATGCAATAAAAATGGGATTCTTAAACATCATTCCATCATAACATAATCCATATAAGATAAAAGGACATCATAAAATTAATTTAATCATAAAACAATCAAATCAATGTATAAATAGGGATATAAACAGAACCCTATTTTATCTTATATGGAAAATAATTTTGATAAAACGCTTGAACTCCATTCTTGAGGAAAATATCCTTTCTACTTCAAAAACATTTTTCCTTTAAAATGTCATACAATTTTAAACTAAAATAAGTTGATTAAAAATAAACTTTAAAACTTTCAAAGTAATCTTCATGGAAATAATGTTCTAAAATTCCATTCAGGCCATATAAGTTAAAAAAACATTCTTCTCATACTTTGGCCGAAAAAGTCAAAAAGTACCTCGTACGAAAAACGAAAAAAGATTCCATTCATATATTTTACTAAAAACTCACTGAAGGGTAAAATTTGATTTAAACAATTGTCGGAGAATATAAATAATATTACATATTGAGGAAACATGGATGTGGATGATACAATACACCCCAGTAAATACCAAAGTATAAACAATCTCGGATAAAAATGAGATTGTGAGATTTTCCCTTACCTTAGGTCTGATTTGCTTCGTAAGTGTCCGAAACTCCTGTATAATGATTTAAATAATGTCATTGACTTATTCCAGAATCATACTCATTGTTATGATATCATATACGGTCATATTCTTAGCTTCTTATTAGTAATATTTCATTGCTACTTGTTATTCGGGTGTTTATTACTTTTTGTTCTTATGCGTGTTTTGTCAAATAAATTCTTATTATTATCTTTAGGTTATAGGTAACTCATATCCATAATGGTATTAGTGTAATATATATCATATTTATTCATTCAATTCATTTATATAATCATTATGTAATGAAGATCATGTAGAACGAGTCACATCACATCGTGGAGACGGTAGGTCGTACGTACGCACGAGCGATGATATCGTTCCCATGATCATGAAATTGTATTGAAGTGTATGTATACTATTTAAGAATCAATATAACTTTACAATAATAATATATAGTTATTCTCTACACCATTATACCCATCCAAGTAAGGTGGTTCTGGAAAATAGATTACACCATGGCGTAGAGACGGTATTCCGTACGTACACACGCGTGGTGATTTCGTTTTCCATAGGATGGATAGATGGTGAAATTGGGTTGTTTCATACTTATAATAACATATCAGTATATGAGTGATACTTATGTTATTACTTCATAATGAAACAACTAAAGAAGAAGAAGTAGAAGAAGAAATAAAGTTGAAAGAATCGGTAACGAACATTACCTCTTCTTTGAAGCACCTCTTCTTAACCTCCTCTTAGGGCACTAAAGATGGTCTTTTAAGAATACCAGGACCTCTATAATGTTTATAGGTAATTGGAGAAGATAAATTGGCATGGTTTGGATGATCTTGAAGCCTCAAAGTGGTGTGAGGAAGAGAGGGAGGAGGTGCCCTTTTATAAGGGAGGAGATGGGCACCTTTGGAAAAACTAAAAATATTATTTTATTATAAAGGAATATTCGGTTTTTAATGGCTCCAAATTGATTTATTTCGAATCTAAGGTGGGTATGGGTCTAAATACTTTCAAAAAACGGGTTTTAGGAAAGTTTAGTTCATTATATTAACCTTATCTTTTAGTTTTAACTCTTAGTTAATTAGATTGACATTTACCATGTCACTTTGTATTTTTATATTATATAGTTAATAAACATACCATATACATCCAACAGACCCCCAAGTGGTCCATTAATGATAAAAATATCATGATATAAGTATATTGGCCGAAACGTAGATTTTTAGGAATATAATAACAATTAATAATATAATATATTTTTTAAAAACTATTTTATGTCAATTTTGACACTATTTGGTAATTGATTTTTGTGAAAATCATAACAGCATGATTAGTTCTAAAAAAGTTAATTAAATAAATAATAATATGTCATATTAACCTAAAAAATTAGTGGAATTCATAAAAAGTCTAAAATTACATTTATTTGAGTATTTATAACATCAATTATGTTAATATTTCATTAATAAGATAATTACTGCATCATCATTGTGTCATAAATAAATTAGATTATTTAATGTATAAAAATTATAAATAAAATACCATTATGTAGAAAATCTTTTTATATTTATAATGAATATTTATAGTCGAATTTATCTTATGTATAACCCTATATTAAAAATGTTTTAGTTATTAAACTTTGATTTTAACTATTTTAACTCTTCTTTAAATAAAATAATATTAAATGTCCTAATCTAATCCAAATGGACCTAAATGGTCATATTTTATTCCTAAGGTTGTTTTTGGTCAAATTACACTTATCAAATATAATTAGGACATGTGTTAGGGTAATAATAATATCATTTTTACCCTTAATTACCCTATTTACTTTTAACCGTGGTAAAAAAAAGTACAAAGTTACTATTCACCAAAAATTATTTTCATCTCATTGAACCACATTTGAGTCCTTGATATTAACCATGTCTCTCAGATTTTCTAAATTCCACTCACAGAAGTGGTAAAATTAAGTTTTATGTGAATTTGAAAATTCTCCTAGGAGGTGGGTAAAAGACGGTGAAAAGTTCAATAAAATTTTTATATATCTAAAATTATTATAATATGACTCCAATGAATTACTTTGAACTTATATAGGTATTATGTATAAATTTTTACCTAAAATTAATTTAAATAAAATAAATATTTATTTAAATAAAAGGTCGGTTTTTAAATAGTAACCCAGTGTTTTCACTATTCATCAAAAATTGAAATTTTTCAGAAAAATACCAAAATTTCACCCTAGGCTAATTTCGATATTCTGAATCCAAAAATGAAGTCCATTTGGAAAGATAAAATTTATAAAATTTCAAAAAGTGGGTATTACTATTCATAACGGCTAGTTTTAATAATATTTTAATAGCATATCGTTGTTTAGTGAAACTCGGTATTACGTACAACGCAAGCTATCGAGGAAGACCGCGATTGCGTGTAAAGCAAGCCAAGCTAGTGTTGTGTGTAGTGAAAGATTCCTTTGATGATTTATATAACATAAAAACAAAATATTTCTCATAAAAATCTCGGGTGTTACATTCTACCCCGCTTAAAATGAATTTCGACCTCGAAATTCGTCACTTCGTAACAAACAGATGAGGATACCTCTCCCTCATCATATCCTCAAGCTCCCATATAGCTTATTCTAATTGGTGGTTCCTCCATAAAACTTTCACCAAGCGAGTGGCCTTGTTCTGTAGGACTTTTTCACTGCGATCCAGAATCTCTATCGACTGTTCTTCATAAGAAAGATCTTGCTCCAGTGGTACAACTTCTGAGCTGAGTACATGTGAAGGATCGAGTATGTACTTTCTCAGGAGAGATACATGGAACACATCATGAACTTGAGAGAGATTCGGTGGAAGCGCCAATCGGTAAGCTACCTTCCCAACACGATCCAGTATTTCAAAAGGACCGATATACTTAGGGCTCAGCTTTCCCTTCTTTCCAAATATCATTACTCTCTTCCAAGGAGATATTCGTAAGAACACTTTATCACCCACTTCAAAATCTAGGTATTTTCTTCGGTTGTCAGCATAACGTTTTTTTCGACTCTAATCTGCTCTTATGTGTTGTTGAATAGATCGGACCTTTTCTGCCATCTCATCAACAAGATTAGGTCCTAATAGCTTTCTTTCCCCAACTTCATCCCAACAAGTTGGAGTGATGCATTTCTTTACATAGAGAGCTTTATAAGGAGCCATCTGAATACTGGAGTGAAAGCTATTATTATAAGAAAATTCCACCAAAGGTAGGTTTTGATCCCAACCACCTTTGAAATTCATAGAGCAAGCTCTCAACATATCTTCTAGAGTTTGAATTGTCCTCTCAGACCGACTGTCTGTCTGAGGATGATAAGTAGTCCTGAAACTCAACTCTGTATCCAGAGTATGCTGAAGACTTCACCAAAACTTTGAGGTAAACCTTGGATCCCGATCAGATATAATGGAAAGTGGTACTCCATGCAATCTTACCACTTCCTTCACATATATCCTGGCAAGCTGATCTAGAGAGAAATCCTCTCTAATAGCAATGAAGTGTGCTGACTTTGTAAGGCGATCAACTATGACCCATATAACATTATTTTCTTTGGATGTTTTAGGAAGTCTGGTGACAAAGTCCATAGTGATGTTTTCCCATTTCCATTCGGGTATGGGTAATGGTTGTAACATCCCCTTAGACTTCTGTCTCTCATCTTTAACTTGATGACAAACCAAGCATCGAGATACATATTCAGCAACATCTCTTTTCATGCCATCTCACTAGAAGTACTCTTTCATGTCCCTATACATCTTCGTGCTTCCAGGATGAATAGAGAATGAAGAACTATAAGCCTCATCCAACAACTCCTTCTCTAATTCTGGG
Source organism: Viscum album (assembly GCA_963277665.1). NCBI lineage: Eukaryota > Viridiplantae > Streptophyta > Magnoliopsida > Santalales > Viscaceae > Viscum > Viscum album. The sequence continues at coordinate 549,307,817 of OY728134.1, forward strand.
ATGGGAGGAACACAAACCCGATTCCTGAACTTTATTATCCCATCACAATAAAGTTTGAATTCAGAAACATTTCTCACCTTCTTTTGTAACTCTACATCTTCTTTCTATGCCTCTTTAATCTTTACATGTATAGATGGTTGAACATTCATTTGAGAAAGATACAATTTTTCCACTTCCATTATAATTCCAAGATCCATCCTTTGTAAATCCATAAATATTGGATCTTTTGTGATCCTCATCATGGATAAGCTAGCATGGTCTTGTCGACTTAATGCATCTTCCACCTTGTTTGCTTTCCCAGGGTGGTAATGAATTGAGCAGTCATAATCCTTAATCAGCTCCAACCATCTTCTTTGGCGCATATTCAGCTCCTTTTGTGTGAAAATATACTTTAAACTTTTATGACCAGTATAAATATCACACCTTTCTCCATAAAGATAATGCCTCCAAATCTTTAATGCAAAGATTACTGCAGCTAACTCCAAATCATGAGTTGGGTAATTTTTCTCATGGATTTTCAACTGTTGTGAGGCATAAGCTATCACCATATCGTTTTGCATGAGAACACACCCCAATCCCTTCTTGGATTCACCACTGTAGATCACAAACCTTTCTCCACTACAAGGCAGTGTGAGCACAGGTGCACTGGATAACCTTCTTTTTAACTCCTAAAAATTCTCTTCACATTCCTCTGTCCAAACAAACTTAACTCCTTTCCAAGTCAATTTGGTGAGTGGTTTAGATAATCATGAAAAATCTTTCACAAAACGTCAATAATATCTAGACAAACCAAGAAAACTTCAGATCTCAGTTACTGTTGTTGGTCTCGACCATCTTTCGATAACCTCTATTTTTGCTGGATCCAAAGATATCCCCTCTTTTGAGATTATGTGACCCAAAAATGCAACTTTTTGAAGCCAAAATCCACACTTGGTAAATTTGGCATAAAGCTTCTCCTTTCTCAGGGTCTTTAATACAATTCTCAAGTGATCTTCATGTTCTTCCTTGCTCTTTGAATAGACAAGAATATCGTCTATAAAGACTACCAAAAACTGATCAAGATAGTCTCTAAAGACTCTATTCATCATATCCATGAAGATATCAGGGGAATTAGTAAGACCAAATGGAATTACTATAAATTCATAGTGTCCATACCTTGTACGGAAAGTCATCTTTGGTATATCCTCCCTTTTGAACCTTAATTGATGATACCCTGAACGAAGATCAATCTTGGAAAAGTATTGAGCTCTGCGTAGTTGGTCAAATAAGTCATCAATGTATGGGAGAGGATATTTTTTCTTGATTGTGATCTTGTTAAGTTCTTGATAATCAATGTAGAGTCTCATTGATCCATCTTTCTTCTTAACAAACAGAATAGGTGCTCCCCAAGGTGACACACAAGGGCATATGAATCCTTTATCAAGATTCTATTGGAGTTGCTTCTTCAATTCCTGCAACTCAATTGGGGCCATTCTATAAGGTGTCTTTGAAATAGGTAAAGCACCCGGTACGAGTTCTATTGAAAACTCAACTTCACGATTTGGTGGAAGACCAGACAATTCCTCCAGAAAGACATCATCAAACTCCCGTAAAATGGGAATATTCTTAATCGTGAGTTTCTCTCCAACCATTTGAGATAAATAACCTTCATTTAGTGGAATCAAGACCCATAAGATGGAAGAAATTTCCACTGGAAGGTTATGTTCATCCTTGCATCGATAGACGATCATAGATTGATATGGAATATGAAATGTGACTTCCCTTCTTTGGAAATTGATATGAGCTCTATATAAATAAATCCAATCCATTCCAAGAATCACATCAAATTCCACTATAGGAAGGATCACAAGATTTTCAGGAAGCACTTTCCCACAAACTTCAATCAGAGAAGAATTATAAACTTTTGATGCGACTATTGTGCCATTAGGAGTTGTCATAGCTAACTCAACATCTAATTGTTGAGGTAATACAACGATACCCTTAGAAAATTATTCAAAAATAAAAGAGTGGGTGGATCCAGAATCAAATAAAACATTTGCTACTTTAGAGTGGATGGTAAGTTTACCTTTCACCACTTCGTTGTCATACTCCACATTGCTGATAGAAATTGCATGTGACTTTCCTTTGTCTTTAGCCTTAAGAGTTTGTTGACGTTGATCATCATCAATAACCCTTGGATTAGGGAATTTATTAGCATAATTCCCCATTTCCTTGCACTTGTAACATTGAAGTGTAGGAGGTGCACTCTGTGTAGTCTTTTCTTTATTCGCATCACTAGACATCTTCTTCCCATCATTGCGGCATTCAAATGCCCGATGACCTTACTTTCCACATTTGAAACATTTACTTGTCCCTTTAAGACAAATCCCTCCATGTTTCTTTCCACACTTTGAGAATAAGGGAAAACTCATCTTCTTTTCAGCGTGCTCTTTAGATTTTCCTTTGAATTCCATTTTCCTCTTCTTATCAAACCCATATGACTGATGGGTTACTCCAATCTCTATCTAAACTTTGAGAGCACATAGAACTATTTCCTCGTAGCTATTGAAGCCCCTTATGGCTAACGCCCTTCGAAGACTTGGTTTTAAACCACTAAAGAATCGATCGATCTTACTCTTAGGGTGGATAATAATCCTAGAAGCATACCTTGCAAGTCTTGTAAAATTTTCTTCGTAGGTACCAACAGATTCATCATCCTTTTGCTTCAGTTCAAGAAACTCATTCTCCATCTTTGTTCGAAGAATACGAGGGAAGTACTTATTGAAAAATAAGTTCTTGAACTCGTCCCATTCCATGGACTCAATTTCATCTCTTGGCCTCGTATTCTTGATAAGATTCCACCATCGATCAGCTTCACCTTCCAAACGATATACTACTAAGATGACTTTATCATGTTCAGAACATTGAAGAACAGAAAATATCTTTTCAGTAGTACTGATCCATTGTTCAGCAACTAATGGATCAGTAGACATACTGAATGAGGGTGGACGCTGCCTCATGAAGGATTCAACAGAATGTTGCTCCTTCCTTTACTCATTTGGAAGTCCTGCATGATTCATAGCTTGAGAAAGTTGTGTGAGCATGACTAAAAGATTTTGCATTCCATCTCCCATAACGTTTGGTTGCTCAGGGGGACAATCATTGCATTGCCGTCGCATTCCGCATTAACACGGTTCCTTCGGGTTCCAGCCATTGACTAAAACCAAGAAGAATAGTGTGAGAAATACTAATTATAATAGGAAAACCACATAATCAAGAATAAAATTTCACACTTAAGGTCTTATCTTAGGTTATTCATGGCCATTTCTAAAACACTAAGATTGTGTTCTATGCTTAGATATATCCTTAGGGTTCTTACTAAGGCTTTCACATCCTAGTTTCCAAAGGTTGACTATACCTTTCCTCTAATACCAACTATAACGACCCAAACTTTACATACATTTTTAATACTTAAAAATTGAATCACGCTTATTAAAATATATAACAAAACCATGAAAGGACCGTATATGTATAGTGTCTTTAGAAACTGGAAAACATAAATAAACAGTTCATAAATCATCTACGTTGTCTCCCATTTATTTCATCATATCTAGAGTCCCTTTTGGCATATCCTACTTAATAACCTTATTCCTGACCTGGGGAAAGAAAACATACAAAAGGGTGAGCTCAAATGCTCAGTAAGGGTAAACAAAAGAAATATCAATCACATCATACTCATAAGAACATAACATTTTAGAAATCTTAACCTGCAAAAGAGATCATAATTTCATAATGTGGGATAAATCATAATAGTGAAATGTAATCCCAATAATCATAACTTAAAACATGAAACTTTGTGGAATACAAACACAATCATAGAGAATCATTTCTTTGTAGTCAAGACTCATTGCCAAGAATATCTTAGTATACAAAGTCCATTTTTGAACTGAGTTCACTCCTCATTTCAGTCCTATTTCACTGAACCAGTTTAACCTTCCGTTCCAGCCATGTCTATCTCATGAGATATAAATCTTTACCCAATGCATTGGAGGGAGATATAGGTCCCACCCATCTCATAATGAAAATGTTCTTATGTGTGCCACAAAATCATAAATCATACATCATAGCATAACCCATGTAATAAAAATGGGATTCTTAAACATCATGCCATCATAACATAATCCATATAAGATAAAAGGACATCATAAAATTAATTCCATCATAAAACAATCAAATCAATGTATAAATAGGGATAGAAACAGAACCCTATTTTATCTTAGATGGAAAATAATTTTGATAAAATGCTTGAACTCCATTCTTGAGGAAAATATCCTTTCTACTTCAAAAACATTTTTCCTTTAAAATGTCATACAATTTTAAACTAAAAGAAGTTGATTAAAAATAAACTTTAAAACTTGTAAAGGAATCTTCATGGAAATAATGTTCTAAAATTCCATTCAGGCCGTATAAGTTAAAAAAACATTCTTCTCATACTTTGGCCGGAAAAGTCAAAAAGTACCTCGTACGAAAAACGAAAAAAGATTCCATTCATATCTTTTAATAAAAACTCACCGAAGGGTAAAATTGGATTCAAACAATTGTAGGAGGATATAAATAATATTAGATATTGAGGAAACATGTATGTGGATGATAAAATACACTCCATTAAATACCAAAGTATAAACAATCTCGGATAAAAATGAGATTGTGAGATTTTCCCTTACCTTAGGTCCGATTTGCTTCGTAAGTGTCCGAACCTCCTGTATAATGATTTAAATAATGTCATTGACTTATTACAGAATCATACTCATTGTGATGATATCATATATGGTCATATTCTTATCTTCTTATTAGTAATATTTCATTGCTACTTGTTATTCAGGTGTTTATTACTTTTTGTTCTTATGCGTGTTTTGTCGAATAAATTCTTATTATTCTCTTTAGGTTATAGATACCTCATATCCAGAATGGTATTAGTGTAATATATATCATATTTATTCATTTAATTCATTTATATAATCATTATGTAATGAAGATCATGTAGAACGAGTTGCATCACATCGTGGAGACGGTAGTCCGTACGCACGCACGAGCGATGATATCGTTTCCATGATCGTGGAATTGTATTTAAGTGTATGTATACTATTTCAGAATCAATATCACTTTACAATAATCATATATAGTTATTATCTACACCATTATACCTATATAAGTAAGGTGGTGGTGGAAAATAGATTACACCATGGCGTGGAGACGGTATTCCGTACGCACGCACGCACGCACGGTGATTTTGTTTTCCATAGGATGGATAGATGGTGAAATAGGGTTGTTTCATACTTATAATAACATATCATTATATTAGTTATACTTATGTTATTACTTAATAATTAATCAACTAAAGAAGAAGAAGTAGAAGAAGAAATAAAGTTGAAAGAATCGGTAACGGACATTACCTCTTCTTTGAAGCGCCTCTTCTTAACCTCCTCTTAGGGCACTAAAGATGGTCTTTAAAGAATACCAGGACCTCTATGATGTTTCTAGGGAAGTGGAGAAGATAAATTGGCAGGGTTTTTCCAAGCTTGAAGGCTCAATGTGGTGTGAGGAAGAGAGGGAGGAGGTTCCCTTTTATAAGGGAGGAGAGGGGCACCTTTGGAAAAACAAAAAATATTATTTTATTATAATGTCATATTCGGTTTTTAATAGCTCAAAATTGATTTATTTAGAAGATAAGGTGGGGATTGGTATAAATCCTTTCAACCAATGGGTTTTAGAGAAGTTTAGGTCATTATATTAACCTTGTCTTTTAGTTTTAACTCTTAGTTAATTAGATTTACATTTACCATGTCACTTTGTATTTTTATATTATATAGTTAATAAACTTACCATATACATCCAAGAGACCCCCAAGTGGTCCATTAATTATACACCTATCATGATATAAGTATCTTGGCCGAACCTTATATTTTTAGGAATATAATAACAATTAATAATATAATATTTGTTTTAAAAACTATTTTATGTCAATTTTGACAGTATTTGGTAATTGATTTTTGTGAAAATAATAAAAGCATGATTAGTTCTAAAAAAGTTAATTAAATCAATACTAATATGTCATATTAACCTATAAAATTAGTGTAATTCATAAAAAGTCTCAAATTACATTTATTTGAGTATTTATAACATCAATTATGTTAATATTTCATTAATAAGATAATTAATGAATCATCATTTTGTCATAAATAAATTAAATTATTTAATGTCTAAAAATTATAAATAAAATACCATTATGTAGTAAATATTTTTATCTTTCTAATGAATATTTATAGTCTATTTTATCTTATGTATAAACCTATATTAAAAATGTTTTAGTTATTAAACTTTGATTTTAACTATTTTAACTCTTCTTTAAATAAAATAATATTAAATGTCCTAATCTAATCCAAGTGGACCTAAATGGTCATATTTTATTCCTAAGGTTGTTTTTGGTTGAATTAAACTTATCCAATAGAATTATGACATGTGTTAGGGTAATAATAATATCATTTTTAACCTTAATTACCCTATTTACTTTTAACCGTGGTAAAAAAAAGTAAAAAGTTACTATTCACCAAAAATTATTTTCATCTTATTGAACCACATTTTAGTCTTTGATATTAATCGTGTCTCTCGGATTTTCTAAATTCCACTCACAGAAGCGGTAAAATTATGTTTTATGTGAATTTTTAAATTCTCTCTCGAGGTGGGTAAAAGACGGTGAAAAGTTCAATAAAATTTTTATATATCTAAAATTATTATAAAATGACTCCAAAGAATTACTTTGAACTTATATAGGTATTATGTATCAATTTTGACCTAAAATAAATTTAAATAAAATAAATATTTATTTAAATAAAAACTCGGTTTTTAAATAGTAACCTAGTTTTTTCACTATTCATAAAAAATTGAAAGTTTTCAGAAAAATACCAAAATCTCACCCTAGGATAATTTTGATATTCTGAATCCAAAAATGAAGTCCATTTTTAAAGATAAAATTTATAAAATTTCAGAAAGTGGGTATTCCTATTCATAACGGCTAGTTTTAATAATATTTTAATAGCATATCGTTGTTTAGTGAAACTCGGTATTGCGTACAACGCAAGCTATCGAGGAAGACTGCGGTTGTGTGTAAAGCAAGCCAAGCTAGTGTTGTGTGTAGTGAAAGATTCCTTTGATGATTTATATAACATAAAAACAAAATATTTCTCATAAAAATCTCGGGTGTTACAACCTCTCTTAATGATACATATTTTATGACCTAGAGGAATATGAATGATTGGTTGTAGGATACACCAAAGGTGAGAATATCTTTACATTACATTTTGAAATTACTTTGTAATATGAACTTACTTTACCACAATAATCTTTTAACATAATGAAATCCCCGAGTCTATATCCCATGGATTTTTAGCCTTCATTCGTTATTTGATACTATACACATTAATCCATTATTTATTGAAATGATTTTCCAATCTAACCCAGATCATGTAGTGGAACTTTCCCACATGATGCGAGTCATAGAAGAATACATTGAAAGTTTTTTAAATCCATTAAAAAAAATCCGGGGAACACTAATAACTGACCAGATGTGCATGACCATAGAATAGAGCACATTACTGATAATCGTGATCCTTTCACTAAATGATAAAAACTAACTTTTTAATTAGTAATGTGCCCTATTATTCTTCCCCTAAACCATCAGAACAATGAATTCTAATCAACCCATTTTCCAGTGGAGATTCAATGTAGATCATTAGGTAGGACCCATTAGGAAAGAAAACTCATCTTTCAATAAGCTAATAATTTCTGGTTGAACAGAAAAAAGAAATGAACACTTTACATTTAATGCTGATAATATTTTATCCCATTCACTCATAATAAGTTTTTAGAATAAATAAAAAATGAGAAATATTATGATTCAAAATATTCAAGAAAAATAACATATCACCATTAATGAACATATGTGATAGACATCTGAAACCGAAATTTCCTCTAAGGGGGAGCACTTCTCCATTATCCATCTCTTTGTAGAGGTTCCTACGTAGTAAATCCTAGGAAAAAATATTGATATTGTGAGACAATATATCACCTTGTAGAAAGGAATTAGTGGATTTAATTAATCCGAACATATTTCCCATCAATGGAATCGAGAATTATAGAGGATAATTACAAATAAAAATCAATTCATAGACAAACTTAGAAAAAGAACAATATATTATGACTTTCACTTCAACCCCATTTTTTATAAGACATTTACATGTCAATATTGACCATAATATTGGTAGAGACAGATTTACAATTCCATTTAGAAAGTATCCCTTGAGCTAAACTAATTTATTTTTCTAATGGAATGTTTAATTGGAATTTTTATTATAATTATACACTAGACCTTTCTCATGGATTTTTAATCAAATATAATATGGGAATTTTTTGGATTATTTTTAAAATAAAATTATCCACAATAAATCTATAATGGGGTTTCTAGTGGAATTTAAAGTGAAACCTTCTAGTGGTGTTTTGGGGAATAATTTTCAAGTGAAATTTTATGATTTCAGTTTTTCCTTAAAATAAAAATGTAATATATATTTTTTACTTGGGTGTAAACTTAAAAACCATTATTAAAACAGATAAAAAATTTCTTTATTTTTTAAATGGTTGTATTAATTTTCAAAAAATAAATTTGTTTCAGTATTTGTAATAATTAAGAAATAAATTATTTTTTTGAAACATAAAAATTTAGTTTCTAAAAGTTTTATTTCTTAAAAATATTTAAAATATTTTCATAGAGATGAAAAAAATCATTAATTTTTTAAATAATTTCAAATTTACTATGTTTTAGAATGAAATGTTTCTCAACATTTTTATGAATTTAGTTAGAATATTTTTGTTAATATATAAATATAATATATTAATCTTTATTTTATTTAAAAATTATAGATTATTTATAAATATTAAAAATATTTTCTACTAGGATAATTTTTTTTAAAATTTTTAAGAAATTAAAAACTATTAATTTATTTAAATTATTTTTGCTATCATTTCCATTTCATGTGATAAAAGTGCTTTTTATAATATAAATAGAAACTATTATTTTTCTTAAATCTTGAAAAATTACTTAACTATAAATATAGAATATATTCATATAGGTGTAAGGAACCAACCCCAATTGCCTAGAGCTGGTGCCATATTTTATTATTTTGGCATATAAACAAGGAATATGCATCCTGAAGGACCAAGTAGTTTAGCAGATTTGGAAAGAAGATACATACATAAGTTCAACATTACAACATGAAAAGAAATACAACATAGAAACTCCCTTGAAAACATCCATAACTCCTAGGTTATATCTGCATGTCATTCATAATATACCCTTCATGTCTTGGGAAAATGAAAAATAAGAACGGGGAGAGCTCAAATGCTCAGTAAGGGGAAGAAATATAGTAGAATATATCATAAACATAAACATTATAACTTGTGAATAACTTAAAAACACATATGTTTAAAAAAATAAACATGAACATAATATGGAAGGAATAATAGTTTAATAAATAATGCCATAATAAAACATAATCATGGGAATTCTACTAGTCGAATAACCACATGAACTATCAATTACTAGTTTAATAATGAGGGAAAGCATAATGCGGGTCATCATAACCTTATAGTCAAGGCCTTGTGCCAAGAATATAAATATCCATTTTACCAAGGCCTCTTGCGAAGACCGTAGTTTGTCTCATGAGACATACTGATGCACCGAGGCGATATAGCATTCCCCACCCGACAATTACTAAGTCCAATTAATTCCTCATATTAATGGAGTTAAACATAAACAACATATACATTCATATTGAAACTAATATATGAAATGTAAATAACTTTCCCTGAACATTAAGCATAAACACTAACCATTCAGAGTAAATTGGTGAATGGTTTTAAGATAGAACATCCACAGTAAAACTAATCATAAAACATTCAATTAAATATGTTAGATGATATCATAAAATATTAATCCCAATAATACATAATAATCAATAGTATTTTTTGAAATAGATGAAGATACTCTTATAAAATCATTGAGTAATTCTTGAGATAAATACTCTTTTACTTTGAAAATAAAAGTTCTTTTGGAAAACTATTTGTATAAAACTAGAATTTAAGTAATACAATATTTTCATAATAAAATTAGATATTTAATAAAGATAATGGTTTCTAAAAAATATATTATATAGCTCCCTTGAAAATAGGTAATAATTTGAGAAATTCCCTTGAATCTCGCTCGCATTTCAGGAAGAATTTTTGAATGATCTTTTTAAAACATGTAAATCCCAATAAATTAAAGTAGGAATATGGTTTGTATAAATATATATAACATTAAAACCGAATTTATTAGGAGTATATATGAATAAAGAAAAATTTAATTGAGGTAAGTAGAGAATAAGTGTAACCCAAATGAAAATGGAGGTTCGTGTAGAAACACCTTACCTCAAGTTTGTTGGTGTTCCTCACTTGATCTTAATAGCCTGAATAATCAAATTTACTTTCCTAAATTAATGAGTATAGAAACTAATATTCCTTTAATTTATTAATAATAACCTTATTCGTTTCATTCATTTCCTTTTGATGGGTTAAGAGATCCAATTTCATTCTTTGGGAGTGTTTTTTCCTTGGTTTTCATGATCGGTTTACTTGTATTCATGTATTGATAAACATGTAGAATGAGAATGGTTTTCTAGAATAGAAGTTGTATATTATTAGTGTACAACCATGAGATTACATGGTAATAAAATTTGTTTGGTTATTGGGAGTGAAGATGAATCATTATATAAAACTTTAATGACAATTGTTTGGGTTAATTGGCAGTTTTTGATCACAACGAACTCATTTTAATTTTTAAATAAATATAATTTGTAAAAAAGGATTATAGAACCTTAAATAAGTTATAATACATATATTATAGTCTGGTTTTACCATAAAAATGGTTTCATGGCCAGAATTTAATATGGTAATAGAAATTGAAAACCCGTCGTCCTTGAATGTGATGAATTAACACATCACGTATGATGTTTTCATTTCTAGTATAAAAGAAGGGGAAAAGAGAGTTGATGAAGAATTATTCCTTTATCATAAAAAATTCCAGTACATTTAAGGTACTTAATCCATCAAAAAATTTGTATAAATGGAGACGAGGAAAGAAAAAAAGAGAAATGAACCTGAAATAAAAGAAATGAAAAGAGAAATTTACCTCTTGAAGTAATCTTCTTTGAAAGACTCTTTAGGGGATAGGTTTTGGTCTTTTTATGATAAAAATGGATTCTAGACATGGGGGAGGATCTTGGGAGTATATTTGAGCAAAATTTACACAACTAAAAAGGCTTTAGAGGAGTGAATAGAAGTGGGAGTGGGGGGGGGGGGGGTTATAGTGGAGGAGAGAAGGGTTTTCCCATTATTTTACTCATTATTTTCCCAAAGACAACCAATAGTATCAATTCTTGTGAAAAATAATAGTAATATGTGCATGTGAGTTAGATTCAAGTGTGATTACATCATCTACAATGCTAAGAATAGTGAATTTAACTGATAATGAATATATACGATAAATTAACGTATTTTACTATATATAAAAAATTCTTGTATTTTAGAAAAAATCACATAAATTCACCCTAATCATTTTTTGACATGTATAATTAAAAAATGAACTCCAATTTATTGAAAATAATTTTCTAAATATTATTAATTTAATTTTTAAATACAATCATAATTTATTCAAAAAATAATAATATTAAAACTATAATTACTTTTATATCACCTTGAAAAATTAATCAGGATCTCATTATCTTATAACCTTAAGATAATAAAATAATAACTGATTTACTATTCATAAGGGTGAATTTATGTTACTATTCATATTAATATTCATATGAGTATGTTACTATTCACCAAAAGTTAATTTTGTCATATCATACTCTAAATATCTTATTAAACATAACCATGTATGTTAGTTTTTCAAAATTCAAATCATAGAGGTGGAAAAATTATGATTACTATCTAGGTTATAACAAAGTGGTGTTTTTTAGAGATTATAAATTCAATATTAACTTTATTTTCAAAATCACGGGGTGTTACTTTATCCCCCCATACAAAAATTTCATCCTTGAAATTACCAGAATGTTACCTCACAAAAAGATTTGGGTAGTTATTCATCATAAGATCCTCAGGCTCCCGTGTTGCCTCTTCGATTTTATGATTTTTCCAATGTATATTAACCAGCTGATTCATCTAATTCCCCAACACTTGTTCTTTAGTGTCCAAAATCTAGATAGGATCTTCACAGTAAGATATGTCAGGTTTCAATTCTATACCTTCAGAAGTGAGGCGTGCATTGGTTCTGGCATGTACTTTGTCAGCAATGAGACATGGAACACATTGTGTACTTTATATATGCTAGGTGGCATATCCAAAAAATAACCCACAACTCCAATTCTCTCTAGAATTTCAAAAGGACCAATGTATCTAGTGATATGTTTCCATTTCTTCCCAAATCTTATAATGCCCTTCCATGGAAATACTTTCACGAAAACATGATCTCCCACTTGAAATTACAAATACTTCCTTTGATTATCGACATATATCTTTTTCCTACTTTGAGCTAATTTGATATGGGTTTGAATAGTCTTTACCTTAAGTATTTTTCCTCCACATGTTCTGGCCCCACTATATTCCTTTCACCAAATTCATCCCATCATGTTGGTATATGACATCTCTTTCTGTAAAATGATTCATATGGTAACATTTGAATACTGGAATGGAGATTATTCTTGTAGAAAAAATCCACCAAGTGTAAATACTGATCCCACATACCTTGAAAGTCAAGCGATCATGATCTCAACATGTCTTATAAAGTTTGGATCATCCTTTCTGATTTTCCATCAATTTGAGGATGATAAGCGATACTCACACGAAGCTCATTATCCAAAGCTTTCTGAAGACTTATCTAGAATTTCGATGTAAATCACGGTTCATGATCAGAAACAATTAAGAGAGGTGCTTCGTGAAGTCTCAGAACTTTATTGATATAGAGTCATTCTAGGTGATCCAGTGGAAAATCCTCCCTTATAATGAGGAAATGTGTTGATTTTGTAAGCCAATCAATAATTATCCATATTACATCATTCTTTCTCAATGTTTTGGGTAAAACAGTGGCAAAATCCATGGTGATACCATCCCATTTTCTTTTAGGAATAGGTAGAGGCTGCATGACTCCTCTAGGATATTGTTGTTCATCATTTACTTGTTTATAGGCTAAACATCATGATACATAATCAACAATTTCACTCTTCATGTTGTCCCACTAGAAATGTTTCTTCAAATCACTATACATCTTAGTGCTACCAGGATGTATAGATAAATTTGATCTATGAGCATCATCCAATAACTCCATTTTCAGCTCGGGTAGAGAGGGAACACATAGCCTCTTCCCAAATTTCAGAATTCCATATTCACACAAGAATTCATCCAACTTCCCATCTTTCACAACATTAATTTTCTTTTGAAGACTCTCGTTATCAGACTACGAAGATTTAATTATTTACCATAAATAAGGTTGGGAAACCATTTGAAAATGTAGTGACGTTTCACCTTTTTTGATAATTCCCATACCCATCCTCACTAGATCTATACACAAAGGATCCTTATCAATCCTCATTTTGTTGAGAACTCTATGATCCTTCCTGCTCAATGCATCAACTACCTTGTTTTAATTTCATGGGTGTTAGTGTATGGTACAATCATAATCCTTGAGTAGTTCGACCCATCACCTTTGCCTCATGTTGAGTTCCTTCTATGATAAGATATATTTAAAACTCTTATGATCCATATATATCTCACATTTTTCGCCATAGATATAATGCATCCATATCTTCTGAGAAAAGATTACATATTCGAACTTAAGATCATGAGTAGGATAGTTTTGTTCATTAATTTTTATCTACATTGATGTATAGGAAATAATTCTATCATTCTGCATAAGGACACAACCAAGTCCTTTCTTGGATGCATTACTATAGATCACAAACCCATCATTCCATAATGGTAGAGTTTGGATCATATCATTCACTAATATCCTCTTAAATTCCTAAAAAATTTCCTCATATTCTTTTTTTCTATACAAACATAACCCCTTTATGTTTATGCTGGGTCATTGGGTTGGATAAACAGGTGAAGTAATGAATGAAATGTTGATAATAACCTGATAAAACAATAAAACTACATACCTCAGTTATGTTATTGAAGTAGGACATTCTTTAACAGATTTTTTCTTCACAAGATCAACATATATTCCATCCTTAGAGATAATGTGTCCAAGAAAGGAAACTAATGGAAGCAAAAATTCACACTTTCTAAACTTCCCATATAATTTATTTCTTCTAAGAGTCTTCATAATAGTGCACAAGTGTTTTTCATGAGCTTCTTAACTTTTGGTGTATACCAAGATATCATCAATAAATACCACCACAAATTCATCCATATATTCCTTGAAAACTATATTCATTAGATCAATTAAAAATGAGGGTGCATTAGTCAGTCTAGAAGGCATGACTGTAAACTCGAAATGCCCATACCTGGTTCAAAATGCTGTCTTTGGAATATCTTCCTTCTTTACTACCAACTGATGATATCCAGATCGAAGTTCAATATTTGAAAATTATTGGGATCCATGAATTTGATCAAATGAATCATCAATGTGAGGTAGGGGACACTTGTTCTTTATTTTTATAGCATTGATCTCCCTGTAGTCAATGCACAACCTCATAGATCCATATTTCTTCATGACGAAAAGACCAGGGGCTATCCATGGGGAAACATAAGGGAGAATAAATCCTATATCACTCAATTACTCTAGTTGTTTCTTTAGTTCTACTAATTCTGCAATGTCCATTCTATAAGGATTCTTTGATATAGGCCTTGAACTAGGAATTAAATTAATAGAGAACTAAACTTCCCACTCTAGAGGATGTCCAGGTAAATCCTCTCGAAACACATCAACATATTCATGCACAATCGGTACGTCCTCTATTTGTACTATCATTTCCTCACACATATATATTGCATTCCCTTCCTCCCCAATAATTGAATTTAGTAGACCTAATGAAGGTGGATCTAGATGAGAATTAGATGGTGATGTTTCTTTCCTAAAGATAAGGGATTCCACATCATCCTTAAAAATTGCAGCCTCTTTCATGCCATAAATTTTTGCATCATGGTTTGAAAGACAATTCATACCGATTATTATATCAAAGTCAATCGTGGGTGTGATAATAAAATCAATAGATAAAGCACATTTATATTCCATAATGGGGACTTCCTAACACAACTTTGTTGTAATGATACTTTCCTAAGGAGTTTTGACTGACACTCCCTTATTAAATCAAATTGGAAATATATAATTTTCTTGTAAAATAGGGAAGATATGAAATAATGAAATGACAAAGAATCAAATAAATCATTGGATAGGTTTGAGGATATGATTAATGTACCTGCCAACATATCGTTAGGAAATTCAACCTCCACAGTTCTGACCGCATAAGCTTGGACTTGCTCCCTTGGCCTTCATTGGGGAATGTTTCCCTAACGCTTAGGAAATTCTTATGCATAATGTCTCATCTCTCTGCAATTGTCTCATTGAACATTGGTATATTATTTCTTCCCCTTACAATCTCGAGATAGGTGGCGTTTTTCTCAACACTTGTAATAGACTCCCATTCCCTTCGGGTAACTACATGGGTTTTTCTTCCCATAATTACCACAGGATAGAAGGACAACTCTTCCCTTATTCCCTATTTCCTTAATTTATTTTCCTGAGTTTTCAACATCCCTCTTCTTCTATTTCTTTCCTTTAAATTCATAATACTTAGAAAATTCCTTTTCCATCTTTATACCACTTGATACTATATATTCATATGATGAGAAACTTTGGGAGACTAGATCACTTCAGAGGAATGGTTTTAAACCACAATAGAATCGATCAATATTTCTCCTTAGATTATGCATGTAGTCTACAACATGTATTGATAACCTTGTGAATTTAGCTTCATACTTTGAAACATTCTCATCCTATTTTTTTTAAGATTCATAAAATGTCTTTCCATATCTACTCGATGTTCACGAGGGAAGTATTTTTCTAAGAATAATTCATTAAAATCCCACTTTTTTATTTCTTGTATTTCTTTATCCTCCTTTTTGTTTTGGAATAAAGGCCACCACTGATCTACATCTCCCGATAGTCGATAAACTTCCATGACAACGTTATCTCTTTAATTACATCCCAAAGTGAGAAATATCTTATCTAATAAACTTATCCACTACTCCGCTACGAATGGGTTTTGTTGTACCATTAAATAATGGTGGCTGTTTTCACATAAATAAATATAACATATCTCCCCCACTTTGTGCATATGAATACTCCATATAGGTAAGGTTATTAATCTTAACCTGAGTTAGTTGTCCCAGTATAGTTATAAGTTGCTCAGCACCAGTCACAGCACTAGAGCCAACATCATTATCTTGCATAGGAGGGAAATCCTTACATGGGACATGTGGGTTTAGGGGGTTTCCTTTCCTTCCATTAGGCACCTTTCATAAATAATGACATACAATAGATTAGTTTATGAATCTTAATGTATAATCTCAATGTAGAAAAATACCTAGCATAAATTGAAATTCCATACATAGCTAATCTCATAATCATAAACATGGTTTCTTTGAGGAAAAATTTACATTTAAATTATTCATAATGTATTGTAAAGAAAATGTAAATTATCATAAGTGTATCCCCTGGGAGTGTTAAACTAGGTGTGTTTTAAGGCCCATTGTTGTGTACCAAGATTCCCTAGGTCAAACCCAAAACTCCTTGTCAGATTTTTCACTCCTGGGTAAATTTATGCTAGAACCATGTCCACTTTTAGTATCTAGAAAAGGGATGTATTTGCTAGAAACATCCACATAATCTATTCCTTATCAAAAATTTCTGTATGTTCTTGTATGTTTATTGTCAAAGACCATCATAGGGTTTTGTTCCATAATCTACCTTTTCTAAATCAAGTTTCCAAGTTTTCTACTAAACTTTCTCTGATACCAACTGTAAGGAACTGACCCCAGTTGCCCATATATAGTGCCTTATTTTATTACATTGGCATATAAACAAGGAATATTCATTCCAAAGGACCGAGTAGTTTAATATATTTGGAAATAAGATACATACATAAGTTCAACATTACAACTTGAAAATATTTACAACATATAATCTCCTTTGACAACATCCATAACTCCTAGGTTAGTTCTGCATGTCATTCATAATATTCCTCTTCACGTCCTGGGAAAATGAAACATAATAAATGGGTGAGAAAAAAATCTCAGTAAGGGTAATCAATAAAACTGAAGATATCATAAACATAAACATTAATCATGGAGAATAACTTAAAAACACATGTGTTTAGAAAAAATAAACATAAACATAATATGACAAGAATGGGAGTTGAATAAAAAATGACATAATAAAACATAATAATGGTTATTATACTAGTCAAATAACCACATGAAATATCAATTAATAGTTTCATAATGATGGAATGAATAATGCAGGTTATCATAACAATACCATCAAGGCCTCGTTCTAAGACCATAAATATCCATTTTATCAAGGACTCGTGCCAAGACCATAGTTTGTCTCATGAGACCTACTGATGAACCGAGGAGCTATAATAGGACCCACCTGACACTTTCTAAGTCCAATTCATTCATCATATGAACGAGGTTAAACATAAACAACATATACATTCATATTGAAACTAATATATGAAATGTAATTCTCTTTCCCCAAACAGTAATCATAAACACTAACCATTCAGAGTAAATTGGTGAATGGTTTTAAGATATCACATCCGTAGTCAAACTAATCAGAAACCATTCAATTAAATATGGTAGATGATATAATAAAATATTAATCCCAATAATACATAATAATCAATAATAGTGTTTAAATATATGAAGATAATCTTATAAAATCATCAAGTAATTCTTGAGATAATTACTCTTTTACATTGAAAAGAAGAGTTCATTTGCAAAAATATTTGTATAAAAAATAAGTGAAGTACGATAGTATTTTAATAATAAAATGAGATATTATATAAATATAATGGTTTCCAAAAATATATTATATATTGACCTTTAAAATAGTTAAGAATTTTGAAAAATTCCCTTGAATCTGGGTCGCATTTTAGGAAGAATTTTTGAATGATCATTTTAATACATATAACTCCCCATAAATGAAGGTAGGAATCTGGTTGGTACAAAAATATATAACATTAAAATAGAAGTTATGAGGAGTACATTTGAATAAATAATACTTCAATTGAGGTTTGTATAGAATAAGAGTAACCCAAATGAAAATGGAGGTTTGGGTAGAAAACACTTACCTTTAGTTCGTTGGTGTTCCTCACTTGATCTTAATGACCAGAATAATCAAATTTAGTTTCATAAATTATTGAGTCCAGAACATCATATACATGTAATTTATTTATCATAACCTTATTAGGTTTATTCATGGACTTTTTATGGGTTAATAGATCCAATTTCACTATTTGGGAGTGTTTTCTTCCTTTGTTTTCATGATCGGTTTACTTATATTCATATACGGATAAACATGTAGAATGAGAATGGTTGTCCAGAATAGAATTTGTATGTTATTTGTGAAAAACCATAATATTACATGGTTATAAAATTTGTTTTGTTATTTTTAGTGAAGATGAATCATTATATAAAATATTAATGACAATTGTTTGGGTTAATTGGCGGTTTTTGATCACAACAAAATCATTTTGATTTATAAATTAATATCATTTGTAAGAAAGGATTATAGAACCTTAAATAAGTAATAATAAATATATTATAGTTTGGTTTAACCATCAAAATTGTTTCATGACCAGAATTGAAGATGGTAATAGAAATTGATGACCCCTCTTCCTTGAATGTGATAAATTAACACATCTCGGACGGTTTTTTCATTTCTAGTATAAAAGAAGAGAAAATGAGAGATGATGAATAATTATTACTTTATCATAAAAAAATACATGTAAGATATTGGAGTTATCAAAATATTTGGATGAAAGGATGTGAGTAAAGAAAAGAAAAATAAAGGAACTTGAAATAGAATAAATGAAAAGTGGAATTTACCTATTGATGTAATCTTCCTTGAGAGCCTCTTTAGGGGGAGGTTTTAGTCTTTTTATGAGACCAAGGGCTACTGGATGTGGGGGAAGATCTTGGGAGGATATTAGAATAGAATTTAGACAATTAATAAGGCTTGATATGAGTGAAGATATGAGGGAGTGGGTGGGGGGGGGTTATACTGGAGGAGTGGCGGGTTTTCCCATTATTTTACACATTATTTTATTATTTTTCCAAATAAAACCAATAGTATTGATTCTTGTGACCAAGATTAGTAATATGTGGATGTGAGTTCTAACCAAGTGTTATTACATCAGCCATGATTCTATTAATAGTGAATTTAACTGATAATGTATATATACTGTAAATTATCATATTTTATTATTCATAAAAAATTCGAGTATTTTAGAAAAATCCCAAAAAATCACCATGGCCATTTTTCAATGTGTAGAATTCAAAAATAAACTCCATTTTTTGATTTTTTTTTTAAATATTATTAATTAAAATTTTATATAAAATCTTAATTTATTCGAAAAATAACAAGTTTAGAACTATAATTCTTTTTATATCACCTTGAAAAATAAACTGTGTATGTCTGTTTTTTGAAATTCAAATCCTAGAGGTGAAAAAATTATGTTTACTGGATGGGTTATAACAAAATTCTATTTTGTAGATACTATATATTCAATATTAAATTTATTTGACAAATCTTGGTGTGTTACAAAAGGTATATTAAATTTATTATTTTTTTATATAATTTTTTTTTATTTTTAGAAAGGGTATTCCCACATATTTTTATTTTTTAATAATTTAGTTGTATTAAAAAGGGAAAAAATTTCAATTCTAAAAAACATTAGAAGCAGAACTTTATAATTCAATAGATATAAAAAAATTTCCCATGATGTCATCCTATGGGTACTAGAATATCCAGTTAAAAGATAATATTAGAGAGGATAATTATTCATCTCCCAAGCGCTTGATGAGAAACCCCTATCCCTCAAAGATGGTTAATTATTATTATTTATTTTATTAAGAATATTCATTTTTTTATATTTATTTCATATATTCTTTATGTTTTAATTAACATTCAATAATGTTTTCCCAAAATTAATTTTTAGTAACACCTAAAATTCACCTACCACATACTAGCTACGATCCCTTTAACTAGAATTTAAAATATTGGAAAAATTAAATAGATATCTTTTAACTCAATCATTTATCAAATTGAGCTCAGTTTCAGGAAATTTTAGTTTTGACTATAAAAAAATTGAAAATCAATAACTATATGTTTTTTATTATCATTTTAATAACCAAATATAATTTATATTTTTAATATTTTTTAGTTTCGGTTATAAATTATACCTAACCATTTAGTTATTTTTTTTTGTTTTTAGTTAACCACTGTGCAAAAAAATATTACTTTAAGAACTTTGGAAAAAAGGTTGAGATAAAAAATAAATCCTTGAATTTTCTAAAAAAATATTTTAAAAAAATCATAAATTTAGAGGAAAATATTTTTTTATGATTATAATCAATCCCATCGGCCATTCAAAAAATTAAATAAATAAAAAATAAAAAATATTATTATTTTTATTATTTTTTTGTTTTTGGTTATTAAAATTAATAACAATAGAAAACCATTTTTTTAGTTATTTATTAAATATAATTTAAACTTAGAAAAAGATATTTTAGTATAAAAATTCAGTTATTTTTATTCTGTTTTTGATTAATCGTCAATTTTTACACCTCTACAAACAACCAATACTAGAAATTGGAGCCATACCAATGGACCTATACCAATAGTTATAAATAATTTGTGTTATATCTTTCATATATGAAGGATATGTCAATATTTTGAGGAAACTATTAGTGAAACATTATATATACCAAAGGCTATACCAACAATTTAATGAAACCATTGGTATAGATAATTTTTTACCAACAGTTAAGAATAACTTTGGAATATCCTATTTATATGAAGGTTATAATAACAGTTTTCATTAACCGTTGGTATAGATAATGTTATACTAAAGGTTTTTTAAACCCGTTGGTATATCCTTCCGTACAAATTCCAGCATGTAGCCTCCCCTGTATATATAAAGGCTATACCAATGGTTTCCTTGAACTATTAGTCTACATATTTTTATACCAATGGTTTTTTAAAAACTATTTTATATCCTTCCACAAAAATTATATCTCATGGACTCCCCTTTATCCCATATAACTCCCATCTAGAACCCTACTATCGACATTCCATTTTCTTCCCCATTCATAGTGATCTATCCTCAGTTTTTTATTTTGTTAAGTTATTTTTCAACATCAAATTGGTGAGTTCAAAATCCATCATATCTTCTAACATAATCATTTTCAATTTCTTTACAGATATAAAACACTAACTTAGAATTTTTATTGTAGTATTATTCCAGTTACATTGAACAAGGTTTAGTTTTACTTATATTTGTTATTGTATTTCGTAATAAATATGATTTTCAGTGATGTATTTTTTTAACTTAGTTACCCCCTGATTCTATATAAACTACCATACCCCCCTGATATTTTTTTTTGATATTTTATTTTTGGTTTCTTTAAAAAGGAATTGAGTAGGAAATTGATTAGTTTTTGTATTCATGGATTGTGGAGAAATCCATGGCACATGTTTTCATGGTTTACTGAAAATGAGTCTCTAGGAGTTATTTTATAAAATATGGATATTTATATTTTATGAAATCAATATAATTTATGCCAAATAAAATTTAAATAATATATTAAAAATTAATTTCATAGAGAAATAATTGAATAAAATATTTAAATATGTAAAGAGGGATGTTTAAGAAAATGCATATTGCATAAAAGTAAGTAGACTGATAAATAATTTGTATTGGAAATTATATATTTTAATGGATTTTAAATCCCACTTCCACTTTCAATTTTTCAATGTTTGTTATATAAAATCATGATGTACTACATATTAGATATTCATAGTTAATCGTAATTATATTCAAACTAAATTTTACAAAGCCTAATAATTGCATACTATAATGAAGAAAGTATATTGAAAGGGAATATTCAAAATAAATATTAGTGTTATTAAACTAAAACATAATAGCATGTCTAAATATTCATTTTTTACATACATTGGTTGTAAAAAATACCATATAACCGTAGGAAATCATGGAAAATGCTACTGAATTCCACATAAAGGTAGTATATACGAAATTCTAGATAGCCAAAACTATAGTCACAGGGTATGATTAGTAATTCTCAGAAGGAATCACTTTAACAACCCTCAATGAGAAACTACTAATTTTGGTTCTATCTAACCTAAATTAAGAATTTAAGTGTCTTTTATAATATGGTTATCTATAAATAGTAATTTATTATACATGAATTTATAAAATAAGAACAACATAAGTTCATAAGTGAAAAGAATTGTAGAAAAAATAAAAAAAATAATTATAAGATAATTTGTGTAATATTATTTAAATTTATTACTCATTGATATAATGGAATTCAATATTATGGTTTTACAGATATACTATTTTATTATGTATATAATATTCTGGTTGTATTTCATATTATAATTGTCATATAGTCTGGTTTGTCAATTATGGTTTTACATAAAGTGAACAATTTTCATTTCCTTAAATATATTTTGTATTTGAGTTCAATATTATTTCATTAATTCTAAGACATGACATATCACATTTTTTTTAGAATGTATATAAGTTTTATGTATGAAACTAATCTAATATCAAGAAGTTATTAAAAAAATATAGCTAGATTTTTAGATTTTACATTTAACAATGATTCAGAGAGAGGTCTAATACACTACCCATTTATAATTGTTTTGGAAGACATAAATCAAGTCATACAAATTTAGATACCATATAACCAAATATGTTTTTCATACATACTATTATGTATGGTATCATAATGGGGAGAAAATATAGTCTAAAAAAATTCATGATCTGAAGGATATGACTAGGTTAAAGAATTTATTATATGATTGGTTTCTATTTACTCATCATCATGAGATAGAAAGTAAGAAAATTAAATAAGATAATTATATGAGTATAAATTATTCATGGTATAAATTTTTTGATATTGATAGAGTGAAATAATTGGAGGATGCTTCCATGACTCCAGTGTATCAGTAGTGTGGTAAATTGAAAAATATGGAATTTATAATATGTCTATTTCATGGTAAAACTATAAATTAAATTTCCAATAATTACATAAATTATATTAATGAATTTATGAAGGAATTACTTCTAGATGATACATATATTCCCCCAAACCATTATATGGAATAGAGGTTAATTGAAAAACTTGGATTTTTTAAAAAGATTCAAGATTTTCTAAATGATTGAAATTTATTCTAGGAGTAAACAACTATCCTAAATGATTGTATATAATTAAAGACATCTCGATGGAAGAAAAATGAATGTGGAATAGAAACTCATGTGGCATATAAAGTAATGTGGAACTTCCCATTGATTTCTAGGCTATAAAATCTTTTCTTTTAGGATAATATATCAATAAATTTTTGATGGATTGATATTGAAAGAAATAAGGATGATGAGGGGTATTTTAATCCAATATATGGAATAAAATTTAGAAAATTTGATGCTCAATATACTAGTTTTCATCTGTGGGTTTTAATGTTAGGTTGGATCTATCATGTGACAATTTTAGTCTATTTGGTCAGATGATTACTTGGAAAAACACATGGAAAATTTTCATATAAACATATAACCTTCATCTAGGAATTTATATAAAAAACTATTAATTTTTTTGATTATACACATATATATAGCTTCTGATCCTTGAAATGATATAGATTTATACTTTCAACCATTAATAAAATAGTTGAAGCATCTTTGGAATGTGTGTGTGTACACATATTATGACTGTTCTAAAGACATATTTCCGATTCTTATTGCACGAATGTGGATAGTAAATGTTTTTACAACCAATAAAATTTTGTCTATCTAGATCATGAAGGAAAAATTTCATATCTTAGCTGTATTAAGAATACATGATATATAAGTCTTACATATCATAATAGTTTTAGATTTACCGGAAATTTAAGATTCTATCCAATGGATCATCCATATAATAAAAATTATAAATGGTTTTACAATACCGTTGATTATCTACTAAATGAGGCTAATATTCATTGGTAATATATATAATATTAATGTTCTTTATTATTCATAAACACCATTTTAGTGCATTTTACACTTTGAACATCATTTCACATTATGATTGTAATACCTTCTTAAAATGCACTATTATGTGGTACATTTTTGAACATCATTTAAAGTACCCAATGATTAATCTGATTTTAGGGAATTTAATTATACATATTTTAATTTGATATTTTTGGAAATTTATCTACACTTAAATATTAACATGTTTGATTCAGGGATCAATGGATAATTCATGGAGGATGATGGAGATATTTGGCAATGAAAGGAAGCAATTCTGGAGAAGGCAGATTGGACACTCTCCCAATGATGAGACCGTGGGGACCAACATAAAGTCCCAATTAATCCCAAATTTCGTGGGATTCTAGAAGACATGTATATAAACAAATAAATCTTCAGTATACAATGCTAATTCGGCCTCCATCGTGGTCCTTTAGGCTGCCCAAGTTAGAGATAAAATTATGGGCCAGATTCTGCGGCCCAGAAAAACAGCCCACTAATATAATCATATCTCCGAATATACAATTACAAATGGGCCCAAATTTTACAGGAGGTTATAATACATCCTGAGATACATTTTATTATTCTATGTCCCACTCTGATTCAGCCATCTAGAAGGCGTTTCAAGCGCGTCTGTTCGGTGCATGAAAGCTGGATGCCTTTTCGGGTCAAGGGTGGAAAGTCTTTTTTCCACAAACTTTCCACCACCCTAGAACTACCATACTCAATTGGGATGACTTGTACTATTGGAGGATCGACACAAGGGCTCAAAAATTACTATTTAAGGCAGTGGTGTTGTAGGATTTAAGGATCTTTGGTGCTTGGTTTCATTGTAGTGTTATGCTGCCACTTTGTGTTTGTAATCGCATTTCTTTCTCATGTAAGTTGTTTAATTCACCTTAGTTTCTTAATAAAAGTTCTTCATTTACTCTTATTATATTCTTCTACTTATCACGTTGATACCGTTGGTTCAAGGTGTGAATTTATTCACACCATACTTTGTGATATTTATCACACAACGGAGGAGTGATATTTTTTGTTGTTGTTTTTACTTCTTCAATTCCACCCTTGTAAGTCTACTTCCCGGTTCCGTTGAAGACATGTAATCAATGGAGGGATAAATATTTTATGGTTTGATCCAAGGGAGTATAAAGGGGATGTATTGGATGTTATTTATCACTCTATTAATGGCAAATCACTTCTTTTAAATGATATTTTTATTTGATGATTTTAAAACATCTTCATCCTTATTGAATTTAAGGTCACGCATTCAAGTGCTAATACAAACCTATACCTTGGAGTGCTCAAAAAATTGATCCTTCAAGTGTATAGGTGATTAGTATTAGGGTGTGTAGGCATTAAACTAGTAAGTGATTATTTCGTTTGATCTTCTTAAATGAATCCATCTCAATTATAAGAAATTGAAATCATTAAAAAAGTAATTCATCCAATCCACCCCGAGCGATAACCTAGGATCAACTCATTCTTTTAAATTGAATTCACTTAAATCTATTAGTTATCCTTTAAACCCATATAAAATCAACCCAAGTTGGCCACTTCATAGCCAAAAAAAGTCCATAGAATGTATGTGTCTATAGGTTTCTTCTTAGGTCTCTGAGGATTCGATAACCCAAGCTAAACTACAAGGACCGTTCTACCTTCATCTCTTGGGTAAATTTGAGCGAGAATAAAATTTTGGAACCGTTTCCGGGGACCTAATTAAGTTATCTTAGACACTATCATCCTTTGTTTCATCCCTCTTCTCTATTCTCACCCCCTCACTCCTATGGAAATCAATTTTGAACAAGTCCAAACATGGGAAACCTATCCCTACAATGATCACCCAAAACCATGTGTGATGTACAATGACCATACTAATTTCTACTGGTGGGATAAACAACAACCAATTGAGACACAATGTTTTAACTCCTATTCTACACAAAACATTACACACATATAATGAGTTTCAATCCCCACAAATCCAATCTGAACATCTTCCTATGGAATTCCAACAACATAGTTATCCTCTTGGAATAGACCATCTGTCTCAACCCCTTATCCATCCTAATCAACATCCATTACTTGAAAAATTGTGTCAACAAATGGATATAATGAATTTTGAGGTTTCATCATTGAGGTTATAACTACAAAGCATTAAAAATTGTGAGGAACTCATCCCTACACAAACTGTCCCTTCCATAACCTTATGTGAATTGTCTAGTTTCCCACAAACCTCTTACGAATTTACTGAAGAGAAAACCTTTGGATTTGGGGAAGATGAGGAGGATCATGGAATTGTTGATGGGTGTTTAAATCAATAGGAAATTGATTTTTTTGTATTCATAAGAGGGAAATTTGACATCATGGATTGAGTCTCATGAATATAACTCCATTGATGATTTTTCAAAAACACAAATCACTGAACCATTAAGAGAAATCACAAAATTTGAGTCCATACCCATTCCTGAAACTGATATTTCCAATTTTGTGGTTGAATATTCTATTCAAAAGGAACCAATTCTGTTGAGCAATTTTGAAAATGAAACTGAGTTCAATTCAAAGTCCCAACCTATGTTTGAAAGTTTTAGCCTACCTGAACTTGAACAAAAGGACTTTCCATCCACCCTCAAGTTTCCATTCATTGGGGATATCCAAAAACTTCCATTTGTCACCATTTCTTATTTTGAAACCACTAAAAAGGTGATTATTCATAATGTCTTAGGAAATAATACAGAGGAAACTGGATCAACCATTTTTGATATTCCTTGGATTTTACCACTCATTTTAGAACATAGGTTTTCACACAACAATAATTATAAACAAAGAATCAATCTCAATGTAGTGGAAATAGAGAAGTATGGGGTCCTTAAAATGTTGAAAATTGTTATTGGGTAAGTTAGGAGGTCCATGTCGGGCTAACGACGTTAAACAAAGTGCTGCATGGGAGGCAACCCATGGTTTTCAAGTTTCCAATTATTTTGTTTTTTTAATCAACTTTTTATTTTAAATAGGATTAATGAATAATTTTGATAAATAAAAAAAATAGACTATTGACTTGTTCTTCTATTATGAGTATGGATGGGTATGAAAGGGGAGCACCATATTCATCCGTGTCACGTGGTGTGATCCTTGAGTAATACCTTACCCAGAAATTTAAAAAAGAAGACAATGTATCATCAGTTTATTTTATTTTATATATATACTTATATTTTACTTATATATATATATATAATCTTTTGTATTGTTTGTTTGTTTTCTTTTTTTTCCACTAGGGAACTCTGCAAGCGACATTGATATCAAAGGACTAAATTGGAGCAGCAAGAACTTCAAACTTCAACCACCAGGTGACTTCATTCCATGATCCTAATATTTCAATTTCTTTATTGAACTTCCCTTTTATTCCTCTACCCCCTTCTAAATTTTTTTTTCTTTAAACACTGGGGACAAAGTTATTTTATGTTGGGGGGGAGATAAAATAAAAAATGATTTCGTGTAAAAAAAAGAATGATTTGAAAAAAAAATGCGTAAATGGAAGGAAAAATTCCTTTAAATTTGAACATGGTAATACAAATTGCACACTTTGAAACTGAATATCAAATAATTTAGCATACCCTGATTCTGATTTTAATCCTTTTATAATTTCATGAGCATAGATTTTGGAAAGTGTGGCTGTCCAATGTGATATTTCATCGTTTATATTTTCATCCAAATAAAAAAAAGATCACAATGCACGTACCTTGGATAGTGGGGTATTAGTTTGAGTTCATGGGGTCCCCTAAATAAATAGAATATGCTTGGTGATCATTTTAGTTTAATATGAGTATTCAAAAAAAACTATTAAAAAAAATTGCGCGTAGAGCAATGAAATGACCTAATGCGTGGCTTTCGGCACTTGGGGATCGCGACTCCATAGTTGTCTGGCCCAAAGTTAGTAATTTTATCTCTATTTTTGGTAATTTGAATTTGTTTTTGACTGAGTTAACTCGAGATGATTCCCGAGTATGTGGTCTTCACTTGGTGCCCTAAGATCTTTGAGCCTGGG
The DNA here is from genome assembly GCA_963277665.1 of Viscum album. Taxonomy (NCBI): domain Eukaryota; kingdom Viridiplantae; phylum Streptophyta; class Magnoliopsida; order Santalales; family Viscaceae; genus Viscum; species Viscum album. The sequence continues at coordinate 549,336,305 of OY728134.1, forward strand.
AGTCATCGGCAAAGTCTCGCTACAGGGGTTGACTCTTTTGAGTGCAACTTCAATTACCATGGAAAAATTGCAAAAAAAAAAAACCAAAAAATTATACAAAAAAAAAAGAATAATCATCTTAATATTGAAATTTGATTCCACCTAGCGCTTCCGTAATTTCACCCTTGAATAAAGATGAACCCCCATGTCTATTGTGATGCACAACACATCCTCATACTTAATTGATATTGGATGAAATATGGCAATGAATTTGAACAAAGGAATGGGCTTGGGATTGGGATATGCTTATGAAAATATCTTGTATTAAAATATTTTGATGGGTTTCATGATTGTTTGGTATAAGGTTTTTTGGTGATCATTGTGTATTAAAATGTTTTTGGAAAAGGGAATTCGAATTTCATATTGTTGAGATATATTTTGCTCGGGACTAGCAAAACTCAAGTTGGGGGGTGTGATTAGCCACTAAATGAGGATAATATTCATTGGTAATATATATAATATTCATGTTCTTTATTATTCATAAACACCATTTTAGTGCATTTTACACTTTGAACATCATTTCACATTATGATTGTAATACCTTCTTAAAATGCACTATTATGTGGTACATTTTTGAACATCATTTAAAGTACCCAATAATTCATATGATTTTAGGGAATTTAATTATAAATATTTTAATTTTATATTTTTGGAAATTTATCTACACTTAAATATGAACATTTTTGATTCAGGGATCAATGGATAATTCATGTAGGATGATGGAGATATTTGGCAATGAAAGGAAGCAATTCTGGAGAAGGCAGATTAGACACTATCCCAATGATGAGACTGTGGGGCCCAAAATAAAGTCCCAATTAATCCCAAATTTCGTGGGATGCTATAAGACATGTATAAAAACAAATAAATCTTAAGGATCCAATTCTAATTATGCCTCCATGGTGGTCCTTTAGGCGGCCCAAGTTAGAGATAAAATTCTGGGCCAGATTCTACGGCCCAGAAAAACAACCCACTAATATAATCATATCTCCGAATATACAAATCCATATGGGCCCAAATTTTACAGGAGGTTATAATACATCCTGAGATACATTTTATTATTTTATGGACCACTCTTATTCGGCCATCTAGATGGTTTTTCAAGCGCGTCTATTCGGTGCATGAAAGCTGGATGCCTTTTCGGGTCAAGGGTGGAAAGTCTTCTTTCCACAAACTTTCCACCACCCTAGAACTACCATACTCAAGTGGGATGACTTGTACTGTTGGAGGCTCGACACAAGGGCTCAAAAATGCCTATTTAAGGTAGTGGTATTGTAGGATTTAAGGATCTTTGGTGCTTGGTTTCATTGTAGTGTTATGCTGCCGCTTTGTGTTTGTAATCACATTTCTTTCTCATGTAAGTTGTTTAATTCACCTTAGTTTCTTAATAAAAGTTCTTCATTTACTCTTATTCTATTCTTCTACTTATCACGTTGATACCTTTGGTTCAAGGTGTTAATTTATTCACACCATACTTTGTGATATTTATCACACAACGGAGGAGTGATATTTTTTTATTGTTGTTTTTACTTCTTCAATTCCACCCTTGTAAGTCTACTTCCCGCTTCCGTTGAAGACATGCCATCAATGAAGGGATAAATATTTTATGGATTGATCCAAGGGAGTATCAAGGGGATGGATTGGATGTTATTTATCACTCTATTAATGGCAAATCACTTCTTTTAAATGAGATTTTTATTTGATGATTTTAAAACATCTTCATCCTTATTGAATTTAAGGTCACACATTCAAGTGCTAATACGAACCTCTAACTTGGAGTGCTCAAAACTTTGATCCTTCAAGTTTATAGGTGATTAGTATTAGGGTGTGTAGGCATTAAACCAGTAAGTGATGATTTCGTTTGATCTTCTTAAATGAATCCATCTCAATTATAAGAAATTGAAATCATTAAAAAAGTAATTCATCCAATCCACCCCGAACGATAACCTAGGATCAACTCATTATTTTAAATTGAATTCACTTAAATCTGTTAGTTATACTTTAAACCCATATAAAATCAACCCAAGTTGGCCACTTCATATCCAAAAATAGTCCATAGAATGTACGTGTCTATAGGTTTCTTCTTAGGTCTCTGAGGATTTGATAACCCCAGCTAAACTATAAGGACCGTTCTACCTTCATCTCTTGGGTAAATTTGAGCGAGAATCAACCGTGGAGACCAAAAAACCACCTCAATGTATGTGTAGAATTTATGTTATTAATTAATTTCAAGATTTAATTTTTTTATTTGGGAATGTTCAAATGAAAGAAAAAAAGTTGATGGATGTTTTCCCTAAATAGACGATTAATTAGAGTAAGAAAAGTATCTTCATTGAGTTTCTATATTGGTCAACTAATCCAGAATATCATTGTTTATAACTAATTCACATTGAAAAATATATTTGTAAAATTTTTATTTCAATTATTTTAAATTTCAATGGGAAGATAAAATATGATTTATGATAATGGAATGACTTGATGGACTAGGGTATCATACCCAAATTACATCCTATTTGTAATAATTACCATCCAAATCCTAACCTAAATCTAAACCTAAACCTGAATCCTAAATCCTATACACCTAACCCCTATCCTTAAACCTAAACCTAGGCCCCTAAAAAAAATTTAAACATAATTTTCTAACATAATACATAACCTATTCCCAAATCATAAATCTAAACCCACAAAATATTTTAATTCCCTCTAGTCAATAATTACTTAAATCCTAACACCAAACCTAACATAAGCACCAAACCCAAATTTATATGTACACCACAAATTTAATCTATAGCCTATACATTAAACCCTAAACACCAAACCTCTAACATATAACAATGTAACTCAAACCTTACCCCTTCCATAATTTCAAACATACACCTTAAACATAATTTCAGACCTAGACTCTAAACCATAAACACATAATTTGTTATTATAAATCTAAACATAATCCCTAATATGATTCCCTATCTACACTATAAAGCTAAAAAAATCCAAAATAATAAATCTCATACATCACTGCTAAACACTAAACATAAACCCAATAAAACAAAACCTAAAACCAAATCCAACCACCACCCCTACCCACCACAAACAAATATATAACCCATATTCCTAAAACAATCTACACATATACCCTAAAATTATAAATAAACCCAAAAAACACATCATTTAACCCCTAACTAAAATACTTACTTCCTAAAATAAAACCTAAACTAGTCCCTATAACTAATTATTAAACCCTAAACCTAACCCTAAGAGAAAAAAAAACTAAATCTAAAACCAACTCACCCATAATGATAACATAAAAACTAGCATAAATTTAAATATTAAACAACACTAACCCCCGTAAACTAAATCTAACCACCTCCCCCCCACTACAAATATGAACTAAAAATACTACCATTAATTTTAACCTAAATCTCATCAAATAACTCATATATAAACCACAAACACATAATAATAGTCCATAATCCATGACTTAATACTTTGAATACAAATGATAATAACTGACCTAAACGTTAAACCCACCCTAACCGCCAATCCCAACCCTAAACCTAACCCCCATAAAACTAAGATCTAATATATAACATATATCCAAAATCATACCCTAAAACCAAGACATAAAATTAAACTCTAAACCTATAGCCTAAATAGAACTCCAAAAACTCAAAGCTCTAACAAAATACCTAAACATATCCCCTACCATATTCCAGACTACCCCCATATATCAAGTATAAAAATGCACCCAAAACCAAATAACCTAAAAAAAATCAATATTGACCTCTTCTATAGAATAATTTATTCTTGAAATTCCATTCAATCGTTAGACTTAAACTCAATATTTATGAGTTTTTATCCCTTTCTTGCACCATTCAAGGGTTCCTCTAAAAATCACTAGGAACCAAGCATGAAAAAAATACTACGTATTGTGAATAAATAACCCCCACTACAATGACATCTAATAAAACCAAAATTTCAGATGCCATCTCACCTAACACAAAAAAAAAAGATTTGTATCCACAAAAAACTCATGGATTCATCATTATTCACAGAATAATACACAACTCAAATGGAATGTTTGAAACATAGTATAAAAATTCACAACTATTTTCCTTTAAACATCTTGCATAATCTGCTCCAACACTTCTAAAACTCCCAAGACACAAAGTAAAAGACTTTAGGACTTCTAGTTACTATCAACATATATAACTATTTATGGTTCATGAAATATTAGTATTTTTCCATGACAGGTAGAAAACCTCAAATATCATGGTGATATTTTTCTTTTGTGTCAAACCAGCATGTAGTGTACCTTCAAAACCTAGTTAAATGTATTTTTTCTGTTTTTATTTTTTAGTAAGTAATCTCACTTTCATAGACTATGTTTACTATCTACATTTGATGTTTTTGTTTTATTTTTTAGTTTTTATGGTTTATCATATTTTATTGGGTTTTATTAGGATGGTATTGTACACTTAATTTAGAAAGACTCTGTCAAGGGTGGTATATTATATCCCTCTAACTTTTTTGATAAAAAAATATTGATGATTAAATCATTAAATTGGGATTATATGTGTTAAATAAATATACACATTAGTTTTTATATTCAATATATAGTATCCCAAGATATTCATATCAATTATAGATTTTTTAAATTGAAAAAGTGGTTGTTTGGTATGATTTTATATAATTTATATTCGATGAATATCATGTATCTGTTGACATTTTAAAATTTAAAATTTCATTACAAAGGGAATTATTAAACATTGAAGGATGTTTAACTCAATCAATTTTTTATCAATCATATAGAATAATGATGGAAATGATGTAAAAAAATAGGCAAAACAAAAAATTATAAGTTTTAATTTGCTAATTTAAACTTTTAATATCTATTTTGTGACTAAATAGTTCACTTATATTTTCAATAGTGTTTGTTGGAGGCCCTCAATGAGAAGTAAGTGGGCAATTTTGGACCAAATGATAATTTTCACAAGATATTATGATATGGGCACCATGGAAGAATACATTTTCAAATGAGGAATAATATTGCCCCCAATAGATATTATCCCACTCTAGGTAACAGTTTTGATTGAACTGAGTTAGAAACAACTCATGTAGAGGTGTAAAAGGCACATATAGAAGCCGAAGAGGCGAAAAAATAGCCATGAAGGACTGTGAAAAATGTCAAAGAGAAAATGAACAATTTATGAAAGTTATATAAGCACTATATCTATCACATTCACCAGATACCATTGTATCTTTTTTTATTCATGTTTGTCGACGATGTTTTCATTATATGATATATAGGGGGATGGTTATGATGGTCCTAGTGGTGGTCAAGATGATGAACTTACTAGAAATGGAGATGGTGGTTGTGGTGGTAGTGCTGTTGATGATGATAATGATGGTGATAGTGATAGTGACAATGATAAAGATGATGATTATGATGGTGATGGTGGTGGTGATGATGATGTGTATGTTGGTGATGATCAAGATTATATTGGGTGTGACGAGAGAGTTATTTTGTAACACCCCAGGTAAATAAAGAATATGACATTTTCATATTTATCCGTATTTGTGAATAAAATATTAATATTACTTTAAAGGGGACGCTATGCTCGATGGCGTGCCCAATATGCAACAATGAGCATCTTGGGAATCTTACGTTGCACTCTAATAATAAAATAATATTATTTTAAATGGTAGTTATCGCCTAGCCGTTGTAATGGCGGGAATGAACGAAACTAACTACAAAATTATTATATATGTTTGCCACATATTTTTACTTTTATCCAGTAAATGTTAGAGGTTTAAAATGTGAATGAATCCAATTTTAAGCGTAAATATTCTAATATTCTTTAAAAGGTCGATTAACCACCTTTTGACGGCGAATGCTTTTTAAATCCACTTTTTGACAATTTCATATGTTATATTGGACCAAATAAAATTATTCTTTAGAATTGGGACATCAAAATTTACATTGTGTAAAGTTTTGGTATTTTTCCGATAAAGTTCATTTTTAAATGAATAGTGAAAAAATGTTGTATTTTAATTCAAAACCTCTTTTTTAATCTAATTTATTTATATGATTAGATTATCTTTTGAATTGGTTTTAAAGTACAATTATAATATATTTTTACCATTTAATCCAATAGTGGTCATTGTAATTAATTTCACTTCGAAATTGGACTTAAACTAGCGTCAATCTTTTAATAGATATTGTTTCTTAAAAACACGCTATTAGTTTTGACAGTGAGAATTGATTATTAAATTAATTAATGCAACTTATATGTTTAGAATTTTGTAAAATGGACATCATTTTTGAATTCGGAATATCAAATATATCTTAGGGTGAAGTTTTGGTAATTTTCTGAAAAACTTCAATTTTTGATGAATAGTGAAACCACTAAGTGGTAGTTAAAGAAACTGATTTTTCGTTTAAATGAAACTTTACCAATTCTGTGATTTGAATTTAAAAAATCCGACATACATGGTTGTCATTAAGAAGTAAAATGTGGTTCAATGGGATTAAAATAATTTTTTGGTGAATAGTAACTTTTAAGTTTATTAATCGCGGTTAGAGGTAATTAGTGTAGTTTAAGGTAAAAATAATGTTTTAATGATATGAAATGACCTAGAAACATGTAAAACCCTTATTGTATATGTCATGTATGATCAATAAAATACATGGGTAAACTTGGGGACCCCATGGAGCCACTTTGGTAGGAAAATGACATTAATAACTTTTTATTTAATGTTAAAATAAAGATGTCACAAACATGAGTTGTTTTACTAAAACAATTTTTAAATTGGGTTATACAAGTCATAATTTTGACTATAAATATTCATTGGAAAGATAAAAAGATTTTCTAAATCATGATATTTTTTTTATAATTTGTATACATTAAATAAATTAAATTATTTATGACACCATGATGATGCAGCGATTACGTCATTATTTAACGATTTAAATAAAATGAAACGATAATGGAAAATATAAGACCTACACTTGTCAAAAACCTATTGGATGGGTGGATTTAGAACCCATATCACCTTATACTCTAAATTTATAATTGTGGGACCTTTTTTATCCGAAAATCATTTTATGATAAAGTATCTTTTCTTAACTTTCCAAGAGTTCCCCTCCTTTTCTCTTATAAAAGGCCCCCACCTCTACCACCTTACCCACACCTCTAAAGACTTTGGCTCGGACAACCCCTACCCATTTCATCTCTCCACATCCATCTCTTAATCATTGAAGCCTCACCTTTGGGCAGAATCCTTTCCAAGGAATCCTTTGAGATCAAATCAAGAAGAGTTACCCGATTTTAAGGAATATAAAGAAACGAACAAGACAAGTCAGACTTGAGGTAAGGGATCCTACCCCTCTCTTTCTTTTTAAGTACACTCTTTTTTATAATTCCTTTTAAGCTCATATTTCTTATGATTGGGATGTTATTTTATATTACTATTACTGTAATTTTTTATGTTCATATGATGATATACCCTATTTTCTCTCATCAATCCATTTTGAAAGTTTTGAGTGGCGCCGTTAGGCTGCCAAATTTTCATAAGAGATCCAACCTCTCTCTTTCTTATTAAGTACTCTCCTTTATGTCACTTATTTTAAGCTCCTATTTATATTGTTGGGGTATGTTCTTTTATATTCCTCTTGATTTAAATTTTATGTTAATATGATGAGAGACCTTATTTGATCTCATCAATCCATTTTGGTAGTTTTGAGTGGCGCCGTTAGGCTGCCGAATTTTAGTAAGAGATCCAACCTCTCTCTTTCTTTTTAAGTACTCTCTTTTATGTAATTTCTTTAAAGATCATCTTTCTTATGTTTGGGGATGTTATTTTATATTACTCATACTGCAATTTTTATGTTCATATTATGAGAGACCCTATTTGATCTCATAAATCCATTTTTGGAAGTTTTAAGTGGCGCCGTTAGGCTGCCGAGCTTTTGTAAGGGATTTTTCACCTCACTTTTATTCCCGTGACATTTATGCTACTTTTTCCACTATTTACTTTGAGTGGTGTATGTACTACCCATTATTATACACTTTGTGTAGTATAATTTCATTTATGGGTATTTACATCTTCATTGTATGACCCTTCTTCCATGGGGTGTACGTTTCGAAAGTTACCCAACTCGGTAAGGGGACCTTTCACCCTCCTCTTTTTAAAAGACTTATTTTGTTATGTATTTTAATTCACATACTATTATGTTGGGATATGTTCTTATATATCCTTATTTATGTAAATTTTATGTCCAAGTGATGAGATACCATTTTATTTCTCATCAACTCATTTTCTGAATTTTAAAGTGACGCCGTTAGGCTGTCGGATTTCTGTAAGGGAACTTCTTAACCCACTTTCAATTCTTTGGGTTAAACCTCTACTTCTTGATTTTATTATGCCAAGATTATTTGTGGAATCTCTATGTTGTAATTTCAACAAACCTTTGTGTGGATATACTATTTCTACACATAATCATCTCATTGATAAATTCTTACAAACTTGTATGGTAAATCATAACTCAATCTCATTTCATTGTGTTAAATATCTATGTCATTGGTTTTGTTTTTCCAAGATTATGTGTGAATGACATCTGATTGTATCACACTTAATATCCACTTATATTGGGTGTATTTATATTTCTCACACATAATTATGTGATAGATTTATCCTTAATTTAAGGATACCATCTTTATAATGGATTTCATCTCAATTTACATTTCCATTGAGACTTCATTGTTTTTATGCACCAATTCACTCTTATGTGGTGTGTATACTGTCCTTTGAAATATTATATCATGAATCCCTTTATTCTAATTATATTATAAAGTTAATATTAAATGTTATTCCGCAATTATTTTTATTCAAGAGTCTCTCATTTTTCTAAAAACTCTTTAACAAATATATCGTTTTAAATGTTTTAAAGATTCATTATTCTAAATCTTTATCTTTAATGTCCATATTTTCAAAATGGTTTTCAGTATTTATTTATATGGACATTAATGTTTTAAAATTATAATTCCATTAAAATCATAAAAGTGGTATGAGACACTTTGATTCAAAAATCTCTTTTAAATGATTTTTGAAAATGGATTGATTAATTCAATATCTTGGAATTACTTATCATGATTGAAAATGAAATGTTGTTATTGAAATGTTTATATTTTCAATATTTTATGTGTAATTATGGTACTTGGACATTTTACAGGTGGTTACAAGATAAACCATATGACGGGTGGTGCTGTGAATACCAGGACGGGTGGTTACGTTATAACCTCCAATGCATTGGGTATGGAAGTCGGCCGTATGGCTATTCCATTAAGTATGTGTGGAAGTCGACCGTATGGTTATTCCATTTAAGTATGTTTATGTCCCAAGTTACCTCTATATGTTATGTGTTCTTTATATGGGTTTTATGGTAATCTTTTGGTTACAAAAGGGTAATTAATGGTCCTTTGTTCAGTGAGGAGTTTTTTACTACTTCATAAAAATGAAAAATTATTACTTTGATAAAGTATACATGGTTTACTTGTTGTTTTGAAAAACTAACAGTTATCATTCTTTGTGTATCCCTTACTGAGCTTTTTATGCTCACCCCAAGTTTTTTTGAAATGTTTTTAATAGGACTTAATGTGGAATAGTGTCAAGGATGGGATCAAGGGAAAGTCATGCTATCTAAAACATGGAACTAAACATGTTTCTTTTTAAGAGTTTTTATTTTATGGAAACTTAGTAGAAGTTTCTACTTTGTAATATTTTGAGATGTAATAGTTATGTCCTAATTCTCTAAAACTCTAAACCATTAAAAGATCCTCAATGTGAATTATTCATTTAATTCAATATTAAGTAAAGTTTAAGGCTGGGGCCTTATAGTTGGTATAAAAGGTAGGTTTAGACAACTTTAGGGATTAGGAGTTTTTGTTAGACACATGGTTAGTCCCTATATCTATTATGTTAGTTAAATCTTTATTTTATAACTTTTTTCAGGTCAAGTAAATTCAGTTACGAATGGAAGGAGAAGGATCTCAAACGACATTCCTATCTCTTCCTGATGACATGCTACAATAATTATTGCAAAGTCATGTTCGGATGATTGTGAAACTTTTTCTAGCATATAACTCACTTGCAAGCAGTTGTTTGAGATATCAAACACCTCCACTATACCTCGTTATCATCGTGGATCATGGGTTGTATTTAGACAAATACTATTTTCACAATATTCTCATATTTTCAAGAAAGGAAAATATTATCAAGGTATTTTCAAATATTTTACCTTATCACAAGAATTTGAAGAATATTATGATTTTCAAAATGGTGCTGAGGAAGGAGAACCTTGCGCAACCTACTTATATTTGCTTTTAAAATATAGTCTCTCAGCACATACTTATGGTATTTTAAAAGGACCAATAATAGAAAGTTTCAACTCAAATTCTGTCTGACTATTTTATAGAAATCATGTTTTATCATATGTTTTGGAATTATATGTCATACATGATTATTTTCCAAAACTGTTTTTCTGTGAACACCCATATTACCCATGTTGTACAAGGTGTATTTGGATGGAGGAAGAAAATGTTTTTGAAGGATCTCTAAATAATTGTTGTAATGCATGGGACTTCTACATATGTGAACAAGATAATGATGAAACCGAGTGGACTCCATGATCAAGGTATGCTGTTATTCATTTTGGGAATCGTTTTATTTTATCTTATGGTGGTGATATAAGACTTCAAGAATTAAGATGTTGAGATCGTAATGAATTTGGATGAAAATGAGAGGTATAAGGAAACTATTGAGGTTAAAACATGTTAGGGTTATTTTTGGAGTTTTATAAAAAGGACAACACGCAGACCGTGTGACAACCCGTCGCATCGGACAAAGCTGCAGGAATCGAACCCAAAAGTAAAGTGTGACTGGTATTTATCGCCTACCACTTGACTACGTGAAGTCCCTGGTTAGTTTGACTAATTATTTTTAGTTAGATGATTTTATTAATTAATAGTAAGTTTATTTTGGTTTATCTATGGAAATTATTAACCTATCATGGAGGATATGTGATTAGTTTAATTACTTTTCAATATGAGACTTTAAGAGAAACTGATGTTATTTGGAGATAAGTGTTATTTTGTACCTTGGAAGACTATGTGATTAAATCCTTCAAATATTTGGGTTTCAATCTTAGTTTGGTTTACTTTGAAGAATTTTATGGAAAAATTGTTTATCGAATGGTCTTCGTTGAACTTTGGGTTTTGTTGGACAAATTTTGGAGATTAGGAATAGATTTTCTTTTTATAAAGGGTTATCCTTTTCTGAATTATCTGATCTTGTACTAACCTTTTTGGTTTTGGTTTTGGTTAAAGTATAAAGACATGGGAAGTATATAGTTCCCTTTTGTGGATTAGGTGATTCTATAGAATTTGATTATAGCTCTCTTAATATAAACAAGTCATCCTAAATACTCATCTTTTGGAGAAAATATGAGTTCGTGTAAGAAATCTAGTAAAAGTTGAAAGTCAACATGACAAGTAAGTATGTTTCCTTATGTTTTAGTTAATCTCAAAAATAAATTCCTCAATGAAAAGTAACAAAAAAAAAATGTTGTCCATTAACTTTTCCTACTTGGGAATCCAATACCATTTAACCCATCACAAGTTTGTGGTTTTCTAGTGGTTAACTTTCTCCTAAACATGTTTTCTATCACACTCCCTCAGAACATGACCCTTTGTTTTTTCTTCCATATCCATGTTTTCATACATGGAATCCTATTATGGGTTAACTCGGATGACCTCTGTACTTCCCTTTCTTTCTTTTAAAGTGATAGTTTAATTTACTCCTTTTCCGATGTGGGGATTTCAATGAAGTTTCTGAGCCCAATTTTAAAATTGTGAGGACGCAATTCCCAAAAGGGGGGAAGGATGTAACACCCCAGGTAAATAAAGAATATGAAAATTTCATATTTATTCATATTTGTGAATAAAATATTAATATTACTTTAAAGGGGACACTATGCTCGATGGAGTTCCCAATACGCAACAATGAGTTTCTTGGGAATCTTACGTTGCACTCTAATAATAAAAAAATATTATTTTAAATGGTAGTTAACGCCTAGCAGTTTTAATGGCGGGAATGAACGAAACTAACTACAAAATGATTATATATGTTTGTCACATATTTTTACTTTTATCCAATACATGTTAGAGGTTTAAAATGTGAATGAATCCAATTTTAAGCGTAAATATTCTAATATTCTTTAAAAGGTCGATTAACCACCTTTTGATGGCGAACGCTTTTTAAATCCACTTTTTGACAATTTCATATGTTATATTGGACCAAATAAAATTATTCTTCAGAATCGGGACAACAAAATTTACATTGTGTAAATTTTTTGGTATTTTTCCGATAAAGTTCATTTTTTAATGAATAGTGAAAAATGTTGTATTTTAATTCAAAACCTCTTTTTTAATATAATTTATTTATATGATTAGATTATCTTTTGAATTGGTTTTAAAGTCCAATTATAATATATTTTTACCATTTAATCCAATAGTGGTCATTGTAATTAATTTCACTTTGAAATTTGACTTAAACTAGCGTCAATCTTTTAATAGATATTGTTTCTTACAAACATGCTATTTGTTTTGACAGCGGGAATTGATTATTAAATTAATTAATGCAACTTATATGTTTAGAATTTTGTAAAATGGACATAAGTTTTGAATTCGGAATATCAAATATAGCTTAGGGTGAATTTTTGGTAATTTTCTGAAAAACTTCAATTTTTGATGAATAGTGAAACCACTAAGTGGTAGTTAAAGAAACTGATTTTTCGTTTAAATGAAACTTTACCACTTCTGTGATTTTAATTTAAAAAATCTGAAATACATGGTTTTCATTAAGAAGTAAAATGTGGTTCAATGGGATTAAAATAATTTTTTGGTGAATAGTAACTTTTAAGTTTATTTATCGCGATTAGAGGTAATTAGTGTAGTTTAAGGTACAAATAATGTTTTAATGATATGAAATTATCTAGACACATGTACAACCCTTATTGGATATGTCATGGCCGACCAAGACAATCCATGGGTCAACTTGGGGACCCCATGGATCCACTTTGGTAGGAAAATGACATTAATAACTTTTTATTTAATGTTAAAATAAAGATGTCACAAACATGAGATGTTTTACTAAAACAACTTTTAAATGGGGTTATACAAGTCATACTTTTGACTATAAATATTAATTGGAGATCTAAAAAGATTTCATACATCATGATATTTTATTTATAATTTTTAGAAATTAAATAAATTAAATTATTTATGACACCATGATGATGCAGCGATTACCTCATTATTTAACGATTTAAATAAAATGAAACGATAATGTAAAATATAAGACCTACACTTGTCAAAAACCTATTGGATGGGTTTATTTCAAACCCATATCACTTTATCCTATAAATTTATAATTGTGGGACCTTTTTTATCCGAAAATAATTTTATAATAAAGTATCTTTTCTTAACTTTCCAAGAGTGCCCCTCCTTTTCTCTTATAAAAGGCCCCCACCTCAACCACCTTACCCACACCTCTCAAGCCTTTGGCTCGGCTAACCCCTGCCAATTTCATCTCTCCACATCCCTATATTCATCATTGAAGCCTCAACTTTGGGAATAATCATTTCCAAGGAAGCCTTTGAGCTCAAATCAAGAAGAGTTACCCGATTTTAAGGAATATAAAGAAATGAACAAGACAAGTCAGACTTGAGGTAAGGGATCCTACCCCTTTCTTTCTTTTTAAGTACACTATTTTATGTCATTACTTTTAAGATCATATTTCTTATGATTGGGATGTTTTTTTATATTACTATTACTGTAATTTTTTATGTTCATATGATGAGATACCCTATTTTCTCTCATCAGTCCATTTTGGAAGTTTTGAGTGGCGCCGTTAGGCTGCCGAATTTTCGTAAGAGATCCAACCTCTCTCTTTCTTATTAAGTACTCTCCTTTATGTCACTTCTTTTAATCTCCTCTTTGTTATTTTGGGGGATGTTCTTTTATATTCCTCTTTCTGTACATTTTATGTTAATATGATGAGAGACCTTATTTGATCTCATCAATCCATTTTGGAAGTTTTGAGTGGCGCCGTTAGGATGCCGAATTTTCGTAAGTGATCCAACCTCTCTCTTTCTTTTTAAGTACTATCTTTTATGTCATTTCTTTTAATCTCATATTTATTATGTTTTGGGATGTTATTTTATATTCCTCATACTGTAATTTTTATGTTCATATTATGAGAGAGCCTATTTGATCTCATAAATCCATTTTTGGAAGTTTTAAGTGGCGCCGTTAGGCTGCCGAGTTTTTGTAAGGGATTTTTCATCTCACTTTTATTCCCGTGACATTTATGATACGTTTTCCACTATTTACTTTGAGTGGTGTATGTACTGCCCATTATTATACACTTTGTGTAGTATAATTTCATTTATGGGTATTTACATCTTCATTGTATGACCCTTCTTCCATGGGGTGTACGTTTCAAAAGTTACCGAACTCGGTAAGGGGACCTTTCACCCTCCTCTTTTTAAAAGACTTCTTTTGTTATGTCTTTTAATTAAAATACTATTATGTTGGGATATGTTTATATATATATCCTTATCTATGTAAATTTTATGTCCAAGTGATGAGATACCATTTTCTTTCTCATCAACTCATTTTCTGAATTTTAAAGTGACGCCGTTAGGCCGTCGGATTTCTATAAGGGAACTTCTTAACCCACTTTCAATTCATTGGGTTAAAAATCTAATTCTTGATTTTATTATGCCAAGATCATTCGTGGAATCTCTATGTTGTAATTTCAAAAAGCCTTTGTGTGGATATACTATTTCTACACATAATCATCTCATTGATAAATTATTACGAACTTATATAGGAAATCATAACTCAATCTCATTTCATTGAGTTAAATATCTATGTCATTGGTTTTGTTTTTCCAAGATTATGTGTGAATGACCTCTAATTGTTTCACACTTAATATCCAATTATATTGGGTGTATTTATATTTCTCACACATAATTATGTGATAGATTTATCCTTAATTTAAGGATACCATCTTTATAATGAATTTCATCTCAATTTACATTTCCATTGAGACTTCATTGTTTTTATGCACCAATTCACTCTTATATGGTGTGTATACTGTCCTTTGACATATTATATCATGAATCCCTTTATTCTCATGATATTATAAAGTTTGGATGAAATTTTATTCCGCAATTATTTGTATTCAAGAGTCTCTCATTTTTCTAAAAACTCTTTAACAAATATATCGTTTTAAATGTTTTAAAGATTATTTATTCTAAATATTTATCTTTAATGTCCATATTTTCAAAATGGTTTTCAGTATTTATTTATATGGACATTAATGTTTTAAAATTATAATTCCATTAAAAGCTTCAAAGTGGTATGAGACACTTTGATTCAGAAATCTCTTTTAAATGATTTTTGAAAGTGGATTGATTAATTCAATATCTTGGAATCACTTATTGTGATTGAAAATGAAATGTTGTTATTGAAATGTTTATATTTTCAATATTTTATGTGTAATGATGGTACTTGGACATTTTACGGGTGGTTACGTGATAAACCATATGACAGGTGGTGCCGTGAATACCAGGACAGGTGGTTATGTTATAACCTCCAATGCATTGGGTATGGAAGTCGGCCGTATGGATATTCCATTAAGTATGTGTGGAAGTCGACCGTATGGTTATTCCATTTAAGTATGTTTATGTCCCAAGTTACCTCTATATGTTATGTGTTCTTTATATGGGTTTTATGGTAATCTTTTGGTTATAAAAGGGTAAGTAATGGTCTTTTATTCAGTGAGGATTTTTTTACTACTTCATAAAGGTGAAAAGTTATTACTTTAATAAAGTATACATGGTTTACTTTTTGTTTTAAAAAACTAATAGTTTTCATTCTTTGTGTATCCCTTACTGAGCTTTTTATGCTCACCCCAAGTTTTTTTGAAATGTTTTTCACAGGACTTAATGTGGAATAGGGTCAAGGATGAGATCAAGGGAAAGTCATGCTATCTAAAACATGGAACTAAACATGTTTCTTTGTAAGAGTTTTTATTTTATGGAAACTTAGTAGAAGTGTCTACTTTGTAATCTTTTAAGATGTAATAGTTATGTCCTAATTTTCTAAAACTCTAAACCACGAAAAGATCCTCAATGTGAATTATTCATTTAATTCAATATTAAGTAAGGTTTAAGGCTGGGGCCTTATATATTTATCCTTCATATTTTTCACTAATATTTGATGTTTGATGAGTGAATACGATTTTATATATGTGATGTGTATTATAACTGGTTCAATGTATTAATTTGTTTCTTTTTTTTATTGGGTGCTACTTATTTGAAGGTGTGGATGTAGGTGTTTGGGGGTGTGTGATGGTTTTGGGAAAGCATGGGAGGTGTTTCTTTATGGAAATTTCAAGAAAGGATTTACTAATGGTTTGTAATATCATTGGTATTGACATATAAAAAATCTAGGCTACCTATAGAAATGGTTTCATTAAACCATTGGTATATGGAAAATTTAGTTATCCTATACCAAAAGTTTCAATAACCCATTGGTATAGGGTAAATCCAATTTCTAACCAATTATTTCGATTTAATATTGGTATTGGGTAAATCCGAGGTACTTATACCAACGATTTCATGAAAACTACTGGTATAGCGCTATAGCCAAACCTAATCTGCCAATGATTTAGGGAACCATTGTTGTAGCCTATACCAATGATTCCACATGCTATACCAACAGTTAAAAATCTTTGGTATATGGTACATTTCTACTTGTGAACATTTAGCCATGAATGTTTTTTAATTTTCATGAACAATTTATAAAACATATTATAAATATTTAATGAATATTTTGAATATTTTTTTTTAAACCTGGATCATTTTTTTTAATAAAAATGACTAATAACACATCATTTAAAAAAAAAATTGTTTGATGTATGCATTTGGACCTCAATCAAAATTAATATTTAATTTATCTATTTAAAATATAAAAATTGTGCTATTATTTAAATTTTACATATAGATATTTTTATAAACATATTATTTTTGTTCCACATTCTACATTAGCCCCTAGCACTAGCTAAATAATTTTTTAAGATATAATTTATTTGTTTTATTAAACAAATTCTTTTTCAATTTTAGATATAAATATCTTTGAAATTAAAACATTCATTAATATATTTTCCAGAAATGTTTTTTCATCTAGTTTGTCTCTCATATTATTACTGTAATTTGATGTGTGTGGAAGGAATTTTCAACAGAGTGGAAATAATAAAACTAATATTTTTACCCAAGATCAATATGGTTGTAAAATAATATATATATATATATATATACCATCAAAATATGTATAAATTCAACTAACTAATGTCATCATAGATATATCAGAAAAGTTGATAATATAGATATATCAACAAATAGGTAGTACAAACCATGAAATTTAAATAAAGAAATACTATGAAGCAAACAACATGTATATACATGACATGTGATCCTACTTAACTATTCCTAATGCATGAATTCACCCAAATATCATATAATATAACAAAAATACCATCAGGGTAATTTTGAGGTCAGTTACACATAAGACAGTGAGGAAATTGAAAACTCCCCTACTCGAGTTTGACACAGCCTATCTTCTTTTCTACCAAGTCCCAAAATAAATATGAAGAAAATAATTGTAACTCAGGTTATAATACTATAAGAACCCAGACCTTCTTTTTAGGTATGTTTCCTTCTTTTGGTCATTTTTCAGAGAAAGGGGAATTTCTGGAAATTTTCAAAGTACAGGCCGTGTACTTTCTGAGTACACGCTGTGTACTCGGTTAACGTGGGTATCCATGTGCTGGACATGTAGTGGACATGCACATGGACATGTGGGGGTGACCTGGAGGCTTCCAAATGCGGGGTACAGAAACGGAAAGTACACGCCGTGTACTTTCTTTGTTTCATTAAACGCACCGGGGTCGCGTCTGACAGACAGAACGCCCTTCTTCTAGGTCTCGTTCGTCCAAGAGAACCCATACAACCGCGATCCTTTTCTGAGCCCCCGATCATCCGTTCAATCTTCTATTAGACATCCGTCTATTACGTTGTGATCACCTCGGTAAGCTCTCTCTTCTGCTTGAGCCTCGTTTCATGATTCTTCTTCCTTCTCAAGTTATCCTCTATTGAACGTTTTAGACATTTTTGTATATCATCAGCATTCTATGGTGATTAAAGCCTCGAGGTTCACATATAGTGATATCCTGACGTCAATGTAGGTGGTTTGTGCTTTTATGTAGGAAGTCTTTGAGTTATATGTGAAGTTTTTCCCAATACCCATGAACGGGGTATTGCGCGTTTACCGTTTTAGCCCTATTGTTTTCCTGCTATGCTTGTATGCTTGAGTAGATGATAATTGATTATGGATAGGGTGAATTGTTATGCTTTGGCTATGTTGCCCATGCATTTTTTTCCTGTTTTGACCTTTAGGTCTAGTTTGCCTGTTAGGATGCTGTTTAATTTCCCATGCCTAGTATTGTAGGATGGTGTGACTGTTGTTCTGTTATATTGTTATGCTGTATAATTCTAGCCAAGTAGTTATTCAGGTTTACCTTGGCCGATATGTGCTGCTACACTTTCTTGACTTACACAGGGCCATGAGAACCTGGTGTATAGACCATAGGGAGAATGGACGTTGAGGGCTTCCCTAGAGTGTCTGTTTTACTTACGATGTGAGACCACAGGGGGAATTGATGTTGAGTGCTTACTCAGAGTGTCTGTAGTTCCTCGACGCGGGCCACAGAGGGAATGTGATGTAA
This sequence comes from Viscum album, assembly GCA_963277665.1. Classification (NCBI taxonomy): domain Eukaryota; kingdom Viridiplantae; phylum Streptophyta; class Magnoliopsida; order Santalales; family Viscaceae; genus Viscum; species Viscum album. The sequence goes on from OY728134.1 coordinate 549,355,253, forward strand.
GTGCTTCCCTAGAGCACCTTTAGATACCAATACGAGACTATAGGAGGGATTGGCGATGAGTGATTCCTCAGAGAGTCTATGCTTAAGCTGAACTAGAGGGGTTAGACTGAGTGTACTGCCCAGAGGGTTAGGTAGGACCGATGGGGATAGGCTGTGAGTACTTCCCAGAGGGTTACCTTGTGTTTTAGCTGATTGCTCGTGTTTCTAGGTAAGACCATAGGGGATAGCCTGTGGGTACTTCCCAGAGGGAACCTGTTGTGTTTATCTGTTTTGATTAACTGTTGAATTCTATGTGGTGATTTGAATGATTTGAAACTATGAATTGTTTACCACTGAGTACTTCCTTGTTACTACCTTCCGTACTTTACCTGCCATATATTCACTGACTGCTAGGCACAAATCTCGTGGTGGTTGCATACTGGGATTTAGTCTCACACCGTATTTGGGCCATGATTTTGGGCCCAAACAGATTATATTATTGTAGGTATAGATAAGGGAAAGTGCCCTTCTACTTCAGGTACTTGATTGCTGTGGAGATGGAGAGCATGAAACTAAGCTATGGCTTGCGATGCTGAGGAGTTGTTTACTTGCTTTATTTTTTTACTTTGGTTTAGTACTATTGTATTCCAACATTGTGATTTGTTTGTATGTTTTCCTAGAAATATGTATCATGCATCATTCATATATATGTGTGTGCTCCGGTTTATTATTTCCAGTATTTCACTATTTACTTTTGTATGGGTTTTCACTGTTTCCGCTACTGCTATTGTTTTCTTCTGCTGTGTTACTCTGACAATAAGGGAATATTTTACCCACTATCACACCCATGGCCCTTGCTTCTAGTTGGAAATCTACGGTGTTCAGAGAAATGCGCTTGAGTCTATGTGACCAACCAGTTATGGGGCGCCTCTGGGTGGCTTCCGGAACCAGGATGTTACAAAGTGGTATCAGAGGAGATTTTTTTTTCTCTTGAATTACTTTTTGGAGCCTTTATCCAGGGATAGGAAGGAATAAGTACTTGGTAATAATCTATTCCCAAGAGTAGCTAACCCGTATACAGGGAAAATCCAATCTACCTCATTTATTGCAATTTTTCTGGTTTTACAAGTTTACGGTTGATTTTATTTTCACTGTTGGGTGACCCACATGATTTGTGCTATTACTGTTAACGTTATTAAGGTTCTATTTCCATCGAAACCCAATGAGATGAGGGTATGAAACCTCATGCATCATATAGGCACTTGCTAAAAATCACATGTCATGAATTTTTTTCATGCCATTTAGGGTGCATTAGTGATTGCATGTTATTGTGATAAATTTTGTATTAGATATGCATGCTGTTGTGATAGTTGCCTTCATAAAATACCTGCTGATTGATAGGGTATCGTTTGTATAAGGTTTTGTTGAATGGATACAAAACTTTGGTTCTTGAGGTGTTATGGGCCCTCATGGACCGGAAATTGGTGGATTATTTCTTGGTTTACCTTGTTTATAACATGTATAGATTCCAAGATTTGATTCGTGGGGAGTATGGGCCCTCACGGATCAGAATTTGGCACTTCAATGTTCATTTCAGTGTTTTTATGGGCTCCAGTGTAGGTTCTGAGGCTTACTATCTAGAAAAACCCAGAATACACGCTGTGTAGTTTTGAATACACGCCATGTGTTCTTCTGTTTGGGAAGGAACTATTTTTCTTAAGTACACGTCATGTATTCTCTAGCCGTGTCTTAGGCTGTGTGGGTAGGGACACGGGATAGGGAAGACCTGGAGTGAAAACACCGTGTACCATCCATACATGTTGTGTTGTGTCGAACCTGTGCCCACCCATGTCACTAACAACATAGGTTGGCCATGTCTTATCTAATACACGCCGCATCCCATCTAAACACACCGTGTAGTCTAACCCAGGTACCCAACTGTGTCACGAAGAACACAGATCGGTGTTATCCTTTCTCGTACACACCGTGTCCGTCTGGAACACGCTGTGTAGTGTGTACCGTGTGTTAGGCTGTTTCACTAACAATACGGGCCATGTGAAGCTTGTCTAGTACACACCGTGTCTATCTTGAACACGCCATGTAGTCTTGTCTTAGGAGATCCGTGTGGCTTAGCCGTGTAGAAGGACTCGGGTAGGGGAAGAGGATTCAAGTACACACTGTGTGTTAGGACAACACGCCGTGTGGTTTGGGTGTTACACGATCAGTTTTGGAAGAAGTACACACCCATGTGAATGGATTAAGGGAACATGCCGTGTAGGAATTATACACACAGTGTAGTCATGTTTTGTAAAATTTGAATTCTTTCTTCCTCCTTTTTCCCTTCTTGCACTTCTAGTTTTTAGGCCTTGATAATCTTGATCTAAGGTGTGCGCTTGAACTTGCAGAGTCATGCCACCGAGACATCCTCCAATTGTACGCCAGTTTCCAGGTGGTGATTAGACACCAGATATGGTTGATTAGGGACTTCCAGCTGATCCTCCTGTTGTGCCAGTCTTGGCACCGACCATTATACCAGACACAGGTGCTGATGCACAGTTCAGGGAAGGATTTATGAGGATGATACAAACCTTTCAGGGAGCACCGCCTCCTTCCCCGTCAATGGATGATTTGATGCGGGTCTTCCATCAGCAACATCCTCCCACTTTCTCAGGGGATGGAGGACCTCAGGATGTAGAGTCATGGATAGAATCCATGCTTACGATCTTCGAGCATCTGGAGATGCCTCCAGAGAGGAGGGTCAAGGTTGCAACCTATATGCTTTGAGATTCCGCCAAGAGGTGTTGGGATGTGATCTCACAGGCAGGAAACCAGAATATCATGGCTTGGGATGAGTTTCAGCACATCTTCTTTGACTACTTCTATCTAGATACCCTGAGGGCCGATCGATCCCAAGAGTTTATGAGTCTGGAGCAGGGAACTCTTTCTTTCATAGAGTATTCCTCCTGATTTACCGAGCTGCAGTGCTTCACACCTATTACAAGAGGTGATCAGTTATTCATGGCAAGGAAGTTCGAGGATGGTCTGAGGCACAACATCTGATCACATGTGAACGTCTTCCAGTTGACTTCTATCACTTCTATAGTCAACCAGGCGCTGATCACAAAGCACAATCTGATAGATTCTGGAGTTTTGAGCCAGGGCGGCTCGACATCTGGGGTTAGTATTCCTCCTACTAATATAAAGAAGTTCTATAGGGAGTCCTTGCGCGGTGATCCAAGGAGGCAAGACACTTCTTATGGTAGCTAGGTGGTGTGCTACCAGTGTGGGAAGAGTGGGAATACGAGGCCACATTGCCCGAGAGACCCAATGGAGTGCCGATCTTATGGTAAGATGGGTCACCTTCAACGTTTCTGTCATATCTTCTCACCAGAAGCTGGTGATAGGGGTTCTTCCATGATTCCTCATTTAGGAGAAGCACCACCAGTTTCTCACCGGTCAGGGAACTGGAGTTCTTCCGGCCGTTCGAGCTGAGGTGGAGGTCCTGGTTGTGGTAGCCAGTTGCTCGACTGTCAATGACAATAGGGTGGATCAGCTCAGGGTGGTCATACTTTTACAGTGGAGTAGACCCAGAAGGATCAGGATCCCGGACCCTCTTCAGTTTGAGGTACGATCTTAGTTTCCTCAGTTTTAGCTTCTGCTCTTTTCGATACAGGGGATTTCCATAGCTTTATATCTGTTGCTGTTGTGGAGAGCCTTGGGCTCTGTATCTTTTCTTTTGTTGATACCTTGACACTAGACACTCCGTTGAGTACTAGAAAGGCTAGTGTACATTAGATTAAGGAGTTCCCTCTAGAGGTTGGTGGGTGTCACTTTTTATGGGACCTCTATGTCCTAGAGATGACAGGCTATGATGTCATTCTCAGAATGGACTGACTAGTTCCCTTCCAAGTAGCCATTGACTGTTACCGCCATAGGGTGAGTTTCACATCACCAAAGGGTGGATCTTTTCTTCACAAGGGTGAGTGGGATGTCAAGGTGAGCCGAGCAGGATCCGAGCATCATGGGTTGGGAGGAGTTACTACCTATATTTCTCATTTATATCTGGATGGTTAGGGGACTTCATAGTTAGAATTTCCCCCAGTGGTGGATTGTTTTAGGGAAATCTTTACAGAGGACATTTCAGGTTTTCCTCTAGAGAGAGAGGTGAAATTTTCTATTGAGATCATGCCAGGAGTGACACCGGTGTCCATTTCTCCTTATATGATGGCTACAACAGAGTTACAAGAGCTCAAGAAGCAGTTGGAGGAGTTCCAGGCAAAGGGTTTCATCCGACCCAGTACTTCTACTTGGGGATCTCCTGTCTTGTTTATGAAGAAGGCATATGGTACCCTCATAATTTGTCTGGATTATTGGAAGTTTAACCATTTGATGGTCAAGAACCGATATCCTTTACCAAGAATTTGATGATCTCTTCGATCAGATTCAAGGAGCCTGGGTGTTCTCGAAGATTGACTTGAGGTCCGGTTATCATCAGTTGCACGTTGAACCATATGATATACCTCTCACATCCTTCTGGAGCAGGTATGGTCTATAAAAGTATATGGTTATTCTATTCGGTCTCACGAATGCACCTATAGTTTTCATGACACTGATGAAGCGAGTGTTCCATCCATACTTGGATTATTTCATGGTGGTATTGGTGGATGATATCTTGGTGTACTCTCACACTCGACATGACCATGCTACACATCTTGAGATTGTTTTGAGTATACTGAGAGAGCATCAGTTGTATGCTAAGATCTCAAAATGCCACTTTTGGATGGATCAGATTTACTTCTTGGGTCATGTTATCTCAAAGACAGTAGTATCAGTGAATCCAGAGAAAGTGAGAGCAATAGTTTTATGGGAGAATATGAAGAACGTATTTGAGGTGTGATGTTTTCTAGGGCTGGATGGATACTAAAAACGCTTCATACAGGACTTTTCACACTTAGCATCACCACCGACGAGTCTAACTAAGAAGGGTGAAAAGTTCTTGTGGTCAGATTCTTGTGAGTCAGCCTTTCAAGAGTTGAAGGGTAGGTTGACTTCAGCACTGATACTAGTCTTTCCAGAGCCAAACAAGAGCTATACTGTGTATTGTGATGCTTCAAGTATCGGGCTGGGAGATGTGCTTATGCAGGGGGAAGAAGTTGTTGCATACAGGTCTCGGCAGTTGCGACCACATGAGAGGAATTACCCAACACATGATCTTGAGTTGGTTGCTGCTATTCATGCCTCACGCTGTCGGAGACATTATCTTCCGGGAGAGCATTTTGTGGTTTTCACCGACCACAAAAGTCTCAAGTATATCTTCACTCAGCGTGATTTGAATTTGAGATAGCGAAGGTGGGTCGAGTACCTTCAGTATTTTGACTTCGAGATTGCCTATATACCTGGGAAAGGAAACATAGTGGTTGATTCACTAAGTAGGAGGACTCAGATACAAGCAGTTTAGGAGGTCAATAGTGAGTGAAAACTTATGGCTTTGTTCTGTAAGATGCATTTAGAGGTGCACGAAAGGCAGGGGAAGATGTTTCTATCTTCTATGGCTGTTACCTCTACTCTTCTTGACCGAGTGAGAATGAGGTAGCTATAAGATTTAGAAGGCCTAGTCCTACGAGAGAACATGTCAGGAGAGGACTCAATTTTTAGATATACCATAGGCGGGGATGAGATCTTGCGTTTCCAGGGGTGCGTATGGGTGCAAGTAGATATATGCAAGGAGATGATGCATGACTTTCATTCATCAGTTTGGGAAGTTCATCCTGGATTCACTAAGATGTATCATGATCTACACCATCAATATTGGTGGCCAGGTATGAAGAGAGATATTACTGGTTTTGTCATAAAGTGTTCTACCTGGGAGTAGGTGAAGGCAGAGCATCATTGACCAGTAGAGATTTTGCAGTAGTTACCCATTACCAAGTGGAAGTGGAATGATGTCACGATGGATTTCGTAATTGGGTTGTCAAGGTCGCCTCGAGGGAATGATGAAGTTTGGGTTGTCATTGACAGACTTACGAAGGTTTCTCACTTCTTTCCGATCAAAGAGACCTTCAGTGTTGATGAGATGAGAATATTTTACATCGATGATATTGTGAACTTACATGGAGTTCCACACTCCATTTTTTCAGACAGAGATGCTAATTTTACATCTCGGGTTTGGCAGGGGCTTCAGAAGGCTTTGGGTACATAGGTACTTTTGAGTACAGCTTACCATCCCCAGACATATGGCCAGTCTGAGCGTATGATTCAGGTGCTTGAGGAAATGCTCTGGGCATTCATTCTATATTTTGGAGGTTCTTGGTAGAAGCATATACCTATTGTGGAGTTTACCTACAACAATAGTTTTCAAGAAACTATTCAGATGACACCTTATGAGGCTTTGTACGGTAGGCCATGTCGATCACCCTTATGTTGGTTGGAGGCAAGAGAGGCAGCTTTTCTAGAACCTCATCTTGTTCAGGAGACCACAGAGCAGATAGAGTTGATTAAGAAGAGGATGGATACTGCACAGTCTTGATAGAAGTCTTATGTTGATCAGCGGAGATGACCTTTGGAGTTCGAGGTTGGGGATCAGGTTTTCCCGTGTGTCACACCGAGGTTGGGACACAAGAGGATTAAGAGACTGGGTAAGCTTTCACTGAGGTACGTCAGACCGTTTGAGGTGTTGGAGAGAGTTGGGCCAGTTGCCTATCAGTTACAGTTACCTCAGAGGTACCAGGATATGCACGATGTCTTCCACGTTACTCATCTTCGACATCACTTCTCTGACCCATCTCACGTCATCCAACCTGAGGAGGTTGAGTTGGGAGTGGATGCATCCTTTGAGGAGTATCCTATCTAGACTGTGGATCGAATTACGTAGGTTCTTCGTGGCCGGTCTGTTCCTCTGGTACGGGTGCTTTGGCAGCACGGGAGAGTACGGGACGAGACTTGAGAGAGGGAGGCATATGTACGATCATAGTGTCTGGAGCTGTTCGGGGTTTATTCTTCTATGCCACCTTGCTAGGGAAATTCGGGGAAAAATTTATTTAAGGGGGAAGTTTTTAAGAACCTGGACCTTTTTTTCAGGTATGTTTCCTTCTTCTGGTTGTTTTTGAGAGAAAGGGGAATTTCTGGAAATTTTCGAAGTACATGCCGTGTACTTTCTGAGTACACTACGTGTACTTTCTGAGTACACTACGTGTACTTTCTGAGTACACTACGTGTACTTTCTGAGTACACTACGTGTACTTTCTGAGTACACACCCTGTACTCAGTTAACATGGGTAGCCGTGTGCTGGCCGTGTAGCGGCCATGCACACGGCCATGTCGGGGTGACCTGGAGGCCGCCTAATACAGGGTACAAAAACGGAAAGTACACACCATGTACTTCAAAAGTAAACGCCGTGTACTTTATTTTTTTTCATTTAGCGCATCGGGGTCATGTCTGAAGGACAGAAAAACCTTCTTCTAGGTCTCATTCATCCTAGAGAACCCATATGGCCGCAATCCTTCTCTAAGCCCCCGAGCCTCCATTCGATCTCCGATTCAACCGCCGTCAATTGTGTTGGGATCGCCTCGGTAAGGTCTCTCTTCTGCTTGAGCCTCATTTTATGATTCCTATTACTTATCAAGTTATCCTATATTGAAAATTTTATACATTTTTGTAGATCTTTGTCATTATAAGGTGATTCAAGCCTCGAGGTTCACATATAGCGATCTCCTAACATTGAGGTAGGTGGTTTGTGCCTTTCTGTAGGAAGTCTTTGAGTTATATGTGCAATTTTTCCCAATACCCATGAACGGGGTATTGCAAGTTTACCATTTTAGCCCTATTTTTTGCCTACTATGCTTGTATGCTTGAGTAAATGATAATTGATTGTGAATAGGGTGAATTTCTGTGCTTTGGCTGTGTTTCCCATGCATGTTTTTTCCTATTTTGACCTTTGGGTCTAGTTTTCCTGTTAGGCTACTATTTACTTTCCCATGCCTAGTATTGTAGGATGGTGTGACTATTGTTATGTTATGCTGTTATGCTGTATAATGCTAGCCAAGTAGTTCTTGATGTTTACCTTGGCCGATACGCACTGCTACACTTTCTTGACTTACACAGGGCCATGTGAACCTGGTGTATAGACCATAGGGAGAATGGAAGTTGAGGGCTTCTCCAGAGTGTTTTTTTACTTATTATGTGAGACCACAAGGGGAATTGACGTTGATTGCTTCCTCAAAGTGTCTATAGTTCCTTGACGCGGGACACAGAGGGAATGTGACATAAGTGCTTCCCTAGAGAACCCTTAGATACCGATACGAGACTATAGGAGGAATTGACGGTGAGTTCTTCCTCAAAGAGTCCATGCTTAAGCTGAACCAGAGGGGTTAGACTGATTGTACTGCCTAGAGGGTTGCTTATACTTGTTAGGTAGGACCAGAGGGGATAGGCTATGAGTACTTCCCATAGGGTTACCTTGTGTTTAGTTTCTTGATTGTGCTGCTAGGTAAGACCAGAGGGGATAGGCTGTGGGTACTTCCCATAGGGTTACCTATTGTGTTTATCTGTTTTGATTAACTGTTGCATGCTATGTGGTGATTTGAATGCTTTGAAACTATGGATTGTTTACTGCTGAGTACTTCCTTGTTACTACCTTCTGTACTTTACCTACCATATATTCACTGACTGTTAGGCATAAATCTCGTGGTGGTTGCCTACTGGGATTTAGTCTCACACCCTATTTAGGCCATGCTTTTGGGCCCAACCAGATTATATTGTTACAGGTATATATAAAGGAAATCTACCTTCTACTTCAGGTACTTGATTGCTGTGGAGATAGAGAGCATGGGGCCAAGCTATGGCTTGCGATGCTGATGAGTTGTTTACTTGCTTTCTTTTGTACTTTGGTTTAGTACTGTTATATTCCAACATTGTGATTTGTTTGGATGTTTTCCTAGAAATATGTATCATGCATCATTCATATATATATGTGTGCTCCAGTTTATTATTTCCAGTCTTCCACTGTTTACTTTTGTATGATTTGTCACTATTTCCGCTACTGCTATTGTTTTCTTCCATTATGTTACTCTGCCAATGAGGGCATAGTTTCCCCACTATCACACCCAAGGCCCTCGCTACTAGTCAGCAGCCTCTAGCGTTCGGGGAAATGAGCTTGAGGCCATGTGACCAACCGGTTATGGGGCACCTCTGGGTGGATTTCGGAACCAGGACGTTATGAATACTATTTTTTAACACCCCAAACCAAATCCCTAGTTATAAGCTGAATTTCTACATAACCTCATGTGCACCTCCATGTATGCAAGAGACTATTGAATATTAGTGAGGGTAAAATGTGACATGGGGATACTATAACCTTGGTAATCCTCTCCATTCACAAGAAAATTACAACATAATCATAATACTACAAAACAAATAATGGAAGATAACTTGAAAATTTTTTACAATAGATTTCATGTCAAGTTGCACAATAATAAGCAACATACGCCCAATATGGGAGGTCAATAAGCCTAAGTAATACAACTGGGAAACCTAATAAAATATATTGTTGAAACTTTTTTGGAGTATATCCTGGTATTTTGTCCATCCCTAACTTTAATCTCCTCAATAACCAACCATTGGACCCCTTCCCTTTTCCAGATATATGATCACGAAGTCTAAACACACACCAAGATACCCATACAGGGTGTGATTATAAACCAAGTAGGACACCACCAGTGCATCCTTAACAAAAGTTCTCAAGTATATATATACATATATGTACATCAGATAGAAATGTAAATTCACACACCAACATACAACCAATCATATACTGGGTGATTGTGTTCTAACTAAGCTACCATGAACCTCAGTCATACTTGATTTGATTCAATATTGGAAGGATACGATAAGTATTTATTGGATGACATAGATCAAACAATGAAACTCTATACACCTTTAAGGATAATTAAAATTCCACCTTTATGGAAAAAATATATTCATTCCTCTAAAAGAATTTTACACCCAAGGATTATGGTCACATGTTTTCCTTTGAAGGTATACAAACTTGGAATGGTTGAATAAGTGGAACGTTATAGATACATAAGGACATTCCCCATCAATTGATCGTGGAAGTATATATACCCTCTTAAAATGGAATATGGTTTTCCCCTTTGGGTCAAACTTTTGGAAAGTTTAGGTACTAACCATCCTATATAGAGACACAACCAATGAGTCATGTCATCCACACTCCCCCTATAAGAAGCTGGCTATGTTTGTGAGGGCCTCCTATCAACCCGAACACTAAATTGAAATTTCACTAGCTATGTACAAATAAAAAAGTAAGGAATAACATATAAAGGAACAATAAATCATAATAAGTATTACATGGATATGAAATATGACACAAGTAACAAATAAAATGGCATGGAACAACATGGAATATCAAACATTCCACCACATATAAGGTGTTACATAGAAAAGGATACACAATCCATTACCAACAAAAGGTCTAACAAGACACCCTATACACATCAATGTACCAATCATGTTAGAGTCTCTTAACTAGGAACATAAACAGAATAAAAACATTCCAAACATTTACATACAATGGCCCAAGATGGCAAGGAATTATGACATCATTCTTGCCGATGTCAAATCTAGAAATTTTCCAATGATTCATCACCCAAGCCATGTTTTTCTATTAACTGGTTCAACCTGATTATTAAGGATTCATAAAAATGATCCCAATTAACTCAACTTTAATATTAAAATCTACACATGTGATAATAATTTCATTCACTTAAATAATTCTAAATTTTTGATGTAAGCTATAACATGTGTTAACAATTTATTTCTTAAAGAATAATTATAAATACAACATATGATGATATTTACCTCGAGAACAATCATTAGATGAGAATTAGAAAATTATTTGTAATTCCTAAATAATTATAGGATGTTATCATTTAAGGTAAATCCAATCAGTTATCCAAATTAATTTGGCATTAAAACATTAAAAAAATTATATGAAATATGGAGAAGAAAAATTATAGATTCCTACCTAAAATATATCACTTTTAATATGATGCACCAAAGAATAGAGGGGGGGGAGTTATACCATGTCTATAAATTAGAAGAAGAACTCAAACTATTCAAAGAAGACTTCACAGATATTATATAATGGAGTTCTAGAATGCCTAGACTCAAAATTATATCAAAATCAAAAGAAAGGAAGAAGTTATGGTATTTATAAAAGATCACCAATGTGTTCTAGGTTAAAACATTGAAAACTAAAATTAAATACACTATTTAATTCACATTAAAGAGAATAATGAATAAAAAATGTTTAAAAACTTCCAAAATATGATTTATGAATTTAAAAGAGTAAAAAAATTAATTTCCCTTGAATTTAGATTGTTAAATTAATTAAATGTGGTAACAGGTTCAAACCAAAAGAGAAAAAAAACTGGTTAAAAACCACATTTACACCAAAAGGGTTTTGTGTGTGGGTTATATGGTTTTACCCATGAACAGATCATATCATTTGTGTGAAGGTAAGGTGTTTTACCATTATATAGTATTTGAATTTAGGCATACCTTTACATAGAGGCTGATTTACCCTTATGTAACCATTGAAAATTAAGAGTTACCTTTATAAAACATAGATTTACCTTAACATAGTGAGGGTTTACCATTAAAAAGTACTCAAAAATTCAACTAACCTTTATACAGCTTTAAAAAAATATCATGTGTAAATGTAAAATTCATTTACCATTACGTAAAACCTAGGGTACGCTTAAGGATAAAAAATGAATATTTTTAAATTTTAACATAAAAAGTCTTAGAAATTAGAACTAAAAGGGACTATAAACATTATAAAAAAAACAAGGATTGTACAATACATAATAACTAAATCATATTTAAAATAAATGGGTTACAAAACCATGAACTATTCATATTTTTTAAAATCAATATGAATATTTCAAATAAATAATGTGAACACTTCATATTATCTAAATGTGATATATTTTATAGTTATTTAAACTTTGGTATTATCCTAATAATTCAATTTTGGTTTAATTAAAATAAATTTTAAAAATATGTCATTAATATTAATAATTGATATTTGAAAATTTATTAATATTTCAGAAAATAATATAAAAAAATATTTTTTTCTTTTTTTTTTATAATTTAAAAAATTCTATAATTTAATTTATAATTTCAATATAATAAATTTACATCAAAATGATAAATTTAGTACTATATAAAACATGGAACAAAATTCTAAAACATGAAATTGAACACTTATTAAATAATTTTTTTCTAATTATTTAAAAACTAATTAGAAACAATTCATAGTTTCAAATTTAATTTATGAAACCTTTATAAATTAAATAAATGTAACAGATTCCCTAAAAAATTTATAAAAATTTTATAATTTATAATTCATTTTATAAATGAAAATAAAGTAACCATATATCACATATAACGATAATCCCTATATCACTATCAGTGATGTGGGAATAATAATATTATTTCGAAATAACACTCAATGATATATTATATCATTCACCTCATTTTTATATCACTTAAAGAGATATTAGATATTTATTATATTGATAAAGTGATTTAATATTATAAAATTAATGTCACTAGTTGTGTTTAGTATTATAGAGTATGATATCAGCATAAATTTTTAGTGATATTCCAAAAACATAGGTTTTGAGATATATCACACATGTTGAAATTTATATATCATTATAGTGATAGAAAAATTTATTTTTGGAATAAAACAACCAACCTATAGGTTTTATTATTTATACTAATAAATGAAGGTGAGATCTCCCACCTTCCCTCTCTATTTTACACCCCTCTTTTCCCATTAAACATAAATGTCTAAGGATGTTTAGGCTCACTCAATTGAGGAAAATCTCTGCCATTTTTCTTTCTTTACTCTTCTTCTTACATATTCTTTGTTTTTTGTTGGTTGAGTTATATTTATTATGACATTTGATTCCATCATATCATTTTATAATCTCTTTAATTTATATTACATTCTTTTTTATGGTTAGAGAAGAATATGGAATATCAATTCCTTTATTTTAGTCACTTTTTGATTATAAATAGTTTTTAATGAATTATTCTATATATTTGTTGATTTTTTTGTAATTTATTATTTTTTAAGTTTTAGAATTTATGTATTATTTATGTTATAGTTTGGGGAGTTATCTTTGAGGTATTAGCTTAGTTTTTAGGTTTTTTATTTTTTGGGTTTAATTATTTAGCATAAATTGGATATATAATGGTGTTTATTTATTTTCATATATTTTATTAGTGATATCTAGAATTAGTGGATCTCACTAATTAGTATAATGGTATATGGTCTCAAAAAACCAAGTGTATAATTGACATATTCTCATGATGTTCCAATTATATGATTTCTAAATTGATAATAAAACCTATATGGTTATTTTGGAATTTTTGAATGCGATATTTTCAAAAATATTTTGATAGGTTTAACATAATTGTTTTTGTGGAATTTTACATGAATTAATGTGTTATTGTTATCATATTAATTTCATTTACTGTCTTTCTATATTTTTTCAAATAGATTATTAATTATTAGTAAATTCATTGTTTCCCATGATCATCTCCAAATACATTCATAAATTTTCTTATTTATTATTTTAAAATTTATTTGACATAAAAGTTTTCTGTGTAAGTAAAAATATTTTGTTTTATTTTTATCTCTATCAAATTATTGTTAATTATTTTTTACATATGAATGTCATATCAGAATATGAATTTTATTTTTTTATATGCCACCATTAATATGATTCAAATCTAAAATTATTGGTGAAATTTTTAATTGATTTATTAATATAAGAGGAAAATTAATTAAACATGTTAATTTTTATGTTAACATGCATACCTTAGGTTATCTATTTTATTCCATAAATCAGTTACAATTTGTTTTCAACCAAGATTCCTTAGTATTAGTGGTTCATTATTAAGCATGTTTTTCACGAGTTCTTTTTAATGGTAAAATTAACAAGTAATTTCTTTCTATATAGAACTTGAATGAATTATATTTAAATGAAAAACACTTAACCATTAGTTAAATGGTTACTTCAATGGTGAGTTAATTGAAGGGTTTGATGATTGGGGAATTAATGAATTGGTATCTTAATAACAAAAGAATATTTTTTAATCGACCCTTCCCCCAAGGTAAAAATAGGTAGGCAACTCATGTAATGGTGTTATAAAGAGTTACCATACAATATAACTTAGGATAAATAATTATTTAGTATATCTTATAAGGTATGAATTTCTCCTTAAGTTCATTTCTTTATACTTTTAATTATATTTATAATTACCTTGTTGACCCATAAAACTTTTTGATATCATTTGGGTTACTTTTGGTTATTGGATTTAGTTAATTTGTTTTTTATTTCATATTTGTTACATTTATTTGACCCAGGACTTCTTTATTTTTAAGATAGTTCCATTGAATTCTTTGGTTTGAATATTTTTTTTTAATTTTTTTAAAGTTGGGTTAATGTGTTAGGGATCTTGGAATTCTTGGACCAGATGATGACATATTTTTAGTGAGGTTAAGAGAGAAACTTTAGGGACATGTTTATTTAAATGAATGTGAAGGATTATATCATTAGAGTATATATTTTAAAAAGTAATGGTTATAGTGAGGATAAAAACTTATGGTGTCTTATATTTTTATCTAGGGCAGGGTGAGTCTCATCCTAAAATGATATTTTCATGTATTCTATTATTTTACAAAAACTACATTTTATAAACATGTTTTGATTAAGTTGATTATATTTTATATCATGTGTTATACATTGTTTAGAATTGTAATGTCTCATCTTTTTTATGTTTTTTTATTAAAATATTATATGGAATTATTATGAGACTAGGCTTTATGACGAAATTCGATTTTGAGTCCCAGAGTGCCCAGAATAATTGTTCAAAATAAATCAAACTTTTAAATAGCATGCACGAGTGGTTTTCCTAAAAAAGAGTAATAAATTTAAAATGGTTTCCCAGATCAGAAATCCGAGGTAACCATTGTGTTTAGAGTAACAACTTTACCTTAGGTGGGGCCTAACATAGACCGGTGCGGGTCAACAGAAAAAGTTAGTTTTTAGACGTTTTAAAGGAAATAAAATAAATTAACAATTTTTTTTTTTTAAACATTTCCATAATGAAACAACGCATTATTTTGTTTTAAATGAGCAGGTGACCAAGGATAGTCTCATAACCCTGGAAAACTCCATAGAATCCTCTAGATCTTTGGGGAGGAGACACCCTTGGAGAACTCTCAATGAACGAAAATGCGTGGATCATTGCGTGGAAAGATAGGAAATCACTAACGATGATAGAAAATCCACATCTCATGGATGATCGATTTAGGGGTTGTTATTTCAATTCATCTTTACTCGTTATTAGATTAAAACAATAAACTTTGATCAACCCACAAATAGGTTGACCCATGGATCGTTTATTCTTAAGGGATGGTATTTTATCAGGTTTATGTTGGGGAACTATTCCACGCATTATTTGATTTAATTTGATTTTCTATGTTTGATCCTTCTAATGAGAGAAGATCAGATCTGTGATGAATGAAGGTAGAGGTTTGTTCCTAAATTCATTGTGTGGAATTCTTCTTCCCCTTTTACCCCATGTTCATCAAGTTCTTCATGGGGTTATGAACAATGGAACGTTGCACACCCATTTTGCAATGCAACGATCCCAAATCGTAGATCCGTCATCATGAAAACCAAGAAGAGGTGTGACAATGACGATGGAGAACAAATCGACAAGGTTCAGGAGAAATATTATTTTAATTGTTCTTTATTCGGGTGGATCAAAACATGTTTTTGGGGGCATATTTGATGACCAAAACCAATAGAAACATTTTTTGATGTTAGGGAAACCTCAAACCTTGAGTTTCATGGAAATCGATTAGCCAGATTGATAGATATAAGTTCAAATGAGGCATGATAGGAATAAAAAAAATTTCTGGAAAATCATGATGAACAGAGTTTTTTCAGCAAAAAACACTGTGTGTGGGGCCGGATCAGCGGCAACTTGGGTTTCACGATGCAGGAAGAGATGAAATAGTGTGTGAAAACTGTCACATAGCATGTGGATCCTTAAGCAAGACTCCTCATGTATCTTGGATGATACTTAGACATAGGGTGGAGTACATGACATGTACTCCACCACATGGCCAGACCAAGCCAGTTATGTGGGTTACCCCGTGTACCGGTACATGGGTTGGAAAACATAGGTTGAAGCTGTGTATGGGCACACGACCAGCATACACGGTGTGGCCCCCAGATAGCAGGACACAACGTGCCCCGCTCATATAAACCATGTATTCCTTTTTCTACATGACATGATCCTAGACATGGGCCGTTGTACACAGGGAGTACCCGAGGTCATAGGACATGACATGTGACCTTTATACAGACCATGTACCTTTCTGTACATGGATTGATCATCTTGGACACCATTCCTTGGACATGTTTTGCTTGGGTTAGTGCCCCCTTTACACATTCCCCTGAAGGTCAGGTATCATTTCCATCCACAGAAGTATGATCCCTCCAACAAGACTTTTTGGATAGAGTCATAATCCCTCTGAGAGGCCTGGATCGTGATCCTCTACCCATTCTTGACCCTATGTAGAGACAGGCATCAACACGACAAATCCTACATGACATTGATCCTCTACTTAACAGGTGACTCCAGATGAGTTTTGGTATACACCAAGTCCCTAGTAGTGATTATCATTAGTGTATCGTGATCTTTCCCTAATCAGGAGTGAGTTCTCCCGGAATGAGTGTATTTTTTCTCTCTTCAGATCTATCAGTTCATCTATATCTCTCTCATAACACTTCCCAAAAATCATACTTCTCGAGAGTATGTCATCAGAGCTATTAGTCTCATGGAGTGAGTTATCCCAAAAGAGTGCTCTATGAAATCCTCAAAGTGAATCCATAGTGTGGGTATACTGTCATTGTGACTTACCTCCAGACCAAGGATCTGGGTATTGAGTATATTTGGATATATTTATCTTGTTACATGTTCTGCAGACATATACATTGTAGAGATGACTATACCTTTACTTTTGTATTGCTTTGTGTTTTTTGGGGTCACATACTTAGTATTGTTATACTCACCCCTACATTGGTTTTTCTCGCACGTTTCCTATCTTGTACAAACAAGAATCCTTTTGATAGAGTCCAGGGAGGACCAAGATCAGACCAAGATTTGTGGGATTCCTTACAAGCCAAGGTGTTCCTATGGCTATAAACAACATTCCTAGTACCTATTTCATGCTTACAGGTTGGACTTTATAGTTTGTAGACTCCTTCTTTTGGTGGGTTTGTATTCTGGACCAGTTTAGATTCCATACTTCACTTTCTATTGTACTCTGTTGGTTGGGTTTATTTGTATGCATCTATTTTGTTCCATCATGGTTTTTACATTTAATAATTCGTTGTCTTGGAGATGTGTGAATTTTTACAGGTATATAGGTAATGCCTCCCATGTTAGTGATATGCCTACCCAGTGCTAGTCACCAAGCCCTAGCCTATTAGAGGCGGGCTTGGGGAGTTGTAGAATGATCCCCACTAGGATAGGTCGTGGTAGTGTGGTATCATAGGTGGTTAGTTCTACCTTAGGACAAAGAGATTGTGGGACTGGTTTGGGGGAACCGTGTAAAGTGTTTTGTGTTCAGCTTTTAGGAAAGGGACTCTAGTGTTGGTGCAGACAACCAACATATCAATACACCAGGACTCTGATAACCTGGTTTTTGACTCGATACATGAAAAAGTAGTTTTAGAGAAACAAAATAATGGTACATGTATCACATAGGAATGGGTGTGTTTTCCATGTCCTTTTGTGTCAGCTATCCAAATATACTCTTTGACCATGGTACATCTTGTTTCCTTACAGGATGCCTCTATAATGAATACCCCATAGGATTAAATGACTCGATCATGAGGATGAACCCCCTCAGTGATGTGGATTAGATTTGGAGAATAATTCCCCAACTGTTACCTCCAGGTTGTGCACCTGCTATACAACCACTAGTGGAGCAACACATGGTACCCGCAGTACCTAAAGATAAGGAGCGCAGGCTGAGCGTGCTCCATGAGTTTCAGAGATAGAGACCTTTAAGGTTCTGAGGTGAGCCCAAACCTTAGGAGGCTGAGGAATGACTTGAGGAAGTGAGTAGAGTTTTTCGTCTAGAGAGGACATCAGCGGACCAGATGGTGATCCTAAAAGCGATCCTTCATCAGGTTTTAGAGGGATGATGGTAGCGTTTGTCCATGCATACTCATGATGAGGAGAATCTTTCATGGACGATGTTTGAGCGACTCTTTAGGAAGGATTTATCTCTGAATATACTAAGAGTAGTGCATATCTAGGATCATCTTTAGCTTCAAAAGGGTAATTTAACGGTGTTTGACTATTTATCGAGGTTCACCAACCTCACTAGGTACTCGATGGATATAGTTAGGGATCAGTACTTTAGAGCTCAGACCTTCGTTCGAGGTCTATGATAGTAAATATGAGCTAGTGTCGTGCCTCTTTGAATTTCGACTTATACAGTTGTTATTGAGAGAGATTTGGTGGTTGAGAGCTTCTAGGATGAGTAGAGACATCCAATGGTAGTAAGTAAGAGATAGACAAGTGCAGAGTCCTTGATAGTAGCGAGATGACATCAGGCATAAGGATCGGGATGTTGGATACATCATAGGAGGACCCAAGATAGGCGATTTTCGGTCTTTGGATCTTATGTTGGATCCAGTAAGCCTAGGGAGAGACGATGCTACTAGTGAGATGTAGAGGGAATCTTGCTAGAGACTGTCCAACCCGTCGAGTTGCTAACAAGGAGGCAGTGGATGGACCACCAAGGTAGAGGCAGAGAGTGGAACAGGTAGAACCGCCAAGAGATGGACATAGAAAAGGATCAAGGAGAGCTGAAGGAGGTAGAAAACATTTTGATCTACTTTCACCACCACCCCAAGGAGGTCCACACCTAGCTCAGGGAGTTAGGGGATAGGGGTAGGGGAAGCTACATGCGGTCGAGGTGTATGACCAAAGGACTCTTGGGATGATCCAAGATATAATTTGTGTCTTTTCTACCTCAACTAACATACTTATAGATAGAGGTGATATTCATTATTTCCTCACCATGTGTCTTGTGTGAAACCTTTATATTCTGTCGAGCCTTTGACATGACCCTTATACTTGGAGACACCTATGAAAAGAGACTCAATGATCACAATTCTTTGTTGAAAGTGCGATCTTACCCTTAGAGGAGAGAGTTTTGGTTGTAACATATTGGTGGCAGCGTCAAGATGTTGCGACGTCATTCTTGGTATGGATTGGTTATCTTTGATCCATGGCCAGATTTTCTGATTTAGGCAAAGAGTGTGGTGTGTCCGTTGTGATGGAATGACGTTTTAATTTGTCTGTGAAAATGAAACTGAAGCAGCACCGAATGAGCCCATGCTTAGGAGGGTGCATCTGATCACTCATGAGTTGGATAGACTTACCTTTGGAGCTGCTGATATTGTGAGATTTTAGTTCCCAGAAGTAGTGGTGGAGTACGAGGACATCTTTCCAGAAGATGTTCCAGAACTACCTCCCCACTGAGAAATCAACTTATGCATCGACTTACACCAGGGACAACACCAATATCCTCACTGGTTTACGAAATGGATCTGGAAGAGAATCGAAAGTTGGGGGTGATGTTGGAGGATTTACAGTGTAAGGTCTTTTTAATACCTAGTGTTTCACCATGGGTGACCCCATTTTTGTTTGCCCAGAAGGAAGATCGATGTTTGAGGCTGTGCGTGGATTACTGATGCATGAATTAGGTAATAGTGAAAAACATGTATCCACTATCGAGCATTAACTACCTATTTGACCTGCTGAGTGGGGCACAATTTTTCTTGAAGGTTTAACTTCAATCAGGTTACCACCAATTATGATTAATAAATGATGATATATCGAAGATAGATTTCAGATGCCACTATAGTCACTATGAGTACTTGCTAATGCCTTTCGGTGTGATGAATTCCCCTATAGTGTTCATGGGACTTATGAACTGGATCTTCTATCCATACATAGGATGATTCATATTAGTCTTCATCGATGACATCCTTTTGTACTCGGCGCTAGAGAAGGAGCACGCAAGACACTTGCGGATTGTTCTAGACGTACTCCAAGAGAACCCGCTTTACATGAAGATCTCTATTCTCTAGTTCTAGATAAAGGAGGTTCACTTTCTGGGATATGTTATCTCAGTATATGGAGTAGTAATGGACCCATCCAATGTCAAAGAAGTGTTATCCTAGGATCCACCCCAGAGTGTGATAGGGGTGAGGAGCTTCCTTGAGCTGGTGGGATACCACTAGTGGTTTATCTCTGATTTCTCCTGGATAGCAACACCGATGATAGACTTGACCCAGAAGGGGACCCCATTTTATGGATACAGAAGTTCCATAAAGATTTCTAGGAGTTGAGGTAGAGTTTGACGTGCACACCGATCTTGAGATTTCTAGAAGAGGGTGTTGAGTACATAGTATTCTGTGACACATCAGGTAATGAACATTGTTGTTTTCTGATGTAGAGGAGGGAATTGATTTCTTATGGTTTACACCAACAATGGTCGCATGAGAAGAACTACATGAGCCATGATCATGAGTTGAGTGTGGTAGTCTTTGTGTTTAATATGTGGTGACACTACTTGATGAGGGAACAATTTATCATCTACTCTTATCACAAGAGCTTCAAGTACAAATTCTCGAAAAAGGATATGAATCTGAGGTAGAGGTGATGGATAGAGTTTCCCTAGGATTGTGAATTTTAGATCGCCTATATTCCTAGGAAGAGGAACGTTGTGGAAGATGCTCCCAGTAGGAGATCAAGTTCACAACTTCTGTGCGAGGCGTCAGAGCTGTTGGACTCACTACAGTTATAATTGTTGGATGTAGATTTGTAGCTTATCTCCAATCAATGGGTTTCACCCCTCTACTCTTATAGAAATTCATGGAGGAAAAACTAGGGGATGTCAACTGTGATACTTTACATGCTCATTTATCCACAAGACAAAGCTCTTATTGGATATTCAAAAGGTGGGGAGCATATTGTCCTTTTCAGAGGACACAAAGTTGTGCGAATGGTGTTGAGGGAGGAGGATCCGAGGGAGTTTAATAAATCCCCCTTGGCAGTATAACCTAGAGTGTAAAAAAATATTCTAGGACCTCTGGAGCTAGTTTTAGTGGATAGGTATGAAGAAGGAAGTAGCAGAATTCATTTCTCAATGCCTTACGTTCCCTTAAGTGATGGATGAGCACCAAGTTCCAGCAAGGTTAACTCACCCTTGGAAGTTCCGGAATAGAGGTGGGATGGAATATTGATGGAATTCATGATAGGATTACCATGAATGTCTAGGGGAAAAGATTCCATCTGGGTGATCGTGGACCGACTAACCAAGTCGGCCCACTTTTTAGCTATCCGAGAGCAGAGTTTCGTAGAGAGCTTGGGATGCCTCTATGTGCAAGAGATAGTTCAGCTTCATGGAATCCCTATAATGATAGTCTTAGATCATGATTCTGGTTTTATATCCTATTTTTGGAAGGGATTAAAGGAAGAATTTGGGTATTATCTAAGTTTGAGCACAACATTCCATCCCCAAACAGATGGTTAGACAGAGAGAACCATTCAGGTTCTGGAGGATATGTTGGGCTTGTATCTTGGACTTTAGTCACATTTGGGATGACCACCTACCACTGGTAAAGTTTGTGTACAATAACAGCTACCACTCCACCATTAGTATGTCACTGTTTGAGTCTTTATATGAGTGACCCTACCAGCCACCGTTTTGCTAGACCAACCCCGGAGAGTCAACACTCATGGGTCCAGAGTTGGTGCGAGCTACCACCAAGAAGGTTCAGATCATCCATGAGAAGATGAAGTCTACCTAGAGCTATAAGAAGTCTTATGCTGAAAGACAACGAAGACCTCTAGTGTTTGAAAAGAGAGACCATGTATTCCTTCGGGTCTCACATCGACGAGGGTTATAGAGATTTGGCTGGTGTGGCATGTTACCTATGAGGTTCATCGGCCCTTTTCAGATACTGTGCAAAGTGGGATAGGTGGTGTACCACCTAGCCCTACCACCACAGCTGCACCGAGTACATGATGTCTTCCATGTGTCAAAGATTAGGGGGTGCGTGAATGACCCATTACACATCACTGAGTGGGGAGATCTGGACATCGAGGATTGGAGAAACCTTCGTAGAGTACCCAGTGGAGATCGAGGATCAATAAGATATGATTCTTTTTGGGTGACTGATTCCCTTGGTGCGTGTTTGGTGGAAGCACGGGACCCTTTAGGAGAGTATATGGGAGCAGGAGGATTATATTCATGCGCAATACCCACATTTGTTTGAGTAGCCTTTTGTTTTGGATTTCTGAGGACATAAAAGTCCCTACGGTGGGGATAATATAATGTATTATATTTTTTGTGTATTATTTTAAAATATTATATAGAATTATTATGAGACGAGGATCTGTGACGACGTGTAATTATGAGGCCTGGAGTTCTTGGAATAAATATTCAAAATAAATCAAACTTTTAAATAGAGTGCGCTAGTTTCATTCTGAAAAAAGTGTAATAACATTTAAATGGGTGCCAAGATAAAAAACATGAGGTCACCATTGCATTTAGAGTAGCAACTTTACCTTAGGCAGGGCCTAACATTGACCGAAGCTGGTCAGCAACAGAAGTTAATTTTTGAACATTTTAAAGGAAATAAAATAAATTAATAATTTATTTTATTTTAAACATTTCCATAATGCAATGATGTGTTATTTTGTTTTAAATGAGAAGTAGCCAATGGTTTGGCTCATAACCCTAGAAAATTCCCTAGATTCCTCTTGAGATTTGGAGAGGAGCCACCCTAGGTGAACTTTTGACGAACGACAACACATGGATCATTGTGAGGCAAGATCAGATCTCACAAATGATGGTAACAAATCCACCACTCCTTGACGATCGAGGTAGGGGTTTTTATTTCAATTATTCTTTTCCCATTCTTGGATTCAAATGATGAATGTAGATCAACCCACAAACAGGTTGAATTTTGGATCGTTCGTTCTTATGAGAGGGTCTTTTATTGGGTTTACTTTATGAAACTAATCCTCACCTGATTTGATTTAATTTGATTTTCGCTATTTGATCCTTTTAACGGGAGAAGATCAGATCCATGATGAAATGAAACAAGGTTCGTTCCAAAATTCATTGTGTGTAATTATTTTTCCCCTTTTAACCCATGTTATTCGTGTTCTTTGAGGGGTTATGAAAAATAGATCATTTCACATCCATTTCTCAATGAAATGATCCCAAATCATAGATCCTACATTGTGACGTCCTAGAGGAGGTCTAGCGACGTCATTGGTGAACAAATTGACATGGTTCTGGAGAAATATTGCTTTGAGTTTTCCTTTCAAGGGTGGATTAAAACCTCTTTTCAGGGCTGATTGGAGGACTGAAACCAACAGAATCTTCTTGGTAGTGTCAAGACAACCTCGAACCTTGATTTTCATAGAGATTGGGAAACTGGATTGAAAAATTGAAGTTTAACCGAGGCATATGAGGGAAAAAATGATTTATGGAATATCGCGATGAACATGGCGTGTTCCCCGAAGAACACAATGTGTGGGACCAGCTCATCAGTGGCTCGAGTTTCGTGATGTAGGAAGTGATGACATGGCATGTGAAAACATTCACATAGCATATGGGTCCTTACATGGGACTTAGAGTGTCTCTTAGACGATACATGATCATGGGGTAGACTACATGACATGTAATCCACCACACGACCATACCAGAATGGTTATGCAGGTTACCCCATGTACTGGTACATGGGTTAGAAAACACGAGGTGATGCCTTTTATGGGAACATGGCTATCTTACACAAAGAAACCCCTATATAGTAGGACACGACATGTCACACTCTTACATGCCGTGTATAACACTTTCAACACGACATGCTTCTCAACATGGGCCACTATACGCAGGCAGTTACTGGGGTCATAGGACACGACGTGTGACCTTTCTACATGCAGTGAACCTTTCTGTACATGTATTGATATTCTTGTCCACTATTCCTTGGATAGGTTTTTCTTGGGTTAGTCCCCCCTTTGATCATTTCCTTAAAGGTTAGGCATTATTTCCATCCTCAAGAGTATGATCCCTTTAGCAGAACTTTCTGTATAGAGTTAGAATCCCTCCAAGAGGCCTGGAGAAAGATCTTCTACCCATTCTTGACCCTTAGTGGAGTCAAGTATCGCCATAACAAATCCTACAGGACGCCGATCCTCCACTTAGAAGGTGAATCTAGAGGGTTTGCGGCATATTCCAAGGACCTAATAGTGATCCTCATCTTTGTATCATGATCTTTCCCCACTCAAGAGTGAGTTCTCCTGGAATGAGTGTATTTGTTCTCTCTTCAGATCTATCAGTGCATCTATCTCTCCCTCATGACACTTCTCGATGAATGTACATCTTCAATGGATGTAATCAGAGCTATCAGACTCAAGGAGTGAGTTCTCCTAGACTAGTGCTTTGTGGAATCTTCAAACTGAATCCCTAGCATGGGTTTGCGGTCATTGTGACTTACCTCTAAACTACAGGTCTGGGTTTTGAGTATATATGGATATAATTTTCTTGTATATGTTCTGTAGATATATACTCTTTAGATATGATTGTATGATTACTTATGTATTGATTTTTGGTTTTTGGGGTCCCCTACTGAGTATTATTATACTCACCCCTACACGAGCTTTGCCTGTACGTGTCATGTCTTGTGCACATGAGTAGCCTTTTGACAGAGTCCAGGGTGATCCAAGACCGGACCAAGTTTTGTGAGATTCCTTACACGTCGAGGTGTTCCTATGGCTGAGATTATTAGTCCCAATTCCCATTTCTTGCTTACAGTTTGGACATTGTAGTTTACAGACACTTTCAATTGGTGGGTTTGTATCCTGGCCCAGTTTACTATCTGTTGTACTCTATTGGTTGGGTTTAGTTTTATGCATGATTTTTGTTCCTTAGAGGGTTTTCCATTTCATAATTTGTGGGCTTGGAGATTTTTGAATGTGTATAGGTACTTTGACAATGCCTCTCATGTCAGTGATATGCCTACCTGATGCTAGTTACCATCCCTTGGCATATTGGAGGCGGGCTTAAGGAGTCGTGGTACGAGCCCCTCTAGGACGAGTCATGATAGGTATGCTATATTGAAATCATTAATTTTGTTTATTGATTTATTTATTATATATATATATATATATATATATATATATATATATATATATTTCTGTTGATAATGTTATAGGATGGGGAGCGTTGAAAAATGATTTTACAAATATTATATTATTCTAGAATTTTTTATTCTTGTTATACATATATGGCCCTTGTGTTTTAAATAGGGTAATATAATATAAATATTGCTATAGATTGTTTTATATGTTATTTAGGCCCTTTATTATGGTTGAAGTTGGTTTCTATGTATAACCTACCTATACATGGATATATATATGTATGAATTTATATATAAAAATGGGATCAATACTAAGTCACCCTAACTTTGAATTAGATGGGTATAATGTCCCAAACATGTACACCCATATATGATGTTAAAAAGATACTATTTATATAATAGATTTGATAACAACTTAGTAAGCCCATACTTGAACATATTTTTTTCAATTTCAATAAAAAATACTCTATCATATATATACCCATGACCTTTTTAGGCAAAGATCTTTAGAGAAATTGGAAAACCATTTATGTGACTAAACCTATTCCTTTCTCATCAAATTATAATTTATCTCATTATGTCACAAACTTATTATTTTACAATAAGACTATAATATTTACCACACAATTATCTACAAGTGATACCCTTCTTTTCCATATCCAACTTTACCTTCCATCAGAACCTCTAGAAATAGAAACATAAGAAAAGTCTAGCTTAGATGTATAGTATTGGTAAACATGGTATATAACAATTGATGATCATAAGTGAGAATAAGATAAGTATAAGGGTTTGAGATCATGATCATAACTTATGAAAAATAACCAGCAAGTGATAAAATAAAAATCATAAATCATAGTATAAGGCCTTTTCATTTTAAAAGAAAAGAGACATAAGTGTTCCAGATCATCAATTATCAACCATGATATATGAGTGCATATCATAAGTATAAGTCATAAGTTTTTAGAATAAATAAAAACATATATAATCATGACATCATTAACATAGAAAAATGAAATAAATTCCACCACAAACTTGTGAAAATAAATACCCATTATCATTTTCACCCACTCTCTTATGAACACAACTAATCTCAATCCTGTACATGAAAAAACATGTCAAAATTTCTACCAAAAATAATTTCCACACACAAAATTATTATATCATGAGATATAAAACAATAATCAATTTATTAAAGGGATATAACAGACCCACCCATCACATAATGATAAACAATACATATATGTGCCATAAAATAAGAACATTCACCTTTCCTTCATAGATTAATTAACCCATGGGAAAGAAACATGTTTCATGAAAACATCACAAAACATAATCATCATAATCCTTCAATAAAAAGAAAGTAGATGGTATCATAAGATCATATCCCTAATGAAGAATAAAAATTCTTAAAGGACATTGAAATATGTGATTTTTTTTATAAAATCATTGGAATGATTCTTTACAAACCAAAAGAAATATCCTTTTCTTTTAATAACTTTTAAAATAAAAAATTCAAATAAAAATAATAACAATATTTAAATAATAAATTCATGAAAACTTTTAAAGGAAAATTCATGGTGATGAGAGGAAATGACTGCTGGAAAATCTTTTTATTTCGTAAAAATTTTAAAAAATTATTTTCACACTTTTTTAGAAGAATTAAAAAATGACCCATTTGGAAAACAATAAGAAAATTTCTTTAAAAATTTGTAAATAATGTCAAATATAGTAGATAAGTACCTCTATATGTAATTTAAAATTATATTAGAACTTCTATAAATTTTTTTTGAAGAGCATGGATATGTAAGATAAATATTTATGACTAAAAAAGTGAAATATGGTTGGCCTTCCCTAAAAACATTATTTCAGTTTTTGATTAAAAAATGGGAAAATGTAAATAAAAATTGAAAACCCCATAAAAAATAATATTATAATAAAATATTCTATGTTTAAGTGATAATGAACATGAAATTCCCCATAATGTAAATTGAATCATAAACAATCATAATAAAAGTGAGATTGCAACAAAAACCCTTAAAATTTTGGTAAGTTTTGAATTAATATATCATAAAAGAGATAAAAATAGATGGATTAGTAAATTACCATTATTATCTATAAATTTATCATAAAAATAATTCATTGGAATTATTTACACCACATAAATGAAAGAAGTGGTTAATATAGATTATATCTCAATGTATGGAAATTAAGATGAAAAAACCCATACCTCAAATCCCTAATTACAATACATACACACTAACCTTCTTTATAATAAATTTATACTTTATATAAACCTATAATGTAAACATATTCATTCATATATTATTATATATAACTCCCTCATAATTTCTAATTACCTATTTATTAACAATTCATTATTAAAATCAATATTTGGGTGTCAATTGTTCAATTTTACAAGCATGTTTTGTTTTAGTGATACCAGTTCATGCACATTGGTCATGATTTAAAAATATTAAAAATATTAATCATGTAATTATTATCATAAATATTAGTTTTACATATATTTTTAACCATCCATATTAGGAATTGATGAAATATGAATCACATCACTTCATGGAATCAGTTGTTCGCATGTACACACATGTGGTGATTTAGTTTTCAGTGGATATAAATAATGGAAGTTAAATAATATTTTATATTTAAATAATCATAATAATTTTATAAATTTAAAATATATCCAATAATCCATCCTTTTGACCTGTCATGTGAGGCGATAATGAAAAATTAATCACATCACTTTGTAGAGGCAATAATTCACATGTATGTAGACACGACATTTTCACTTTTACAATAAATGAGTGGGTAAGAATATCGATAATATTTTATCATTTCAGAATAATAATTATGTCCTAAAAATAATATATATCCCTTAAATCCATATTTATAACTACCTATTTGAGGTGGGGATTAAAATTAAACACATCGCTTCATGGAGGTAGTATTCTGCACGCATGCATGAGCGATATTTTGATTTTTAATATGATGAAAAGGTGGTATAATCTTGTTATTACATTTAAAAAATAAAATTTAATTATAGTAATGTGACTTATATAATTATATATAGTGAGTTATAATATATTTTACTAAGGTAAAATAAGAAATAAACTTTAATAATTTGGTTAAGACTTATACCTCTTCCTTGTAAATATTCTTTTGGGTTAAACATTAAGCTATCTATGATTGGTATTTTGGTGATACCAAGACATATTGGAAATGGGGAAGAAATTTTGTAATTTTTCTTTGCAGATAATTTCAAATCTATGGTGATCAATGTTTGTGAATAATTTAGTATAGGAGGTTCCCGTTTATAAGTTAGAGGAGTGACACCGTTGTAAATATTAAGAACTTTAAAATATAATAAATTGATTTCTCAAAAAAAGTGGATGAAATTTAGTCTAATTTAGAATATAGGATATTTTATTTTATAAATAAACTCATTAAATTAAATTTAGATTTTTTTGATATATTTTAGGCCTTATCCCTAGGTTGAAACCCCTCGTTGTCCCTTTTAACATTTACTGTAGTGAAAAAATTTTACTATGTAAATTATTTAGTATGACTAAAAAAGAAATTAAAATCAATAAGATATTAGAAAATTTTGATCCCAAATATATAATCCATTTTATATGATTAATTTTCTAGATTTGGTAAAAATTATTTTTAATACAAGTTAACAAAACACAATGAAAACCAATTTTTTGAAAAATGCCTTTTAAGCAAAAAATTGATTTTACAAAAAAACTAAATTCTAATATTGATTCTAATGGAATTAATTGGATTACTTTAAATTGATTAATAATTTTTTTTATTTCAAAATAAAAACTTATAGGAACCTTGTGAAAACATTATTAAAAAAGAAGAAGTAAAAGTAGTTTTTATTTGAGTAAAAACATTACTTAGATTTCCAAAATGGCAGACATTGATTTCAAAATAAA
Organism: Viscum album; assembly: GCA_963277665.1. NCBI lineage: Eukaryota > Viridiplantae > Streptophyta > Magnoliopsida > Santalales > Viscaceae > Viscum > Viscum album. The sequence continues at coordinate 549,384,535 of OY728134.1, forward strand.
AAATTATATTTTTAAATGAATTTTATAAGTTATTAAATAATTTTTTTCTATATATAAATTGTTTCATAAACATAAAATTCATTATTTTATAATTATAATATCATAAAAATTACAGTATTTATAAAATCAGTATTTTTCATTATTCACATAAAAATCAATCTATTTAAAAAAATTCAAAACATTCAACCTAATATAATTATAACATGATAAAATAAAAAAAATTCATTTATTTAAATTTAAATTCAACAATTCTTAAAGTATTATTTAAAATGACAATACAAAATTTAAAGAAAACCCATTTTTTATACTAATTACCCTTTTAAATTTCAAGTGTTCTTAACATTATTTCATATAATTTACAAATAAATGTTAATTTTTTTAACAATCCTATATTAATAATGAATTAATGATTACCTAGAATTTTTTTAAAGTATTAATTACTTTGGTTTTGTGTTTCACATATCACATACTATTCAACAAGATATTTACTTAAAGTAATATATACTAAAATATCAATGTTTTAAAATTAGGAATAATATGAGACGAATCTTGTCCATATTTTACATTTCTCATGGGATGAGTATTATAATGACCTGAATCTTTTTTTCCATGTTTCTCTAGCTAAAAGTTTTTTTTCTCATTGTGTTTTTAATCACTATGCCAACATCATCCTACTATGTGACACCCATCCATCAAGTGAATACCTACAAATTTTCCTGAATCATTACCTCACTAGACCCCCATACCTCAAAATTGTAGGCACTCTCATTCTCACATAAAAAATTTGGCATGTTTTTATGCGAATTGACACACATTATATTTTAAATAGGTAAAGAATTACCTCTTAAAATTATACGGGGCCTAAAAATCATCAAGCACCATCACGGTGTTCTGGTTAATGATCTTGAATTTCAAAAGTTATATCCTTATCATGGGTAATGGATGTTCTGTGGGGGTAATAAGCATTATACATAATTGGAAAATCCTTTCTATGTGTTAGAGAAAGGATTTAAAGTGGATTATATGTTGTTATTTCAACCAAGAATGGTTGATATTTATAAAACCTTCTATATAACTCACATTTTGAGGTATTTTATGTTATTTAAAAATCATTGATTATGGTTAGATAATTTTTTAGATGCAATGTTCATTGATTGTCCCATTAAGATTCAAGAACTTTATGAGAAAGTATTGTGGGGGACACACGATTCCTTTGTTATGAGTCTTATGGAGTCTTATTAGTTTATAATAATATTCATGGGTGTTAGATTCAAAAATATGAAGTTGATATTTAGAGATGTTTTTTGTTTTAACTCTTTTGAATGATTTAGATTTTATTATGAGTTGAAGTGGTCCATATTTTCTATTCCTTACTATAATACATTTAATATCAAGATTAATATTTTATAGGCATCTTTCTAGGTGGGTAAGTTTTTGAGTTTATGTTCACTTTTTTCAAGTGTTTTTTGATACTCAAGAATAAGAATTTGTTAATTGTTTCTAATATTGAGGCCTATATATTATTTTTTCCTCTAACTTGTGTTTTGTTGGAATTAGAGAAGGACCACATGAGTTAATAGGTAAATTATGGTAAAATATTAGATCATTTGATCTTTTAAGGAAAACACATCATGGTTTGTTCCTCACTATGTCTTGGTATACTTGAGTCCATCATGGTTTAAAACTTCCTTATGGTTCATTGGTCATGGTTCTAGTGAATTCATGGCTAGGCATTTTTTTGATAGACACACATTGTTTTCAAATCATGAAATGTTTTATGAGTAGAACCAAAATTTAATTTTGTGGTTTGAGGATATATTTTAAGAGAGATTTAGAATTCCATAGGGAGAAGGAAAATGATCCTATTTTTTATCATATATTAAAATAGAATTTTCTAATGAGAAGAATATTATGGTTTTGTCTAAAGTTTCAGATGAGATGTAGGAATATGAATATGGATTATGGATTATAACATAGTCTTGGTCATAGCCATGATTTATAAAAGGAAATGGCTAGAAAATATTTTCAGATTTTAGTGCTTTAAAGCACCATGGTTTTAATATCAACATTGAGAGAGCTAAACCATGATGTGGTTTTGGACACCACATCATGGTTTAACTAATCTATTTTTTTAAAATAAATTCTAGATCTTATCTTTATTCATTTAATCCATTCTCTTTATTGAAAATCATTGATGGTTTTGAGGATTTGTTTTGGAGGTTATGGATCACCTTAATAAATATTTGAGTCCCTAGATTAAAGAGAATATTTTTTTGGATCTAAGGTAGTATTATAAATTTTTCTTCCCTATTTAATTTATTTATTTTATCTTAAGGAGATATTTTTTCAATGGATGTGACAGAGGATTAATGATATGTTTATTTTCTATAGGATTGATTAAGTAATTATTATGTAACATAGGTGTTGAAAGTTAATGATTTATCCTTTTGTCGACTTGATGATTCTATATTCTTATTGATATAGGTGATTCAGATTATTTATTTAGTTTTTAATATTTTTTGTGGTTCACAGATGTTTTAGTTTCCCTTTCAGTAAGGAGATGGAATTGTCCTGATTGATGATTAAGAATGAAATAAATTCCAGTGGGTTATGATAATTTAGTAGTATAGTTAATATATCCATTTATTATTATTTTTTTCTATGATTTTTACATTTTTACATGTTTAGTAAAGAACACTAGATTTAAACTAATAATGAAATGAAAAAGAATTGATTGTATTTACTGTTGGTGAGGTTTGTGGCTGTTTTCATGATTTTATTAGAAAAATGATGTTGTTAGTGTGTTGTAGTTTCATGGGATACAAAGTCATCTTAAAACTAATTAACAGAATTTAATAATTTGAATTGGGATTTTATTATGTTAATAATGATTTGATTTAATGAAGTATTAAATTAATTTATTACATGGTAAATGAATTGTAATTAATGAAAACGAGTATGAGGGATTATGATGAAAGTGGTTAGTGGTTTATATAGAGTGTTAATTACAAAAAACAAAATTCAAATGTTTTTAATAAACTATGCATAATATGTTCAGTAACCTATGATGTGGAATTTGAATTTGAATATAAAATGGGAAGAAGGATATGGTTTTTTTATAGTTAAGGTGTTAGTTTTGTGTGTGTTTAGAGGTAGTATCAACTATTATTCTATGGATACGATAGTAAAATGTTTATATGGTTGTCAAGTTGGTTGATATGATGTGGACCCTCAGTTGGGATTGTGTGTTATATTATATCATTACACCTTTTGTTATTTTATACACACCACTACTGAGCTCGATAACATGAATGATTCTCATATGCTATTTTAGGTATTGAGTGAAACCCAAACATCTAGGTTTTGGGTGATATTAATAGGACTAGGTTAATACAGGTCACCTCTAAGGGGGGGGGGGGGGACCTGTGGTTACAAAAATCTAAACTCTAAAAAAATTCCTATCATCAGTTAGTGTGAATGATTCTAAATGAAACTATGTGATGATGAGATATAGAGTGAGAAAGAACACACATGACACAAGGTTTTTCTATAAGGTTTACTCACCTTTTTTATCAAGTGGATAATCCTTGGTGAATAGTTGTTGTGATCCCATTATGCATGTTATTATCTTATTTTCAACGAGAACAAGGAATTGAGTATTAAGGGGATCATGAACTCCAAGAAAAACAAAGAATGATAAGCATCAACAAGTTAATCAATATTTTCTTATCAACATTAAGTGACTCTAGAATATGGATCATATATGCACCCTCTTTATTATCCTCGATCACAGCCAAAATCTACCCATAATTATTCATATAATGAGTGGATGATTATCTAAAATTTTTATAACCATTTCGTTGAGTGATTCTCCTCATATTTATAGACCATTCCTGCATTACATTGTGAAATGGTTTGTTGCTGCATGATAGTTAGACCAGAAATATTTGGATTATAGATCCACAAAAATTGTATATCCACTGTAGTATGACCTAATTCATTATGGAACAACCTTTATATATATACTAATATCTGTAGAAGTACTATTACAACATAGAATCAATCATTACTGCATGGGAGGTCTGTATTTCAAGACCGAAATGTATAAAAATATCATGTATTTATGCATTATAGATTGAACTAATATATTTTAAAATGACTAATATTATTACAACATTATTTACTTCAATTATCTTGATAAAACAACACCAATTTCTCATGATTCATTATGGAACAATTTTAATTTTGCATCTCCTGAATAAAACTCTTTGTAGAGAAACACCTATAACTATGGAATGATTTCTTTGTGTAAGATTAAGACTATTACTATTTTTTATTCCATTATAGTGATATATACAAGTCTTGATATGATTAAACTTAACAATTCCTCATTCTATTTCATCCTACTCAGCACTAAATGATCTCGAACTCATTCTTAACCATCTTTTTAATAAATACAACTTGAAGACACCTTCAATACTCATGAAAGAATAGTCTTAATAAATAATTCACAGTATTCTCCAAATTTTGATGTTATATAAACAACACCCTAGAATATTTACTAGTGTTTCTAAGAATTCTCCAACTCTTATTAAAAATATCAAAACTATATTGACCACATATCAATTAAGAACAACTCGTGACTATCATTTTATTAATTCAATTGAAGTGGGATCTTCAACTTCAAGAAACATAAACATCCATAAATCAATAAATGAACTTCAATATACTCATAAGGATTTTCTAGATATAAATGATTGACTAATCCCTTTATATCACTCTTATTTATCTCCGCTTTCTAGTGGAAAGAACCTCCTCCTTCCTCCTATTTAATCTCCAAAAATGTCTAAATCTTAGATCTCTTATATCTACTCTATATGGTGTTCGATCTTTGATCCTAAAGAAGATTTTAACTCCTCTAGGTAATATTAACCTCACCTATGATTCCTATATCAGTTATTATTTCCATCCATTATGATATTTGGATTTAGGACCATATGCATTATTTTCAGGGAATTGGACTGTTTCTCATATCTCTTCCAACCCACTTCGAATATGAGGGTGATATCAAGCGAGGCATTATCTATGACATTAAGGTAGGTGATCATGACATTTTATGTTTGATTTTTGGCCATTTTGTAATTAGTCTGTTGTGCCCTATGACATCCTTCACCGAGCGTCTCAATTGCATTGGTTCATTCATGTCTAAGTGATCCTAGTTCCTTGATTTAGGTTGATTGAATCTAGATTAGGGGTTTAGAATTTATACATACCCTACATTGAATCCTTTTTATGGGCCTCCTTGAATTTTTTTTATTTTGTCCAAATGGATCAAAATACCTGAAACCTAATTTTGCTTCCATCCTAACATTTCAATGAAACGTCACTTTTATCATGTGTGTTTCATTGAACCCATGACACCCCATGGTTTTTGGGTCTTATTAGACTTGCACTTTCCCATGTGGGAATTTGAGTGGTTTTCCATGTCATCCTCCTTAACACATGAACCAATGAATTAGGAATTTCCTTGTATTTTGAATTAGATGATTTGACTATGGTAAATGTACTTGGTTATATGGATATTTAAATATAGAAACATCCTTTAAATGTATTGAACATGATCTATTATTTTGGAACATGTACCTTATGAATAAATTTTCAATGTGTATGAAAATTGAGTGAGATAACCTTGTATGGGATGGGTCACACATAAAGACATGATTTTCTTGAAATGATTCTTTTCAAATGAAATGGTATATTTTTATTTGGACATGGTTAAATGAACACATTAAAGGTTTTTCCAAATGTGTCATGTTATATATTTGATCATTCCAAGGTTATCTGGAAGGCTTAATGACATGACATAAGAAGTAATTCTTTATGATCATCTTATTGAATATGAACATGATTTATATATAATTAGAATGGGATATTTAAGTTTCATTAGAGGTGTATGCATCATGAAATATATCTATACATGTGATATTCCATAAAATGGGATGTTTTTGATAGTAAGGGGTGATGAGCCATAAGGGTGATGAAACTTCCTTACATCGGTGCTAGGCATGACAACCAACACCACTACTACTATATAGGCGATGGGATGCAGTGCCATGTTCCATTTTAGTGTGTTGCATGGAGGCTCACTCAACATCTTGAGTGCTATTTTATAACATATCTCACTCTATTGGGATGAGGGAATATACCCTTGAATTTGAGATTATAAGCTTATAGACTGGATATGGATTCCTGCGAGTTACGTCTTGGTCCAATCTATAACTAGTTCTCTAGGGGTATGGCCAAGGGGAATCAACACGCACTTGTACCATAACAATGGATTCATAATAGGTATATTTTACTACTATATATATATATATATGTGTGTGTGTGTGTGTGTGTGTGTGTGTGTGTGTGTGTGTGTGTATCTAGTGACTTGATCTGGAAAACCGACTATGAACTGAAGCTGGTAGTACCACTAGTTGGCCTTTTGGAACCTTATAAGGTGGTTATTTATTTATTATGTATTTCTTTAATTTCATTATTATACCTACACATTGTATAGTTATGAGAACCTACATGGATTACACATAGACACCATTGGTGGGGACCTACTGATATTTTATCTCACATCATACTCGGGCCATCCTTGGCACCCAAGAAGACTGTCTGCCTATAGGTATGGATAGGGGAAAGCACCCTTCTATAGGTTTTTGATTTATAAGGCTTTAGATAGAGCTTATTTGTAGAGGATTGAGCATGCGGTCCATATACTATGGTGCTATTTTTGTCTTATGTTGTCTTTTCACTTTTTTGTATCATGCATGTTTCTTATTCCTCTATTTACTTTTTTACTAGTATACCATGCATCTATATATGTATCAGAAACATCCTTAAGGATTTTTTATTATATTAAATTATTTATACTTCTACTATTATCTATTTATGCTTCCACACTTTTTTTATTTGTTTGTTTATATTATTATTTCGAAACTATTTATTATTTATTGTATCCACATTGCTACTATGACATACAAGTATATTATCCCCACCGTACCACCTTTACACCCTCATTGCTAGTTGGAAACCTCTGGCATACAAGGAGGCGAACTTGAGGCCATGTGACCTACTGGGCACAGGGCACGGGTTAAGTGACATCTGGGTTTGGGAAGTTACATTATATGTGTAAAATAAATATATAAATTCTTTTTTATATTTGAGATATAGTATCCCAATATATGCATATAAATTATAGATTTTTTTAAATTGAAAATTTATTATTTGGTATGATTTTATATAATTTATATTTGATAAATATCATGTTTCTATTGATGTTCTAAAGTATTAAATTTCATAAAAAATGGAAGTATTAAACATTGAAGAAAGTTTTCCTTGATCAAAATTGTTTTTTCTCAAGCCAAGAGAAGAAATATGAAGTGTGTTAAATTAATAGAAACAATAATAAATTGTATTTTATTTTTACTTTTTTGATTTAAAAATTTAATATATATTTTTTAACTAAATAGTTCATTTATATTTTCAACAGTGTGCTTTGGAGGAATTCAATGAGAAGGAAGTGGAAACTATTGGGCCAAACTACCATCTTCACTAAATATTAGGAGATGAGAACCATGGGAGAGTACATTTTCAATCAAGGAATAATATTTTCCCCACTAGATATTATCCCACTTCAGGTTATAGTTTTGGAAGTACTATGTTTGAAACAACTCATGTAGAGGTAGAAAAGGGTCATACTGAAGAAGTAGAGGCCAAAAAATAGTCACGAAGGAGTGTGAATAAAGTCAAAAGGATAATGAATAATTTGTGAAAGTTATATAAGAATTATTTATATAACTTAAACTATTTCATGCCATAGTTTTTTATTCATTCTTTTGGATGATGTGTTCATTATTTGATATATCAGGTGATGGATGTGATTGTCTTAGTGTTGTTCAGGATAATGAAATTCCTGGTGATGGAGATAGTGGTGGTGGTGGCAGTGATAATGATGATGATAGTGATGGAGATGGTGATGGTTATCGTGTCAGTGATAAGTATTATGATGGTGATGGTGATGGTGATGGTGATGGTGATGGTGATGCTGAAGTGTATGTTGGTGATGATGGAGGTGATATTGGGTGCGATGAGAGAGATATTTATCCATCATATTTTTGAACGATATTTATGAAACATGATTTTTGATGACTGAATTTAATTTAATACATGTGATTTGTATTATAACTAGTTATATATATTAATTTTTTCTTGTTGATTCGTTTTTGGGTGCTACTTATTTGGAGGTGTGGCTCTAGGTGTTTGGAGGTGTGTGATGGTTTTGGGAAAGCATGGGAGGTGCAGTTGGATGAAAACTTCAAGAAAGAATTTTCCAATGGTTTGTAATATCATTAGTATAGACTTATAAAACATCCAAGATACTTATACCAATGGTTTCAATAGTCCATTTCTATAAGGTAATTTCAGTAATCCTCTACCAATAGTTTCAAAAATCATTGGTAGAGGGTAAATCCAATTTCTATACAACGGTTTCGATAAACCGTTGGTATAGTGTAAATCCATGGTACCTATACCAATGGTTTCATAGAAACCATTTTTATAACGCTATACCCACACCTAATCAGCCAATGATTTAGGAAACCATTGGTGTAGCCTATACTAATGATTCCACAAGCTATACCAATAGTTTAAAATCATTTGTATAAGGTACATTTCTAGTAGTGAACATTTAGCCCTGATTTTTTTATTTACATATACAATTTCTAAAATATTTTATAAATATTAAATGAATAAATTAAATGAAAATTTTAATAAATAAACATCACTTGAATCCTGATCAATTTATTTTAATAAACACGAATAATAACACATAACTTTATTTTTTTCATGTATGACTTTGGACCTCATTCAAAAAAAATATTTAAGTTATCTATTTTAAATATAAAAATTATTATATTATAAACATAACATGTTTGTATCACATTATACTCTAGCCCCTAGCTTTGGTAAATAATTTTTTAAGAAATATTTTTTTTATTAAAAATAATTTTATTTTAATATTATTTATAAACATATTTGAAAATAAAACATTCATTGAAATATTTTCTTGAAAATAATTTTCATAAAATTCAGTTCTAATATTTTTTCTATAATTTTATGTGTGTGGAATGAATTTTCAACACAGTGGAAATAATAAAAATATTTTTTTACCCATGATCAATAAGATTGTAAAAATAATAATATAAATACTTATATGAGTGAAAATGATAATTCTATCACACCAATAACATTATCTATTATCCATTCCTCACTCTTTTTATTCACATTCATAGAATATTCTATGTTCTTTCTTCTTAAAAGAGGAGAGGTTTATGATACGATATATCATAATATATTTATTGTTCCTTCATAATTACTATAGAGTGATGATAGACCTTATCCCTACTTTATATGTTCCTTAATCCAACAAATCCATAAAATTGAGATTTTGTGTTCATTTAAGCAAGAGACCACTATTTCAGGGTCTCTAATTGGGAAAGAAATATTAGTGGTATCTTTCCTGACTCCATATTTATCTTCTAATAGATTTTTACTGCAAAAGACTCTACCGCCCCCATCACCCCTTCCACTGCCCCACCTATAACAACCTAAAATTTCATTATCTTATTATTAAAAGAACTTATATATTACAATGAATATTTTATAATAGATTTACATAAATATTTAATTCTATTTCATTACACATATTTAATTAATATTTATGATAATAGATAATAATATTATAGGTAAATAAACACCAATGAATATAAAATAAACTAATGGAAACTCTATAGGCTTGAATTACCCCATGAAAATCACTCATGAAAAATAAATGTAAAATGAAGTAGCTAAAGGAATATTATAGACATTATCAAGGTGATCATTCAATTTTTTTTTAATATAAGATGTAAATGATGATGTATGGGAATGGTGGAGTATATATATGGTGTGAATGGAAATGTGACTGTTATGATCTGGCCATTACCTGACCACTACAATGTCATAGTTGGAATAGTAATAATACACAATTGAATAGTAACATACTAATTTAAAAGTAAATTCAAAAGTATTATATAAGGTAATTAAAATTTAAATATATTTTTTACGAACCAATACATATGATATTATAAATTAATATAATTCCTTAAAGTGAATAAATACAATGTTTTCATTTAAAAATAGTTTTTTTTCAAATATGTAACATTTATTTTGACTAGTTATTTGTCATATCTATGAATTTATTTTCAATAAAATATACATTTCATTTGAAATTAGACCATTGAAATTACATTAGGGTGAAATTTTTAGAATTTTCTAAAATAATTTATTTTCCATTGAATAGTAAAAATTTAATTTGTGTTTTTGGTAAGTTTTATGACTTAATAAATATTTAAAAATTATTAAATAATTAAAATAAGTTAATACATGAATAAAAATATCTTATTTTATTAATATAATGTAGCTTAATTAATTAAAATTATTTTCCAAATAAATAAACAATATTATGAAGTCTCAAGTGGAAATTAAAATTTAAAAAACAATATTTTGTGGAAAAAATAGTGTTCCATGAAAAAATAAAAATAAAAATATTGTTCAGTTTTAAAACTCAAATATTAAAAAGGAAACCTGGTTTATTTCATTAACCATTAGCCAAAACCATAGGTGTCCCATAGAAAATTTATTTTACAAAAACTATAATTCTAAGGGTTATGTTTGAAAAATTCTAATCAAATTTCCTCACATTTCTATACATACACAACTCTCCACCCCATTTCATTCACTCCAAATCCATTGAGCACAAATTACCATTCATTATCCTCATATTAATATTTTTATAGAGACTATAATGTTCTATGGAACTCTCTTTAAAATTTAAGATGTTATCTCACAAGGTAAGGGATTATCTTCCTCAACATTTTTATCTAAGTAATTACTTAGTTGTTAGTCTTGTAATATCAAATTTATTATTTTATCACAAACTTATGATTATTCCATTATTGTCTAAATATTTTTCTATCAATGAGATACTTCCACTATTTCTTATTAATCCCACTATATAAACCACTTTGTATACGTGTCGTGTTATTGAAATTATTTTTTGATTGTCCAAGAATCCCTTTTTATGTTGGTAATACCCAACCATATTTTTATTCAATAGTATTTATATAGATTTAATTGTACTTCATTGAATGTGGATTTCTGTGAATGAAACAAAAATTCCCATATTGTGGGTTAAAAATAATGAAAATTTCAATTCATTAAAAACTTATGCAATCAATTATTTTATATAAAACCAATTATTTATTCTTCCGAGTTTATTGATGAAATAATTTACCATGATATATGATCTTTTTTTCACACATGATTTAAGACATATGAATGGTGGCCTTTGATAGTGAACCAATGCATTTAGTGATTAATTAATCACTAAATATGATATGTTTTGTGATACCTTATTAAATAACCATGGTAATATGTTTTATGAAACCTTGGTTGTGAACCCTAGGGATATGCTAATAAATATCTAATTTTTATGTTTTATCTATATTTCCATGTTATGTACCATTTACTTTTATTATTCTCTCTTGTTATGCCTCATGTTTTATCCATGACGATCACACATTTTCCCTTCCTTTTTTATCACATACTAGGATTTATGCTCACCATTTTCTATTGACGTATGTCCCCATGAAATAGATTTTTGTGAAGTTAAATTAGACGGATCAATAAATAATTTCATTAAGAAAATTAAATAAATTTTATATGTAGTTTTTCATTATGCACTTCATGATTTATATACCTATTTTACAAGACACTAAACCTCAAAAGATCCTTGGAAGTCATTAATGCAATAAAGAAATTATGTTAAAAATAATATTATAAAAAGTGAAGTTTCTATTGTTGATATTGATGAAACATTTAGTTATTTTTGGAAATTAGGAATAGAAAAATTAGTAATAACACAATGGATACGTATAAATATAGAAAACCTCTTAAATTTTAGTAAAGTATAGAGTTTTCATTTTTCTTGAAATGACATCCCTCTTTTGATACTTTATGTCGATGTGGTTCAAGTGCACATGCACCTAGGTACCATAAATAAGAAAATAGTTGGTTGGCTAAAAACCTAATCTTCACCTTGAGTACAAGTAGTGGGCATTACTAATATGTTGTTTGAAACTACTTAGTGATATGATTTGGTTGTTAAAATTATTTTTACCAACTACTATAAAGGATATATAGATAGTGTAATTATTTTTTAATGTTAAATAATAACATCCTTGAAGCATGATATTAGATAGTTTTATGGGTAAAATTTACTTAATAATCATTAATATAATATTTCTAATCATAAAAATCATCTCACCTAGTATTCCCTCTTATAGAAAATGAACATGAAATACAAGGACACATGTAAATAATGGATGTGATGGACAATGAAATGATGGTATTTTGAATATGATAGAATATTGTGTTAATAAATTCATAATGACAATGAATAATTTAAATTAGGTCAAGAATAACTTTTTTAACAAAGTATATAATTTGACATAACCATAGGAGGGTTAATAACTAACTAAACACTTTATGTAACAATTAAGACCTATTTTTAATAGAGATTCTTATCCACTGATCACATAATAATTGATCAATATTGAAGAAAATATATTATTTATACTCCATTATTATATAAAAGGGAATGCTAAATTGGTAGTATAAGGGTCCGACCATAAAATATTACATAATCTTGAATTAAATAAATAATTCACATTGAGGATCTTTTTTGGTTTAGAGTTTTAGAGAATTAGACCATAACTATTACATTAAATATAAAAAATTACAAAGTAAACACTTCTACTCAGTTTAATTTTTTTTCATAAAATAAAAACTCTTGAAAAAAACAGTCGTGTCTAGTTCCATGTTTTATAAAGCATGGGTTTTCCACAATCCCATCCTTGACCCTATTCATCTTTATGTCATGTGAAAAACATTTAAAAACTTGGAATGAGCATAAAAAGATCAGTAAGGGTTATAAAATAATGAAAGAAAACATTATCCCATTAAAACATAACCCTTTTAACATACCTCATGAAATCATAAGATTTATGAATAACACATAGAAAACATAAATCTTAAAGGTAACATGTGGCATCCATAACATACTTACATTGTAGCTTTCATAGCTATGTAGAGAGTAACATTTGAAATACCCATCAAAGTATATTCACTAAATCTCTTAGGAGAAATATTAATACTTACCTCCATCACGTTACCCAATGCATTAGAGAGCTATCTCAGGCTCACCCACCCAAGGTTTATCACAGAACCACCCGTATATGTAAACAGTTCCCAAAAACCATAACATATTCATAACACATAAAACAAACATAAAAGAAAGATAGCATTTCCACATTTCAATAAAAATATATCATTTAAATATATTGATAAAAATCATTTTCAATTCCAAAATATGTAATAGGGTATATAGTATTTATTTTCCTTTTAAAAAACATTATGACTTGTTAAGGAAGCCAAATATAAAAATAATGCTCGTGGTGGCGGTATGGTCGTTGTCACCAGGTTTGTTAAAAAGAAACATTCCTTTTTTTGTCATTTAGTAAAACTATACATTGAAAAAAGATTCGTTTTGAATGAAATGAAAAATCAAATGGGTTTATACACTGTATAAAATAAATTCCTATATAAATCAAAATATGCCTCAATGAAAAGAGATTGAGACGAAGTCCCTTACCTCATGTCTGACTTGACCCATTCATTCTTTAATATCCTGAATAATAAAATAAATTTAATTTCTAATTTCTTAAGAACATTTTTCAAGTTTATTGTTCCTTTTATATCACTTATTACCATGTTATAAACATTATGTAATCATTTATGTTAATAATGGTCGCTTTGTCAATATTTTATACTTGAGTCAAAAATGATCTTCTTATAATTACAAGTTGTTCATGTGGTAAAAATTCCATTATATCCAGAATTATATTAATGATTTAGATATCATATATATCATATATATCTAGTATATATATGTATTTATAAAATTACATAACATTTGGAGATAATAAATGAAATGCATTGTTCATGGAGGCGGTAAGCCGTACGTACGCATGGACGCTACTTCCATTTCTATTTCATATTTTAATGGAATGAAAACCTAATGATACATAGGTATATTATAATTCCTATATAATATCATATATAATTTCAGTAACTCCATCCTTTATACATTCCACGTATGGCATGAACGAGTCATATCACTTTGAGGGGGCGATAGTCTGCATTTCCTCAAATGAAATTATTGAATTTACCCATTATGGAAACCATAAAGGTATGATATAAATAAAAAATACAGATGAATAGAAACAATATAAATATAATATATATTAAATATAAATACAGTTTCATCATAATGGACACCATAAGAGGTGGTAGGAGAAGATTGAACAATCATTGTTTCGTGAGGCAGTAGTTCGCCGTCCAAAGAAACAATATGTTTTCTACCCATTAGACGGAGGTGTGTGTAAGTGTAGATATAATAATTCTCATAAAAAAACCTATTATATTGAGGATACTGGTTTTATTATAAAATAAAGTAATAAAAAGAGTTTAGGGGTTGGAGAATTAAAATAAAAGAAAAGAACTTAAGATAAGACGTTACATTTAAATCGGGTAACTCTATTTGGTTTGAACCAAAATGATATCTTCAAGTGCCTTATACCTAAGATAAGGATTATAGGTGGAATAGAGGGATATTGAGAGCTTATTTGGGCAGAGTTTTAATAGAAGAAGGGTCTTGAGAGGTGCAAGTAATAGGTTAGAGGTGAGGTCTTTTTATAAGGGGGAGGAGGGGCTCTTTAGAAATGTTTGAAAATATTATTTTATTATATAATGAATTTTAGTTTCTAAAGGTCCAAAACAAATTAAATTAGAGGATAAGATGACTCTTGTTCGAAATAAAATTATCCAATAATAATTGCGTTGGTTTTGGATATTGTTTTAATTTTTATAATCATATTTATTTTAATCATTCATTAATGAGGTAAACACTGCATCATTATTGTGTCATAAATAATTTTATTTATTTGATGCCTAAAAATTATAAAAAAACACCATTATATAAGAAATAATTTTAGATATTAAATTCATATTTATAGTCTAAGAGATAACTTATATAACCCCATAAAAAAATTTATTTACAAAAATATATTTTTAAGTGATTTTTGTCTTTACTTTAAATTAATTATTATAAAGTGTCATTATCACTCTTATGTGGATCCATAGGGTCTCAAAATCTACCCAAGGATGCCCATGGTCTGAAATTTATCAAAAAATAGGATTAGGACACATGTTAGGGCAATTTAATATTATTATAATAATATTTTTAACCATATTTACCATATTTACCCTTTTTACCATGGTAAATAAAAATATTTACTGAATTAAATATTCATAATGTAAGAAAATAAAATTTATCTATTTAAAAAATTTGAACCTCCTGATTCTAAATATGTAATCCATTTTTCCAAATTCAAAACATAAAAGTGGCAGAAATTAATTTAAAATTAAATCATATTGCCTAACAAAAAGCGTGTTTTTAAGAAATAATAACTATCAAAAGATTGACACTTGTTTATATCCAATTTCAAAGTGAAATTACATCCAATGACAAATATTGGATTAAATAGTAATTATATAATCTAATTAAACTTTAAAACCAATTAAAAAGATAATATATCCATATAAATAGATTAGATTAAAATGTAGTTTTGAATTAAAATACTGTATTTTTCAATATTCATAAAAAATGATTTTATCAGAAAAATACCAAAACTTTACCCAAAGTAAATTTTGATGTCCTGATTCTAAATAAAAATATTATTTTTTCAAATAAAACATATAAAATTAAAAAAAACTATATTTAAAAACTTTTCACCATCAAAAGGCGGTAAATCGACCTTTTAAAGAATATTAGTCTATTTGTGCTTAAAATCAGATTCTTTATTATTTTAAACCTATAAAATTTATTGGATAAATGTAAAAACATTTAACAAACATGTATAATCATATTTTAGTTTTTTTTTTCATTCACGACATTACAACTACTAGACGTTTACTACCATTTATAAAAATAATATTATATTATTATTTTTCAGTATAACACAACATTATGTGCAACGTAAGATTTCAAAGAAACTCATTATTGCATATCATTTATGCCATCGAACATAGCATTATATTTAATATAAAATTAATATTTAATTCAAAAACATGAAAATAAATATGAAAATATCTTATTCTTTATTTACCTGGGATGTTACATCCTTCCCCCTTTTGGAAATTTCACCATCGTAATTTTATTCACTTATAAAAATGGTGGTATTTATCCCTCATAGCATTTTTAGATTCCCACATTGCCTCTTTAACCATATGGGTTTTCCAAAAAACCATTACCTTATGAATTATCTTATTCTACATCACTTGCTCTCTTCAGTCAAGAATCTGGACTGATACTTCTTTATAAGAGAGTTTCTCTTCCAAATGAACTACCTTTGGGCTTACAACATGAGATGGATCCAGAATATACATTCTTAACATTGAAACATGAAAAAAATTGAGTACCTGGGATAAACATGGAGGTAAAACCACTATGTATGCAACTAATCCAACATTCTATAGGATTTTATAAGGTCTAACGAACCTCAGACTCAACTTTACCTTATTAACAAAACGTATCACACTTTTCTATGGAGAAACATTGAGAAAGACAAGATCACCTACCTCAAAAGAAAGATCCTTCCTCCAGTTATCCACATAACTTTTATATATGCTCTGAGCTATTCTCATGTTCTTCTGAATCAACTGAACCTTTTTTTCCATGTCATCTACCAATTTTGGTCCCATCAACTTCCTTTCAGCTACTTCATCCCAAAAAGATGGAGATCGACACCGCTTCCCATATAATGCCTCAAATGGTTCCATCTGTATACTGGAATGAAAAGTGTTATTATAAGAAAATTTAACCAAAGAATGATTTCGGTCATAACTTCCCTAATATTCCATTAAGAAATCACGTAACATATCCTACAATGTCTGAATTGTTCGTTCTGACCGCCCATCTGATTGAGGATGAATAGCTGCACTAAAATTTAATTGAGTACCCAATGACTTATAAAGGGTTTCAAAAAGTTAGAAGTAAACCTGAGATCATGACCAAATACAATGGAGAGGTGAACTCCATGAAACCTGACTATCTATTTAACATACAACTGAGAAATTTGATATAGAGATAGAGTATCTCGAATAGGAAGGAAATGAGCAGATTTAGTCAATCGATCAACAATAATCCAGATTGCATTGTTACCTCGAGATTTCTTCAGTAATCCCACAACAAAGTCCATGGATATATTTTCCCATTTCAACTCTAGAACCAGTAATGAATGAATCATACCTTTTAGTAACTTCCACTTTTATTTAACCTGTTGACAAGTCAAACACTTCACAGTAAAGTTAGTAATATCTCTTTTCATCCCATCCCACCAGTAATTCTCCTGAAAAACTCTGTACATTTTCATACTGCCAGGATGAACTAAAAACGGAGAACTATGAGATTTACATAAAAACTCATTCTTCAACTGTGAATCACAAGGCACACATAATCTCTTTCCAAATCTCAAAATACAATTATTATCTATGTTAAATTCAGGCAAGTTACCCTTCTGAACCAACTCTAACTTTTTCTGTAACTCACTATCTTCTTTCTGCGCTTGCTTTATTCTGTCTGCTACGGATAATTTCACTGACACCTAAAACAAAATAGATGAATTTCATGCACCCACAACTTCTATGCCAAAGTTCATCAAATCATTAATCAAAGGATCTTGTTCCAAACGTAGCAATGTTAATGAAGCATTACTTTTTCGACTCAAAGCATCAACCACTTTATTTTATTTTCCTGGATGTTGTGCAATCATAATCCTTGATTAATTCTAGCCATCTCCTCTATCTCTTGTTTAATTCATTCTATGTGAATATATATTTTAAAATTTTGTGATCAATATATATTTCACACTTTACTCCATACAAATGATGCCTCTAAATTTTTAAAGCAAAAACAATAGCAACTAATTCCAAATCATGTATAGGGTAATTTAACTCATTAGGTTTCAACTGACATCAAGCATAAGCAATTACCTGATCATTTTTCATAAGGACACAACCAAGTCCTTTCAACTAAGTATTACTGTAGATAAAAAACTCACAATTTCTGGAAGGTAGTTCTAAAAATTGAGAATTCCCCAATCTTCTTTTTAATTACTGAAAACAATCATCACATTCTTTTGTCTAGATGAACTTAACACCTTTTCAAGTTTTATTAGTCATTGAACTAGATAACCGGGAAAAATTCTCAACAAACATCCTGTAATAACCTACGAAACCAAGAAAACTACGGATCTCAGTAATATTTGTGGGTCTTGTCCATTCTTCAACAAATTTTTTTTTAGCAGGATCAATAATTATGCCGTTTTTTGAAACAATGTGACCAAGGAATGAAATTTGTTGTAACCAAAACTCACACTTGCTGAATTTACCATATAGTTTCTATTATTTTAAGGTTTTCAAGACAACCCTTAAATGACTATCATGTTCCTATTTACTTTTGAAATAAACCAAAATATCATCTATAAACACAACCACCATTTATCAACTGAGTCAATAGAGACATCACTACAACAAACTGCTCAATTCTAATTCTGACCATATTAGGATGCTGATTTGGAAGGTCATTTACTTTTGTATGCCTTCCTAGCATAGCTACCCTGTTTTCTCTATGAAAAACCATTCTCAACATAGATATATCTTAGGCGAAGTAACATGGTAATCTGCAGATGCTATATCATTTAAATCTTACCATAAATTAAAAATAATTTATGGATATTAATTTAACCATATCCTATCTTCTAAAGTTTTCTAAAACAAAATATGATACCAATTATAAGGACCCGGTCTTAAAACATTACATAATCTTGAATTAAATGAATAATTCACATTGAGGATATTTTCTGGTTTAGAGTTTTAGAGAATTAGGACATAATTATTACATTACTTCTTAAAAATTACAAAGTAAACACTTCAACTTAGTTTTCATTTTTTCATAAAATAAAAACTCTTGAAAAAAGAGTCATGTCAAGTTCTATGTTTTAGATAGCATGACTTTTCCTTGATCCCATCCTTGACCTTATTCATCATTACGTAATGTGAAAAACATTTCAAAACTTGGGATGAGCATAAAAAGCTCAGTAAGGGTTATAAAATAAAGAAATAAAACATTAGTCCATCAAAACATAAGACTTTTAACATACCTCATGAAATCATATGATTTATGAATAACACATATAAAACATAAATCATAAAGGTAACTTGTGGCATCCATAACATACTTACATTGTAGCTTTCACAACTATGTAGGGAGTTACATTTGGAATGCCCATCAGAGTATATTCCCTAAATATCTTAAGAGAAACATTAACATTTACCTCCGTCACGTTACCTAATGAATTAGAGAGCTATCTCTAGCTCACCCTCCCTAGGTATATCATGGAACCACCTATATACATCAACAATGCCCAAGAACCATAACATATTCATAACCCATAAAACAAACATAAAGGAAAGATAACATTTCCACATTCCAATCACAATATATCATTTAAATATATTGACAAAAACCATTTTCAATACCAAAATATGTAAAAGAGTATATGGTATTTATTTTTATTTTAAAAACATAATGGCTTCTTAAGGAATCCAAATATCAAAATAACACTCATGATGATGGAAATGTCATTTTTACCACGTACGTTAAAAAGAAACATTCCTTTTTTGTCATTTAGTAAAAAACTATGTAGAAAAAAGATTCCATTTGAATGAAATAAAAAGTAAAAGGGATTTATACACTGTATAAAATAATGGCATGTATAATTCAAAATATGCCTCAATGAATGGAGATTGAGATGAAATCCCTTATCTCGTGTCCGACTTGACCCGTTCGTTCATTAATATCAGGAATAATAAACATTAGTTAATTTATACTTTCTTAATAACCATTTTAAAGGTTATTATTCCTTATATATCACTTATTACCATGTTATAAACATTATATAATCATTTAAGTTAATAATGGTCGTTTTTTTTGATATTTGGTACTTGAGTAAAAAATGACGTTCTTATAATTACAAGTTGTTCATGTGGTTAAAATTCCATTATCTCTAGAACAAAATTAAAGATTTAGATATCATATATATCATATATATCCAGTATATATATGTATTTACAATAGTACATAACATTTTGAGATAAGAAATGAAATGCACCATTCATGGAGACGGTAAGTCGTACGTATTCATGAACGCTACTTCCACTTCTATTTCATATTTTAACAGAATAAAAACAGAATGATACATAGGTATATTAAATTGATAGTATAATATCATATATAATTTCAGTAACTTCATCCTTTATACATTCCACGTATGACATGAACTAGTTATATCACTTTGAAGGGGCGGTAGTCCGCACTTCCTCAAATGAAATTATCGTATTTACCCATTATGGAAACCATAAAGGTATGCTATAGATGAAAAATACATAAGCATAGAAAAAATAAAAATATAATATATATTAAATATAAATACAGTTCCATCATAATGGCCACTATAAGAGGTGGTATGAGAATATTGAACAATCATCGTTTCATGAGGCAGTAGTTCACCGTCCACAGAAACAGTATGTTCTTTACCCATTAGATGAAGGTGTGTGTAAGTTTAGATATAATAATTTTCATAACAACAACCTAGTATATTTATTATACTGGTGTTTTTATAAAATGAAGTAATAAAAAGAGTTTAAGGGGTTGGAGAAGTAAAATAAAAGAAAATAACTTAAGAGAAGATGTTACCTTTAAATCGGGTAACTCCCTTTGATTTGAACCAAAAGGATTTCTTGAAGTTCCTTGTGCCTACGGTAAGGCTTCTATGTGGAATAGAGAGATATTTAGAGCTTATTTGGGTAGAGTTTGGAAGATCCAAGGGGATTGAGAGGTGTGAGTAATGTGTTAGAGGTGAGGGCTTTTTATAAGGGGGAGGAGGGGCTCATTATGAATGTTTGAAAATATTATATTATTATATAATGATTTTTGGTTTCTAAAGGTACAAAACTTATTAAAGTAGATGATAGGATGACTATTATTCTAAATAAAATAATCCAATAAGAATTTAACAGGTTTTGGATATTGTTTTAATTTTTATAATCTTATTTATTTAAATAATTTACTAATGAGGTAAACACTGCATTATTATTGTTTCATAAATAATTTTATTTATTGGATGTCTAAAAATTATAAAAAAAATACCATGATGTATTAAAATTTTTTTATATTTAAAATTAATATTTATATTCTAAGAGATAACTTATATAACCCTAGGTAAAAATTGATTTACTAAAAGATATATGTTTAAGTCAATTTTGTCTTTACTTTAAATTAATTAATATAAAGTGTCATTATCAATCTTAAGTGGATCCATGGGGTCCCAAAATAGTCCCAAGGATTCCCATGGTCAGAAATGTATCAACCAATATAATTAGGACACATGTTAGGATAATTTAATATTATTTTTTTACCCTTATTTACCAGATTTACCGTTTTACCATGGTAAATAAAAATATTTTTTGAAGTAAATATTCATAATTGATAAAAATAAAAGTGACCTATTTACAAAATTTATACCTATGGATTCCAAATATGGAATAAATTTATCTAAATTCATATCAAAAAAGTTGAAGAAATTAATTTAAAATTAATTCATACTGTCAAAACAAAAAAGTGTGTTTTTAAGAAATAATAACTATCAAAAGATTGACACTTGTTTATGTCCAATTTCAAAGTGAAATTACTTTCAATGACTAAAATTGGATTAAATGGTAAAAATATAATCTAATTAAACTTTAACACCATTTAAAACAATAATATAAACATATAAATAAATTATAATGAAAGGCAGTTTTGAATTAAAATACAGTACTTTTCACTATTCATAAAAAATTTTATTTTATCATAAAAATACCAAACATTTACCCAAAGTAAATTTTGATGTCCCGATTATAAATAAGAATATCATTTTGTCAAATATAACATATAAAAGTGACAAAAAGTATATTTAAAAATGGTTCTCCATCAAAAGGCGGCAAATCAACCTTTTAAAGAATATTAGACTTTTTGTGCTTAAAATCAGATTCTTTCTTATTTTAAAGCTCTAAAATTTGTTGGATAAATGTAAAAACATTTAAAAAACATATATAATCACGTTAGTTCTATTTATTCCCTCCATTAAAACTACTAGGAATTAACTACCATTTAAAATAATAATATTATATTATTATTTTTCAGTATAACTCAACGTTGTGTGCAACGTAAGATTTCAAAGAATCCCGTTGTTGTGTATTGGGTACGCCATCGAACACAACATCCACTTTAATGTAAAATTAATATTTAATTCACAAACATGAAAATAAATATAAAATGTCTTATTCTTTATTTACTTGGGATGTTACTGGTAGTATATCACTTAGAGGTTGAAGATGATTAGTTGTGGACACTGATAAATAATACAAAGATAAAGGATGAGGTGGAACCTATGAGGTGGGAAGACTTCAAAAAAATCATTTGTTCAAAAATTATTTTCCATTAACCCTTAAAAATATTGAAATAGAATTCCTTGAATTGAGGAAAAGGGAAAATTAATTTGTTGGAAATAATGAGATTAGATTAATAAGTCTTGGGAAATTTTCTTGAAGCCTTTTCATTGATTATGATGGGAAGATCGATTGACGCTTTTGAGGACTAAAACCTCATCTATGTAAAGATCTTGTAATATAATACTTCAAGAGTAAGGAAGAGATAGTATAGTGTTCCCTAAAAATAGAAATAGTGTTTGGAGGTACACAATAGTCTCATGGGTAGAATGATAATAAGAGGAGTATTTATTTGGAAAGAACATCCACCATGAACGAGAAGGGAAGAAACAAAAACTACACATGCACAAAAAATGTGGGAAAAAGAATTCAGGGAATTATCTATAAGGGAATGTAAAGTGTTATATGTGTTTAAGTGATATCCATATATATCAAAACAATCATAAATATATAAATGCACAACATCAAAACTGTTGATTACAAAAGTAAAAGTTTTCATATAATGCTTCAATTATGGATATCATAGACATTTAACTAACCAATTTCCAAAATTATAAAATAATAGTGGGAAATTTCCATAAACCCCATCAATGGAAAAGAGATAAAGAACATTATTTTTTAATCCAAATGATTAAATTTTATGATCAAAATTATGTAGTTGTTGTGACACTCATCATATAATCAAAGCGAGAAGGTACATTGTCTGATTTTGGTTCTATGTATTCCTTTATTTAATTCATGTTTGAAAATAATTCCAAATTAAACCCTAAACTAATAGTGGTAGATTTTTTAGTTTAAGCTCATCATAGAACTATAAAGAATCATTGTTATATATGGATACCCTTATTAACTTTGATTTGTAGAATCTTTGTACAAACCTGGTGGTCATTTCAATGGCATAATTTTATATAATACATGGGATATATTTCCTATCAAAGTGTAATTACAAGATCAACTATATATGTAATGAAATTTTAGTTTTCTTGAAGGTAAACCCAGTAATTATCTTCATAGGAGAGATAATACGATTCTTATAGGAACTATATCTTATTCCTTAGTTATGTAAATGATTGGTTAATAATAGAATGAATGTAAAGGTATAATGATAGGAGTTGTAACCATTAATTGATAATACAATGATGTATTTTTTTGATGAATTACAAAGACCTTACTTAGAAATAGTGGTAAATTATCAATTTAAATCATACTTAGATCCAATAGAATATCAAAGACACCATATTGAATGTAATATTTGGAGTTATAGGAATTAAAGTAGAAACTTCAAGATCTTTTAGAGAGGGGTTTTATCCAAAAAAGTGTATATCCTAAGGGATGAGATGTTCAATTTTTAAAGAATAATAATAGATAAATGTGGTTATATATTTATTATATCTAACTTAATGGGATAACATTGAAGAATAACACTATCTTACAAGGACTAATGATTTATTTTAAGAGCTTTGTGGGGATCGATTATACATAAATATTGACCTCTGACCATGATATCAATAGGTGAGGGTGAAGAAATAATATATTCTAAATATTTTTTTCCAAAAAAACATGGACATTATGATTTTTTTTGTTATCCCATTAGGGTTGACTAATTATCCTTCTATATTTATGTATTTAATGATAGATTCTTTAGGGACTACCTTGATAAATTTTTTTGGTCTATATTTATAAAATTACGATACATTTCAAAAGTAATGAGAAGTATGAGGATCATTTAAGGGTCATATTAAAAACTCTGAGAAAAGAGATACATTTAAAAAAAAATCAATAAATTTTAGTTCTTACTATAACAAGAATAATTATTGGGACACATTGTGACTAATGAATGAATCTTAGTGGATTCAATAAATAAAAAGTTCATGTAAGTGTTGGATCATCCTATAATATAAAATAATATTCATAGTTTTATTTTTATAGTGGGAAAATACATAAGGTTTATGAAAATTTTTCATGGATTTCTAATCTACTAATCAAGATAGTCCAAAAGGAGTAATTGTGAATAATTTTTACAATAATTGATGAAGAGTTTAGTTATTTTACCAATGATAAATTAAATATGTTTTGGGGAAGGATTTATCATTTATAGTGATTCATACTTGATGGAATATGTTGTGTACATTGGTAAAATGAAAAGGTTATTTTCTATGCATCTTTATTGTTAATGCCTCATGAATAGAATTATCCAACCCATAATTTGGATTAAGATATAGTTATCTTTATATTAAAGGTATGTAAATAATATTTTTATTGGGAGAAGTGTGTTATATACACCAAAAACCAAATTCTGAATCATATATTCAGACAAATGAACTGAACATATGACAAAGGATATGGTTGGAGTTTCTTAAGGACTCTGATTGTTCTATTCATTATTAACCTGGAAAACCAAACAAAGTTACTAATGTGTTGAGTAGAAAATAACCCATAACTCTTTAATTAATGAGGATTAAGGAGATATATTGATCAAGGACTTGGTAAATATAGAAGTGGAATTCGTAAGGGAAGGGGAAACATCAATAATTTCTCAAATGATTTCCCAACCATCATTATTGGATAATGTCATGGAAGCACAAAGATATAACTATATGTTACAAAATAATATATAAGTTATGAAACTGGGAATTTTTCAATGTTGAATGTTAATTATGATGAAATAATGAGGTTTGGTCCAAGGTTATATGTCCCATCTATTATAAAACTAAGGAAAGAGTTGATAGATGAAGCTCATGGATATGTATTTTCTATACATCTTAGGAGACAAAACTTTATTGAGATCATTGAGATCATTATTGGTGGGATAATAAGAAAAATGATATTATTTACTAAAATAAAGATGTTTGATATCTCATCAAGTGAAGGTAGATAATAAAATACCCCAAAAGAGTGTTATAACAACTTTTTATACATGTATGGAATTAAGACAACATCATGATGGACTTTGTCACTGAACTTACTTAGAAATACCTGAGAAAAACTTTCATATGGATATTTTTAGATTTTTGGACAATTTATACTCATTTTATCAAAATATTAGAGGATTTATCCCCTCAATTCATTTGTTTTCTGTGTATTCCAGAAGTGGTGAGGCTTTATAGAGGACCACTGTCAATAATTTCAGACCGAGATCTGTGATTTACTTGTGTGTTATGGTGGTGGCCTCAAAACATTTGAGATTCTAGAGTGACTTAGATAAGAATCCTACTAGTTATAAATACCTCAAAATATTTTAAATATCCATTCCATATTGCATGTTTCCCTCTTATGAAAGCATATGTTAGATCTAACACATATACTAGACTCAAATGGTGTGGAATTGGAACTATACCTATCATATGAAGATGAACCTATCAATATTCCTTATGAAAGGGAATAAGTGTAATGGAACAAGACAACCCGACACATGAAATCCTTGTGGATAAATCATATATTCGAAGAAGAATCTTGGGAGAGTAAATAAGTAATTAAAGATAAAAAAGATAATATGTATTAAGGTTGGACACAAATTTTTAGGATGAAATTTCTTGGTGTGGGGGAAGAATGTTATAGCGGAATATTTATTTCTATTATTAGAAAAATAACTTATGATTAAAATTGACTTTTTTTATTATAGAAGTATATAGATTTAAATTTACATTTAATTACAAATAATTTATTAATATTTATGATAATAATAAAGAAGTGTACTGGTAGATAAATATTTAATAATAGTAAAAAAACCATGATAAACTTTATATTCCTGCATTCCCCCTGAAGATCACTCCTGAATCTTGTAATTTGAATGTTATATTATCATTGGAAAGATAATAACACCCAATATAATAGTAAAATACCAATTTAAAATTAAATTAAAATTTATTATATAAATTAATTTCATTTTAAATATGATATTTTTGAATCAATAATGGTGATATTATTAAACAATATAATTCATTAAAGTGAATAAATAATGTTTTTTTTGTTTAAAAACATTATTTTTTTTAAAAACAAATTTTTATTTAGAATAAATATTTATTATAAATGAGAAATTATATTTTTAAATTAAAAATTATATTAAAAATCAACACATTAAAATTAGGTTAGGGTGAAATTTTGATAATTTTATAAAAAATATTATTTTTCATTGAATTGTAAAAATACAGTTTTGTATTTTTAGTATGTTTTATAATTAATAAATATATAATAATGACCTAATAATAAAAATAAATCAATCCATAAAAATATATAATTGATTTATTTAATATAATTAATTTTAATGAATTAAAATGGCTTTCCAAACCAATAGATAAATTTCCAAATTCTAATGTAAAAATAAGGTTTTTCAAAATTTTATTTTTGCAAAAATTTATTTTCCATGCCAAAAGTAATAGAAAAATTATTTTTTAATTTAAAAAGAAAAATATTTTAAAACAAAAATTATTTATTACATAATCCATGATAACAACCCATAGGTGGATTATAGATGATTTATTTTACAAAAACTAGAATTCTAAGGGATATATTTGAAAGATAATAAACAATTTTCCACACTTTGCTACAAATATCCACCTACCCACATAATTTACTTCAATACCAAGGAATAGATAATTAATTTACCTTAATTTTCCCTCTCTATAGAATTTTTAAGGAGTTTATAGGAATCAAAGTAACTCTTCTTAGATTTATGAATCTATCAAATAAGGTAAGGGATTTTCTTACTCTCTCTTATAATCTAAGTTCATCCTTTACAGTTAGTCTTCTAATTTAAAATTTATAATGCTATCATGATCATATTATAATTCCATTAATATCAAAATATTTATAAATCAATGAGATATATCAATTATCTTTTATAATTCATGTTCCATAAACCACTTTGTATACCCGTTATGATGTTAAAATCATCCTCTGATTTTACATGCATCCCATTTCCTGTTGTCAATACCCAACCATATTTGTATTTAAGCTTATTGATATATATGAAATTATAATTCATTCATTAGTTATTTCCATTTTAGAAACCCACATTCCCATCTAATAGGTTAAAAGTTATGAAAAGTTCAAGTCTTTAAACACTTGTTCACCTAATGATTTTATATGAAAGTTGTTCTTTATTCTCCATGGGTTATTGATGAAATTATTTATTATGATATATAATCTATGTGAAAAACAATAATTAAGACATATGAAGGGTGTTCCCTAATAGTTCTCTAATTAATTAGGTAATTAATTAATATCCAAGTACGTAATGTATTATAATACCATGGTTAATAACCATGGTATTATGTTTTATAACACCTTTGTGTTTAGCCTAAGTGATATTATTATGAATGTCTCATTTTTACATTGTAGCCACATTTCCATGTTATTTATAATATACTTATAAAACTTCTATCATGTTATTCTTCTTGTATTATCCATGATTATCACTCAATTTCCATTTTCTTTGGTTATCCCTTACTAGGTTTTATGCTCACCCATTTCTTTTGATGCATGTCCTTAAGAAATCACTTGTAGTGAAGTTTCCTAGGATGGAATAATAAAGGTTTTGATTTGGAGGGTTTAATAAATTTTATATTTATGTTTTTATCACATTCATGATAAATTATATATCTAGTTTAGGAGACAATAAACCTCAAAAGATACCTGAATGTTATCAGTTTAATAGTTTATTGAGGAATTATGTTAAAAATGATGTATTAAAAATGTGGGTTGTTATAACACCACCTTTGGTCACCCGCGACATCCCCTAAACATAGTATTCCTAAAGGAAATATGACCTAAAGTCCAATTACATATGCTATGATACAATTATTTCATATTATATAACTGATGATGTCATAGAGTTTGCTAATATGCTTCATCCATTGAATAATTAAAAGGTATGATTTACTACATCACATGACAGTGTTATCACATGATATGTTACACTATAACATAATGACTAAAGGTGTCCAAATGATAAAGGTTATCTATGGGAAGTCTTACATAGTTAAGATATCTTGGGATAGATTAGTACTAAGATGGGTGACCTACTATAAAATACTCATGTTGAACCCTTTTTAAAAAGAGATAGTTACATTCATGAAACTGTAGCATGATCTTTCCAAGAAAATTACTAATGTAATAGGTCACATGGTTAAATTCACGAGTAGGAAAGGAGAATCCATGAGGTCTCTTTATAAATAGATAACAAATATTTGATGGTTGGATGAGTCTCTTGTATATCTATAGCTAAAAATACATCATACCAAAGATCTCTATTCTATTAAATTTTTTATTCCATGAGAAACTAATAGATCATGGAGGGTTGAGGATCCCACTCAAGAATCGAGGGATTTAGTAACCCATTGATACCTTCTATGGAAGGAATTATTTTAGAAACATATACTGTGAACTTTATCAAGAATATATGAAGTTTAATGTGATTTATAGCTTAAGTGTTATGTACACACACTAATTTTCTTCAGTTACATTTTCTCACATTTTTATTTATTTTTGAATGGTGATATTGAATTTAGGTTTCTTTAATCACTTCAAGTATGTATAATATGTTTTTTAGATCCATTGAAATAATATAGTGATACCAATGTCTTACCATGAAATTAGATCCTTGAAATCATACTAGAAATGATTTTTTGAAGCTGAATTTCATAGTGTGATTCCAAAAATAGAATAAAACTTTATTTATTTTATTTCTGGTTATATAAGAACTAATTATTTTTGGATATCATAAGAATTGACTAAGTAAAAAACCCACATTTCTTCATTAGTCATAGAATAAAACTTTGAAATATCACATCCTATGATTGATTAGTTCAGTTCTTTCAAAAGAAAATTATTATCACATTTGTGATATTAACATGTATCATTACATATGATATGTATATTGTATGAGATGATAGGGATATAAGTCAAAAAATAAGGCTGATCATCGTAACCACTAATTTATTAGTTATAGCCTATGATTTCCCTTGAATTGTTAAATCTGATATGTATCATATCCTATGATTCATTTTATATCATTAAATACGATGGATGATAATTTTGTTTCATTAAATATGACAATCAATTGATTTATATTAGTTCTAAGTTGTTCACAAATAATTATAAATGGTATTTTAGGGATATTTATCAATTTATAATATTTTTATAAAATAATTAATTATAAAGATATTTTAATTAACTAATTTACTATTTATGTAAAGTTTATTAATAAACCTTAAATAATATTCATAGTTAACACTAAAACACCTTTTATCATATTATTTGTGATTCATTGTGACTTAGAAATAATGTTTGTTTTTATAAATCATAATTTTAGATTATAATGTGTTTAAAATTAAAAAATAAGGCTAAAATACAAAGTGTTTATATTTTATGATTATGAATTGTTCATAGTAATTAATTTTAATTGTTAAAATTAAGGTGATTTTTTTGGAAATTATTTATAAAATATTAAAATAGGTTTGATGATTGATTTTATTAATGTTTGATAATTAATAAATATGTGATATTTAGATTATGTAAAATCTTTACACAATAGAAATTTGATTATAAAATGTTCATAATTCATAAAAATATTACATATATATAAAGGAAAATTACATATAATGAATAATATAAAGAGTTTTATATTTTAAAAAATACATGAAGTGTTTTTATTAATGATTAAATAATTTACATAATGAATAACTAAAATTATAATGTGTTTATTTTTATCTATTATTTATGAATTGTTAAAAAATGATTATATAATATACAAATATGTGATTTTTTTCGCCAATTTAAAAGTTATTAAATATTTTAATATTCATGAATATTTTTTTATATTGTGAACATGTGTATGATTTAGTTTAAAGTTGTTAGAAAACTTCAATAGATTATCATACACAAAAATAAAAAGTTACATACTAGGTATGATAATGGATTTAACTTCCATATATCATTAATTTTTTATGTAATCAATGTTACAATCATTAATTTAGTTATTAAATATATATTATATATATTACTTATTAGTGTTATGATTAATTATAACCTTGATTTAGTAAATTATCCCTGGGTAGATGGACATTGGGTTGGACTTCCCACCGGCTTGGGGTCTTATACATTGTTCTAGGAATATATAGATCGAATATCTATTGTTCTAATCTTACTCATTCAAATATTATAAATTAAATATAATTCATAACCTTGAAATGAATTTTTCATATACCTTATGCATGAAATAAATTTATATATTTGTAAATATATTTAGATCCAATTTTTTAGTGAGTAGCAGTGGGATTTATAAAGAGTTACTCATCAATGTGGTTTGAATGCATTATTTTGGTGGGTGGAGTAGGATTCCAAAACAATTCACTAGAAATATGTAAACATAAATGAAACAAAATTTTATAAGATAGTGAGAATAAATCCCCTTAAAAACACTATGTGTTATATTCCTTCTAAAGTGACACATTTTTTATGTTGATCATCAAACTAGATATTCCATGCTAAAACTAGGTGGCCATATATTATCTTATGTATAGAAATAAATTAATTGGTGAACCTAATTGGAATCAATTCCTATTCTTAGTATTTATTTCAGTTATATTTATGTCGGAGACCCTAATATAATTAGGTTACTGAATGAATAAATTTGATTTTATCTATTTAATGGTTTGGGTAAAGAGTTACCCACTCAATTTTACAATAATCGTATATGAAATGATTTGGATAAATATCTAATTAAATACTTACATGGTTAAATAAAATCAAAATAAAACATTTTTGATTGAGAAATATGGATCTTATCCCACTAGTGAATATGATAAATTTAAAATGAGAAATCAATTTAATAGGAATATATTTAATATAAGTCCTTATTAATTTTTTGTTAAAAATGACACTCATCTTATAAAAGCTTCTATGATAGATAAATAAAATCATCATCATCCAACACAGATTTTTGTTAAATTCTATAGGAAATATGGACTTAATTTAATAAACCCTTATAACAGGTAACTTAAAATGATTTCTTATGTAATATAAAAATTTTATGTGTGAGAGAAATCTCTTCCCGACTAACCATGTTTTGATGTTTTTTAAAAGGAGAATATAGGTGATTTTGAGAATTATATAAAGATTCAATTAATGTTTTAAAGGCATTAAATGAAAAAATAACCTAGGAAATTTTATTCTCAAACACTAAAAATGATTTGGTATTCCAATGATACTCAATATGATTGAGTATGCTAATAACTGAGAGAGACTGATGTTTTCCTCTAAGTATTATTCTATTGAAGGAATTAGTTATGTTATCAATGATGTAAATTTTTATATAATATAGATTCAAACTGAAAGAAAAAAATAATTAAATATTATAATTTTTTTTATTCAAGTATCTTTTAAATTTCATTGAAACCTAAATGTAAAATAAAAAAGGAAGGAGTAATGATTCCATATGATAAGATTTTTTGAGATAGATGAAGAGTTTTTTTGAAATTATATTGAATGTTAATATGATGTTTAAGTGTAATAGAAAGTTATTATTTTATTTTTAAGGGAATTAGATACTAGATATATATTTTAAAAGTGTTTTAAACATATAATAATTAAAAATCAAGGGAAGAATTTATAGAACTGATAGTTTTTATTCAAGTGGAAAAGAAAGTTGTTTTACATCCATTATTTAAATGTAAATGATATTGTAAATATCAATTGGATCTTAATAAAGGATGTTTATTATTATCTCATTTTTATTATAAGTTAATAGGTGTTCTTTGTTGAAAAAAATTTAGGAAAAATATGAGATAATAAACTCAATACACATGGTTTATGATTCATCAGATTCTATAAAATTATTTGAAAAGAATAAAGGAATATAAATGTTTTATATAGGATAAAAGGTTTATCTAGATGTTTATTAAAATAAAAGGGAAGGTGTTCCCTACACCTATCAGTAGTATATTATAAATAAAAAACTATTTTATTCTTAGAAAAATGATCCAATCACATTGAATACTATATATGATATAGAAACAGTAGTTTATTTAGTAAATAATACTACTAAAAGAAAATAAGATTTAATTTATAAAAAAATAATATTGTGTAATTATTAGAATGATATTCTAAATAAAATATAGTGTTTAATAAGCTAGTGAGTGTATGTTTTAACTTATAGAAGTTTAATGTTATCAAATAAAAGATTACACTTGTAAAACTTAATGCGATTTTCCACTTTATATCCTAAATAGTTTAAAACATTTGATGGTGAATAGAAATATGAATCACTAAATGTACTAACTATGACAACTATAATATAAATATTTACTAAATGATTATTTCCATTCAAAATAAAAAGTGAAATTTCACTTAATATCCTAAAATAGTTTTAGGGTATGGTGGTAAATAGAAATGTAAATAGTTTTATTTAGACCGTAATAAAGTAAATTCCAATTTATCTAAAGGGAGTTTAATATGTTATGTTATGTTATATTATAAATGTTACATTAATTACAATAAAATATTAAGTGAAAATTTTGAGGTAATGATTTCCAAGAATGATGATATTGTAATACTTCCAAAGTGTTACAAGTAGAGAATAAAATTAAACATCATAACTTTTGATGTTGTGATGAAAATAAAATTAAAATTTTAAGAGGATTTGAACATTAAAAATATGATTCCTAAATATAACCATTATTCAAAAATTATATATTCATATATGTTGCTCACTAAATATTTTAGTGGGAGTATTTTATTAGATTTTTACATAGAGATATGATAGGAATTATATATAGATGTTATGAGTTAACAAAACCTTAGAAAGTGGGGAAGAGATAAGGATGATCTAGTAGTCTATAATATATGGTATTATATAATGGTGTTTATATATCTTAAAGAAAAGTTTTTTTAAAAATAGTTTTAAAAATATAAAATGTATCATATAAAAAAATCACATGCTTTATAATTATTTCATGTTTGCTGCATATATGATTGTATTGATATAAATTTTATTATGCGTAAAAATAATTAAATTCTCTATGTATGACACTACATCATCCCTAATAGATATTCATCATGGAGTATTATAGGATATGTAGAAATGTAAAGGTGAGAATGAGTGAGATTATTGTATAGGGATACAAAATATTTTCATCAGGTATAAGAGGTGTTTTTGCTTACTGGATAACCAAATAATATACAACAATGTCTGTAATACACTCTATAGTTGATATAATTGTAATGCATGGTTCATATTTGGATTCCTCACTACTAAATATTGGAATGAAAATTTGAATGATAACCTTATAATATCAATTAATTTTTTTCACAATCTTTTCAAATTTTCTAATTAGGACGTGACTAGGTATGTTATTGATCATTCATCAGCTGGAGCTAAACCAATATTGTATTTGTATTCTAGAATAATGAGTATGGTATATGGGACCTCTATTAACAAATAAATAGTAGTTTATATCACACCTAGAAAGTAGATTTGATGTGTTTAACTATTCTAATAATGAGTATGTAATGTTCTCATCCATAATGGTGAATGAAATGTGAGGTATTAAACAACATGTTCAGTCTATACTCGGAGATTCAAGAATATATTAATTTGAAAAATGGGATTTACATAATTTTTGTCACATGGTAAATCAATGTCTTGTACAAAGATAATGTATGAGAATACATGATAGCATGTGATACAATTAGGGGACAAAAGTATTGGGATATGTGTTTTTGATGGAGATCATGTGATATCCCTTTGTAGATTGAGTAGAATTGAAGTTTTGTAAAAGGTCTCTAATATATTATAATTAAGGATCATGAGATAAATATATGTTTTCAATGATAAAATTACTATGGGGATATACTCTATGGCTGACTGAATGAGGATGGAGTTTTATATATACAATTTATTTAAAATTGTTTTATAGTTTTTTGAAAAAGGTTTTGGATGGGTATTCACAAGGTATTTAATATGATGTGATAAATGGAGAATTTAATGATACCTATACAATTTTTTTTTGAAAGATATTAAAAATTATATTTAGATATTTTTTCTCAAGTTATTATATATAATTCAATATAAGGTGAAATTCCACATATGTCTATTAGGCTTTAGTGCAAGTTTTTTATTGAAGGAGATATTCCCTAAAGGTAAATTACATATGATGTAATATGGATATGTTATATTATACGACCATGGATGTTGTAAAGCCTGATAATATGATTAAACAAATACCTAATAATAATGTATGATTGGATATATTATATGGCTTTGTTATCGTATGATATAATATAATCTTACACAATGATTGATGGAATCTAATTGACAATGGTTATCTTTAAGAATTCTTATATGCAGGATATCATTTAATTACTATTTCATAAGATGAAAGACATCAGACTAGCTTTATTTATGTAAGGGTTACATTAAATAGTTAAGGAATTTACTCATTTGTTATAATGAATGAGTAAATTCATGAGTAGCTTAGGATAATACTTATAGGATCTATATAAAGGGAAAATACTAATTTGATTTGGGGATGAGACTCTTGGGTATCATCAGCTGAAACCCTCTCATCCTGAATTCCTCTCTTCTACTACAACTTTTACATCATGATGTGAGAAAATTTTGTGGACGGGGCTGGATCCTTCTTTATCATTAACTAATTCAACATCCCACGGATACATATAGAGGGGGGATGTCTATTAGACTCCTTTACTATGATATTCAACAAGAATGCATGATGATGACCATGAAGACCAAAAATCATGTAAGTTACACAAACTCATTTTCATCCATTACTGTTTATGTATGGTTTCACTTATTATTTCATGGTGATTTTGGATTTAGGATTCTTTAATTACTTATGAAGTATCTAAAAAGGATTGTTAGATATTTTAAAATGAAATACGACCTCCCCCAAAGCACTCTGGGTGTCCCTCATGTCACCCTCATCGTTTCCCCCCACCTCCACCCCTTGACATACATGACATATCCCACCTCCCTCTGGCCACCACATATCAACCATGTCTAGATACATAAGATCTCAACATCCCATTGACTCACCCCCTAATCCCCCACGACTTCAACTACATCCCATATCCAAACCTACATGTTTTGGGTGTGGTCCTTTACTTTCCCAATAAAAGAAATCACCATTTTTTGATTTCTATGCGACTTCTAGAGCCCTTATTTATAGTAGTGCAAGGATTTTAAATTGATATTTTTTAAAACTATTAATTAGTTGTTAAACATGTAACTTTTCAAGATAAATAAATTATTTGTCAAAAATTTAATATGGTGGAATAAATCCCAACCATTCATGCCCAAATAATATGGTTGAACAAATATTACAATAAAAGTGTATGATAATAAATAACATTATTTATAAATTATTATATGTATACCATATAAAATTATAAATATAACATTAATTATATCCAAACAGTTTGGATAAAAATTTTCATAACTTATCAAGATCATTATGTTACATATTTTAAAATTTTAAATTATTAGTTTCAATTTTGAATCTAATTTATAAATTTGATATAACATATAAAATATTTTTTAGGATATCATCACCCTTGTGTATATGAAATCACATTACTAGTGTTCATAAGACATGAGTGATATCAACCTTGTATCACTCAAATTTAATATATCACTGGTATCATTGTTTAAATTAAACATATTAACACATATAATGTATTATACATGTTTATGCTCTATCTCTGTATAACTCATAAAAGGATCATGAAGTCTATCCTATTCCATATTGAACAATGAAATTATTTAAAATGTATCTGAGTGATGTACCATCCATGATAATTAAATTTCACAATGGACATTTTTTTGGGTAAAAATTTTAATATGACATAATATGGAATCCTCTCTGTGAAATTTATCATGTAAAGAATTCCTAAAAATATATTAGTCAAATTATACATAAATGGGATCCCATAAAAAGAATATAAAATACTTAAATTGGATAACTCATATATTGTTTATTAATTCAAGGAATATTGATTCAAAATTCCCCATTAGGGTCCATGTGATGATGGGTTTCTAAGGGTCCTTTAACACTTATTTAACATAGAGAAAACAACAAGAAACACTTAAACCCAAAATCATCAATTATGAAATTGAAACCATGATATATATAAAATTAAGAACAATTTGTCTACCAGACATTAAAGAATGTTTCCACCTATGCCTTTGATTATGATTCTTGATAAAGATTCATTAGGGACAACTAAAGGGATCCCTCCTCCACACTTTATTTAATAGTTAAAAGAATCACCTAAATCTTGGGTGGGATCATCATTGCATCCATGTTATGCTAGTACATCACTATGTAATGGATGATGAAAGAGAAGATCTTGAAAGTAAATGGATATCCAACTACAACTTAGATAAGCTCCCACACCCTCCATCATGGGTACTTCCTCCATTTACAACACTCAAGGATACTCCATGAGTGGGTATGAATATTATCATCTATTAAAAAAAATGTATTATGGTTTAACTCATTATAACAAAAAACCATCCATATTTTCCCACGTGTTCCATTATATGAAACACTTTACAGTATAATAGAAAAGATTGGAAAGATTCAAATATTGACCATTAACATTCCATATCGATGAGAATTTTATAGTGTTAACATGAATTTTATAATATTATTCATGACATATGATATATTCATGTCATATAATACAACATTCCAAGTAGTTCTTATGGAATACCTATGTCATATCCAATGATAAACAAAAACCAATATAATCAAAATGTATTTGGTTTATATATCATACCATAAGAAATAACTAAATCATAAACCACAATATAGAGCTTTACAAAAAACCTCCAATGGTATCCCACTTATGATACATAATCATAGACTTAGTACCATTTCACCTTAAATTATATCATATAGAATAAATTTAGAAATATTTTCCAGAAATCCCCTTAGATAATCAGTGAAACATTTTTAGAGAGACTCTATGAGTTTCATAAAACTAAATACCCATTCATTCAACCACAATGCGTGTCTGCATTGAAAATTTTAGCATTGAAAAAAATATGCATTCAAAAATAAATAATCATAGTAGAATATCAGCCTTAATGAAAGAATCAATTCTACCAATGTTAAAAAGGTATCTAAAGTGATCTCTATCAAAAATATGTATATCTATACCTATATCCATGAGTTGTATCATATGTAAGAATTCATTTTTATATAATCCCTTTTTCCATGATATAAAGTGACCATAGGGCCTAAAGTATATCAATACCATATAGTTACTCATATGTTCTCAATTCTTTAATTATAGACTTTCCAGGTTGCAAAATACATCACATGAAATTCACCCTTTTGGATAAGCAAGTATCATTCCCATCACCTGATATATAAAAACATCATATGTATTATCTTGGTATGGATATACACTTCTTTTGTCTATATCAATTGAGGGACCATATTTCATAATCATTATATGAGAAGAAACATCCCATTTTACTTAAGCTCAAACCGATGACATGATAAAAAACATACCCAACCACCCCATCACTAGGTAAGACACTGGACATCTATGATAAAAGTATCATAATAGGAGGGTTCTCATGATGGGTATATTTATGACATCAGATATGGGAAAATCAGAATATAAACCATGAACCCATGGTATACAAAAGGCATAGTGTATAACATTTCATGTGGAATACATGGGGGGTTATATAGAACATAAAAAACTATTTATAACATAAAACAATATTTCATATATATGTAAAAAATTCTAAAAATACGAACAAACTATAAGACTCCATGAATAAAATTGATTAAGGATTACTCAAACTCATAACTTGAGTATTAAATTGTCATCTCTTAATGAGTATATATGAAATAACCATTATTTTAGGGAATTTAACCAATTTATAATAAAATTTCATGTTATATAATTTTTGGGTTGAGTTTCAAGAACTTTTAGATGTTTTTTTTGTTTTGTAAGGGGTTTTAAGGTGTATG
Organism: Viscum album; assembly: GCA_963277665.1. Classification (NCBI taxonomy): domain Eukaryota; kingdom Viridiplantae; phylum Streptophyta; class Magnoliopsida; order Santalales; family Viscaceae; genus Viscum; species Viscum album. The sequence continues at coordinate 549,423,366 of OY728134.1, forward strand.
GTCTGAGAATGGATAGTGGAAGCCCTACACTACCTATAGGAAACTATGTAAGGAAATTATAGGACTTACTAGTTAGGCATATGTTTGGTGCTCAATTAGGACAAAACATGTTGGATACCAAGAGAAACAATGTAATATGGGGGTATTAGGATAATAACATGTTCACAGTTTCCAAAACCAGGTGGTAAAACTGTGTAGCTCCATTGGTAATGTCCAGTAGAATCGCATGGTTAGCGTAAAGTTTGGAAATACATTCATCTATATAGTTTTGAGATAGAAACATGATAATTCTTGGAGAAAAATTTGATAAATTATGCAACCTAACCATATGATGTAAATTAATTGATCCTAATTTAGATTTTAACTTGGATTTATACCCTGAAACTCTAATTTATCTCTATTTCAACTAGGATCTCAACCCCCCTCCAAAGGTTTCCTTATTGATTTATTTTTATTTTAAGAATGTTTTGAATAATTAAGGTGTATTGGATCTTTTAAATCGAGGATAATTCCTCATTATTACTTGAAGTATCCAGATCTACTCATCTCATCTTTCTTAGATAAATAGATATAATATTCTATAGATAGTTATATGTTTAATGATTGTTATTTTGATGAGATATTTTTTGGATTTAATGAATGGAAAAATTTTAAATGATGAATCTAGATGTTTTTGTGTTTGGTTCTTTGTTTTCGTAAAATATTGTGAGGTAGGTGGATTATCTCTCTTCTCCAGTTGTTCTAAAACTTGATGGATTATTTTTTTTGAATTTTTTCTACAATTTTCAATGAAATACTAAAATATTTATTGAAGGAAACCATTTTTAGTTTAACATTTGTAAATATAGGAGTTTGAATGATAATTTAAAAAACCCTTTGATTTATAATTTTAAATTGTGATTTTAAAATTATGGATTTGGTTTAATGAAATAAATATTTTCTATGATATTTTTTTAAAGTGAAGACATGGTTTATTCTGAATGAATTGATATAGGATCTAGAATACATGGTTGGAATGAGTATATTTTAATTGAATGTAACCTTGAATAAGGGGAGTGTTCCATTAGGTAACCTAGAGATTGGTTACCTTATAATGACTTGGTGGATTGGTGAGTAACCACTCATAATTATGGAACTATCACCTACCATATATCTCTGTGTGAGAAATAAAAACATTCCAAATGTAAAGGAAGGAAGACTAAATGATCTATTCAAATGTTTTTATTAATAATATTTTCTTATATATAAATTGTTCTTCATTCAATTTAAACTATTTTAAATTGAATAACTACTATAATGATTTAATTTTGATAAAAATTATGTTCTAAACTATGACATAATGTATTCTTGTCTTAGTAGTGTCAGTTGGAAAGTATGTTGTGGAAATCCTACTAGGTATGATGAATCAACCATGCATATTCAATTTGGCGCATATGTAGATGTTATTGTGCATCAAATAGGTAAATAAAAGGACTTTTATTTCTCTAGTGGAACATAATTATACTACTTACTTAGATTGGTGTTTAAATCATGGTGGTATCTCTTAGTGTCATTGGGGTGATGCCACATTGGCATTGCTGCAGTGGGTTATATTTAGGTTTTAGCTGGTTTTCACGTTTTACATTTTTTTTTATACTCTGATATTTTTTTTACTAGTTTTAATTCTATTTTTTGGTATTAATCATATATATTTTCTTTGGTGTTTATATTTTGTCTTCACATGTCTCTTTTTCAAAAGTTTAAGTCATACAAGAATGTTTTACCAAGCACTTGGAATTTACTGCCAGCCTTTTGGGTCTTGGGTATGTGACCTAAGGTTAGTGCCTTCGCTGACCCATCCCAAGTCAATAGGTAGGGTAAGGATATTACATAAAGTATTATTCTTCTTCGATCAATCATTTTACGTTGGTATCAAGAAGATTGGAATATTAGGACTTTAAATGTATTGAATAAGAATATGCATCTAGCCTTTTTATACTGAAAATAAAATTTATAAGGTCCTAGAAACCTACAAGAAGAGGCCTCATAAAATGTGGTTAAAACTAATCCATAGGTGAATCGACAATTTATTCACAACATTGTTCAATATTTTCATGTTGTTGAAAAAGGATATCTAAATGATGAACAAAGGAAATTCAATCTTTCTTTTTAATTTATAAAATATATTCCACCAATCATTTATGGAGATTTATAACCCAAAAAGATATAATTGGGAACAAGAGGAGGGGAGAAATCAATTCTCAATGAGCTAGAGAACCTCAAACTCAGACCACTGGAGAAGTTAATTTTCCTCTAGGACATTAATGAAATTTGGGATGTCACAAGTGTAGATATTATGAGTATATCAATATAGAAAGCAAAGTACCTGTAACACCCTACGATTTTATGAGAAATATATATTTTTAATTTCTTATGTTATATGAAAAGGAATCTTTCACTGTACACAACACTGCCTTGGCTTGCGTTACACACAATCGCGGCCTTCCTCGATAGCGAGTGTAGTACGCAATACTAGGTTTTACTAAAAAATGATTTTTTGTTATAATATTATTATGGACTAGAAGTTATGAATAGTATTAACTACATTTTGAATTTTATAACATTATTATTCATCTTACACATTTTCTAAAACATGGTAAGTGAACAAAATAATTTTTTCGGGTAAAATAAGTATTTTTTAAAAAATGCAGTTTTGCCACCTTTTGTTGGCGCACCCACTTTAAATCTAGTTTTTGATAGGTTTATAAGTTCAATTTTATAAAATAAAATTCTTATTTGGAATCAGGATATAAAATTTACATTGGATAAAATTTTCATATTATTCTGATAACTTTCAAATTTTAATGAATAGTAAAGACATGCTATATTTTAATTAAAAACAACTTTTTTCATCGCAATAATTTATATGGGTAAATTATAATATTGAATGGTTTTAAAGTATAAATAGAATATATTTTTACCATTTAATATAATTTATGTCATTACCATTAATTTTACATTGAATTCATAGGTAAAAAAATTTCAATCTTTGGCAATGTTTTAACTTTTAAAACCCGTTTTCTTAACAACATGATTAATTTTAAATTAATTACTGAAACTTATGTGTTTTGAATTTTGAAAAATTGATTCTATATTTGAATTCAGTGTGTCCAAATTATGTTAATAGGTAACTTTTATTTTTTTTGATATTATGAATAGTAACTACAGTAATTTTTATTTACTGCAGTTAAAGGTAAATAAGGTAATTAAGGGTAAAAATAAGATTATAAAATTACCCTAACACTGGAAAAAATTCTATTGGATGACTAAAAGTCGACCCATATCACATAATGGTCGTAATATATTAATTTTATGTACTTTTGTCTATGATAATAATTTAATTAGTATTAAAACCAAAGAAAGTGACAACATGTCACTCTCTTAAATCTTATAAGTATAATAATTTTAATTTAGTGATAAAATTAATGAAACTTAGAACATAAATAGTATCAAGAAAGATAATAAAATTTTCTACATCATTTTAATTTATTTATAATTTTAAGGTATTAAATAATTATCATTAATGATGACACAATAATGATGTTGAAATTATTTTATTGATTGAAATATCAAACAAAAGGTTTTAAAAATATTAAAATAAATAATATTTGAACTATTTAATGTGCTCCACTAATTTTGTAGATAAATATGACATGTTATTAATCTATTAAAGCTTTTAGTTCGAACATATCTTCTTTGAGGAGTTTATTTAAATTCAAATAAATGAATAGTGTCAAAATTGACACTATTGTTATTTTATAAAAATAACATAATATAAAATTGTTTAAAAATCACAAAAATATTTAAAAATTATAAATTAAAATTTATATGGTCGAAAATGTTATAAATATCCAATTATGGACAATTCACAACATATAAGTAATTATTTTTAACAATTTAAAATTTAGAATCTTATTACCAAAAATAAAATTAAATAGATTAAATAAGGATAAATCAAGTTGATAATGTTTAAAATAAATTCCCAACATGTCTAAATTTTATTGGTTGATGAGATTAAAACCCTATCTCATCTAATCTTCTAATTTGATTCATTTTTGAAGTTTTTATGTGGGGTTTGAATTTATTATAAATTAATATTTTTGAGGTTTCCAAAGGTTCCCCGCTCCCCCCTTATAAAATGGAACCTCCTCCCTCTCCTATTTACACAAATTTGAGCCTTCAAGCTCGGAAAACCCCAGAACAATAATCTTCTCAACTTTCCTAGTAATATTCTGGAGGTTCTGGTCTTCTCAAAAGACCAACTATATTCCCTTAAGAGGAAGTTTAAAGGAGGCACGTCGAGGAAGAGGTAATCTCTTCTACCAATCTTTCAAGTTTCTTCCTTCTTCTACTTCCTATTATTTAGTTGTTTCATTATAAAGTATTAACATAAGTATCAATCATATAATTATATTTTATTATAAATATGGAACAACCCTATTTCATCTTCTATCCATCCTATGGAAAAAAAAATCACTACGCGTGCGTACGTACAGAATACCGTCTCCACGCCATGGTGTAATCTATTTTCCACCACCACATTACTCGGATGGGTATAATGGTGTAAAGAATAACTATATATTATTATTAAAAAATTATACTAATTCTAAGACATTCCATCTTCCACTTCAATACCATTCAATAGTTATGGGAACGATATCATCACTCGTGCGTACGTACGGCCTACCGTCTCCACGATGTGATGCGACTCGTTCTACATGATATTCACTGAATAATGATTATATAAATGGATTTAATGAATAAATATGATATATATTACACTAATAACCTTATGTAAATAAGTTATTTATAACCTAAAAATAGGAACAAGAATTTATTCGACAAGACATGCATAAGAACATAAAGCAATGAACACCCGAATAACAAGTAGCAATGCAATATTACAAATAAGAAGATAAAAATATGACCATGTATGATATCATAACAATGAATATGATTCTGTAATAAGTCAATGACATTATTTAAATCATTATACAGGTGGTTCGGATACATACGAAGCATATCAGACCTAAGGTAAGGGAAAATCTCACAATCTCATTTTTATCTGAGATTGTTTATACTTCAGAATTTACTCGGGAATATTTATCATCCACATCCATGTTTCCCCAATATGTAATATTATTTCTATCCTCCTAAAATTTTTTAAATCCAATTTTACCTATTGGTGAATTTTTAGTAAAAGATATGAAAGGAATCTTTTTTCATTTTCAGTACGAGATACTTTTTGAATTTTTCGGCCAAAGTAGGAGAAGAATGTTTTTTTAACTTATACGGCATGAATGGATTTTTATGATTCCATAGAACATTATTTCCATAAATCTTCCTTTAAAATATTTCATGTTTATTTTTAATTAACTTCTTTTAGTTTAAAATGTTATGACATGTAAAGAAAGGAAAAATGTTTTTGAAGTAGAAAGGATATTTTCCTCAAGAATGGAGTTCAAGTGTTTTATCAAAATTATTTTCCATCTAAGATAATATAAGGTTATGTTTCTATCCCTATTTTTACATTGATTTGATTATTTTATTATGTAATTATTCTCTTTTATCTTATATGGTTTATGTTATGATGGAATGATGTTTAAGAATCCCATTTTTATTACATGGGTCATGCTATGATATATGATTTATGATTTTGTAGCACACATAAGAATGTTTTCATTATAAGATGGGTGGGACCTATATCTCCCTCTAATGCATTGGGTAAATATTTATATCTCATGAGATAGACATGGCTGGAATGACAAGTTAATCCAGTTCAGTGATACAGGATTGGAATGAGGAGTGAACTCGGTTCATAAATGGACTTTGTCCACTAAGATAGTCTTGGAAATGAGTCTTGACTAATAAGAAATTATTTTCTATGATTATGTGTGTATTTCACAAAGTTTCATGTTTTATGTTATTATTATTGGGATTACATTTCACTACTATGATTTATCCCGTGTTATGATATTATGATCTCTTTTTCAGGTTAAGATTTTCGAAATGTTATGTTCTTATGAATATGATATTTCCTTTGTTTACCCTTACTGAGCATTTGAGCTCACCCTTTTGTATGTTTTATTTTTCCCAGGTCAAGAAGAAGGGTATTAAGTAGGATATTCCAAAAGAGACTCTAGATATGATTAAATAAATAGGAGACAATGTATATGCTTTGTGAACCAGTTGTTTACGTTTCCTAGTTTCTAAAGACACCATACCTATATGGTCCTACCATGGTTTTGTTATATGTTGTAATAAGTATGATTCAATTCTGAAGTAATAAAAATATATGTAAATTATGGGTCATTATAGTTGGTATCAGAGGAAAGGTATAGTCAACCTTTGGTAACTAGGATGTGAAAGCCTTAGTAAGAACCCTAAGGATATGTCTAAGCATAGAACACAATATTTGTTTTTTAGAAATGACCATGAATAACCTATGATAAAACTTTAAGTGTAAATTTTTATTCTTGATTATGTGGTTTTCCTATTATGATTAGTGTTTATCACACTATGCTTATTGGTTTTAGTCAATGGCTGGAACCTGAAGGAACCGTGTAAATGCGGAATGCGATAGGCAATGCAATGATTGTACCCCTAAGCAACCAAACGTTATGGGAGCTGGAATGAAAAATCTTATAGCCTTGCTCACACAACTTTATCAAGATATGAATCATGAAGGACTTCCAAACGAGAAAAAGGAGCAACATTCTATTGAATCATTTATGAGGTAGCGTCTACCCTCATTCAGTGGGTCTACTGATCCATTAGTGGATGAACAATGGATCAGTACCACTGAAAAGATATTTTCAGTTCTTCAATGTTCTGAACATGATAAAGTTATCTTAGCAGTATATCGTTTGGAAGGTGATGCTGATCAATGGTGGAATCTTATCAAGAATACGAGGCAAAGAGATGAAATTGATTCCATGGAATGAGAGGCGTTCAAGAACATATTTTTTCAATAAGTACTTCCCTCGTATTCTTCAAACAAAGATGGAGAAATAGTTTCTTGAACTAAAGAAAAAGGATGATGAATCGGTTGGTACCTACGAAGAAAATTTTACAAGGCTTGCAAGGTACGCTTCAAGAATTATTATCCAACCTGAGAGTAAGATCAATTGATTCTTTAGTGGATTAAAACCAAGTCTTCGAAGGGTGTTATCCATAAGGGACTTCAATAGCTACGAGGAAATTGTTCGATGTTATCTCAAGGTTGAGATGGATATTGGAGTAATCCATCAGTCATATGGGTTTGATAAGAAGAGGAAAATGGAATTAAAAGGGAAATCTAAAGACCACACTGAAAATGAGTTGAGTTTTCCCTTATGCTCAAAGTGTGGAAAGAAACATGGAGGGAATTGTCTTAAAGGGAAAATTAAATGTTTCAAATGTGGAAAAGAAGGTCATCAGGCATTTGAATGCTGCAATGATGGGGAAAATATGTCTAGTGATGCGAGCAAAGAAAAGGCTACACAGAATGAACCTCCTACACTTCAATGTTACAAGTGCAAGTAAATGGGGAAATATGATAATAAATTCCCTAATCTAAGGGTTGTTGATGATGATCTACGTCAACAAACTCTTAAGGCCAAGGAAAAAGGAAATTCACATGCAATTTCTATCATCGATGTGGAGTACGATAACGAAGTGGTGAAAGGTACACTTACCATCCAATATAAAGTAGAAAATGTTTTATTTGATTCTGGATCCACCCACTCTTTTATTTCTGAAGAATTTTCCAATGGTATTTCCGTACTACCTCAACAATTAGCTGTTGAGTTAGCTGTGCCAACTCCTAATGGCACAACGGTTACATCAAAAGTTTATAATTCTTCTCCAATTGACGTTTGTGGGAAAGTGCTTCCTAAAAATCTTGTGATCCTTCCTATATTGTAATTTGATGTGATTCTTGGCATGGATTGGCTTTCCTTATATGGAGCTCATATCGATTTCCAAAGAAGGGAAGTCACATTTCATATTCCCAATCAATCTATTATCATCTATCGATGTAAGGATGAATATAACATTCCAGTGGAAATTTCTTCCATTTTATGGGTCCTGATTCCAATAAATGAAGGTTATTTATCTCAAATAGTTGGAGATAAACTCATGATTAAGAATATTCCCATTGTATGAGAGTTTGATGATGTCTTTCCAGAGGAATTACCAGGTCTTCCACCAAATTGTGAAGTTGAGTTTTCCATAGAACTCATACCGAGTGCTATGACCATTTCAAAGACACCTTATAGAATGGCCCCAATTGAGTTGCAGGAATTGAAGAAGAAACTCCAAGATAATCTTGATAAGGGATTCATACACCCTAGTGCATCACCTTTGGGAGCACCTGTTCTATTTGTTAAGAAGAAATATGGATCAATGAGACTCTTCATTGATTATTGAGAACTTAAGAAGATCACTATCAAGAACAAATATCCTCTACCACTCATTGATGACTTATTTGACCAACTACACGGAGCTCAATACTTTTCCAAGATTGATCTTCGTTTAGGGTATCACCAATTAAGGGTCAAAAGGGAGGATATACCAAAGACAACTTTCCGTACAAGCTATGGACACTAAAAATTTATAGTGATGCCATTTGGTCTTACTAATGCCCCTACTATCTTCATGGATCTGATGAATAGAGTATTTAGAGACTATCTTGATCATTTTGTGGTAGTCTTTATAGATGATATTCTTGTCTATTCAAAGATCAAGGAAGAACATGAAGATCACTTGATAATTGTATTAAATACCCTAAGAAAGGATAAGATTTATGCCAAATTTACCAAGTGTGAATTTTGGATTTAAAAAGTTTCATTTTTGGGTCACATAATCTCAAAAGAGGGGATATCTATGGATCCAGAAAAAACAGAGGTTATCGAAAGATGGTCGAGACCAACAACAGTAACTGAGATCCGAAGTTTTCTTGGTTTGGCTGGATATTATTGACGTTTTGTGAATTGTTTTTCACGATTATCTAATCTACTCACCAGGTTGACTAGAAAAGGAGTTAAGTTTGTTTGGATGGAGGAGTATGAAGAGAATTTCAAGGAGTTAAGAAGAAGGTTATCCAGTGCACCTGTGCTCGCACTACCTTATAGTGGAGAAAGGTTTGTGATCTAAAGTGATGCATCCAAGAAGGGATTGGGGTGTGTTCGCATGCCTCACGAAAGTTGAAAATCCATGAGCAAAATTACCCAACTCATCATTTGGAATTAGATATGTTAATCATTGCATTAAAGATTTGGAGGCATTTTCTTTATGGTGAAAGGTGTGATATTTATACTGATCATAAAATTTTAAAGTATATTTTCACATAAAAGGAGCTGAATATGTGCCAAAGAAGATGTTTGGAGCTGATTAAGGATTACAGATGCTCAATTCATTACCACCCTGGGAAAGAAAACAAGGTGGCAGATGCATTAAGTCGACAAGACAATGCTAGCTTATCCATGATGAGGATCACAAAGGATCCAATATTTATGGATTTACAAAGGATGGATCTTGGAATTATAATGGAAGGGGAAAAATCTTATCTTTTTCAAATGAATGTTCAACCATATATACATGTAAAGATTAAAGAGGCACATAAAGAAGATGTAGAGTTACAAAAGAAGGTGAGAAATGTTTCTAAATTTCACATTGATTGTGATGAAATAATAAGGTTCAGTAATCGGGTTTTTGTTCCTCCCATCCTAGAATTAAAGAAGGAAATATTGGATAAGGCTCATAGTTCTTCATTCTCTATTCACCCTAGAAGCATGAAGATGTATAGCGACCTGAAAGAGTACTTATGGTGGGATGGAATGAAAATATATGTTGCTGAATATATATCTCGATGCTTGGTTTGTCAGCAATTTAAAGCTGAGAGACATAAGTCTAAGAGGATGTTACAACCATTACCCATACCATAATAGAAATGGGAAAACATCACTATGGACTTTGTAACTGGACTTCCTAAAACATCCAGAGGAAATAATTCTATCTGGGTTATAATTGATCATCTTACGAAGTCGGCACACTTCATTACTATTATAGAAGATTTCTCTCTTGATTAGATTTCCAGGATATATGTGAAGAAAGTGGTAAGATTGCATGGAGTATCACTTTCCATTATATCTGATCGGGATCCTAGGTTTACCTTGAAGTTTTGGCGATGTCTTCAGCATACTCTAGATACAAAGTTGAGTTTCAGCACTGCTTATCATCCTCAGATAGATGGTCATTCTGAGAGGAAAATTCAAACTCTAGAAGACATGTTGAGAGCTTGCTCTATGGATTTAAAAGGTGGTTGGGATCAACACCTATATTTGGGGTAATTTTCTTATAATAATAGCTTTCACTCCAGTATTCAGATGGCTCCTTATGAAGCTCTCTATGGAAAGAAATGCAGAACTCCAACTTGCTAGGATGAAGTTGGGGAAAGAAAGCTATTAGGACCTGATCTTGTTGATGAGATGGAAGAAAAGGTATGATCTATTCAACAAAACATAAGAGAAGATAAGAGTCGACAAAAAAGTTATGTCGACAACCAAATAAAAGACCTAGAGTTTGAAGTGGGTGATAAAGTGTTCTTACGAATATCTCCTTGGAAAGGAGTAATGAGATTTTGAAAGAAGGGAAAGCTGAGCCCTAAGTATATTGGTCCTTTTGAAATACTGGATCGTGTTGGGAAGGTATCTTACCGATTGGCACTTCCACCTAATCTCTCTCAAGTTCATAATGTGTTCCATGTATCTCTCTTGAAGAAGTACATATTCAATCCTTCACATGTATGAAGCTCAGAAGTCGTATCGCTGGAGCAAGATCTTTCTTATAAAGACCAGCTGATAGAGATTCTGGATCGTAGTGAAAAATTTATATGAAACAAGACCACTCTCTTGGTCAAAGTTTTATGGAGGAACCACCAATTAGAATAAGCTACATGGGAACTTGAAGATATGATGAGGGAGAGGTATCCTCATCTGTTTGTTACGAAGTGACGAATTTCGAGGGAGAAATTATTTTTAAGGGGGTAGAATGTAACACTCAGAGATTTTATGAGAAATATATATTTTTAATTTCCTATGTTATACGCAAAGTAACCTTTCACTGCACACAACACTAACTTGGATTGCGTTACACGTAATCACGACCTTCCTCGATAGCGTGTGTAGTACGCAATACCAGGTTTCACTAAACAACGATATATTATTATAATATTATTATGGACTAGCCGTTATGAATATTATTAACTAAATTTTAAATTTTATAACATCATTATTCATCTTACACATTTTCTAAAACATGGTATGTGAACAAAATAATTTTTTTGGGTAAAATAAGTATTTTTCAAAAAATGTAGTTTTGCCACCTTTTGATGGCACACCCACTTTAAATCTAGTTTTTGGCAGGTTTATAAGTTTAATTTGATAAAATAAAATTCTTATTTGGAATAAGTATATAAAAATTTACTTTGGATAAAATTTTCATATTATTCTGATAACTTTCATATTTTAATGAATAGTAAAAACACGCTATATTTTAATATTTTTTTTTTCATCGCAATAATTTATATGGTTAAATTATAATATTTAATGGTTTTAAAGAATAAATAGAATATATTGTTACCATTTAATATAATTTATGTCATTACCATTAATTTTACATTGAATTCATAGGTAAAAACATTTCAATCTTTGGCAATGTTTTAAATTTTAAAACCCTTTTTCTTAAAAACGGGATTAATTTTAAATTAATTACTGCAACTTCTGTGTTTTGAGTTTTGAAAAATGAATTCCATATTTGAATTAAGTGGGTCCAAATTATGTTAATAGGTTACTTTTATTTTTTTTGATATTATGAATAGTAACTATGATAATTTTTATTTACTGCAGTTAAAGGTAAATCAGGTAATTATGAGTAAAAATAAGATTATAAAATTACCCTAACACCTGCAAAAATTCTATTGGATGACTAAAAGTAGACCCATATCACCTAAGGGTCGGAATAGATTAATTTTATGGAATTTTGACCATGAAAATAATTTAATTATTATTAAAACCAAAGAAAGTGACAACATGTCACTCTCTTAAATCTTATAAGTGTAATAATTTTAATTTAGTGATAAAATTCATGAAACTTAGAACATTAATAGTATTCAAAAATCTAATAAACTTATATACATCATGTTAATTTATTTATAATTTTTAGGGATTAAATAATTTTCATTAATGATGACACAATAGTGATGTTGAAATTATTTTATTGATTAAAATATCAAATAAATGGTTTTAAAAATATTAAAATAAATATTATATGAACTATAATGTGATAAAATAATTTTATAGATAAATATGACATGTTATAAATATATTAAAGCTTTTATTTTGAACATATCTTCTGTGAGGATTTTATTTAAATTCAAATAAATGAATAGTGTCAAAATTGACACTTGTTATTTTATAAAAATAACATAATATAAAATTGTTTAAAAATCACAAAAATATTTAAAAATTAAAAATTAAAATTTATATGGTAGAAAAAGTCATAAATATCCAATTATGGACAATTAACAACACTTAAGTAATTATTTATAACAATTTAAAATTTATAATCTTATTACCACAAATAAAATTAAATATATTAAATAAGGATAAATCAAGTTGATAATGTTTAAAATAAATTCCCAAAATGTCTAAATTTTATTTATTGATGATATTACAACCCTATATCATATAATCTTAGTATTTGAGTCATCTTGGAAGTTTTTATGTGGGGTTTGAATTTATTATAAATTAATATTTTTGAGGTTTCCAAAGGTGCCCCTCTCCCCCTTATAAAAGGGAACCTCCTCCCTCTCCTCTTTACACAACTTTGATCCTTAAATCTCGGAAAAACCATGAAAATTACTATTCTCAACTTCAATCGTAATATTCTGGAGGTTCTGGTCTTCTCAAAAGACCAACTCTAGTCCCTTAAGAGGAAGTTTAAAGGAGGCACGTTGCGGAAGAGGTAATCTCTTCTACCGATTCTTTCTAGTTTTTTCCTTCTTATACTTACTCTTATTTAGTTGTTTCATTATAAAGTAATAACATAAGTATAACTCATATACTTATATGTTATTATAAATATTAAAAAACCCTATTTCATCTTCTATCCATCCCACATAAAACAAAATCATAGCGCGTGCGTACGTACGGAATACCGTCTCCACGCTGTGGTGTAATCTGTTTTCCACCACCACCTTAATTGGATTGGTATAATGGTGTAAAGAATAACTATATATGATTATTATAACATGATACTAATTCTGAGAAATTCCATCTTCCACTCCAATACCATTCAATAGTTATGGGAATGATATCATCGCTTGTGCGTACGTACGGCCTACCGTCTTCACGATGTGATGCGACTCGTTCTACATGATCTTCATTGAATAATGATTATATAAATGAATTGAATGAATAAATATGATATATATTACACTAATACCCTTATGTAAATATGGAATCTATAACCTAAAAGGAGGAATAATAATTTATTCGACAAGACATGCATAAGAACATAAAGCATTGAACACCCGAATAAAAAGTAACAATGAAATAATATTAATAAGAAGATAAGAATATGACCATTTATGATATCATAATAATGAATATGATTATGTAATAAGTCAATGACATTATTTAAATCATTATACAGGAGGTTCAGATATGTATGAAGCATATCAAACCTAAGGTAAGGGAAAATCTCACAATCTCATTTTTATCCGAGATTGTTTATACTTCAGAATTTACTGGGGCATATTTATCATCCACATACATGTTTCCCCAATATGTAAAATTATTAATATCCTCCTAAAATTTTTAAATCTAATTTTACCTATTGGTCAATTTTTAGTAAAAGATATGAAAGGAATCTTTTTTCTTTTTCAGTATGAGATACTTTTTGACTTTTTCGGCCAAAGCACGAGAAGAATGTTTTTTTAACTTATACAGCATTAATGGATTTTTATGATTCCATAGAAAATTATTTTCCTGAATATTCCTTTACAAGTTTTCAAGTTTATTTTTAATTAAATTATTTTAGTTTAAAATGTTATGACATGTAAATAAAGGAAAAATGTTTTTGAAGTAGAAAGGATATTTTCCTCAAGAATGGAGTTCAAGTGTTTTATCAAAATTATTTTCCATATAAGATAATATAGGGTTCTATTTCTATCTATATTTTTACATTGATTTGATTATGTTATGATGGAATTATGCCTTTTAATATTATATGGTTTATGTTATGATGGCATGATGTTTAAGAATCCCATTTTTATTACATGGGTCATGCTATGATATATGATTTATGATTTTGTGGCACACATAATAATGGTTTCATTATAAGATGGGTGAGACCTATATCTCCCTTCAATGCATTGGGTAAAGATTTATATCTCATGATATAGACATGGCTGGAATGGAAAGTTAATCCGGTTCAGTGATACAGGACTGGAACGAGGAGTGAACTCATTTCAGAAATGGACTTTGTCCGCTAAGATAGTCTTGACAATGAGTCTTGACTAATAAGAAATGATTTTCTATGATTATGTGTGTATTCTACAAAGTTTCATGTTTTATGTTATGAATATTGGGATTACATTTCACTACTATGATTTATCCCATGTTATGATATTATGATCTCTTTTACAGGTTATGATTTTCGAAATGTTATGTTCTTATGATTATGATATTTCCTTTGTTTACCCTTAATGAGCATTTGGGATCACCCTTTTGTATGTTTTATTTTCCCCGGGTCAGGAAGAAGGGTATTAAGTAGGATATTCCAAAAGGGACTCTAGATATGATGAAATAAATAGGAGACAATGTATATGCTTTGTGGACCAGTTTTTTATGTTTCCAAGTTTCTAAAGACACTATAACTATACGGTCCTACCATGGTTTTGTTATATGTTGTAATAAGTATGCTTAAATTCTGAAGTAATAACAATGTATGTAAATTATGGGTCATTATAGTACCTATATGGGAATGTTACAATTATGGTTGATTGGGACGTCTGAAATGATATTATATGGTTTCTATGAGAATTAATTATGGAAATAGATTGAAAATATCCATGACTTCTTATGGTCATATTTTTTGATCATGATGACATGGTAATATCCCTCCGAATCGAGTAACATAGGGTGACTATCATATCACACTGACACCTCAGCAGTCATCATATCCAAAATAGAGTAATTAAAAATTGTTGGGAATACCTAGAAAGCAGTTGTATGGTTCCAAGAAAAAGATCATGGAAAATCAATATGTTCATTTGATAGTATGAGGTACTATTTTTTGAACACTACTCTCATGAAAGTTCGGTTTGATAATGGAACAACCCACACTTTTATTGTTTCTTGTGTTTTGAATATTATGGGTTTGCATGTTGAAATAATTTCTCATAACTTGAAACATCATCTACCTCTTTACCCATAAGAATGAAATGACTTTAAGCATGTTGTGTGTTCTAAAATTATTGTTGAGGTTGAATTTTGTTGGGATATATATATTATTGAGATTGGAAACTTTTACCTAATTATGGGAAGGGATTATTTAACATCTTTCATGGCCCACATTTATTGTTATGTAAACTAGTTTAGTTTAACATCTTCAGATTGTATTGATCATCTTATTATTGGAGATTGTGATGAAAATTTAAGAGGATAAGGGCCTTTGGTGATAGTGGTTGAAACTATCTATTTCTAGTTGACAATAGTTACATTGGAATCTGTTGACACAATCATACATATTGATTTTCCAACAATCATGGATCAGTTTCTCGATGTCTTTCCTGATAATTTATCAAGGTTTCCACCCAATAGAGAAGTAGAATTTATGAGAGAACTCTTATAAGGAACCAATACTATTTTAAATTCATAAAATAGTATGAAATCAATATAATAAATAGAATTTAAGGGTTATAAGGAAGTGTTGTAAATACAAATATTTATTTGACCTAGTATGTCTCCATATACAACACGTTATTTTCATAAAAAAAGTTTATCGAACTCTTTACCTTTTGTGGATTATCATAAAATAAACCCAGTTATGATAACGAATTGATATCTTCTTCCATGAATTGATGATATTTTGGATTAATTGATAGGATCCAAATGTTCCTCTATGATTTATTTACAATTAGTCTATAACCAAATTCGAGTTTAGATGGAGAATATTTAATGATAGATTTATAGATTCATTATTGTCAATATGAATATTTGGTTATACCCATTGGTCTTATAAATTCACTATTAGTGTTTATATAATTGATGAATTAGATAATTAAGAGGTATCATGAATCCTTTATGGTGGTTATCATCAATGATATTGTTTTGTATTCAAGGGCTATGTATGATCATGAATAAAACTTGGGTACACTACAAGGTATCTATTCAGACAATCACCTTTATGTTACACTTTAGAAGATTGATTTTAAGATAAAATAGATATTTTTACTTGGAAATTTCATTTCAGAAAAAGGAGTGTCAATATAACCTGAAAATTTTAATGTTATTATCTCTTGGTAACCATCGAATAATGAATTATATATATATAGTTTTCTATTCTTATAAGGGTTTTACCGATGTTTATTTGTAAATTCCCTTGACCATAATCTTAGATGGTAGATTTGATTAGGATAGGCATTCCATTAAAATATACTGATGAGTTCCAAAAATATTCTCAAGAGATTAATTTGTGTCTCACATCAAAATCCATATTTTTATTGAAAAATATAGGATGAGGATATATGGTTTATTTTGTTGTGTTCATATCTGGTTAGCGACATGTTTTCATGTAGTGAGGTCATTATTTTTCTTATGGGTCATGACAATTATTGGTGAATGAGAATAATTATCTAACACATGATTTAGAGTTAGCTATTGTAGTATGTTCTTTGAACACCTTTCATTATCATCTCTCTAGTGATAAGTTGATAGTGTTCACAGAACATAAGAGCATGAAGCACATAAAATCATAGAGAGATTTGAATATGAAAATGAAGATAGATGGAATATATTCATATGTTTGACATTAATTTAAGGTATACATTGGATAAAGGAAATTAAATGGATCGTGTATTGAGTAGAAAGTCATATAGGAAGTTTTATAGGGAGCGTTTAGATCTGTGGAAACTAATGAAAGTTATAACTGAAATGCATTTGGACCGTGCTAAGCAAGGTAATTGTGTGGTTATATTTTCTATTTCCCTTATCCTAGATTTGATTAAGAAAGTCAAAGATTCTACGACATCTGATCCTAAATAAATCACCATGTGGATGAAAATGAATCATCATTATTCTATTGAGGTATGGATTCTATATATAAGATATATGTTGCGTTTTAGAGATCATATTTTGATTACTCTCACATATTAGTGAAAAATATACTATATCTACCAATATTCATGATAGGATATTCTTCTTGGAATTCAAAATATGCTCAAAGAGATGATAGAATAGTTCATGTGGGCTAACATGAAATGGTGGGTGAAAGTGTATGTCTTGAGATGCCTCACCTATCAACACGTCACTGTGTAGCACCAATGACCATATGGAATGTTGAAATATTTACCAATAACCATGTGTAAATGGGAACATATAACTATGGATTTTGTTACAGGTTACCAAGAAAAGTTTACAAACACAATTCCATATGGGGGATTGTGGTTTAGCTCATAAATTAGGCTCACTTTATTCTTATTCTTGAGTCTAATTTGGTGGATGAATTTAAAAAACTATACAATCAAGATGATTTAATGTTGCATGGTGTCATAATTTCAATTATGCATGACCAAGACTCTAGTTTCACATATTTATTTTTCAAATCTTTACAAAATACCTTGGAACCTAGTTGACCATGGGAATAGCTTATCATCATCAAATATAGGTCCAATCTGAAAGTATTATACAAATATTGGAAGACATGACTATAGCTTATATTTTTTGATTTTTGAGGATCATGAGAGGATCATATACCATTAGTCGAGTTATCATACAGTAATAGTTATTAGGACATGATACATATGGATCCCTCCAAATCTTTATATAGTAACCCTTTTTCATTATCCACTTTTTGGAATGGAAATGGGTAAAAATTCACTTATTAGAACAAGAATTGTTCCTAGCATGGCAGAGAAAATTAAGATGATTGAGAAGATAAAGGATATTTTTCAGAGCCATTAGAAATCATATGTTGATCATATCCATCAACAACTATCATTTATTATGTGTGATCATGTTTTCTGGAGATTCTATCCAAGGATAGGGTGTCGTTATTTGAAAAAATAGGTTAAATTGTACCCTAGATACATTGACCACTTTGAGATATTATAAAAAAATGGTGATGTGGATTATCAGTTAGATTTACCTCCAAGAATAAACTCAATATAAAATGTATTTCATGTACCTTTTTTGAAGAATTACCTACCTAATCCTAACCATATTATTTGATGGGACCATGTTGATCTTGAGTTAGATTCTATGCTAATTCATTTGTAAAAACAAATTATGGATAAACAAAAGAATATCTTTTATGGGAAATGTAACGCCAAAACCTAGTTTCCTAGAGTTGGTGAATTTTTACATAACATTGGCATTATCCCAAGAGATTAAATCTTGAAAGACTGATTTGTTTAGTAGCCTTAGAAGTACTAGATACATACATAAATTTTACATTAAATCATCAAATAAAGAAAAATAACATCATTTTTTCCCTTTGAACACACTCTTATCCCTTATCCTATTCCTGAAGGTTAATCCTACAATTATTTTTCGCATCCTGGGAAAACAAAAACATAAGAAATGGGTGAGCTCAGATGCTCAGTAAGGATAACAATATATCAGAATCTTTCATAAATAACCATAAACATTTTAAGGCAATGTATAAGACTAAAACATAAGCCTTTTAAACTTAAACTTTAGCATAATATGGAAAATATAAATCAAATAATTACATTTACTTATTCACATGAATATTTTACTAGTATAATAATCACATGAAATATCAATATCCATTTTTATAATGATGAAATACATAATGTCAGACATCATAACCACATACTCAAGGCCTCGTGCCTAGACTAAAAATAAGATTTTGTCAAGGCCTTATGCCATGACACTAGTTTGTCTCATGAGACCTACTGATGCATCTAGGAGCTATAGCGGGCTCCACCCGTAACATACTAAGTCCAATACATTCCTCATATGAAAAGGTTGAAACATAACATAAACATTTGTATTAAAACTTGCATACGAGATGTTAATACATTAACCATAAACCATGAATGGTATAATAATAGCACATCCACAATCAAACATATCACAAAACCTTAAATACAATATGGAAGAATATATCATAATAAATCAACTTCAAACAAGTGTAAAATCCAATAAAGTATGTTGACATAGATGGAATCAAAACTATTTGAGAGAAATATATCTTTCTATTTTGAAATCATTTAAAAGTCATGTAATTATAAAAGAAAACATTTATTTTGAAAATATTCATATAAGCTTGTAATGTAATCTTATAAGGTTTATAATGGAGGAAAATAACCACACCCAATGTATAAGTTAAAAAAAATTCTTTCCTTAATTTGTCGAAAAGGTCATAAAGTACCTTGTTTGGAAAACAACAGAAATATTACTTTCAAAGAATTTTATAAAAATTCAAACAAGGGAATAAATGACTTTAAACCATAATCTATTAAATATTAAAAATGTTTTGAAATACATTTTTAAGAAACAGATATGTGGATGATAAAGAGGTCGTAGTAGATACTCACGTATAGACAACCTCAAACACTAAATAGATTGTGAAATTTAACCCTTACCTTATATTTTTCCTTGGTCAAGGGTACGTTAACCTCCTGTATAATAGTTAAATCATTGTTATTAAATTATAAAAGAACCAAATACATAAATATGATATCATATATTATCTTCTAATATTGCTTTGTTAATGATATTTCAGTAGTATCATCATTTCAGGTGTTAACTGATTCGTTTTCCTTTATATGTTTTGTTAAGTAAGTCACGTTTTTTATGGAGATTATGTATTTTATTAATATACATAATTATATTAATTTCTTAAAAATTAATTTTAACCCAAAAATGAAAATTATTCTTGAATGGTTACGATGGGGAATGAATCTCATCGCATTCGTGGAGACGGTATTCTGTACATAGGCACGAGTGACAAAACCGTTCTATTAATGGTGATATAATATATAATTGGATTTTATATCATATATAAAGAATAATTAACATGTTATATTTATTATTTACATCAATTATACTCATTATTATACCCATCCAACTAATGAAGTGTTGAATAACAAACTACACCAAACCGTGGAGACGGTAAGCCATATGTATGCATGTATGGTGACTTTGTCATTAATAGGATGGAGAGAATAATGAATATGGTTGTACCATATTTATAATAAAATCATAGTATGTAGAAGGTACTGTAGTTTATATTTTGGTATGGAAATAACAAATAAAGAGGAAGTGGAAGAAGAAAAAAACTTTAAAAGAGGTGATGAAATTATTACCTCTTCTTCGGGTGATTCCTTTTGATTTGATCAAAGGGGCTCCATAAGATGGATTTATGATCAAAGTAAGGCCTATAGGTTGATTTTAGGGAATTTGGGAGGATATATGAGAAGGTTTTGGCCAATCCAAATGGATTTGGAGGCGTGATTTTGAGTAATGGGGAAGTACCCTTTTATAAGAGAGGTGAGGGTCACTTTAGGAAAAGCTTGAAATATTATTTTATTATACAATCATATTCGTTTTATAATGGATAAAAAATGATTTATTTAAAGTATAATATGGGTATGGTTCGAAAAAACTCTCAACTAATAGGTTTTAGACAGGTTTAGGTCACCATATTAACCTTATATTTTAGATTTAACTCTTAGTTAAACAATTTATCTTTTACCATGCATTCTTGTATTATTATAATGAATGGTTAATAAAAATACTATAAAAAGTAAATATAACCTAAAGTGGTTCATTATTGACATATATAACCTTATATAAGTCTTTTGTCTGAAAATTATATTTTTAGGAATATAATATCAATTAATAATATTGTATTTGTTTTAAAAAATCATTTATGTCAATTTTGACACTATTTAGTAATTGATTTTTTTAAAGTCCTAAAAACTTGATTACTTATAAAAAATTAATTTAATCAACCCTAAAATGTCGTATTAACCTATTAAATTCGTGTAATTCATCAAAATTATCAATTTACATTTATTTGGATATTTATAATATCAATTATTTTAATCTTTCATGAATAAGGAAATTACAACATCTTCGTTGTGTCATAAGTAAAATAAATTATTTAATGTATAAAAATTATAAATAAAATACCATTATGTAGGAAATTTTTTTATCATTCTAATTAATATTTATAGTCTAATTTATCTTATGTGTATCCTTATATTAAAAATGTTTTAGTTATAAAAGTTTGAATTTAACACTTTTAACTCTTCTTTAAATAAAATAAAAATAAACGTCCTAATCTAATCCAAGGTTACCAAAGTGGATCATATTTTATTCCTAAGTTTGATTTTGGTCAAAAACAATTTATGCAATAGAATTAGGACATGTTTTAGGGTAATAATAATATCATTTTTACCTTTAATTTTCCTATTTACTTTTAACTGTAGTAAATAAAAGTCAAATGTTATTATTCACCAAAAATTATTTTCATCTTATTGAACCACATTTTACTTAATGATATCAACCGTGTCTCTCGGATTTTTTAAATTCAATTCATAGAACTAGTAAAATTACATTTTATGAAAATTTGCTAATGTGCCTAGAAGGTGGGTAAAAGAAGGTAAAAAGTTCAATAAAATTTTATATATCTAATCTTATTATAAAATTACTCAAATGAATTACATTGGAATAATATAGGTATTATGTATCTATTTTGACCTAAAATAAATTTAAATAAAATAAATAATTATTTAAATAAAAATTGGGTTTTAAACAATAACGCATTGTTTTTTCACTATTCCCCAAAAATTGAAAGTTTTTAGAAAAATACCAAAAATTCACCCTAAGATAATTTTGATATTCCGAATCCAAAAATGAAGTCCATTTTGAAAAATAATTTTTTTAAAATTTAAAAAAGTGGGTATTACTATTCATAACTAGTTTTAAAGTAGCTAGTTTTATTTGTTGTGGTGTGCTATAACTCGAAGTTTTGTACATCACAAGCTATTTCGTTATTCAAAGGGGAACATACCATGGAAGTTTGGGGTGTTACATGAAAAGTACTAGTTTTTTACAATTATTATAGAATAATGGGAAAATTTTAGAAGAGATGTAGGAATGGAAATAATTTATGTTGGATAAATGGATTGAAATTTTACATAGCACTAAACATATATTACTTTCTACAGATGGAAAGACCAATGGTGTAGAGAATTTATCACCCATGGATTCTAATAATTTACACTTTTGTTATGATTTATAACTTATATAATTCATGGGATGAGTTTTGAAAACAACTAGATCATTTTGGTGTGTTGTGGAAGGACTTTTCAGGGCATATGGAATGTGCAATACATTCTATATAACCATGAAATCATGAAAGTATATTATTAGAGTCACTAGGAAAGTGAAAAGTTAGTGAATTGTTTTCCTAACTATAAGACACAACTGTGAGACTCCATGGGTAATGTGCAGTAGCATGAACACAGATGACCCATGGTTTTCCAAACTATGTGGCATAACCATGCAACTCTCGTGTTTGGAGAGAAGAGTATGCGCATGGCTAGAACATGGTTGAAAAAACTATGTGGTCTTACTATGAAATGTGTATTAAATGATATGAAAATTAGATTCTAACTAAATTTTACACACTGAGACCCTCATTTCTTTTATTCTTCTTGGCTCTTGAACTAATATCCTTCCATAGGAATCCTTGGGGATCCCTTTTTATCTGGGGGAATGTTTTAAGGAATCAATGTCAGTTAGATCTCTATAATATATGGTAAGTCCTCATTCTTTATTTTAATATCTAGATCAAATCATCTCATCTCTCAATGATCCATATATATAATATATTATAGATATATTTATGTCTTATTATGAGTACTTTAATGTGATCTTATGGGGATATAATGAAGGGAAGGAGTTTTGAGGCCATATCTAGAAGTTTCATGTGTTTTTCATCATTTTTTCAACCATTGTGAGGTAGGTGGAATCTTCTTCTTCTCTTGTTATTCTAAAACATTATGGATTAGTTTTTATTGAATGTTTTTCTTGGATTTTAATTGGAAATATTAAAAAATTTCATAAAGGAAACCCATTTTTTTATGATTTGGAAATATAATATTTTGAATGTCATTCAGAAAAATACTTTTATTTATAATTTTAAATTCAATTTTAAAAATTATTGATTTGATTTAATGAAATAAATAAATTATATAAAATGTTTTGAAGGGATAAAATTATTTATTTGTAATGAATTGATATTATATTTCACATTTATGGTTGTGTTAGTTCATTTTGATTGTACATAACCCTGAATAAGGGGTATGTACCATTAGGGTACACATATATTGGTCACCTTGTGATGACTTGGTTGATTGACTTGTAACCACTTATGAGAATAGATCCTTCACCTAGAATGAATATATGTGTGGGGGTGGGTGTGTGGAGAGAAACATGGAATGGGTATTCTAGGATGAAAGTAAGGAAGATTAAGTGATCTAGGTCCAATGTTTTCTTTATAATATTTTCTAATAGTTAAATTTTTGTACTTTAAATTTAAACTGTATTAAATTGAATAAATATTCTGATGTTTCCATTTTGATAAAAATTATATTTTAGACTATGAGATAACATGTTATTGTCATAGTGGAATGGGTTGGGAAGTATATTGGGGATATACCATTGGGTGTGTTTACCTACCCCTACATATGCACTTTGGTGTGTATGCATATGTTATTATTCAAGATATAGTTAAAATAAAAGTAATTTATTTCTCTTGTGGTGCATCACGATGCTACTTTCATTTATTTGAGATTGAACCTTTCTAGTCTATCATGGTGTTATGGGGGTGTTTCCACATTAGTATTATCAAAACAAGTTCTCTA
The DNA here is from genome assembly GCA_963277665.1 of Viscum album. NCBI lineage: Eukaryota > Viridiplantae > Streptophyta > Magnoliopsida > Santalales > Viscaceae > Viscum > Viscum album. Next base: position 549,447,574 of record OY728134.1, read on the forward strand.
TCTGTTTTAGTTGGTTATCATGTTTTACTTTATCACTACTACTATGATATTTCCCATTACCCAATATTATTTTTATTTTTATTTTTATTACTCATGTTTCATATAGTGGGTTTGGTTATTTAAATTTTTTGTTGAAGGTTATTTTATTATAAAGGTAAAATTGTTTCCAAATAGTTTACTAAGCTACAATCATGTATTACCAGCCATTTAGTGTCTTCATGATGTCACCTATGGTTAGTGGAACCTCCAAATTGGCCTAAGACAATGGGTTGAGAAAAGATGTTGCACTATATAACCAACATCAAAGAATGATAAACTATAGGATTCCTTTTTTATATAACATGATACATTTTATAATCTAAAACCACTTAAATAATTTAATGAAAAACATTCATAAGTTACTAAATCATTTTATTACATATGATAGAATCTCATATAATCCTTATATTCGATACTATTTTAGGGGTTTTTAAATTCATTACTTCTTTATGTAATAATTTACTGATAAGGAATATATTTATATCATCAAGAGGGTGCAAATTTTTGTTGTGAAATTGACTACAACCTTCAATCCATATTATGTATACAAATGATAATAAGTTACAATTTATAATCAAATAGAAAAATCAAGGTAAAGAAAGATCATGAATTTAAATGTTCAGAAGTAATATAACTTAACCTACCTATATCAAATGATAAAATTAGCGAAAATAATATCATAGTAATAAAAACAATGTTTGGTGTATAAAATAACAATATAAATACCCCTTATATGAATATCATTAACAATACATTGAAAAAACATGATGCCTTTGATTTTAATTCAAAGGTTCAAGAGTATAATTAACCAGATCCTATGTATAAAAGTTTTGATACCCAAATTTATTTTTAAAAAACTTACTAGAAATTATGAAACTTTATAAAAGGAACTTTATTGGTTGAATTCCCAAACAAGGAAGCTCAAATTATATTCTCCTCTTCAATCTCCTTGATAGATGACTAGATGAATCCACGAGATTCATCAAACTCATCATTCAAAAACATAAAATTATTCCATCACCAGAATAACATCGACCACAACATATCATAAGTAAAGAAATAAAAATAGTAAAAAATAAAAGACTTTACAATTTTACCTCACAAAATGAAATTTCAATGAAAAATAAAATGGAGGAAAAACAATCAGAAATGGTCAGTATCAATGAGAAAATACAAAAACATCAATAAACCGATAACTATATTTTCCTAATATCTATTCATTCCCCAATGATGTGACTAGTATTTATAGAAAATATTATAATAAACCTTAACATTCTCATTCAATATTATTTGTTTTTAGTCTTAGTGGCATAAAAAATAGTTCTACTATCATTACATGAGTGTATCAAATCAGTATAATTATCTATTATAATGATCCATCTATTGATATATATAGTTCGAAATGTGTTCAAGTTTCTCTAAAAATTGATTTGGTTTATTAAATTTCCCAGAACATAAGAAATTAGATGTTAAGTTTATAAAACAATATACTTTAAAAAATTTCAAGTTGGAATAATAAATAAAGAAATGAGTTAAAATTAATAAAAAAATTAATTCAAAAGATGTTATTGAAAAATATCCAACAACAATATCCCCATGTTTGATCATAAGAAACACCTGAAAAAAAAACAACAACCACTTTTAAAACCTCATGAAATCTACCCCAATAATTGATATTTAAAAAAAAAATTAAATAAAGGATTCAAATATGTCAGATTAATAAAATTTATTCCTAATAACTTCCACTAATCTCAGAGTCCATAATGTTTCATTGGAAGTTAGACTTTCAAAATATTATCCACCTATATGGTTTGAAAACACACACACAAATTTTCATAAAATAAAATAGACAAAAATGATCCTCTAAATTGTTTGTTAAATTTATCCCCCTTTAGGATTATAATAAATAAATAAATAAAATACCAAAAGAAAAATGAAATAAAAGTAAAAATCCTATCTCATTCTATAGTATCTAATGGATATTCTTTTGATATAATGTTATGTAAAAGTAAATCTCATTTTAATGTACCATCCAATGAATATAAGTCTCACAATTGGTCTATTCTATCCTTTTAACTTTAATTTATACCTCTTCATGATTTTTATATAGAATAAAAAAATAAAGTAAAAAAGAAAAGGAAATAAAATTGCATGAAAGATTATAAAAAATGTAAAAATAATTATAATTAGAGTGGATAACATACTTTTACTTCCATAGGATTTATTATTCATTGAGATATTAAATTTTAGTGAAAAAAAATTATCAATGGAAATTAACTTATTTTATTTACAATAGTTAGGGGAGGGGGAAGATATATATTAAAATCCTACACTACCAACAGGGAAGTACTATTTGAGACTCGAACTCGAGACCTCACTGGGACCCCACAAGGGATGCTACCACTGAACTGCATCCCTTGGGGTATTCCCTTCTTATGATTATTTCATACTATATAAATCACATAAAATAACATTGAAAACACAATAAAAATTTTATAAATGAGGAATGTATCAAATAAAGGGTATTTCTAGAAGATAAAGAACTTATAACAATGGAATAGTTACTTTGTCGTTGGAATAGAAATGTCTCCATTAAGAATTGTAACATATAAAATAGAATAGTAACCTAACCAATTAAAGTATAAGTAAAATTTATATATCTTATAAAAAAATATGATTTATTTATAACATGGAATAAGTAAATACATTTTGTAAAAATGATAAATTAAGTATTGATATTTTTGTGAAATGTTATAATTTATTTACAATTTTATAATTAATATAATGATTTAAATAAAATTATTTTCATAAATTAGATTCATAAATTAATATTTTTTTCTTATGATTATTATATAATTTTATGAGACTTTAATTAATTTTTGAAAGTGTCATAAGATCGATTATAATATTAAAATTAATATTTTCTAAATAAATGATGATTTTAATTAAAAATTAAATTTATAATACTTATAAATTTATTTTTATAAAAAAGTCCCTTTATGAATTATATATTTTAAAAAATAGATAGGGTAAATTTATTGGATTTTTATAAATTAGTTGAATTATTAGTGAATAGTGAAATATAGTCATTTATAGTATTTAACATTATAAGTAAGTAAAGATATTTTTGAGTCATGGATGTAGATACCTTGAACCAGGTAGCCTATGGTGAGTGCCACACATTATTACATTGGTTTAATTAGAAGGAAGTATCATCCCGAAGAACCAAATAGTTTAATAGTTTTGGGAAACCAGATACAAACATAAGATTCACATTACAACTTGAACATAAAATACAATATAACAATTCCATTGGAAACATACATGAATCCTAGATTATCCCTGCAAGTCATTCATAATAATATTCATATTCAAATCCTAGGGAAAAATAAAACAAAAGAAAGGGATGATCTCATACGATCAGTAATGGTATGTAATAGTGCTAAAGTTATCATAAATATAAACATTAGGCATGGTGAATAACTAAAAACACATGCCTTTTAAAATAAACATAAGCATAATATGGAAGGAATGAAAGATGAGTAAATCAATCCATATAACTAATCATAAGAGAATAAACCTTAGTCATATATATTCTACTACTCAAATATCACATTATTTATCATTTACTAATATCATAATGATGGAAAACATAATGTCGAATATCTGAAACATATCGTTAAGGAATGGCCAAGACTTCTGAAAATAATTGGGTATGACCTCAGTCAGAACCCAATTCTGTTTTGTCTCATGAGACATACCAATGCATCAAGGGGCTATAGTGGGCCCCACATGCTACTTTCTAAGTACAATTAATTTCTTCAAATAAATGGTGCTAATCATAAATAACATGAACATATGATATGTACATTACATTACCCAATCTGTAAACATAATCATTAACCAATCTGAGTAGCATGGTGAATGGTTTCAAGATATAACATCCATAGTCAAACTGGTCAAAAAACATTTAATAAAATATATAAAATGAAAAAAATAATATATAAATCTAAATAAAATATAAAATTCAATATATGTGTTGAAATATATGAATATAATCTAATAAAATCATTGAGAATTTTTTGAGTGAAATTCCCCTTTTACTTTCCTAAGAACATTCCCTTTAAAAAAACCATTTTTATTTGACACAATTCTTTGTAAAAACCTAATAATGAACAAATGTAGTATTTTTTTTAAAAAAAATTAGTTTTTTAGAAAAATAACAATTTCCTAAAACAAATTATGGATGGTATAAGAAAATGGGTAAGAAATAGGGATGTTCCATTAAATCGGGATTGCATATCGGAAATAATTGAAAATGGAACCTTGAAAAAAAATGTATTTATTATGAAATAAAAATTAAATGATATAGAAACATGATTTTGGAATTTATAAAAATAATTTAGAATAATTATATAAAAATAATGGATAATTATGTTGGTTTATAGAGGAATAAATCATAACCTGAATGAAAATAGAGGTTTTCGAAGAAAACCCTCACAAAATGTCTGAATGTGTGATGAACATGACCTTAAATTCATGGATAATCAATTAAATCCATTAATTAATTAATTCATAACCATATCAACATGATTTTTTATTTAGTATTATTTTATTATGTTCATTTATGACATTTTTGTTGAGTTATAAGATACAAATTTATTTATCGGGAGCATTCGTTTCCTTGGTTTTCACAATCAGTTCTTGTATATAAGTATGGAAGTTCATTTTGAATGGGTATAGTTATTTAGAATTGAATTTATATGATATTAATGAAAATTTAAAAATATAAATGGTTAGATATATTTTTGGTTATATGTTATTTGGATGAATCATTAGATTAGACATTTAGTGACAATCATTTAGATTATTGTGATAGTTATTGATCATAATGAACTCGTTTTGTTTTATCATTTATTATTTTGTAAATATGTTACTTAAAAATTTAATAAAGGTTTTAATACATATATTATAGTCTATTTTAACCATAAAAATGGTTTCATAACCATCATTAATGGAGAAATTGAAGAATGAGAAGCTGTAGTCCACGAAGGATGTAAATTGGCACCTCTCAGATAGTGGTTTTGTTTTTAAAATAAAAGAGAGAGAGAGAAATGAGTTTGAGTAAGGATATTTCATTAACATGATAAAATACTAGTATATATATTATACTTTATTTATCATGATCATTTTGACAGAGGAGGTGAGGAGAGAAAAATAAAATAAAATAACTTGAAAAGAAATTAAAAGGAAAAGGAAGAGGATTTTACATATTGAATACTCCTCCTTGAGAACCTCTTTCAGGGGATTGGTTTTTGTATTTTGATGAGACCAAGATCTCCGGTAAATTGTGGATATTCATGGGGAGAATATTGGGTAGAAATTTGAAAATGGTAAAATGATTTGAGGTGTGAGGATAAGAGGTGGTGAGGGTGGTATCTATAGTGGAGGAGATGAGTGATTTTTGAATATTTAATTCATTTATTTATTATTTTGGCACAAGACTATGAATAGTTTGAAAATTATCATAAAATATATTAAAATATTTATATGAAATTTTGATAATATGGTACTTATATCATTGATGACTCAAGTAATATTGTATTTAACTTATAATGTATTTATACCCTAAATTGTCGTATTTTACTATTCACTAAAAATTCATGTATTTTAGAAAAATAACAAAAATTAACCCTAAAAATTTCTGACATTTAGAATTATAAAATGAAATATATTTTATGAAAATAATTTTATAAATATGAGAAATTTAAATTTTAACTAAAACCATCATTTACTCGAAAAATGTATATTTTAAATTTATTACTACTTTTATAACACTGTGAAAATTTAAGTATGGTCTTATAAAATTATCCTAAAATCATAAGACAAAAAATATTAATTTATTATTAAATTTTATGAAAATAAAATTTATTTTAAATTATTTTATTAATTATAAAATTATAATTAAATATTTATGACTTGAAAAATTACCAACAGTTAATTAATAAATTTTAAAATATTCATTTACTTATAATATGAAATAATTGTATGATAATTTAATTTATAAGTGGAATAAATTTTATTCATACTTTCATGGATATGGTTAATATTTATTATGACAAATTACTATTCATAAGGGTCATATTTCCATTCTTAAGGTCAAGTTACTGTTTAATCACTTTGGGTTCTTAACTTTTAGAAATTTCTATTATTTAATTCATTCATTATTTATAAAGTTTTTATTGTGTTTTACATGTAATATATACTATATTAAATAAACATAAGAAGGAAAATATCATCTATAAAATTTTGTGTCATTACATTCTCCCCTCCTACAAAAATTTCTTCTTCAAAATTTATAGATTTTCACCTCACAAAAATATTTGGGTAGTTCTTCATCATAAGATCTTCAAGATCCCACATCACATCTTTAATTTTATGATTTTTCCAAAGTACCTTTACTAGATAAGTCTTCAGATTGATCAAAACCTGTTCTTTAGTGTCCAAAATCTGGATAGGCTCTTCACAGTAAGATAAGTCAGGTTCCAATTCTATTACATAAAAAGTGAGTACATGAGTTGGGTCTAGCATGTACATCCTTCACAAATAGAATCAAAATAAATTGTATAACTTAGATAGTCTGGGTGGAATTTCCAAACGATAAGCCACAACTCTGATTCTCTCCAAAATTTCAAAAGTACCAATGTACTTGGGAATCCGTTTCCCTTTACTACCAAATATTATAACACCTTTCCATGGAGATACTTTCAAGAAAATGTGATCTCCCACTCAAAATTCCAAATCCTCCCTTCGATTATCGGCATAGCTCTTTTTCCTAAGTTGATATGATTTTATATGGTTTTGAATGGTCTTCACCTTCCCTATTGTTTCCTCTATATTCTCTAGGACTACAAGATTCCTTTAACTAACATCATTCAAACATGTTGGTTTATAACATCTTTTTACATACAACACTTCATATGGTGCCATTTGAATACTTGAATGAAAACTATTATTGTAGGACAACTCTACTAAAGGAAAATTCTAATCCCACATACCTCAAAAGTCACGGGACCATGATCTCAAGATGTCTTATAATGTTTGAATAACCCTTTCAGATAGTTCATCAGTTTGATGGTGATAATATATACTCAAAAAAATCTCAATATCCATATCTATCTGAATACTTTTCATGAATTTTATTGTAAATCATGGATCTCTATTAGAAAAAATTATAAGAGGTTATCCATGAATACTTACACCTTTATTAATATAGATTAGTGTAAGGTTCTCTAGTGGAAAATCCTCCCTTATAGTGAGAAAATGTACATATTTGGTATGCCAATCAATAATCACCCATATTGGATAATTATTTCTTGAAGTATTTTTAAATCTAGTGATAAAATACATAGTGGTGTCATCCAATTTTCATATAGGAATAGACATAGGTTGCATGAATCCTCTAGGATGTTGTCTTTCAGTATTTACCTATTGACAGACTAAACATCTTGATACATAATCAACAATTTCCCACTTCATATTATCCCACCATAAATGTTCCTTCCGATATCTATACATCTTAGTTCCATGAGGGTGTATAGAGAAATTCAAGTTATGGGTATCATCCAGTAACTCCCTTTTTAGCTCTGGTATTGAGGGAACACATAGATACCTCTAAAATTTCAGAATTCCATCCTCACACACGAAGTCTGGAGACTTCCCATCATTCATAGATTTAATTTTCTTTTGAAGATGCTCATCATCACACTAAGAACCTTTAATTATTTACAATAAAGATGGTCAGGAAACCACTTGAAAATGTATTGATGTTTCACCTTCCATGACAATTCACATATCCATATTTTCTAGATCCATGTACACAAGTTCCTTATCTATCCTCATTTTTTTAAAACTCCATGATCCTTCTTGTTCAATGAATCTACTACCTTATTCCCCTTCCAAGGGTGGTATTATATTGAAAAATAATAATACTTGAGAAAATCAAGCCATCTCCTTTATCTCATGTTGAGTTATTTACTCAAGAAGTTATATTTTAAACTCTTTTGATCCATATATATCTCACATATTTCACTATAGAGATAGTGTCTCTATATCTTTAGAGAAAATATTATAGATTCTAACTCCAAATCATGAGTGGGATAGTTTTATTCATGTGTTTTTAACTACCTTGATGAATTGGAAATGAATATATCATTCTACATAAGGAATCAAAAAAGTCTATTATTTGATGAATCACTATTTTATGAATCACTATAAATCACAAATCTATAGTTTCCCAATAGTAGATTGAATATTAGAGAATTCACTGAACTCTTATTCAATACTTCAAAAAAATATTCACATTATTTTTTCCATACGAACTTAACCCCTTTATGAGTAATCTTGGTTAAAAGGTTATCCAATCAGCTGAAGTTCTAAAATAATCACCGATAATAACCTGCTAAACCAATAAAACAATATACCTCAATTAATTTCATTGGTGTAAGAAATTCCAAAACCATATTATTCTTTAATGGATCAATCAAGATTCTATCATTTGAGACAATATGGCCTAGAAAGAAAACTAATTGAATCCAAAATTCACACTTGGTAAAATTCCCATATAATTCATTTCTTATAAGAGTTGTTATAATAATACGCATGTGGTTCTCATGGTCTTCATATCTCTTTAAGTACACCAAGATACCATTAATAAATACCACAACAAATTCATCAAGATATTCCTTGAAAACGATGTTTAGTTGATCCATGCAAATAGAGGGTTCATTAGTTAGTCCAAATAGAATTACTATAAACTTGTAATATCCATACCTAATTCGATATATTAACTTTAGAATATCTTATTGATTAATATTCAATTGATGATATCCAAATCAAAGGTAAATCTTTAAAAGGTATTTAGATCCATGAATTTGATCAAATAAATCATCAATGCGAAGTAGGGGATACATGCTATTTTTTATAATAGCATTGGTTTCTCTATATTTAATGAACAACCTCATGAATCCACTTTTCTTCTCAAAAAAGAGGGCATGGTATCCCCATGAAGAAAAAATTGTGCAGATAAATCCTTTGTTTTTTCATTAGTTATAATATTCCCACAATGGCCATTCTATAGAGAGTTTTTGATATAGGCCTTGAATGAGGAATTAAATCAATTTAGAACTCAATTTCCTACTTTAGAGGATGTGTATGTAAATCCTCTATAAATACATCAATGTATTCTTATATAATAGGTACATCCCCAATTTGAATATTTATTTCCTAACCCATACATATTGCATTCTCTTCTTCCCTAATAATTGAATTCAGTAGAGCTAATGGGGGTGGATCTAGATAAAAATTAGATGGCGAGGTTTATACTCTAAATATAAGGGACTTTGCATCTTATTCAAAAATCGTAATTTATTCTTATTAAAATATATTTTTGCATCATATTTTGAAATCCAATCCATACCGAGGATTATGTGAAATTCAACCATAGGTATAATGATAAAATCAGAAGATAAATCTCATTTTTATGCTATAATGGGAATTTACTGACATATCCTTATTACAATTTGACTTCCTTCAGGGGTTTTAACTAACAAGTCCCTTTTTAAATAGAATTAGAAATATCTAATTTTTAATTCAAAATAAAATTATATAAAGGAATGAGATGATACATAATCAAATAAATCACTGGATAATTTTGAGGAAAAAATTAACGTAACTTCCACTAAATTATTAGAAACTTCAACCTCAGTAGTTTTGATTTCATGAGCTTGTCCTTTCTCCTATGGGATTTTATGATGAAATTTTCATTTATGCTTTAGAAAATCATTTTCATAGTGTCCCACCTACCTAAAATTATATCATTGAACATTGGTATCTTATTTTATTCCCTTGACATCATGATATTGGTGGAATTTTTATCAACACTTGTAATAAACTCCTTTTTCTTTTATGCAGGTTCTGGGGTGTTTCAATCCACAAGCATCACATGATCGAAAATTCCCTTTTTAATTCTTCTATTTATCCATTATTTCTTGTTCCACCCTATTCTTATCATTATTTCCCTTAAAGACATAATACATAGATAATTGTTTCTCTGTCTTAATAAAACATGACACTATATCTTCTTATAATGAGAATTTTGGGAGAATGGTACCCTTCAGAGGAATAGTTTTAAACCATAAAATAATCAATCAGTCTTTATCTATGGATTACACATTTATTCTTAGACATTACTTGCTTACCTTGTTAGGATGTTTTCATACTTGGAACATTATCATCCTCCTTTTTCCTCAGATTCAAGAATTTTCTTTCTATATCCATTATTTGTTCGAAAGGAAAATATTTTTCTTGGAAAATATTTTTCTAGGAAAATTTCCTTAAAATACCTCAATTCCATATTTGTAATTTTTCCTCCTCTATGGTGTTTTGGATTAGTTACCACCATTGATCTGCATATCCCTATAGATGATAAAATTCCATAAAAACCTTCTCTCTTTCATTACTTCCCAAAGAGTGAAATATCTTCTCTAAAGAACTTATCCACTACTCAGTTACAGAGGGGTTTATCATCCCATTGAATGATCATGGTTGTTTTCTCATAAAGTTATCAAGAATTTCTCCTCCATGATATGCATTAGTATTCTACATATGGGTAATGTTATTGCTCATAACCCGAGTTAGCTGTCACCGTATAGTTATTAGTTTCTCAACACCATTCTTAGCTCAAATACCGACATCATTATCTTTCATATGATGTAAATACCTACATGGGATACATGCGTTGATACAGTTTCCATTCCTTCTACTAGGTTCCATTTCCAAATAATTTCATACACTAGATTATGTTATGAATTATAATGGATAATCTCAATCTCACAAAACACCAAACATAAATTGATATTTTATTCATATATAATCTCATAATAATAAAAAAATGATTCTTTGAGGAAGAATATAATTTTATGTACTTTAGAGTGGGCTTTAAAAAAACTATGAATTATACTAATAATATCCCCCAGGAGTGTAAAAATAGGTATATATTAAGGCCCATTTTAATGTACCAGGTTACCCCGAGTTAGGCCCGAGACACCATTTCGGAGTTGTTAATCCTAGGTACATCTGTGCTAAAACCACATTCACTTGTAGTATCTAGACAAGGATTTATTTCTAAGAAGATCAACATAATTACTACCTTTCTAAAATTATAGTATGTTTCTTGTATGATTATCCTGGAAATATTTTTTAAGGCTATGTTCCCTAATCTATGTTTTCAAAATTTAGTTTCCAAGGTTTCTACTAAACTTTCTTTGATGCCAACTATGGAGACCCTAACCCCAGTAGCCTGAAGCTGGTGCCTTAATTTATTAAATTGGTATGAATACAAGGATGTATCATCGCAAGGGAAGGAATATTTTAGTAGTTTTGGAAAACTAGATATAGATATAATATTCACATTTCAACTTGAATGAAAAATACAATATAGAAATTCCAGTGGAAACATTCATAAAACCTAGAATATCGATGTAAGTTATTTATAAAAATATTCATCTTCACATCCTAGGAAAAAATAAAGCATAATAAAGGGGTGAGATTATATTATCAGTAAGGGTATTTAATATAGTAGAAGTTATCATAATTTTAAACATTAGGCATGGTGAATAATTAAAAATACATTCCCTTAAAAATAAACTTGAGCTTATTATGGAAGGATTGAAAGATGAGTAAATAAATCCATATAATTGATCATAAGAGAATGAACCTTAGTCATGGATATACTACTAGTAAAATATCATATGGTTTATAAATTAATAATATAATAATGAGTGATTTCATAAATTCAGACATCTAAAACATATCATCGAAGCCTCAACCAAGACGTCTGAAAATACTAGGGTATGGTTTGTGCCCAAACCCAATTTTGTTTTGTCTCATGAGACCTACCGATATATCAAGGGGATGTATATGGCCCAAAAAATTATTTTTTAAGTCCAATTAATTCCTCATATTAATGTGGATAAACATAAACACAATGAATGTATGATATGTAAATAACTTTCCCCAATTTGTAAACATAATCACAAACCAATCTGAGTAGCATGGTGAATGGAATCAAGATATCACATCCACAATCAAACTAGTAATAAAACATTTAATAACATATGTTATATGATAATTATAATATATATATCTAAATAAAACATAAAATTTAACACAGGTGGTGAATTAGATGAAAATACTCTAAAAAATCATTGAGGAATTTTTCAGATAGATACCCCTTTTACTTTGCAAAGAAGAGTTCTTTTGGAAAAATCATTTATATTTTTTGTACTTATTTATATAAAATTAGAAATGAAAAATTGTAATTTTTTTTGACAAAAATAGTTATTTTAGAAAAAAATGGTGTCTTAAAATAGATTAGGTATGGTACTTGAAAATGGGTAAGAATTCTGGACGTTCTCTTTGATTGGGCTTGTGTATCCAGAAGAATTGAAAAGGGATCCTTAAAAAATACATGTATTTCTTATAAATGAAAAATTAAATGATCTAGAAACAATATTTTATAATTTATAAATATAATTTAGAAGAATAATATGAAATGATGGAATAATTACATTGGTTTATAGAGGAAGAAATCATAACTCGAATGAAGAGGGAGGTTCAGGAGAAAAACTCTTACATTATGTCTGAATGTCTTCAACACTTGACCTTATCGTCCTGGATAATAAAATTAAATCCATTAATTAATTAATTCAGATCATTATATACATTGTTTTTATTTATTTTATTTTATTAAGTTCATTTATGTCATTTTTTGAGTTATACGATACAATTTTATTGCACGAGAGCATTTGTTTCCTTGGTTTTCACGATCGGAATACTTGTATATGAGTTTGGAAGTTCATGTGGAATGGTTATAATTATAAAAATTTAATTTATATGATATTTATGAACATAAATAATTTTATATGATTATATATATCATTTGGTTATGTGGTATTAGGATAAATTATTAGATAATACATTTAATGATAAATATTTAGATTGTTATGAACATTATTGATCATAACAAACCCATTTTGTTTTATCATTAATTATTATGTAAGTATGTTACTTCGAGAACATAATAATGGTTTTAAGAAATATATTATTGTATTTTTTAACCATAAAAATGGTTTCATTAACATCTTTGTAGGAGAAATAGAAGAACAAAAATCTGTCATCCATGAAGGTTGTAAATCGACACCTCTCGAATGATGATTTTGTATTTAAAATAAAAGATAGATAGAAAGGATGTTGAGTAATGATATTCCATTTACATGATATAGTTACAATATATATATTATAATGGAGTTATCATGATAATTTTTAAATATGATTTGAGGAGATAATAATAAAATAAAAGAACACGAAAAGAAATTAAATGGAAATGGAAGAGGATTTTACCTCTTGAATACTCTTCCTTGAAAACCTCCTTAAAAGGATTGGTTTTGGTATTTTTATGGGAAAAATATCTATTTAATGTGTATTAGTGTCTTGGGGATAATATTGAGTTGAAATTTTACAAGTCTCTAAGTCTTAGAGGTGCAGGGAGAAGAGATGTTGAGGGGTAGTATTTATAGTGGAGGAGGGGGTGATTTTTGAATATTTAATTCATTTGATTATTTTTTTTGTGTCAAGACTATGAATAGTTTTATAATTATCATATAATATATTAAAATAATGAAGGTATGTTCTATATTGTTCATTACATTAGTGATGACTCAAGGAATATTTTATTTAATTTATAATGTATTTATATAGTAAATTGTTGTATTTTACAATTCAATAAATATTAAAGTATTTTAGAAAAACCCTAAAAATTCACCCAAACCATTATTTGATGGGTAAAATTAAAAAACATACTTACATCATATGAAATTAATTTTATAAATATTATAAATTTAATTTTTAATTAAAACCATCACTTACTCAGAAAATACAGATTTTAAATTTATAACCGCTTTTATAATACTCTGAAAAAATAACTAAGGTCTCATAAAATTATCCAACAATCATAAGACAACAATATATTAATTTATTAATACATTTTATGAAAATATATTTTCTTTTAAATAATTTTCTTAATTATAAAATTGTACTTAAATATTTATGAATTATAAAAATAGCAGCACTTAATTAATAATTTTTAGAATATTCATTTACTTATACTATGAAATAATTATATGATACTTTCATTTATAATGAACCTAAATTTTATTCATATTTTCATGGATCAGGTTACCATTGATTAGGTGAAATTACTATTTATAAGGGTTATATTACTATTTCTAAGGTCAAGTTACTATTTCTTATGCATGGGTTCCTCAACTTCTAGAAATTCCAATTATTTAATTCATTATTCATTTATAAAGTCTGTATTGTGTTTTATTTGTGATCTATAATATATGAAATTAGAAAAGAAAGGGAAATATCATTGATTGAATTTTGATTCATTAAAATGGATGAGTTATCGATGATGTAAGTTCCCATTATCTAGAAATATCAAGAATTATTAAATATACATAGTGATAAGGTTCAAAACTATTGATAATATTGAAAAAAATAACAAAATATTGAGTATAATAAGAAACCCCCCTCTCCTCCCCTATAAATACCACCCATCGCCAACTCTTATCCTCACACATCCAAATCCATGATGCTTTCCCAAATTCTACCCAATTATCTTCCAAAGTCTCTCCTCCACTTCTTGGATACTTTGGTCTCAACTGTCATGAACCAGTCCGAGACAACCCTAAACCAGTCACCGAGGCCACTCTGCGATATGTCCCGAGAGGCATTCCTGATCATCCCAGGATGGAGACAAGAACCAAGGGCATCATTTAGAGTGACAAGGGAACATTTTCACCAAAAAAAATAAACAATAAGTAAGCAGAAAAAAGAAATGAAAATCCCACCATACATTTATATAAGAGTTGAAATAAACATTAATTGTACATGAAACTGAAAGTACAACTGAACCATACCACTCAACCGACCAAACCTGACAACCAACTAACTCCATTTAACCCCACTGGTCAATCTATAATACATATATTAGACATATCCCAAGGCGATTGAACACAATTTGAAACCTGCACAAGGGGTAAAAATAGAAAAATTCTATAGGCGTGACTATTAAAAATCATAAGGTTAACCTGATATTATATTCCCAATAAAATTCCTTTAAAATAAAAGAAACTTCAATTATATTTTTGAAATACAATATATAATTTTATGTTTTCCAAACATGGTTCTATGCTCTAATCACTATAAAATAAAATGGTTGCAAGTTTTAATAACTAGAAATTTTTAGTAACGAATTTCAAAGAGATGTAACTTCAAAATAAAAATAGTTTTCTAGAGGGATTCTTTAAAGAATGTACAATTTTAAATTCAATACACATGCTACTAAATTTATGTACCAAACACACTATATGCCGATGGTGAGTACAAAATTGCCAATGATCACAAGTCATGGGAACATCCCTAGGCACTAGTTCATTGTGGGCCCTAGGTACCTCTTATCTCGGGGCAAAATTAACCATAAAAAATATATTTTCTCTTGAACGATCCACTTATAGGGAAAAAATACCCATAACCTTGTGGTCCCCAACATTATCATCATAGTTTAGTTAGTGTTATCATCGTTAAACTTGATACATGAAACATGGACGAATCCACTTCAGATCACTAACATACTAGTACATGTCCACCCACCTAAATACCTTGGTTTCCCTTTAGTGATCAATCAAGTTACACAAATTATCAAACACACTTTGAACATGATAATTTCATTCCCAAATCATACACACACAGACACCCCGCAAATAGGCTTCAAATTTCTTTCATTGATCAATAAACCACTTAAAATTTTCATAAAACATTTTTAAGAAGTATAACAAGGCTTTGCGCATAAAATCCTTTAAAAAATTATTTTTATGTAAAAAAACCCACCATTACCATATCAAAACAAAATTTTAATCCCTAAAACCATTTAATAAATCAATTTCATGGACTATAAAATGGCTCCAAAGGATACAACATGAAGTAATCATGAAAACCATTTTTAAATGAAAAATGTCAAACGATCATTTAAGAATTCTTCAAAAAAAAAACAAAATTTATCAAAATAAATAATTACAATATTCATAAATAGGTGTAAATACATCATTTAAAATATAAATAACATTTAATTAAACCCCTCAGAAACTCAGTTTTAACATTCAAAACCAATCCATTTCTATAAAGGTGCCAAACATGACATTTACCGAGAACACATGATGAAACACCCTAAAAAATTAGACTAACTTCATTATAAAACCCAAAACCAGATTTAAAACCACATAAGGAACCCAAAAACATTTATTCACATGCATCTAATATTTTTAATAAGCCAAAACAATCATTTTATATCACCTTGAGAACACAAAATCCAACCAGGCACTTTCCCGAAAACCAGGCATGCAAAAATTAACAAAACAAACTCTATTTAACACTAAAAATGTTATAATTTTTTTAATTCCAAAAATTTATTTAAATATATAAACTTGTTTCAAAACATTATAATTTAGGTGTGAAATAAAATGGTCCATTTAAACAAACACTTAGTGTGCACACTTTAACTAAAACAACAAAATTTTCAAAAAACAAGGCATACACTTCCCTTCTTGCACAATAAATAAATAAACCAAAGGGTAAAAAACAATAAATAACATACATAAAAGGTGAATACAGAAATAAATAGATTAATATTGAATTATAAAGGTAGTACATGGGAGAACCTACCTCAAAACCATGGCGGAATGAAAACGCGCACCAGAAAACCTTCTTTAATGGTTCACAAACCCTATATCTATGAATACCAACCCTAAAAGAATGAAAACCACATAAAAATCATGGTATAACGGAACCCTAGTTAGTGTATGACCAGGTAGTAAGATATTTCCAATAAATAATGGAAGGAGGAGGAGGAAGGAGGAGGAAGGAGGAGAAAGGAGAAGGAAACTCACCTTGAAAACTAGAGAACTCTTTATCTTCCATTAGATCCACACCCTTAAGAGATATGTAATGGATTTTAACTCATTAAGAGTCTCATTAGGTCTAGAAGAAACATGTAAATAATATTTGGGAGGAAAAGATAAAAAATAATTATTCATGAAAGAAACAAATTACCTTAACAAATCTTGATGATTCGAGAAGCCTTGATAACGTTTTCCCTAATCCATGACTAATATGAGCTCTAAAGAGGGAAAATAGAACATGGGGGTGCTCCTAGGGTTTTGGGGTTTGATTTAGAGGTGGAATAAATGAAAAATATAAAACAATGTATATGATATAAATTAAACAATTTATTTTATTAAAACTAGAAATGGGCTCACGAGCTGGCCTAATACCTGAATAAATAACCCAAATCCACCATTATTATGAATTCCTAAGGGCTCTAAATTGATATGGTGGTTTTAATAGGTAATGGTATTCCAAGTGGTAAGTGTAATGTGTAAATTTTTTAAAAAAGGAGTTATAAAAGAAACAATTGTTTTAAATCTGGAAATGGAATCAGGGTTGGCTCAAATCTTAAAGTACCCACCATTTCTCAAAAAAATACCAAAATAGATATGGGGAACCGATGGTAGAATGATTAGACCTATATGGAAGTTAAATACTCAAAATTAATATCACCCAAAACCCAAGAAATGGATATGTTATTCTAGCAATCCAGATCAAAACGAAGACATGAAAAACTGGGTGTGACAATTCTCCCCACCATTATTACTTTCCGCCCCTATAAAGCCATAACACTTTCCAGATTAAAGATCATCACCTAAAGATTCATTATCAACATGTATTGATTTTATATTTAATGAAATATCATCCAAAATCAATGGATATTAATCCTCTTTCTCAAAAAACACCAAATCACAACATATCATCCTTCAAGACCCGTAGTGGGTCTCCCCACCATTAAAGACCAATTAGAAATGAACAAAAAAGAATTCAACATGAACTAAAATGGAGCCTCACCCAAACATGACAACCAAAACTCTCCCACAAAAACCTACAAACCCAAGTTAATAGGGTTACAACATGAACATTTAAACCACCCACTCCTGAATAGAGGGGACAAGAAATGGGCTAACACTTTTGGCACAGATCAAAACCACCACCACTTGGGGTGGGGATGGAATGGGATTTAATCATTGGGCCACTAAAACCAAAAAAATATATAATAACAACCCAACACCCTCCACCTATGAACATGTAAAACCAAGAACACACCTAATTCACAATGGTGGTCCACATAGGGACATTTATCATAAACCCACATATGAGAAGGCATAACCATAGAAACTGTGTTAGGGGTATGTCAACCATGCTCATTACGAAAAAAATAAAAATCAAAGTGATGAGAAACCACAAAAAAAACATAGAAATTAACTTTTTACAATGGTGAATACTAGATCTTAGTTGATCTCCCCACACCTATGGAGATTTCTGAACTACATGAAAAGCTTCACTCTGAGGACTATGGCTGGTGCACTGATGTTTGAAGCAGTTGCTATGCCTCAGCCAGGGTCTACGGATCATAACACCCTAGGAAACACACTTTCTTAACAACACATCTTCTTAAAAACACATCTTCATCTAAATAGGAAATCAAAGATACATAAGACCATTCTATCTCAATCTAAACAATGAGAAGAATAGACAAGGAATATCATGAAACACATCATTATCACTGAACATAACTACTATATCCAAAAAAATTATCACAAAATGGAAACACTTTAAATCATGCCCAAATAGATCTCTATTCCATCAAATGACTTGAGGCATCATCCGAATAGGTGGATTTAATGTTTGAAACAAATCCTTATGCTGATCAACTAGAAGTATTGGAAATGGAGGACCATCTATAACCACATCACAACATATAACAAATCCTTTGAAATCAATTGAACATTTCTCCAAAACCGAGCCACCAAGAAGATCCCATATTAAGACACACCAATAGTATCACTTCCAGATCATGATAAAGCATACCAAAAAAACGCACTTCTAAAACATGAAAACGAAACACATCTAAAAACTTGTATAAAAAAAACACATTTTCAACATAAAAAACTTTAGATTTTTTTTAAATTGGTGGATTTTCACATTCACCAATGGTGTTTCATCAAGTCTCATTCACATGCACATTCTCGTGCCACCCCGAGCACCCAACCACTATACCATATCGGACATCCATCAATATATCTTTACAAAACCATGCATGTTGGGACCCATGAAAACACCAAATGCAAGGAAAAACATCCATATTTTACAACCCAACAAATTCAACCCCTTTAAAAAATAATTTACCTTCCATAGGCACACTATCCACCAAGTTAAAAACAATTTCCATATTTCCACACAACAAACCATTTTACCAAGCTTGAAAAAGAAACCCCATAGGTCTCCATCAAAATCCTATCCCTTTATTTAATTTTTTTTCAACATCTCAACAAACCACACTTTTTAAGAACCAATTGATTTAGAATCCATTTAATTTATTTTAAAACAACTACAAAAACAAGAATTCCATTCAAACATCCATTTCCCATTTTAAAATTTTCAACAATGTCTATTTGTTTAATCAAATAGCCACAAAGGCCAAATACATTTTTAGAAAAACACCAACTACTCAAAACCAATTCCCAAAACCAATTCATTAGATTCAAACACTCTTCAACAACACACGACAACATATTTTAAACAAATTCTAAGAATCATCATAAAAAAGCCACGCCTTCCTACTATTTTATTCAAATAAACCATAAAATGAAATGGTTTCATGATTTCATAACCAATAAATGTTTGTAACCAATTTCAATGAGATGAAACTTCAAAATAAAAACAGTTTTCAAGAGGTATTATTTAAAGAATGTACACTTTTAAATAAAACACACACACTACTGAATTTATGAACAAAACACACCATATGCCGACCGTGAGTAAAAAATAGCCAATGAGCATAAGTCATGGGAACACCCCTAGGAACTAGTTCGTTGTGGGCCCAAGGTACCTTGTATCTCGGTGTAAAAGTAACCATTAAAAAATATCCATTCTCATGAAAACGAAACTAGTAGGGAATACGTAACAATAACCTATTGGTCCCCAACATCATCATCATTGTTTAGTTAGTGTTTTCATCATCAAACTTCCTATGTGTGATAAGGACAAAACCACTCCAGATCACTAGCATACTAGTAGATGTCCTCCCACCTAGATACTTGGATTTTGCTTTAGTTCTCAATCAAGTTATAAATTTTATCAAATACACTTTTCATATGAAAATTTCATTCCCAAATTTTACACACACAAACATCCCGAAAACAGGATTTACATTTCTTTCACAGATCAATAAACCACATAAAATTTTCATAAAAAAATTTCAAGAAGTATAACGACACTTTTCACATAAAATTCAATAAAAAAAATACTCTTTTAAGGAAAAAAACCCACCATTACCATATAAAAAATTTTGGAAGCCTAAAAAACATTTAATTAATGAATTTCAAGGACCATAAAATGGCTTCAAATGATACAACATGAAGTACACATGGAAACCATTTTTACAAGAAAAATGTCAAATGGGCCTTTAATGATTATTTACAAAAACATCATTTATCCAAAGAACCGATTCCAATTTTAATAAATAAGTGTAAGAAAACAATTGGAAGCAACATTATATTTACATAATCCCTCAAAAACATAGGATAGACATTCAAAACCCATCCATTTCTATAAAGGTGCCAAATATTCCATTTATTGAGAACACATGCCAAAAATACCCTAAAAACAGATACAAAATTCATTATAAAAACCAAAACCAGATTCAAACCCACATAAAAACCCAAAAACCTTTATTCAAATGCTTCCAATATTTTTCATAAGACAAAGAGATCATTTAATATCACCTTGAAAACACAAAGGCCAACTGAGCACTTCCCCAAAAACATGGCAAGAAAAAATTAACAAAACAAACTCTATTTAACACTAAAAAGTTATAAAACCAAGTTTTGATGAAATTTTTTTTAAATAGATAAACCAGGTTCTAACCATTATAATTCTGGTGCTAAATAAAACTTATCATTTAAACAAACACTTAGTGTGAAAACTTTTATCAAAACAACACAATTTTTACAAAACATGGCATAAACTACACTTACTGCACACTAAATAATTAAATAAAAGGGTTAAAATCAATACCTATAAAACATATAATGTTAAAACAAAAATAAATAGATGAATCTTAAATTATAATGGAAGTGGTTGGGATAACCTCCCTCGATACCATAGTGGAATAGTAACGCACACCCGAAAACCATCCATGAGGGTTCACAAACCTTATATCTATGAATAAAATCTATAAAAAAATGAAAACCCCATAAAAATAATGGGATAATAGAAACCTAATCTGTGAATGACTAGGGAGGAAGATATAGACAAGAAATAATGGAAGGAGGAGAAAGGAGAAGGAGACTCACCTTAAAAACTAGAGAACTCTTCATCTTACTTTATATCCACACCCTTAGAGGATATGAAATGGATTTTAACATAATGGATAGACTCATTAGGTTAGGAATAACCAAAAAATGAATATTTTTGGGGAAAAGAGAAAAAAACGAATGATTCATGAAAGAAACAAATTACCTTACCAAATCAGGACGATTTGAGAAGCCTTGAGAATGTTTGCCCAAATCCGTGACTAATATCAGCTCAAAAGATAAAAATGGAACATGGGGGGTGAGTATAGGGTTTTTGAGCTCATGTGAGAGGTATAATCACCAAAAAACATTATAAAATCAATAAGATATAGAAGAATCAAATTATTTTATTAAAACTGGGATTGGGCTCACAAGCTGGTCTAATACCTGAATAAATAACCCAAATCCAACATGATTATGAATTACTAAGGGGTAAAAATGGATATCGTGGTTTGAATAGGTCATGAGAGGCCATGTAGGAAGTGGAATTAGTGAAAATGAAGAAAAAATAAAGGAGTTATAAAAGAATAAAATTTTGTTTCTAAATCTGTAAATGGGCTCACAGTTGGAAAAAATATTTAAGCAACCACCCTTTTCTCGCGAAACACCCAAAAAGCTATGGGGAACCCATGGTAGGATGATTAGACCTATATGGAAGTTAACAATTAAATATTCATCTCTCCAAAAACCAAAGAAAAGGATCAGTATTTTCAACAAACTGGATAAAAAACAAGACATTAAAAACTGTGTGTGAGATCAACAAAAGACCAAACCAAATTCCCCTTAGGATGATCTCAAAGAGAAGACGTTCAATATGTAAAATCCCCCTTTGTTTTATTCTAATTTTATTTCAATTTATTTTCTTTTCTTATCATATCCTTACCTCCCTATCAAAAAGTTTCATGATAACACTAGTATATTTAATATACTATAATGTTATTGTATTAATGGAATAATCCATCAATAACTCTCTTCCATCTTCCTTTAATTATAAAATGGAAAACACTGTATGTTATGTTTCGATGTTCCATTATCGTGGAAGATGGGTTTTAATTTTCCATTACCACCTTCATAGCTGGTCATAAAACTATTTTTATAGTTAGACCAGATTATAATATATGTATTAAATCATATTTAATGTTCTATAACCAGTATATATCCATAATATTAAATAATAAAACAAAAATATTTCTTTATGATCGATAATTCACCATAATAAACTATATTTCATCATATACATTTTATCTAATGAATCATTATCATTTATATAAGGAAAATGATATATGGAAATATTTAAAATTATGGATGAGAATAAATATAATATATTTCCACTTATATATTTTTTTTATCCCAATTGATAAGAACATCCATAATTAAACTCAAGGGAACAAATTATAGAATCATAAAATGAACATGTCGAGAACGAAAAAATGAATAATATAACTCATTAAAATGGATATAAATGAACTTAATAAAATTATAATAAATCAAATACATGTTTATAAATAAATAAATAAATTAATTAATTGATCTAATTTGATTTTCCAGGGCATTAAGTGAAATTATAGAAAATTTTCAGACATAAGGCAAGAGATTCTCTCAGAACCTCCATTTTCCATTAGGTTACGTTTTCTCTCTCTTTAAACAAAATTAATTATTCTTATTTACTCCTCATAAATTTTCTAAGTATGTTCCATGAATATTTTCCTAGCTTAATTCATCTTTGTTTGATTGGGAAATTCATATTTTTATTTGGTACCCTTCTTAATTCCTCTCGATAAGAAAACTCAGTCAAGGGGAACTCCCAATTTATGACCCTTTTCAAGTACCATCCATAATCCATTTTAAGACCCCATTTTTTTTCTAAAATAATTTTTTTATTGTGAAAATAAATTTTGGTCCATTTTGGTTTTATATAAAAGATTACGCCTTTTTTTGCTTCAAATACTCTTTAATATTTTCCTTAAACTGCACTAAAATGATTCATTTCTAATATTTCTTAAACACTATTTTTACATGTTTTCACTTCTGTTCAACATAAATTATAAGTATCTATTATTATTTTCCAATATGAATATTCAAGTATTATTTAATTCCATTCTTTCATGGACACCATTATGGTATTCCCTTTTGTTATACCTATGACATGATTATGATACACAACTCTTTCCATGGGTAAAACTTATGTTTGATTCTTCAGGTTTAACACATATAGATGAATGTGTTATGATGGGTGCACCCATTTAGTACTCCAATTAATTGTGTAATTTTTAGTCTCATGAGACATCATGTTGGGAGAGGGAGAAAAACTGATTCCTTTATGTGATTTGTCTTCCATGTGCAATGGTATCAACTATTAGACTTGAATCAAGCTTATGTCATGTTGTATGTTGTTTCGAAATTAATATGATTCCACGATTATAGGATCAAATGTTCTATATTTTATGATTAATTACTTTAATTTATGCTTCATGCCTTTTTATTTTATCATGTTATGCCTTCTATCCTATTTTCTATTCTATATTCCTATGTATATTCTGTTATTGGTCATTTTAGATCATCCCAATGTTCATGTAATTTCATAGGATAACCAATGAAGATGCAAGAGCTTAAGGGAAGTTTGGGGTTTATTATAGAGATTAAATAGAGGAAGTTTTTTTTTCAGTATTTCTAATCACGTACGTAATCTTTCAAAGAAACTATACTTTATGATCCTTGATTTTTATGTGATGTCTAGTTATGGTTAAATCATGTATTAATATGTTTTAAAGGTTAGGGTTATTATAGTTGGTATTAGAGGATTTTGTAATTATATATGGTGATTACTGAATGGTCTGAAGGCCTTATATTTTTATCTATTTCTAATAATCCCCCTTTTAAGGGTTAAAGGGGAACCCTTACATGGCTTGTAGGATTTGTGACATTACATGACCTGAAAGACATAGAAGATATAATCCAGACTATAAATACTTGTAACTGATCCTCCCTAGCATCTACATCATGATGTTAGCTCTCCTACTTCTCATGACTGTTCGGATAGGCTTCCCATTCATACACAGGCTGGTCCTATTGGAAATTACCATTCCATATCATTATTCCATATCCATTTTATTTTCTCTGATGAATGCACCTTTCTTTGAATCCTCATCTTGAGCTTGCTACTTATAGAGTCTTCCTAGTCTAATTAACCACAATTTCATATGGCCTAAAGGCCTTGAGGTGGCTTGAAAGACCTACTGGCCTGAAGGCCATGTGTAGTCTGAAGACCTTGAAGGAATAGAGAACGAAATAAGTGGCCCAAATGCTCAAATGGATGAATAGTTCCAGCTAATACAATATCAAACAATACCTACTAAAACACTTTCTATCATATATGTCTCTGCCCATATTTGATCTATAGCCTCTTGGACACACTTTTTGAGTCCTCACCAACTAGGCTGAGGCTCTTGTGCAGTTAATTTTGGAGATTATGATTATAAAACATTATTGATAACCCTAGGGATAATTATATCACCATGGGTAACCTAGATTGAATCTTATAGAATCACATTATTTGATATAATTTATATTTATAAGTTTATCCTTATATGTTCAATGCTTCATTTTTTATATATTTATTAGATATGTATTGAAGCCCCTCAATTTTTATTTATTTTTTTAATTAATGGCTGTAAATAAGATAACCTATAAAAAAAATCAATGTGATAGGAAATGTGATAACTATCCTAATGAAATGTCAAATATGATGGAAAAATTCAATCTAAACATTATGAAAATACTTTCTCAACTGGGTCTTGTTATGAATAATAACATGAATAATGTAGAAAAAACTCATTCTCTTAAAAAAGAAAAATTTTCTTTTGAATATTTTATATGAAAAGGATTCCCATATTTAATGGATATTCTAATACCATCATCACAGAATAATAGATAAACTAAATTAAAAAGGTATTATCTATCCTTCAATCCTCAAAATAAGAGAAATTCATACTAGTGGTCTATCATTTTAACGGGGAATGTGATCATTGGTGGAAAATAAATAAAAAACACAACATCTAAGGAGGAAATTAATTCCATAAAATAGGAATATTTTAATAATTTTTTTAGTAAATATTTTCCCCAAACTCCCCATCTTAAGATGGAAAGGGAGTTACTTGGACTAAAGTAAAAGAAAGAAATATATATCTGGGTGAAAAAGAAAAATTTACAAGGCTTGAATGATGTAGATCTTGTAATGCCCTGAACCTAGTTACCTAGAGTCTGTGCATTATTATATAACATTAACATGATCATAAGAGATCATTTCTTTAAAGACCAATTAGTTTAGTATCCTTGTAAGTACTAGATAAATACATAGGGTTTACATTACATAATGAAATAAAAACAAATTTTTTTCCCATTTGAACACACTTATATCCCTTAGCCTATCCCTTCAGGACAACCAAAAAATACCGCTTCACATCTTGGGAAAAATAATATATAGAAAGGGGTGAGCTCAGATTCTCAGTAAGGATAGAAATATTGAAGAAATGTTCATAAATAAGCATAAACATTTAAGGAAATGTATAAGACTAAAACAAAATCCTTTTTAAACTTAAACTTCAGCATAATAAGGAAAATATAAATCAAAATAATTCCATTTACTTATACAAATCGATATTCTACTAGTCGAATAATCACATGTAATATCAATAGCTGATTTCATAATGATGGAATGCATAATATCAGATATCATAATCACATAGTCAAGGCCTCTTTCTAAGACTAAAAATAATATTTTGTCAAGGCCTTGTGCCAAGACACTAGTTTGTCTCATGAGACCTACCGATGAATCAAGGAGCTATAGCGGGCTCCACCAGTCACTTACTAAGTCAAATTCATTCCTCATATGAAAATGTTGAAACATAATATAAACATTAGTATTAAAAATAGCACACAAAATGTTAATAAATTAACCATAAACTATGAATGGTAGAAAAATAGCACATCCATAGTCAAACACATCATAACTCGTTCAATACAATATGGAATATTGTATTATAATAAATCAACTTCAAACAAGTGTAAAATCCATCAATTGATGGTGACAAAGATAAAGTCAAAATTATTTGAGGTAAATTTTAAAATAATTTAAAAGTCACATAATTATAAATGAAAAATTTATTTTTAAAATATTATTATATTCTTGTAAGGGAATATTTGAAGGTGTTATAATGGCAAATAATATCCTCACCCGTCGTATAAGTTAAAAAATATTCTTACCTTAATTTGTCGAAAAGGTCATAAAGTACCTTGTTTGGAAAATGACAGAAGGATTCCTTTCAAACCATTTTATAAAAATTAAAACAAGGGTATAAATTAATTTAAAACATAGTCTAGTAAATAGTAATTTTTTTTTGAAATAAACTTTTTTAGAAACATGGATGTGGATGATAAAGAGGTCCCAGTAGATACTTACGTATTAACAACCTTAGATAATAAACAGATTGTAAAATTAACCCTTACCTTGTAATTTTCCTTGGTTGAGGGTAGGTAAACTCCTGTATAATTGTGAAATAATTATTATTAAATTATACAAGAACCACATACATAAATATGATATCATATACGATCTTATAATATTTCTTGTTTAATAATATTTCATTAGTATCATTATTTTGAGTGTTAAATGATTCATTTTCCTTTATATGATTGGTTATGTAAGCCATGTTTGTTATGGATAAAATGTATTTGGTTCATATAAATAATTATATTAAGTTATTAAACATTATTTTTATTCATAAAATGAAAATTATTCTTGAATGGTTATGATGGGGAATTAATTTCCTCGTGTTCATGGAGACAGTAATCCGTACGTACGCACAAGCAACAATATCATTCTATTGATGGTGAAATTGTATGTAATTGGATGGTATATAATATATATAGAATCATTAACATGTTATATTTATTATTTACATCAGTTATACTCATTATTATACCCATCCAAATAATGAAGTGTTTGAATAACAAACTACACCACAACGTGGAGATAATAAGCCATACGTATGCACGTATGGTGACATGTCATTCATAGGATTTATAGAATAATGAATATGGTTTTACCATATTTATAATAACATCACAGTATGTATAAGGTACTAGATTTATTATTTTTTCCTGGAGACAACAAAGAAAGAGGAAGTGGAAGAAGAAAATAACTTTGAAAGAGGTGATGAAATTATTACCTCTTCTTTGGGTGCTTCCTTTTGATTTGTTCAAAAGGGCTATTTAGGATGGATTTCCGATCAAAGTAAGGACTCTAGGTTGAAGTGAGGGTAGTTGGGAGGATATTTGGTCAGGGTTTGGCCGAGAAAAATGGATTTAGATGTGTAATTTTGAGAGAAGGGGAAGTACCCTTTTATAAGAGAGGTGACAGTCACTTTAGGAAAAGATTAAAATATTAATTTATTATACAATAATATTCCGTTTATAATTGATAAAAAAGGATTTATTTGGAGGATAAGGTGGGGATGGGTCGAAATCCTCTCAAGCAATAGGTTTTAGACATGTTTAGGTCACCATTTTAACCTTATCTTTTAGATTTAACTCTTAGTTAAATAGTTTAACTTTTACAATGTCTTTTTATATTTTTATATTACATGGTTAATAAGCATACTATAAAATTCCAATAGAACCCAAGTTGTTCTTTAATGACATATATATAATTATTTAATTCCTTTTTATAAACCATATATTTTTAGAAATATTATATCAATTAATAATATAGTATTTGTTTTAAAAACTCATTTATGTCAATTTTGACACTATTTGGTATTTTGTTTTTGTTAAAGCCATAAAAACTTTATTACATCAAACTAAATTTTATTTAATCAACCCTAACATGTCATATGAACCAAAAAAATTCTTATAATTCATGAAAAGCTTCAATTTACATTTATTTTAATAATTATAATATCAATTATTTTAACCTCTCATTAATAAGGTAATTACTGCATCATCATTGTGTCATAAATAAATTTAATTATTTAATGTCTAAAAATTATAAATAAAATAACATTACATAGGAACTATTTTTATATTTATAATGAATATTTATATTATATTTTATCTTATGTATAACCCTATATGAAAAATGTTTTAGTTATGAAAACCTCAAATTTAAAACTTTTTACTCTTCTTTAAATTAAATAATAATAAATGTCCTAATCTAATCTAAGTTGAAAAAAATGATCATATTTTATTCCTAAGGATTATTTTGGTCAAAATAAACTTATAAAATAGAATTAGGACACGTGTTAGGGTAATAATAATATCATTTTTTCCTTTAATTACCCTATTTACTTTTTTCCGTGGTAAATATAAGTCAAAAGTTACTATTCACCAAAAATATTTTCATCTTATTCAACCAAATTTTACAAACTGATATCAACCATGTCTCTAATATTTTTGAAACAAAATTTATAGATGTAACACCCTGAGATTTTATGAGAAGTATTCTTTTTAATTTATTTGACGACTTGTGTTGTATGCTACACCAAGATTATCTTGTGCTATACGTAACACCGTATTAGCTTGTAGTATACACAACACTATTCTTGGATCATGTTAAACAAAATTTCAAGTTCGTTTGATAGAAGTTATTCTATGCAACATTGTGTGTATATATATATATTCAATGTATAAATGAAATATGGTTGGATTCTATTATACACAACAACAAAGGAATCTTGCACTACACCCAACCCTGACTTGGGCTTGATTTACACGCAATCGTGACCTTCCACGATAGCGTGTGTTGTAGGCAATACCGAGTTTCAAAAAACAATGATATGTTATTAAAATATTATATAAACTAGCTGTTATGAATAGCAATACCCACTTTTTGAAAATTTATAAATTTAATCTTTCTAAATGGATTTCATTTTTGGATTCAGAATATCGAAATTAGCCTAGGGTGAATTTTTGGTATTTTTCTGAAAACTTTCAATTTTTTAATGAATAGTGAAAACACTGGGTTACTATTTAAAAACCGACTTTTTATTTAAATAATTATTTATTTTATTTAAATTTAATTTAGGTCAAAATTTATACATAATACCTATATAATTTCAATGTAATTCATTGGAGTCATTTTATAATAATTTTAGATATATAAAAATTTTATTGAACTTTTCACCGTCTTTTACCCACCTCCTAGGAGAATTTGAAAATTTACATAAAACTTAATTTTACCACTTCTGTGAGTGGAATTTCTAAAATCCAAGAGACATAGTTAATATCAAGGAGTAAAATGTAGTTCAATAAGATAAAAATAATTTTTGGTGAATAGTAACTTTTTACTTTTATTTACCACGGTTAAAAGTAAATATGGTAATTAAGGGTAAAAATGATATTATTATTACCCTAAAACATATCCTAATTATATTTTATAAGTTTAATTTGACCAAAAACAACATTAGGATTAAAATATGACCCTTTAGGTCCACTTATATTATATTAGGACATTTATTATTATTTTATTTAAAGAAGAGTAAAAAGAGTTAAAATCAAAGTTTAATAACTAAAACATTTTTAATATATGGTTATACATAAGATAAATTCATCTATAAATATTCATTATAAATATAAAAAGATTTCCTAGATAATGTTATTTTATTTAAATTTTTTAGAAATTTAATAATTTAATTTATTTATGACACAATTATGGTGCATTAATTACCTTATTAATGATATATTAAGATAATTGATATTATAAATACCCAAATAAATGTAATTTGAGACTTTTTATGAATTAAAATAATTTTATAGGTTAATATGAAATGTTATTATTGATTTAATTAACTTTCTTAGAACCAATAATGCTGTTATAATGTTTACAAAAATCAATTACCAAATAGTGTCAAACTTGATATAAAATCGTTTTTAAAACAAATATTATATTATCAATTGTTCTTCTATTCCGAAAAATCTAAGGTTCGGAAAAATGACTTAGATATGGTTATATATATTAATAATTAACCACTTGGGGTTCTTTTGTCTTGTTATAGTAAGTTTATTAACCATATAGTGTAAGAAAACAAGAAGACATGGTAAAAGTTAAATTATTTAACTTAGAGTTAAATCTAAATGATAAGGTTAAAATAGTAACCTAAACTTGTCTAAAACCTACTGGTTGAGAGTATTTTGACCCATCCTCACTTTAGCTTCTAAATAAGTCACTTTGGAGCCATTATAAACCGAATATGACTTTATTATAAAATAATATTTTAAGTTTTTTCCTAAAGTGCCCCTCTCCTCCCTTATAAAAGGGAACCTCCTCCCTCTTCACTTTACACAATTTTGAGCCTTCAAGCTCAGACAACCCCAGATAATTTCCCTTATCAACTTCCCTAGAAACATTATATAGGTTCTGGTCTACTCAAAAGACCAACTCTAGTGCCTTAAGAGGAGGTTAAGAAGAGGCGCGTCAAAGAAGAGGTAATATCCTTTACCGATTCTTTCCAATTTATTTATTCTTCTACTTCTTCTTCTTTATTTGTTTAATCATAAATTAATTACATCAGTATCACTCATATACTGATATGTTATTATAAATATTAAACAACCCTATTTCATCTTCTATCCATCCTACAGAAAACGAAATCCCCGCGCGTGCGCACGTACGAAATACCGTCTCCACACCGTGGTGTAATATGTTTTCCACCACCACCTTACTTGGATGGGTATAATGGTGTAAATAAATAACTATATATGATTATTTTATAGTGATATTTATTCTTAAATATTTTACATACACTTCAATACAATTCCATGATCATGGAAATGATATCATCGCTCGTGCGTACGTACGGACTACCATCTCCACGAACGCGATGAGATTCATTTTCCATGATTAACCATTCAAGTATGATTATAAAGAATATATAATAAATAATCATGAAATATATTACATAATAATTATACTAGATTTATGTACATATATGTTTCATTTACTTAATTCTATTTAATTCAATAAGGAAACGAAAACAGCGTTCATGCGTACGTACGACCTACAGTCTCCATGAACGGTGTATTTCATTTCATTTATCGATCTATCATATATATTTATATGCTGAATATATATTATATATAAATCATGTTTTAAATTATGTAATTAATTAAATCAAGATATAAGTAATAATATCAGGAATAACATGTCGAAACACGTATGATAAATGAAACGATTTTACCCAAAACACTGCTTTAACATGGAATTTACAAAAGAACAGGTAATATAAAGTCACAAGTGAACCATATATGATATCATAACAATGAATATGATTCTATAACTAGTCAATGAAATTATTTAAATCATTATAAAGGAGGTTTGGATACATACGAAGCATAGTAGACATAAGGTAAGGGATATCGTTTCCAATCTCATTTTTATCCGAGACTGTTTATTCGTAAGTATTTACTGGGTTATATTTATCATTCATGTACCTATTTTATAAAAATTGTTTCATGTATGTTTAAATTAATTTTTACCCATTTTTGACTTTTACCACATGTAATGGAAGAAATCTTTCTTTTGTTTACCATACAAGGAACTTTTTGACTTTTCCGACAAAAGTACGAGGAGAATGTTTTTTTAACTTATACGGCATGAACAGATTTTTACAGTTTCACAACGCCTTATTTTCAAGAATCTTAATCTATAAGATTTCATGATTATTTTCAACAAAATCCTTTTCTTTTAAAATTTCATGGAATTTTGTGAAAAGAAAATGATTTTGAAGAAGAAATGATATTTTCCTCAAGAATTCATTTCAAGTGTTTTGTCAAAACTATTTTCCATCTAAGATGAAATTATTTAGTATGATTATGTTTAAAGTATAATGTATCTATGATTTACATGGTTTAATTTTTCTTATGATGAAATGATATCCATTTGTTTTATATAGATTATGTTATGATGAGATGATGTTTATGAAACCCATTTTATTCTTTGGGTTATGATTAATGATTTATGTTTATGTTGTGGCACACGTAAGAATGATTTCCTTATGAGATGGGTGGGACCTATATCTCCCTCCAATTAATTGGGTAAAGAATTATATCTCATGAGATATACATGGCTGGAATGGCAAGTAAATCCGGTTCAGTAATACAAGGCTGGAATGACAAGTAAACCCAGTCCAGTAAGAGACTTTGTCCACTAAGATGGTCTTGGCAGCAATTCCTTGGCTACTATGGAAATCATATCATGTGTTTAATGTTTTTACAAAATTAAAAGTTTTATTCTTATTATATTTTATCATGATTAATGTTATTTTATGATCTATGTCTTATGTACTGCAATTCTTTATGTCATTTCTCAAGATTTTGATGTTTATATTTTATGCTCATGTTTTTATATTCAAATGTCTATAGATTGTTCTATGTTCTCTATGTTTACCCTTATTGAGCATTTGAGATCACCCTTTTTATGTTTTCTTTTCCCTAGGATATAAAGAAAGGTTTTAGGTAAGAATACAAAAGGGTAAGATCTTTATGGGAGTTGTTGAAGATCTTTCACCATGATTAGAAGATTATGTTCTGAGTTTCCAAAGACACTAAACTATTACAGTCCTTGTGTGTTAGTTTTTGTTATGTATTAAGTATTCCGCAAAAGTAATGTAATGTCCATGTACTTTAAGCTTTGGGTCTCTACATTTGGTATCAGAGGAAAGGTTTAGTTAACCTTTGGAAACTAGGATACGAAAACTTTAGTTAAATCCCCAGAGATATTTCTAAGGTATGTCTAGGGATGTCCCTAAGGTTAGGTATAAGTATAGGTTATAGTCCTATAATTATGGTAATTATATTATAATTAAACCTAAGATGTTAGATATTGAAGGTAATCCACCTTGATTATGATTTTTTCCTCTCACACTCTTCTTTTTTGGGTTTTAGAAAATGGCTGGAAATAGGAAGATTCATAATAATGAAGGATATTATGGACAAGGGAATGATATTCTTCATGAGTAACCAAATGAAAATGGATCTGGAAGTCCACATATCGATATTATGCCTAATCAGAAATCTCATAATATGATCAATAATATAAACTTTGGTAAGTTTCCCGACTTAGTTAATAAGAGAAAGATGGAGTTTCATGATGATCATAGAGGAAAGAAAGTTCAATTTCCCTCGTGTAAATCATGTGGGAAGAGTCATCTGGGAGAATGTTTCAAAGGAACTGGAAGATGATTTGTGTGTGAAAAAGAAGGACACAAAGCCAGTAATTGTAAAGGAAAAGGTTCAGTTAACACCATGGACAAGGATAATGGTATTGCTAAGACATCATCAACGGTTAAATGTTTTAAATGTGGAATGTACAGGCATTATGCAAACCAATTCCCTAAGGGAAAATATCATGAAGAGAATTAGCATGGTCATATGGGTAGTATTTATGTGGATGATGATGAAGAGACTACAAATGATATATGAGATGAAAGAAATGATGAAGCTTAGTCAGTGGTTTAAGAAGGTAGTGGAATGATTGTATGTTTATCAAGAATAATGTATGGTACTATAGAATAAAGAAAAGTCTAAGTATTGTTACACTGTTGTATTTCCTTGAATTTTTGAAAGTATATGATTAATGGTACTGGTAACCATGAAAGGTTATTAAAATATTTTTGGAAGGTCGATGATATGTGAATAATGAAAAGATAAGGAGATAAGGAGATGTTTGATAGTATTAATGAGCTCATGACTAGTATAAGGAAAAAGTAATATCATAGTTTGAGTATATTGAAATTTTGGGATTTGGGTATGTCGAAAGAATTAAATTTTGATAGCACTCATGTTTTCACTAAGGTTCTATGATAATTTATGTTTCAAAAGAATACATGATTAAGGTATTCACATGTTTGTAATGTGACCAACAAGATATATCTTATGATATACGGTGGATAAATGATGTTATTCACGTGCTTATTATGTGACCTTTCAAGTAATCATTTTCTTTATACTATGAGATTGGACATTTGTATTTTGGATAAGCCTAAAGATTGGAATGGATTATGTTGGAAATCAGATAGTATTTTTTTAAGGATAAAACTTTTTTTTCGATATTATTTCTGGAATGTTATAATAGTGTAGTTTTAGAAAAAGCGACAACCTGCAGGATGAGCAAAAACCCATCACATCGGACAAGGTTGCGGGAATCGAACCCACAACCAAAGTGCGACAGACCTTTATCTCCTACCACCGGCCTATAGGAAGTCCCTGATTAGTAGAAACTAGTTTTATTTTATTAAGTGATATGAAAGATGAAGTATAAGTCCATTTTTGGAATCATATATGATTAATCTCACCATAAATGGACTTAAGTATATTTGATAACTTTTTCTACCCTTTTGTTTGAGACAGATGGAATGACCCATCATTCTATCACATGATCTGCTAACACTTCAAGAATGACAAATTCAACTTTATTTATTAAAGATATGAAGTGGAAATTGTTCAAGGCACGAACAACGGTGAGATTGTACCGAAATAAAGTAAGTATTTCTTCTAATTCAAATTACTCAACTTTAGGGAAATGATCTTAAAAACAAAAAATGTTGTCCTAGTGTCCTCATATATGATAAATCAGATGGTACCTTAGATCATCACAAATTTATGGCTTTGTGATTGTTGGATTCTTCATAGCCATGTTCTCTACCACTCTCCATCAACACTTGAAGGTTATATTTCTCTTTCATATCCATATTTTCACCTATGTTTTCCTATGTGGAAACCCAGTGATTAGTTAATTTGGGTAACTGTTACGTTTCATAATTTAGTTTTTAAAGTTAAGTTTTGGTATTCCTTTTTATGATGTGGGTTTCTATTAAATAATCTTTCAAGTATTAAACCATTTATAACCCCGATGAATTTCGAGGGTGAAATTCATTTTAAAGGGGGAAGAATGTAACACCCCAAGATTTTATGAGAAGTATTCATTTTAATTTATTTGATGACTTGTTTTGTATGATACACCAAGATTATCATGCACTATATGCAACACCGTATTAGCTTTCAGTATACACAACACTATTCTTGGATCGTGTTACACAAAATTTCAAGTTCGTTTGATAGAAATTATTCTACGCAACATTGAGTGTATATATATATATATATATATTCAATGTATAAATGAAATATGGTTGGATTCTATTATACACAACAAAAAAGGAATCTTGCAAAACACGCAACCCTGACTTGGATTGCTTTACACGCAATCGTGACCTTCCACGATAGCGTGTGTTGCACGCAATACAGAGTTTCACAAAACAACGATATGTTAATAAAATATTATATAAACTAGTCGTTATGAATAGTAATACCCACTTTTTGAAATTTTATAAATTTAATCTTTCAAAATGGACTTCATTTTTTGATTTGGAATATCAAAATTATCCTAGGGTGAATTTTTGGTATTTTTCTTAAAACTTTCAATTTTTTGATGAATAGTGAAAACGCGGGGTTACTATTTAAAAACCGACTTTTTATTTAAATAATTATTTATTTTATTTAAATTTATCTTATGTAAAAATTGAAGCATAATACCTATATAAGTTCAATGTAATTCATTGGTGTCATTTTATAATAATTTTAGATATATAAAAATTTTATTGAACTTTTCACCGTCTTTTACCCACCTCCTAGGAGAATTTGAAAATTTACATAAAACATAATTTTACCGCTTCTGTGGGTGGAATTTCAAAAATCCAAGAGACACGGTTAATATCAAGGAGTAAAATTTGTTTCAATAAGATAAAAATAATATTTTGTGAATAGTAACTTTTTACTTTTATTTACCACGGTTAAAAGTAAATAGGGTAATTAAAGGTAAAAATGATATTATTATTACCCTAACACATGTACTAATTCTATTAGATACATTTAATTCGACAAAAAAAAACTTTAGGATTAAAATATGACCCTTTAGGTCCACTTGGATTAGATTAGGACATTTATTATTATTTTATTTAAAGAAGAGTAAAAGAGTTAAAATCAAAGTTTAATAACTAAAACATTTTCAATATAGAGTTATACATAAGATAAATTAGACTATAAATATTAATTATAAATATAAAAATATTTCCTACATAATGTTATTTTATTTATAAATTTTATTCATTAAATAATTTAATTTATTTATGACACAATGATGATGCAATAATTACCTTACTAATGAAATATTAACATAATTGATATTATAAATACCCAAATAAATGTAATTTGAGACTTTTTATGAATTACACTAATTTTATAGGTTAATATGACATTTTATTATTGATTTAATTAATTTTTTTATAACTAATCATGCTGTTATAAGTTTTAAAAAAATCAATTACCAAATAGTGTCAAAATTGACATAAAATAGTTCTTAAAACAAATATTATATTATTAATTGTTATTCTATTCCTAAAAATCTAAGGTTCGACCGAATGAATTATATAAGGTTATATATTTGAATAATGAACCACTTGGGGTTCTTTAGGCTTGTTAGAGTAAGTTTATTAACCATATAGTGTAAGAAAACAAGAAGACACGATAAAAGTTAAATTATTTAACTAAGAGTTAAATCTAAATGATAAGGTTAAAATAGTTACCTAAACTTGTATAAAACGTATTGGTTGAGAGTATTTTGACCCCTAATCACTTTATCTTCGAAATAAGTCAATTTGGAGCCATTATAAACCGAATATGACTTCATTATAAAACAATATTTGAAGTTTTTTCCTAAAGTGCCCCTCTCCTCCCTTATAAAAGGGAACCTCCTCCCTCTTCACTTTACACAATTTTGAGCATTCAATATCAGCAAACCCCTGAAAATTGCCCTTCTAAATTTACCTAGAAACATTATAGAGGTTATGGTCTACTAAAAAGACCAACTCTAGTGCCTTAAGAGGAGGTTAAGAAGAGGAGCGTCAAAGAAGAAGTAATATCCTTTACCGATTCTTTCCAATTGATTTCTTCTTCTATTTATTCTTATTTATTTGTTTCATCATAAATTAATAACATAAGTATCAATAATATACTTATATGTTATTATAAATATGAAACAACCCTATTTCGTCTTCTATCAATCCTACGAAAAAAGAAATCACCGCGCTTGCGCACGTACGGAATACCGTCTCCACGCCGTGGTGTAATCTGTTTTCCACCACCACCTTACTTGTATGGGTATAATGGTGTAAATAAATAACTATATATGATTATTTTAAAGTGATATTTATTCTAAAATATTATACATACACTTCAATAAAATTCCAAGATAATGGAAATGATATCATCGCTTGTGCGTATGTACGGACTACCGTCTCCACAAACGCGATGAGATTCATTTTCCATGATTAACCATTGAAGTATGATTATAAAGTATATATAATAAATAATCATGAAATATATTAAATAATAATGATATTGTATTTATGTACATATATGTTTCATTTACTTAATTCCATTTAATTCAATAAGGAAATGAAAATAGCGTTCATGCGTACGTACGGCATGCCGTCTCCATGAACAGTGTATTTACTTCCATTTATCGATCTATCTTATATATTTATATGCTGAATATATATTATATATAAACCATGTTTTAAATTTTTGAATTAAGTAAATCAATATATAAGTAATAATATCAAGAACAACATGTCGAAACACGTACAATAAATGAAACAATTTTACCCAAAACACTACTTTAACATGGAATTTACAAAAGAATGGGTAATATAAAGTAATAAATGAACCATATATGATATCATAACAATGAATATGATTCTGTAATAATTCAATGATATTATTTAATTCACTATATAGGAGGTTCAGATACATACGAAGCATATCAGACATAAGGTAATGGATAACTTTTCCAATCTCGTTTTTATCCAAGATTGTTTATTCATAAGTATTTACTGGGGTTATATTTATCATTCATTCCCCTATTTTCTTAAAATGGTTTCATGTATGTTTAATGTCCTTTTTCCCCATTTTTTTCTTTTACCACATGTAATGGAAGTAATATTTCTTTTGTTTACCATACAAGGAACTTTTTGACTTTTCCGACAAAAGTACGAGGAGAATGTTTTTTTTAACTTATACGGCATGAACAGATTTTTACGGTTTTATAACGCCTTATTTTCAAGAATATGACTCTAAAAGATTTCATTATTATTTTCAAAAAAATCCTTTTCTTTTAAAATTTCCTTTCATTTTGTGAAAAGAAAACGATTTTGAAGAAGAAAGGATATTTTCCTCAAGAATTCATTTCCAGTGTTTTGTCAAAACTATTTTCCATCTAAGATGAAATTATTTAGTATGATTATGTTTCAAGTATAATGTCTCTATGATTTAAATGGTTTCATTTTTCTTATTATGAATTGATATCCATTTGTTTTATATGGATTAAGTTATGATGAGATGATTTTTATGAAACCCATTTTATTCTTTGGGTTATGATGAATTATTTATGTTTATGTTGTGGCACACGTAAGAATGATTTCATTATGAGATGGGTGGGACCTATATCTACCTCCAATGCATTTGTTAAAGAATTATATCTCATGAGATAGAAATGGGTGGAATGGCAAGTAAATCCGGTTTAGTAATATAGGGCTGGAACGACAAGTAAACCCGGTCCAGTAAGGGACTTTGTCCACTAAGATGGTCTTGACAGCAATGCCTTGGATACTATGGAAATCATATCATGTGTTTAATGTTTTGACAAAATTACAAGTTTTATTCCCATGATATTTTATCATGATCAATGTTCCTTTATGATCTATTTCTTATGTACTGCAATGTTTTATGTCATTGATCAAAATTTTGATGTTTAGATTTTATGATCATGTTTTTATATTCAAATGTCTATGGATTGTTTTATGTTCTCTATATTTACCCTTACTGAGCATTTGAGCTCACCATTTTTATGTTTTCTTTTCCCTAGGATATAATGAAAGGTTTTAGGTAATAAAACAAAAAGGGAATATCTTTATGGGAGATGTTGAAGGTCTTTCACCACGATTAGAAGATTATGTTCCGAGTTTATAAAGACACTAAACTATTACGGTCCTTGTGTGTTGGTTTTTGTTATGTATTAATTATTCCACAAAAGTAATGTAATTTCCATGTAATCCAAGCTTTGAGTCTCTAAAATAGAAGTGGTAAAATTACATTTTATGCAAATTTCAAATGTGCCTAGTAGGTGGGTAAGAGATGTTAAAAAATTAAATAAAATTTTATACATCTAATTTTATTATAAAATGACTCCAATTAATTACATTGAACTAATATAGGTATTATGTATCTATTTTGAATTAAAATAAATTCAAAACAAAGTAAATATTTATTTAAATAAAAATTCGGTTTTAAACAATAACGCATTGTTTTTCACTATTTATCGAAAATTGAATGTTTTCAGAAAAATACCAAAAATTTACCCTAAGCTAATTTTGATATTATAAATCCAAAAATAAATTCCATTTTGAAAAATAAAATTTATAAAAATTCAAAAAGTGGATAATACTATTTATAGTGTCTAGTTTGATTGGTTTTAGTGTGTTTGAACTCTATGTTGCATATAGCTCAAGATATTTCCTTATTCAAAGGAAAATGTACTCTGGAAGTTTGGGGTGTTACATTATTACCTCCTTCAAATAATTTCATCCTCAAAATTTCTAGAATACTTCTGCATAAAAAGATTCAGTTGGTTCTTCATCATAAGTTCCTCGGGTTCCCATGTTTCCCTTTCCATCTTATGGTTTCTCCGTAGAACTCTTACCAGATGAGTTGTCTAGTTTCTCAAGACTTGTTCTCTAGTATCAAGAATCCTAATAGGCTCTTCACAATAAGACAGACCAGGTTCCAATTCTATTTCTCTATAGGTGTGTACATGTATTGGGTCAGGCTTGTATTTTCTCAACAGTGATACGTGAAACACATCATGAACTTTAGAGAGAGTTGGAGGCATTGCCAAATTTTAAGCTACAAATCCAATTCATTCTAGAATTTCAAAAGGTCCGATGTACCTGGGAATTAATTTAACCTTCTTAGAAAAATGTATAATAGCCTTACATGGAGATACCTTCAAGAAAACATAATCACTTACTTGAAATTCCAATTCCTTCCTTCAGTTATCAGCATAGCTCTTTTGCTTACTTTGAGATTCTTTGATGTGGGTTTGGATGATATTCACCTTTTCTATTGTTTCCTCAATAAGTTCTTGGACTAAGAGTTTACTTTCACCAACATCATCCCAACAAGTTGGTGTGTGAAATCTCTTTACATATAACACTTCATATGGTGCCATCTGAACACTTGAATGGAAGCTATTGTTATAGAAACATTCTACCGGAGGTAAATATTGATCCCACATAACTTGAAAGTCATGCGACCAAGATCTAAACATGTATTCTAAGGTTATAATAGTCTGTTCTGATTATCCATAAGTTTGATGGTGGTGGGAAGTGCTCAAACAAAGTTTAGTGTCCAAGGCCTTCTGAAGACTTTTACAGAATCTTGATGTAAAATGGAGATCACGATTAGAAACAATTGATAGGGGTACTCCATGAAGTCTTACAACTTCATTAATATATAGTCTTGTTAACGTTCAAGTGGTAATCTTCTCTTATAGCAAGAAAATGTGAAGATTTGGTAAGACGATCAACAGTGACCCATATTGCATCATTCCTTCATGAAGTCTTTGGTATCCCCATGAAAAAATGCATTGTAATATCATCCCATTTCCACTCACATATGGGGTGAGGTTGCATGACTCCTCTAGGATGTTTTATTCCAGCCTTAAACTTTTGACAAACCATATATCTTGACACATAATAAACAATCTCTCTCTTAATGTTGTCCCAACAAATTTTTTTCCTTTAGATCTCTACACATCTTAGTGCTACCAGGGTGTATAGAGAAATTGGACCTATGAGCATCATCCCACAATTCCCTTTTTGGATCAGGTATGTTGGGAACACAAAGTCTCTTCCCAAATTTAAAAATTCAATCTTCATATATGAATTTGGTCATTCACCCATCATTCATAGAACTAATTTTATTTTGAAACTCCTCATCATTAGTCTAAGAACTTTTTATCCTTTCTAATAAAGATAGATTGGAAACCATTTGAAAAATTATCAATGTTTCACCTTCCATGATTTTTCCCATATCCATTTTTACTAGATCCATATATATAGGATCCCTTTCAACTATCATCTAGTTCAGAACTCCATGATCCTTTCTTCTCAAAGCATCTTCCACCTTATTTTCCTTCCCCGAGTGGTAGTGTATAGTGAAATCATAATACTTGAGTAGTTCAAGCCATCTCTTTTGCCTCATGTTGAGTTCTTTTTGTGAGAAAATATAATTCAAAATCTTATGATCAATATAAATCCCACATTTATCACTATATAGATAGTGTCTACATATCTTTAAAGAAAATATTATATCTGCTAACTCAAGATCATGAGTGGGATAGTTTTGTTCATGAATTTTAGCTTTCGTGATACATAGGCAAGAAATCTATCATTCTGCACAAGGACCCAACCATGTCCTTTCTTTGAAGCATCACTATAAATAACAAACCCATCATTCCCTAATGGTAGAGTCAATATAGGATCATTGAATAATATTCTCTTCAGTTCTTCAAAAAATTCTTCACACTCTTTTTTCCAAATAAATTTAACCCCTTTATGTGTGATCTTGGTTAATGGGTTAGCCAGTTGGGAAAAATTCTGGACGAAGCACCAATAATAACATGCTAAACTAATAAAACTGTGTACCTCAGTTATACTCATCGGTGCTGGCCATTCTTGTATTTCTCTTTTCATAGAAGGATCAATAGAGATTCCATCTATAGAGACAATATGGCCAAGAAAAGAAATCTTCTGAAGACAGAATTCACACATGATAAACTTCCTATATAATTCATTTCTTCTAAGAGTCTTTAGAATAATGCAAAAGTTATTTTTATGATGTTCATAGATTTTGGAGTATACCAATATATCATCAATAAAACTCTATTAATTAGATCCATATGAATAAAACTCTATTAATTAGATCCATGAAAACAGAGGGTGCATTAGTCAGTCCAAAAGGCATTATTGTAAACTCATAATGATCGTACCTAGTTCAAAATGATGTCTTGGTAATGTCATCCTTCTTCACACACAACTGATGATATCCAGATCAAAGATCAATATTTGAAAAATATTGAGCTCTATGAAGTTGATAAAATAAATCATCAATGCAAGGTAGGGGTCACTTTTTCTTTATTGTTATAGCACTGATCTCCCTTTAGTCAATACACAACCTCATAGATCCATCTTTATTCTTAACAAAAAGAATAGGGGATCCCCATGGAGAAATACTTGGGGGAATAAATTCTTTATTACTAAACTCCTCTATTTGTTTCTTTAGTTCCACTAATTACACAATGTCCATGCTATAAGGGGTCTTCGATATGGGCCTTGAACCAAGAATTAAATCAATGGAATACTCAATTTCTCATTCAGGAGGATGTCTAGGTAAATCCTCTAGAAACACATCAACATATTCTTGCATAATATGTATGTCCTCTATTTGAACATTCATTTCCTCATCCATAGTTATTTCACTCTCTTCCTCCCCAATAATTGAATTTAGTAGAGCTATTGGGGGTGGATCTAGATAAGAATTAGATGGTGATGTTTCTACTATAAATATAAGGTACTCCTTATCATCCTCGAAAATTGTAACCTCCTTCCTCTTACAATAAATTTTCAAATCATGGTCCCATAGCTAATCCATACCGAGGATTATATCAAATTCAATCATGGGTATAATGATGAGATCAT
Organism: Viscum album; assembly: GCA_963277665.1. NCBI lineage: Eukaryota > Viridiplantae > Streptophyta > Magnoliopsida > Santalales > Viscaceae > Viscum > Viscum album. Next base: position 549,491,060 of record OY728134.1, read on the forward strand.
TCGATAAAGCATGTTTATATGCCCTAATGGGAACTGATTGAAAAAAAATTATTGTAATGATACTTCCCTTAAGTGTTTTGACTGTAAACTCCCTTGTTATATCAAATTGGAAATATATAATTTTCACAGCAAATTGGTAAAATATGAAATGATGCGATGATCCAGAATCAAAAAAGCATTCGCTAAATTTGAGGAAACCATTAAATTACCTACCACCACATCATTTGGAGCTTTAAACTTAGTAGTAGTGATTGCATAAGTTTGGCCTTACTCACTTTCCCTTTTCTAAGGTAGGTTTACTTGGCACTTTGGGCATTCATTTTCTTAATTCCCCATTTCTCTACAATTGTAGCATTCAACATTGAAAACCTCTTTCTTTCCCTTGCAATCATGAGCTTGGTGGACTTTTTCACCACACTTGTAACAGACTCCCATTCCCTTCAGGCAAGTACCAGAGTGTTTCTTCCCAAATTTACTATAGGACAGAAATTCAACCTTTCCCTTCTTCCCCTTATTTCCATTTCCAGAGTGTTTAGCAGACCTCTTCTTCTCTTGCTGTTATTTAAAGTCGTAAGACTTAGATAATTACTTTTTGGTCTTGATAGAAAATGAGACAATATCTTAGTATGATGAGTAGGATTGTGAGACTAGTTCTTGATGGAGAAATGGTTTTAACCCATAAAAGAATCGATCAATCTTACTCCTTGGGTTATGTATATAATTTACAACATGCCTTGATAACCTTGTAAACTTAACATTATACTTTATGACATTCTCATCCTCCTTTTGCCTCAGACTCATAAATTGTCTTTCTATATCTGATCGATGGTCACGAGGAAATTATTTTTCTAGGAAAATATCTTTAAACTCTCTGCATTATATATTTTATACTTCTTCATCCACCTTTGCGTTTTGCATTAATGATGACCATTGATGTGCATCTGTTGTGAGGAGATAAACTGTCATGACACCTTTTTCCCTTTCACTACTTCCTAAATCATGAAATAATTTTCTAAGGAACTTATCCATTGCTCGACTACAGATGGATTTATAATCCCATTGAATATTCATGGTTGTTTCCTCATGAAGCGGTATAACATTGATCCTCCACATTGTGGATCAGGGTGCTCCATACAGGTAAGGTTATTATTCATAACCTGAGTGAGTTGTCCCTGTATAGTGATAAGATGATCAACACCGGTTGCATCACCAGCTCCACTATAATTATCTTGAGTAGGAGGTCAATCCCTACATGGATTACGTTTGTTGATATGGTTTCCATTCCTTCCACTATGATCCATTTCTAAACAATGGAATACACTGATTAGTTTATGATTCACAATATATAATTCCAAATATTTAAAACACTTAACATAAATTGAACAGTTTATGGATATAACCCATCATAATAAAAATGTTTTCTTTGAGAAAGTATATACTCGTAAATCCTTCATAATGGTTTGTAAATAAAATGTGAATTATCCTAATCATATCCCCCAGGAGTGTCGTAACCAAGAGTGCAACAAGGCCTATTGTTGCATACCAGGATACCCCGGGTCAAGCCCAAAACTCCTTGATGGAGTTTTCACTCTTAGGTATATCTGTTCCAGATCCACCTCTACCTGTTCATATCTAGACAGATATGTATTGTTTGGAAAACTCAAAAAATTGCAACATTATCCAAATTCTAGGAAGTTCTTCTATACTAATCCTTAAAGTCTATCTTAGGGTAATGTTCTCTAATGAGAGTTTTTTTAAATATAGCTTCCAAGGTTTTTACTAAAATTCCACTGATACCAACTATAACACCCCTACCCTAGTTAACCAATGTCGGTGCATTATTACATAACATTGGCAAGATCAAAAAAGATCATGTCTTGAAAGACCGTTTATTTTAGTATCCTTGTAAGTACTAGATACATACATAAGTTTTACATTACATCATGAAATAAAAACAACAATAACAGTTTGTACCCTTTGAACACACTTATATACCTTATCCTATCCCTTCAGGTCAACCACACAATACTTCTTCACATCCTGGAAAAAATAAAACATACAAAGGGGTGAGCTCAGATGTTCAGTAAGGATAAGAATATAGCGGAAACTTTCATAAATAAAAATAAATATTTAAGGCAATATATAAGACAAAAAATCATTTTTAAACTTAAAATTTAGCATAATATGGAAAATATAAATCAAAATAATGAAATTTACTTATTCACATAGCTATTTTACTAGTCAAATAATCACATATAATATCAATAGCAAATTTCATAATGATGGAATGCATATTTCCAGACATTATAACCACATAGTCAAGGCCTCGTGCCAGGACAACAAATAATATCTTGTCAAGGCCTTGTGGCAAGACACTAGTTTGTCTAATGATACCTACTGATGCATCGAGGAGCTAGTGAGGGCTCTACCCATCACTTACTAAGTCTAATGCATTCCTCATATGAAAATGTTGAAACACAATATAAGCATTCGTATTAAAACTAGCAAACGAAATGTCAATACTTTAACTATAAACCATGAATGGTATAAAAATATCACATCCATAGTACAACACATCATAACTCATTCAATTTAATATGTAATATTGTATTATAAAAAATAAACTTTAAACAAGTGTAAAATCCATCAAAGGATGTTGACATATACGAAATGAAAATTATTTGAGAGAAATTTTGAAATAATTTAAAAGTCACATAATTATAAAAGAAAACATTTATTTTGAAAATATTCTTATAATATTGTAAGGTAAGCCTTGTAGGTGTTATAACAATGGAGAATAGCCGCACCTGTCGTATAAGTTAAAAAACATTCTTACCTTAATTTGTCGAAAAGTTCATAAATTACCTTGTTTGGAAAACAACAGAACGATTCTTTTCAAAAAAAATTATAAAAAGTAAAACAAGGGTATAAATGACCTTAAACCATAGTCTAGTAAATAGTAAAATTGTTTTTAAATACAATTTTTATGAAACACATTTGTGGATGATAAAGAGGTACCAATAGATACTTATGTATTAACAATATTGGATAATAAAGAGATTGTAAAATTAACTCGTACCTTGTACTTTTCCTTGGATGAGGGTAGGTTAACCTCATGTATAATGGTGAAATATTTTTTAATAAATTATACAATAACCACATACATAAATATGATATCATATATGATCTTCTTAATATTGCTTTGTTAATAATATTTCAGTACTATCATTAGTTTGGGTGTTAACTAATTCATTTTCCTTTATATGATTGGTTACGTAAGCCATGTTTGTTATGGATAGGATGTATTTGATTCATATACAGAATGATATTAAGTTCTTAAACATTATTTTTAATCATAAAATAAAAATTATTCTTGAATGGTTATGATGGTGAATGAATTTCATCGTGTTCGTGGAGATGGTAAACCATACGTACATACGAGCGACAATATCATTCTATTGATTGTGAAATTGTATGTAATTGGATGATATATCATATATACAGAATAATTGAAATGTTATATTTATTATTTACATTAGTTATAATCATTATTATACCCACCCAAATAATGAAGTGTTTGAATAACAAACTACACCACGACGTAGAGACGGTAAGCCGTATGTATGCACGTATGATGAATTTTCATTCATAGGATGGATATAATAATGAATATGGTTTTACCATATTTATAATAACATAACATTATGTATAAGTTACTAGATTTCTTGTTTTTTTGTGTGAAAATAACAAATAAAGACGAAGTGGAAGAAGAAAAGAACATTGAATGTGGTGATGAAATTATTTCCTCTTCTTTGGGTGCTTCCTTTTGATTTGATCAAAAGGGATCCTTAGGATGGATTTATGATAAAAGTAAGGCCTAAAGGTTGATGTGATGGTAGTTGAGAGGATATTTGTGTAGGTTTTGACTGAGACAAATGGCTTTGGAAGTGTGATTTTGAGAGAAGGGGGAAGTACCCTTTTATAAGAGAGGTGAGGGTCACTTTAGGAAAAGCTTGAAATATTAATTTATTATACAATCATATTCGGTTTATAATGGATCCAAAAAGATTTATTTAGAGGATAAGGTGGGTATGGGTCTAAATTCTTTCATCTAATAGGTTTTAGACAAGTTTAGGTCACCATTTTAACCTTATCTTTTTATATTTAACTGTTAGTTAAATAATTTATCTTTTACAATGTATTCTTGTATTTTTATATAACATGGTTAATAAACTTACTATAAAATGACAAAAGAACCCAAAGTGGTTCATTAATTATATATATATATATATATATCATTATTTATGTCCTTTGGCCTAACCTTAGATTTTTAGGAATATTATATCAATTAATAATATAGTGTTTTTTTAAAAACTCATTTATGTCAATTCTGACACTATTTGGTATTTTGTTTTTGTTAAAGTCATAAAAACTATATTACTTAGAAAAAATTTATTTAATGAACCCTAACATGTAATATTAACCTAAAAAATTCTTGGAATTCATCAAAAGTATAAATTTACATTTATTTTAATAATTATAATATCAATTTATGTAACCTTTAATTAATAATGTAATTACTGCATCATCATTGTGTCATAAATAAATATAATTATGTAATGTATAAAAATATAAATAAAATAACATTAGGTAGGAAATATTTTTAGCTTTCTAATTACTATTTATAGTCAAATTTATCTTATGTATAACCCTATTATAAAAATGTTTTAGTTATGAAAACACGAATTTTAAACTTTTAACTCTTCTTTAAATTAAATAATAATAAATTACCTAATCTAATCCAAGTGGACTAAATAGGATTATTTTTTATTTATAAGATTCATTTTGGTCGAAATACACTTATCTAATAGAATTAGGACATGTGTTAGGGTAATAATAATATCATTTTTATCTTTAATTACCCTATTTACTTTTAACCATGGTAAATAAAAGTCAAAAGTTACTATTCACCAAAAATTATTTTCATCTTATTGAACCACATTTTACATAATTATATCAACCATGTCTCTTAGATTTTTGAAATGCAATTCACAGAAGTGGTAAAATTATGTTTTATTCAAATTTGTAAATATGCCTAGTAGGTGGGTAAAAGACGTTAAAAAATTAAATAAAATTTTATACATCTAATTTTATTATAAAATGACTCCAATTAATTAAATTGAAATAATATAGTTATTATTTATCTATTTTGACTTAAAATAAATTTAAATAAAACAAATAATTATTTAAATAAAAATTCTATTTTAAACAATAACACATTGTTTTTCAATATTCATAAAAAATTGAAAGTTTTCAAAAAATATAAAAAATTCACCCAAAGCTAATTTTGATATTCCAAATCCAAAAATGAAGTCTATTTTAAAAAATAAAATTTATAAAATTTCAAAAAGTGGGTATTACTATTCATAACGACTAGTTTGATTGGTCGTGGTGTGTTAGAACTCGAAGTTGCGTACAATGAAAGCTATTGCATTATTCAAAGGGAAACGTACCATGGAAGCTTGGGGTACTACACATCTGACTTTTTCATGAAAACTGAAATAAAAGTGGATCACTTCTTATGGGGCCTAAAGCTAAGTCTACGAAAAACCTTGGCTAAATGAGACATTGACAACTGTGATGAAATTATCATTTGTTCCCCTAATGTTAAAATTGAGATTCGAAACTCACATTAGTCTCATGGGCCCAAAGATAAAAATTAGAAAATGGAGTTTAATACTATAATATAAATAGTTAAATTCCATGATGGAAAGAAAATCCTACGTCTCACATGTCAAGAGTGTGGGAAGAAGCATCCTAGAAACTGCATAAGGGGAACCATGAGATGCATCAAATGTTGAAGGGAGGAGAATCTAGATTTTAATTTTATAAGGGATATGAATAATCCCATAAATGTGGAGGAAAAAAGTAAGGTTCAAATCAACACTCATCTTTCAATGTCGTGTTTCAACTATAAAGAACCTGATATTTTTTTGAGACAATTCCCTAATCCAAGGGTTTTCAGAGGAAATCACCAACAAAACCCCCAAGGAAATAAGGAAGGGAATATTTTATCACTACTACTGAGGAGAATACCAACAATGATGTAGTGATAGGTATGTAGGTAATTTAATGTAGAATAGAAAAAATACTATTTGATTCTTTTTCTAATCATTCTTTCATATCCTATAATTTTAGTAGAACTATTCAAACTGCACCTCAAAATATGAAGGTTGAGTTATCAGTGAGAACAAGAAATGGGGAAATTATTTCATCCAATGTATACATCTCCTACCTAGTTAATGTTTTTGGATTTAAAATCCCAAAAAATAATATACTACATCTTTTGGAGGGGGGGTGATTTTATTTTTGGCATCAATTGGTTATCTTTATACAATGACAGCATCCATTGTTGGGAAAGGGAGATCACTCTTCACATCCCAAGGCATACTCCAATTCTATAAAAGTGTATGTAGGAGGATGAATGTAATTTAAGATCATCATCTCAAGTGTGGATATTATTTCCTTATGATAAAACATATCTAGATCAAATTATTAAGACAATAGAGAGAATCATGTTTGAAAACATGCCCATTGTGGGGGATTATACTAATGTGTTCCCTGATGAATTTCATAGTATTCATCCTTAATAAGATGTTGAGTTTTAGATTTAACCTATTCCTAGATCTCTGACTATATTAAAGATAGCTTATAGAAAATAAACCATTGATTTGGAGGAACTAAATATGTAGTTACAAGAAAATATAGAAAAGTATTTTATACGACTGAGTTCATCACAATGGGGCATGCTAGTCCTATTCATTGAGAAGAAGGATGAATTTATGTGCCTCTACCTTGATTATAGTTAGCCCCAAAAAATAATGATAAAGAACAAGTATCCCCTTTCCCCAGATAGATGACTTGTTCAATCAACTATATGAGGCCACATATTTCTCTAAGGTGGAGGTTCAGTCAGGACATCACCAATTAATGGTGAGGAAGGAAGATATTACCAATACTAACATTAGAATGAGTTATGGACACTATGAGTTAATAGTGATTCTCTTCATACTAACTAATCACTTGAAAATTTTCATGGAACTAGTGAAAAGAGAATTTAGAGATTACGTTGAAAAATTTGTGGTAGTCTTTATCAATGATATTTTGATATAATTCAAAAAGAGAGGAGTGCAAGGATCATTTATATACTATAAAAAACACTATGAAGGGTGAAAATCTATGAAAAGTATAGTAAATATGAGTTCTATATGGGAGATGTATTATTACTATGGAATGTTGTCATCAATAAAGGAATATATGTTGACCATTCCAAGACAATGGAAGTTGAAGTTTGAACCAGGCTAATATATGTAATGGAGATCAGTAGTTTCCTTCATCTAGTTGGATATTACCAATGGTTTTTTAAATACATATCATTATTATCAAACCCACTAATGAAGATAACTTGGAAGGGAGAATTTTTTTTGGACCAATGAATGTGATGACTGCTTCAAAGAGTTGAAAACGAGGCTTTTCACAATAACAATACTCCAAATTCCCATAAGCGGGACACGATTTTGGGTATATAGAGATGATTCAAGGTAGGGATTAGGTTTTTTACTATGAAAAAATGATAATGTTATAGCCTATTCCTCAAGGTGGTTGAAAATTCCCGAGAAAACTATCCTAAGCTTTATCATGATTTAGTGGTTGTGATCTTCATACTAAAAATATACTGAAATTATATCTCTATGGAGAAGTGTGAAATATATACTGATCATAAGATGCTCCAATATATAGTCACATAGAATGAGTTTAATATGTTCCAACAAAGATGGTTAACACTGATCAAGTATTATGACTGCTCAATCCAGTACCATTCTGGTAAGTCAAATAATGTGGAAGATACTCTATGTATAAAGGATCCTGTAACTTTATCAATGATGGAAATTGAGAATGATCTAATATTATTATATTTTCAAGGGATAGACATGGGAATTATTATCAAAGGAATACCATCAATCTAATATGAATTGATTCCTAAAAATTCCCATATAGAGAAAATAAAGGACTCTCAATGATATTATGTGGAAATTCAGAAAAATGTGGAAGCTATTAGAAAGGGTAAATCTTTAAAGATAAATATTTATGAGGAAGGAGTTGTAAGATTTAGATCATGAATATATATACCATCCAATCTAGTGATAAGGATAGAGATTCAGAATGACGCACATAGCTCAACCATCACTATTCACCTAGGGAGCACAAAGGTGTATCAAGATATACAAGAGAAATATTGGAGTGAAAATATGAAGAAGGATACAACTGAATATACATCAAAGTGACTGGTATGTAAACAAGTGAATGATGAATAGAAAAGTTCGAAGGGGATGAATCAACCATTACCCATACTAGCATGGATGTGGGAAAAAATCACCATGGAATTTTTCACTGGAATTCTAAATACATATTTAGGAAATGACACTATATGGGTTATTATGGATCATATTACAAAGACAACTCACTTTATCTCAATTTGAGATGACTTCTCACTATATCAACTTGAACAGATATACATCATAGAATTGGTAAGGTTTTATGGAGTACCATTATTGATTTTATCTGATCGGGATATGAGATTCACCTCCACATTCTAGAAAAATCTCCAACATACTATAAACTTTGATACAAGATTTAGTATGGACTATCATCCTCAAACTGATGGCCAATTTGAGAAAACTATTCAGACATTAGAAAACATGTTGAGAATATGTTCTTATGGACTTAAAGGGAGAATGGGACCATCATTTTCCTTTGGTCAAGTTCTCCTACAATAATATTTTCCACTTGATCATCCAAACGGCTCCATATGAAGTCCTTTATAAGAATGATATAGAACACCATAATTTTGTGACGATGTTAGTGAACGTAAAATGCTTGGACCATAAATGGTCAATGACATGGTTGAAAATGTGACAACCATTCAGGAACACATCAAGGCAGAAAAAAATTTGTAGAAGAGCTATGAGGATAATCATCGATGATACATTGAGTTTATGGTTGGATGCATAGTATTCCTCTGCAAATCTCCATAGAATTGGATCATGAAATTTGGAAGAAAGGGAAGTTGAGTCCTAGGAACATAAACACCTTCAAGATTCTTGATTGTGTCAGAGCTGTGGCCTATCGACCATTATTTCCACCTACCATCTCTCAACTATATGAAGTATTCCACATATCCTTAGTGAGGATTTACATACTAGATTCCTCACATGTAATGAATCTTGGGTTGGTACAATCAGAGAATGACCTCTAATATGAAGAGAATGCAGTGAAAATCTTGGATCGTAGATATAAATATATACAAAAAAGACTACTCACTTGGTAAAATTACTATGGTGGAACCATAAGTATGAAGAGGTGATAAGGGAAATTTAGGAATCAAATAAGGATAATTACCCCTTTTATTTTCACTATAGTTTGTGAAATGGAAATTTAGATGGTGATATTTCATAAGGGGGAAGAATGTAAAAACCCAAAATTTTATCAATGGAAATTCCTTTAATATAATTATGTTATATATTATAAATCATATAAATCACATAGAAAACATGATACAAACATTATAAATGAACAATGAATGAAATAAGAGGTATTTCAAGAAGTTAAGGAACTTATTCCAATGGAATTGTAACTTTACTGTTGGAATAGTAATGTCACCTTTAAGAATAGTAATCAATATAATTGAATAGTAACCTCACCTATAAAAGTATAAATATAATTTATGTATATTAAAAATTAAAAATTAATATATTTATATCACAGAATATGTAAATAAATGTTTTAAAAAAGATAAATTAATTATTGGTTTTTTTGTGAAACTTAATCGTTTATTTATAATTTTATAACTAATATAATGATTTTAAAGAAAATTTATTTTCATAAAATATATTAATGAATTAATTTATTGTTTTCATATTATAATAATATTATTTTATTATAATTTAATTAATTTTTTAATTTTTCATAAAAGTGGTTATAATATTAAAAGATGTATTTTTCAAATAATTGAGGATTTTAAATAAAAATTAATTTTCTCATATATGTAAAATTATTTTCTTAAAATGGATTCTATTTTTGAATTTTATATGTCAAAAAAAATTTAGGGTGATTTTTTTTGGAATTTTAATAAAATAGTTGAATTTTTAATAAATAATGAAATACAATTATTTATGGTATTTAACATTATAAGTAAATAAATGTATTTTTGAGTCACGGATGAGTTATCGATGATATAATTTCCCATTATCTCCATATATACTTAATTATTTAATTTATTTTTTTGATAATTTTCAAATATATTGATATTCATGATATAAAATTAATAAATAATGAATAAAAAAAACACCCCTGTCCTCCCCTATAAATAGAACTTCTCGCCACCTGTTATCCCTACCAATACAAAGTCATGAATCTTGTAAAAATTATATCCAATCCTCTTCCCATGTCTCCCTTCCATGTCCATGAACCTTTTATATTATCAAAATATCAATTCCAATTTCCCTAAGGAGGCCCTCAAAGAGAATATGCTCAATGGGTAAAATCCTCATTCATTTTATTTTAATTTCATTTAAAATTATTTTCTTTTCTTATCGTCTCTTATCCTTATTATCCCAAAGTGTCATGATAATTCTAGTATCATATATATATTGTAATTTTATTGTGTTAATGAAATAATCAATCAATAAATCTCCTCAGTTTTCCTTTAATTCTAAAATATAAAACATCGTCTGTGGTGTGTCGATTTATCGCCATCCAGAATGATGCATTTTAATTTTCCACTACCTACTTCACAACGGGTAATATAACCATTTTTATGGTTAAATTGTTTTATAATATATTTATGTTATCTTATTTAATATTATGAAATAATTATATATGCATAATATTAAAAAATAAAAAAACTAGTTTCTAATGATAAAAATTTCAATAGAATAAACTAACCTTCATCATTATCAATTTATCAAATGAATCCTTCTAACTTTTTTAATCAAAATTAAATATGAAACCATTTAGAATTTTGGAGAAAAATAAATATCATATAATTCCACTTTGGGAGTATTTATTCCAATTTATAAGAACTTACATAATTAAAGTCATGAGAACCAATCATAAAATCATGAAACAAACACTCTTGAGACGAAGAAATTGAGTATTATAATTCATAAAAATGGACATAAATGAACTTAATAAAATTATAATAAATAAAATAAATTTATAATAGGTTCTCATTAATTAATTAATGGATATAATTTGGTTATCTAGGATATTAAGTGCAAACACATAATAGTTTCACAAATAAGGCAAGGGATTCTCTCTGAACCACTATTTTTTTACTTCGAGTTACACATTCTATTTCTTTAAACCAATTTAATTCATAATTATTCTTATGTAATCCTCCTAGATTTTGATTTTATTTTTGAATAATATTTTTCCTTTTTAATTATTCTTTCTTTGATTAGGAAATACACGTTTTTATATGGTGCCCTTCTCAATTCCTCCTGATAAACAAGCGTGATTAATGGGAACTTCCCAATTTATTACCCTTTTTCATGTACCATCTATATTATATTTTAGTTCCCAATTATTATTATAAAATCAAATATTTTATCATGAAAATATATATTATTCTATTTATGGATTTATATAAAATATTATTCCTTTTCCACTTTAAATTCTCTTTAATATTTTCCTTAAACCAAACTAAAATGTTTCATTTATATTATTACTTAAAACTTTTTTTACATTTTTTCACTTCAGTTCATCATAAGTTATCATGATTTATGCCTATTTTACCATATTAATTTTCAGGTATGATTTTAATCCATTTTTTCATAGACACCATTATGGTATTCACTTTTGTTAGGCCTTATAACATGATTATGATACCCAATTATTTCCATTGGTAACCCTTATGTCTGATTCATTATAGGTATCAAATATGAATGAACATGCTATTATGGGTGCACCTAGATAGTGCTCCAATTAATTTCATAATGTTATGCATCAAGATATTCCTTATTGGGATAGGGATTAAACATTATTCCTTTATGGGACATTGTATACCATGTGCAATGGTCTTGGAATTTAGCCTTCAATCATGCTTAGGTTATATTTTATGTTGTTGAAACATTCCTATGATTACATGTTTAAATTATCCCATGTTATAAATGTTTTTATTACTAATGTTTATTCATGTATCATGACTTTTTACATCATCATGTTATGCCTTCTAACCCATGATCGATGCTATATTCCTATGTTTATTCCCTTACTGGGTATTTTAGCTCATCCCTTTATACATGTAATTCTCCAAGTTAACCTATATAGATGTAAGATATCAAGGGAATTCAAGAGATAATTATGAATATTAAATAAAATAATTATTTATTTTGGTTTCATGATTTCTAATCATGTACATAATCTTACAAAAACCCTAGACTTTACAATACTTGGATTGTATTTGATGGCTAGTTATGATAAAATCATATAATGGTATTTTTAAAAGGTTATGGAGGTTATATAAATAATTTTATAATTTCATTAATGAACCTATATAACCCACATTAATAGTACCAGAATCAGTTCTTACAAATCCGGAAGGAAATCATAGATTCACACGTGCTTGATAAAAGAATGTTTGAATCACGTACAAACATGAGGTATTGATTAACAGATAAGAACAACTCATAAAGATAAAATAAAAAATATAAATTAATGAATATTCATTATTAAAAAACCATAAATAGAATATGTTTACAAGTAGAAATATACAATTCCCTAAAAATTGTACCTTTACCAAAGTTGTCACATTAGACCATCAAGACATGATCACAAGAACTTCATGTAATATTTGGATCACACACACCACAATCCACTATAAAATCCAAAGGTATATATAATCAATAACATACACCACCTCCATGTAGTTCTATTACTTTCCATTGATGTGGTATAATAAATTCTAAAAATCCACAAATGAAAAATATGGGGTTTGAGAAAAAAAATTACATAAAGGATCTCAATAGAGTTTCCATAAGAAACTCATATAAAATAAAATAAATGTTCCCAATTATAAATATAATATTGAATATAATTCATTTAAAAATCATTATTTTTTTCAAATCATTTCAATGGATATAAAAAAATGGTAAAATATTTTATTTCCATAAAAATATGAATATATGAGAATCTTTGTCAAAACAAAAATGAATAATCATATCTATCAAAGCAACTGTAAATAAAAATTCTGATGAAACATAATAATGCATAATTGTTTTTATTCATATCACAATGTTAATAACAATTGGGGTTGGTTATATCTATTCACATGATTCTCCACAATCTCAGATAAATATTACTCCAGGTGTGAACACACTCTATAGATCTCAGGCCTATGGGTGATGGGAGAGAATACTAAAGAATAAACTCCCTAACATAATGGTAGTTTATTATAATTTTTATTGTCAATCCATTTATAGAAAGTAGTTTACCTAGAATTTATATCCTATCGCTTAAGTACATAGGCCCCCATCTAGTTTAAAGGTAAACAATCATACTTGGGGCTATCATTTATTTCAATCAATCTCAAATCATTTAAATCAATAATTTCATTCATCCATGTTTTCTTTTTTTAAAACATTACACTTCATTTCAAAAACTGACATCGAGTGTTTTCATAAAAAACCCATTCCTTTTAAATCAAATAATTTTATTTCACATTGTAAAATAATTCATCCTTATTCCTCTCAAAAATCATAATCTAAATCATTCATCATATCACTAATTCTAATTCAAGAACATTTTTCAGAAGTCAATTTTTTTCAAATGCCATTATCAATGGGAACTATTTGTACACACACCATCTCATTTTAAATCCTTTATCAAAGACTCATATAATTATTTATAAATAATTCAAAAATCCATTTCAAATTATTTATTAAACAATAGTTTCAAATGATATGAATTACCTTAAGGAACCACCAATATTAATTACAATATCAATGATCACCAAAACCAGATTCACTAACTGATATTCGATGGATTGAATGGTCAATAAAGAATCCAGAACCAAAATTATCACATAATAATATCCAATCATTTTTTTCTAAAACAACAAGATATAGAGAGAAAAAAAATACCCTAATGATATCTAAATAACTCACAAAGTCCAATGAATATATGGAAAACAAATACCAATTTAATGATGGACTTCTAAGAAATCCAATCAAATAAAATAGAAAATTAAAGATCTTGCATCAACAACCATGGACTATGATTTTATTCATGATAAGAGGGTAAGATCTATAATATAAATTAATGAAAAAAAGAAATATGAACCTAACTTCATCATTCATGATCTAAAATTATAAGATCCAATGAAATAGATAATCATAAGGCAAGGAATCCCTAAAAACTCCAAGAGGAGCCTCCTTGTTCTATAACCCTTTCTAATGGAAGAATAATGCGGTAAAATAGAGGATTTTGTGTCTTAAAATTAAAAAATCATAATAATTAATACATTTCGCACTTTTTGGATCCATGATTTGAAAAAGAATACAGCAACTAAGATCCCCCTCATGGGATACTGAAACAGATACGTGGTATGGCTAGATGGTTTGACAATCTATATGCCCATAGAGCACTCCCACCAAGGTTACTGGAAGAGATGCATGATTTATCCTCATTCATTAAAAATCATACACCGACCCTGAATAAACCACTATCCCAAGATGTACAGTTTGAGGGTAGTCCATACGGTTAATAATAACCACGAAATTAATCATGCAACCTTATTTGGGAGTCAAAAATAAGGTGAAAAGCATTATAAGATGAAATACACAATTTTTGTAACGCCCCGACCCCAGTTACCTAGAGTCGGTGCATTATTACATAATATTGGCATGATCACAAAAGATCAAGTCTCGAAAGACCGGTTAGTTTAGTAGCCTTGGAAACACTAGATATATTCATTAGTCTTACATTATATCATAAAATGAAAACTACAACAACATAGTCTCCATAGTCCATACTCATATCCCCTCATACTATCCCTACAGGTCATTCATAAAATACTTCTTCACATACTAGAAAAAATAAAACATAGAAAGGGGTGAGCTTAGATGCCCAGTAAGGATAAAAATATAGTGGAAACTTTCATAAATAAGCATAAACATTTAAGGAAATGTATAACTAAAACAAAAGCCTTTCAAACTTGAACTTCAACATAATATGGTAGAAATAAAATGAAATAATTACATTTACTTATTCACATGGATATTCTACTAGTCAAATAATCACATGCAATATCAATAACCACTTTCATAATGATAGAATGCATAATGCCAGACTATCATAACCACATATTCAAGGCCTTGTGCCAAGACTAAACATAATATTTTTCCAATACCTTGTTCCAAGACACTAGTTTGTCTCATGAGACCTACCGATGCATCGAGGAGCTATAGCGGGCTCCACCCGTCACTTATTAAGTCTAATAAATTCCTCATATGAACAAGTTTAAACATAATATAAACATTCGTATTAAAACTAGCATAAAAAATGTCAATAATTTCTCCATAAACCATGAATGGTATAAAAATAACAGATCCATAGTCAAACATATCACAAAACCTTCAATACAATATGGAAGTTTTGTATCATAATAAATAAACTTCAAATAATCTTAAAATCCATCAAAAGATGTTGACATAGATGAAATGAAAACTATTTGTGAGAAATATATCAATTTTTTTAAATCATTTAAAAGTCAAATAATTATAAAAGAAAAGATTTACTTTTAAAATATTCTTATAAGATTATAAGGGAAGCTTCGACGATTTTATAATGGAAAAAAATAGTCGCACCCTCCGTATAAGTTAAAAAAGACATTCTTACCTTAATTCTGTCGAAAAGGTTAAAAAAGACCTTGTTTGGAAAACGACAAAAATATTACTTTATAAACTTCTTATAAAAAGTCAAAAAGGGTATAAATGACTTTAAACCATAGTCTATAAAATATTAAGAATTTTTTTAAATACATTTTTAAGAAACATGGATGTGGATGATAAAGAGGTCCCAGTAGATAATTACGAATAAACAACCTCGGATAATGAATAGATTGTAAAATAAACCATTACCTTGTAATTTTACTTGGTTGAGGGTAGGTTAACCTCATGTATAATGGTGAATTAATTGTTATTAAATTATAAAAGAATCATATACATTAATATGATATCATATATGATCTTTTAACATTACTTTGTTAATAATATCTTAGTATTATCGTCGTTTCAGGTGTTAAATTACTCATTTTATTTTATATGTTTTGTTACATAAGTCATGTTTGTTATGGATGGATTTTGTCTTATTCATATATAGAATGATATCCAGTCCTTAAACATTATTTTTAACCATAAAATGATAATTAGACTTGCATGGATACGATGGGGAATTAATCTCATCGCCTTCGTGGAGACGGTAGTCTGTACGTACGCACGAGATAAAATATCATTCTTTTGATATTAAAATAATATATAATTGGATGTTATATCATATATACAGAATAATTATAATGTTATATTTATTATTTACTTTCATTACACCTCATTATCATATCCATACAAATAAAAATGTTTTGAATAACAATTACACCCCGACGTGGAGACGATAAGCCGTACGTACGTACGTACGTATGATGACATGTCATCAAAAGGATGGATAGAATACTGAATATGGTCATACCATATTTATAATAACATCACAATATATATAATATACTGGATTTATTATTTTATAATGGAAATAACAAAGAAAGAAGAATTTGAAGAAGAAAGGAACTTGAAAGAGGGTGGTGAAAACATTACCTCTTCTCCGGGTTCTTCATTTTCATTTGATCAAAAGGGCTCCTTAGGTTGGATTTCTGATCAAACTAAGGCCACTAGGTTTAATTGAGGGAAGTTGAGAGAATATTTGGGCAGGTTTTGGCCAATACAAAAGGCTTTGAAAGTATTAATTTGAGAGAAGGTGGAGTTCCCTTTTATAAGAGGGGTGAGGGGCTCCTTTAGGAAAAGCTAGAAATATTATTTTATAATAAATTCATATTTGATTTCTAATGGCTCAAAAGGGGATTATTTAAAGGTTAATGTGGGGATGGGTCTAAATCATTTCAAACAATAGATCTTAGACAGGTTTGTGTCACTATATTAACCTTATCATTTATATTTAACTCTTAGTTAAATAGTTTGACATTTACCATGTCTCTTTGTATTTTTATATTATATAGTTAATAAACTTACTATTATCCTCCAAGTGACCCCAAAGTAGTACATTAATGATAAAAATATAATTATATAAGTCATTTATCCTAAACTTATATTTTTAAAAATATAATATCAATTAATAATATAATATTTTTTTTAAAACTCTTTTATGTCAATTTTGACACAATCTGGTATTTTGTTTTTGATAAATTCATAAAAGCATTATTACTTCGAAATAAATTTATAAAACCAATTATAATATGTCATATTAACCTATAAAATTTGTGGAATTCAAAAAAAGTCTCAAATTAAATTTATTTTGATATTTATAATATCAATTATTTTAATATTTCATTAATTAGGTAATTACTGCATCACCATTGTGTCAAAAATAAATTAAATTATTTAATGTCTAAAAATTATAAATAAAATACCATTATATAGGAAATATTTTCATATTTCTAATGAATATTTTTAATAGAATTTATCTTATGTAGAACCCTATATTAAAAATGTTTTAGTTATTAAACTTTGATTTTAACTCTTTTAACTCTTCTTTGAATTAACTAATAATAAATGTCCTAATCTAATCCAAGTGGACCTAAATGATAATATTTTATTCCTAAGGTTGTTTTTGGTCTAGATACACTTATAAAACAGAATTAGGACATGTTTTAGGGTAATATTAATATCATTTTTACCCTTAATTACCCTATTTACTTTTAACCGTGGTAAATAAAAGTAAAAAGTTACTATTCACCAAAATTTTTTTTATCTTATTGAACCAAATTTTACCTCATGATATTAACCATGTCTCTTATATTTTCAAAATTCCACTCACAGAAGTGGTAAAATTATGTTTTATGTGAATTTGCAAATTCTTCTAGGAGATGGGTAAAACACGGTGAAAAGTTCAATAAAATTTTTATATATCAAAAATTATTCTAAACTAACTCCAACTAATTAAATTGAACTTATATAGGTATTATGTATCTATTTTGACCTAAAATAAATTTAAATAAAATAAATAATTATTTAAATAAAAATTCGGTTTTAAACTATAACTCAGTGTTTTTTCACTATTCATCAAAAATTGATTGTTTTCAGAAAAATACCAAAAATTCACCCTAAGCTAATTTCGATATTCCAAATCCAAAAATGAAGTCCATTTTGAAAGATAATATTTATAATATTTCAAAAAGTGGGTATTACTATTCATAACGGCTAGTTTGATTTGTTGTGGTGTGTGTTAGAACTCGAAGTTGCGTACAACACACGCTACTGTATTATTCAAAGAGAAGCGTACCGTGGAAGCATGGTGTGTTACATTCTCCACTACTTAAAATAATTTCGTCCTCGAAATTTATAGAAAACTACCGCATGAAAAGAATTGGGTGATTCTGAATTATAAGTTCCTTAGGTTCCCACGTTGCCTCTTCCATTTTATGGTTTCTCCATAGAACTTTTACCAAACGAGTCGTCCGGTTTCTCAGAAATTGTTCTCTTGTATCAAGAATCTTGAAAGGCTCTTCGTAATAAGACAGATCAGGTTCCAGTTCTAATTCCTCATAGGTGAGTACATGCATTGGGTCAGGCATGTATTTTCTCAACAGTGATACATGGAACACATCGTGAACTTTGGAGAGACTTGGCGGAATTTCCAAACAGTAAGCTACAACCCCAATTCGTTCTAGAATTTCGAAAGGTCCGATGTACCTAGGACTCAATTTAACCTTATTATCGAAACGTATAACTCCTTTACATGGATATAACTTCAAGAAAACATGATCTCCTACCTGAAATTACAAATCCTTCATTCGGTTATCGGCATAACTCTTATGCCTACTTTGAGCTCCTTTGATGTGGTTTTGGATTACCTTCACCTTTTCCATCGTTTCCTCCACCAGTTCAGGGCCAACGACTTTTATTTCACCAACATCATCCCAACAGGTTGGTGTGAAACATCTCTTTCTGTATAACTCTTCGTATGGTGCCATATGAATACTCAAATAGAAGCTGTTGTTATAGGAAAATTCCACCAGAGGTAAATATTGATCCCACATACCCTGAAAGTCAAGTGAGCATGATCTCAACATATCTTCTAAGGTTTGAATAGTCCATTCTGATGGTCCATCTGTTTGAGGGTGGTAGGCAGTGCTCAAACGAAGTTCAGTATCCAAGGCCTTCTGAAGAATCTTCTATAATCTTGAAGTAAAATGGGGATCACGATCAGAAAAAATCGATTGGGGTACTCCATGAAGTCTCACAACTTCATTAATATATAGTCTTGATAGACGTTCAAGTGGTAAATCTTCCCTTATAGCAAGAAAATGTGCTGACTTGGTAAGACGATCAACAATGACCCATATTGCATCTTTCCTTCTAGGAGTCTTTTGTAGTCCCATGACAAAGTCCATCATGATATTATCCCATTTACACTCAGGTATGGGAAGAGGTTGCGTGACTCCTCCAGGCTGTTTCCTTCCAGCTTTCACTTGTTGACAAACCATACATCTGGTAAAAAAATCAGTAATCTCCCTCTTCATGTTGTCCCACAAAAAATTTTCCTTTAAATATCTATACATTTTGGTGCTCCTAGGGTGTATAGAGAAATTGGAACTATGAGCATCGTCTAACAATTCCCTTTTTAGATCAGGTATATTAGGAACACAAAGTCTCTTCCCAAATTTCAAAATTCCATCTTCATACACAAAGTCACTCAATCTCCCATCATTTACAGCTTTAATCATATTTTTAAACTCTTAATCATCGGTATGAGAACTCTTTATCCTTTCTAGTAATGATGGTTTGGAAACCATTTTAAAAAGCATTGATGTTTCACATTCCATGGTGATTCCCATATTCATCTTTACTAGATCCATGTATATAGGATCCATTTTAACTCTCATCTTGTTCAAAACTCTATGATACTTTATACTCAAAGCATCTTCTACCTTATTTTCCTTCCCCGGGTGGTAGTGTATCATGCAATCATAATCCTTGATTAGTTAAAGCCATCGCCTTTGCCTCATGTTGAGTTCTTTCTGTGAGAAAATGTACTTCAAACTCTTGTGATCCATATATATCTCACATTTTTCACCATAGAGGTAGTGTCACCAAATCTTCAAAGAGAATATTAAAGATGCAAACTCAAGATAATGAGTAGTATAGTTTTGCTCATGAATTTTCAGCTGTCATGATGAATAGGAAATAACTCTATCATTCTGCATAAGGACACAACCAAATACTTTCTTCGATGCATCAATATAAATAACGAACCCATCATTCCTCAATAGTAGAGTCAATATAGGGGAATTGACTAATCTTCTCTTCAGTTTTTAAAAACATTCTTCACACTCTTTTGTCCAAACAAATTTAACCCCTTTACGTGTGATCTTTGTTAATGGGTTAGCCAACCGGGAAACATTCTGGAAAAAACGTCGATAATAACATGATAAACCAATAAAACTGCGTACCTCAGTTATACTCGTTGGTGTTGGACATTATTGGACTACTCTTTTATTATAAGGATCAACAGAGATTCCATCTTTAGAGACAATATGTCCAAGAAAAGAGATCTCATGAAGCCAGAATTCCCACTTGCTAAACATCCCATATAATTCATGTCTTCTAAGAGTATTCAGGATAATGCGCAAGTGATTTTAATGATCTTTGAAGATTTTGGAGTATACCAAGATATCATCAATAAATACCACAAAAAGCATCGATATATTCCTTGAAAACTCTATTCATTAGATCCATGAATACAGAGGGTGCATTAGTCAATCAAAAAGGCATTATTATAAACTCGTAATGCCCATACCTGGTTTGAAATGCTGTCTTCGAAATGTCTTCCTTATTCACCCACAACTGATGGTATCCAGATCAAAGGTCAATCTTAGAAAATTATTGAGCTCCATGCAGTTGGTCAAATAAATCATCAATGAGAGGTATGGGATACTTGTTCTTTATTGTTATAGCATTGATTTCCCTATAATCGACACATAACCTCATAAATCCATCTTTATTCTTAACAAAAAGGACAGGGGCTCCCCATGGAGAAACACTAGGGTAAATAAATCCCTTATTAATCAATTCCTATACTTGTTTCTTTATTTCCACTAATTCCATAGTGGCCATTCTATAAGGGGTCTTCGATATGGGCCTTGATCCATGAATTAAATCAAAAGAAAACTCAATTTCTAGTTCTGGAGGATGTCCAGGTAAATCTTATGGAAACACATCAACATATTCTCTCATAATAGGTACATCCTCTATTTGAACATTCCTTTCCTTACCCATAGTTATTTCATTCTCTTCCTCCCCAATAATTGAATTTAGTTGTGCTACTGGGGGTGGATCTAGGTAAGAATCATGTGGTGATGATTCTACTCTAAAGATAAGGTGTTCTATATCATCATCATAAAAAATTGTAACCTCCTTCTTCTTACAATAAATCTTCACATCATGGTCCTAAATCCAATCCATACCCAAGATTATATCAAACTCAATCATTGGTATGACGATGAGATCAGCAGATAAAGAACATTTATGAGCTCTAATGGGGACTGATTCACAAAACTTTGTTGCAATGATACTTCCCTTAGGAGTTTTAACTGACAACTCCCTTGTTAAATCAAATTATAAATATCTAATTTTCTTAGCAAATTGGGAAGATATGAAACAATGTGATGATCCAGAATCAAATTAATCATTGTCTAAACTTGAGGAAACAATTAAATTACCTTCCACCACGTCTTTTGAAGCCTCAACCTCAGTAGTAGTGATAAAATAAGCTTGGACTTGATCTCTTGGCCTTTTCTAAGGTAAGTTCCCCTGATGCTTAAAACATTAATTTACATAATGTCCCATCTCCCTGCAATTGTAGCACTGAACATCGGTATCTTCTTTATTCCCTTTGCAATCACGAGCTTGGTGACCTTTTTCATCACACTTGTAACATACACCCATTACCTTCAAGAAATTACGGGGTATTTATTCCCACATTTAATGCAGGATTAATATTCAACTTTTCCCTTTTTCCCCTGATTTCCATTTCCTTAGTGATCAGCAGATCTCCTCTTCTCTTTCTTTGCTTTAAAGTCATAAGACTTGGAGAATTCCTTTTCTATATTGATGTCACATGAGACAATGTCTTCGTACAACGATAAGGATTATGAGACTAATGATCGACAAAGAAATGGTTTTAACCCATAAAAGAAATGATTATTCTTACTCCTCGGGTTACGTATATAATCTGCTGTATGCCTCGCTAACCTTGTAAAGTTAGCTTCATACTTTGTGACATTTTCATCCTCCTTTTGTCTCAAGACTCAGAAATTGCCTTTCCATATCTTCTCGATGGTCACGAGGAAAGTATTTTTCTAAGAAAAGATCATTGAAATCCCTCTATTCCATATTTGATACTTCATCATCTTTCTTTGTGTTTTGAATCAATGACCACTATTGATCATCATCTTTAGTGAGGCGGTAAACTGCTATGATAACTTTTTCCCTTTCACTACTCCCCAAGGAATGGAATATTTTCTCTAAGGAATTTATCCATTTCTCAGCTACTAAGGTATTTTTACTCCCATTTAATGTTGTTGGTTGTTTCCTCATTAAGCGGTCTAACATTTACCCTCCATGATGCGGATCAGGTTGCTCCATACGGGTAAGGTTATTATTCATAACCCGAGTGAGTTTTCCCAGTATGGTGATTAGCTGATCAGCACTAGTTGCATCACCAACTCCACTATAATTATCTTGAGCAGGAGGGAAATCCCTAAATGGAGTGCATGAATTGATATGGTTTCCATTTCTTCTACTAGGCGCCATTTCTAAACAATGGCATACACTAGATTAGTTTATGAATCGCAATACATAAATCCAAACATGTAAAACACTTAACATAAATTGAACAGTTTATAGATATAATCCATAACCATAAAAATGTTTTATTTGAGGAAGTATATACTCATAAACCCTTCATAATGGGTTGTAAAGAAAATGAGAATTATCCTAAGCATATCCCTCGGGATTGTCGTAACCAAGAGTACAACAAGGCCTGTTGTCGTGCACCAGTTCCCGTTCGAGTCTAGCTTAAAGAGGTGTTTTCAGGTTTTACCCCTAGGTACATCTGTACCAGAGCCGCCTCTACCTGCTCGTATCCAGACAGGGATGTATTGTTCGGAAAACTCACAACATCTATACAATACCAAAATTCTAGGAATTTCTTCTATATTAATCCTCAAAGTCCATCTTAGGTCTATGTGCTCTAATCAGAGTTTATCTAAATATAGTTTCCAAGGTTTGTACTAAACTTCTTCTGATACCAACTGTAACACCCCAACCCCAGTTATCCAGAGTCGGTGCATTATTACATAATATTGGCATGATCACAAAAGATCAATTCACAAAAGACCAATTAGTTTAGTAGCCTTAGAAACACTAGATATATTCACAAGTCTTACATTACATCACAAAATGAAAACTACAACAACATAGTCTCCATAGTCCACAATCATATCCCCTCATACTATCCCTGTAGGTCATTCATAAAATACTTCTTCACATCCTGAGAAAAATAAAACATATAAAGGGGTGAGCTCAGATGCCCAGTAAGGATAACAATATAGCAAAAACTTTCATAAATAAGCATAAATATTTAAGGCAATGTATAACTAAAAAAAGCCTTTTAAACTTGAACTTTAGAATAATATGGCAGAAATAAAATGAAACAATTCCATTTACTTGTTCACATGGATATTCTACTAGTCTTATAATCACATGCAATATCAATAACCACTTTCATAATTATGTAATGCATAATGCCAGACTATCATAACCATATAGTCAAGGCCTTGTGCCAAGACTACAAATAAGATTTTTTTAAGGCCTTGTTCCAAGACACTAGTTTGTCTCATGAGACCTACCAATGCATCGAGGAGCTATAGCAGGCTCCACCCATCACTTATTAAGTCCAATGCATTCCTCATATAAACAAGTTTAAACATAACATAAACATTCGTATTAAAACTAGCATACGAAATGTCAATACTTTCTCCATAAACCATGAATGGTATAAAAATAACACATCTACAGTCAAACATATCACAAAACCTTAAATACAATATGGAAGTTTTGTATCATAATAAATAAACTTCAGATAAGCTTAAAATCCATCAAAGGATGTTGACATAAATGAAATCAAAACTATTTGAGAGAAATATCTCTTTTTTTTGAAATCATTTAAAAGTAACATAATTATAAAAGAAAAAATTTAATTTGAAAATATTATTATAAACTTTTAAGGGAAGCTTCGAAAGTTTTATAATGGCGGAAAATAGCCGCACCCTCCGTATAAGTTAAAAAAAATACATTCTTACCTTAATTCTGTCGAAAAGGTTAAAAAGGACCTTGTTTGGAAAACGACATAAGGATTATTTTATAAACTTCTTATAAAAATTCAAAAAGGGTGTAAATTAATTTAACCCATAGTCTATAAAATATTAATAATGTTTTGAAATACATTTTTAAGAAACATGGATGCGGATGATAAAGAGGTCCCAGTAGATAATTACGTATAAAAAACCTCGGATAATGAAGAGATTGTGAAATAAACCCTTAACTTGTACTTTTCCTTGGTTGAGGGTAGGTTAACCTCTTGTATAATGGTGAAATAATTTTTATTAAATTATACAAGAATCATATACATTAATATGATATCATATATAATCTTTTAACATTGATTTGTTAATAATATCTTAGTATTATCGTCGTTTCGGGTGTTAACTTACTCGTTTTCTTTTATATGTTTTGTTACATAAGTCATGTTTGTTATGGATAGGTTGTATCTTATTTATATATAGAATGATATAAAGTCCTTAAAAATTATTTTTAATCATCAAATGAGAATTATATTTGCATGGATACGATGGGGAATGAATCCCATCGCGTTCGTGGAGACGGTAGTCCGTACGTAAGCACGAGCGACAATATCATTCTTTTGATATTAAAATAATATATAATTGGATGGTATATCATATATATAGAATCATAATAATGTTATATTTATTATTTAATTCAATTACTCATCATTATCATACCCATCAAAATAATAATGTTTTGAATAAAAATTACACCACGACGTGGAGACGGTAAATCGTACGTACGCACATATGCTGACATGTCATTCAAAGGATGGATAGAATACTGAATATGATTGTAACATATTTATAATAACATCAAATTATATAGAATATACTGGAGTTATTATTTTATAATGGAAATAACAAAGAAAGAAGAAGTTGAAGAAGAAAGGATCTTGAAAGAGGGTGGTGAAAACATTACCTCTTCTTCGGGTTCTTCCTTTTGATTTCATCAAAAGGGATACATATGTTGGCTTTCTGATCAAAATAAGGCATCTAGGTTGAAGTGAGGGAAGTTGAGAGAATATTTGGGCAGGGTTTGGCCGAGCCAAAAGGCTTTGATGGTATTAATTTGAGATAAGGGGGAGTTCCCTTTTATAAGAGGGGTGAGGGGCACCTTAGGAAAAGCTAGAAATTTTATTTTATAATAAATTAATATTTGGTTTCTAATGGCTCCAAAGTGGATTATTTAAAGTTTAAGGTGAGTATGGGTCTAAATCCTTTGAACCAATAGATTTTAGATAGGTTTGTGTCACTATATTAACCATATCATTTATATTTAACTCTTAGTTAAATAGTTTGACATTTACCATGTCTCTTTGTATTTTTATATTATATAGTTAATAAACTTACAATATACCTCCAAGAGACCCCCAAGTGGTCCATTAATGATAAAAATATCATTATATATGTCCTATGGCAGAAACATAGATTTTTAGGAATATAATATCAATTAATAATATAATATATGTTTTAAAAACTCTTTTATGTAAATTTAGAAACTATTGGGTATTTTGTTTTTGATAAATTAATAACAGCATTATTACTTCAAAAATAATTTATATAGACAATAATAATATATCATAGTAACCTAGAAAATTATTGTAATTCATAAAAAGTCTAAAATTACATTTATTTTGATATTTATAATAGAAATTATTTTAGTATTTCATTAATTAGGTAATTAATGCATCACCATTGTGTCATAAAAAAATTAAATTATTTAATGTATAAAAATTATAAATAAAATACCATTATATAGTAAATATTTTTAGCTTTCTAATTAATATTTATAATCTAATTTATCTTATGTTTAACCATATATTAAAAATTTTTTAGTTATTAAACTTTGATTTTAACTCTTAACTCTTCTTTGAATTAAATAATAATAAATGTCCTAATCTAATCCAAGTGGACATAAATGATAATATTTTATTCCTAGGGTTGTTTTTGGTCGATATACACTTGTACAATAGAATTAGGACACGTTTTAGGGTAATATTAATATCATTTTTACCCTTAATTACCCTATTTACTTTTAACCGTGGTAAATAAAAGTAAGAAGTTACTATTCACCAAAAATTAATTTTACCTTATTGAACCACATTTTACGCCTTGATATTAACCGTGTCTCTCGGATTTTCAAAATTCCACTCATAGAAGTGGTAAAATTAAGTTTTATGTGAATTTGCAAATTCTCCAAGGAGATGGGTAAAAGACGGTGAAAAGTTCAATAAAATTTTTATATATCTAAAATAATTATAAACTAAATCCAATGAATTACATTGAACTTATATAGGTATTATGTATATATTTTGACCTAAAATAAATTTAAATAGAATAAATAATTATTTAAATAAAAATTCGGTTTTAAACTATAACTCAATGTTTTTTCACTATTCATAAAAAATTGAATGTTTTCAGAAAAATAACAAAAATTCACCTTAATCTAATTTTGATATTTCGAATCCAAAAATGAAGTCCATTTTGAAATATAATATTTATAAAATTTCAATAAGTGGGTATTACTATTCATAATGGCTAGTTTGATTGGTTGTGGTGTGTGTTAGAACTCGAAGTTGCGTACAACACACGCTACTGTATTATTTAAACCGAAGTGTACCGTGGAAGATTGGGGTGTTAAAATTTTCTATTACTATACCCCAACCATGCACTATCCAAAAAACTTATAAAATTCTCAAAAGTCACCCAAAAACACCTGTGATATGAACCATACAAAAAGATAAAAAAAACAATGTATATAGTTGAATGTGGGTTTCATGATATTATAATTCTTCCCACCAAAAATGATTTCACCCCCTAAAAATCTTATCAAGAAAATTCTATAACAAATAGGTGATTCCACTAATCTCTCATCAATTCCACACACTCCCACATTTCATTAGAGTCAATACCAAAATGTTATAGCACCCAAAACTAGGGTATATAATTTCTATGACGAACCATTATATGAGAGTCAACAATCTAAATCGGTTACTCGGTCATGGACATATCTGGTTCCACATCATGGTCCCCCCAAATCAATACATGATAAAGGCCTGAAAGGAACATATTAAGAAATAACATATGAAACAAGTTATGGATTGATATCATCTCTAGTGGGAAAGAAAAATGGTACACCACCTTTTCAGTCTTCTCAACATCCTCATAAGATCCTATGTGTCTCGATGCTGACATCCATTATTTTATAACCAATTGATGAACCAACTGAGTTGATATTATCAAGAAAACCTGGTACATAACCAAAAATCAAAAGGGAACTGATGAAAATAAACATAATACTTATACCAAATCTGATCCATTACTATTGTCTGATGAATCAAATCAATCTATATCTCTACTACCTTGACTAAACTTGGTCCCACAAGGGATGATTCACTAATCATTAGGAAATAATTTTGATTTTAAACGGCTGACAGTACAAGGACCTAATGGATTATATATTGTTCCATTGGAAAATCTGTATGAGGATGATATTTCTTCCTCAACTTTACATGGGATCCCATCACCTCTTAGAGTACTCTCTAGAAATTATAATTTGGATGAGGATACCTATCAGAAAATATGGTATATGAAACTCCTTGCAATTTTATGATCTACAACAAAAAATATTTCCCAAGTCCTTAATGTTGTTCATATTACAAATGGGAATAAATTGAGCTAGTATTATCAATCATTTAGTCATTAAACAAATCATATTATTTCTGTGACATGTATGAGACAACCCAACATGAAATTCCATCAATATCTCATCACACTTAAATGTTGTTACAATAAGTGAATGAAGAAAACCTAAAGGATTTTTATGCTCATAATTAATCTTTTGGATTGTTTAACAATGGGAAACAAAATTAGCAATGTACTATTTTATACATTGCCTATAAAATAATCACATCCTATCAAAAAATATTTTTATCATGCCTAGGTTTCCCAGCCACTTGTATTGATGAAAATATAATGTCACATCTTTACTTATAGGTAACAAAACAAAAAAACAACTTCTAATGAAAAGGATACCCTCAAACATAGAGACCATTTCCAGATGGTCTCCCTGTTATATAAATAATTCTTATTGCTTCCTAACTCACCTTCAAGATTATACTCCTAGAGACTAATTTTCGGAAGTGTGGATGTCAACTGAACACTCAATTCAAAATCCATGGTCTCATCCTACCATACTCACAAATGTATAAGGGAAAAGAGGGCCATCAAATTTCATTCTCAAAAAATATTCTTTCATGGACCTAGAGAGAAATTTCATACTCAAAGCATTGAAAATAACTTCACAATTACCAAGAATGTAGTTAATTTTAACATCAAAGGATTTTAGGTACACTAGCCATCATCCTTGATAATGGTTTAGATTTTTCATTATAAGATATACCTCAATATTTTATAATTAGAGTAGAGTAAACAATTATTTGAAAACATAACACCTCTATCTATTAAGATCATGAATAAAAAATATAAGTTCATGATCATGTGTGAGATAATTAACGATTGGGAGGGATGCGCCCGTAAGGGGCATAATGGTGATTAGGTTTCCATTCATTACCGCCCGCTCCCCCTCTGGCCTTCTCCCTTTCCTGCAGATCGACGTGTTCGTGGTTGGAGGCCTTCTTCTTGCATGATCCCATCATCATCCTCTGATTTTTTGCATCGTTTCCTAGCCTCTTCGTCAAGGAGGTGGGATGATGCTCCAGGGTTCGGGATCTATGTTTCGTTTTGGGGTTTTCAACGGGCTCTGTGTAGATCGTTTGTGCTTTGGGCAGATCTAGTCAGAGGGTGTGTTCTCGAAGGCGGTGAAGGGTTTTTTCTGTTCAGTGTTCTGGTATGACTTTTCTTTTCGCCACTATGGGCTTGGCGATGTTATGGTTTTTTTTCAGATATATTCACTTCTTCCCGTTGTTTTGTGGTATATTTTGATGTGTGATGGTATCGGTGATGATTCCAGCGATGTTTTCCAGGGGGTGTTTCCAGCTCTGTTTGTCGTGGTGATGATGAACGTTATGCGGTGGTGCCCCCGGTGACGACGACGGTCGCCGACGTGCGCGTGATGAGGCATGTCTTGATGGGCGATGTGTGGGACGCCGGTACTCTCCTCCGGCGAGATGAGCAGGGCTTGCGGTGGTGTCTTGGCTGCTCGTCCGGGGTGGCGGTGACACACCTCTCGAGATGTCTTGACTTGTGGGTCTGACTGCGCGTGGCTCGAGGTGCATCAGTCCTTGGGCTCGTGTTTGAAATTTGAATTTGGTGGTTGAATTTGATGGTTGAATTTGATGTGGCGGTTGATGTCGAAACGTGGTATTTGGGTGTTTGGGTACCGGAAACCCAGAAACCAGTTTGCGATGTAGTGAATTTGAAGTGGGAAATCATGTATTGGGTACCGGAAACCCATAAACCAACTTTTAGAAAATGGAAAAAAATGATTTTCAGGTGTGAGATATTTAACCTCCAGGTGAAGATTCTTATGTAAAATATAATACACTATCTAATAACCATATACAACAAAATGACCTACTCCAAAACCTAATACATCATAGAAAATAGAATAGCACTACCCAACATTCGGATGAGTCACCAACAAAGATGAAGTCAAATTATTATTCTTCTAATCAAAGTAATCCTATAATTTCAAATGCCATTAAATATTTACTCCATTTGGAGTGAGATTGGTCAAAAGATAAACCAAATTTGAGAATTACTTTAAAAATTGGTGGTAATACCCTTCCATGGACAAAAATCTTGGTATCTCAAATGCGTTCTATGGTCTCCCATGTTATGAAAACCTTAACCTTCTCAGGATCAACATAAATGACATGTTTAGAAATAATATTATCTAATAAATTTAAATTTAGAATCTAAAAATTTCTTTTATAAAGCATAACATAATATCAATTATTTCTACATATTTCTATAACTCTTCTAAATTTATTCACATTATCCTCCTTATGTTTTTGAGTATACTAAGATATCATTCAAAAATAAAACAATTAAAGAATCAAGGTACTGATGGAATTTTTTTAATCAATTCCATAAACACAATAGAAGAATTATTCAAACTAAAAGGCATTACAAGTAACTCATAGTGTCCATAACATTTATAGAAAGTGGTTATAAGGATATCAGACATTGTGATCCTATATTGGTGATAACCAGATTGAAGATCATTTTTTGTGAATGAATTCACCCCTTTTATCTTTCCAAAAAAATATTCAATTCATGGTAATAAATACTTGTCCTCATCCACACCCCAATTTATCTTGAGGTAGTAAACACATAAGTGATGGGTTCTATTAACCTTCTTAGAAAATATAATTGGTGTTTCCCAAGGAGACACACTAGGTCGAATGAATCCTTTGGGTGAAAACTCATCTAACTAAGTCTTTAAATCCTCTAGTGCAGCTGGTTAAATCCTATAAGAGGGAATATATATAGTTTGAGTACCTAAATATAAGTAAATATAAAACACCACCTCCCTTACTAGGGAAAATATAGAAAAATCTAATGGAAAAAATAACCAGAGACTCATTTGATTCTGGAAAAAGATAAACACTTGAATTTTTTCTTGTTCAAAAGAAACGATTCATGTATTCCTACCCAACTCTAGGATAAGAGGTTTGGATCGACAAGACCTAGGTTATAATTCTCTCTGAAATACATGGAATTAATTATCTAGGATAACAATGTAGACACATTGAATATATAATTTTATATGAGAACTATGAGAAATCATCCAATCCAACATGGGAATGATATTTAGAAGTTTCATATATAGAACCAAAAGGCCCTAAGAATATATGAATTAAATTAAATAAAAAGTATAAGAGATGGATTAAAGAACCTTCTCTCTCTTTGTCTTGAGATGCCTAGAAATCTCAAATAAAAAAAGAACATGATTCATTGTAAGATTCAATAGTTCCATAATATGAGTTGGTATAAATGAATATAGTGCACAAATATTAAATAAAGAAGTATCCAAATACGAATCAATGATAATGATACCTCTATCTATCACATGACACACATAATCATGAACTAGATACCTATCCACTATGTGAAGAAGCTTTATTCTTGATTCTTATGTCTATAACCCATTAATGTTTGCAGCATATAACTATGTTTCAAATCATATTGTTATTTTTGATCCCTCACCACTATACTGAGTGGTAAAAACATGAAAAAACCTCTGTGGGATGTGAGTATTCATAAGTGATATAGATATTTGCTGCCTCCAAACAAGCATGATTTGAGTACCTAAAGATTATGTGAAAGAAACATGATAGTGGTCTTTTATCAAGTATAATAAATGACTTGGAATAAGTTTAATTCCAAGAACCACCACAATGGTTTCAACCATGGGACTCATCCCACTTCCTATTATTTTTAAAGGGAACACTCAAGCTATTACTAGTAGTGGAGGAATTCCCATTATCTCTGAAATACCATCCAAGTAAATGTTTTCCATCAAATATCTTTCTATAACATCAGTAAAAGAGGAAATATTTAACATGAAAACATGAGATAAAATATTTTCTTAAAGACCCATGTCAAACCATTGGGATTTTAATTTCTCATTCATCACTATCTCAAGTGAGAAATGGACAAGATCAAAAAAATGATTATCATATTAAGTCAATGTCCATTCACCATGATGTTTGTTAAGGAGCTCCATAGACATAGCCAATAACATAGATTCTAGAAAAACTACTTTGTGAAAATATCCCTAAAGTCTTTATTCTCTAAACCCTCATTCTTCCCTTCCTGAACTATAGAATCACAACACCATATACCAGAAACTTCATGTTTCAAGATAGAACATTTTACCTTAATATATTCTAGAATATCAATGAAATGATAGAGATTGTCAATAATTTTAAGTAATCATTTTCCTCACGAGGAAAATTGGTTCCCTGAAGAAATGTTGGTTTCTAATAGAGAATCTTTTGGGTATATTCTCTACTATCATCCATGTGCAGTACAACTATTGAAACCTAAAAAGGAAATGGGGGATCAACATGGCCCAGAGATTGGACTACCCATACCGTAACCTATACAAGGTTCTGATCATCTAGATTGTTCACTAACTGTGGTTCATTAGTCACTCCCTCTTGAGAATTGTAAAAACTTATTGTTCGGGGCATGCTACTACAAAACATTAATAAATGAAAAGTAAATCATTAGTAAATATAAGTGAGATAATCATATATATATATATGAATTCAATAGGGAAACACAAATCACCAATCAAAACAATGGTAAATTTCTAGAATCAAATAAAAAACTCACTATAGACAATTTTTACTAATAAAACATGCTATATTAAGCCCTATTATGATGATATATGGTCAGGAAGTCACTCATAAACTACCTATAAGTCCTGAAAATCCTATCTCCAATCATCCAAGACATCCCAAACTGTATACTGACATCAGATTAAGGACACAAAAACTATTTATATAAATTTTCATGAATTAAATTAGATTACCTACCTAAATGGTACATGAATCAGTTCTAAAATAGCCTAAATTGATTTTTTTATCCCCATGGTATGGTGAATAGATATTGGGAATCACTTATAAAAAAAGGGAATGATTTCACTATAAGGATAACTCATCAAGACAAGTTAACAGATATAAAAAAGAAATAGTGGGAATTCCAAAAACTACTGAAGAGAAAAATATCCCATATAAACAAATAAAATTCCCCCAAAATGGTACTTCAACTAATGTAGTCATATCCAAAAATTGATACATCATCACAAGAACTCCTTGTTAAAAGTGGATCACACACTCCATTGGTCACCATAAACTCATAAGGTCCCACTCATCATGAAAATCCATGACCACCATGTAGTGAATTTATTTTCCATATAACTGGAATAATAAAGTCTATAAACACCCAGAGGGAAATTTTGGATGTGAGAAACAAAGCCTAGTAAGATCTCACCAAGTGTTCCATAAGAAACGCATATCAAATAAACTAGTTATTATAAATTTTAAATAAAAAATGGCATGAAAATAATTTTATAATTCATAGAAAATATGATTATCAAATCATTAAAATGGATAGTACACAAATGAAACAAAAGTTAATTTCCATAAAAATAGAAAGATATGAGTATCTTTTCAAATCATTTATGAATAATCATTTCTATAAAAGTAGGCATGAGTAAGAAATTAAACCAAACACTAGCATGTATAATCATTTTCAATCATATCACCATTTTAATAACACCCAAGGTTAGTTTGTTCTGGTCATAAGGTTCCATACAATCTTAGTGAAATGTGGTTCCTGGTGTTCCCACACTCCCTAGATATCAGACCATGGGGGAAGTTGATAAAATCACAAAGAATAAACCTCCTTACCATATGATAATTTTGTATTATTTTCATCATCAATCCCCTATGAAATATCAGTTTACCTAGAATTCATATCTTCCCACATAACATCCCATTCTCCCATGTTATTTAAGGAAATAATTCTTACTTGGTGATTTCATTCATTTAAATATATCTCAAATTATTTCAAATAATTATTTATTTTATTCCCAAGTTAATTTTTCAAATCATTCCATTTTATTTCGAAAAATAACTTTATTGGTTTTCATCAAAACTATTTACTTTCAAATAAACTCATTTTATTTAAAATCATAAAAAAATTCATGCATTGTTATCTCAAAGTTCATCATAATATATTTGTTCCAAATCAATCATTTAAATTGAAGATCATTTTATGAAAATAAATCTAAATTTAAAAATCCATTTTCAATGGAAATTCATCACAAAAACAACATTCGATTTTAAAAAAATTTATCCAAGACTGAAATGAAGCTTTAAAAATATATTTGAAACCCATTTTGATTTAGGAAAGAAAATATAGATTTAAAAGATAATAATTTTCTTATGGAACCACTTACCTCAATAACAATAGTAATGAACACCCAACACAAGATTCACCAATGCAGTGTCTATAGATGAAAAAGTTAAGGGAGAATCCTAGAACAAAAATTCTCACCAAAGAATATCTAATTAATTATTTCTAGAATAAAATAAGAGAGGTAAAACACATAACTTAGTGATTCCTAAATAAATCAAAACAACCAATGAATATTCCGATAATAAATCCCAATTTCATGGTGTATCTAAATACATCTAACTAAATCAAGTCTCAAACCCCAAATTTGTTGTCAATAGACCTAGTCAATGAATATATTCAAGGGATTAAGGGATCAAAGAAGATTAGTGAATAATGATAAGAATGATAACTCCTATTTCAAAATCTAGATCCAATAATCAAAGATCTATTGAAATCGATAATTGGGAGGTTAGAATTCCCCAAAATATACAAGTTGAGTTTTATTGGTTCAGAGGCCATTAAAATAGAATAATATTGAGAAAAAAGGTGTAAGGTCCTAAAAATAAAAAAATTATTACAATTAATACACATTTCATGGTTTGTACACATAGTTTGAAAATACATGTGCTAACTATGAAATCCCCCTAGGATACTAGGAGAGCTACATAGTTTGGACCCACAGTTTAATAAAACTTCTACTAACTATGTTCTCCATATTGGCCTAATGGAAAAGATGCATAGTTGTTCTTCATAGTTTGATAAAACATGCACGAACTATACTTGAATGACTATCCCAAGCTACAATGTTTGGGGTAGGCAACATAGTTTTTACAAAATAGTCACTCTCCATTGGATGTAAAAAACAAGGTGCATGATTTCATAAGGTTACCCGTATGATTTTCTCTAATATCGAGAAACTATGAATGAGATCATAAAGTGCTATTTTTTTGAAAATTATCCACAAAACACCTAGTATGAACCAAAAAAAATATGACCAATATAAAGGTATGTAAATTACCAAAATATGGGGCTGGGTTATTACACATAAGCCTCCTATAAATTCTCTATCCTCAATTTCGATTCTTCTCAATGGATTTACTTATTCCTCACTAAAAAACCATGGATACAGAAAAATATCTTCCATTTTGGGATTAATAAGTAAAAAGGAATCACAGGACAAGAAACCATAATATTTATGTTATATAAATCAAATACCCTTATCAAATTTACCTTCTGAGTACTGCGAATGGTGTTATTATAATGAAGACAGTTACATAAACTGTATTGAAAACACCAACATAATATATGATGGATATTTTGGGAAATATTATTTTTGATACCAGAGTTAAGAATGATAAAAATGTCATTTTTCAAGTATTATATGAGGTAAAATATATATAAAATAACATAGGATTAAAAAGGGGTTCATTATGAATAACCACATAATAAAATATTTATTAAGAAAAAGTATGAATTCAAGAAGCTAATTAATCTTAAATTCATTAGACTAGGTAATTTATCTATGTATAGTTTTCAAAAAATGATCAGAGGATTTAACTCCATTTTTTTTAATATATTCTAAAGAATTTATGAAATACCAACATGAAAATTATGAACAATTTTATATATACAAGGAATAACCTCCCCTTTTTTGTGGAGTTTTTCAATTTCAAGAGATAGTGATGAAAGAATAAGGACTTATAATAACTTTGTATTGATCATGACTAAATTATTTTTAATAAATTAAAATCTATCTAAATTTAAGAGTTTATTAAAATTATATGAACGTATATTTTTTGTTTTGATAATCTTGAGAACAATATCTCGTTTATGTATGGGATTCGAATGAATGTTTTGTATAATATCATGTTTCTTGAAACATGAATGAAGTTTCAAATTTATAGAGAAAGAAACAACATAGGTTATATCACAAATAATGGGTATTTTAGTGAATGTCAAACCACAATTCATGAGTTTGTGCTGCATCTACAAAAATTGAGCATGATAACTTCTATTTACCAAATATTAATCTTTAACAAAAATTGAATGAAAAATTGAATGTTTATTATTGGTAAAACATGAAACTAATGATTCTTAATGAAAGTGAAAAGTTATATAAAATCTACTTAGATTAATTATATAACCAATACAATTATCTTTAAAATAAATCATTAATGTTAACTATGATTTAGAAGAATTGAGCGAGCTACGATGGGGGGTTCATTTAAGGCAGTGGAAGATCCCTATGAATACATTAAGATGGGATTCCTTTTGTATTTATTTGGAATTCACCCACAAGACTAAAAACTACATAATTTATAGTATACTTTCCATTAGTTAAAGTATACTTATGATCATTACTCTAAAAATTTCTTAATATATTATTTTATTAGATTCATTAATTTCATGTTTACACGAGGTACCTACCATAGTAATAATACTTGAATTATTGTAAAAAATGAAATGATTATGTCATTTTTTACAGATTCGTCTATTTTTTGATTTATTTTTGTACTAAGAAATTATTTCTGATCACCAATCATATTCATCTCAAACTAACTACTTGTATGCTCCAAAAAATATATATAAGTGTTTTTTAGGTTGAACCAAAAAAAATATTGTTCGAAATATATTTCTAAAATGATAGTTTCATTAAAAAAATTTAATAACAATAATAGGATGTATCATTAATTGAAAAATATAATTAAAAATATAGAAAATCTCACATACTAAGCTATCATAGCTTATTTAAGTCCATATTATTCTTCAATATGTTTAAATACATTATCTGATAAATTTATTTTTTTAAAAAAATAAGGTTTTTCAATTTGAACCTCCTTAAAATATCTATTATTGAATTAAATATTTAAATACATTTAGAATAGATTAATGTTAATATTATCTAAAAAGGACCATAAATTCTTGATGAATTCAAGTCTTACTACTAAATAAAAAATATCTCCACAAGCTATTCCCTCTTCGTAATTATAACCCTTAAAATAAGGCTTTACTTATTCCTAAAATTAAGTCTATTTTGATTACAATTATTTTGAAAAACTATTTTAACTCCTATAACTAGAATATACATAGGAAATTCAACCAGGTTCCAAAACCTATTATATTCTAACAGATTAAGCGCTTATTATATAAAAATTATCCAACTTTTATCAGCTAAGACATCATCTTCCATTTTAAATTCTGGATGAGATAATATTGAATGATGTTCATAATCATTTTTCAAGGAATTTGTAGTTGTATCAATTTGATCTACATTACCAATTATATTCTCCATGATATGATTCTTATGATCATCCTACATCGAGGTTAAAATAATGGTTTACTTTCATATAGTGGCGTGTTAACTTCAATTGATCTATATTTTCGAGGAATATATTTTGTTATAATATCCTATGTAATTTAACTACTAACGAATGTGGGTCGACTTTCAATAATAAAATTCGAGGGTTTATGAAAAAAAATTCGGATGTGTATCTACCATATTTTTTTAACTTTTTATATGGATTTCGTTTAAAAAATTTAACATGTACCATTTATTTAATGGTATGTGTTTCTTTATTGAAAATTCTATAATCATTACTTATAATGGAATAACCAAGTGAAATTCCCTCATTATTCATTGGATGAAATATATTAATTTTATATTTATCATTTACAATGAAGAATTTACATCTAATGATTCTAATGATAAACAATGTAGGGTTTTTATCATTCTAAAATTCAAAATGAGTTATAACTAAAACCAGATAAAGGAAAAATTGATTTATAATATAAAAATTTATATTTATTACTTCCACCCAAAAAATACATAGCAACAAAATATTTACATCATATATACCAGGTTATTTTATAAAGTGTTATATTTATTCATATCCAAACTGTTTTATTATGGAGTTATTGGTGATGAGAAATTGGGAGAAATACCAGTATACTAAAAAACTTTTAAAATATTAATTTACAAAATAACCATTATTATAACTCTAAATAGTTATAATATATTGGGTTTTTTTTGAATAAGACCTATAAATTATATGAATATTGACATTTTTTTAAGATCTAGAAAATTCGTCCAAGTATACCTAGTCTAATCACAAGCTATGATATTCCCATAGTGCTAAACTAAGATGCTCGTAGTGTTTATATGTCCAAAAAGGTCAATATGCACTAAATCAAATGCTATAGGAGTTGAGACATTATCGATAGGTTAAAATAATAACTTATGTTTCCTTATATATTTACAAGAGACATAGCATATGAAATAATTGAACCTATGTTTTGGTAGATCCCTCACTAGTCTATTCCTATAAATATTTGTTACATTTGGAACATTATAGTGTCCTAAAATTATAAGATGAATCCAATATGAACCTTTAATAGCTCTAAGACAATGTAAAATTAAAAAAGAGTGGAATTATATATTTATTAGGTAAACATTTTCATGCCTTTCAATAAAAAAATGTATTCTCCTCCTGAATTTGTGATGGTGCATTTGTCATGCCCAAAGTTCATGGAGTAACAATCATCACATAATTTGATGATTCTCATGAAATTGTATTTAAATCATAAAACATAAATTACATTATAAAATTAATATCATACTAATAAAAAAATCACTAATGATGACAAACCAACCGGGTTTGACTTGACACATCACCCATAATTGCTCTTCATAAGGCCCAAAGTGTGTTCCAGGTCACCATGAGATAGCAACAAGAACCTGAGTATCAACACACAAAACCATGTGAATGATTTCACCCAGAAATAATGAAAAAAATGTATCACATATAAAAATATAAGATAAACAACAAAAATAAATCATTGAATTAATGTTTCACAACCATGAGATATAACAAAACCAATCCTGAATGCTAAACCCACAACCTAACCAAAACCAAGTCTATATGTGAACATCTGTATCCACCATCCCCCCAAAAAAATGAAAGAAACATAAACCAAGATAATTCATCATGATATATTATTATACTCCCATTAACAACATCACATAAAATAATAATAATCATATTTCCAATGTTATATGGATGGTTTGAGATAAATTCCTAGTAAGATTCCACAAATAATCTATATAATTGATATTAATATGAAACTGTTAGTTTTAGATTTAAAACAAAAAATGTTCTCTAAATCATTTTCACTTTAATTTTTTACATAAAACATCCTTTGGTTTCCATTAAAACATTGAATATTTTAATAATCCTAGAATATTGAAAGAGTGCATGCAACATAAATATATTGAAATAATCAAACCATCCATAAGATAAACACGTGATAATCATATCATAAAACATGATTAAAACCATGGATAAAGAGACTATTCTCTATAGATTATGAGAATACATAACTAGGGAACATAAGGAACACTATATGGTGAGAACATGAATCCTAATAATACTGATTCCTTACACATTTTTTCTATATCACAACTATTGTCCCTAGTGGTGCCACAATCACTAAATTTCACAAATTCCCATAACCCAACACACCCAAGGTTTCCAGGTGAAATTTTTTCAAAAAGAATTCATGTAAATATTTCTTAGAATTTTATAAAATATTTTTAATGGAAAATAATTACTGTTACCATGATTGAAAAACCATTTTAGTTTCAAAGGCACATTTTAGGAATTTCATGACACAAATAATGTTTATAAAACTATTTTTTAGAGAAACCTCCCCTTAAAACCATTTTACATATAACCAAATATGTAGTTATAATAAAAAACCATCATAGATATCAAATTAATCATCTTTATAATCCAACCCAAAGGAAACCCATGAATAATAAAGTGTTACATGAGAAAGAATAATTATATAGATACACCTTCCTAACCAATTAATGAATCTTAGGCACCTTCAGAAACGGTGATTGGAAACAAAGAGATCATGTCCTCACAAGTCAATATCTATAATTAAAATCATAAATCCTCCATAAAAACCTCTATATATAGTCATAATAATAATATGGGTTCCATAAATTGAGGGAAAATAAAGATCGATGAGAAATCTAGGTAGAAGAAGATAAAATAGGTGGAAATCAGAATATACCACGAGTAGATCCACTAAGATTGAAGTAGAATCACTATGATAACAAATAGAGAACATCCATTAACATCATGGAAATGATGGGTTGAGATAATGAGTGATTATGGTTAGAAAATAAAGTGTTTTGTTGTATTTTTTCAATTTTAAGAAAGTTATATGGGTCACGTAGTTAGGATACAAGAATATAAAAAATCTCTACAAACCATGGGGTAACTACTACCCCTTAAAACCATCACACACCATTACTTGGGAATTTCCATATAGCTTGAAAAACCATGGTCAAGCCATGAAACTTCCTCTGAACCTAAACTCATACACATGTATGTCTTTCCTAGATTCTTTCATAGTTAGAAAAACCATGTTTAAATTGTAAAAAAATCCATTAAAATAAATAGTTACATATCATTTGGTTACTACTAATTATTCACAGATGGTGTGCTTGACTTTATTCTCTAAAAAACCAAAATATTAACCCCTAACTCTTGAAAACTATTATAAACTTAATAAACCCAAAATAATCCCAAATAAAACATACGATAGTCCCAAATGGAATCACACCAATACCGATAATTTTACTTTGTGCATTGTCTCTAAAAGTTACTCATCCACCCATCAATTTATATAAGATCTAGAAATTGGACTTATCTCAGTCCGTGTGTCTAGAAAAACACATTACCATAAACCAAGTTTTCTAGGTATTGGTACTAAACCTATATTTCTAATGTTAATAAGATCTAAGAGTTTGGTACCCAATCATTCTTGGGTCTAAAAATTCTAGCCAATAAAACATTAAAACCCCCATTTTTCCAACCCTACAATGCTCAAAAGCTAAAATATCTTTAGAAATATAGACCTTATGAGTTCTAAATGAATGAAATTTTTTCATAGAATATTATTTTATCCCATGAACTCCTCTATAATATTTAATATAGAAAGTTTAATTTTTTAGAACAAAATATTTTGATTGGAAATGTGAGTTTTTAGTAGTGAAACATATATAGGAATATGTATGATTATATTTAAATTAGATTAAAATTATATAAAAATTCGTCATAATGGACATAAAGTTATAAAAACATATTCTACTAACTTAAAATTTTAGATTTTATCTAGGGTATTAATTTATGATCATATCTAGTTGAAACAATATTAGATTTAGAATATAACTTGAATTTGAGGTTATAAATCTCATAGGTAATTATAGAAATACTATTATTAGCTCTAGAAAGATTTTCAATAATTGAATCATAGGTTTCCATCGACATTAAACTATTATTTTCTAGGAAGGTCACATATAAAAACTTATCTTCCAATTATACATATCATATTGATATTACAATAAATATGTTCTACCATAATAATCCAAGGTAAAAGAAAAATTAGAATAAGAGATAACTATGAAAGTGAATTAGGAGTTACCCTTCCCATTAAGAATAAATTAATTTGATAATCCTTTTCATAAAAACCAATATTTTCCCAGCTATCATAACCCTCTAAATCACTTAAAATTTTTTATGGTGGATCCTCACTACCACTCATTGTAGCATTAATTTCCCTATAAGACTTTATTTTTTTAAATTAAATATTTTACATCCTTGTTCATATTTATCAGTGTAGGATAATCATAGATGATGTGTCCTAGTTTTTTACACTCTTACCAGATGGTATTTGATGACTCATTTTCCCATATTTATATATTATATTATTTTAATAATCAAAAAAGAAGTTATTATTTATGATAATACTTTTAATATATCTCAAAATACAAAAATGATTTTCTTTTCTAGTTTAGAAATTACAAAAATTCAGGTTATATTTATAATTCCTCTCCATATTAGTAAGCTTTGAAATTTGGGTAATGGATGTTAAAGAACTAAAATTTGAGGTGAACGAGACTCTATTCTCTTTCTTCTCATTTTCCAGATATCTCTTCTTAATATTCTCATAATATATGAGATTCATAATAAAGTTATCAATATTAAGCATTATCATTTTTTTATTATCAATTATAGTAATCTATTTGGATTCCCATTCCTTAAAAACAATATCAATAACATTATCTACTAGTTTTTCATCTATAATTTTATTTTCTCAAAGTTATTTTATTCTTTCAGTAGCTATTATAAAACATTGATGAATTTATACTATTGATTTACTTGGTAGAAAATCAAATGCCAAATAATTTTCATGAAACATTTACATGGATATATCAATAACACTGGATGATAATAAAGGATTAATTTCCACCTTCTTCAAAATTAATTTTTTTTCTCACATGATGAAATTTGAATATATATATTTGTAGAAATCAAGTAAAGAAATGTGTTCCTAGATATATAGATTTCTTAATACTTCATATTTTCCTCTCCAGTGACATGTGAGTTTTAATTCCATTGAATCTTATTAATTATGGTCTTTATAAAATAATTATTTACTCTAGTATTTACCAAAAAAAATTTCATCCAATCATTCCAATAATTTTAATTAGCTCCATCTAAAATAGGTGATAATCTTGTTTTTATATTCTCAATAGTTATAATAGGTATCCTTTCCATAAAAAAATAAAATCAACCTTTCTTATTCTATATGTTAGTCCAAGAAAATAAAAACAATATTTAATAAAATTAAGAGTGGGCCATGATACAAATTAATATATCATTAAGTAATGTAGTCACAACTACCACATGTAGTTGGATTTTTAGTCCAATGCTAGAGGTCAAATTTCATCCCATTAAATTATCC
Organism: Viscum album; assembly: GCA_963277665.1. Lineage (NCBI taxonomy): Eukaryota > Viridiplantae > Streptophyta > Magnoliopsida > Santalales > Viscaceae > Viscum > Viscum album. The sequence goes on from OY728134.1 coordinate 549,534,507, forward strand.
AAATGATTAGAAGTTACAGTTTTCGATCAAATTAGAAACTCAAAGTAAAAAAAATTAACAGAATATAGATGTTCCTATGTTACTAAACATATGAAAACAAAATAAATCAATAAAGAAAAAATAGTATCACTATAATAAAAAAACTAATTTAGTATGTGATAGTAATCTAAAACCCCCAAAAAATGTTGTTATTACTATAAATTTGACACAATACTAAGTCTTCACTTTTAATATAATGAATCATGTGGATTTTTAACTGAATCAATGAATAAAAAGTTGTGATATTAGGAAAATTATTATCAAAACTCATGGAAATGAATCATTCTCTTTATAAGATACTTAATTAACTAAACATTATCAATAGGAAACCTAAATCTCAATATCCCTAATAAATAAAAATCACTAACCCCATCCTTCATCGAACTCAACACTTGAAAAATACAATAGATTCTAACAATGAAATCTCATCGATCACAAAAAAATTAATTTAAAATAATTAACACTAAGAGATTTACATGTTTATCTCACTATGTAATTCTCCTCGAAAAACCCATGAAAGTAAAAAAATTTAAATGTGCTTAGAGATGATGAGATGTTGCACAACTTCACAATGATTAAAAAAATATCCATTCGTAATATATCATCATACATAGAAGAATTTGAAGAAAACTATATATTGTATTATAAAAAACTCCAATGGAATCATTCCACATTAATTGGGTTCAGTTAAAACTACATTATATAGATCTTCACTATATTTTGAGGTATGTAGAAAATCAGGACAATATGAAATTAAATTTATTTATAAACCACTAGATATAGTTCTATATGGATTTATGGTTTGTTGGAAATTGATTTTATTTATTCAATCTTATAAAATTTATGTACACACAAGTTATGTAAAAGAAAACATTACTTAACAAAAAAATCATGTTATAATGAGAAATAATGTTTTGATTCCTTAATAAAAAGAGTTCATAAGAAGTTATTAAACAATATTCATCGATGATATCCACATTTTTATAATAAAAAACCCATGAAAAACACAACAATCCCCACAACAATGATAATGAATCTCGCCAATGTTCTCTATTAAAAAAAGTAAAAATAAAGGATTCAAGTAAATAAATGTAATTAAAATAAATACTAATAAATTTTGTAAATATTACAATCCCTCGAGATGTTACAAAAAAAGTAAAACATCTAAAATATTTTCATTGCCTTTATGTTTTGAAAAAACAAATACACAACCCTTTTCCTGAAATAACATAAAACAATTTATTTTAAAGTTTATATCAAATCACCCACTTTTGTATAATAAATAAAAAATAAAGAAAGTGAAAAAAGAATTAAAAGTTAAACTCTTATATCTTTATATAATATCTATTGGATATCCCCTAGATATAATATCTGGTGAAATTAAATCAACATTTTTTTGTATCATCAAATGACAATAATTATCACAATCAATTTAGTATCCCATTATTTCTTTAATTTCTCCTACTTTATGATTTTTTAAGATGAAATAAAAAATAAAGGAGAAAGAATAATAAAACACTTGATTTTTTTTAAAATAATTAAAAATAATCATATTCCATGTAGAGAAAATTCTATAACCTCTATAAGATTTATTATCAGTCAAGACATGAAAAAATTTCATACGCTTCCAATAAATTTTCATTTTATATATCAATTATTCTCTTGGGATATATTTCTTCTTCATTTAGGTATAACAGAATGTTCTATCATATTTAAATAATGACCAACCATTTTGAAATAACCTTTAGGATTTAATTACCATGATGAGGTACTTGAATAAACATTATAGATCATTCTAACCAATTTATATTATTTCATTTTTATCTTTTACCACTTTATATAGTTAATAAAGTACTAAAACATGGAATTAAAATGATTATTTTATCTATTATTTTTTGTTTGAGAAAATATTCTAAACATTTCATTAATATATTAACATTTTTGAAGCATTTCCAAGAATGAAAAAAGTTATTCTATAATAAGAAGATCCTTAAGGATGACTATAATTTCTTCAAGTCATTAACAAACCCAATTATATTGAGTATATGAGTGGGGAATAATGTTCATTATGTCAACATTAATCTAATGCTTTCAAAAAAATAAGTGAAAAATTAAATGGTTCACATATGTATAAAGATTAAATTTTAGAACAAATTAAATAGTTGATTTCTCAGGAAGGCATTACTCCAAAAAATATAAGTTTATTTATTGCTTAAGAAAAATTCATAGGTTTTTTAGTAGTAAAATCTGATACTTATATTATGTTTCTACATTAAAAATATTTATCTCAATTTTGTATTTAATGATGATTATGACAAAAATCTATTATAGAAAATTTTATTTGATGAGTATTGTACTTTAAATTGTTTTAATAAGAAATTTTATTAATTTTTCTACCGATAAAATGATGAACCACTTTTAAATTCATAATATATATATTAGTGGCCCAAAATTAATATTTAATCCTGAATTACATCAATTAAAAATTAAATTTAACCATGACTATATTTGATAGAAAATCAAGTTAATAATATCATATATTCATATTAGACAACTAAGAACATGAATCTTACCTTAATCTGTCATAAAGATAAACTCAACTCAATTTCATTAGTAACCTAATGATTACGATTTAAAAAGTAATTATAACAAAAAAATATTCCTAGAATGAGTCACTTAATGGTTATGGTAACCTCAATACTTTTTTTCATGACACAAGATAATTCAAGGGATCCTAATGTCTAAGGTCACCTATACTGAATTATTGAAGACTTAATAAGTGCTTATTTTGAAGGAACATGATACTCAAGGGGATTTAATCTCACCATATTATCTCAAATATTCTATTTTTTTTGGTATTCATATTTCAAATGATTTAGTATAGAATCACATTAATTCCACAAAATCAATATGTTCAAACCATATTGATGTGTATCTCTTTACATAACCCACATCATGTGTTACTAACCTAAATTAAATGGTAATTATATTGATACATATTCAAATTAATCCCATGAATAAGGTACATTAAACCCTTTAATGTATATTCATATAACCATATAAAATCAATTATCCCCATAAGAGTAATATTGGAGTGATAACCCACACTTTTATATACATTTAATAAGACTCTAGTTCAATGATAAGTCCAAACCAAAATCTCTCTACCGATGGATACTTTATGCAAGTGATACTTTAATTCCATCATAATTATAAAACATTACATATATAAACCATAACTAACTGAATAATTCAATTTCATAAACCAAGAAAAGACAATGCTAAGGTAAAAGAGAACTAAATAAATATCATAACTAGAATTTAACTACATATATTCATGTATTAAAATTTATAGAAGTATTTTAATATTTTAAACTAAATATCATATATATTAATAATATAGAAAACTATATTAAGAAATAAGAAGGGAATAAAATAATTTAAACATGAGGAAAAAATACTTATGAAAAATTTATAAATAAAGAAATATAAACACTTTATAATTTATCAATTTCTTGAAGACATTATATAATTAATTAAATATAAACACATTATATTTACTTCTAATAAAAACTGATTCATATTATCCTTTTATATGTAATCTAATTTAAATATATGATATTGAATTAAATATAAAAATTTTATGTTAAAAATATACTTCTTTAATCTAAATGTCATATATTTAATATTATCTAGACCTTGATTATAACAATTATCAAAACTCATTTGGAAATGGTTTAAATAATTACTTCAAATAAGGTATTTTAAAATGAACTATATGAATTAAATAATTGTGAATAATTATTAATTTTAAATATAAAAACTCTTATATTTTTTCCACATTTTTTAATTTATAAACACATTATAAATTACACATATAATTTCCATATAAACTATTTATATAGAAATTATAATTCACGAAATATAAATTCAAATTATATTTTAATATTAGTACTTAATATTGGGAATATTTATTTAATTAATTTTCCTGAACATGTATTAATTAATTATTAAAATTTTATAATTAAATAATTATATTAAACATTTTATAAAATAAATAAATATAAAAAATACCCCCATTTCTATAATTTATGAACAATTTATAAATTATTTAAATTAATTAATATTTAAAAAAATAGAAAAGTTAAAATTTTCATGTTATTGTATCTTACAATATTTTTATATTGCAGTCGGTGACTCACCACATTATTAGTCATATTTTAAAATTAATAATTTTTTGCTGCGTTATCTCCCTCAACTCCTAGCATGTTGTATCGAATAATATTAATTGTATTCTTATTATGATATAATGATTTTATTTCACCAGTTTCATGATGTTTTCAAACTATAAAAATTAACATATCATACTCTATTATATAACAAAAATCAAAGGGTTTTCATTGCGTTTCCAACAAAAGCTACCAAAAGAATATGACATGATTATATTTTTTCCAATGTATGAAATATCATATGTACTATTGTAGTAAAAATCTAAATCCTTATAATAATTTGAAATATTTCCTATTGGATGATATTAAAAAATTTTGTTTCAAAAATGATTTTGAGAATGAAATGATCATGGAATGACTCTAATATTATTGATCGGGTTTTAAAGATTAAAATTTAATCATCACAATGGAAACAAACCAAAACACTTAAATGAAAGATCTACCATGTATGAAACCTAAACCATTCTATATATAAAATTAATAACACATTGTATACCTTACACTATATAATGTTATTGATCCAATATTTGATCATGGCACTTGATGAAGATCCCATAGATCTAGATATTGGACTCCCTACTTCATGGTGTATCTAGGGGTTGAATGAATCACCAGATTCTCGTATGGTATCATCCTCACATACCAATTATAACAAAACCTCACTTGGAAAAGTATTCAAAATGTAAATAGATTAAAAGTGAAGAGATATTCAACTATGTCTTGTGAATTCTCCCATATTCATCCTTAGGGGCACTACTTCTTTTTATAACCCTTGAGGATTTTCTTCACATGCACATGAATTTACTAATAAATTATGAGTAAACGAATCTATTAATGAGCCTTTGTAACTAATGACTATCAATGTTTCCCATATATATCATTTTATAAATTGCTAAAAAACAATAGTAGAAAATATTGTAAATATTGAAATTAAAACCTTTAAAATTCCACTATCATCAACATTATATGCTGTTGACGTGAATTTTATATTAAAATTATATCCTTATGGTATACCCATGTCATAACATACAATAGTCCAAATTAGTGGCTATAATATCCCTATGTTATAGCCAATGATATTCTAAAACCAATGTTTTCAAAATGCATATAGTTTATATATTTCATACCATAGGACTACGATAAATTGTACATTATGATATAGATAATTAGGGTATACCACCTAAATTGATTAAAATATATATTAAAACATATACAAGACTCATTTAACCAAAGGTACATGAGGTTTTTTTATTATAATACAACACATTAATTTTATAATACACAAGAAATTATAATAAAATAATTATTATTTGTTAATAAATAATATAAAAATGATATAACCCTTATCACTTGATTGGTTTATAAATCACAATTTCCTATTTTTATGTTATATATAACTCCTTGTATATGAATAAAATTTAGGCCCACAACTAGTTGTTCCACAACATCAATATATCAATATAATATAAATATGTTTTGAGTTTATAGATCATGTATATCAATCATCAAAATAAAAATATAATCTAATGTACCATTGGATTATAAATGAACATAACCAATCAAAACTAGATCATGACTAAAATAAAGAATGAACATGATGATTAACCAAGAAACATGACCCAAATATACAATATTGAATCTCAAAATCCATTCTCATAATCTCATTAAACACCTGTGTAGCTGAATAATAATTTTTAATACACTTATATAAACCACACCACCCACAGATAATGGAGAGTATGAATGGATTAGTAGTATTTACCCAAAATTTCCAAAATCCAATAAGTTTGGTTTATATGGTGTTTACATGAGGAATATTTAGTTATTTTAATGTAATTACACAAACAGAAATATATATAGAAAATATAATTTTAATGTTTTAAATTCAAAAATTATAATTATTATACCCACTTTATGACTTGATTGATAGAATATTTTTTTCATTATTTCAAAAAGTATAGAAATGAACTAGAACCCACATCCTCATTTTAAGGGAAAATTATTGTAATCAATATCCTCATGTGGTTAGAAATATACATGTTTCATCATCCTCATATGCAGGGAAAAGTATAAGTATCGTCATCATCATTTCCTTGGAAAGGTATAAATATCATTCACCTAACTTGGAATAGAAAATATAAGTATCATCATCCTCACATGGATGGAAAATTATAAGTATCACTATCTATATTGGGAGGAAAAATTACAACATCAAATCAAATATGAACATTTCTCGTTAGTCTACCACCTAGACACCCAGTAATATCAATCTTTAGGTGATTACCTCCTCTAACAAATAAGGAATTTATAGTCATATATCAACCATAAATAAACTAATAATTAATATAGAATCATGTTTAATGTGATTATACCGTAAAATTATTTTAGATAACAATGTAATAAACTATTTATGTCTATAATACCAATATAAGAATCGTATTTTACTATATCAAATGCTACCCACCCATTCAAATATCAAAAACGTAAATCAAATATGAAACATTTAAATAATTTGGAATTATATTTCCCATGATATCACATTAAGTCATTAATTACAACATTATATATAATGTGACACATTAATACTCAATAGAACATCATGTTACCCATTTATTATTGGAAAGAAACACATAAAATATTGTAGAATCATTTTTCATCTCATTTTATCATGACACGTATGAAATTATCATTTATTATTTATTAATATACCCAAAAATCACAAGGTATTAGGGGATATAACCCATTATAAACCATATGAATATGTTAATATTTATTTAGTAATTACTATCCATAAAACTTTATGGACTATTTTCTTTATAAAATGTTATGTCACCATTTTGAGAGACTATTAATTTATATTTTTTAAAAATTATTTATCTTTATAACTTACATGTATGAAATATTCAATCTAAAGTTTATTTATTTGTCCATATCATATCCATTTATTTCTCATGAAATATATATTTAAAATATTCTATTCATTTGTGTAACCCTTTATGTATATGTAAATTATTGAAATTAATCATGTAACTCATATTATTATTTATACTATTTTCATATCATTTATAATTAAATATGACACATTAAGATATTTGATATATTCTTAAATTTTTAAAAAAATTTAATTCTCCATTTGAAATTTTTATTCAATATTTAGAAATAAAATCATGGAATTTACACAAGGCACAATTCATCCACACATGGACCATGTATGTTCCAATAGATTAACTCTCCACTTGTAACAATTTAATTTACAATTAAATATTTCTCAATGAATTTAAATTTTTCATAAAATCATTGGATACTAAGAATACCATCCTAAATATATAATAAATTATCTAGTCAGATTTCAATTTATAAAACTAGAAATAGTTATAATATATTTCACTTATTAAACATATAAGGATAAGTAAGGAAACCTAACACTTAAATTATCTTTTAGTTATATTGCAAGGTTATCATCCCTCTATAGATCACATGATAATCCTAATTCACTTCCATATTTTCCAAAATACTAATTATATCCTTAGATTCATTTTTTGATAAAATTTATAAGTAAAATTAATCTAAAACACATACTAATGTAATGGTTTACTATAATCCTCTCTTCAAATGGCATACAGATCACATACATAAAATTCTTAATTATAAAATGAGAAAACTTCCCATTGATTAATAGGTTTTTTATAAAATTATGAAACAACCACCCAAAATATCTAAAAATATTCTTATGGTTAACATTAAAAATTAATATATGGAAAATAAGAAGATAATATAAAGGATCCAAGTTACTCACCTTAATTTGGTGTAAAATAACTCCATGAACCATCCTCTAAGAATGGAGAGGGAATAAGAAATTAAAGGGGGAAGAGGATTGGGAATGAGTAATGAACTACTTGGATTACTCCAATCCCAATCTAGACTACCACTAACCATTACAAAATTTCCCGAACGTGAAACTACTAAATAAGATAAAAAATATTCTTGATTAAATTAAAAAACCAAATGATAATAATAATTATACAATGGTAAAAATATATGGATCAATAGAACATGTAATGTAAAAAATAAAATTAAAAGGGATTAATTATAAAACATGATCTATATAAATTCATCATCTATTGATATATCACAACATCAAGTTGAATAAGTATCATATTAATGATTTTTTTAAGCAAAATCCATTACCAAACCTTAAACTCAAGAAGAATAAAAAACTATATGTGCACCATAGTACATATGTTTATCAACATAATTTAGGGGATTTTACACAATGAAACCCTCCATTACCATTAATAATTAAACAAATCAATATAATAAGACACCTTAAAATGAAGTCATATTTCAATAAGAATTCATACAACAAATGTGTTAAAATATTATTAACAAACCCAAATATATATCATGTGACAATAAATTGGGTGTTACCATTATTTTTTCACCTATCTTTTCCTTCATGATTCATAAAATAATAATATAAAATTGAGGGGAGAATATATTACTAGGTAAGGGGTTAATAAAGAGGTAACAATGACTATCATGAAGAGTAAAACACTATGTTATTACCATTATGAAGAAACCCTTAAATTGTTTGAAATTATTTTAAACATAGTGACACTCAATTTGGATTGACATTATATAAATACAAACATATACCATAAATTACTACCCAATTTATCTTGAATAAATTCCATTATTGTGGGATGTTCATTTATCATTCAGAATGAAATCCAGAAAACCCAAATTCCATCCTTAAATAATCAATACAACCCAAAATGGTATTTTTTAATCCATTATAATTAAAAATATTTTAATCACATTAAAAGATAAAAACATATTTTTCAATAAGGTTGTGTTATAAAATCACCATAATTCCAAACAAACTAAAGAGATAAAAAAATAATTTAAAATATTTATAAAATGCTATTCTCTTAAAAATACTTTCATTAAGACAGGTTAATCATAAACTTGGTTTTAAAAAAAATTAAAAGAAGGTATCATAAAATTTAAATAAAAAATTTCTTCATTAAAGATCATTAAAAAATCCCCATGGATTATTTTGAATATATCAAAATAGTTTAATTAATTTATATAATAAAAATCACTGATCAAAAATAAATATTAGAATTGAGTTGGAATAATTAAGATCACCCTACCTCAAATATCATATAAATATAAGTATAATCCCATTAATAAAATTGAAATCATCCACGATACTCTGCAAACCAAAATACCTACTTTAAATAAATAGTTTATCTTGAGAAAAACAAAAAAATTACCAAAATGACGAAACACTCACTATAATGTGTAATTATATTAATCTAGATAAAAAAGAAAAACCATGTATAATATTCCAATTATCTCAGTAATTAAATTATATCATTTGAGTGGTTTTATAGATTCTATGGTGAAACTAACTCCTTTAATCCCTAGGATCTTGGACATAAAAATTAAATGAGGTATAGAATATGATAGAAGAAGAGATAAAGGTGATACATATATTCAATTCAAAAAAGTGAAAAGTTAATATAACAAAAAAACTAAGCTAATGAATTAAAAACACACTTGGGGTTTTTTCAATCCAAAGAGGGGAATAATAATGATAAAATTAAGCTAAAATCAACAAAAAATTTAGGTTTTCAAAGGGATATATAGTTTTTAAAATAATATATAAATAGATCCAAAACCGACACAATTCATTGCTAATTCATAACAACACAACATGAATTTTCAACAATATCAAAAATATTATAGGGTCAAAATACTTTTTTTCTCCACTTTTCCATCCACCTTCACTATAATCATACATAGTTCAAAATAACTCATACATAGAATTTCATTTTAAGAATTTATAACATATAAAAATACGTTTCCATTAATAATATTTTATTTTCTATCAACTACTGAGGTTATATCTTGGAGGATGATGCTACCAATATGTGTGTGCGGTACGATAAGATATGGGTGAGATACCACCATTTTAAATAGAAAATAAATAATGGAGTGTTCAGAGAGACTTCTTGATGAACTTGTGAAGAAATATTCAAGAATTCCTTTTTATTATTGGTGTGATGTTATTAATATTAAGGACATGCACCAATGATGAGATTACTATTGTTTGAAAAATTTAATCTAGGGAATAACTTTTCGTATATATTTTTTCTAGAAGACAGGTCTAGTTGAAGAAGATAAGAACCATCCAATAATAATTGAACATGAACACTATTATCACAATGTAAATATCCTTTAAATAAATATTATAGATTTTATGAAGTGATTGAAATTACCTGAATGAGATTTATATAAATTATATTAATATTTCGGGAATTTTAGGAATGTTATGTTGATGTGAAAAATATCAAAGAGAGGAACTCTATCCAGATTTTATGTTACACTAGAAAATTGATAGGGTATAAAAACATAGGTTTTATAAGGTGCATGATGAGAAGAATTATAAATATTTGGTAAACCCATGAACCTTATGAAAAACATTATAGTTTATAGACCATCTTTATAAGGTACCCTAAAATGGTAAAACATGCTTCATTAGGTATATTAACCTTGTATTGATCACATCACATGGTATATGGTGACTTCATAGGGTAGAAGGTACATCAAAGGATATGTTTTTCTAAGTTATATATATACCATATGAAGGATTACATAGTACAGTCTACCCTATAAAAATTGTAATGAGAATGTGAAATAATTTGTGTGGTGAAATCTTGAAGAACTATATGAAGATTATGGTATCATTATATTTGGGAGAAAAGACATAAAAAATATTCTGGTAAATGCATAAAAATCAGAATTAAAATATTATGATGGAATGGAATTAAATATGATAATGTTGTTGATTTTTACTTACAAAAAATAGAACATCATAAGCTATTTTAAGATATTTTTGATCAATATAGTAAGTTTAAACTTCAAAAACCACATGGAATAAGTGCTATTTCATATATTTAGAGCCATTTCCACATGGATTTTTTCAAGTGGACAATAAATGTATGGATTTTGTGAATAAATTAAAGCTGTGATATTTATATAGTCCCATGAAATACTAAAGAAGATTGGATCATAAAGTAGTTTTAAATAGATAGCTTGAATCGGTTTAAATGAGTTTGAAAGAGAGAATATCTCATAGCCATAGATTAAAAAATTTACTTAAAAAATATGGTAAATATATTAATTGTTTTATGAAAATAAAATAGCATTGAGAATTTGACGATGTTTTTGAGACCATAGGAAAACCCATTAGTAAACATAAAGCATGAACACCAACTTTTTATTGAGGAAGAGGAAATCCGAACACATATAAGAAACACCTATGAAATACAAAATATATAGAATAATATGATTTCATAAAAGTAGTTCTTTGGAATCAAGGATGTTTGAAGAGATAACCATAACTGTATTAGTAGTATTGGAGTTAGAAATATAAGAAATATTATCCTACAAAATAACTATTTGCAAGAACATGAAGATAAAAAATTTTATGGTCCACTACAAAAAGGGATATATGTTGAATGACTATTAAGGAATGTATTTTTGGGAATTTCATTAAAGTATTTTTAGAGGGCACGATAAATATCCCATCAAGAGATAAGAGGAATAATTTTCAGAGATTTCTTCAAGTAGAAGGATCTAGTGTAATTAACCCATTGGGAGTTGGATATTATAATAACTCAAGCCTAGGTATTTTGGGAGATTATATACCATGTTTTATAGGATATATATTATATGTACACAGTGATATATATAGTTTAAATCACATATTATAACATGAACTAATCCTAGAAATAAATAGTATTCATAGGCCAAACCATGTAAATATTTTTTTTCTAAGCCATTCAATTAATGAAAAATACATTCAAGATTTTCATATAAAATAAGAGTGGATACAGGCATTAACTAGAAACTAATATTAAATTAAAAGAGGAATTCATCAAAAAAAAGTATCACTAATTAACCACCTCTTAGTGATCAAACCTAAAATGGGAACTATAAGTGGTATCAAATATAAAAAATTTACCCTCAAAATGATCTAACCTTTAATGAAGAATAATCATAGAGAATATCAATACCATAAATAGTATAATATTACCAATATTTTATGGAATTATATTCCATGGAGGGAAGGACTGAATGCATCCTTGTTTGTTGTCTCACAGGTTGGAGGTAAGTGATGTTGTCATAGTGGGATTTAAACATATTAGAATAGATACTTCCATATATTACGCTGATAAGAGGAATCATAAAAAGGATGGGAAATCTAGAAATACAATATTTCCATCTCTAGATGATAAATTCTACCCCAGAATAACAGGATATAAAATTTCTAATTAGATTTAGGAGAAAATGGTGAATATGTAAAATGAATATGCACAAAATATTTAGAATGAAATAATTGAATAGATCCATTTTGATGATGATGGGGTATATATATCTACATTATATGTGTCAATAAAAATATCAGTCATGTTTGAGGGTATACAGATAATCTAGAATAACTAACTATTGTAAATAATCTTATAATTAATTTACCAAAAATGTTAATCCTAAAAATTTCACCCCATGAGGAGATTTGAGATTTATCCATTGATGATTTTCATAATACTCTATTTGGATAAGAAATGAGTAAAACACATTTTTAAAAAAAATAAAGAAAATGTGGGGATGGAATTCAAATCCAATAAATAACATAATATCAAGGAAAAATGGTATAATATAAATTATATTTAGAATATTAGAATGAAATAATTTTTAATCATAAGAAATCCATGTCTATAATCTCTATGAACATTAGAAGGGGGAGAGAAAAATACTAAAGATGATTCCACTTAAATACCTTAATTATGGAAATATTTTTCATTATATAATTTAATTCCAAAATATTAAATACAATGTAACCAAAATTGATGATAAAAAAATTAATTTCTATGAGAATTCATCTTAGTTTAGAAAAGTTTATTTTTGAATAAATTTGAATTCATTAATAAAATACATAAGGTTTGTAACAACTAAAAATTTGTATTAATGGGAATTCCCTTCTTATAATTATTTAATATAGTATAAATCATGTAAAATCACATATAAAAAAAATAACTTTATAAAGGATGAATGAATGAAATAAAAATTATTTCTAGAAGTTAAAGAACCAATACTGATGAAATTGTAACTTGACCTTTGGAATAGTAATGTGACCCTTATAAATAGTAAAATATAAAATTGAATAGTAACCTTACTAATGAAATTATAAATAAAATTTAACAATCTTATAAGTGAAAATATGATAATATTATATCATAGTATAAGTAAATAAATATTTTAAAAACTATTAATTAAGTGCAGATATTTTTAAAAAACATAAGTATTTATTTTCAAATTTATAATTAATATAATGTTTTTAAATAAAATTTATTTCCATAAAATATACACATAAATTAATATTTTTTTCCTATTATTAGAGGTTAATATTATAAGACATTAGTTAATTTTTCAAAGTGTTTTAAAATGAGTTCTAATTTTAAAATATGCATTTTTTAACTTTATGATGATTTAATTAAAAATTAAATTTATCCTATATAGGAAATTTTTTTCGTAAAATGGAGATAATGTTTTAATTACATACATCAAAAAATGGTTTTGTTGATTTTTTGGTATTTTTTAAAATACTTGAATTTTTTGTGAATAGTGAAATACGATAATTTAAGATAAATGATAAATACATGAACTATGGATTCATAGATTTTTTATGGATGATGTAAGCCCAAAATCTAGAACAATATTTCAATATTTTAATATATTTAGTGATAATGATCAAAATATTCATAGTCTTTAGCCAAAATAATAAAGTAATGATTTAAATAATGAGAAAACACCCCTCTCATGCAAATAATGAAAGATTCATGGGAGAAGGAGTTAGATGGTACATATTGGGATGGATTATCTTGTAATATCACACATCTCAAGAATGTTATTGGAAGGTGGTTCATGAATAAAACCGCAGCAGTTGGGTCTGTGGAGGCACTTCAGGATGAAATTAGCAGGTTAGAGGACATGCTTTAATAGATTTGGGATGAATCTTCCTTCCTATTGTTATGTGAAAAACATTCTTTCCTAGAGCAATGGTTTTTGGAGGTGGAGAGGGACTATAAGAAAATATCTAGTGTTTGGTGGCCTAAAGAAGGCGATAAGAACAATGGTTTTTTCCATGCATGTTTGAAGTAACAAAAAAAATATGAAAATAAACATTAGGATTGAGGAAATGTCATTTTATGTTGATGTCAGTGTCACCCGAAGGATGGATTTGGATCATTTTGAACCACTTCTTATAGGTGATCGTATAGGGTATTTGTGGGAGGAAATATCGGAGCTTGAACATGAGGTTTTCATGGGGAGTATTTCTAGGAGGGTTTATACTGAGGATAATGACTCGTTACATTACATACCGTTTGGTGATGAGTTCTAAGAGGTTATTCGCAACATGCTACGGGAGAGTGCTCCCAGCCCGGATGGCTTCCCAGGTGCTTTCTATGTGGCATCGTGGGACTCCGTGGGAACTATTGTTATCAAATCTGTACAAGATTTCTTCTAGGGGTGTCATTAATAGGAGTTTGTGTTCTTCCAGGGTAGTTCTATTTCCTAAATCAAAGACCCATCCTCCATTAATCAATATAGAACAATATGTCTTTTCAATGAATCATACAATATTTTAGCAAGTTTACTAGATAATAGGCTGAGCAAGGTGATTCCAAGTGTCATCTCACAAGAATAACACCACTTTGTCCAATGTAGGGGTATTAAAGGGGCAGTGGGAGTCTCTCAAGAATTGTTGATGGATTTGAATAAGAAGGTGGTCGGTTCCAGTGTGATTATTCATGTGTACATGGATAAGGTGTATGAAAAACTAGAATGGAGCTTCAATATTCGAGTGATGAGAAATCTTGGTTTTTAAGAATGGTTTGTGATCTTTGCATCCTCTATTTCTATATTCCCCGGCTCACCATTTCTATCTTGGGAAAGGGATCAGGGGTTTTCATGAATGTGCAGGGTGTGCTCCAAGGGGACCCACTATCCCCCATTCTGTTTATCATAGCTCATAAAGCTCTATTACAAAACCTACAAAGATGCTAGATGGACTGGGGTATTTTGTCTCATATTTCTAAAGGCTCCGATGGATCTTTCTCCAATATTATGTAATCTAATGATATTATATTCTTCTTGAATATAAGGAGATCATATACAGTTAATTTTATATATATCATGTTGATTTAAAATAGCATATGTGGTCAACAGATCAACTCCAGGAAGAGAAATGTCATTATGGAAAATTAATGTTCCAGAAGAAGGATACAGGTTATACAAGACATTATGGGAATTCAGTAGAAGCAATTGCCAATGAATTATCTTGGGGAACCTATTTATAATGGTTGGGTGAAAAATATCTTCTTTGAGGATATCTTCAACAAAATTATTGGGAGGATTCCTAATTGGAAAATAGGTTTCTCTCCTTTAGGGTCCGAGTGGTGTTGATTAATAGTCTGATTTTTTCTGTTCTGATGTATGTACTGTCCATTATCACTCCTCCTAAAGGGATATTTTATTCCATGTAGAAGTTGATGAACAAGTTTATGTGGGATGCTAGCTCATCGGGAAAGGCTCTTTGAGATGCTTGGTATCATGTCACGAAGCTCGTGGAGGAGGGAAGAGTTAGGCTTAGGGACATATCAGTTTCTATACAGACCTTGTAAGCTCAACTGGCATGGGATTTTATGGTTGGGAAATCAATGTGGGCCAAAACTCATAAAAATAAATATGGAAGGAATTGGGAGGATTGGAACAGTAGGAAGCTATCTAGGATAGGGAATACTATGTCATTTTCTCTATAAATCCTTCAAGAGTCATCTCATTGGGTTTTGGTATGTGGAGAGATAAATTTGTGGAGAGAAAAATGGGCTAGGTAGAAACTATTTTTCCTGTACTGTCTTGGGTTGGATATTTTGGTAAGAGAGGCTAGTCACCATCCCAGTTTACATGAGGCCATTCTGATCCAAGAATAGATTGAAATTTTCAATGAAGTTGTGTTTACTAAGGAGGATGCCAATGATATTTCACAGAGTCAACATCAGGGAATTTTAATGGGATTGATTATTGTGGTTTATTCCGGTAGGGAAGGGATCAGGATGAGTGGGGGACATGATTATGGTGTAAGTAAGTACCCATGAAGATGTGTATTCTGGTTTGGAGAGCACGACACTAGGACCTCCCTATGGAGGACAATATCTAAAAGAAAATAATTTTGTTAGCCTCTCGATTCTTTTGTTGCTCTAATCCGATGGCAGAGACGGTGGTTCACCTCTTTATCAATAGTGAATAGGATTTCAGTCTATGGTCTTGCAGGGTTAAATGGGGTATATATGATGGAATGTTCTCATCCATGTAGGAGTTATTCTAGAGTTAGTTTTTTGGGTTTGGATCCGTATGGGATGAAGATTACGATCTATAGTATCGTTATTACTGCAATTTTCTGGACACTGTGGGAGGCTTGGAACAAGGCTTGAAAAGATGGGCGAACGACAGTGTTTCTGCTACAGGTTCTCATGAAGGATTTTTTGTATGAATTGGGTTCACTAGTTAAGGGTGTTCAACAATCCCTTATTCTTTGAAACCACCTAAATAGACCGGTTATCTGACCGAGATCCCAAGTTTGTTGGGTTATATGGCATCCCCCATTGAATGGTTTCAAAATTATTATCGATGGATAATTTATGGATGGTTAGATGCACAGAAGAGGTCTGGTCTAGTATAGGAATGGTTCAATTTTATTGGCTTTTAGCATCTTTCATGGGCCGAGGAGTTCATTGGGGGAATAGGCAAGAGCACTGCACATGGGTGTCATTCTTTGCAAAAGGTTATTATTGGTGTTATCAGAAGTCGAATCAGACTCCGAGGTGTTGATTCGGGAATTTCATGGGAAAGTTGAATCACCTTGTGTTTTTACTTAACATAGATGTATCTGCACCTTGGTGATCGCTAATGGATGTTCTATTTGGCATATCCAAAGAAAGGGAAACTTTTCTATAGATGCTTTTTCTCAGGGGAGTATTCTTGAGGAACCCTTATTGGTTTTCTCCAATGTGGGGTCATTACCTGATTAATGTAATGGTTTTATCCTCGGGGATGCCCCTGGGGTTGATAAATTTTGGCCTCCTCTATTTCTTGTCTTTGTGGAAGGGTTTTCTTCCCTAATTTTAATAATAAAATAAAAAATCAATTATCGATTGATTGAGAAAACACCCCGCTCCTCCACTATAAATACCACCCCTCTCCACCTCTTCTCCAAAAAAATTACAGGCATTGATACTTTTCAAAATTCTAGAAAGTACTCTTCCAAATCCCCTATTATATTTTCATGTGTTCTTGGTTTCATCAATAGACCAAAACAATTTCCCTAAGGATATTTTTAGGTAGGAGAAATTCAAGAGGTAAATTCCCCTTTCCTTTTCTTTTAATTTCTTTTCAAGTTAGTTTCTTATTCTCTCCTCAAAACCCCTCATCCAAATGGTATAATTACTACATTACATCACATATACTATAATTTTATTAATTTAATTTTAAAATCCATCATTAAACCCATCTTATCTTCTTTTTATTCTAAAAAATAAAACATCATTCATGAGGTGTTAATTTATCGCCTTCAAGGGAGATAAATTTTCATTTTACATTAACGCCTACAAGGATAGTCATAAAAACATTTTTATTATTAAAATATATTAAAATATATTTATTATATCCTATTTAATGTTCTATAATCATTATATATACATGATGTTAAATAATAAAACAAACAAGTTCATTGTGAGCGAAAATCGCCCAAAATAATCCAAATGATTATCACTAACATCTTATCTAATGATTTCTCCTCACCCAAAAAACCAAATGAATTATATAATATTTTAATATTATATATTCTCTTTAATAAATTATAACTTCAATTGTCAATTTCTCTTACCATTTCACATGAACTTCCATACTCTTACACAACCGAACTAATCTCAAAAACTAATAAAACATGGAATCTTGAACGATGAAATTGAACACTATAATTCCTAAAAAAGGAAATAAATGAACTTTATGGAATTTGATAAATCAAGTACAAGTAGAAAAGGTTATGTATTTATTAATTAATGAATTAAATATTATTATTTATGACATTAAAATAAAATGAAGAACTATTTCAGACATAAGGTAAGAGATTCTACTCGAACCCTCATTTTTCCCATCAAGTTACTCACTATCTCTCTCTATCTCTCTTTACACCAATGTAATGATTCTATTTTTATTTAATTATTCTAAATTATGTGTATATGTCCGATAATCATATGTCCAGATCACATCATCCTTCTTTTATGGGTAAATACATGTTTTAAAAAGGCTCCATTCTCAAATATTCCCGATAAGCAATCTCAATTAAAGGAAATTTCCCGATTTCCTACCAATCCTAATGTTATAACCATAATATGTTTTAATCCGAAATTATTTTTCTAAAATCACTCATTTTATTATGAAAAATTTATTGGTTCATTTCTTATTTTATAGAGACAATTATGCCTTTTCAATTTTAATGAATCATTAATATTTTCCATAAAATGGCATTAAAATGTTTTATTTCTAAAGATTATTAAACACAATTTTTACATGTTTTCACATTATTTTTATTTATATTAACATGATATATGCCTATTTTACATTATGATGTATATGTATGATTTTAATCCATTCTTTCATTGGCACCATTTTGATATTCCATTTTGATAATCCTTTTAACATGATTATTATAACCAATTATTTTCATGGGTATCCCTTATGTTTGATTCCTTATATATGATTATTTATGTGGAACAATTATTCATGAACATGTTATTATTGGTTCACCTAGATATCAATACAATGAATTGGGTAATTTTTAGTCTAACGCGACATCATGTGGGGACATGGAGTGAACCTGATTACATTATTAGACTTTGTCCACCATGTGACATAGTCTTGGTAGTTAACCTTGACTAATGTTTATGTCTTGTTATATGTTTTTTCCACATTCCATTGATTCCATGGTTATATTTTACCATGTAATTCATTTTATTATTTATTATTTTTATTCATTATCCATTTCATTTATTCCATTATGTTATTCCTTCTAACCCATGTGCTATGTTTAATTATTATGCCTACTATGTTATTGGGATTTTAAGATCACCCCTTTTGTTCATGTATTTACCAGGTTTTCCTATGTAGTTATAGGAGCTCAATGGATGTAAGGAGCATAAATATGAACATTTAATTATTTTTTTTTCATTATGTTTATTTTGTACCGAATCTTACAAAGACACTAGATTTTATGATCTTTGGCATGTAATTTGTTGTTTATTTAGGCTTAAAATAATGTAATGATATGTTTAAATGTATAGGGTCACTATAGTTGGAATCATAGAGAATTATTGTTATTTTGGTGAATTAAAACTAGATAACTTTAGTAATAACCATATAGATAAGACTAAGTATAAGAAACATCCAAAAATTTGGTTAGTATAAAGTTAGTGGTTTATCAAGAAAATGCATCCATGTCTAGGTACAACAAGTGGGTGTGGTTCTGGAACAAATGTAACTAGGGGTAATCACTCTGACAAGGTACCATAGTCCTGACTTGGGGTAACCTGGTAAACAAAAATGGGCCTTAATTCACAAAAAATTTAACACTCCCAGGGGATATGATTTCATAAATTCATAATCTCATTACAAATCTTTATTAAGGGAACAAAGAAGCCACTAAGAATATATAATAGGAAATAGATCATGTATAACCTATACTAAAACCTAAGGAATAAAAAGATAGGATATATTTTTCATTTACATGTTTATCCTTTTAAGTTCATTGTTTTCTCTTTATATATTTATTATCTAAGTATTCATGACCTCTAATTGTACTTTCATTTTACTAGTTAATTGATATAAATAGAAGAACCCGTGGAAACAATCAATGTGATGATTTTACTAATGATATTCCAAATATGATGGGAATAGGTTCTCAAAACATCATGATAATACTTTGTCAAATGGATCAAGTTATGAATAATAACTTGAGTCGTTTGGAATTGACTTCTTATCACAATAAAGAGAATTTTGTCATTAAATCCTTCATTTAGAAAAGGCCTCCCATGTTCAGTGGATCTTTTTATCCACTCCTCACATAATACTGGAGTAACTGCATTGAGAAGATAATTTTTTTCCTCTAGTGCTCAGAAGAAGAGAATTTTGTGCTTGTAGTTTATCATTTTGATGGGGAAGTTAATCAGTGGTGGTCACTGATCAAGAAAACAAATTCCAAGGTATAAATTGATTCCATAGAATGGGAATATTTCAAGAAAATATGTTTTCGATAAATATTTTCCCTGAACCCTCTATCTCAAGATGGAAAGAGAATTCTCATGACTGAAGAAAAAGGAAGATGAATATATCACAATGTATGAAGAAAAATTTATAGGTCTTGAAAGATACACATCTTTCCTTGTCATGAACACCAAAATAAAGGTTTATCACTTTTTTAGTATACTAAAGCTGAGTCTACAAAAAGAATTGGTGATTCGATACTTTGACAGTTATGAGGAGATTTTCCATTGTGACCTAAAGGTTGAAATAGAAATTGGAGACTCTCAGTGGTCTCATGGTCCTGAGAAAAAAAAGGAGAATTTATTTTAATATTGTTGATAAATCCCATGAGGGAAAGAAGACCATACATACCACGTGTCAAATGTCTTGGAAGAAGCATCCTGGAATTTTCTTAAAGAGAACCCAGAGATGCTTCAAATGTAGAAGTGAAGGTAATGTGGCTAGCAACTATAAAATGTATGTGAAGAATACCACTAATGAGGAAGAAGAAAGAAATTTTTGGATCAACAATAAGCCTACAGTGTATTGTTTCAACTACAAGGATCATGGGTGTTATGAAAACCATTTCTCTAAGACAAGGGTTATTGGAGAAAATCACCAACAAAAACCTCCAAGGCAGCAAGGAAGTGAATATGATGTCACTACTAGAGACATGGAGCTCAAAAATTCTATGGTGATGGGTATACTAGTTATTCATTCATAATAGAAACCATACTATTTGACTATGGTTCTAAAAATTCTTTAATATCTTGAAATTTTAGTATAACTGTTCAATAAAAACCATAAAATTTAGAGTTTGAGTTATCTATGAGTATAGAAAATTAGAAAATTGTTGCATAAAAAGATCATAACTCCTCCCTAGTTAGTGTTTATGGAATGAACATCCCAAAAAATATTATCAAACTCCCTTTGGTAGAGATTGAAGCTAGATTGGGAATGAATTGTCTATCTTTATAAAAATACAATATCAACTATTGGGAAAGGGTGATCACTATTCAAGTCCTGAAGAATCCCCCAATTCTATACAAGTGTAAAGAGAAAGTTTAATCTTATTCAAAATCATAATCTCAACTATGGATATTGTTTCCATATCTTCAAGAATACTTATCTCATAATGTTGATTCAAAGGGGAGAATCATGCGTGAATACATGCCCATCGTGATGGATTACACTGATGTATTCCATGAAGAATTGGTTGTTCTTCCTCTTGATCGAGAGGTTGTGTTCTCAATTGAATATATTCCTTGATATTGGCATATATTAAATACACCTTATTGAGTGGCCACCATTTGTCTAGGAGAACTAAATAAACAACTATAAGAGAATCTAGAGAGGGGTTTTATACTGTCGAGTGCGTCACCATGTGGTGCACTAGTCCTCTTCATCAAGAATAAGGATAGATAAATGCACCCCTTCATTGATTATCATTATCTCAAAAAAATCATAATAAACAACAATTATCCCCTACCTTGGATAGATGATTTTTTTGATCAGTTATGTGGGGCCAGTTATTTCTCTAAGGTGGAACTTCAGTCAGGATATCACTAATTACATGTGATGAAGGAATATATTTCCAAGAATTCATTTTAAACAAGGTATAGACACTATGACTTCATAATTATGACCTTCAAACTCATTAATGTTCCAAAAGTTTTCATGTATTTAATTAATATTTTGTTTAGAGATTAAATCAAACAATTTGTGGTAGTCTTTATCAATGATATTCCAATATACTTCAATAGAGAGGAGGAACCTGAGGAACATTTAAATACTATTTTAAATAATTTATTAATGTAGAAATCTTATGAAAAATATTGAAAATGTGAGTTCTATATGGAGGATGTTTCATTATTATGTAATTTAATCACCGGAAAAGGGATATATGTGGATCCTTCTAAGACAAAGTCAATCGAGGACTAACCCAGGACAACATGTGTAATAGATATCCATAGTTTTATTGGTCTAGATAGGTATTAACAGATATTTATGAAGATCTTATCATGATTTTCAAAACCACTAACCAAGATGACTCAAAATTGAGACAAGTTTTTCTGGACCAGTGAAAGTGAAGACTACCTTAAAGAGTTGAAAAAGAGGCTTATCACTACACTGGTTCTCACACTACCCACAAGTGGGGAACTCCTTATATTGAAAAAAGATTCCTCCATGATGGGATTAGTATATATGATAATGAAAAATGATAATGTTATAGCCTACAACTCATGGAATTAGAAAATACATGACTAAAACTATCCCATGGATGATCTAGAGTTAGCAGCTATGATCTTTACATTGAAAATCTAGAGAAATTTTCTCTATGGGGAGAAATGTGAGATATATATTGTTAAAAATAATCTCAAATATATATCTACACATAAGAAGCGTAATATACTCCATATAATATGGTTAAAAATCATTAAGGATTATGACTTCTCAATCCACTACCATCCTGGTAAGGAAAATGAGGTAGTAGATTCTCTATGTAGAGAAGATCCTAAATATTTATCAATGATGAGAATTGAGAATGATCCAATCTTCATAAGACAACCTTCTGCACAAGCTATGTACATTATATGTTTATAGCGATTCCCTTAAAACTTACTAATAACCTAACAATCATTCTGGACCTAATGAATAGAGTCTTTAGATAACACAATGTAAAATTATTTGAAAACTTTATTGATGAAATTATTATCTACTACAAATGTAATGAGGTATATCAATAGAATATAGGGATTGTTCTAGAGAAATTATAAAATGAAAAGATATATTTTATGTTTATCAATTATTAATTTTTAGTTGAAACAATTCACATTCTTGTGGTATGTGAACACTAGTGAAATAATTTATATAGAACCCTCAATTAAAAAGGAAATTGGGGAATGGTATAGACCCTCAAGTATCATAAAAATTTGTATTTTTCATCGATTATCTTGGAACTACCAATAATTTCTAAAAAATATCTCACAATTTTATAGCTCACTAAGTTAACATGTATAGAGGTAAAGTATTCTATGATTTAAGAATGTGAGGAAATCATTATGAATCTCAATAAGAGGATAATAAATTCACCTATACTCACATTAACTTAAAGTGATGAAGTGTTTGTGATATATAATGATGCTTCAAAAAAAAATAATGGGATTTTACCCAGCCAGAATGATAATGTGATAATATATGCCCCAAAAATCTTAAGATCCATGGGAAGAACTACCCCACAACTGACTTAGAGTTGGTTATGGTTTTATTTTCAATCAATATTTTGAGATATAATCTATGTTTTAAAAAATATGACATATATAGATAAAAATATTCTAAAGTATATATTCCAAAATAAAGATCTAAACATGCATCGATGAAGGTGGTTAGATCTATTCATAGACTCTGACTTATTAATTAAATACCATCCATTAATGTAAAATAAGGTAGATATTTATATTAGTAGAAAATAACTTTATACTCTATCAATGATGTGGATTGGAAGTGGACCTATACAAAGAATTTATTTGGATATCATAAAGGAAGGGAATAAATACAAACTTTCCCCAATGATTTCCCAACCATCTATCAAAGAGAAGACCAAGGATTCCCAAGGGGAAGATTTGGAAGAAAAATAAGATGGTTAAGGTAGAAAAGAAATGTATGTTTCTTGAATTCAATATTGATAAAGATGGATTCATTCATTTTGGAACTACGATTTGAGTGAAATCATCACGTGATATAATAAAATAGTTTTTATATAATTCTCATTGATTGAATTTATCCAAAAATCATAGAAGTACCAAATTATTTTTTAATCTTCCTGAGCACTTTCATTTGGGAAATATGAACAAGGATATTATCAAGTACACCATAAATTGATTAGTATATTATAATGATAAAGTAAAGAAAAATAAGTCCATGTTGATGATGAAACCGTTACCCATACCCATATGGAAATGTGAGAAAATCAATACAAACTTTTTCTCTTATATCCTAAATAAATCATAAGGAAGAAATGTGATATGAGTTTTGGTTGATCGACTCACCATTAATATGAAATTTTTCTATATTGAGTAATATTTTTATCCTAACAACATTCCCTGATATATATAAAGGATATTTTAGGGATGCATGGGGATCCACTTTCAATCATATCTAATCGTGATTGAATGTTCACTTATATATTCTGGAGAAGTTTTTAACATGACATGAATACGGAATTGAACATCATTATAGACTATCAACGCAAAACTTATGGACAATATAAAAAGGCAATTTATACATGTGATGAGATGCTGAGAGATTTAATAATTAAATTTAAAGGAGGATGGGATCAATATCACATATTTTTTGAGTTCTCATACAATTGAAACTTCCACTATAATATTAAAATTTCTTTATATAAATATATATATGTGAAATAATGAATATATTATACATGTTTTTGTGAAGTTGGTGAAGGGAGGCTTCTGGGACATAATCTTATACAAGAAATTACAGAGAAGTTTCAATCTATTTAGTGTAATATTAAATCTACTCATAGTAGAAAAAATATCTATACTAATAATTATTTATGAGACATGGAATTTAAATTTGGAAAAAACGTTCCTTTAAATATCATCATGGAAGAGATTCATATATCTTTGAAAGAAGGGAATGATTCACCCTAGTATTTTAGAAGCTTGGGGATCCTTGATCACATAAGAGATGTAGTATATTAGCCATAAATTACACCAATCATAGCTCATGTTCATGATAAGTTCCATGTATCACACCCAAGGAATTAAATACTAAATTACCTCAAATGTAATAAATATATAGGTGAAAAAAGGGAACATGAACACTTCTATGGGGAGAAGATGGTGAAGATCATATATTATAGAGATAAAGTTCCACATAATAATAAAACTCATATCATTAAATTTATTTAGTGGAATCATAGTTACGAAGAAGAAACATGAGAACATGAGGAGGTAGAAGTTCCCTCATCTACTCTCATTAGAGGATATTATTTGAAAATTCATGGAATAAATTTCTAGACAAAATAATGTAACAACCCAAATTTTTATATATATTTAATTATCATTCTGAATGAATAATCATTGTCATAATTTGGTATAAGGTATGGTACATATAGATGAAAAAAATAATTGATATGAATAAAAAATTATTTTTTTAATCAAGAACATTACATGCACCAAATAAATATAGGCAATAAAATATGAAATAAAATAATGGGATAATAAACAGAATAAAATAACTTAAAAATGAGGAATACATTGATCTATTATACTTACCGAAAAAGTGAATTACAATATAAAAATATATATAAAATTAGTAAATCCAATAATAATTTTATAAATGAGAAATTTAGAAACATTATAGGAATTCTAGAAAGTAATGAATTAATGAATTAAGATGTATTTATATAAGGAAATACGATTATTGCAATAGTAACTTGACTTTTATGAAAATTAACCTAACCATTAGTAATAATTACCTGACCTAAATATAGTAAAATAACATATAAATTTTTTTATAAAGATAAAAAATAAATTTTATGATTAAAAAATTAAATTAAATTATAATCATTTTTTAATAAATTTTATTTTAATGTATTTTATAAAAATCATAATTTTCAGGTTAAAAATTAAAATTAGCTATGCTTGAAAATTATTTTGAATTTTTTTTAAAATCATCACATTGACATTTTCTAAGGGTTATTTTTTTGGTATTTTTTTAAAACATCAATTTGTAAGTGAATTATAAAAATATAGTTTTTATATAACTAATATTTTTTAAAATAAATCATTCAACATGTAATAATGAAAGAATAAATTCTATAATTTTAGGCTCAACCCAAAATAGGTGTAAAAAATTAAATAATTCATGAAATTTAAATTTCAATATGAGAAAACTATTTTTCCACTCTCTAAAGTATAAGGTAACCTATTTAAAAAATATTGGTTTTTTTTTAATTTTTCCATTTTCCATTTTAATAAATTAATGTATTCAGTTTATGAATTTTTTTAATTTTTTAAAAATGATTATTTTTAATCAAATATAATTTATAATGTAAAAAATAACACAATATAAATATTTACCTTAGAAATAATATTTTATTCAATGTTTTATCCTAAAAACACCTCTCTCCTCATGTAGAAATATACCCTCTCCCTCCACTTGGAAAATTACATCCTCGATACTTATCAAATTCAATAATCTAGCCTACATTCCGATGTTAATCCTGTTATAATATTATGGGATGTTTTGGAATCATAAAATTATAATCTCTAAAGAATTTATAGGTCTCAAATATGTAACAACTTCAAGAAATAGGTAATGTACTTTCATCTTTTTATATCATTTTCCTTTTTGAGTTTCCAATCTCTATATTCCATTCTAATAAAAAACGTCACAAAATAACTATATAGTATGTTAAAATGATCTATAAAATAATAATACTCTATAAAAATGTAATTTACCATCATATATTCCATACCTTTCACTTCCTATTTTGATAATGCTCCGTTACTAGATGGTTAACTGCCTATGAACACATTTCTAACTCTATACTTATTAACACCTTTAAAGATTATTATAATAAAATATTTATAATATATAAATGTACAATTATATATTTTTATAATATTCTATAGTTAATCTTATTAATGTATAGATAATTTTAAAACAAAATCATTAAATCAGAACAAGATGGGATATTTTAAATAAAATTTAATATGAAAGCATATCAAATTTTACAAAAAAACTAACAAATAAAATCCAATTATTATAATTGATCAGGAGTGAAAAAATGAACAGGATTTACCTTTCGTTTCATTTTTTAATAAACCTATGTTTATTATAAAAGGAATAAAAGGTGATAAAATAAATTAGGAACAAATGTAAAGGGAATCTTGAACCTAACTCATACATTTTAGGTTTATAACTTTTTGATCATTAATTTTTCAAAGTGGTGAAGTATTAATTAATTTAAATAATCAATTTATTTATTATTTCTGTTTTCATTTCCTAGTGATATGAATCCTTCTACTTCATAGGGAATATTTTGAAGCTACCTATAATGTTTTTCTAAAAGACCTTATTTTTTGAAACATCTCATTGATTCGTTTTAAAAGGACTATTATTACCATCATGTCCTATCATCCTTAATGAAGTCATATAATTTCCAAAAATATATTTTCCTCCTCTTCTTTTAGGCAACTCAAAGGTTATTCACTGATATGTGATTCATGAATTCATTTTAAAACCCACTATCTTTCTGTTTGTTTATTTCATGTTTATCATTCAAATAAGTCTATTTTCTATTTTGAATTCCTAATAATTATTATTTTATAATGTGATAAGTGGGATAAAAATTATATAACACTCTAACTAATTTTTCAATGTGATATATCTCATGATATTTTATGTATTATACAAGGACATGATTCTAGCTTTATTCAAAATTAAGATTTTATGATTGTTTGACATTTGTTTTGCGTGAACATTATGCTAGATTTTTTCAAAACATATGTGTTTTATTTGACCTCATTGATATAATGTTTCATTATTTGGAGTATTACACATTCCATGACTTTTTCAAATGATTCCATCAAGCATCTGATGATGATCTTAATCTTATGTTATGATGATGATGATGATGCTTACCTATGTACTATTGATTTTAGTCTTTCCATCCATGCTATTAATCCCCTTATTGGGATGTTATATCACCCCTATCATTTATGTATATCTTTAGGTAAATACATGAACGTAAGAGAACATGAGTGAGTTTAGGTGGGTTTTGACGAAGGATTAAAATAATGTTTAATGTTTATTATGTACAAGTGATATATGATCCAAAATATCAAATGAAGAAACATATAATATGGAATAAGGGTGTAGAAACATGATATAAAAAACAAGATGCTCTCATAATAACATAATTATATCAGATTCTTTCATAAGAATAATAATAATATATCATAATATAATGGAGAAGATATAAATACATGAGTTTGATAACATAGTGTGGGAGGTTTCAATCCAAGATTCAAATAATATAGTAGAGCAGACATCACTTCCTCATTCCCATAACATAATAGAGCAGACATGACTTCCCAATTCTCATAATATGGTTGAGTAGGTATCACAAATTAATTCTAATAACCAAGTGGAGTAGTCCTAACTACCTGATTCCCATAACATTGAGGACCTAGAAATACTTCTTGATTCTCATAGTGGGGAAAACATAAATACATGATTCCCATAATTATTCCATGAGATATAGAACCTTAACTAAGGATTTAGGTGTCTATTTGGATCCCAACCATCACATATTGATGATCCATATGAATTTTTACCACATAAATTAATCATATATCATATCATGAAGAAAAAATGTAAAGAAAATGGTTTTCATAACTTTTCAAATATTATCACATTATATTGACATTGAGAATGTGATGAAATGTTACCAAAACTAAATTACCCAAAACGGTATTTAATAATTAATTTTAGATGTTATTTCATTCTAAATAATTCCAAATGAGATAATTTTATTAGATATAATGATGAAACTGTATGTAAAATCATTAAATGTGATTTCATAAACCATTTTAACCCTTATTGTAAATTGGGTGAATAAAAAATTCACATTAAAAAATCATTTTAAAGAAGTTCATTTGAAGAACCAATCTAAAAAACCATTTAGAAATAATTACTAATAATGAATCCTCTAAAATACATAAATTTAATAGTGAGGGAAATCTAATTTGGTGTATAAATCATATGAAAAATACCATTCTAAAATTTTAAAATACCATTATTGAAACCCACATCATAAAAATGGTGATGGAATTTTCATTCAAAAAGAGGAAATTATAAATAAGATTATCACATGAGATTATTATAATTTGGTTTTAAAATCAGAAATGATTTTTTTTGAAAATAAATAATCTGTTCATAGAGTTAAAACAACCATTGATGTCTAAGAGTTTTATTCCTAATGATGCTCAATTTTTATGAAGAAATAAGTCCATCAATGAAAAATAATTGGTGTAACCATCCATCAAAAAGGGGTTAATGAGAAGGAAATTAACATAAATATAAAAATTAGATCTATTATAATATAATTAATTCATATGGTATAATTTAATTAATTTATATGAATAATATTCTAGAAGAATGATCATAACTTAATAAAATAAGACTGAGTTAGCAAAAGAAACATATAGATTTGATAAAATTTTAATAAAAATAAATGAAATGATAAAAAATATATGGATCTGAAAATAAAATATATTTCATGTGGATAAGGATATAAATTCATACATGTTGAGTATATATACGACAAAAAATAAAGTAATTGGTGAATACAAAATATGTGTCAAAGAAACAAAATTGAGATAAGAAAAATCCTTACCTTAACTATCATCTCCCATTAAAGTGTTTTAACCACCAATATAATAAAATTAACCATATTAATATATTTTTTAAGAACCTTATTCATATATAATACATTATATATTCTTCATTTATAATCTTTCTCAACACATATATCCGCTGACTATAGTTTATTTCAATCATCCAATGTTAATAAATTATTTCATTTCATACAAGTTTCTTAACAACTGGGTTGGTTCTAATTTAATGATTGAAAGTTAATCATTCAAATATTATAAAATGTAATTAAATAAAATCCCTATAATTATTTATAAAGTTCCAATATAATTCCATAAAATATTTAGTTATGATATGCGAAGATGAAATCAGTTACAATATTATTTTAGAAAATTTATTGATAGAAATGAATTACCTAATAATGAATGTTTATTTTTTATCATAATTATGATTTATATTAGTGAAATATATTAATAATTAAGATCAAATATATTTATCAAATATATTTTTGAAACCATTCATTTAAGGAGGTGATGAAAACGAAACACATTGTCCACACAGGTGTTAGTCTGCACGTATACATGAGGAACATTTTCATTTTCTAATTAATAGTATTAGAGGAAGGTAGACAATGATTTATATTTTAATAATATAAATTATTTATTAAATATATTATTTAATAATTAAACACATTCTTATAACCATAAATGTGATTCAAAGATGAAAAATTAAATATATCATTTATGGAGGCAGTAATCTGCATGTTCAAACAAACGATAGATTAATTTTTATAAAGAGAACGAAGGATGGAAGAAAATGATTTCTAAATAAATATAATAACAAATTATTAGAATAATAATAGTAAAATTATTATTATTATTTTATTATGGTGTAATATACATTGATTTTGAAGAATAATACTTACAAAAATATAAATAGAAATGAGTAATTTCTGATTTTTTACCTTACTACATGGAATAAATATTATTCAAAGTTGATTAAGTATTTTAGGGGTGGAATGTTGTGATATAATGACCTCTACGACATGGATAAAATTTATGGCTAGGAATTTGGATAGATTTTTTTTCAAACTAATGGTATTGGGGTATGAAGGGAAGTTGGGTGGTGAGGTGATCCTTCTATAAGTGTGAGGATTGTCATTTTTTTGTAGTAAGAGGTTCACTATTAATGGAAAGTGGCCCAAAAAGTAGAAATAATATATATAGGATTAGTTAAAGTCATAACATCCCTAAAAATTACTTTTAGACATGTTTTTAGTGTTTTTAGGTCTTTTCCCCTGATATATAACCCTTTTATCATTTTTCACTTTTAATGTGGAAAATAATTTTTACCTAAGTAATTTATTTCATTATGAATAAAATAATATTTACTATAATAAATAATTTAGACCATATGAATCTGAATATTTAATCTAATTTATTAGATAAAATTTCTAAATATGATTAAAATTAATTTTGAAATAATTAATGTATAATGTATTGCAAATAGTTTTAGATAAAATTATAACTTGAGTTCCAAAATTCCTTATATAGGTTTGTAAATTAACCATAATAATATTATATGTGTTAGTTTAATCATTAATTACATATTTAGATAGTAAAAATGATTTATTTTTTTAGGTTATTCATATATTCTCATGATGTCATGGTATTTAAAAAACAATATTTTTCACTATGTACCCAAAAATAAATCTTTTAGGAAAAATACCAAAAATTCATCCTAAGATTATTTTGATATCATGTATCCAAAAATTACATTAAATTAATAAAATATATTATATTTATATGAAAAATAAATATTTTAATTCAAAGAATATTTTAAATAGAAAATAAATTCTTTTTAAAGAAATATGTTCTTTAAAAAGAATTTATTATTCTTAATCACATTTCATATTAATTACTCATTTAATATTAGTGTTTATATATTTTTCTCAAAAATGGAACATTTAAAATAAATCTTTAAAAGTGATCAACATAGTTTATAAATATACGAATACATAATATAAAGAAAAATAAAATTCGTGGAAAAATGTATCTTAAAAGATTTTAATCATTAATAATTATTGAAATATTGAATAATTATTAATTATATTTAATTAATAAATTTTTATTAAGTATGACATTTTTTATTTGAATAGATTCATTATTTTAAATTAATTTTATAGAAATACTATTGTTATAAAATACATGTATTAATATAAATTTTATTAAATTTATAATTACATGTTTATATCATCCAAAATTCTACATTTAAATCCCATCAAAACATCTATATATGAACTAAGGGTAAATTACATGACTGTTGTTGTCCCATGTGGTGAATCAGTTAGCATAGATCATGTAGCGATTCCCATGAACATGAACTTCTCCCACAACCAATTTTTCTCAAACGACACATGTTGGACATTGGTTTGGACATGGTCAAGGGAAAACCCTAGTGATTCAACCTACCTTCCCAAATAAGATAAGTGAGACTCATAAAGAAGAACTATAATCCTTGATTCCATTGATTCTTCTTTACACATAGTATTTATTATGTGTTTACTTTTTTTATATCATCAAAATTAATGGATACATTATTACAATAATATTTAATACTTAATAAAATGTGTCATGTTTTTTCTTGGTATAAAATTGCATGTGAAACAATTTATTCTAAATATTTTTTATTTAATGTGAAATTAATATTAAAATATTTCGGTGTTATACTATCCCCATGTAAATAATTTGTGACCTCATAATTTTAGAAATTACTTACTAATGAAAAAAATAAGGGTATCCATAAGATGAAAATAATCAAAGTAAATTTTTTAATAAGATATAAATTTTTCTAACCTGGGCATGATTAAGAAACAAAATATTCATATCCTTTGAATTAAGTCTCTTCCTAATCATTTGAGATGAACACACCTCTAGATTGTGTATTAATACTCATTTAATGGAATTAATTTTTCCTTGTGAGTTTATAGTCATCCTTTCAATTATAGATGATAATAAGTTGATTTTAAATACAAAATGTTATTTCCCAAAAATCAGTAGTCAATATTAATTATTTATAGAGATATCCAATTTTCACCCCCCCCCCCGCACACTAGTACCCCACTTGGGGCATTAGTGAAGAGGAGGAGTGAACCCCTGAGTCCCACCAATATGGTCTATGTTTAAGACTAGAATCAAGGGTGAAAAAAATAAAATTAGAGTAATTTATCTCTATATAATGAAAAGGATCAAGAGATAAGATAAAAAATCACCATAAAATATGATCATATACTATAAAAAGTACTTAAAACATCACACAATGTATGTCAGCTGGTATTATAGCTGTCTCCAATGTAAAACGAGAATTTAAAACATACAACAACTCTAACCTCCATGCAAGTAAGGCCCATCTAAGTCCCCATAAACCTCTTGGAAGCATGAAAAAGAGTTTATAAATATACAGTGAGTATAACATGTATAATCTACATTATCATTCAATGGTTTCCCAAAAAAATGTAAAAAGAGCATACAAATGTCCTAGTGAACAAATAGTGAAACCAAAAACACCTAAATAGGTAAAATATCCATCCTAGCCTCACTAAGGATCACTCACCAAATAATTAATTAAATTATTTAGATAATATTAAGAGAACATAAAATTAGGTTCCTTGAATCCACTTCCCCCACTTATTTTCCACTCTCATGTTCCAACATCGAATGGCTTATGCTCTATTCCCTTCCATGACTCTATCAAACGTCACAAACCAAAATGTATCAGATGTTGGTTAGGTCACAAACCTACCAACCCCAACCCCCTAGAGGGACCAACATCTACTGATGACATTAATCAATATCCACCTATGATGTGTCATCATCACATCGTCTTCTAGATCATTCCATATCCAACTGTAACCTAATAACTATGGAAAAAGGATGTCATTAATTAGAATTACATCAACCCCATCCCACCCTATTACCACAAATGATCCCAAATACATGTCACATCATCTCATGATTTATAAATGTAACAAATTATATAAACCTTGGTTAGTACTCATCCCAAACTAGGTACTCCCACCATGTACTAGTGCTGAAGGGAGCAAGGAAGAGGGGGTAGTCAACCATATATTTCCCTCACCATCATAAATAAAAGTAAAATCACACCCAAAACATCCATGTGGTATTATTTAGTTCTCAATATGGGTGGGGTTCATATATAAATCATAAGGAAATTACAACATATATAAATACATATATAACCGTACACAATCTTGACCAAAATGGTTTATATCAATAACTCATCATATCCACGTACAAAAAACACCATACTACCATTACCACATATTACCACCAACTTTTTGAGACTCACCACATATAACAAGGACAAACATAACAAAACCTTAATTAATCCAAATTTATGATTATTATATTATTGACCACCATTAGTTTTTCAATCCATTAAACTCATATTTTAAGATAATACACTCTAATCATCACCACGGTTAATTCTTAGTTCATTTAAATCATTTATTCATTTACCAGACATGATTTAAAACCCATATTATTTAAATTTCCATCCCCTAGCATTTCAATTATATCACTTAAAGTTTCAAATTCCTTCACTACCAAGCTAAAACAAAAGAGCACCACAGATTTTCCCAACCACATAATAACACTAACCAAAAATTAACCACAACACTTCCATTTCCCATAATCCATTTTTAATTTGAACATATCAAATACATAACCATTAAACCACCCCACAAATCCCAAAAAATCACAAGGTAAAAGTAGCGTACTAAAATTACACAATAGTAGAATCTAAATCATTTAAATGGAAATTTTCCTTAATTCATCAACTCATGCATTAGTATTTTTAAAAAACATTTAGATTCACACAAAAAAATCTTATTAGCCATATATTAAGGTCACATCCATTTAAAAAGGTTCAAAAAAATATTAACCAAGGTTGTCAATATATTCATATGGTTGAAAATTCAATAATACTTACAGTATGCACATACCAATAATATACAATCAAGGATATGGGTCATCACATATTAATAACATGATAACTAGAAAAGAACATGAATACACACCATTACATTCAATTTCATTTAAATATGATTAATTACAATCGTTAGTTAATCCTTGCATGAAACCCAAGTAAAGAAGATGAATGATAATATAATAGATATAATAAAGAAAGGTAGCACAATGACCCCCTTCATAGAATTGATGTATTCTATGCTACACCACCAAAAAAGGAAAAATGGGGATGATATCACTTCCTAGATATAGTTTTATAATGGAATGATTATCCACATAACATTTGAAGAGAAATAATGAATAATAGATAGTGAAAAAGTCATAACTAGAATGCGATATGATGTTGTAGGGAAGTAAAATAGAAAGAAGTTGTTAAACATACATAGATCATGCATGTAAAAAGGTATCGGTCAATGAATAAAACTCTCAAGGCTCAAGACCAAGTTTCTAGTTCCTCTGGAATTAAAGTAAATAATAAAGGCACAAATGTGTAGAAATTAAATACTTTAACATGAAATATAGAGACCCTACAATTCCATTAAATATTTAACACAATCAATTTTCCTTTTCATGTATCATTAAATCTAATTTCATTAAAAAATGAGGAATAACCCATTTAATCCCCATTTAAAACCCTACACAATAAGAAATTAATATATTAAATTTATACCACTAAAAATAATTTTTAATCATTTATTTAATTATGAAATTCCATATTTTTTGATAAAGAGTCAATTTTGGTCATTCTCAATAACAATGGGAATTTTGATTTTTTTTGGATTTTGAAAGCTGTTGAAGCTCCAAAAAATGGATTTATCACATAAAGGTGTTAAATGACCGCATAGACTAAACATGTAAAGAATAAAACACATCAAGGAAGTGACTGATGATAAGAAAAACCCAACCAACCACATGACAAAACTGAC
This sequence comes from Viscum album, assembly GCA_963277665.1. Classification (NCBI taxonomy): domain Eukaryota; kingdom Viridiplantae; phylum Streptophyta; class Magnoliopsida; order Santalales; family Viscaceae; genus Viscum; species Viscum album. The sequence goes on from OY728134.1 coordinate 549,570,588, forward strand.
CGACCACACAAGAAAACCAAGTGGTCGCATGAAGGGGTTGAGTGACTGTATGAAGGAAACAATTGACCACACTCACAAACAAGAAACCACATGAAGGAACAAGAAACAATATTAAGTAATGGTCCTACCACACATCTAAAACATTCACTACAAAAACGATTCAACACACTACCCAACCAACCCAATAAACTGCATAAAGGATCCAACCTACCACATGACCATACCAAGTTACCACATGAAGGAACCAACCTACTATATGACCAAACCATTTTATCAAATGAAAGAACCAACCTACCACTCAACCAATCCATTCCATCACATGAAAAACTAACTATCCACATGTTTATTTAACCTATTGTGGGAAAAAAACTTGTGAATTTTAAAAGGAAAAGACCCTGATCACCCTATTGAAACATTCATGCCTCTAGAGATCACAAAGGAATGGTTTTTGGAAACCAAAGAAATTAAATCAGATACCTATAAAAGAATTGCGACCCTTAATAATCATATTAGAACATGTAAAAGGAAAAAGGAAAGAGGTCTAAACAACAACACCATGAAATAAAATCCAAGAATATCTTTATAAAAAGAAAAAAACCACACATCTAAGGATCAAAACACATAAATTGAAAACATCATCAACCAAGGAAGGAGATAAAATTCACATAACAACACAATATTCAACACATATTTTCAATGAAAATAAAATAATCATAAAAACATGGTGTATTGGGAACACATTTTCATCTCACGTTACCAAGTGCTCCTCACCCAACCACCATTCCTCCATAACACTTGAAATAAGGGGTTGAATATCCTCTGAAAAAAATTCTCTTAGTGGTATTTGATTTAAATTTATTGTTCTATGAATATTGGACATCTTGTATGTCTAAATTTCCCCAGTAAATTACATGGGAGTTATCATGGAGATACTATTGAATCTTGGAATAATGCATAACCCCATGAACTCTTTATATCTGTGATGAGATTAATAATCGATAAGCCACATCTCTAACATGATATAACACCTTTAAGGGTCTAATGAACTAGGTATAAAGCTTACTCACATGAGTAAACATATTTTACCCCTGATAAGGTGTACCCCTCAAGAATACTTGCCTCCGACCTCAAACTTCAGGAGTCTATTCCTATAGTAATCCCAAGAATTCCAATGGTCCTATGTTGTTATCATCCATTCTTGAACAATATGTATCTCCTCTATCATGCTTTACACTACATCTGAGCTAATTAATTCAGACTCCCCAACCTCTATCTAGTGCAATGGAGAATGAGAAGTCCATATATACAATGCCTCGAATGGATCCCTACCAATGGATGGGTGATAACTTATATTATTGGAGAACTCACCAATGTGAGTTGTTTCACCGATAATCTTCAAAATTCCTAAACTCATGCACATAACATATCCTTTGGTGTCTAAAAGGTAGACTATCATTTCCTGTCTGTCTTGGGGTGGAATAAAATTCTAAGGAATAAATTAGAACAAAAGGAATACTAAAATACATTCTAGAATCATGAGGTTAAATGTGAATCATGGTTATATACAATGTTATTTGACATCATATGGAGTGTCACTACCTCATTGACATACCATATTTCTAGAACATCCACCACACTTGACTCCCTGATCACTTGAAACTGGGATTTATTTTTTAATCAGTTTATGATCACCGAGACATCATCAAAACATTACCATTCGAAGGATAACACACTGATTAAATCCATTAATATTTCCTCCCACTTCCACTTTAAGAAATCTAAAGGATGAAAAATAACCTTCAGTACCACAGATCTCTCTATTAACATATTGATAACCCTAGACACCATGACAAAAACTCCTCTACTAATCACATTATCCCCTACCACCTAATCTACCTCCACAAACCATGACAGATATTATTCACACAAATATGAACTACTATTATTGGTTTTTTAAAATCAATAATAAATCCATTACACATATCTATTGGAATAAAAATCCATCCCTAAAACAACATCCGATAATGAAAATCCTTAGGCCACCCCATAGGGGAATCACCATGAATGACATGGTTTCACATTACCTGCATCTACGATTCTTCCCACTGATAATCCTACACCTTGTACTTCAAATATTATTCCTTTATCATCCTAAATATAAAATAACTACCACTTACATCTTCCACATCAATGTGAATTTATACAAGATCATTTATCCCTTCTATGGAATCCTTGGAGTCCTAAACAATATATCACATTAATTTCAACTCAAAAAATTATAAATCACATCCCATTTTAAAAGGGTGTAGGATATCTAAAAATCATAATCCTATATAAACTCCATGAAAAGATATTGATGCAAGATTATCCTCCTCTAGGGGAAAACAAACCTCAAGATTTTGTGATTTATGATGACTATAAAGCATTCAAAAATGATGTAATGTCACTATTGATTTTGGAAGACACTACTACTACCAAATATAGGTCATGGGTGGAATATTTATTCTCATGGGAATGTTGCTTCCTAGGAACATAACAGATCACCACACTTTGTTCATCAAGGCTCATCCCAAACTTAGACAGAAGGTGTCATGAATGAACTCAACCATCTCCTCTTCTTCTAGAAACCAAATCACTAAGGTGTTAATCAATAATTCCTCTATATAGTTAAAATATGTCTAACATTGATCAATGAAGAATAATTTTGGGTCCATTTTGGTCAAGGTTTTCAATGAGGTTACAAATCAAGGTAAATCATATAAAATCATATTGTAATATCGAAAAAAAATGAGTAAGCTACAAACTTGCAACATTCTATATTGATGATAAAAAAAATGGTCTCTATCTTTGATGATTATATAGCCAAAACCTACTGAGACACCATATTTACAAATAATTGTATCTCCAATGTCTAAAATATTCACTTATATAGCTTAACATAGAGTTTATGGTGTCTAAGAACATATAGGGTCACTATGATATGCTCGACATACCACTCATATAACATTGAGTATATAAGATTTTTATTACTGAACAAGATAATGAACTGGTCCAAGAACTCATGGGTGTAGAGTTCATGAGGCCTATGATCATTTCTAGCGTGTTCATGACATTGAGCTGCATGAACAAAAAATTTAAGTGTCCATACACACACCATAATTTAGACTTCGGGATATCCTGCTCCTTCACTATCATCTGGTGACATACACACCACGTTTTGATCTATGAAAACTGTCAAGATCCCATAAAATTAGTGAATAATTCACCTATCCTCATAACAATGGAATAGTTCTTGATCCTCAACTGAATCATAATTCGTTAGTCTATGTAAAACCATAGACTACCTTCAAAATTCTTGGAAAACAACCCTAGAGCACCCAATGAAATACATTGGTTTAAAGGAAACACTTTCACTATAATTCATGTATCCGGAGACTCAACTCAAGGTGATATTTGGGTTCCAAATGATAATATGAAATCCAAATCCAAGAGGTAATTGATTGATACTCTATGCCAAAATCAACCTCCGGTTGAGGGGTTGGTGTCAAAACCTCATATGGAAATATATCATGGAACCCATCAACTAATCTTCCAACCTCCATAGATTAAGCCTCTACTGATAACTTTGTCAATTATGATATATGGAGCTATACATTATTTCCACCCATCATATGACTCTTCATTGCAATGAACAATACCCGCTAACCATCATCTTCATAAAACATGATTTTAATCTAAATAAAATTAATAAATACACATAAATTTAAAATCAAATTATACCAATGATGTAATTGAATAGATGTATCTATAATAATAAGAAATACCCCACATAATGTCGCTACACCTTCATTTGTCTATATCACTAAAACACATCAAACAAGAAATATTGGATTCTAAATAGTGTGGATAACACTAGGGGTAATAGAACCCTCTCCATGTCCAGTTCTAACATTCATACCATGATAGGTTCCAAAAATTAGTGTGAAGCTATAGAATAAAAAAAAAGAAACTATGATAGTTGATAAACTAATAATTCCTAGAATAACCTATAGCCCCTCTAGTGATAGAACCTCTATAGCATGTACCATCCTACGTGCATCTTACTTAACTCGTTACTAATAACCTCCATGGTCACACACATATTTGGATTAATGAGGATGAGGAACATAATGGGGTTAACCTCTACCAACATTTTCACCCCTCAGTTGTTGAACAACCCCTTATGGCGAATCTTACTCCCATTGGAAAGGGAATGACAATAGAAACCAAAATTCCCTTAGTATTTTGGAACTAAACATGATGGTGAACATAACCTCCATAAATAGATCACCAAAATAGGAATCCCCTAGTAAATTTTTTGAAACCATAGGCTACATGAGAGAATGAACAAAGATACTATGTTTGGATCCCTATTGATCGAAACTTTTAATTCCATTACATTAGCGATCCCCCACCTAAAAGTCTTCTCTTTAAGTGGCTCTACTGCCCTCATTCAGGATAAAATCCTTCATAGAAGTGATTCTACTCAATCACTAACTCTTTATTCTAAAATGATAGATAGATAAGAAGAATTAAAGAGGGGGGGGGGGTCATTGTATATCTGATATTTGGATGTCATGCCTTTTCCAGACGGATAACATTATACTCCTCATATGTGAATATATCGAGGTTGAAGAACAAGAGGTCATCAAACATGATCTTGATCTCTATCATTCTCAAGATCACATGCCAAATAGAGAGAAGACCATGAAACATTATTTTATTCATCTTTAATGATAAGAAATCCTAGATAAACTACTTCTGGAAGTTATACCAATAAAAAAGGCCTCTCTCTCTCTCTCTAAGATTCAAGTGCCACTCCTAACATCTGACTGGATACCAATATAACCCAATACTCTGCCCCAACCTGAATTAAAATAAATTTGATCTTGATCTCCTCAAACCAATGCTATCTCCCTAGATAAGATACCCCATTTTATGTATCTAGATTATGATGTTGGATTACACAAAATTCTATTACCATATCTAATTCAACTCTTTCATATCGATCCTTTGATGATCAACGAGATCGATCTACTATACCTCTACCTCATAAAATACACATGAGTGACGACCAAAAGACATCCATGAAAAGACAAGTAAAAAACATAATCCTTGTAGCATAGAAAATAATAATATTTTTGTAATTACATACATTGTAAATTAATTTTAATTTCAAAATAACACGATGTTCAATCACAATCCCAAATAGTCATGGTGCAAGTACCTTCAATAGGTCTCTACCTGAAAATCAAAATTGTATGGCCTAGGATTTTAGTATGATTAAGTTCTTTTTATCATATCAAAGGAGGGCCTAAAATCATGTGACCTAGTTGGTATCTATTGATACATAATGTATTAATTTTGATTAGTATTTTTTCCCAACCATTCCCATGAAAACTCACCAGTTCCTAACTATGAAATCCATTATATCCCTCAACCAACACCATTGATACCACTATTTCATGACCCCCCATCCACTAGCACCACTCTTGGAATGATAGTTAAGAGAAGGAGTGGTCCATGAGTCTTTCCTAAAGCATGCCACATGTTGGTGATCAACACTAAGGGAGTAAAAATCTCAAATTGGTTTCAGTACCCTATATTTAAATAAAAGTATCGAGTGATAAAATGAACATTCACTAAACAACTCAATTATGTACTATACAAAGAAACTAAACCATCCAAAAACATACTTCGAGAAATATAATAAAAGTCACTAAAGTTAAATAAAAAAGGGAAACCAACAATAGAAAACCGATGAAAACTCTACTCTATAAGCTAGTATATCCCAACTTAGTCCCCATAACCCTCTTGTAACTTACAAAATAGTTTATATACAAAAAGTGATCATAATATGTTTAATCAATATAAACATACCCATGTTATCCATTTAGATGTGAAAAATAGTGTACCAATTCCCAAGAGAAAAATATGATAACCAATAATATCTAAAAAAGTAAATTAACTATCGAAACCTCACTAAGGCCCAGTAACCAAATAATGTATCAAATTAGTAACATAATATTAATATAACATAAATTAAGTTTCCCTGTATCTACATACCCCATTGACATTCCAATCTCATGACCCAACATCAAACACCCTGTGCTCCCATCCATTACATGCCTCTGTCATTCTTCAAAAACCCCAATATATCATATGTGGGTTTGGACAAAACCCCACCTACCCATACCTCACAAAGGATCAAACATCCAGTTCCAAAAATAATCAGTTTCCACATATCACATGTCGTCATCACATATTGGTCTTTATCATCACACATTAAACCAAAACATCATTACATGGGAAATAGGGCATCATGAACGTGAAGTATAACAACCTTGTTCCCTCAACATACCATGCATGAACCCCACTACATTTCAAATTATCTAATAATCAAAAATCTACCCTAATTACATCAACATAAATCAGTACTCACCAAAAATAAGTACCATCACCACATTCTACTGTCAAAGGAAGAGTGAGGAAGAGGGATAATCAGTCATATATTTCCCTCACCATCTTGGATATTGGGAACCCACCCCCAAGAACATCTAGGAGTAGGTAAGTGGTACTCAACATAGGTTTTGTGCCTTTAGAAATAAATTTAACAAATATATTTACATATATAACCACAAACCAGAAAAACATAAAGGTATCACATTAATACTTCATCATCTTTATCTACCACCAACACCATAATACCATTACCACATATATTCACCAACTAGATAAGACTAACCAAACAAAAAAACCACACACAGTACACAACTTTCATTTTTCCATTTACTCATTAATCCTATTTTAAAAAGAACATATTATCAAAAAACATTAGGTTATCAATCCGTTAAACTAATATTCAAAGATAACCCACTCTGACCATCAACTCGTCTAATTTACAGTTAAATAAGTTCAATAATTTATTTCCCAAACATGATTTCTTGATCAAACTATTTAACCTTCCAACCAAATTTTTTTAATTCAATCATTTACAGTTTAACATTTCACCATTTTTAGATTTCTAGAAAAATTACGACACATCAACCCTTCCAAATCATAATAGCATCAAAAAATTAACCACCTCACTTCGAATGTCCATGAATCATCCTTCATATAAATTGATCCCCACCATCAATTTTTAAATCTCCAAAAAACCCATACAATAAAAAAATCAGCAAAAAACTTACTAGTAACTCACAATATAATATTTATAACAATTTAAAGCGGTTTTCACATTAATTCATCATCTCATGGATGAATATTTTCACAAAAATTCCATGCTCACACAAAACGATTTTATAGATGTATATAATACTTATATTTTTTTTAGTGTCAGGTTCAAACAAAAAATATGTCATGGATTATAAATCTATAGCATGTTTTAATAATTTCATAACAGTGACAATATGCGAAAGCAAACATATTATATTATCAGATATGTATCATCAAATATAAATAAAAAATAAAATTAGAAAATCATTTGAGATACCTCATACCCTTCAATTTAATTTAATATTGAATCATTATAATCAATAGTTAATCCTTCTAGTCACCAATGTGAAATAAAAATTAATCTAATTACATAGATTCATAATAGAAAGGATAAAAAGGACCCCTACCTAAAATATTTATATGTCAGAATACACCAAAATAGATGAAAAAAGAGAGATGATTTGAACCTCGATATCATGATGCATGGTGTTGATCAACCACCCAATGAATGAAGAGATAGAAATAATAAGAGGAAGGACAAAACTCAAACCTCAAATTCTACACCATGTTGTAATAAAAAAAATTAGAATTAAGATAATTGAAAATCCTATAACTCATAAATTGGATGGGCTTGGTCAAGAAAAATGACCCTCAAGGATCAATAATAAGGTTCTTTTTTATATTTTATTGAAGGATATAAGAAATAATATAGTTATATGAAATCCCATACATTAATATTCCAAATAGATATCCTTGAAGATCTTTGAGAAGTTAATACAGTAAAGTTTCCTTTCCATGTATCTATGAGATCTTTTTCATTAAAAATTTATGGAATAACCCATTTAATACTCATTTAAAACCACATACCATAATTTATTCCAAGATTAAATTTAAACCCCTCAAAGTGTATTTGTAAACATTTATTTAATCATTAAATTCTATATTTTATGTTAAACTTTTAACATATTTTTTGGTAATACTAATAATTTTTAAAACATAGGATTTTAACAAATGTTGATTCTAATAAATAAATGTATTTATAGGATGAGTTTGTGAAGTTACAACATATAACCACCTTGTGATGAATCGTCCACATGAATGAAGATACTGAACATAAGAGAAAACCAACCGACTGCATGACTAAACGAAGAAACCACATGACTAAACCAAGGGACCTCATGAAGGGGTAAATCAATCGCACAAATGAAATAATTGACCAAGTGAGAGAAAAAGTGATCACATCATGACACAAATCACTAAAATAAGGAAACAAAATACATCATTACCAACCCATGTGACCGCTCAATGGAAAAAACCTACCACATGACTTACCCAATCAATTGTAAAAAGTAAAAAACCTACCCACAAAAAAACCCAAGTGACCACATGAAGGAACTATCCAGTTTCATAACCATCCTAAGAAACTAAATAAAGGAACCAACCAACTACATGAAAAATCCATAAGACCAAATGAACAAACTTACTGACTACACATTCATTCAATTAAAAATGAGAAAATCCTTGGGAATTTCAAATGAAAAGGAAACTAATTTCCTCTAGAAATTAATAGGCCTTAGTAAAAAACTAAGGAATGTATTTTAGAAACCAAAGAAATTACACTAATCCATAACTAAAATTTCATCAAGTTCATCCAATGGAGGAATAATAATATTTTCATGAAGAAAATTTCCAAAAACATTAATTTGGGACACAACAATTATATAACTATAAGTATCAATATCTAATCATGTGGTGGTAATTTGAAACATTTAATAAATTTCCAAGATAAAATAAAATATATAAAACCAAAAAATAGTATGATGTCCATCAATATGGATTCAAGGATAAGTGTTCTTATGGTTTCTTGATCCACATTAGTTATAGTCATATCATAGGATATACCTTTTCCCTTCTACCTTGGAGGATTCTCATACCTATTATCCTCATTAGCCTTTAGGTTTGGCATAAATTTTCATGATAACCAAACTCCTTTCATTTGAAGAATTAAATTGTTGGTGATTTATTAGTTAGTACATTTATACCTTCCATTTTATAGGCTGACCTCTTTATATCTCTTTAATAATAATGATATTGATGACATATCCCTTAACAATTGAAATAATTTCTTATTTTTTGTGATGTTCCCTTGGGTGGTTTTTAAAATATTATTTAAATGTGTAATTTTGTATCTTATAACCTCTATGGTCATTTTAAACTAAAAATATTCCAAACTCCATCATTCTATTCACTGGTGACCCTTGGTGTTTTTATTGATTATGTTGTTAATCATAACTTTTGATAGTTTATTGATTATAACCACTAGAATTTTACTACTATATTTTATCCAATTTAGTTGATCATTAAAATAATCATTGAATTACCCATCACATCCATTGTTAAGTAAAATCCTCCTTTCTCAATCCATTACATGAATATGTAACATATGATTAAAATAATTTAATTAATATGTGTGTAAAAGGAAAACATATTAAATTATAAGAAATAACTCATAAATGATATATATACCCTAACTTATGAATCTGTAGGGTTAAATCTAGGTTATTCAAGGTGTTTTTTTTAGGCTCTTTAACCTAAATATATTCAAATCCATCATAATGGTTCATAAAAATCATGTCAATCACTAAATCATATCTTATGGGAGTGTCAAACTATGTGACTAATTTGGTATTATTTTAATACACTAAGTGATGATAATGTTTATTGAGAACCATTATTTTTAGGGATATTACCCCTTAGTGTATCTAGTTTTGATCTCACATCAACTTTTTTCTATCCATATAGAGATTTAATTGTTAGAAAATAAATTACTGTATACTTTACCAAAATTTTAGTGTGTTTTATTATATTTAGTCTTATCCCTTTAGGTTATCACTACAATTTTATAATCAAAATACACAAAAATAACTTAAATAATCCCAAAAAATAACTAAAAACTAATCTGATAAAAAATGAGGCTTTTGGGACCCATAATCTCAAATATAGTGCTAAAAATATAAAATAATCTCTAACATTGATACCAAGTTAAATTATATAATAAAAACTTAAATATATTTCAAAAATATAAATTTGATATCTCATAAATTATCACAAAATCCAAAAACTCATGTGTTTTGTTTCTTTGTAAATTATATAGATAAAAATATTATTGTGATCATTTCTCCATAGTATCACCATACTAGTTCCCCTTCTAGAAATCACCTAAGATATAATCATCCTTAAGAATTAAGAAATGGAATACATACAAAATTTGTGTTCTTAAATAAATAGTAAAGGGAAATGTATAAAAAACCCCGAAGGGTTAGAGAATATTAATTTGAGAAAACAAGAACATGGGAGAAAAATCTTAAAAAAACGTGGATAACAAAACATTAAGAGTTTTATAGACGTCATAATATAATGAAATATAATTTAAAATGGATATATATATTCCATTGTATAAGAGTAAAAAATCATGGTGCAATTAACATGATCAATGTAGTATAAAATAAGAATATAGTAGTTTAGCCTAAGAATAATAATATGAAACCACAAAAAATGGGGGAAGAATTGATAACAAATTATCACACCATAAAGAGTATTAATAAAAAACTAGTTCCCATAACATAGTGTAGAAACCATCAATTCATAAATTCCCTTAACATAGTAGAGTAGGAATCACTACCTGCTTACCATAAGATAGTGGAACAGACGTCACATCATAATTACAATAATGGATATTGAATTAACAATAAATTATTCTACCTATATTATATGATATATTATATCCAACTGACCTAGAATACTATCTAAACCAATATCTAAGATTATTCTCCATTGACCTGAAGAGCATTCCCGATCCTCTAGGGAAAGTGACAAATGTCTAGGAATCTAGAAACAACCTTTGAGAATGATTTCTCCAATAATAGAAGATGAAAACGTCAAATTACAGTACAAAAACACTATCAGAAAAATATATCAATATAACCATATCTCTGTATAAGGATATGTTATAAAAATTAGAAGAAAAATAATAATAAAACTTTTCTCTAGGTTATCCATGTCCACCCTCCATGACCCAAGTCTCTTTCCCTCTACAAACCATGCACAAACCGACAAAAGAACACAATGAAAAAAATAGAACCTTCTATAAGAATATAAATGAGGAATATACTAAATGATATAATTAAGATGCGTGCTACATATCCTAGTAATATTTACCCAATGAGTCTAAGCATTTACTTCATAATGTAATTTATAAATTCAAAAATAGAGTATAATAAAAATGAATACAACTTAGAATTTCAGAATACGAAACTATGCCATCAATATAAAATTACAACCAGTTAAAGTTTTTAAAAACTGAACATTAAACAAGTTATACAAGAGTAAATACAATAGGTTCAAGGTGAATCATTCAATAAGATGATCCATCATGAAGGGTAATCAATCCCCCAAAGAAAATCCTATGCCAAGTAGTGAAAATCTATGTCATTATATAGTAAGTATCAAGTGTAATAATTTCATTAGTACAACCTAGATATAATATCGAGTCCACCATATTAAGGCTAATCAATATATATATCATGAAAGATCATTGATATTACATCAAATCACTCAGGTATCAATAAAACCATGTTCATATACACCTATTTTCCTAGTCATGTATATATAGCCTAAAGATGTCTTATTCTCCGCAGAACCACTAGATGGGGTGTGATTCCACTAAAAAATCATCAATATATGTTATCTCATCCAATAATGAAAATTCATATGATTAAGAAAAATAATTAAATGATACCCAATATAATAATCTCTTCCTATACACCTACTAATGGAGAGAAAAATAATCAAGAAATTTACAACTAGGGATTATCATGAGAGAGGACCATCACAAAGTCCCAACCAGGCTATCAAGAACCATCAAATTCAATTCAAAACCTTTTCTTCAAATCAATATTTTAAAGGGTTTCTATGCCTACCTCCATTTAAAATTAATTATTTAAATGAAAAGGACCTTTAAAGTAAGAATTTATTTTAAAATATCCCAATGGAATTTAAAATGAATTTTTATTATTTTAATGGCTTGAAGTCTTTTAAAAATGTAGAAAAATAAAATTTTAATTTAAATCAAGTCATGTTGTTTTAGAAATCAAAACCCTGCCTAATACTATTTAATATCATCCGTTAAAGTATATTTTTATAGGAATTAAAACAAATATAGAATTTTGTAAAATTTTGACAGTGAGAAGAATAAATATTGGAATACCTTTTCCTTTTCCATGTTTAATTCATAGACAATTGGATCATAGAAGATTTCACAAGTAATTTCATGGTCAAAATTCATAAAAAATGTGTTATAATAGAATAAACATGTATCTATGAATTTAATCTGAAATAAATAATTTCAAAATATAGTAACTAAATAGAAACACATAACTCGATTATTACTTGGAAACTCTATACTCTAAGTGGAGATTACAGATGGAGATGGAGGTAAAAGATAGAGTAAAAGGAAACAAGACAAAGGAACTTGATCTTCTTTTATTGTAGCTTAATGCCCATAATTCTTATCAAGAGTATAATAGAAGAAGAGGGTTGCAAGGGTCAGATATTTTTATATAAAAACACTATCTGTAGTAGTATAAAACCCTAAATTCAGATAATAATTTAATTTTCAATTTAAATTAAAATTTTAATATCGAGGTGTTTAAAACATTCAAAACATGTTCTATGTCCATCAAAACAAGATATAGAATATATTTCCATTATTTCTAACATTTTAAATGATTAAAAAGGTGTTACATGTCATGTTGGAGGAAGAATAATATAAAACAAAATTTTAAATTATATTTCTCCCAACATGTGTGCTACTTGAGGGTAACATGGTTTTATCCTTACATGGATCTAAAGTTTAGTGGGGGGGGGGGAGATAATATTACGGTTTTACATCTATTGAAAAAAGGGACTATCCTTACACAACTTATAATACCCTTACATAGTAGTTGGGTTACCCTTTTGTAACATTTGGAAAAGCTAGGTTACCATTATATAGCCTTTAAGATCATGGGGCTACCCTTATAAAAATTAGACCTTACCCTTAAGAAATGTCAGTTTACCCTTTTTTAGTGGATATCGACCTTTTTTTGACCCTCATAAAAACATGATTACACTTACACATCACTATCATTACCCATACACATCACATATTCCAAAGGTATTACCCTTATGCAGTGCTAGAATTACCCACACAAAACACACATTTAAAGTGAAATACCCTTACGAAACTAAGGGAAACTCCTCTCTAACGATTTACAGATCATGAAAATAGGGAGTTACGCTTAAGAAAAATCCTAAAATCCACCTTGTGTATGGGTAAGATACACTTTCCCTTACACAACACCAATACTATGCCTAAGGGTAAAAATTAATTTCAAAATTACATATTTTTTTGACAAAAATGATAACAAAAAAAGGTTAATTAATTATTATAGAAATGAGGATGTTACAATTATACCCACCACAATGATTTACACCCCCATAAATATTGAATTCTGAAATATAAAATTACAAGTCTAAAACAACTACCATAATAAACTAACGAGGTGAAGATATCATGAAATAGAAGAAAGAATCACAAAAAAATATGATATCAAACACAACTTCAATATTAACAAACGTCTCTAAAATAAATTCAACAACACTTAGATTAACTAGAAAAAATAAAAAAGAAAAAAAAACTAGGGACATAGCATTGGTTTTGAAAAATTTAAATATTCAAAAAAACTATGTTACATGAGGAGAAACATCTACCAAATCACATCTCATAAACTCAAAGAAGAGACTTTGACTATATGCCACAGTGAAACATCCAGAGTTGAAACTGATACCTAAAGGGATGACAAATCAAAAAACTCAAAAATTCCCATAAATAGAAAATTTTTTTTAGTTCTTTTGATGATCTAAACCTGAAAAATAAAGTTAAATAACTAATAATGATTTATACATCAGAAAAGTACTCAATGATAACCCATGATTTTCAATATTTATCCTCACCCCACTATGATAACATCGAATCAAACTTCATTACCATTGGCTATTTAGTGAATCAAAATACAAATAGTCAAATATATATGAGTATAACCCAAGTGATTTTCTATATCTCTCAAGAAAGTGCTCGAAAAAACAAGGCTAATTAAAAAATAGGGAACTACACTCTCATGAGGGATATCATCCATTATTCTAAGATTGAGGTCTAACTATTAAGGAAAAAACAAGAGGATACCAAATAACAACAACTAACCAAATGGAATGAGACACCTACTATATGGAGAAAACCTTGGTAGTGGGAAAAAAGGATTTTAAAGAACAATAACCCCAAACATATAGAGGTTCTTTCATAAGATTCAACTCCATCCCATGATCTTAACAAGCCTCAAGAAAAAATGTTAAAAATGGAGGATAAATGTTCAAAAGTTAACAACCATAAGGAATAAAAATAGAAATATCAATAAAAAAGTTATCATCATGATCATAACCAAGGTCCACAAGAGAATATACACAAAGAACTCAAAGAAAAGAAGAAATATCTATAAAACATAAGGGTAACCAAGAACAGATTAACTATAATAAGAATAACTCAAATGGTTTTCACTCTGATATTGGAAACAACAAGATGAGTCAATATCCATCAGAACCGACTACAACTGTACTATGTAAAAATATTTACTCTAAATCCTATGGATGGATCCCTATTATATTGACTAATACACTGTACCCTAGTCAAAAGACAATAAACATCGATCAAAACATCCCATTTCTATGACCTAACTCACATAACTTCTTAATGTGACCCAGGCAACTACACTATTTACAAACTCTTAGAAATTATAGAAATGTTTTCATAGAATGAACTTGTTATCCACATTAGAATAACATAAAATGCCTCTTATTTTCCACATAATACTACCCAAAATCATCCATATTTGATAATCCCTTAGATGGGTCATCTCCACTTAAACCAATCATTAATGAGGGATTCTTCCCTTTATATCATTTTTATACCCATGCTTCAAAAGACATGGAAATTTCAATCATCTCCAGATAAGAGTTCTAATGAGATGATGAGATGATCATACTAAGGTCTTCAAGAATACCTTTTAGAAAATAGACAGTCTTAATTCTTTCATCACCAATAATAATCAGTAAGAAACATACCATGATTAAGAATTTATTTTCATACTCCACAACTAACAACTCATCTTGGATAAAACCGTAGAGCTCCAAAACAGTCTTCTTCTTCAATCCTAGAGGATATTTCAACCGAATGAAGATTGACTTGAATAATTAAAAAGACATTATTTCATGTATTCGTGATGGAATCATCACTTTCCACCACTCTCAGTAAGGTCCCTTAAACAAAGAAGGGATGGTATTGACCTTCATAATATTTAGAGTATTGAGAGAATGAAAGATCCCTTCAACATAGTCCAACTAAAACATTTATTTAGAAGAAACCCAATCACCCATATAATACAGTGGTCAATAATAATAGAAAACATGGATGGGGTCCAAGGATTGGAAGGTCTCTAGATCAATCGCTCAATTCAGAGTATAGTAAGTGCAGTCAACAAGATATTCCCCATTTGAAAATTCAGAATGACTACTCCAAAGATCTAAAATATAAAAAACTTTCTATATTTCTTGAAGGAATTTCTTAGAGACATTTCCAGAAATCATTGAACATAGGCCAGTCAACTCAGGCATAAATTAAAACATGAAACATAATATAAAAAATCAAAAAATATTCAAATAATATGCAATCCACATTTCTAAAATTATCATTAGATTCAAATTACTCATGATTTTACCATTTAAAAAACATTATAATTACTTCTATGTATAAAATCTTGATAAAACACCATAAAGTTTACAAAATTTCATTTACTATAATATCTAAATTCTTTTATTCTTTCAAAAACATTAATTGTTTTCATTAAATCTCAAATACACTTACATCCTAAATCTAGATCAAACATAAATTTATTCTTAAAACATTCCTTTATCACATCAAACAAGAGTCTATGTAAACTAGTTTTCCAAAAAACTATTTCCCTAAAAAATAAATACTTTTGGTATTTAAAAACTCTATACAAATAATTTATAAAAAGGTATTCAATCATAATATTTTTTGAAATGATTTAAAAAAAATTTCAATGTGATAAAGATTATACCAGAAAACAAGAGAATAAAAAAACCACACCCATAACCCTCCAAACTAATATCTCCTAAGTGTATTCATTTTGGAAGAAAATAAACAAGGTACTAAGTTTAGGGTTAAAGTAACACTTTACATTCCTTGGTCTCATGGGTTAGTAAACCACACACCAACCTCACAAAATTTAATAGATTTAATTCTAGACCATCTGAACTCTTTCCTCATAGTTTTCGAGACTGTGATGGTATAGGTTAGACGTAACATCCCATGTAAATAAATAATTTTACATTCTAATGTTTATAAATATTTGTGAATAAAATTCTAATATTACTTTAAAGGTAATGCTATGCTCGATGGCCTACCCAATATGCAACAACGAGTTTCTTTGAAATCTTACGTTGCACACTAATAATATAATAATATTATAATAGTTAACGCATAGCCGTTGTAATGGAGAGAATGAACATAAATAACTAAAAAATTATTACATATGTTTTTTTAAATATTTTTACATTTATCCAATAAATTTTAGAGGCTTAAAATCAAAATGAATCCAATTTTAAGAATAAATACTCTAATATTTTTAAAAGATTGTTTTACCGCCTTTTGATGGAGAAACTTTTTTAAATCTACATTTTGACAATTTTATAAGATCTATTTGTCAAAATAAACTTATTATTTATGATTAGGACATTGAAATTTAATTTGGTTAAATTTTTGGTATGTTTCTGACATTGTTCATTTTTTTAATGAATAGTGAAAAAATACTGCATTTTACATCAAAACTGCTTTTTCATCTAATTTAAATATATGGTTAGATTATATTTTTAATTGGTTTTAAAGTGTAATTAGAATAGGGTTTTACTATTTAATTCAATGGTGGTCATTATAATTTATTTGACTTTGAAAATGGACATAAACAAGTGCCAAACATATCATAGATATTGCTTCAAAAAAACCCGATATTTGTTTTGACAATGAGAAATATTTTTAAATTAATTATTGCAATTTATTTGTTTGGAATTTGGTAAAATTGATTCCATATTTGGAATCAGAAGGTCCAAATTATGTAATTAATACTCTTTTGTTTTTGGACATTATGAATAGTAACAATGATAATTATCTTTAATTATCGTGATTAATTAGTAATCGGGTTGTTAAGGATAATAAAATAATATCATAATAATAACAAATGACCCCAACATGTGTCCAAATGCTACTGGTTGTGTCATTTACGACCATGGTATGCTTTGTGCCAAACTTTGGGACCCCATGGAATCACTTTTGTGTGATAGTGATACATTATCATTTTATTTTTAAAGAAAGGAAAATATAACAAAAGTATGTATCATCCAAGTAAAAAAAAATTTAGTTTTGTCAATGTAAATTATCTCTTAGACTATAAATATTAACCGGAATGCTAAAAATATTTCATACATCATAGTATTTTTTTTTATAATTTTTAGAAATTAAATAAATGAAATTATTTATGACATCATGATGATGCAGCGATTACCTCATTAATGAACGATTTAAATAAAATGAAAAGATAATGTAACATCTAAGACTTAAACTTGGAAACAACCTATTGGATGAGTATATTTCGAACCCTTATCACCTTATCCTTGAAATATATCAATGTGGGACCTTTAAAATCTGAAACGCTTTTTAAAATAAAGTAACATTTCTTGACTTTCCATGAGTGCCCCTCCTCTCCTCTTATAAAAGGCCCCCACCTCTACCTCCTTACCCACACCTCTCAATCCTTTGGCTCGGCCAACCCCTGCCCATTTCATATTTCCACATCCCTCTATAAATCATTGAATCCTCACCTTAGGTATAAATCTCTTTAAGAAACCCTTTTGGTTCAAACCAAAGGGAGTTACCCGATTTAAAGGTAACGTCTTCTCTTATGTTATTTTGTTTTATTTTGCTTCTCCAACCCCCTAAACTATTTTTATACCTTTATTTTGTAACAAAAACAGTATATTCAATATACTAGGATGTTTTTATAATAATTATTTGAGCTACACTTACACACACATCCATCTAATGGTTAAAGAACATACTGTTTCTGTGGATGGTGAATTACTGCCTCACGAAACGATGATTGTTCAATATTCTTTTAACACATTTAAAGGTGGACATTATGATGTCACTGTATTTTATATATGATATATATGTTATTTATGTTTTATATATGATTCTTTATTTTATATTTAAAACATACCTTTATTCTTTTCATGTTGAGAAAATGCGATAATTTCATATGAGGAAGTGCGAACTACCGCCCCCTCAAGTGATGTGACTCGTTCATGAAATACATGGAATGTATAAATAATGAAATTAATGAACTTATGTGACCTATATAACATATATATTATACTGGAATTATAATATATATATCTCTCAATTATTTTTAATTCCATTAATATGACAAAGAAATGAAAGTAGCGTTTATGCGTACGTACGACCTACCATCTCCATGAACGGTGCATTTCATTTCTTTTTATCTCAAAATGTTATGGAATAGTATAAAATGAATATGTAATGGATATATATTATATTTAAATCATTAATACTATTCTGGATATGATGTACTTATAACTACATGGATGATTCTTTTCAAACAAGTTCATTTTTGACTCATGTACCAAACATCGACAAAAACATTTGATATGAACTCACATAATTAACTAATTATTATAACATTATAATATGTGATATGAATTGAATAATAAAATTTAAAGGAGGTCCTTAAGAAATTATAAATTTAAAAAAGTCTATTATTCAGGAATATAATGAAACGAACAAGACAAGTCGGACTTGAGGTAAGGGATCCCACCTCTCTCTTTCTTTTTAAGTACTCTCTTTTATGTCATTTATTTTAAGATCATCTTTATTATGTTTGGGGATGTTATTTAATATTACTCATACTGTAACTTTTATTTTAATTTTATGAGAGACCCTATTTGATCTCATAAATCAATTTTTGGAAGTTTTTAGTGGCGCCGTTAGGCTGCCGAGTTTTCGTAAGGGATTTTTCATCTCACTTTTATTCCTGTGAGATTTATGCTACATTTGCCACTATTTATTTTGAGTGGTGTATGTACTGCCCATTATTCTACTCTTTGTGTAATATACTTTATTTTATGTTTATTTACATCAACTTTTTATAGTCCTTCTTTCATGGGGTGTACGTTTCGAAAGTTGCCCATATCGGTAAGGGAACCTTTCACACTCCTCTTTTTAAAAGACTTATTTTGTTATTTCTTTTAATTTACATATTTTTATGATTGGATATGTTTTTATATATCCTTATTGATATAAATTTTATGTCTAAGTGATGAGATACCATTTTCTCTCTCATCAACTAATTTTATGAATTTTAAAGTGACGCCGTTAGGCTGTCGAATTTTACCAAGGGAACTTCTTAACCGAATTTTGATTTCTTTGGGTTCAACATGTAGTTATTGAATATGTCATCCTTTGAATATATGTGAATGACCTTTTATTGTTTTACACTTAATATCCACTTATATTGGGTGTATTTATATTTTTCACACATAATTATGAGATCGATTTATCCTTAATTTAAGGATACCTTCTTTATAAGGGATTTCATCTCATTTTACATTTCTATTGACACTTCATTGTTGTTATGCACCAATTAACTCTTATATGGTGTATTTACTGTCATTTGGAATATTATATCATTAATCCCTTTATTATCATGATATTATAAAGTTCTGATTAAATGTTATTCCTCAATTATTGTATTGAAGTGTCTCTCATTTTGTTAAAAACCCTTTAACTAAAATATCGTTTTAAATGTTTTAATGATTTATTCTTATAAATATTTCTCATTAATATCCATGTTTTCAAAATGGTTTTAAGGATTTATTTATATCAATATTAATGGTTTAAAATGTTAAAATCTTCAAAGTGGTATGGGACACTTTGATTCAAAAATCTCTTTATTAAATGTTTTAAATGGTTTTGAAAATGGTTTTTTAGAATGGATTCGTTATTTCAATATCTTAAAATGTTATATTGTTATTGCAATGTGGGAATGTTATCTTTACTTTATGCTTAAGTTATGTGCTATGATTATGTTATGGTTCTTAGGAATTGTTTATGAATATAGGTGGTTCCGTGATAAACTAAGGGCGGGTGAGCCTGATATAGCTCTCCAATGCATTGGGTAACGCCAAGGAGTTAAATGCTATGGTTTATCCTAAGATATTTAGAGAATATACTGTGATGGGTATTCCAAACGTAACCATGTGGGTTACTCCCTATGTAAGAATGTTATGAATGCCTCAAGTTACCTTTATACCTTATGATTTCTATTGATTTATGCATAAATCTTATGATTTCATGAGGTATGTTAAATTGCTTATGTTTTATGAGTAAAGTATGATTTCATTGATTCTTATGTATACATGGATTGATGTTTTCTTTCCGTACTGTTATAACCCTTACCGAGCATTTGATGCTCATCCCAAGTTTTTGAAATGTTTTTACAGGACATAAAGTTGAATAGGGTCAAGGATGGGATCAAGGAAATGTCAGGCTGTCTAAAACAAGGAACTAGACATGACTATTTTGTTCAAGAGTTTTTATTTTGTGAAAAAAGTGGAAACTGAGTAGATTTGTCTACTTTGTAATCTTTGAGATGTAATAGCTATGTCTTAATTCTCTAAAACTCTAAACCTGAAAAGATCCTCAATGCGAATTATTCAATTTAATTCAAGATTAAGTAAGGTTTAAGGCCAAGTCCTTATATTAGATCTGGGAATTTTTTCCAACCCAAAAATCATAATATATTCCAAAAATAAAATATGATCTCATTAGGAATATAAATTTCATTTTTCATCAGGAAACCAATAACTCAAAATAAAGTATCATGTACCTACATTCCCTAGTAACTGAAGTCTCATCATGAAGAGGAGGTGAACAAGAACCCACTCCCGAATAACCACTTACATAACTACACATTGTTAATATCTTTTCTAGAAAAACCTACCACAAATATAATATGTTCATTTAAGGAAATGTATTTTTTTTGAAATAACTCCCTTTTAAACCATTTATAATGAACCGACACATAATACCATCTAAACCGATATCTGATTCTATTTTCCCTTGACTCGAAGAGTATTCTTGATCCCCACGGGTTTTTGAAAGGTTACTTGGTATCTAGAAACAAGCTTTGATAATTATTTTTCCCACAACATAAGATGAAAATGTAAAAGTATATTATTTAAAAATAAATAGATAAATACATCAATACAACCAAATTACGGAATAAGGAGATGTTATAAAAAATGGAATAAAAAATACTAAAACTTGTCTCTTAATGATCCAGGACTACTCACTATGACCCAAACCACCTACCCCTATACAACCAACCACAAACCCACAAAGAAAGATGATAGGAATGTGAGAACCTATTTTATGAACATAAAGGATTCAAATACAAAAATATACAAGAATAGTGTAAACTAAAAACACAAACAAGATATAACCATTGAGTATATATAAATATTTCATATAGTAATTTAGTTGTGATAAGAGAGAGTACAATAAGAAAAAATAGGATCCTAATTTCAGAATATGAAACTAAGAGAATGAGTTCATATTAAAACCAGTTTAGGTTTTAAAAAATATCTTTAAACAAGTTGTATAGGAGTATATGTAATATATTCAAGGTTTTTCATCTCAATAAATAGATTAATAAATAATTTTAATCTATAAAGCCAAGGAAACTCCAATTAAATGTACTCATAATGAATTCTATCATGTATCGAGTACCATGTATAATGTTCTCATGAGTATGAGATAGATATAATAGTGAGTATACTATTTTCATCCTAATCAATAAATCAATCATTATTGATAGATGGGATTTCATTAAGTATCAAAGTTATTAGGAAAACCAAGTCCTTACACACCCACTCTCCTGGTCACACGTCTGTAGCCAAGTGTAATGGACCGGACCCCTCCAGTCCATTCCTTTGTTGAAATATATGTGGTCAACACGGCGCGCGTAACAATGATAATTATTAATGATAAAAACGAAGAAGAATTTATAAAAAAATTAAAAGATGATTTGTCAGTTTATTATATTAAATAATAAAGATGGTGATATAAAGTGCATGATTAATTAAATTAAAAGGGGTTTTAATTCTAAATAAGAATTTAAAAAAATAAGGCGTTTAGTTTAATATTAATTGAGAAATTGTTGGAATTAAATTAGAATAATAATAATAGGTGTTGTGTTATTAATATTATTCATAATATTAATGAGAAATTAATAAAATGAGTTATGATATTTATTGCAAACAAATAAATGAAGATGCACAATGGAAGCATGGTGGTGCGTTAATAAAATTAAAGGTGAGTTCGTTATTATTATTATGTTAAATAATAATAATAATGGTGGTGTAAAAATATGTTGGGTTTATTAAATTGAATGACTTTAATTTAATAAAAGTGGTTTCAATTTAATCAGTGTGAAATAAAAATAAATAGAATTAAATAATTAAATTGACGGATGTTATGCGACATTGATGTGGCATGGTTGGATTCAGATATCCAACGGGGTTGTTTAACGTGGTCAATGTGACGAGCATAAATATTTTTGTTATTAAAAATAATAATGGTGATGAGTTAATAAAATAAGTTGATGAATTGTTTTTATTATTGAAAAACAATAAATGACAATGATGGCGTAAAACTATGTGCGAGAGGTTAATGAAATTAAAGGTATTAAAAAGGGGTTGAATATTTAGTTATATTAATTTTGTTTTGTCGTCGATATGGTTTTAATTAAATGGAATGGTTTAATTTAATATGAGAATAACCATGGTAAACTAATTTAATGAGATTAAATTAGAACATTAATGATGGGTGTTATTATTAATTTTATTAATAATAACATGGAAGAGTTAGATTGGAGAGATAATGATATAATAGAAAATTGAGAAATAATAAAAGAAAAAAAGGAAAGGCAATCAAGGAGGTGGGGCGTGATTGGCATGGGTATAGGCAAGGCGCCACTTTTGTGGAGCTTGATAAAATTGTGGAATAAAGATTGAAGATTGGAGAGAGGGAGGTATTATATGATAATAATGAAAATAAATAAATAAATATAAAAGGGAGAGTGATTTGCAGCTTGTGTGTGAAGTGTTCCATGCGTGGACTGAGTTTAAAGATATGAAATAAATAAACAATTAAAAATAATAATATAATAATCATGTTAATGTTTTTGTAGGTAAAACACTTTTCCGACCATAACTTATTCGTGTGACCTCGGAATGACGAACCGTCAGCGGCAGTGTAATCCTGTAATTAAGACGGCCATTTTAAGACCAGTGATGGATACCTTTTTATGAGTTATGTCTCGGGTCAAAGAAACACACATATTAATAAAATTGACGTTATTATTAAATGCATGAAAACTGCGTGACGTGTCTTGTATTGACCAGTCAAAACGCGTAACGGGTGTACGGTCACACCGTGTATTCATCAATACACGTTGCATACTGTTTTACCTATTCTTTGCCTATATAAGAAAGGGGCGCGAATTATTTCCAGACCAATCGCTTCTTCTTCGTACGACGACACTCTTGGATGATTAAGAAGTCTTCCTCCTCTAACTTCTTTGTCCGAGCTCCAAATTATGATCCGTCAGCGGCCACAAGATCGTAGCGACGAGACGAAGCTTCTAAGCCTAGACTTGTCACCTTTCCTTCTGGCCTTCCTTCTCCAGCTTCTATCCTAGGAGGCGTTTTTCGGGTTTGGCGACGGCGGAGGACACCGAAGGACGTCGTCGGAAGCGGCGTGATTGGGACCTTTTGAGGTAGGGATCTCACCTTTGTCTCTCTAATTTGTGTATCATGTGTGGCAGGTATCCTTTTGTTTTCATGATAAATGGTTGAAACTTTAAATAAAGATAATAACTGGTTAAAGAATGGCGTTGGGAAGTTAGTGATTGTTGTTACCTTACTTTTTATATCCTGTGATATTATATTTGTGAATTGAATGAGCTTCTACCTACTGAAAATCACAGTCGTTGGGGGGCCTTTGCTTAAGAAATTAAATGTTGCCCTCTCCTTCTGTATTTTCTTATGGATGGAAACTTCATGAAATGTGGAAATTGGTAAATCACGTAAAGTTGACTTTTTAAATGAAAATCTAGAACCCTTGTGTGATCACCCCGGTTGAACCAAAATGGAATAATGAACATGTGGGTGTTGGCTTGGTTACGTGGCATGTGTTGGGGGTGTTTTGTGGGCTGTTGTGGTTTGGGTGAGCAGCGGGGTTGCGACATTTGGGTGGTGATCTTATTGGAATGGTTGATGGTGGAAACGTGGAGGTGTGAAATGTTTTGTAAACGATGGGGTTGGAATGGGAAGTGGTTGGTTGTGGAAAATGCCTTTATTTATGAAAAGTGTTTTGATTATGAAAAGTGTTTTGAAGTAAAAAGGTGTTTTCAAATGCGGAAATGTTTTGTGTGTGGAAAGGGTTTTATGTGTGGAACTTTGAAATAAATGAATGATGGAATGTTGTATGGTTGTGATAAACTTTTGTAAATGAAATGGCATGTGGTTGCTTGCGTTTTACCTTACCTTGGTTGTGGATGGCAGGGATATGTTTGTGAAAGGTTTTGTCTGGATGATAGTTTCCCAGTAGTAATAATTTGTTAAACCATTGCATGAAACATGAAAACCTAAATGGGGTTGGGGGATGATTGTTTGGTTGTTGATGCATGGTTCGTGGTAGCAGTGCTGAGGCACATGCTCAGTTTCTCTTTTTAAGAAGCCATAGGTTGGGCTGTGTGTTTGGTATATGTATATATATAATTGTATCTTTGTGTTTTGTCGCACCACACCCATGTCAAGCACCTAGTGCCGAACACTCCCATTTTATGGGAGAGGGTGTTCCCCCTTAGTTACTAGCTCCTTCCTGCTCCTTCTTCCATTGGCTATGATGGCTTGAGGTGACCTTACACCCAAGACTCTTCGGGTAGGTCTCGGAGGCTGTGATGGATTGAGGAAACCTTTAGCCCAAGACTCTTCGGGCAGGCTTACCGTTCCCAAGAACCTTCGGGATGAGGCCCAGGTGTCTGCGGGCGGGTTAGTGGTTGTGGCCCAGGTGTGTGTGGGCGAGATGCGTGGTTGTGAGGTCCAGGTGTGTGCGGCTGGGATGCGTGGTTGTGAGACCCAGGTGTGTGTGCGGGCGGGATGCGTGGTTTGGCCCAGGTGTGTGCGGACGGGAAGAGTGTGGTAGCATCAGGACGTTTTCCGTTAGGAAGATCAACATCTAATTAAGTGGGAAATGGTGCGGGGTACCCAATACTTTTGTTCTATATATATACTAAACTTGTTTGTGTTACTTGGTTAGTGTGACCAGTGAGGCTGGGTGGATATTTTTTCCTTGTTAGTTTCTGGTTCTTCTGTTTTCTCACGGGACCTTAGGGTGTCTCCCCACTTGTG
This sequence comes from Viscum album, assembly GCA_963277665.1. Classification (NCBI taxonomy): domain Eukaryota; kingdom Viridiplantae; phylum Streptophyta; class Magnoliopsida; order Santalales; family Viscaceae; genus Viscum; species Viscum album. The sequence continues at coordinate 549,596,559 of OY728134.1, forward strand.
CATGAGAGCTTTAGGTTTCCCTACTGAGTATACTTGTATGCTCACCCTACGTTTACTTTCAGGTTTCCCGGAGGACTACCAGGGCCGTGCGGGGCCCTACTAGTCGGGCAGTTGGAGTTGTTGCAGTTGTAGTTCTCTTGTTTTCTTTGGCATTGTACTTTTGAGCTTCCTTGTACTTGTACCTTGTTATAAAAATTGTTAAACATGCATGTGGGCTTGTTTTGGGTTTATTTATGTACACTTGTTCTTTTCCCTTTTTGGTGGTTGACTTGTCCTATTTCCCGATCCAAAATAATAAAAAGGGTAATGCCTCCCATATTTGTGAAAACTCATACCCTTGGTGCTAGTTTCCAACCCGAGGCCTACTGGAGGCGGGACTCGGGGGTCATTATCTTCCTTTCACCATTGCCAGCTCAGGAGGGGCATCTTTGGTGGGAGGGGGTCATGACAGAATGGTATCAGAGGCTGATGGTTGAGAGATAAGATGGAGTCTGGAGTTAGGCACAGTGAGGATTGCATGGGATGGTAGGGAAACAGTGTTCGTTAATCTTGGTGCGTGACATAGGCCAGGGAAGACTGGCTAGGACACGGGATTTTAGGGCCCCCCGTGATCCGATGCAAGGACTCTGAGCCTACCGAACGACCAAGTGAGACTATATTGATTGCAGGGTAGAGACCCTAGGGAAGGTACATGCATCATCATGTTTGTGTTTTACTTGATTTGGGTGTTCTGGGAAAGAAATTGAAATAAAATGATAATTAAAACTTTGAGTTTATCATTACTACTTGAGCTTAGGCATTCCCTGTTTACCGAACAACTATGGCACCTGGACGTCAACAGAATGGCAGAGGAGTGGGACACAGACAGTTTCACGCAATAGAAGTGGCAACCCTAGCAAGGCCAGAGATTGAGAGAGATGTTTCCAGTTTTACTTAAATTCTATCATTTATGTTTTGTTTAAATTCAAGATCATTACACACCTTTTTTGGAACTCTTTTGCTCATTCTCTGGGCCTGGGCCTTGTTTCTGTGAGTTTTTAACGCTATGTTTTAAATGTACGTGAATAGCCCTATCATGTGGGGATGGGAAGACCTAATCCCTAATCGAGACGCATTAATGTGGATGCGATTTAACCCATGCAGGATAGTCAGTGCCACCTAAAGCGGATAATATCTCGACATGGGAGAAGGAATTCCTCAAGCCATGTGTTCGGGAAATTTATTGATGTTTTGTATGGTGTTGGGGGGCAGTTTAAGTTGGAAAATCCTAATATATGGAAGTGGGAAGGCTCAGTCCTTAATCGAGAGGCATTAATGCGGATGCGATTAAACCCGTGCAGGCGAGTCAGTGCCGCCTAAAGCGGATAATATCTCGACATAGGAGAGGGAATTCCTAACTTACATAATTAGGGTTGTCGGTTGTTTCTTGTTATGACAAGAGCCCTAAGAGTTATCTTGCGGAGTGGTTGTTTGGATCCTTTCTTTTTCTTGGTTGGTTTTTAATTCTCGAGGACGAGAATGTTTTAAGAGGTATCTGATGTAATGGACCGGACCCCTCCGGTCCATTCCTTTGTTGAAATCGATGTGGTCAACACGGCGCGCGTAACAATGATAATTATTAATGATAAAAACGAAGAAGAATTTATAAAAAAATTAAAAGATGATTTGTCAGTTTATTATATTAAATAATAAAGATGGTGATATAAAGTGCGTGACTAATTAAATTAAAAGGGGTTTTAATTCTAAATAAGAATTTAAAAAAATAAGGCGTTTAGTTTAATATTAATTGAGAAATTGTTGGAATTAAATAAGAATAATAATAATAGGTGTTGTGTTATTAATATTATTCATAATATTAATGAGAAATTAATAAAATGAGTTATGATATTTATTACAAACAAATAAATGAAGATGCACAATGGAAGCATGGTGGTGCGTTAATAAAATTAAAGGTGAGTTCGTTATTATTATTATGTTAAATAATAATAATAATGGTGGTGTAAAAATATGTTGGGTTTATTAAATTGAATGACTTTAATTTAATAAAAGTGGTTTCAATTTAATCAGTGTGAAATAAAAATAAATAGAATTAAATAATTAAATTGACGGATGTTACGCGACATTGATGTGGCATGGTTGGATTCAGATATCCAACGGGGTTGTTTAACGTGGTCAATGCGACGAGCGTAAATCTTTTTGTTATTAAAAATAATAATGGTGATGAGTTAATAAAATAAGTTGATGAATTTTTTTTTATTATTGAAAAACAATAAATGACAATGATGGCGTAAAACTATGTGCGAGAGGTTAATGAAATTAAAGGTATTAAAAAGGGTTTGAATATTTAGTTATATTAATTTTTTTTGTCGTGGATATGGTTTTAATTAAATGGAATGGTTTAATTTAATATGAGAATAACCATGGTAAACTAATTTAATGAGATTAAATTAGAACATTAATGATGGGTGTTATTATTAATTTTATTAATAATAACATGGAAGAGTTAGATTGGAGAGAGAATGATATAATAGAAAATTGAGAAATAATAAAAGAAAAAAAGGAAAGGCAATCAAGGAGGGGGGGCGTGATTGGCATGGGTATAGGCAAGGCGCCACTTTTGTGGAGCTTGATAAAATTGTGGAATACAGATTGAAGATTGGAGAGAGGGAGGTATTATATGATAATAATGAAAATAAATAAATAAATATAAAAGGGAGAGTGATTTGCGGCTTGTGTGTGAAGTGTTCCATGCGTGGAATGAGTTTAAAGATATGAAATAAATAAACAATTAAAAATAATAATATAATAATCATGTTAATGTTTTTGTAGGTAAAACACTTTTCCGACCATAACTTATTCGTGTGACCTCGGAATGACGAACCGTCAGTGGAAGTGTAATAATGTAATTAAGATGGTCATTTTAAGACCAATGATGGATACCTTTTTATGAGTTATGTCTCGGGTCAACGAAACACACATATTAATAAAATTGACGTTATTATTAAATGCATGAAAACTGCGTGACGTGTCGTGTATTGACCAGTCAAAACGCGTAACGGGTGTACGGTCACACCATGTATTCATCAATACACGCTGCATACTGTTTTACCTATTCGTTTCCTATATAAGAATGGGGCGCGGATTATTTCCAGACCAATCGCTTCTTCTTCGCACGACGACACTCTTGGATGATCAAGAAGTCTTCCTCCTCTAACTTCTTTGTCCGAGCTCCGAATTACGATCCGTCAGCGGCCACAGGATCGTAGCGACGAGACGAAGCTTCTAAGACTAGACTTGTAACCTTTCCTTCTGGCCTTCCTTCTCCAGCTTCCATCCTAGGAGGCGTTTGTCGGGTTTGGCGAAGGCGGAGGACACCGAAGGACGTCGTCGGAAGCGGTGTGATCGGGACCTTTTGAGGTAGGGATCTCACCTTTGTCTCTCTAATTTGTGTATCATGTGTGGCGGGTATCCTTTTGTTTTCATGAGAAATGGTTGAACCTTTAAATAAAGATAATAACTGGTTAAAGAATGGGGTTGGGAAGTTAGTGATTGTTGTTACCTTACTTTTTATATCCTGTGTTATTATATTTGTGAATTGAATGAGCTTCTACCTACTGAAAATCATAGTCGTTGCGGGGACTTTGCTTATGCAATTAAATGTTGCCCTCTCCTTCTGTATTTTCTTATGGATGGAAACTTCATGAAATGTGGAAATTGGTAAATCACGTAAAGTTGACTTTTTAAATGAAAATCTAGAACCCTTGTGTGATCACCCCGATTGAACCAAAATGGAATAATGAACATGTGGGTGTTGGATTGGTTACGTGGCATGTGTTGGGGGTGTTTTGTGGGCTATTGTGGTTTGGGTGAGCAGCGGGGCTGCAACGTTTGGGTGGTGATCTTATTGGAATGGTTGATGGTGGAAACGTGGAGGTGTGAAATGTTTTGTAAACGATGGGGTTGGAATGGGAAGTGGTTGGTTGTGGAAAATGCCTTTAATTATGAAAAGTGTTTTGATTATGAAAAGTGTTTTGAAGTAAAAAGGTGTTTTCAAATGCGGAAATGTTTTGTGTGTGGAAAGGGTTTTATGTGTGGAACTTTGAAATAAATGAATGATGGAATGTTGTATGGTTGTGATAATCTTTTGTAAATGAAATGGCATGTGGCTGCTTGCGTTTTACCTAACCCTGGTTGTGGATGGCAGGGATATGTTTGTGAAAGGTTTTGTCTGGATGATAGTTGCCCAGTAGTAATAATTTGTTAAACCATTGCATGAAACATGAAAACCTAAATGGGGTTGGGGGATGATTGTTTGGTTGTTGATGCATGCTTCGTGGTAGCAGTGCCGAGGCACATGCTCAGTTTCTCTTTTTAAGAAGCCATAGGTTGGGCTGTGTGTTTGGTATATGTATATATATAATTGTATCTTTGTGTTTTGTCGCACCACACCCATGTCAAGCACCTAGTGCCGAACACTCCCATTTTATGGGAGAGGGTGTTCCCCCTTAGTTACTAGCTCCTTCCTGCTCCTTCTTCCATAGGCTATGATGGCTTGAGGTGACCTTACACCCAAGACTCTTCGGGTAGGTCTCGGAGGCTGTGATGGCTTGAGGCAACCTGTAGCCCAAGACTCTTCAGGCAGGCTTACCGTTCCCAAGAACCTTCGGGATGAGGCCCAGGTGTCTGCGGGCGGGTTAGTGGTTGTGTCCTAGGTGTGTGCGGGCGAGATGCGTGGTTGTGAGGTCCAGGTTTGTGTGGGCGGGATGCGTGGTTGTGAGGCCCAGGTGTGTGTGCGGGCGGGATGCGTGGTTTGGCCCAGGTGTGTGCGGGTGGGAAGAGTGTGGTAGCATCAGGACATTTTCCGTTAGGAAGAGCAGCATCTAATTAAGTGGGAAATGGTGCGGGGTACCCAATACTTTTGTTCTATATATATACTAAACTTGTTTGTGTTACTTGGTGAGTGTGACCAGTGAGGCTGGGTGGATAGTTTTTCCTTGTTAGTTTCTGGTTCTTCTATTTTCTCACGGGACCTTAGGGTGTCTCCCCACTTGTGCACGAGAGCTTTAGGTTTCCCTACTGAGTATACTTGTATTCTCACCCTACGTTTACTTTCAGGTTTCCAGGAGGACTACTAGGGCCGTGCGGGACCCTACTAGTCGGGCAGTTGGAGTTGTTGCAGTTGTTGTTCTCTTGTTTTCTTTGGCATTGTACTTTTGAGCTTCCTTGTACTTGTACCTTGTTATAAAGATTGTTAAACATGCATGTGGGCTTGTTTTGGGTTTATTTATTTACACTTGTTCTTTTACCTTTTTGGTAGTTGACTTGTCCTATTTCCCGATCCAAAATAATAAAAAGGGTAATGCCTCCCATATTTGTGAAAACTCATACCCTTGGTGCTAGTCGCCAACCCGGGGCCTACTGGAGGCGGGACTCGGGGGTCATTATCTTCCTTTCACCATTGCCAGCTCAGGAGGGGCATCTTTCGTGGGAGGGGGTCGTGACACCAAGTCCTACCATGTTCTCAATTGATCCACAAGATAGGGCGTGAGTCTTATAGATATCCATAAATCTATATAATATCATCAAAATATCTCAGTTCCCATGACTATTAGAAATAGACAACACCCTTATAGTGAATAAAACCTTTTTCAACACCCATTAATGGGTTGAAAAATAATCATTCAATTTATAACTATGGACTATCATGAGATATCACCATTAGGAAGTGCCAACCAGTCCTTCAAGAATCATTAGTTTCAATTAAAAAATATTTTCTTCAAAATAACACTAAAATTAATATACAATCATGATTTCTTTCACAAATAATTATTTGAATAAAAAATGGGACTCTAAATAAATCATTTATTTGGAAATAGATATAAGGCATTCAAAATAATGTTTCATAATTTAAAATTATTGAATTTATTTCAAAATATGTGTTAACACCCATTTTATTTAAATAATGTTATTTTTCTTTAGATATAAAAACAATACCTCAATTTTCTTTCATTAAACCATTCATTAAAATATATTTGAATTTATCCAATGAGCCTATACCCAAGTGGTACAGGCTCCTGCTAGGCTTCCAAAAGACCTAAGATCAAATCTAGGAAGGAAAAAAATTCTGGGTACTATAGCAGTAGTGACATTGTAGCAGCTCGGGTACTGTAGCAGTACTGTTCACCGAGGGGTCCTTTGGGCCAAAAATGCGCTTTCAAGACTTGTATTCAGGCCACTTGGCCTTGGGCCTTAGGGATATGTAATGGGTCTCCCTCTACCCAGTTTAAAAGAGTTCTTTTCTTTAATAATAAAATGAGGCTTCGGTCCCAGCCTTTATATATATATATATATTTGAATTTCATTAGAACCAATATGGAATTTAGAAAATTGTAGACAAAGTGAAGAATCAAGATCATAATAATTTTTTCATACCATTTTCAATTGACAAAGTAGGTTACCAAAGAAACATTCCTGATCCATTTAATGTACATCTTTCATAGAAATTATGTTAGAAAATAAGAAAAAAATATTTATTAATTTCTTCATCAATAAATAATTTCAAAATGAAGGAACTCTGTAGAGTCACCGACCATGATTATAACATAGAAACTCTAAACACTAGAAGATAATTCTAGTCGGAGTGAGAAGAATAACTTTTAGACAAACAAATGCGGTAAGGGAACTTGTTCTTCTACTAATATATCCAAAAACCTTTGGTTATTCATAAGACGGTAATAGAAAAATATTATAGCAGTATTTTGATATTTTTGAGAAAAAATACCAAGAATAGTAGTGTAAATACCCTAAATTAAAATAATCATTTAATTTTCCATTTAAATTAAATATTAAAAGAGGAGATTTTAAATATATTTAAATTAAGAGTTACAAAATTTAAAATTTGTTAAATAATATATTTACATGATTTCATGATATAAAAAAGGTTAAAAATGGGTTACAAGTCGAGTAGGATGGAGATGAATTGAAAATATAATTTTTATTTATTTTTCTACCAAAAATTGTATTTTATAAGGGTAACATATTTTTACCCTTACAAAAATCGTATGCATCACCTAGGGTAAAGTTACATTAAAAAGTCATTTGAAAAAGAGGGAGTGCCCTTACATTTCTTACTTTACCCTAATGTAGTTGTCAAGATAACCTTACATAAGCTTTGGAATGTTAAGGTTACCATTAGACCACCTTCAGAATCTTGAGGCCACCCTTACACAACTCAGACCTTACCCTTATGAAATGGGAGTTTAACCTTAAAAATGGTTATCTTCCTTTACAAAACCTTTTGAAAAAAGGGTTACCCTTACATAGAACTAATAATACCATTATGTGGTACATATTCAAATGATCTTACCCTTATGTAACATATATTAAAATGGGTATACCCTTATGTAAATAAGTGAAACTCCTATCCATACTTAAATAACTCATGAAAATATGGAGTTACCCTTAAAAAACTTCTAAAATCCACCATGAATAAGTGTAGGGTATAATTGAATTTATGATATTCCTATATGATGAATAAGGTTGAAAATTAATTTAAAAATTATTTTTTTCTACACAACAAGGCTTAAATAAAACAAAAACGTTTCTTTAATTATTATAAAAATGAGGATATTAAATATATGGCATCATAAAATTTATAGTAGGGATTTTTAGGACCATAACTATTACATATTGATAATATATATGAATTTTTATAATAGATAAATAATAACATATTATATTATAAAGATCCCATGGAAATAAAATGTGGTTTGTAAAATTTCAAATGGTATCTTATAAAAAGTACATTGAAGATTTGATTAAATAATACCAATATTCAATTACTCAAAAGGTATATTTCATACGTAAATTTAGAGGGAATTTCACAAAAAATTACTCTAAATAAGATAGATCTATTAGAGATAAATTGGAAATTGGAAGAAAAATAATAAATGGTTATTTTATAAAACATATTTACCTTGTTGTAAAAATGTTGAAATTACAAGTCACATTCGAAAAAAAATTTAAAAGTGATTTTAGAAGTATATTTTTCAAAACAAAATTTTGAAATAAGTCCTAATAATTGTTCTTTAAAAATATATAACGGTTATCGAGAGTAAATTTGGAGTAAAATATAAAACATATGAACAATCCTTTTTAATATTTCGAAAAACATTTATGAAAATCAAATAATAAAAAGTATAGTAAATAATTATTTTAAAAAGTGGTAAAGAGAAAAAATATTAACACATGAGATAATACCTAATTGAGTTTTAGCATAAAAAATTAAAACATTTTATGAAATAAAGAATATGGATATGGAATAAAAACAATCATTAAAGTGGATAAGAGTTTCTCTTTTCAATGTTGAATTTTTAGGAGGAATGAAGTCCATCAAATAAGAAGAATTAATTAAACCATAAATCAAAATGTATTTCATGAAAAGGAAATTTAAATCCCAATTTTTTTAAAGTATAATATAATTCAATCTTAAGGTATAATGAAAAAAATTTATAATAATAAAGATCCAAAAGGACAATCATAACTAAATTAATGAAGACCGAGTTAACAAAAAACGTTATGAATTTGGTAGCTTTTGAATCAAAATCCTTTGAATTATAAAACATTACATGGAACATCACTTATTTTTAGTGAGTTATGTTATCTTTTTGTTTTGGTTAAATTTAGAGACTACACCTATGTGCTGGTTGGTTCATTTCAGTAGAGGAGGTAGTTGGTGGGAAGGAACTTGGATATCGACCAAATTACATGATGTGTATGTATATACATGATGTGTATTAAATAAATGATGTGTAGTCAGATATCTATGCTCATTCACATTGTGTAGAGGATTTTTCCTAGGAGGTAAGGATAAAGCATTTGCATGATGTGTAATGAATTTACATGTCTTTTAATTTATCGACCCATTTTTTTTAAATAAAAGGGAAGGAACTTTGTTTTTATTCACAAGGGAAAATTTTTCTTCACCACACAAAAGGAGTAGCATGTGAGAGATCCTTTGGTACTTGGCCTAGGTTCATCAATATCTCCTTCGTCTAGACTCCATTTTCTTTTCTATTGGATGCGTTGGAATCCTATAAATTTTTTCTCCACTCTAACTCATTATATTCCTAGTTTATCTTATCTTCTATTTCAATATCTCAATAGAAGATAATTTTCCCCATATTTAAGGAATTTAGGTTTTTTTCAATTTTTTTCTAAAGTAACTTTAATCAAGGGTGGAGAATGGATGAGAGAAGCTACATGAGGATAAAGTAGATGATATTTGATTTTTTTTCTATTATTTTGTTGCGATCTATAAATTTTTCCATTGTACCATGGGTAAGACCTTTCAAGAATCGCCTCTTTTTTTCAAATTAAATTAAGATGAATACATAACACTGCTATTGGAAAGCTGAGAAAATCGATAATTAATGATTTGGGTTGATCACATTGACCATAGAAACCCAAATGGGTGTTTATCACATTAAATGATTACTTACCTTCTCACATTAGATGGTTGATCACCCATAAGGGGGTCTTTATTATTATAATTAACTTTAATTTTTGAATTACTTGTTTTAGTGGGTTGTGTTTGGATATAAGACCTTACATTTTTCCCTTAATAAATGGTTTCTTAATTGGATTCCTTGAAAAATATTCACATTATGTTCTAAAGAATTGAATTAAATTAAATGAACCCTACTGATAGATTTGTTATATATGTAGTGATTGTTTGGCTATTTCTCTTTAGTGTCGAGTGTGAAACAAGGGGTTCTGACTTAAGGAACCCTTGGAAGGATTCCCATTCCTTCTTGATAATGTTTTTAATGCTTAGTAAACATTACTATGGTGACTCGAACTATATTTTTGATGATCTGGCTGAGTGTTATCTATTTTTACCTCAAGATGAATGACACTGGTTCTCTAGGGGAGACCCCTGGGATAGTCTCAGAGGCACAATTGGTTGAACCATGCCTCGAAATAGACTCATTCCCCTAAGAATGATTACATGTACGGACTGAGAGGCAGTACTTAACTTTTATTACCATTATTGGTGTGACATGTGGGGATTATTCATTGGTTCTCCACATAGAGACTCCTCAGAATTGATCATATGAGGAGACTCTTGAGTGATACATACTATGTACTTCCAGATTATCATGTATGGGATTAGGGAATCTCATTATTTTTTATAAAGTGGTTTCAAATTTAATTTAAAATTAAAATATATGTTTTCAAAAGAAAATATATTTATTGGTTTAGAAAATGTAAGGATGTCTCCTCCAATCCCAGTCACAAGCTTGGGGATAGTCCAGTCTATAGAACATAACATTACACACTTTACCATTTCAGGATCTATCAGTTCAAACATACCATATTAGTCCAAAGTAGGTATATTGGGTTGGAGTCCAACAAGAACCCAATTCAATGTTGTTATTTATTTATTTTGTATAATTACTATTGCACACTGTTTAATTTATAATTCATGTTATGGATTGGAATTGACCCCATGGGTGTCATCCTACTAAGATTGTATCTCAAATCCTACTGAGGAGTATTTTTTACTTGAGTAGATGATATTGTTTTAGGTATAAAAAAAGGAAAGCAACTAGATTACAATATTTTATTGACTTGCATTACAAGGATGAAGTTGGGAGTGGAGGACCGATCCTATGCTCGAGAGGCTAGTCACAGTAGTTCTTCCCTTTTTGTATATTACGATAGAATGTGGTATATTCTTGTATCCCTTACCCAAATATTGTATTTTTTATAGTTTCATTACCATTACATGATCTTTATATTTAATATTTTCATTATTCATCTTCTTCTTACAATTTTTCTCTCCAACATGATTACTTATTCTATTTCTATTGTTGTGTATTGGTTATATTTGACTATGATATTCTTATTATATATATACCACTACACTCCACTATTATCTATGAGGTTATAGTATCCCCCATGAATGACCCTAGTCCCTCGCTTCTAGGTGGAAGCCTCTGGTGTTTGGGGGGGGGGGGGGTTACTTGAGGTCTTATAGGTAACCACCTCAGAGCATGAGTGAGTGGAATCTAGGGTCAGATTCTATAAAGTGGTATTGGAGGGGTCTTTTTCTTTTTGTCTTTATATTTGGGTTTAGATAAGAGACTATAATATAAGAATTTGGTTATGAACCTTTACCTGTGAGTGGATACCCCATGTATAGGGGAAATCTAAATTTCATTGGTTGGGTAAATGTTGTTATTGCATGCGTTGATACCATTTCATGGATTTCACTATTGGGTGGCTCACTTCACTTATGATACTATTAATATAGTTATTATTTGAATGGGTTGTTCATCCCTAGACCAATATTACTAGGGTATATTAGAATCATGAATCAGACTGGGCACCATGGGAATAAAAGTTCATGCATTGTTCCATGCCATATTTATATTTATGCATGCATTGCCTATATTTTATGCGATTGTTATAAGAACCTTGTTAATTATGACCTTCAGTGTGATATTATTCTCAATGATAGCATAATTGGTTCAATTGACCAATAATTCTACATTATTTGGTTTGATTGGTGGGTTCTAATGGATTCCCATTCAATAAAAACACAACCCATGGACTATTACACACATTTCCTAGTGTAAAGGTTAGGATATAGTTATTTGACACACCAATGTCAATTTATAAGGTGTATAGGCCCTTAAGAATAGGATTTATTGACACAATTAACTGGATCACGATTCTAATAATTAAATAAATTTTGAATTCATATAACTGTTATATTAAAATGGTCACTTATATGTTGAGACATGATACCTTATCCACGTCCAGCCATAGTAGTGGGTTATAGGCTGTGTATCCTTGGATCCTTTGGTTTCTTGTCCGGATCTCCCAGACCTGCCTATAGGGGCAGGTAGAGGGGTGTGTTTCTTTAGTCAGATAGCATCATACCTGTCCTTATTTATAATTTCCCTACCTATTATAAATCATGTATGATGAATGAAAATTTAACTTGTAAATCTATTCCGCCATAATGACCACGTGCTATACTCTGAGAAATTGGTGATGCGCATACTCCGAAGGTGGTGGTCCCTTCAAAACCTATGATACTTCTTGTATTGGCACCTGAGACACCTCCTGCAAGAACTTCATTTGGTGTTGATGTCTGGTTCTGGGAAAAATTTATTTCCTTTATGCAATCAGTTTAGGGTAAACCTTGACCTACCCCTTCTATGGAAAAGATGACCCACGAGTTCCAGCAGCAGTGTCCTCCACTTTTATGGGGGATGACATGACTCAAGGTGCTGAGTCTTGGTTATAGGTAATGGTGTTAATCTTCGATCATATCAAGATGCCTCTAGAGTAGAGGGTTATTCTCATGACGAACATGCTCTGTGATTACACAAAGTATTGGTGAGATGTTCGAAGTTAGGATGGTTGACTTTAGGTTATGGTCTAGGTGCACTTCTAGACACCCTTTTGATGTGTCCCTTATTCTTTACATTTTTTCACATCCTTTTTGGGGTTTTATATACTTATTTACTTCTAAACTATGTTTGATTTAGTCAATAATATCATTATGGTTAATTTTTAGATTAATTAATAAATTAATGGGTTTTATAATAATAATGATTGATTTATTGTTTATTACTTAAATTCTCTACTTTTTTGTATTATTTAACAATTATATTTTGATTTATTAATTGTTTAATTTTTTTAATTCATTATTTGATTCTTATTTAATTTTTATGTTCTGTATACTTAGTTTTTATTTTCTATTGTGTTTCTTTGGGGTTTTAATGTATTAATTAAAATAATTTTAGTTCAACATATAATTAATTTTCTTTAAATAATGATTTAATTGTTTGAAATGTTTATGTTTAATTTAATTATCTCTTAATTTTTATATTTCATTTATTTAGTTAATAGAATAATTTGTTTGATTACATTAAGTGTTTTGTTTTATTATTTTAATAATTTAAATAGTTATTAATAAATTAGTTGAAGTTAATGTTTCATTTTGTTTATCTTTTGTGCATGATATTCAAATTAAGAAAATTTATTTACTCTACATAAATGAAATTCTATAAGGTAATTTTAGTAAACTAGGTTATATATTTATTTGTGATAGAAGAGATTAATGAAGAAATGAAACTAAAAATAATTTGAGAAAATTTGAAATCAGAGACTCCATAAAATAATCATAAATCATATGTCTTAAAAAAATTTGATTCTTAAGGTAATATTTATCATTTAATTTTCATAAGAAAAAATCTCTTAGGGATCTATAAGAGGAAACAAAAATCATTCATAATAGAACAAAAAACTATAGAATTTCTAATCGGTATTATTGTTGACAAATAAGAACTTCCGAACGAAGACAATAAAGCCTCCAACACTATGGATTCAGCCTAATATACTGAATAATACTAATCCAAGAATCATATCATAGCTGATTCAGGATGGAATTTTTAATGATTCTATTTTTGGGAATAAACCGTAACAATCTCCACTTGAGATTTAGAGAACCCAAACCGATTTCTTGTTCTGATTGAGGATTCCCAATATGGGGAAGGAGATATGTTTCACAGAGCTTGTTAGAGATTTGTGAGGTTGATCCCAACTCCTGAAGAAGACAAGGAATATCCCCTTTTTTAGAAGGATGAAGATTAAGATTCTTTTCAATAAACAAATTGAACTTCTCTATTGAGGGTGGATAAAGTCGTATGGAGCTGAGATGAATCTGATTTTCAATGTCGCACTACCATCAGACATTTTAATATAGAATGCACTGAGTCATCCGATATCAATCTTGTTAAAAATGAACTGAGTTTGAAGCATTTATTAAAGAAAAAATCTACATTCAGCTTTGCAGATATGTTTAATATGCACATCCCAGTGTGAGGACCAACTAATGATGATATTCTATGCTCACTCATCTAGAAAATATGATTCAAGGAAGTTACTTTACTATTTTGGATGAAGGATATTTCCCATTTCTGATTCACCATTGAAGATGATGATAGTCACTTGTTTTAATCCCACCAATATATGATCAAAACCAAGTCATTCTATTAGGGTGTATCTATTTTCAATCAAAGGTTTTTACTGAAGATTTATAGTGAAGAAGATAACTGGTGTGATGGTGGTTAATATAAGATGATTAATCAAGTGAAAACTAGAAATGTGGAGTCTGGAATTGGAGAGTGAAGAATTTGGTGTTTTTCAAAAGTTGATGTTCAGATTTAATGAAGTTATTGTGGTGCAGTTTTTCCAAAGTTGCATTTATGGTTTTTGTATTGACTTTTTCTGTAAGTCACATGGATAATGAATGATGGTTAGAAATAAATTATTCTATTAGTCTGTCACCAAATGAAGCTGGATTCTGATGTTATATCATAGGGAGAGAAAAAAATAAGAGACATTATCAAAAGGGTGACACATATTATTTTGGTAGACAGGAGTGGAGGAAAGCTGAGTTGGAGATTGACGATGAACTAGAGAAGCTTAAGATGGAGGAAAAAATGACTTTGACCAAGAATATTTATATCACAAATTTCATTCTTACCAATTATTCTTAATTGCGATGTATTTATTGAACGTAATTATTGTTGCTGACACTCAAATAATGAGTGGAGAAAAATATTTTGGGATTCTAGATTGCAATGCATTTAATTTTAGTATCTACTTAACCATTTTTATCATCCTTATTTTAGTGAATTTTTAATTTTTAATTTATCATTTTCACTCTTAATGAGAATCATTTTTACACTATTCTATGTATCGACAGGTGATGATAGTGGATTCTTTTCCTTTTTTCATCAACTCAAGTACTAAAAATTAGAAAAGGATTATGATACTTTTCTCTATTAAAGAAATAATTTTATCCTTAGTTTTGATTGACAAATATAATTAAGTTGAATTCCCTGGACTGTTCTAAAAATTTAACAATAGTTATATGAAGATAAGACTTTCTCAACATCACTAACATAGAGATGAAATTTTTATTCTAGATAACAAAATTAAATTTATCAGTGCAATGCGGTCTTATTTCCCTAGTCTCATCAGCTATTTCCTTTTCTACTATTTTATCAACATCCCTCGTAATCACACTTCGAAAGGTCCATTTTTTTATTTTTTTTTCTTTTCTTTGGTGCACATTTTTCATAAGTATTCCCTATGAATTGAAACTCATACATGTTACCCTATTTTAATGGAAATCATGATTATGATTATTTATAATTCATTAGATAATTTTATTGCATGATTTGATAGTATCATTTTTATAGGAAGAATGAAAAGGGGATCATGTGGAGATTATTTCAATTTTTTTACAAAATATGGCTCTAAGTTGGATTTGAAATTTTCATGAGGAAATTTTTGATACTTGGGAACAAATTTTCAATTAATTTGTCGCAACATTTTACCCTAAAAAAATAACTAATGAAGTGAGTCATAAAATCAACAATTTCATTCAAGTTGAGGATGAAATTTTTCATGAAACTTGGGATTGGTTTAGGGGACCCCCTAGACAATGTCTTAGTCATCTAATTTATCCTCATATCATGGTGGATACTTTCTAAAATTATCTTAATCCTTATAATAAAATTCCTTTTGATCAATTTTATAGTGGTGATTTCTCAAATATGACAGCAGATGAACACAAAAAAATTTATAACAAACTATAAAAAAAACAAAAAAAAAACAAAATAATAAGGAAGAGAATTATCTATAAGGATGAATCTAATTTGAAGGTTTTTATAGTTAAAAATAACTATCTTAGGGAGTTTTTTATACATTCTGGGATGTAAGTTCTATCTCAAATGTTTTTTTTTACCAATTTGATATCTCTATGAAACCTAAAGAGAATTCACAATTTATTGAAAACAGGGCTAGAAACTAAGATATTAATGACCCATTTTTTTAATCATTTTAATTCTAGATATAAATACCACCACAATCTTCCAGGGAGATAATAAGGTTTGTTGAAACAATATATTATTCCAATTTACCCACAACATTCTATAAGTTCATTTCAAAATCAATCAAATGTTTAATCATAAAATTCCCAAGGGGATGTTAGGGGTATGTTTCCAAAGTTAATTGAATATTTTATTCTCAAAAGGTATAATTATGTTCCCAAAAGGGCATACAAAAATCAAATAGGGTTGAAAAAAATTCTAGAAATCACAATCTTGAGTTTCAAATGGGCCAACTTGCTAGTAGTTTAGGAGGAAGACATAAGAAAAATTTACCAATCAAAACAGTGAATAATCCCAAAGAAAATGTGATGGATATAACTAATAGAGCCGGTATAAAAAATAAAGAAATATTTAGTGAACAACATAAAGAATATGAACCTTAAATTTTAGGTGAACTTGAAAAGGAATTATTCAAAAATACCATGTTTGAAAATCTAGACAGTGGTGTCTAGAATCAATGAAATGCTAAAAAATTTACTAAAAACCCATATATTAGAAGAAAATAAAGTGGGAACTTTCTAAGGATGAAAATAAAAAAGGTTAGGTTTCAGGATGAAGAGAGTGAACTAATAAACTTAAAGAATTATGTTTCTCCCATCAATTTTCCATAAATACTTAAAAAGATAAATAAACTAGATTTTTTGTATTTCCTTTAATTATTAAAGAGATTTAATGTCAATATCCCATTTATTTTTCTATAAATAATGATACTTCTTGGTTTAAATTTCATAAAATATTCCTGGTGAATAAGTGGGATTAGGATGAGTGATCAAAAAATTAATTTGAATTGGGATTGTAGTTACATTGTTCAAATGAACATTCCTCCAAAATCAAAAGACCACATTTCCTTTATTATGTGTTCTAAAATTATTGTTAATTAGGTGATTAAGTTACTTTTTGATTTATGTTCTAGAATCCAAGTTATACACTACTTCATATTCAATAAGTTAGGTTTTTAGGGGCTAAAACAAAATTCAATCTCACCACAAAAAGTTGAAAAGTCACATGTTGTTCCTTATTGAAGGGTAGATGACTTATTAGTTGATCTAGGAAATCTCACACATCCAATTTATTTTCTTTTTATTAAAATGGATAGTGATAATAAAGTTCTAATTATTTTAGGAAGACCATTTATAAATACATATGGAGCTTTAATTAATGTTTTAAAAGGTAAATTACCCTTTAGGGTGGGGATAATCAATAGGATTTTCATGTTTTTGAATAGTTACCCCTTGTTTTTAGTTTTATGTTCATTGATGTGTCTAATGAAGTGTTTAGATATGATATTTGGAAAGATAATCATTTTATTTTTGATGAAATTATATAACGATCATTTAATGCTCATTTTTAAGTAAACATTGTGAATATATGTCCACACTTAAGTTGGAAAGGTTAGAAAAACCTAATAATCAAATTATAAAATATATTGATCTAGACCAGGATGTGGTCTATCCACACCCAAAATTTAATGTTGAATGGTTTTCTCAAGTTGATGTTAAAAGTTCACAACCTTCTCTTATTTCCAACATGGAAAGACCTTCGTGTTTTACTATTTCTTTTGATTAATGTGAGTGTTTTAAGGATGATGAAAAGTGTTTGGTGAGTGAGGATATTTTAGTAAGTGATAAATAGTCATCCTAACTTGTTCAAATTGTAACAAGTGAGATTTAGGGCTATTTTTCAGATCTGGAAAGAAAATCTATCCCTGATATTACAAACTATTTAGAAGAATATTTTTATATTCATGAGATTAATGATTTGTGAGGGATCTTGAGGAGGATTACCATGCATCACAAATGGGAGATGAATATAAAAGTACTATCAGTAGCAAGAAATTTGTTGAATATGCTATGTAATTTTCTGAATCTGCTTCATTACAAAACATATATGATGGTTTTTTTCATAATTTTGAGAAGTTCATAGATAATCTTGGGGATTATTTTTCTACTTCACAATGGGATTTTTTTTCAAGCATCATTAGGAGAATAATAGTGAGCTAGTTGAAACAAATGTTGTGCCTAATTCTGAATCATTCAATCCCTCAAGTGTGGGGGGATCATATTTGAAGTATAGTTGTTTCCTCTTCTAAAAATACTCAACTACTTATTTAAATTTTTCATTCCTTGTTTTATGTTCTTTATCCCAAATATATTGAAGTTAGGAGGTTAAATTATAGAACTTTGGCGTATTTGGTAGGAGTGCTACATGAAGGTGGAGTTTTTAATGATGTAAGAGAAAAAGATTTTTTTTTTCAAAAAAATAATGACATGGAAACCAATACTAAATAAAACCCTTTAAATGATCATGAATACAACTTTTTAGTGTATAATTTATGTATGAAGACTTTAAATTTATTTATGCATGAGAGACAACCCATTATTTTTATTCTTATTTTATATTTTTATGGTTATTTGAATATAATTTTCCCTACTTTGCTATGTTTCGATCTCCATTTTCGCAAAACTCTCAGTTTTTTCTTGGCCTCATATTGATTATTTTTCTAGGCTGGATTTGTTTTTACCTTTATTTATTTCTTCTACTTATATGAAAGAATTTGGGTGTGAATCAATGTTTAAAGAGATACATTTGTTAAAAAATTTGGATTATACTTTTCTAACACTTCTTTCGGGTAATATATTTTTTAACTTTAAATTATGGAAATTCATGTATATATTATCCATTTCCGATGAGATGAAATTTTTTATACCAAATTATGTATTCAGTTATTGAAATTGGAAGTTTATTTTTCATTGAGTTAATTGTTAATAATCTATTCTAGGGATGTTAAAATTCAACATCTACGCTACATTTTTTCTCTTATTTTAAAATATTGTTCCATGTTGCATGGGTGTTATAATTGATTGTAGTGTTTTTTAATAGCTTTTACTTACTGATTATTTTTAAAATTTTATAGTCATTACTATTATTTTAAAATTTCTCATTGATTAATCTTCTTTCTTAACATTATCATCTTGTTTCACCAATGATTATCTTTTTGAACTTCTAACTGTTATCATGCAACCTTTCTAAAAATCCTGTTACATGGGATAAAATTTAAGTAATAACCAGTAGGTATTCTTTTTCATGTATTGAATAATTTTATGTGGATGAATATTTTCTGAACCTTTATTTTGACCCTTATACATTAAATTACTAATAAAATGAAAATATTTTTGATCATCAAATGTATTAAGTGTTCTCCAACCTTGAGTTCAACAATAATGACATTTTTGTGTTTTAATTGTGGTGTAGAGGTCTTTAATTTTCTATTATCTTATTCATTGATCGCCCATAAAAAATCCATTAATTTTTTATGGATAACTTAGAAATTTTCACTGGAAAAAAATATTTCTTTAAAATTGAAGGGTGTGGTGCTGCTGTAATGATACAAATCATTAATACCTTTTGGATTTAATTGAGTAAATATTTTCTATTTTTCTCTTAGAAATTGGTTTTCTGAAAAGTCTTTTGATGATGTTATATGATTTTTATTTACATTGAAATTTTTATTTTTATTTTACTACATAAAATTTTCATATAGTTGGATTATGAAATGAAAATCCAAATTTGGGTTGAGAAACAAATTTTTTCACTAATTCATCACTTATTATTGAAATTGTTGGATGCATTATTTATCTTTCTTGTAATTATTAAAAGTTCCAATCCAAAATAGTGTCTATTTCTTATTATTTTTCATTATGTGTGTTGGCTCACCTAGAGGTAAATAGAAGTTTGGTCTTTTGATTGGATGAAAATAGTTGTTTGTTAAATTTTCTTGAATTTTTTTAATGTAAATAAATTTTGTAAAATAGTAACTAATTTTGGAATGAATAAATTTATTTATAGGGGGCATTAATATTTTATAATTAAAATAATACTTAAGGGAAAATAAATTTGAAAATCCATTATTAGTGGAATTATGATTTTTCCATTTTTAGATTTATTTTCTACCATTAAAGGCGAATAACTGGTTCGTTGGGGACAAGAAACCCTTAAAGTGTGGGATAATTTGATATGGACTTTATTATTTCATTGTGTCATATCTTTTTTGTGGGTTTATATACATATTTGTTGGTAAAATGACTTTAATTTAGTTAATAATAACTTTATTGTTATTTTTTAGTAGAATTAATGAATTAATTATTTTTATAATAATAATGCAAGATTTATTGTTTAATCTTTCAATTATTCATTCTTTATATTTTTTAACAATGATTTTTTGAATCATTAATTGTATAATTATTTTTCTTAATTAATTATTTGAGTGGTATTTAATTTTTATGTTCTCTGTACTTAGTTTTTCTTTCTCTTTGTATTTCTTGTGGTTTTAATATATTAATTAAAATAATTGAATTTCAATTTTTGATTAATTTTATTTAAATAATTTTTTAATTGTTTGTAGCATTTATGTTTCATTTATTTCCCTTGTAATTTTTATATTTCATTTATTTATTTAATTAACTAATTATTTTGATTACTTTAAGTGTTGTTTTTTTTGTTTAAATAATTTAAATACTTATTAATAAATTATTCCAATCCAGTGTTGTTCATTTTTCCTATCTATTATGCAGGATGTTCAGAGTAAGATAATTCATTTACTACTCATAATATAAATTTAGTAAGATAATTTGAGCACACCGTTTAATATATTTATCAGTGGTAGAATATATTTTTGAAGAAATGTGATGTAAGATAATTTTGAGTATATTTGAAATCTGAGAGTCTGCACAAAATAATTGTAAGATAGATGGAATAAAAAAATTTGTTTCATTAGGGAATATTTATCATATAATTTTCATAAGATAATGTCACTTAGGGATCTGGAAGAGTAAATTTAAGTCCAACATAATGGAACCAAACATGAAGAATCCCTAATTTGTATCATTGTTGAAAATAAAGAACTCTTAAACCAAGCTAATAAAGCACCCTCCACTGTGGATTCATCCCAACCATTTGAATAATATTATTCCAAGAATTATATCAATGTTGGTTCATAAGGGAGTTTCGAATGATGCCACTGTTAGGATAAAACAATGAAAATCAAAACTTGAGATCTGGAGAACCCAACCCAATTTCTTGTTCTTCTCTAGGATTCCTGATCTTGGGAAGGATATGAGTTTCACCAATCTTGCTAGATATTCATGTGGTTGATCCCATTTCAAGAAGAAGATTATGAAGACCCCTTTTTCCTAAAGGTTTAAGATGGTGATTCCCATCAATGAACCAAATATACCCTTACTATTGGTGGTGGATGAAGCCATTTGAATCTCAAATTAATGTCATATCATATACAACACTACAATCTTTAGTTATAATTTTGTATGTGCCAAGTCATTTGATTTTGATATTATTAATGATGAACTGATTTTGGAGCATTCAGCTGAGTTTAGATCTAGTGTTGTCTTTGCAGATTGGTTGAAGATGCACATATGAGTGTAAGGACCAACTGACGAAAATTTATGATGACCATTCAACCATAAATTGTGATTCAAGGAAGGTAATTTTCTCTTTTAGATGAACAACATTTCCTATTTTTGATTTACTATTAAAGATGATGACAATCATGAGTTCATATCCATTCTATCTATGACCATAACAGAGTCGACCGATTAGGGTGTATCTATTTCCAACTGGAGTTTTCTTTGAAAAATTTATTTTTAATATGAAAACATGTGTGATTGTGGTTGCTATTTGAGGAGGAATCAACTGATAATTAAAGAAGTGGAGTCTAGCATTAAAGAGTGAAGACATTTTTGTTTTTTTGAAGGTTGATGTTCTGATTTGATGACGATATATTGGTGTAGTTTTTTCAGAGGGTGAATTTATTGTTTTTTTAATGGAATTTTATTAATGACAGTTGGGAAGTGACTAAAGGTCAAAAATGAATTCATTTATTGGTTTATCACCAAAGGTAGTGGGATTTTGAGTATGTGACACTAGGAGAGAAATAAACATAAGTGACATTATCGAAAGGGTGGAACACATTATTCTCATAGATGGTAAAATAATAAGAGATGATCAGGAGATCGAAGATGAACTAGAAATGCTCTATATTGAGGGAAAATCCAATTTGATAGAGAATATTTCTATTTCCAATTTCATAATTTATCAGTTATTTTATCATGCGATGTATTTCTTGAACGTATTATTTTTTTATGCTCAAATCATGAAAGACTAATCATTTTTAGGGTTTTTCTATTACAATGCAATGAATTTACTCATCTTTTCAACTATTTTTATCATCTTTATTTTATTGAATATATCATTTAGAGTTTTTATTTTCATTATTAATGAGAATCATTTTTAAACAATTCTAAGTACTGATGGGTGTCGATAGTGGATTCATTTCCTTTTTCACCAACGGATGTAATAAAAATCATAAAATGTTGATGATACTATTCTACATTAAATGAATAATTCTATCCTCAGTTTTTATTGAAAAATATTATTAAGAATAAATCACTAGACTATGCTAAAAATTTAATGACAGTTAGATGCTGATCACAATTTTTTAACATCACAAGAATTGATATGATAGTTTTATGTTAGAGAAAAAATTAACTTTATCAGTGAAATGTAGTCCAATTTCCCAATTTTCATCCGATATCATATTTTATCAATTTGTTCATACAATCTCCATCACAATCACACGTAAAAAATTTCAATTTTTTGTTTGTTTTCATTGTTTTGATTAGACAATTTTACTAGCCTTACCAGTGAATCAATACTCATGCTTACTACTCACTAGAATTTTTTAGGTTAAAAAAAATTAATTTTCACGAAGATCAACGAAATTTGTGTCATGTTAATTGACTATTTATTCCAAAAATCATTGAGAATAGATCATATTCAAGAATTAATGCACCTTTATTAAGGTGACATGTCAATGATGGAATACTCAGCTCACTTCACCGAATTGCAGTGTTTTTCACTAATCCTAACTAGTGATGAAATAAATACTAAAATGCGTATTGAGGATGGGATTGGTTATGAAATTCAATCAAAGGTGAATTTATTTCGGTTGAACACCATTTCATAGATTGTGAAACATGACCCCATTACTAAGTAGAACCTGAGGGAATCATCTAATGTGAAGTAGGGCAGTTCAGCTTCCTAAAAAAGAAGTGGTTTATCCAATGGAAACAAGGGACACTTAGAGGGTACACACATGGGAAGTACCAACTAGGTGTCCTGCATTGATAGCCTTGTAGAATGTCGGGCTATAAAAATACTCTGTGTATAAGGAACCTGATCGAATGCTAATCTTGTGAGAGGATGAGTCACCTCTAATGTTTCTCCAGATCTTTTCCTTCAGTATCAAGTGAGAGAGGTTCTATGCCAGTACCACCTTCTAGTAAATGAACAATGACACCATTTTAGGAAGGAATCTGATCATATACAGGCCATTTAGGCTGAACAAGTGGTCACATCCATGGAATTCGAGAATTATACATTCAATGTCAGCAGAGTGTGCCTACTAAAGCTACTCTGGCAGCATCTCAGGGCCATGGTTTAGGACATATGTATACTATGTATCCAATTTTATAGGATAGGAGTCTTGGGATATCTAATGTTAGAGATACTATTCTGGTATCCTCTAATTTAGTATATTCCTTAATCAATACATGTTCATCACACTATTTCTATCATATGTTACCATAAGAAGTCTAGGCTTAGTGGTAGAATACTCCAATGGTGTTACCACACTTGAAACACCATTCAGAGTTCATAGAGAGAGTATACAAAATTACAAGGTGATCCCCCTTAAAATAAGAGGGTATTATTTTCTGTAGAGTTTCTTCATCCTCATGATGACCTATTTTGATGTCATTCATGGTATGCAATGTCTCATTCATTGTTGATACTAGGTGAATTGTTATCACCAATGAGTTTCATTCTCGTCACCTAGGGGAAAAACATATTTCCATAAGGGATAATGGAATCTCAAGGAGAGTTGATATGGAATCAAGTGTACTAAGATATGTAACTAACATCCCAAATGGATTGTCTCTTTATGAACAATCAAAGAATGTAGCTTATGGAATTCCATCTTGTAGTGGAATGTTTTAGTGATGTATTACCAGATGATTTCTCCATCTTACCACATGAGAGAGAAATAAAGTTCACCATAGATCTTATTCCAGGTGAGGCACCATTGTATATTCCTCCTTATAAGATGACACCTACAGAGCTCCTGGAGCAGAAGAGGTAGATTTAAGACTTAATGGATAAGGGTTTTATCTGACCCAGCACATTACCATGGGGATTATCCATCATTTTCTTAAAAAAAAAATGGATTATACCATTAGATTATGCATGGATTACCACCGAATGAACCAATATATAGTGAAGAATATGTATCCACTTCCTTACATAGATGACATATTAAACCAGATCTGATGAGAAACTATTTTCTCTAAGATCAATTTGATGTTGGGATATAATCAGGTTAGTGTAAGGCCATAAAACATTCCACTTATAGAATTTCGGAGTAGGTATGGTTTGTATGATTATTATTTTATTCTGTTTTTTTGGATGGACATTCCAGTGATCATCATGGATCTAAGGAATCAGACTTTTTAGTCATATATACATTCTTTTGTAGTAGTCTTTATAGACGAAATTTAGTGTACTCACGCACCCAAAACCATTGGGCCAATCATCTTGAGATCAAGCTAAATACATTGAGAGATAACCAAATATATAAAAATATCATTAAATTCCACTTTTGGATTAGTATGGTTCACATATTGGGTCATATCATATCTGATGTAGGTGTTACAGATGACCATGAGAAAGTGAACACTATAATTACCTAGGCGCAACCTAAGAATGTGTTTGATATATGTCGTATCATAGTGGTGGGAAGCTATTATAGGTGATTTATCTTGGAGATATTATGCCTAGGAGCACCGTTTATGAGTTTGACCTTGGTGGGTGTGAAATATGACTTTAATTAAGCACATTAGATAGATTTTCAGGAGTTAAAGGGGAGACTCACTTCAACACTAATCATGATTCTGTCAGATCCGAGAAGATGCAATACAATATATTTCAATGCTTCAGCTATCGCTCTGGGTATAGTACTGATTCATGGTGATTTATTCATGGCATATTGGTCCCACCAGCTAAGGCCTCACGAGAAGAAGTACCCTTCACACAATCTTGATCCAGAAGTCATGGTTCATGCTCTAAGCTAGTGGATTCATTACTTTTTGGTTGAGAAGTTCATCATTTACACATTCCATAAAAGTCTCAAATACATCTCCACTTATTAATACTTGAATATTATAAAGTGAAAGTTGGTTGAATACCTATAGTCGTTTTAATTTTATCTTGATTACACACTTGGGAAGGGGAATGTCTTAGTTGTTGCCTTGAGCTGGAAGAATCAGAAGCAAGCCATCAAGGAGTACAGAATTGAGAAAAATTTGATGTTTTTTTCTAAGATGCATCTATTTATTTAGGAACAAGATGGGAAACTAGTTCTAATAGCCCTAACAGTGATGTACTCCCTTTTAGTGTGTGTCCAGATGAGGTAGTTATCTGATTCCAAAGGCCTCATTTTGAGGGAGAGTATCACAGGAGGAAACCTACCACCTGGTTGGGTTATTGATGGAATTTATACAATAATATTCCTTTGATTTTTATCAGTGCCTTCATATATATGAAAATAGATTATACAAGAATCACATACCACTATATGTGCAGTTCATCCTAGGCTTACCAAGATGTATAAAGATAGGAATCTTCAATATTGGTGGCCAACTATGAAGAGATAGATTTTAGGCTTTATCAAACAGTGCTCCACATGTCAGCATGTAAAGGCAGGGCACTTGTAACTTTCTTGAATTCTACAACATATATTTATTCTTGAGTGGAAATGGAACAAAATCACTTTCTATTTTGTGACAGGCTTGCCGAGATCCCCTTGAGGCAGCGATGCAGTATGGGTGACCATCAATAGGTGGACCAAATTCATGCACCTCCTACTAATCTTGGAGTCCTTATCTATTAATGATCTAGGAAGGTTTTATATCTGGGATATAGTTTGACTTCAGGGTGTACCTCATTCTATCATTTTGGGCCGAGAATCCCTCTTTAATTCACGATGATTGAAAGGGTTAAAAAAGCATTGGGTTCAAAGGTGATCTTGAGTACTGAATATCACCCTCAGAGTGATGGGAAGTCCATGTGAATGATTTGGGTGTTATAAGACATCGTTCATGCTCATATCCTTGATATTGGATGTTCATGGGAGAATCATATTCCTCTGGTTTAGTTTTCCTATAATAAAAGTTTTTACGCAATGATCTAGATGGATCTATATGAGTCCCTCTACATGATAGTATGCCATTCACCTTTATACTGGCTAGAGTCAGGTGAGACAGCTCTAGTGGGACCTTGTCTCATTTAGGATACATGAGAGAAAGTCTAGTTGATTCAAAAGAGTATAGCTATATCTCATTCCATGAAAGTTTTTTATACAAATCGTTACCATAGACCTCTGGAGTTTGAGGTAGGACATCAGATCATTTATTGAGTATTGCTTAGATTGGGTTATAGAAGAGTCATGATGTAGTAAAGTTATCACTTAGATATGTCATACCTTTCAAGATAATGGAGGGTGTTGGGCCAGTAATATTTCATTTACTATTACCTCATTGGAGTCATGCCATGTATGATGTCTTCTACATATCTCATCTTCAACAGTATCATCTAGACTCATCTCATTAATTTTAACCTAAGGATATTTTGATGGAAGAAGATGTGTCCTTCGAGGAGTATCTGATATGTATCATTGATTGCATCTAAAAGGATCTTATAATTAGGTTAGTTCCTTCAGTCAAAATTCTATGGTATCACATATGCATACAAGATGTGCCCAGGAAGTGGGAAGCTGATGTGTGTTTGTACTGGTTGGATCTCTTCTGATATGATGTTCTACTACCCTCACAAGAGAAACTCGGGGACAAGTTGTCTTAAGGAGGGGAGGTTATAACATCCCACCTTTTCATTAATGTACATTTTATTTTACATTTTGTTAAATTTAGAGACTGCGCCTATGTTCCAGTTGCTTCATTTGAGAAGAGGTGATATCCGGTGGGTAGGAACTTGGATAAAAACCAAATTATACAATGTGTATTTAAATACATGATGCCTATTTGGATGACCAAACCCATTAACTTCGTGTAGAGGATTTTTATTGGTAGGGAAGGCCTGAGAACTACTTAATGTGTAAATTCCAACCTCATTTTTAAAAAAAAATTAACAGAACCCCTGTTTTTTAACAAGAGAGAATCTTTCTTCCCCGCATAGAAGGGGTAGCACGTGAGATCACGTTCAGTGTCCGAACTAGATTTTTCAAGATCTCTTCTTTATGGAATCCATTTCCTTCATCCCTATATGCATTAGTATCCTCTTTGTATGATCTCTACTCCACCCTATCTATTTCTACTTTCTCTTCTCTTCTCTTGCACGATCTCAGTGTAAGCTCATTTGTAACATTTTCAACGCATTTGATGATTTTTTCGATTTCTTCCAACATAGCTCAAATCAAGGGTTGATACTAGATGAGGGAAGATCTATAAGGATAAAGTAGGTTGTATTGAATTTTTTCCTTTTTTTTATTTTCATTTTATAAATTTTTCTATTGTACCGATGGATGAACCATTTTGACATCACCTATTTTTGTCAAATTAAATTAAAATAAATTGCTAACCATGCCATTGGCACCCCAAGAAGGCAATGAATAAACGGTTTGGGTTTATCACTATAAAAATATATATATAAATGGGTGTGTCTCACCTTAAATTATTAGTTTACCTTTCCACATTGAATTTTTAATCACCCTTAAGAGCATTCTTCCTATTATAATATCCTTGAATTATTAATTTAAATGTTTTAGAGGGTTGTTCTTTGAGTAATCCACCTGCATCCTTTTACATTAATAAATGTTTGATTAACTGGATACCTTGACTAATATTCCTATTTAGTTATAATACATTAATTAAATTAAGTGATACCTATTGATAGAATTTTTATATTTGTGATACCTATTGGTATGTTTCATATTAATGCCTAGTGTGAAATAATGGGTTTTGAATTATTCACCCATTGGATGAACTCTAATACATTCTTGATAATATTGTGAATGATTAGTAAACACGATGAGGGTGACACTAGCTATTCCTAAGATAGGATTATGGAGCATGATCAATTTTTATCTACAGGTGATTGATACAAATTCCTTAGGGGGAACCCTTGGACATGCTCATAGGTATGATTAGTTGAACCATTCTTCAAGAGAGACTCGGGTCCCGACGTGTGATACTAGGTATGAACATTTAGGCTAGTACTATAATTTTCTTACCATACTTAGAGTGATGACATGGATTTCATCATGGGGTCTTCATGTAAGGACTCCTTAGAATTGGTCTTATGAGGAGCCCCTTGAGAGATATGTGGAAAGTCCATCCATATTATCTTTGATGGGCTTAGGGTGTCTCATTATGTTTTATAAATTGGTTTCAAATCGATTTAAAATAATGAAAATAAATGTTTTCAAATTAAAATCAATCAGTTGGTTTAGAAAACACAGGGATGCGTCCTGCATGACCAATCATAAGATTGGGGATAGTACAGCCTATGGTTATTAGCCTTACTCAGCTAACCATTTTTGGATCTATCGGTTCAGACATACTAGCCTAGGAATAAGTAGGTAGATTGGGTGGGTGTCCAATTGGAACCCAATACAACGTGGTTATTTATTTTTTCTGTATTGAATTTAATTATTATGTTACATAATTATATTTATAATGCACATTATGGATTGTCCTAGACACCGTGGGTGCTGGCCTAATGATATTGTATCTCACACCCTAATCAGGTGCCTTTGGTACCTGAGGAGACTATATTATATTAGGTAGGGAAAAAAGGGTTGTATCTGGCTCCCAATGCCTTATTGAATTGCATTACTAGAACATAGTTTAGAACAGAGGACCAAGCCTATGCTCGACAAGGTAGTATTAACAGTTTTTCATTTTTTGAATATTTTTATAACATATTTTATATTCTTGCATCCCCTACCCTAACATAGTATTTTATATAGTTACATTACCATTACATGATCATCATATTTCATCTTTTGAATATTCAGCTTCTGCTGACAGTTTGTATCTCCATCTTGATTACTTATTCTGTTCTACTATTTAGTCTTGGTTATATCTAATTCTGATGTTCTTGTATTATATATACCGTTGTGATCTTCTCTAATATATGAGGGAATAGTCTCCCCGAGGAAACACCCTAGGACCTCACTGCTAGTCGACATCCTATGGTGTTCAAGGAGTCACACTTGAGGTATTGTGACCAACCGTCATGGAGCATCAGTGAGTGGAATTTGGGATGAGATGCTATAAACGAAATGCATGAGTAGTATATAAACTGCATAAAATAAAATAAGTGTTGAATAGTTCATTTGTCTCATAGAAGAAAAAATGAGATAAAAAAAATACTTACCTTAACTGTTATCTTCCTCGAAAGATCTAGAACCTCACTAAAAAAGCATAACCATAATTGTAAACTAATTAAGAAATATATTAATATCGAATATGATTTATTTAAAAAATTTATAATCAATATCTACACATATACTAATTAGTTATAGTTTATTTTCATCATTGGATTTTTATAATTTAATTCGTTTCATACATGATTCATAAAAATAGTGTAGGTTATTGATTATTGATATAAAATTAACAATTACTATATTATTAAAGGAATTATAATATATGTTCCCGAATGATTTATTAATTTATAATATTATTCCATGATAGTTTTGGTTATGATACATGGAGATGAAATTGGGGAAGTGATTTTTTTGGAAATTTTCTAATATCAATGGATTACTTTATAATGATCATTTATTTTAATGACATTATTTTTTAAAAATATTCATGAAGTAATTAAATAATAATATTATATATATTCATAAAATAAAATTTTAGAACCATCCATGTAAGGTAGTGATGAAAATGAAACACCTTATCCATGTAGGCGGTAGTATGCACGTACACACTAGTTACATTTTTATTATCTAATGAATAGGTGGGGGAAGGTAGATAATGATTTACTTTTTGATGTATATTAATTATTTAATGAATTTAATATTTATTCATTAAATATATTCTTGTAACTAAACACGTTAGGTTGTGATGAAAAATTAAATACATTTTTTATGGAGGTGGTAGTTTGCACATATTCACAAATGACATATTCATTTTCCTAAATGGAAGGGGGAAATTTAGATAATGATAGTACCATTAATATAATAGAACATAAATATAATATTGATACTAATTTTTTTTAATTTATTATTAAATAATATACATTTATTTATAAGAATAAAACCTAATAAAATTTAAATAAAATGGTGTGATAGGGTAATTTTTACCTTATTCCTTCGAATAAATCCACTAAAAAT
Organism: Viscum album; assembly: GCA_963277665.1. NCBI lineage: Eukaryota > Viridiplantae > Streptophyta > Magnoliopsida > Santalales > Viscaceae > Viscum > Viscum album. The sequence continues at coordinate 549,627,024 of OY728134.1, forward strand.
AATATTAAGCCTTTGAGGGGTAGTATTCTAAGGATAAAAAAATATATAGTAAATTACAAGGAGTTATTGGGAGGAATTTGGTTATATTTTTATATAAATAATGGTTTTTTGGTTTGAGGATATTTTGTTGTTGTTAAGAGAACTGTTTATAAGTTAGAGGAGTGACATTTTTTATAATCAGAGGTGCATTACTCATGATAAGTGGCTCCAAAAGTGGAAAATAATAAATTGGGAATTTTAAGGTCTATTAATCACTCAAAAACTCATTTATATACATGTTTTTGTTCTTTTAACCCATATATTTAACCTTTTAACCATTTTGACTTTTATCATGGTAACTAATTTTTATGTAGGAAAATTATTTTCTATGACTAAAATAAAATATAACTTATTAAATAATTTGTAACTTATAATTAATAATATAAATTATATTTTTTATAAACCATTTAAAATAATGATAAAATTAATTCTTGAAAATAAATATATAGCACATTAAAAATAGTTTTATTGAAAAATATAACTTATATACTAAAATGAAAATTACAAGTTTGTAAATTAATCATAATATTTTTAAATGTATAATTTTCATTTTCAAATAAATATTTTTTGTGAAAAAATGTGGCATAAATTTTTGTTATACTTATATTCTAATGATGTCAAATTATTTAAAAAATTATATTTTGTACTATTCACAGAAAAATAAATCGTTTCATAGAAATCCAAAAAAATTCCTAAGATTGTTTGGATATTGTGAATCCAAAAATGAAACCCATTTTTTAAAAATAGTTTAATAAATATTATATATTTAAAATTTAAATCTAATCATTATGAATATGGATAAGATATATTTGTTATAAAAAGGTTATATTTGAAAATAATTATGTGTTCTTAATATTATTTCATATTAATTAATAATTTGAAAGGGGAGTTTATATATTTTTTCATAAATATAACATTTATAATAATTCTTTTAAATTGATACATTTATTATATTAAGATAAAAAATACATATTATATAAATAAAAAATTATTCAAAAAATTATTCAAAAATGATTTTATTCTGCAAGATTGATTAAATATTTTAATACATATTAATTAAATTTCATAAATGGATTTTAAATATGTATAAATTTTATTATGTAGTTCAATTAATTATGTAACTTTTATTTTTATGTAAATACTGAAAGTATAAAAATATATTAATTAATATAAAATTAATTGCATTAATAATTACATGATTATATCATCATAACCATTACTAACTAATCCCCTGAAAACATATGAATAAGATTTATGTGTAAGATAAGTTATTATGGTTTTTGCGGGTGGAGACTTTGATAGTATGGATATAATAGATATTTCTATGAGATTGAGCTTCTCCCACAATAGATTTGGCTCAAGGCACATCAGTTGAAATTTGGATTGGGCCTTTTTAAGAGAAATCACTAGTGATTCTCCCTCCCTTTAACGCTTAGATACATGATCCTCTTAAGGTGGAATTCATGTACTTGATTCCATTTATTATTTTTCATATATATATATATATATCACAATGTGGTTACTATGGATTATAACAACCAATTTAACGATAATATTATAATGTAACATGGTTCATCTTAGTATGACATTATGTGAGAAAATTTTTATTCAAAATATTTTTTAATTGTTAATAAACTAATACTAAAAAATTGATAATTTACAGTTTCAATATGCCATTTCCAACAAACTAGAATAATTTAAAAGGGAGAGGACCTGGAAAGAATAGAAGAAACTATATTATCGAAGGAATAAATTTTAGAATATAGAAGTCTAAATCTTAAAAAAATATTGGACAAATTTTAACAGCTTTTAAAATAAATAAATATTGAATAGGATAGAGGATATATGATCACTGAGTTCAATATTGTTCCCAAAAAATGATAATGATTAAAAGTTTAAAATAAATTGATTATGCTAAAGGAAGACAAGAGAACTCTCTAGGAGAAGTTTTCCATGAGAATAATGAGTAAGACGGATAGTCATTAAGAATGATTCATTAGTGAATCTAGATAATGTTAAAATACTAAAAAAGGGAGACAAATATATTTTATATAATTTTCATTTATTTATAACAAAATGAAAAAGTACCTATATAAGGAAATATTTAAAATAGTGAATCCAACCATGTAGTCCATGGAAACATAAGATAAGAAATTCAATAATGGAGGAATGAATGGATCATCAATAGGTAAATCTAAAAACCTAGGAGGGTAATATATGAGAATAACATATCAACCTCGTTGCGATCATTTAATTGCAAGGAGAACCCCTATATGTTACCATATTTATATTTTTACCTAATATGTAAAAAATTGAAGGACATAATTTAAGGGGGGTCTAGATGAGGGTTGTAATTACTAAATACAATAAGAAGAATAGTTCATCAAGGATTCCCTTTGATAAAATTAAACCATGATGAGAATCTCAATTTATTGAATTCCTTTCGAGGGAGAAAACAAAAAGAAGTGATTTATTTTATTTCATTCTATACTAAATATATAATTTAGGATATATCTATAAAATTTAAATATATAAGTATATAATTCTCACTTTCAACCCTGATTTTGATTAGGTAAAAGGGGATGAAATAGGTTTGGTGTTAGTTAATGTGTTAGATAAGATAAAGGGGGGGATTTGTATTGAACTTGAGATTCTATAAAACATTTGATGAGTTAGGAGTAAGATATATAATTAATTATAAATATATTAATCAAACCCTAAATTAAGAAGATGGAAATTGGTATCATATGATGGGATTGACAATGTAAATCCTTATTTTCCTTTCTAAATAACCCTTGTTTTCTATACCCGTTTAACTGACATAGACATAGAGTTTACTAAAAAAAGGATCCATTCCAAGATATGTGTAGTTCCATCCTTTAACTTTTAAGTATATCAAGCTATAATTATAAAAAAATGTTTTAAATTATATTTCATAAATCCAGGAAGAATAATGATGTGTTAGGAGTACCTTCCATTATATTTCCTTTGATTTTTTTACTAAAAGGGTGGAATGAAAAAAGTTGAGACACACATATTGGTATGAATGATTAATAGTATTAGAAATAAATAAAAAGGGAGAAATTAAAGAAAAAAGGAATAACATGGTATTGTTTTCAATTATTGAGGCTTATAATAGGAGGAAAAATCTTAAAATATGTGTGTGGTGTATGAGAAGAGATGAGTGAGATACTACATTTATACATGAAACAAATAATGAAGGTTTTTTAGCTACTTATTAAAGAACCTATAAAAAATATATTCACGTTTTACTCTTTTTTATGATTGGTGTGATATTATTAATATCAAGTGAATTTATTGATGATGTTATCAATGAAGAATGAATAAGACCCACTAGGTAAGAACAATAAAAAATGTTGTGCCTATAAGAAGAAACAATATGAAGTAAATAATAACCCTCCATGAAGAAATTCATATACAAAATGTAATTTTAGTGCAAGGATATCCTTTAGGAGATGTTTTGAGTTATTTTCAAGTGATTTAGAAACCCTCAATGTAAGATGAGTACATTATATTAATAGTTTGTGATGTATTGGAATGTTATGAAGAAGTGAAAAATAGAAAATAGAGGAGCCATATGTAGTTCGTAGGGTACCCTATAAAAATCATTGGGTATATTCCATTGAATTGGTAAGGTACATACAGAGAAGAAGTTCAAATATTTGGAGAATAAAGGAACCATATGAATAAATTCTTATTATACTGACCATGTAATTTTTTTAAATATTTCAAAAGGATTCATAGGGTACATTAAGCTTTTGATGAAGACTTTTTAAGGTACATGGTGACTCCATAGGGTATATTCCTTGTGTTTAAGGGACATCATGGGGAAAAATATTCACAAGGTATAGAAGAATCCTATAAAGAATTTAAGAGTTAATTCTACCCTATGATAATAGTGAAATATGAATAATAAAAACATTTTAGGGTATAATCTTGAAGAACTATATGAAGAGAAATATATCATAACAATAAGAAAATTAGATTAACTATTTTGATAAATCCAAATAAATTATAATTGAAACAGTCTCATAAAAAGAAATAAAATATGATGATTCAGTTGATTTGATCTTCAAATAGTTATACGTCATAGGGGAAAGAGAAGAGAAGATAATAGAATATAGGAGAAGAGAAGAGAAGATAAGATAAGAGTTCCACACCACAAGGGGGAAGTACCAAATCACTCTTTCAAAGGCATGCTTATAAAAAAATTCTAAAAATTTGAATAAATTCATGGATTGTGTGAAGATATTAGACATAGAGTATTTTTATGACCTCATTAATAAGCAATGAATCCTGAATCTTAAGGATGTTTCAAATGGATACCCTAATAGGATTCAATTGAGTTTAAATGAGAGAATATCTCAGTTCTAGATATTATGTAATATCAACAAAGATTGAGAAAATAATAATCATGATTTTTAATATAAAACATTATGGATAAGTGTAATATTTTTTTTTGATTCCTTAATAGAAATTAATACAGAACTTGAATATTTACACCTTATTTTTTTCAGGGAAGAATAAAACCCAACTCATCTAGGAAACTAATATACTTTAAAGAAGATGGAGAATTATTAAATTTCATCTTGTATTTTTTATGCATAAAAAAAGTTTGAGGACATAAATGATGCTATAATAGATGTGTTGGGTTTAAAATGGAAATATTTCCTAGTCCTAAAGAGAAACAAGGTTCAAGGAATTTAAGAGAATAAGGATTATTGTCTTATATAATAAGAGATATATGTTAATGATATGTTCTAGGAAAGAGTTTGGGAGTTCCCTTGAAGAACTATTAGGCAATAGCTTAAAGGAACCATTAAGAAACTATAATAGGGTTTTAAAAAGATATTTTAAACTGGAGGGAGATGGTATAAAGATATCATTGGGAGGAAGCTGTTGTAATCACTAGAGATTGGAAATTTCAAGATACTATCTACCATGTTTTTTCAGGGGATAATGTTTATTTGTAATTGGTGATTTATAGTGGGAAAACCAGGTCTCAGAACTTAAAAAAAACTAGGAAAGGATTATTATAACAAAAAATAAACCAGTAAATCCTTATATTATATTCCATTTAATTAAAGGGTCATTCAGGTAAGGCTATAAGACCTAATAAGAGTGTATTGACTCTTAAATAATATATATTGCATGATGTGGAATAGTAATTCAAAAAACATGGTTTCATTGATTCACCCCTCCCACTCTCAGTGATCTCACCTAACCTCAGAGCTGTAAAAACCCATAAAAATAATCATACATCATAGTTTTTAACTAAAATTTAATACATCGTCCGATGATTTTCTCACATAAATGCGATTATAAAATGGGGAGTATTAGGATTTTACACCAAATACCATTACAAACATATAAATTCATTGAAAATAATTACCATGAAACAACACTATTTAATTAATCAGAGTGATGGATTAATTAATTTAATTTAATTAATTCATTTATATTAATGAATATCTTATATAAATATCCCTACCATAAATTATTTTTAATACCCCACATAAAAAGTACTAATGGAATGAAAAATATCACATCATATCCAACTAAATTCATAATATGAACTCTTCATTAATAAATAAACAATTTATTATAATAAAAATTCTAACAAAAAGAAACTCTTTAAAGGTAATTTCCCTTATAAAATTTTAATCTATTCATGATTTTTATTGATGTTCCATAATTTATGAAGTCAGAATCTCAAATATCTCAGAATTAAAGGATAAATCAATCGATTAAGATTATTTACACTTCTTTTAAAGAATATATTAATAAAAATATTATCTACCAAGGTGTTTAAGGGTATTATACCAAACCATAAATCCTATATTACCTAAAAATTACTTTTAAAAAAAGTTTTATTTTTTTAAACTCATGTTTCCATTTATTAAAATTTCATAAGACCTATTATTCACATAAGTACATTAATAGAGATATCAATTTTTTTTTCAATATAAAAAATGTGTAAATAAAAGGGCTTGATATCTTCACCAACAAGAAACATTTATATCATGGTTTATAAGTAATTAAATAGTACTTTTCAATTACACTCTCATATTTCCCCCCCTAAATTTTTGTTTATAGAAGAGTTTATAAAATTTTCTATAAAGAAAATTATGATCTATGAAATATTTATAGCACACTTATCTTGATAGATCATGATGATTAATAATAGTTATTCAACTCATTATCTTATATCAGAAGCTCTGGTACATATTGTTAAGAATTGAGAATATTATTTCTTTGGTGAAAGGTATGTAATTTATTCTAATCATAAAATATTATGATATATTTTCAACCAAATGTAAATGAATATTTTGTAATGAAAATGGGTTTTATATTTCAAATCAATAAAATTTGAGATGTGCATACCCCATGGAAATTAAATATGCTTATTGATGTTTTGAGAAAGATATCCCATATTGATGTAGCTCAAGAATCAAATGATGAGTGGTAACATATATATACATCAAAGAAATATCTAAACATTTTTAGGGAGAATAAATTTTTTAGTCCTAGAACCATTGAAAATCACATCATCTTTGATGTAGAGTGTTAAGTGGTCTGGGTTTATAGTTTAAGTGTTATGATTTTTTTGGAACAATATATGGTGGCGAGCTAATACCCAGATGGGATCTTCATGTTGATTCCCTTCAATATTTATGTGAGTAAAATTTTATTTGATTTTATTAGAACAAGTGTTTTAGTATGTTCATATTTCTTTATATATTATTCATCATAAATTTATAAAAATATATAACAGTGTTTAATGAAACATTTTATATCTAAAGATAAAGTATGTTTTGTATAGATTTCTTTTGAGGTTCCATTCTTATTTACTATTAATTATTAAAATCAAAATCTATAAAGTATGATATAGTCATTTAATTTTATATAATTGAAATGAGATGTGGTTTGCATGGATTTTTTAACTAGTTATCTATGATCACCAAAAGGAAAGGAATTAATCAAGGTAGTTTTTGATTAACTGATTAATTTTTATCAAAATATATGGATCTGGGATACTAAGATGCTCGATGATTTGATTAATATTTATGTCTACAAGGTTATTAAAACTCATGGGGTATATAATATCTTTGAACCTGATTATGATGTGATATTTATTTATCTATTTTAATAATTATTAGAGAATACTTTAGGCACCCTGGTGAAATTTGACAAAACATACCATTATTGGTCCTATAGAGAGTATGAGCATACTATTAATAATATTGAGGATATACTCCATTAATTTATTCTTGATTTTTGTGATGTGTGGGAGGATCATATATCCCTTTTAGAAGTTGTGTTGAATATATTCTATAAGAATTTTATTTGTGTGGATCCATTTGAAACACTATATAGAGATTTTTTTTACCACCACCATATTTAATAGAGGTTCGTGATGTAACCCTTGTCAATCATAACTTGGGGTAAAAAACATATGATCAAGTCTATTGATTATAAATGGGACATCTATGACCAATACTTTACTAAATTCTTATAATGTTAGAAAGAACTTACATCATAAATGTTTTACTAGGGATGATTCTTTTCATTGAGTCTCACTATGGTATGAATGCCCATATTTGGGTACGAAAGGGGAATTTTATACTCACTTAAGTAGTCAATTTGATATATGTGATTGGAATAAGTAGATTCCACACCATTTGGATTTACCTATAGAAGATAGTATAATATATGATTTATTTTATGTATCTTAGTAAATGAAAAGAAAACTAAATCCATATCATGCGACCCACAATGATGATGTATAATTAAAGACATATGTTTAATTTATTTAAAATTCTATTTGTAGTATTTATTAAATTTAAAAATATTTTTAGTGTAAAAAAATCCACATTTACTTTTATTATAATAATATGGTTGTGTATAATAGGATACATGGGAATGGTTAGGTTATATATAGTCTCAAAGGCTAGAGTTGTTCATTGGTGATGCTCAATGATACTTATTTGTATTGAGATGCCTTATTATGGGGTGTATGTAAAAAATCCCAGTTTCTTGGGTTTTATTTGAAATATTTTTTTAAAAAAATTAATACTGGTTTGTTCAATTTTAATTTTTTGGCTAGAGAATAAATTTTTAGGGGAATTAGAAGAGTTAAACTTATATGCGAATGAACATTTCCTAGAGAAATGCCACCATGACTATGGAGGGTTCCTCTGAGACTCAAATGGATATCATAGTTGTGTATTTTATCATTAGTATCCATCAAGAGGTTATTAACAAACCTCTTGGATTCCAAAGAGACACCAAGTGTCTGGTGGTGGTCTATTTGAACTCTGATGTGACTCAAAAACTCCATTTTAGTAATTTTAAATCATTGTAATTGGTTTAAATTTCATATGTTCATCTTTATAAAGATATTTCAATGTGAATATTTATCTCTAACATATTTCTCTCTTACTTTAACATCTATTGGTAAATTATATTTTGATTTTTGATTTTTTCGTCGAGTTAACAATGATCATGGAGAAACAATCTAATTTTACATTATCAATTTTCTAGAATGTGTTGATGTTTCATAACACTACTTATCAATATGATTATAAAAATTTTATTTTGAATAAATTATTATATCTTAGTGATTGAGGGATAAAAAAATATCCATTAATGGTGTCAAATTATAGTTAGTAAATATATAGGTCCCCTCACTTATTTTATAGTGCTCTATTTAATGATTTAATGATTTAATTTGATTTATATATTGTATATATAATGAATCTTTCCTCAAAACATGTTGAAAATATAACTAATTATAAAGAGTTGAAAAATTATATGAATTATATTTTCATAAATGTGTTATTTACACATGTTATCATATTTGAAATTGATTTAGCATTCAAATAATGTTAAATGATTAGTAATTTAAGTGATTATATCTTATAAAATTTTTTATCATGATTACAGATAATAATATTGAGGATTTTCTTGTTGTAATTTGTAATTTTTGAATGAAATGGTTATGTAACGAGTTATCTAATATGTTTCATTCACTTTTTATAGGAAGAAAATTTTATACTTTAATGAGAGTGAAATAAATGGTAATTACATGTCAAGAATCATTAATAAGCATTAAAAATATATTATCTACTTGAAAATATAGGCATTTATATGAAAATAATGGGATATAGTAGATCAAATTAGTTTTATTTTATTTGTAAAATAAGGGATTAATTGTAGAGTGAAATATATATTTTCAAATGGGGTCTTCAAAAAATAATTTATTGGTGAAACCAAATTGATATGTTGGAATTTGTGTTATATTTTTAATTTAATGTACATAGGGATTTAAAACCCATTTTTGGGTTACATTTGTGATGTTTTAAATTTTATTAGTTTGTATAATTATATAATAGCAGTTATTTTTTTTGAATTTGTGAAGAAAACTTTAAATTTTAACATTTTTTAAATTTGAGGTGTAATAAAATTCATGGGAATTGATAATGATTGAAGAAATAAACATTATAAATTAGGTGATTAAATGTGAAAATTAAAAGGAATTTTCTTGTTGAAAATTTTAGTTAAAAACATTAAAATTGTGTTTTGTAATTATTTAATTACATGACATTTTATATAGTGAATAATGATTTTTTCGATTAGTGAATGTGAGAATTAGCATAAATGTATTTGTTGAAAATAAATGGTTGTGTTTTATGAATAATATATGTTGAAATAAATTTTTGGGTGTTTACCATTCAAATGTGAGATGAAATATTCTAATCATTTTCCTAAGTGATATAGAATTTATTTTTATGTAAAATTTAATAAATCATTTTTGGTATTATTATATTTCTATTTTTATAATGAAAAATACCTTGTATTTAGCTTGAATATAGGTAATAACTAAGTTTGGATGTGATATTATGAGGTCCATGAGATTTTATTTGACACATATTTGATAGGGATACTACATATTTGATGTTTTCATAGGGTTACTAAATATTCCATGTATTTAGAATGATTACAATATATTTTATATGTTTAGAATGATTACAATATATTTTATATGTTTAGAATGAATATTATATAAGTTAATTGTTTGGATATGACATATATTGAGTAACATACTAAGAATCTACTAGCATTATATGGACTTAGTATATGAGGTATCATCATGGATTGATTATCACCTGACATTGAAATGTGTTATTTATAAATTTTAAAGACATTATATATATTTATGTGACTCACATAATAACATGTTAAACACCAGGGGATTATTTGGGTCATAATGGTTTCAATTGAGATAATTTCACATTCCCTATTTTTACTTACCACATGTGAGTATATATTTTATACATGGTGATTTAGGGAAATATAATGTGCATTTTTTGATAAAGGTAAATTTTAAAAAACATCAAGGAGAATATTTACTTGGTAATTTGGAGTAATATTGAGGATATATTTTGTTATTACTTTAGAGTTATATTGTTATGCTACATTATGAAATTTATTCTTATGTTCTAGAATTCGTTTTTTTAATGCATGATATAATTGGATGTCATTGGTAAAAAGTTTTAGAGTTTATTTATGATATTGTTACTTTATTCAGATTGGTATGATTATTTTAATTTTATATTTTTTAATTTATTATATGATGATATATTTTTTGTAAGTCAATATCTAAGTGATTCATTTGAACCTTGGGTTCATATAACTAGTTATTGGTTGTTGGGGGATTCACATTAGGCTATATAGACTATTTTTTCAGTAATATAGACATACGAAGTTAGATAATTATAATATTTGGATACAATAATCTAGTATATGTTTTGTATGGATACTCCATTCATGGCTTACAATATTTTTTATGTATCTCACAACTATAATTTATGAGGGACACTCCCACATATAATGTGAAACTAACTACAACATGCATAATCATAGAAGTTTTAATTAGATATTATATGGAACAATGTGAACCCAACACGATGATCCTTTATATATCCCCATTTATTTTTCTCTTAACTCCATAAACTATTTCTCCATATTTACCTATCGTATGGATAATTTGGTATATATCTAAAATTTCCTACATCGTCATCTCACTCACAATGGTGAGATATTTTTCATGTGTAGTACATATCCAATCATTCTTTTCTTATTCACTCACACATAGTGGTATACTATTTCTATAATTTGGATCATTTAACCTTCTTCTCACTCACATAGAGTATTTAGATATTCAATATTTATTCATATAATCATATTCCATATTCTCCTCTTTATCTGTATATCTCATGAACTCATACAAGACCACCCATATTAGGATCTGTGAACATGTTCATCACTTTCAATTGATTGGTGAAACCTCATTACTTACTCCACTCTTTATAAATATCATTCCATGAATTATTCATAGATCACTGTCATCATACCATTATACATGGTGGCTTTCCTTTATCTTTATTTTTCTTATTTGAGTTAATCACATTCTAATCCTTCACTATTTATTGTATTTAACCTTTATGTTTTATCTATATTGTAACCCTTCACTAGCTTAGTAATTCTTATAATAGTTAATTTATACCAAAATAAAATATCATCCTACCTTGATATTTTCTATCCCTATATACTTAATTTAGATCAATGTGGTTGAAGTTTTTCACATTTTAGATAAAAAACCATTATGAAGAGCTTAATTTTTATATTTCTTTTCTAAAAAAACAATAATTTTTTTTATTAATACGGGAAATATAAATTAAGGTGTACATTATGGGGCCTATAATTTTACATACTAGTGTGTCAATAATCATGATGATTTTAAATTATAGTGGGAGGGAACCTAAATAAGACTACACTTTATAGGTCTCTTTCTGGTCTCCCTTCACATCCAAGAGGTCTGTTTCCATGTTTCCTTCTCAATCGAGGTGTTGTATTCCTAATCCATGTCACAGAAGACTTTTTTAATTTCTTAGTATATACACAAAACTTCATTATTGTGTAGGATATGTATTCCATGATGTCTATTGAATGATTAATTTATTTCTATAGCTTCCCCATGGATAATTAGTGGATCCCATATCACCCATATAACTTTAACTCATAATTTGATAATTTATAAATGTTTTATAAAAACCATGATTCACTTGCATTATCCTATATAAAAAATGGTGGAATACAAATTTTCCTTTATTTTTCAATAATAACGATTCTATATTGATTATGTATCAATTTATGATTTAATTTACATTATTTATATCAACTACAATAATATATAATAGGTTAAATGTCTTTATCCTATATGTTTTTCCTTTTATTACATCACTAATTCATAATAAGTGATTGGGTCACCTTTATTAGTAATGATTTTATCTTTTTATAATAGTAGTGTTTCTCATGATCATCTAATCTCACAAGTTATGTCATCATCAGTGAATTATCCATTCAAGAACCCACCATATTATTCCAATATCCTTAGTTTCTCTTAATGATTGTTTTTACTTTGTACATTAATAGTAATGACCATATCATGCCATTTACTATGATAGTTTGGTTTTATTTAGTTTTATCTCCGACACCACATATTGTTAACAAAGATTCCTCATATCATTGAATAATATTTCATTATTTATACTGTTTATCTAAATAGTGATCTATGTCTCTATCATAATATAAATATTGTAATAAATTATATTTTAACCAATATTTTTGTCACAATATTATCGTATGTAAAATAAAGTATTCCATTAGCACTATTATTATGTCCAATTATATGTTTGGGTGTCTTAAAAATAAATTTTAACTTATTTTAATGTGAATTTTTTTACCTTATGGTATACACATGTTGTTACAAACCAAACCCAGTTACCCTCTCAAACTATAACCCATACCGAATTTACACATACCAAAAGGGAATTCTCAATCCCCATGGGCCAGAGAAGAGTGCCAAGACATCAAACAATGACCAAAGGGAATGATTTTTTCCAACCTGAATAAACAACAAGGAATATATATATATAAGAGATACAATAGAAGCGAAAAATACATTACATAACTAAAATAAGACATAAGAATACAATACAACTCAATTCAATCATAATATGACAAAGTAAATGTCCAAATATCAATAAAAAAAAATAGGAAACCAAATTCTCTAGGTGAAATCATTGGACACTCCCACCATCTCACCACCAGCTACCCTGACTCAGTTGATAGATACCTCACTACCTCACTATGTAACCTTACATTTAGCTAAATAAAAATAGATAAATTGGTCTGTGGACAACCAATGGGGTGTCCATGGTGTGATCTAACAGACTTAGTAGGATACCACATAGGTGTTCCATAATAGGCCTTTCTACAATAAAATAAAAATGATCAAATTTAAAGAGAACAAGGAATGATATAAAGTTATCCATTTTTATATCAAAATCATGGAAAATATTTAATTTACCTTTTTTACATTTCCAAAACAAAGAAGGTAAATCAGTTTCAAAGCATTTCATATATCAAAGTAGTAAAATCTTCTCAATGAAAATCATGAATCACAAATAATATCAAATCCATGAAAGTTCATGTCCAAACAGTACTAGAAAAAAGCACATATTACATCATGCCAAGGATCCCACTCAGTCAAGATTTCTAGGACAACCATACCCATAACATAGAAAGTCATGTTTATTAATCTCATAGATATATGCATCAAATCAAGGTCACATAAGAACACCCTAGAAAGTGAATCCACCATGTAGTGTATATCATTTCCCCATAATAACAGACCTAGGGAGTTGGAGAAAACCCGATGAGTGAAACCCTAAATGGTATCAACTCACAAGTCCTACTACTAATCCTTACTCTTAAGCACCCAAAGGTTCTCATGTGATCTATATTAAAAAAAATTAATCAAAACAAATTCATTCATCCATGATTTGAAAACCAATTAAAAAATCCATTTTACAATACTTTCAAAAACCCATTCATTTACCAAAACCAGGGGAAAAGCCAATTTTATCCAAAAACAATTTCCACACGCACAACTCAAATCAGTGAATCATGACATTTCATTAATAATATTTTTTCAAAACAAGATATTTATAGTTCATCCATCATTGGCTAGAGATAGAACCACTTATTGTAAACAAAGATTGCATACACCCGCAAGGGAATCCACTAACAAAGAAGAATATGAAAATGAAAATAGAGGGATTATAATCAACCAATGAATATTAGTATTGGTTTAATAATAATAATTGTTTGTGTATAATAAGAAATTACCCATACCCCATTTGACTCACATGTCGTACCCTGACCAACAAATAATTACCCTTCGGAGGAAGATCACATTACATGTTTAGAAAGAATAAAAAATATCATCATCATGGATCAACATATCCAATTAATCAATTTAATAGTTTTACTGTGGTGAAAGTAAATGAATAAGATGAAAAGATTACTCACCTAGAGAGATTAAATCCAACTGGAATGGATATCAATTGCTAAACTAAGTGATTTTAATGTGGAAGAGTTCAACAAAATTTCCCATATGAGCCTCTAGGAGAAGGGAAGGAAGCTAAATAATAAATTAGTCTTGAAATGACCTAAAAGAAAAACCCATGATGAGTACATGGCATGTAATCCATTTTTACATCCTATAATCCATGAATCTCAAGTATTCTTGAAAAACCTATCACATTTTTTCTAAAGACCCCAAATTTTAAAGATACATTATGTGAACCAAATATATAACATGTAATCCTTTAATGTTGTATTCCAGAGTCGAGAATTCTTCTCAGAAGACTTTTTTGGGATTTTAAACCCAATACATGGCATATATATCTCCTTCAGAGTTCAAAATTATAGTTATTATTAGAAAAATTTAAAAGTTTAATTTTTGTTCTCCAAACTCAGGGAGAACCCATAAAGATATTACACTGTTATACCCAATATTAGTTAACACTACTAGAAAATGTAACTATACCCATGGTTTTGAACCACGGTTATATCCCAAAAAACTATGGGTATAGGCTATACCCATAATTTTGGGAACCGTGGAGTGTTTAACCATCAGTATATATCTAAGGTATTCCCATAGTATGAAAATTCTATACCCTTATTTTGAAAACGATGGTAATATGTGTATTCCACCATTCCATTAACCCTATAACCATAGTTTTCAAAACCAAGGGTATATGTTTTAAAAAATCTATGGTCACGAGTTTCGAGCATTGGACCTCTTGTATATAATTATTACTCATAACCACTACACCACGCTGACTTATACATATATAAATATATATTTACATATATATATATATTTATCTAAAACATGAATATAAGTGGAGAATCATGGCAATAGTATTTCCTATGAAATTTTTGTTGGGTCCCACAAAAATATTTTTGCACACCTTAATATGAGAAATCTATTTCCATGGTTTTCTAAGAAATGTGGGTATACGGCGTCAGAGAAACCTTGTACCCACATATTTTCAAAACCATTGGTAGAGGTCTTTAAAAAAACCCAATAAACATAGTTTTTGAAAAACCTTGGGTATAAGTGACAATTTACAACCTACACCAATTGTTTTTCCAAAACTGTGGGTATAGGTTCCCATCCAATCTATATACCTACATTATTTCCCAAAAACATGGGTATAGGGTCATTTTCCAATTTTTTAATTCAAAAAACTATACATCCCCAAACATTTTTTTCATTTTCACTAGAAATTATCTTCATCCTTGGGAGTTCCAATTTCACCCAAATAAAGATGAAAATGTATAAAGGGATGGGAAATATCTAAATGCAGGTAACATGGTGATGGAAACTCCCCGCCATAATAATTTCCATCAATGTTAAGTCATGTGGAAGAATGTTTTTAGGAAATAAGGTGTGTCCAATACCCCCTTATCAATGACTCACACTCTCATGTCACATGAGAGTATGATCCATGGAACCATAACACTCTGACCAATAGAATTTACATCCATTGTAATTAATTCACTTTAGAGTCAAGGATATCCACTAGTTTCTTCATAAGAGAAACATATATCTCAAACTGAACTTCTTCCCATATCAAATTTGTGAGAGGGATTAGGATGGTATTTACTGAGTTGTGATATATGGAAAACCACATGAATTCCTGTCAAATGAACTAGTAGTACTATCCAATAAGCAACCAAAACAAGATGCGTAGTGACTTCAATTGGTCAAACATATCTCAAATAAATGTTTCTCTTTTTTCTAAGTTGACGATGGAACATCTAAGGTGTAACATTCAAGATAACTCAATATTCTATAAAAACCTCTAAAAGACGTTTCTGATGATCCAAATAAGATTTCTATTGACTATGTGCTATAACTTGACACCGATATATATCTTGAATCCTTGCTGATGCATCTTAAACATGACTTTATCCCAATAAATACACTTTCCCACCTTATCCCAACATAAAGGTATCCTACATGGGAAACCATAGGGATCCTCAAAATGATACCATATGATCGATGAGTGATAAAAATTGCTTTTAGAAAACTCAATCAGTCATAGATGGATATCCCAATATCCACAAGAATCCATGACATGTATATGGTGTATATCCTCTATGATATGAATAACATGCTCCTTCTGACTATATGTATCTGGAGGGTAGTATGTACTCATCCTTACGTGGGGTTCTATCACCTCATAGAGACCCCTCCAGATCCTTGAAGTAATCCTAGGATCCATTTTTAAAACAACAATAGAAGGATAACTATGAAACCCCATCATCTCCTACACATATAGCTTACCCATATTATTAATTTCTGGGGTGTCCCAGGTCGGAATAATGTCAGATGAAAATTTCAACTAACCAATCAGAACCCATACATAATTCATTCCTTGGGTAGTCCACGGTAATTGTACAAAAAAAATCCATATATACCTCATACCATTCCCAAACTAGAACTAGGATAGGTTAGAGAAATCCAGAAAATTTGAAATTCTATACCTTTATCTATTAGAAGGGGTAATAACGGGACACATAATCAGTAATTTCATGATACATACACAACTACAAGAATCACTATCTCATGTTAGCATATCTCTTATTTGTGCCTAGGAGAATGGACCACAGAGAAATATGATATTCAAACAAATATTAGATCTTTGCTAATGCTGGGATAACAAATTGACCCCCAAAATAGATAATGTCATCTAAAGATAGAGGCCAATCGAAAATGGACTTCCCACCATAAAGGGGTTATAGAATGACTTAGAACTTGTAATCCTATAAATAAATCTCTAGAATATACTAATAGTGATATGATGATAACTAAATACTAGTTAGAACCATATTTAAAGAATCCCCCAGGGAATATAGATGCAACTAAGTGAAGTGTCCCATAAGGTTCTACTCACCCTTTGATTACAAAATAGATTGCGATGATAATTTCCTTCTAAGAGTGTTTTCAATGACATTACCCTTCCATAATGTGTAGGTGATATAAAATTAAGACATCTTAAGGAATTTCAACCAATGAATTTGTTTATGATTCATGTTTTTCTATGAAGATATATAACATATAATCTTATGGGAAAAAATACCATGACACTCACCCCAAAAGATAGTTCTTTAAACACTTAATCACATGCACAATACCGACATGATCTAATCCATGATTGGGGTAATTATAATCATATGTTCCTAGATAATGATATATTTAAGTCCTCACATGACCATCTTGAATAAGTACACAACCAAAACTAGAATCATAAGCACCACCGAAAACCACATACACTTTATGAGGCTCTAGAAAGATTAGAATAAGAGATAATGTTAGAGGTCACTTAAACTTGAATAAAGAAGACTAAAAATTTGTATCCCATATGGATTTCACTCCTTTCATAGTAGGATTAGTTAAAAGTGAAACCAAAGTTAAGAAATATTTTATGAATCATTGATAATATCCAACAAGACCAAGGATGATTTGATTCTCAATTAAATTCCATAGATATTCCTAAGAAGAAATGGATTCATGTTCTCAGGATCAATAGATAATCCATGATCATAAGTAAAATTCCCTATGAAATTTAATTCCAGATCCTAGATACTTCATTTCAAAATCTTTCCATGAAAATGGTGGCTTATTAGTATTTTCATAAAAAAAATAAAATGGTGACCATGTACATGAAAAGATATAAAATAAACCAAAATATCATCCACAAAACTACCCAAAAGTGATGATATATTGATGGAATATCTAATTGATCAAAGGAATAATAATTTTATGGGAGCTAGTCAGCCTAAAAAAAATCATATGATTTTTTTAATGTATATACCTGCTTCTGAAAGAAGTCTTCAACATATCGTATTATCAAACATTTAGATGATGATATATCAACTGAAGATAAATCATTAAGAACCATTTTCCCTATTTAATTGGTCAAAAAACATCCATATGAGGAAATTGATACTTATTCCTAACCATTATCTAGTTCAAAATTTGATAGTCCACACACAATCAAAGTGAACCAAATTACTTATAAGAAAAGAGAAAAAGGTATTCCCAAGGAGAAACACTAGGGTAAACAATATATTTTTCCAATAGGTCATCCAACTAAATAATGACCACTTTTAACTCCGCTGGTGCCATATGATAGGAAAGTATCAAAATCGGCTGTATAGATAGAACTAGGTTAATTATAAATTCTACATCACTCTCTAAAAAATCATAGAGAAATAATTTAGGAATATGTCTTGAAAATATTGAACAATAGAGGGAAGATCAGTAGTATAAGAAACATCATCGGAATCAACTACTACAACAAAAAAACTTCTGATCTATGGGTGGGAATTTATTGCACAAGAAGACCTTGGGTCACACTATCCCTAAAGAACCGATGATCTTCCATTGATAAAAATAAATGAGACATGCTGATGATAATAAATATCCTCTATATGTTGAGAAACAATACAATCCATCATGATAATGAAATCAAACAGTTTTGGATTAATAATGAGGAAATCACAAACTAACTCTTCATTAGCTATCAATAGTTTACAAGGACAATGAATCCCCTAATTCTTCATTATTCCAAGAGGTTTTATAACACCATAACAGAGGAATTTTTTTCCATTATAAGTTTTTAAATATAAAAAATGCTTGATATAAATGAGTGGGAAAAACCTGTGTCAAATAATGAAACTATTGTTGATGATGTAATAAAGATGGTACCTCTCACTACCACTAGACACCTACCTACATCCACCAGAAACTCATATAATGCATAATGGTACTTTATTTTGTAGGCCTGTGGCTAGACACCTCTGGTATTTTAAGCATATGACTATTCTATAGTGGCCTTTGGAGCTGACAATCATTGACCATATCGAGGTGTAGACATATCCTGGAAGAAGAATTGTATATGACTATAATTTATGCTATAATTTCACATATTTTTAGGAAAATGATAAGAATTCCTAGTGTGTCTAACCTTTAAACAATAATATCTTGTTAGGAGAAGACTTCCAACTTAACAGAAGGTTCATAAGAGACATGCTGTTGAGAACCACCACCACCACTCATATGATGATCTTTCCACTTTCCCTTTTTCCCTTGTGTTCCATTGAAGCTGCCCTAAGGTGGAATAGAAGTGACATAATAAAAAAAAAAATCAAGACATATTCATCTTGGTTATTATAGATCTTTCTACCATGACAATATAGGTTAAAAGATTCATCACAAATTCTTGATATCTGATATACATTCATAAACCCAATAGGTACTTATGAGATTTTAGATAGTCACTCTTTGAACCTATGGTGAAAAAATGTACCATCTATGAAAATTAATTGGTGTATTCTAACACTGTATTCTATCCTTTCTTTAAATAGAGGAACTCCATAGACTTCTCCATCTTTAGCATATCTGAAAAAACTGTTATAATAAAGGAGTATTAAAACCATTCTAGTGTAATCTCATGTGCCTATCTACCTGTACCATGGAATCCCACCATTTCTTGTTGGGACCCTAAAGTCTAAACACTTCCCACATCACCAATATACACTCAGGTGTATCCAAGAAGTCTATGATCTGATCAATCTTGCATAACCAATCCTCTACTGCATGAGGTCCATCCATACATTTAAAGGATGATGGCTTCTTGTACGAAAAACCCCATTGTCGATCCCTTTATCCCGCAAATCATGGTGGTACCTAAACAATTGTTTTCTATATCTACAGTACACTTGGGTCAATATTAATGATTTCACACATGATAACCACGATATGATTATGATATATAGGATGATTTCCTTGGTGAGACTTTGTGGTACCCTCTATTGGAACCCATGGAACACGTATCGAATGAATGAAACCTCACACCAAAATCGAATAAATGATTAGTCAACCTAACAATATCATTTCCAACTAGAAATCGATAAGAAATAATTGATATTAATATCAATAACTCAAAATAGGTGAAACAAATCCTAACATATCATGGTATCTTGAGTCTCATCATAGAATGAGTTGGCCAGTAACTCACCATAACCAACTTATCAAGTCCTAAAAATCATTTATCCAAACAACAAAACATCCCAAGATAAGGAATCTAAAGGTTATAACTATCCTTTCATATAAAACTATGATGAACATGACTAATATAACCACTCAAACTAGTACATGGCCAAAATTTCCACATACCTAATGGGAATTCCTGATCCACATGGGATGTAAATAAGCACTCGATCATCAAAAATCAACTAGAGATAATTATTTATCCCCATATAAAGAAAAAACATAGTATATGTATAATGAGTAGATATAATGGAAGAGATAATTACATTCCATAACTGAAAGAAGTCAGTAGAAAATAATAAAACTCAAAGAAGCTAGAATAACCCAAAGTACAAGTCAAAATATTAGGGACAACAGAAAAACCAACTAATCTATGTGATAGCAAAGGTAAACTCCCACCATCTCAACACCAGCTACCCAGAATCAGATGAAAAACACCATGCCACATCACAGTGGTGCCTTACCATTCCACACATCAAAATACATACAAAGGTGTACTCACTACTTAAGGGGTGCAAAGGGTTTGAGCTAACAGGATCAATAGGATCCCACATAGATGTTCTATAAAAATTCCCTATACAGTAATCTGAACATATCCATATTTAAATAAAATAATTCATGATATATAGTTAGAATTTTTTATCAAAATTATTAAAGAACAATTATTTTTAACTTTTTCCAAATTTCCAAAATAAAAAAGCTAAGTAAATTTCAAATAATTTAATATATCGAAGTATTAAAATACACATAAATAACAACATGTATCACATATCATATCAAATTGAAAAAAGTACAAACTAAATCACATATCGCATCCTGCTAAGGATCACACTAGGTCAGGAGAAATAAGAAACTCATAACCCAATATATAAAATCATGTCAAACAAGCACATAGATATATGCATCGAATATAGCTTATAGAGAAACACCATAGAAAGTGAGATCTCCCAATAGTGTGCATCATTTCATAAGAACAACATGCCTTGAGAGTAGAGGAACACCCCATCAGTGAACCCACGAATATATCTGTAGATGAGGCATTTTATGAAACATTCCACCTAAGTACCAAGTCATACCATGTACTTTATTTTACAAAACCAATTCATCAAATCCATTTAATTGAACCATTCTTTAAAAACCATTTCGACATTACATTTCCCAATTATTTGAAAAAACCATCTTAATTTACCAAAACTAGGGGAAACCCATATTTTATCATAAACCAATTTCTACACACATAAATCAAATCATTCATTCATGAAATTAAATTTATAAAAGAATTTATAAAAACCAGAGCATTATAATTTCTATAACATTGGCAGGAGGCAGAACCACATACCTCAAACTCTGGTTGCAATCTCCAACAACATAATCCACTACAAAGAAGAACTTGATGATGAAAAATGAGTCCCTAGAATTAATTGAAACATCTTAGAAATGATTAAACAAGAAGTAAGATTGGTGGAGAATAAGAAACAACCCATACCTCAAGGAACTCACATTTAGAATCCCAACCAACACAAAAGTTAGAATATGGAGGAAGATCACATAAAAAATCTAGAAAATAATATAAAATAATCATCCTCACAGATCAACAGATCCAATAACTCAATGTAATGGAACTATTGTGATCAAAAGAAATGATGGAGGAAAAAGTATTACTCACCCGAAGAGATGAAACCCGTCAACAATAGAGATCAATCGCTAAATGAAATGATTCGAATGGAGTATAGGTCACCAAAATTTCCCCTGAGAGCCACTAGGATGACTGCCAAAATCCTATATCTGAATGAAATAATAAATCATTTGTGTATCACCCTAAAAGAAAAAGTGACACTGATTACATAGTGTGTAATCCAATATTAGGGTTTGTAATCCGTGAATCATAAGTATGCCTAAAACCCATCACTATTTTAATAAAACATGAATTTTACCAATACATAACACGAATGAAATACATGGCATGTAAACCTATCAAATTATTCCCCAAACTCGCATCTTCTTCCCGATATACATTACAGGGTGTTTAATCTCATTACACTATATGTATTTCTCCAAAACATTGTAAAAAATCTAGTTTCTAGAAGAAAACTCCAAAACCACCATCGACCTTCTTCAAACTCTAGGAGATCCCTAAAATACATTACTTGTTTATACCCAGAATCCATTAATTAAAATAGCCATACATCCCCAAACTTTTAGACATTTTTTGAGCAAATTTCCTCCATCCTTAGGAGTCCCATGATGCACCCAAATAACGTGGAAAACAAATAATATTAAGGGAAATTCCTGAATTTAGGCAATGAGATGTTACACATGTAACCAAGAATGACAAGTTGATACTCTTCTCCAGTATTTGTTAGAATTCTACAAAAGAAAATTCAGCTGCTTAAACTATTTTAGTATACTACAATATGACTCATTCATTTTCAAATTTTTTTTTCATGTGAAAAGTATTTATATTTTTTTTTTAATTTATCATAATTTGATAATAAATACATTAATTGGTTCTATTATTAATATATACATATCCAATTCTTGTTATATTTTATTTAAATATATCCATCCAATGTGGTTCCAACTCCACTCTAACACAACAACACTCTCTAAATATATTCATGATTGTTTTACCACAATCAGAACACTTGTGAATCATTCTGAAATAATTATATTGATTATTATCAGCCTTCAAACATTCCCTTCATTATGAGAATTTTATCTCTATTTGTGACAAGTCAAGATGTGTCAATAATTGTTCAACACATAAAAATATCTCTATTTTGATGTGCATTAATACCCATCCTAATATTTTAAAAATAATTCATATATATATATATATATCTTTTACCCCTACCAATATTCCTCTAAAAAAACTTCCAACAAGTAATGCATTTTATCATATTCACATATGATCACAAACAATCAATCTCTATATAATCACAATTTATACTGTATTATTTCATGAACTAAATGTACCTCTATCATAATGATAAATATATACCCCAATATTGATAATCAGCCACAAAATATCAACTATACTCCCCTTGATTGTGTGAACTCTCCATATTACACCTTTTATACCACCTCATATATCTCAGTATGAATATTATCCCATTCATAAACTAATTTTGAAGAATCTATATTTACTTAATACATAGATATACAATTCACTACATTTACATGTACAATACACTCTTACAACCTTCACCTAGTCCTTGGATAATGTATTTTTATATTCACCATATGAATATCTTTATATTGAAAACTAGTTAGAACTCTAATAATTGGTTTAAAATGTATTTTACCACAAACAATGCATGGAAGTAAACAATCCACCACAACATTGGATTTTTCATAAACTAGTAAAACTTCATCACTTTAACATTTATATTAAGAGAAAATAAATTTCTTCATTTTAAGTTTATCCTCTGGATAAAAACAATTCTTCCATTCAAAAAAATCGAGATTGAAACAGAAAATAACTATGATATATTTATTAAATTTATTATGACTACATAAGTCACGTATTATCATAGAAAATAATAACACTGAAAAATAAAATGAATTCCATATGAATCCTACAAAACTATTTACCTCATATTCAGATTTTTACTCTTACCTTACTTCTCATATATATGAAATGATCTAAATAACCCCATGACTATAAAAAATTCTTATGATATTTTATCACAACCTTAAGAAAATGTTGGTAAAAAAATAAAATACAATTTTTTGAGGATTTATATAATTTCATCATGGAACATAACCCCCCCTCCCTTTATCATGCCGATGTGTTTTCAAAATTAACAAATATCTTCACAGTAACATCTAATATATAGTTTTTTTATTTAAATAAAAACATCATAAAATTACTATAATATATATATATATGTATATTATAGACACACTCAAAAAAAATTAGTGAAAATAAAAATAATATTTTATGTTATTTATACTACTATAATCTCCTTTTTTTGAAAATTCCAAATAGAGTGTCTCTCACTCACTTTTTAGATCAACATAACTTATGGGGTAGACTGATGGTGTACCTTATCAAAGTGAGAAAGATATTTGATACTCTAAGCACAATATGTATATTTCATTCATCTTCTACAAGTGAACATTTAAATGAGAATTTTGAATAATAATGATAACTCACAAACGTTAGATTTTATTTTTTATATCAGATTTAATATTCTTAATCCTTTTATATTCATAATGAATTTTCTCTTCAAAAAATAATTTATAAAATCTAATTAATTTTTCTACTAGTTATTCATTGATTATTATTTTTTACAAATCAACTAGTATAGGAATCATTATATATTCCATTAAAAATATACAAGGTTATTTTATTTAATTTTTATAGCATTAAATGATTTTTTCTTTAATTCATTAAGGTATTATTCAATAATTGTGCACATGATACTCTATCTATCTTCTTATACCATCTTCCTAGATTAGAATATATTTATTTTATTCATACATGAATTCAGCTATAAATTCTTTATTTCCTCATTCTATTAAAAAAATTTCTCATCATTTTAATGAGACTCCTTTCAAAAATGTATTGTGGGATTCTTGTTCCCATGTGAGGTTAATACTTCATAACAAAGTCCAAATATACTAACAAAAGTTTTCATATAGTTTGAAATTAATTCATTTAATCTCTTTGATCATTCAAATAAATGTAATCTTTTTATTGATTGTTAACATTTTTCCCTCAAATATTTTGTTATTATTTCATGATCAAAAAACAAAACATTTATGTGGTGATTTTCATATTTAATGGAATTTTTGTCATACTCATATTTCTTTTTATGCGTGGAAATATAGCCTCTATATATCTCCTAATCCTTATTCATTTCTTTTACATATTGAACTAGCTTCTCAAACCTACTAGATTTAATTAATATTTCGACACTATTAACTACATAGTGTATTTTAATAATCTATACAATAAATGAAATATGTTCTCGTAGTTCATGGACTTTTCAATATCTCCACCAAGAACCTCCATTAATATTCTATTATTCTCCCCAAGCTTTAAATTTTACCCTCTTGAATCTAAAAAAATACATTTACATAAAAATGATGTAAAAATTTATTTATATTTTATTTCTTTTTATATCAATTTTAATTTTATGAATCTTGATGTTCTAAAAAATAATCCAATAAGACCCCATTAATAAGTGAGATTAAATACAATTTATAATTGAAAATTAGTGTCTACATATTGATTATGAAAACATTTTATAGTAAAAGTTCCCCTCCTTATATATTTATTTCTAATTTTATTGCAATTACATACTCATTTAAACAACCTAAAATGATTTTTTATCCACATTATGTTTTCTATAATTAATATACACATATTTATTTGATGTATAGTTTCAAAAAAAAATCATTTTTGTAACATTTCTCTTCATATAATTTCCTTCATTCATTGACATAATTAATTCATTATCCACTTACCCTTAAATTAAATTTCCCCCATAAAACATTATTATTTTGTTAAAATATCATTTGTATAAGAAAACCCAAATGTTGGCCCTCAATAAGGGATTAATTTTAGATTACTCTAAGAATGAGGATGAATGATGGTATGAATTGTCTTAAAAAAAAATAAAATAATTGTTCCTTTTAATGCCTTTCTGGCCCTATATGGATATTAAAATCTCAACCTAAAGGGTCCCTTGTTTTTATCATTTACATGATAAAATTTAGGTTTCTTGATCATTTTTGGTGTCTCTGCATAAAGTAGTAGGGACACATAAATTTAATTAGTTTACCCTCATTGTGCTGTGTCAAAGGAGCATGAATCATTGATGTGTATTTAAAAAAATCATGATAAAGATCACTGGTCTCTATATGGGTCACTCACATTATAAAGGGTCCAGAATATTTCACTCCTTTACTAGGGTCACCGGATTATAAAATTTAGGGACTAATATTTAATTCTAAAGGTTCCCCCCCTTGATTTTTCCTTCCGATACTCAATAATGGAAGAAATAGTCATATTTACTTATTTTATGGACTTTATGCTCCCTTTACCTACATTAATTCCATGGAATACATCCTTGAATAAAGATATATTCTCTGTTGATGTGAACTTGTGATGATTCTACACAATATTTGAACACCTTCTTGGGGATCACCCCGTAATTCTAGAATAAATCTACAATACCTCTTCTATTTTATATTTTCACATAAATATCCTTATTCTTATTATTTGAAATATTCTTAAATGGGTTCAAAATACTTTTTATTTATATCCCTTTTCCAATAAATCTATCTATCTTCACCTCTGAAATTTATATATAACAATTTGGGAAATGTTCATCTTATTCTTCCTATTAATCTAACTTCATGAAATATAGAGTCCATGTTCTCAATCATTAGTAATCATCTTAGAATTATATAAAACCACCCCCAAATCCTCATTAATATCCTCCAAGAATTCCATAAATATAGTCCTCTATACAAAAATAATCTTTAAAATTATCTCTCTTTGGTAGATTGAATTAAATTTCAATTTAATTCCCATGGTTAGTAATGGATACTTTTTAAAATTTGGCTTAGATCATATTTTAAATTCAAGCCCCATGATATATGAATACATTAAAAACCATTGAAGCATCACCATAATTATTTCTCTCAAAATATATTTTTTTTCACCCATTGACACTCCATTCACCCTGATGTGGTGAAAAATGTTTGACTATTTTTACTCATAAATACGAAGATCTACGGTATGGTAACCTAATGTAGAATGCTTTGTCTTTTAAATCATCCTGTAAACTACAAAAACCATTGAACAACACCACTATTGGAATGGGCTTCCCTATGTATCAAAAAGATAATACTTAGCAACCATATATTTCTATGTAGCATGGTCCATCCTATGTTTTTCCATTTGAACAACAGGTCTTCAATATAGCATATCTTCCAGAACATGATTATCCCTATGAACATATTCACCTTGTATATTTTTTACATATTCTTTGGAATTCCACCATAGGGACCACTATGGATTAGACCTTATCTAGTTACCCATGTTGGGAATTGTCCTCTTCAACATGACATACTCAATGTGTGTGGTTCCACTTTGTAGCGCCTTCACCTGCAACACACACACATTGACTAGGTTTTAGTCTATCTAGTGTTTGGATACTTAATCAAACTTAAGGAATGGTCCTCCACTTCCTTATCCATGATAACATTCCCCCTTATTTTGAATATATAGTCTCCCTATAGAATACCTTATCACTTAAATAGTTCTAATATAATTTAATTCTCTTTGTGGGGACAACGAGTCCAAAATAAAAACCTTTAAAATTAATTAGAATAAAATATAATAATAAATAAATCAATACCATTTTCAATAATCCCATATACATCACCATTAGCTAACATATTTTATAAAATTTAACTCAATAAATTTGGATTCCAAACAATCTCTCCCTTTATATTTTTTGACAATGTCAAAAAATTCCAATTCCAATAGGAATTATTCCAAATTATTGGAAATGAAATACCAAGAGATCTTATTATTCCCTCAAATGTGGGTATCTTTATTTGAATATCAATCTCTAATTTGAATTGGGTCAACACCTTTTATTTTGAAAAAAATTCTATCCCATTATGTGGGGGGAGAAAATCCATAAAATATCTACTCCCATATTGTATATAACCTTCATGAGGGAATTCAAATGGAATTAAACACCCCCTATGGTGATAGTAAGGACATAATATTATCTTTTCAATTAACCATGTTTCTCTATACATTGTCTTTAACAATATGTTGATTATCCAAATCCTTTGAAACTGAATGAGAAAAATTTCTGGTTGGATTTACAATTCTAGAATTTCCAGTATTACTATAGTTGTTCCTTCTCAAAATACTCATTAACATGATTTACCACTTGGAACTTGGGATGTCAACAAATCCTTTAAAACTATTGAGCCTGATATCAGTGTAGAAAAATTAGATTTGTAGAAAAGAAAATTCTTTTACATTTCGATCATGAATACTAATGAAAAAAATCATAAAATAATTGGATTTTTCACATCTTAAAAAACCATTGAACTACAACTCACTTTCAATCCAAATAGTTAGTAGATAAGATTAACTTATATTGTGTAATGATCATTCGAATTATTATAACCAATACCAATTGTAAAATATGAATTGATACCAATTGTGACCATTCATTTACAATCCTTCATATGCATATTCAAAATCTAGATATGGATAAGAGTCCTTTAAATTTTGATAAACAACCCCATAATACATTATCTCTTGACACTAAATGTTGATATTCAAAATAGGGAAACATCAAGTGGGAAATTTATATGATCTTTTTTTATCTCTAAAAACATTTTATTTTCTAGCACAATAAACCCATGTATCATTTCTATCCATTAATTATTCACCTCTTTTCATATAGTTAGAAATAACAAAGTATATGGGGAGAGGGGTACCTTATGGTTAATAAAATTGGGGAATGGATATGGCTATATTGGACCAACCCTTCACCTTCTATTTTTTTTAATATTTTCATGTTTTGGGAGAGGAAGAATATCATTTATTCAAAATTATTCGTATTATCACTTGTATAAACTAACCTCAATATCTTTACAAAGGATATCCCTTGTTTGATACCACTTATACACATGGATGTATAAATTTTCATCCTTTATTGACTAGGGGTTTTCCACCATTGAAGAATCGATAAGAGGTAAAAAAGTATCTTCTTGAGTTTCATCATTAGTAGATCTCACCTATGTATTTTTTCTCTATTGAATATTTATATTCTTCCTTTATGTGGGTTTTGGGCCTAATTTAGAAGCTTTCTTCCTTGATGGCCATGATTTCTACCTTATAATACTTCATTTTCATCATTGAAATCTCTTTCACATTTTCCCACCATTCTCAAAGATGGTACAATATCTTATTATTTTTTCAAAATTTTATTTCTTTTCATTTATGATATTAATTGTGAAAATTAAAATCATGGTTCTTTATAAGAACCATTCTGAATTACTTTCTCATTCATGAAAATTTTGAACCTATTTTCCATCATAACATTCATTTTTAGGATAGGAATTCTCTTTGTATGTCATAGTAGTGAAATTTATCTATATGGCCTCTTTTCCCTTCTATGCATTCCTCTAATAACAATACCTTTCAACGTGACCAAGGTTATAAAAATTAAATCATTTTTTAT
The DNA here is from genome assembly GCA_963277665.1 of Viscum album. NCBI lineage: Eukaryota > Viridiplantae > Streptophyta > Magnoliopsida > Santalales > Viscaceae > Viscum > Viscum album. The sequence continues at coordinate 549,656,853 of OY728134.1, forward strand.
AAGAATCATACCTTATGTGGTCTCACCATGATTGAGATATAATGATAGTTGGACTTTTTCTCACATCCTTGGGGGTGTGGTATTTCAGTCATCTACTCATGATGTACCAATTTCTTCCAGAATAGTATCACTTTAGAACCACTTCATTTGTGAATCTCATATCCCATGCAATTTCTCGTTTCATCCAAATTTAAAATCATGAATTGTTATACATGATGAGTATTCCAAAGAAGGATTATTATTTCCCTCACTATGTGTTATGATCTTACACTCAAGCCCTTTTATCTCATCATCATTTTTCTCTTATTTTAATATAATTTCCATCAAACATAATGGATAATCCATTTTAGCCGATATTATTTCTTCTATTTTTGTATTGATTGGTATGAGGCTTACTATTAATTCCTTCTGCTTGTACATTTTATTTATGGTACCTTTGGAAATATCTTAAATTATGTTTCTTTTATCCTTAATATTTTTCATATTTTATTTATACTAAAATTCCATGAAACTTATAATTTCTATTTACTTTTGATTTTAAAGGAAAAATATTCAATAATTGCACAATAAAATTCATGAATAACTTCCAACTATTTTTCATTATCTTATAAATATTGGATATCATTTTTTTCATTTCATGAAAACATTCTTGAATGGAAACATGATGTTGTCGCCACATTTTTATCACATATTTTTCTCATCTCTCAAATTGAGTCTAAAATTTAAAAAACTTTCTAACCACAATAGTTAGAATCAGATTTAAATTTAGATTCATAGTTTAATTCCTTGGTAGGAGAATTCATATTTAGAGACGAATTCCTCATATTATTTTTATTCTTCTTGTATTTATAAAAAATTAAATCTTTATAATAATTAAAATATTGTTCTTCTAATTTTATCCATATATCATTAGATAAGAATGCATGAGTAACCTCTATATACCCTCATCTCCAAGAAAATCCTCCAATAACTATTTCACTAAGTGATAAATCTCAATGTTTATTTGATATATTTAAAAGTTAAACTTTTGTTTTATTAACAAAAAATTACATCCTACACATCTTCTCATGGAAACCCATGTGAATCTTCTATATAAGCAGTAAACTCCATTTTCTATTCCTTGAAATTGTTTCCGGAAATCACTATATCCTTCACTATGGTTTCCATTTCTATTAAAAAAATTATATTATGTTAGATAAATATTAAATACAAGAATGAAAATATTATCTATTTGATACAACTTTTTTGTCCCCCGATAGTGGTTAAATGTGAGCTTACCCTAAGAGGGGTGGGGGTGAAACATAGTATGAAATATCTTAAACAAATCAACCATTTGTTATTTTTAATGCCTTACTTTCCATCTATGGATCTTGACCTAAAAAAATGAGGTTCATATGTTTTAATATATATTTTTTATATAATTTATGTTTCTTGATTATTTTTGGGTTTCGTGGAAAATGTAAAAAGGGAAATAGTAATTTACTTAGTTCACACTCACTAGGAAACATTCATGGAGAATGCATCAATGATATGTCAAGAAACATATCACTCTGAATATCACCAATATTAACAAGGGTAAATACCCTTACAATGGGTTTGTTCTATGTCACTCCATACCCATGATCACTACCTTAGAATGTTCACAGTTATTTCACTACTTCCAAAAGGTCACTCACTCCAATTTTCCTTCTAATGAACACTATCGGTGGAAAGGATAAACTTCACATAATTTAGGGACATGTTAGTCCATTCACCTGAATCAAATTCATATAATTAATTCTAAAATATAGATAATGCCATTATTTAAATCCACTTGGGATGATACTTAGAAATATTTTAATACCTTCACATGTAACACCTCTCCTTTCCAGAATGACATTGGAATTCATTATCTTCTTATTGTTTTCATAGAAATATCTTTATTATTCTTTGGATGGGTCTTTAACAAGTTTGAAATCTTTTTTATTTCTATATAATCACCCAAAACTATTTCTATTTAACGTTGGAATTCATATATGACTTTCTCTTATATATTATGCAAGTTCTTTAAGTCAGTCTCCCTTCTTGAAATAGGGAGTCCATAAACCCAATCATTTTTATTCCTATTAGTAGTAGTATGATAATGGAAAAATACCCATAAATCAGCATGACTTTACTCCATGAATTAAATAACTAGATTCATCCATAAATACATCAGGGTTAATATTCTCTCTATTTTACAACATCAATTAAATATCCATTTAATTCTCGTGGTCAGGGATGAGAAATCCTTTACATCAGGCTTAAATCAAGGCCTAAATTTTATTCCCATGATGTATGAATAATTTATAACCATTAAAGAATCAATATAAATATTTATCTAAAAATAAACACATCACCCATCAATACACCCTTCACCACAACATGGTGAAAAACTATGGGTAATTTTGACTCCAAAATTCCATGATCTATGGAATGGTAACCTAATGTTAGTTTTTTTGCTTGAAGATCCACTTATAAACCATGTAAAACATTTAACACCAATATTATTGTAATCATCCTCCTAATGTTTCATATAAATCCGCAATATCCACCATTTATTTCATTATGGTGTGTTCCATTCCATGATATCTATTTCAAACTGAAGATCCTTAACATAGAACATATTCTAGATTGTGGGATTCCCTATTTTCAAATAAACTTTGGATATATTAAACAAGTGATCTGAATATCTACCATAGAAACCACTATAGCATGGTCCCTATACAACTATTCATGTTGGGAATTATCCTCTCCAACACACCTTATTCTATGGGAGTTGCCTCACTAAGTACCTCCTTCACCTCTACCACACCCATTGATCGTTGAGTGGTATTGACCATGTTTGGAAACATCAATATACCATGCCTTGTTTTATGTTAGGCACATTCTCTTCTATCTCCATGATTCCTTTATCCATTCTTTTGACCATATAGGATCCTTGTAGAACACCTTCATAATTTTGGGTTTCCACCAAACTTCCATTCTCTTTGTATGGGCAATAAAAAACCATCAAGATTCCTTTTCAAGAAATCCAATCATCAATAAATCAAAAACATTTTAAAAAATATTCCATGAATCACCATAACATCACATATTATCAACAAAAATAACTCAATCCTTTTGTATTCCTAACAACATAACCTATTTGTAAAATTTATATACAATTGATGAAAATAATAACCTATTATATTCTCTATAAATATATATATATATATTTATATAATTATAAATTAAAATATCTTAAAATATATATATCATACCAAAATTGTAAAATAAATTCAACTGAGTGATGTTTTATTTTCTCCATGTGAAAAATTATGACATCAAAAATAGATATACTATTTTAATTTGATGTGTAAAATTAATGAAAAAAATAATTATCTCAAATTCATATTGTTAACTATATTAAATAAAAATTAATTTTATATTAAATCCTTAGTTTTAATACCAACTATTTGGTCATAATATGAAAACTGCGATAACACACCCTAAAAGGGGATGTTAAAACAAAGTTGGTAAAATTTAAACTTAGTCTCAATTCTCTCTCCATATTGACCTCAATTATTTATTTGTTCACTTATACCCTAATTAGTAATGTTCATTAACTATTAATCATTAACATACCAACACATTGACACATACCATTATATAAATTGAGAACATAAGGGATTATACTTTATTTACCCAATGTGGGATAATATATGGGGTATGGGAATCACATGGAAAATTAACACAAGTAATAATAGATTTCAATGATCTCATACACGTTTAGAATAGAGACTCCCACCAAGGATCGCTAACTTTGTTTTTATCACATATACCATTTTTTGTGTGGGTTACTCCCACTTAAAATGATAAACTCACTACTACAAAGTTACATGAATAACGTTTTTTAAATATGACGTGGAATAATGTCAACTTATAGTGGTTATACTATATAGATCCTCCAAAAGTTTTATAATAACTATTTAATCATTATATTTATATACTAATATTTTATTGGTACTCTGGTATGCATCCCATCACTCACTAATATTCCTCTCTCTCACAAAGGTGAGTTAATCTTGGTATAAGATTCCATAATACACTTTATTCTTATTAATCACCCTCACATAGTGGTATATTAGATCTATAGAATTAATTATTCTCCGTATCTCTAACTCATATATAGTATTTAGATATTTCATATTCAGTAACCTACCCACTAACCTTTCTCTTCACCATATTTATATTTCATGTCCTTAGAAAATCGTTTATTACCACGATCTGTACATACAGACAGCATCTTCTATGTAAAGTAAAATCCTCATTACTTGGACCAATATATTCGAAGGTTAGTCAATGACTTATTCATAGATCAAGATCATCAAACCATCAAGCATGATGGTTCCCACTTTTATGGATTATTCTAGGTGCGTTTATTACCATTATGGTCTTCTGTTTTTTCATTTATTATCCTTACTTTTAGTATCCCTATTTTCGAAATTTTCAATGTTGAGAATTATTTAAAATGTATCGCTAGAAATTAATCTTCCCCCTCTTAATATGATCGATATATATTCATGTTATGGATACTTTTTCTTTTTTTAACAACCTATATGAAGAATCAACTTTTATTTTTATTTCCTTTCCTTATATAATAAATATAAACATCTTTCATATTCTATCCTTAAGCATTTCAGTATTCTATAATAGTTATTCATAGCCCTTTAAAGGATTCTAGTTCACCCAAGTAATGTTAACTAATCACTAGGTGATTCAAAAAGATATTACAAACCCTGATACCCTAATAATGTCCTATATCATAAAAGGTTCGACACATATTATTATTATTTTCAACAGTCATAATTATTAAGATCCTATAAATAAATTAATGAGTTAATTTTATTTGGTGATATTGATGGTTTCCATTTGTGAAGGTCAATTTTCATTAGCCTTTAAGTTTCATACTTTAATTTATTCCTTGAGTTATAATCGATGAATGAGTCATGTTTTGTAACAAAATCTATCACCTCTTACAATAGTTGTGTTTCTCTTTAGGATAAATTCCCATAGGCTTTTCCACAATCATAAAAAACACTATTAATAACTACTGGAACTATGGATTTTTACAATATCCCAAATCATTCTTGAAATTTGTACTTGTATTATTTCACATAAATAGATAAATAAATATGTAATTGAGTATGATAATTGAATCTCCTTCACTTCCCAAACCCGTTCCTTTTTCAAACACCTCAATTCTACATATCCTTAATTATGATATCATCATTTATAATGTTCATACAAACCATTACTCTATGGACAACTCAAGATATCGATATCATAGTTGATAATACTATCATGGCCATAAATATCTATATTCTATTATCTATTATATTCTAAATTCCATTATCACTCATCATTTCATTCAATGATATTTGATTTTAAATTCCTAAAATATCCCCATATACTTTAGTGAAAAGTATTACACCCAATTATATACATATATCACCTATAGCGATATAATGATATGAAATGATAATGTTAATTTCATATATCTATAATTTTTTGAAAACAAAAACTCTTCTTCAAAACTTATTGATACCCCTTGAAATCTAAAAATAATATTCTTATCATGAAAATTAAATTTTCTTAATTCCTCAATTTCCAATCATAAGATAATATAAAAATGAATTTAGTTTATTATAGATTTCATAGTTTATGATTCTAGCTTTATTTCCTTTAGTAATATTATTCCAATGTGTTTTCAAATATATTTTAATGACCATGGTGTGGAATTAGTGAGCATGAATAGAAATAAACACATTATATTATATATATATATATAAATGTTTCTTACTCAATACAATGTATTTATTAAAACATAGGTAATAATCATTTTATTTTTAAGTAATGTTATATTTTTCGTAAAAAATACATGTCCTTGAAAAATGATGAGAAAATAATAAAATAAATTTATAAAAATTTAAAAAATTTTATTTTTCAAAATTATCTAATTTTTCTAAATAATGATATTAAAATTATCTTATTTTTTATTTCTTGTATTTTTCTAAAATGATTAATTATTTAGTGAATAGTGAAAAATACTCATTATTATTGAAAACTATATTTTGTTTGAAGCATTTACAATTTTCCATTTTTAAAAATGTTTTCGAAGATAAATTAATTATATTATCATTTAAATAACCCAATTATGTTTATTGGAATCAATTTTACACTTTAATTTGGAAAAAAAATCAATTTTTATACTTTGAACGCATTTTTCTAAAGAAAAAAAAACTCTTTTTTGGCCAACGATGTCTTTTTATATTAATAAATTAAAATTATCAGTTTTTTGAATGATATTAATGATATATATATATAATTCATTAACTGTTTTTAACATTCAACTAATATTTTTACTATGTTAGGGATATAAATAAATCTAGATTTATGCTCAAAAAATATATTCTTCTGAAATCAGTTTTCATAATGTTTAGCACAATTATATTAAAAATAAATTCTTACATCCCTTGGTATTGAATTTCATTAAATGGATTCACTATTAGAAATCAGGTGGTAAAAATTATGTAAATAGTTCCCTTTTTTTAGGCATATGAATAGTAACCATAGTAAACATATATCATATAGGAAAATTGTCAATCGGGTTTAAATAGGTTAAAAAAAACTGAAAAGGCTATAATTTTTTATCCAAATTCCTATTGGATTAAGAAAATTATACCATTATCTCTATTTTATTGAAATATATTTTATTAATGGATGGGTTTCTATAAAAATAACGAATATAATATTTAAATTTAATAAAGTGACAAAATGTCCCACTCTTAGTTTTAATACTAAATTTCATGCCCACATAAAGGAAGAATCATGTTATGAGTGAATATTAATGTATTTTTTTATTTTAATATTATTATTTTCAATATTTGTTTTTAATTTTTATAAATTATATTATTACCCTAAATTCTTATGTAACACTAACGCAATATTTATTAAATTATCTAGAAATTAAAAGAAATGATTTTTGAATTACTGATTATAATATATTATGAGTGAGTTATAGTGGTCAATGAATTTTATAAATGAATGTGCCATATCTCAATTATTTTAATGGATTATATTTCAATTAAATATTTTTATTTTTTTCATTTATATCACATTAAAACGAATAGTGTCAAAATTGATAATAATGATATTATATCAAAATAATTTTTACGAAATTATATAAAAATTATAATTATATTAAAACATGAAAATTAAGATAATTTATGGTGTAAAATTTAATCCTTATTTCTTTTAGGACTCATTATTTATCTTACAAGTATAATTAATAACAACTTATTTATCGTGGTTAATGTTAAAATATGTTAACTAAGGGGTTAAATCAAAAGATATGGTTTCAGACACAACTTAAACCAATCTAAATATTATTAGTTAATTTGATTAAAATATAATCCTATATTTAATTTTAATATCTATTATTGTTAAGGCATTTGGGATATATAATTACATTATTATATTTCAATCTTCTACAAAATTCCAAAAGTGCCCCTCACATCAATTATAAAAGGGACCCCTACTTTCCCTTCTTCATAGAATTTTCATCCTTATAAACTAACCATTATAGGAAAAACCCATTCTAAAATACCTTATAAACATTATATATATTCTTTAATTCCCAGAAAAATAACCCAAGGATCCTCAAGATGTGATCAAAAGAATGTTTCTTAAATAATAGGTAATCGCCTTAACAGATCACATTCTTTTGTAGTTCCTCTTAACCTCATATAAGTGTATGGTATTTACCATAAAATAATAAATTATGTATCCTCAATATAATTAAATCATATTATTATTACTAAACCACTATTATCCACCATCTTTCCCATAAAAGTATAAGTGAAAATATCACTCATGCGTTCATATGACTTACCATCTCCACATAGTGTAAAAATTTACCTTCCACCACCATATTTCATCGATGGTTAATATGGTGGGATTAAAATTTATATATCATATTTATGAAATAATTATACTTTTCGAATCATAATAACACAACTACCTTCTTACCTTTAAATCCATTTGAAAGAGGTAACGTCGCTCATGTTAACATGTAGACTACCACCTCTATAGAGCGATGCGTTTTTTTAATATATATATTATTTGGATGGTAATAATGAGTTATTTAATAAAAATGTAAGATATATATGATATAATAATTATTTTGGAACTGTGAGTTATTATTTAAATTTCATTCATTCTATCGGTTGAAAAATAAAGTCTGTGTTCATGCGTACAAATGACATATCATCTCCATGAATGGTGTAATTAATTTTATATATATATAAATTATTTATGTGAATATAAATAAAAAAATAAATATATATGATAAATACCCAACCATAAATATTATATAATCTAGTAAATTCTTTTTGAATTCACATATTATATCCCTGGAGATCTTTTTTGTTTTAGAGTATTAAATAATTAGAAAATAAATAATACATATCATCCCACATGAATAAAAAGTGGTGATTACTAAAACAGTATCAATTTTTTTTCCTAATACAAATGTTTTTAATAAACATTAAATCTTTTAGTGAAAAATCGTCACAAAATTTAGTTTCCATTCTTGTTTTTATCTTACCCATCCTTAAAAACCAATGTAAAAAATTTTAAAACATGGGATGAGAATAAAAACACAGTAACGGGCATAAAAAGAATGAGAGAAAGCTTCATAAAAACAATTGAAATTAAATAAAAAATAATCCTAAAACAATATTTATTTAATAAAAAAATATTCCTTTTAATATTTTGCAAAAAGAGATGTTAAAGAGAATTTTAAAAGGAATATCCCTTACCTCTGGTTTGTCTTAATTAAAATGTGTTGAAACATCATGTATAATGGTTTAAAGAGTGATATTAATATATTAAAGAACCATATTAATATTTATAATTACATATATGATCTTATTATAGAATATTTCTATGCATTTATTAAATATATTTTGTTATTTTTATTATTTTGAGTGTTAACATCCTAGTTTTATCTTGTATGTTTTGACTTGTTGTTTGTTGTTCCTATTACATAGTTTAGGAATTCATAATATCTATAATTAAAAACATTATTTAATTATCATATATATATATATATATATATATCTATTATATATTAATTTTTAATAATATAGTATATTTGGAGATAATAAATGAAGTACAACGTTCCTGGGGACGGTAGGTCGTACGTATGGAAGAACGCTACCTCTGTTTCTTTATCATATTAAAATAATTAAATGTAAATGATAAATATTTATATCATAATTATAGTATCATATATATTTAATATATGTGAAATAGGTTTATTAAAGTCATCATGAATAAGTTCCATGTATTGCTGGAACGAATCACATCACATTAAGGAGGCGATAACCCACACTCCCACTAACAACGTCATCGTATTTACACAAAACGGAATGTATAAAGGTATGTGTTATAAAAGAATTTAAGAATAATAAATACTTGATAAATATAATATATATCATATATAAGCATTATTTTCATCATAATTCCCACCATGAGATGTGGTAATTGATGAACGAACAATAACCGTTTCATGAGGCGATAGTTAGTTGTACACATAAATGGTAAGCTCGTTCCCATTAGATGAATGTGTGTGAAAGTGTAGGTCAAAAATATAGTATATAAATATCATTATATTTATGATACTAGTGTTATTATAGAAGAAATATATATGAATAATTTGAGGAGTGTAGAATTAAAATAAAATAAATTAACTTAAGAAAGAATGTTACCTCTTATTTGGGGAAACCCTTTTAGTTTGCACCAAATGGATTTCTTAGATTGATTTATACCAAAGGGGAGGCTTCTAGGATTATGGTAGGTATGTTTAGAAGAGAATTGGGTAGGTTTTTATTGAGCCTAATTTACTTTAGAGGAGTGAGGAAGAGGTGGTGAGGAGTGTTATTTAAAGAGGAGGAGATGAGTGTTTTTTTGAAAATTTTAATCATTAGTTTATTATTTTGGCACTAGAAAAGGAATAGTTTGAGAACAATCAATAAATTTTTTAAAATAATTACAGTTATTTATTGATTTTTGTGATTAAAGTAGTAATGACTCATGGAAGAATGTTTTTAACTTAAAATGTATATATAATATAAATTACAGTATTCCACTATTCATAAAAAAATAAACTATTTTAGAAAAATACCACATCTTATCCTAAACCATTTTTCGATGTGTAGAATTCTAAAATGAACTCCATTTTATTAATATTATTTTCTAAATATGTTAAATTTAATTTTCAGTTAAAATGAATTTTTATTTGAAAAATACCTATTTTAAAACCATAACTAATTTTATAAAAATTTGAAAAATTAATTAAGGTCTCATAAAGTTATATTATAATTGTAAGATAATAAAATATTATTTTAGGAATATGTTTTATGGAATTAAATTTCATATAAATAATTAAATTTTTTATAAAATTATAAATAAAAATTTATGTGTCACAAAATACCAACACCTAATTTATTATTTTCAAAACATTTATTTATATATTCCAAGATATAAATATATCATGTTTTCACTTGTAATATATATATATTTTATGTGTAATCTCATATGTGAGGTTACTATTCTATTTACTAGTTTACTATTCACATAGGTCACATTAATTTTCTAAAGGACATGTTACTATTCCATCGGTAAAGGTTCCTTAATTTTTGAAAAGCATATTATTTAATTAATTATCCATTTATAATGTTTTTATTGTTTTATATATGTATTTTTATGTGATTTATATCATATGAAATAATTATAATTAGGGGAATAAATTTATAGAATTTTGGGTCATTACATTCCCCCCACATTTTGGAAGTTGTGTCCTCAAAATTATTAATTACTTTTCAAAAAAGTGTGGATAACTTTCCCTCATAGCATTTCCGGATTCCCATGTTGTTTCTTCAACCATGTGATTTCTCCACAAAACCATAACAAGGTGAATTACCTTATTCCACAATAATTTCTCTATATTATCATAAACCTAAATAGGTTTCTCTGTATAAGAAATGTTCTCCCCTAGCTAGAATACTTTTGGGGTCAAAAGAAGAGATGAATCTGGCATATAATTTGTCAATATCAAAACATGAAAGACATTGTGCACCTGAGATAAACATTGAGAAAAATCTACTCGGTAGGTAACTAATACAACTTTATCTAGGATTTCAAAAGGTGTAATGAACTATTGAATTACCTTTCCTTTCTTACCAAAATTAAAAACACTTTTCCAGGGCGAGATTATATAAAAAACATGGTCACTTACTTAGAGAGAAACATCTTTTCTCCTATCATCTACATAACTTTTATGTCTACTCCGAGCTGTCCTCATGTATTACTAGACCATATTCACTTTCTTAGGCTCCTACTTCACCAATTCTGGTCCCATAAACTTCCTTTCCCAAACTTTATCCCAAAATTCTAATGTTCGACCCCACATTCCATATAATTTCTCAAAAGGTTCCATCTATATAAAAGAATGAAAATTATTATTATATGAAAACTAAACTAAAGAAATATTTTTATCCCAACATCCGTGGTAGTCCATTGGATAAGCATGTAACAAGTTTTACAAAGTATGTTTTTTTGCTCATTCTATCCATCATATTGGGGTTAAAAGGAAATGAAGAAATTTAATTCAGTTTCTAGTGACTTCTGAAGGCCTTTATAAAAGTTAGTAGTGAACCTGGGATCAAAGTAAGATACTCTAGAAAGAGAAACTCTATGTAACCTAAAAATCTCTTAGAAGTAAAATTGAGAAAGCTGGTACAAATAAATAGTATCTCCAATAGGAATAACATGTTCATTTTTTGTAATTCAGTTAATAATAAAGGAAATCCAATTGTTACCATAAAGAGTTTTTGGTAGTACCACCAAAAAATCCATGGATATATTTTCCATTTTCTATTATGGTACTAAAAATTATAGAAGCATCCCATTTTTTAGTTGTCTCTCTTTTTTAACCTATTTACATGTGAAAAAATCATTTTAATGTCATAAATATATCATTCAATTCAATAACATAAGTAATAACCCTAAAGGTATCTACACATCTTAGTGCTGCCTGGATGAACAGAAAACAGAGAACTATGAACTTCACTTAACTACCCTTTCATTAGTTCGGAATCAAAAGAATCAAATTATCTCTTCCCATATTGATCAAAATTAAATTAAGGAAATTTATTGTCCTTATCCCATTATACCTTTTTCTATAACTCATAGTCTTCCTTCTGTGCTTGCTTAATTATATCTGGGAGGGATGATTACACTGACGCTCGAAACAAAATAGTTGAATTTCCACCACCATTAAATTCCAATCCAAAATCCATTAAATAATTAATCAAGGGGTTATGTTCCAAACCTAACATTGTTAATGACGCGTGGTGTTTTCGACTCATGGAATCTTCCACTATGTTCGATTTTCTAGGATTTTAGTCGATATTGCAATCATAATCCTTTATCAGTTCTAGCCATCTTCTGTATCTCTTGTTTAATTCCTTCTGAGTAAATATATAATTCAAACCTTTATTGTTTTGTATATATTTAAAATTTATCTCTATATAAATTATGTCTCTATATTTTCAAAGAAGAAACCACAAAAAATAATTTTAGATTATGTGGGGGATAATTTAGGTTATGAGGTTTCATTTGTCTTGAAGCATAAAAAATTACGTAATCATTCTACATTAGAACACAAAAAATTCCATTCAATAAATAAAAATTATAGATGAAAAAATCCCCATTCCAAGAAGGCAGGGTCAAAACTAGAGCATTCAACAATCTATTATTCAGTTCCCGAAAATAAATATCACATCTTCTATACAAACAAACTTAACCCCCTTTCATGATAACATACTTTTCAGGCTCGATAACTACAAATTTTAAAAAAAAACTATCAGTAATTACTTTATACTCTAATAAAACAAATAATATCTATAACACCTATATTTCTTGTCCATTTATCAACCACTTTTGTTTTTCTAGGATCAACTATTATGCCATACTTATTTACAATGTTCCTAAGAAAAGAAATATGTTGCAACCAAAAATCACATTTTCTAAATATTTATTATAAGTTATTTTCATTATATGTTTTTAGGAAAATATTTAAATGTTTTTCATGATCCACATATCATTTTAAAAGACCAAAGTATCAGCAATAAAAAAAATAAAAAACTAATTGAAATAATCTTGGAATTTCCTACTCATAAGATCTATGAATACAATAGGAGAATTTTTTCATCCAAAGCATGTTACAAAAAAATCATAATGCCCATATCTAGTATGAAATTATATTTTTGGGATGTCATATTCCTTCACCTTATACTGATAGTACCTTGATATCAAGTCAGTATTTCAAAAATATTGAGATCCCTAGAGCTGATCAAACAAGTCATCGATATGAGAAAATGGAGATGTATTCCTAACAGTAATGTTATTCAAAGACCTATAATCAATAAAATTTCTCATGGAACCATCATTGTTTATATCAAAAAAAATTGGTGCACCCCATAGAGGATGTTCTAGGACATATGAAACCTTTATCAAGAAACACATGCAATTTATTTTTCAATTCTAGATGTTCCAATTGAGACATTTGATAAGGTGGTTTTGAGATTGGATTAGAATCAGAAATAAGTCAATAATAAATTCAACTTCCTGATTAGGTATTATAGTAGGAAAATAAACAGGAAATTAATCCAAGTATTCATTTACAAATGGAGCATAATTTATCTGAGCAGTACACTTTTTCTCAACAATATGTGCAAGATAATGTTCATTAACGTCTTTTAATAGTTTCTAATATTCTTGATATTCTATCAATAGTATGAGTTTATTCTTATATAAAAAATAAAATTATTTATGAAAAACAACTTATTTGTCTCTATAATAAATATTATCATGGAAAAAAGATTTCCAATCCATACCCATAATTACATCACACTCTACTAGGGTTAAAATAATAAGGTTTTTGGTAATGTATTTCAACATAAAATAACAATAAGATTCATATAATTCCATTTTACGTAATATTTCCACCTAGTGTCTTAACAATAATTTGTGATATCTTTTCTCAAGGTGAAATTTTCAATTTACCAGACAATTATTCAATGTGTAGACCCCTTATCAAATAGAAAATTTGAAATATTTTAGTAAAAGAAAGTACCAAATACTCCTTCATTGGTTGACCTGAAATCTACTGACATAGTAGAAATGATTTTTCTGTACCTTTCTTCTTATAATATGGATGATTTCCTTCATTCATATCTTTATTTGTGTAGGTATTTTCATAATTCTCCATGTCCCAAAATTTAAAAAATATTAAACTTTTATTGTCATAATTAATCTTAGGATCATTTTCACTAAAATATAGGGCTATATGTCCAAACATACCACATAAAAAACACTTCCTAGATTTGTTAAGGCATCCCCAAGGTGTTTTTTCTACACTTTTCACAAACTGGAAAATGGACATTCTTACCTTCATATTTCTTTGATTGATTCTCACCCATTTCATACCATCTAGAACTTCTCTTTTGATTGTTCTTAAAGTACACATGATCATCATGAAACTCCATTTCTACCCTATCATCATATCAGATAGGTTTCCCACAACATTGGTATTCATGGTAGGAAAATTCCCTTCGATATCTTGGATTCAATCCTGAGTAAAAATGATTTATTTTTCTATCACGATCCTAAACAATATTAGAGCATAAATTTCCAAATGATCTATGTTTTCTTCATAAAAATCCACTAAATCTTCCTACTTTTTTTTCAATTCAATAATTGATTTCCATCCTATGTAGAACCACCATATAAATATATTTTTCAAGGAAAATATTCTTAAATTATTCCAATTCCAAGGCATTGATCTCATCATTATCCCTAATATTCTTGACCATTGACTTCCACTGGTCTAATTTACCTTCAAAATAAAAAATAGAAGTACTAATGTTTTGATTATCTGAAGACCCGGTTACATTGAATACCTTTTCATGTCCTTTAATCCACCCTTCACTCGCCACTAGGACCGAAGATCCAATGAAATAATGAGGGTGTTTCCTCATAAAATTTTCCACCATCACTATGTTCATTTGTGGTACCTCATGATATTCTATTTGATGGATTCCACAATCAATTATTTATTTCTTAAAGTAATAAATTACTATCAATCACATCTTGGTTCCAATTCTCACGATTCTGGGTTAAAGATTCTGAAAGGTATTGTCCTCTCGGTGCTGTCCTACACCAGTTCCTCTATTTCTTTTATAGATAACCTTTCTGAACAAACATATATTAAATGAAGTAACATAGTAATATTTAAATTATATGTCGTTTAAACATAAATATATAGTAAAAATAATTTATGGTACTATATGAAAATCATCTAAACCCCTAATGTTATCTAAACTATGCTCTGATACGAACTATAAGGACTCAAACATAAACATGTGATAATATAGTAAATTCTTTTAGAATTTACTTATTAAATTTAAAAATATATTTTCTGTTTAGAGTTTAAAATAATTAGAAAATAAATAATTTATATCATCCTACATGAATAAAAAGTGGGTAATACGAAAATAATATCCATTTCTTTCATAATTAAATTTTATTAATAAAATATGAAATATTTTCATGAAAAATGATCCAAACATTCAGTTTAGATTCTTCTTTTCTATTACCAATCCTCAAACCATATGAAAAACATTTTAATACAAAGGATGAGCACAAACAATCAGTAAGTTACATAAAAATAAGGATAGAAACCATTAGTACATTAATACATATAAAAATATTAAATAATTTCCACATAAACATACTTCTCACCCATTATATATAATATAGTAACTTTTTGAAAACATGGTATTTCCATAAAACATAAAAAACATGAATAAAAACAAATATGTAACATGGGGAATTTATTAATTAATCTTGGAACCATCATAGATACCAAATGATTTATAACCCTCACTGATACCTTACTATGTAACCCTCAAATCTACCTTATGAAGTAATCCTCATGGTAACCTTAGGGTGTAACCATCGTAGTTACACTTGGAGAAACCATACGGTTGACCTCCATCATAAACATACCCAAAGAATTATAGGGATATATAAGTCTAACAATTAATCATTAAAAATACCCAATAACCTAAACATAATCATAAAACATTAATACTTGATTCATAAAATCATTCCTTTTGATGTTTTGTAAAAAGGGACATTAAAGAGGATTTTAAAAGGAAAGCACGTTACCTCTGGTTTATCTTAATTCAAATGGGTTAAATCCTCTAGTATAATGGTTTAAAGAGTTTTATTAATATATTAAAGAACCATATTCATATTTACAACTATATATATGATCTTATTATAACATCTTTCTACCAACTTATTTATAATATTTTGTTATTTTTATTGTTTCAGGTGTTAATTACCTAGTTTTATCAAGTATGTTTTGAATTGTTATTTGTTTAACATATTATATAGATCATTATTTAATAAAATTAAGAATGTAAAACATTATTTAATTATCATATATATTTATTATATATGTTTTTATAATAATCCAAAGTATTTGTTGATACGAAATGATGTTCACTGTTGACTGAGATGGTAGGCCGTATGTACGCATTAACGCTACTTCCATTTCATTATCATATTTAAATAATTAAAATTAATTTATACATATGTATATTATAATTAAATTATAATATATATGTCTTATATTTTACATAGATTTATTAGAATCATCCTTAATATGTTCCACGTATATCATGAACAAATCACATCGCTTTAAAGAGGTGGAAGTCAACACTTCCACAAACAATGTTATCGTATTTACAGAGGATGGATAGTATAATGTTATGTTTTATAAAATAATTATAGAAGAATAATTATTTAATAAATATCATATATATCATAGATACACATTTTTCTATCATAATTCCCCCCATGAGAGGTGTTAAAGGAAGAACGAATAATCATCATTTCATTAGGCGATAATTAGTCGTACACATATGGAGCAAGTTTGTTACTTGTTAGATGTAAGTGTGTGTAGGTGTAGGTAAGAACATACAAATAAAAAAATATAATTATATTAAGGATAATAGTTTCATTTTACAATATGGAATAATTGAAGGAGTGGATAATGAATATTAAATAAAAGAACATAAAGAAATATGTTACATATTATTTGGGTAACCCATTTTGGTTTTCACCAAATGGATACCTTGGTGTACTTTCTAGAAAAGGGGGGGATTATAGGATAAGTGGAGGTATTTTGAGGATCTATTTTGGAAGTTCTTGGTCGATCTATATTTTCTTGAGAGGTGTGAGGAAGATTTGGTAAGGGGTGGTATTTATAGTGGTAGAGGTAAGTGTTTTTGGAATATTTTATTCATTTGTTTACTATTTTGGAATAAGACTATGAATCGTTTGGGAATTATCAATATATATATTTAAACAATTAAGGGAATTTATATATTCATGTTATTACATCAACGATGAATCAAGGAATAGTTTATTTAACTTCTAATGTATATACACCATAAATTAATGTATTTCACTATTGATCAAGAATTAAATTATTTCGAAAAAATCCCAAAAATTAATCCCAAGAAATTTTCAATGTGTAGAATTAAAAAATGAACTCCATTTTAAGAAAATAATTTTATAAATATGAGAAATTTAAATTTAAATTAAAATCATTTTTTATTAAAAAAATACTAATTTTAAGACTATAAATGATTTTCTAACACTTTGAAAAATTAATTACCCTCTTATATCTTATAATCATAAGATAATAAAATATTAATATATGAATATATTTTATGAAAAAAAATTTTCTTTTTTATCATTAAATTAATTATAAAATTCTAAATTAAAATTTATGTTTCCCCAAAATTCCTTCACTAAATTTATTATTTTCAAAAACAATTATTTAAATGTTCCATTATATAAATATATGATGTTTTCACTTATAAAATATATAAATTTTATGTATACTCTCATAGGTGTGTGTAATATTATATTGAATTTTTTACTATTCAAAAGGGTCACATTACTATTCCAAAAGTCGAGTTACTATTCCATGAGTATTGGTTCCTTAATTTCTAAACAATTCTCTTATTTCATTAATTATTCAATTAATTTTTTTTATTTTGTTATCTATGTGATTTCATGTGATTTATACCATATGAAATAATTATAAGTAGGAAAAATTAATTGATATAATTTAGGTTCATTATATATATAATGAATATTATAATATTTATATCATGGATAAAATTATATAGATAATTTATCCATGACAAAAGTTCTATTATTTGAAATACTATGTTGAAATTATATTGAAAAATGAAATAGTTAACACCCAGAAATGACGATTTTATAAAGGAATTATTGATTAATTGGTTATGAAATGGTATAAAGGGGGCATATATTATATTATAAGTATGTAAATTATTATATTATGAAATTATAATGAATTTATATTTATTATAAATGAAATTAGAGTGCTTCCAAAGAAAGTGGAACTTATGGTAAGAGATTTTCATCTCACTTTTATTTCCATGGGACACTTGACTTGTACACTACTTGATTATTTTATCTAGAGTATATCCTACCCATAAATGTATTATGATACATATTATTATTATTATTTTGATATTTTAATATTAATCTATGTTTATTTATTTCAATGGTCTTACAATTCAAATGACACAAAAGTGGAAACGGTTTTCATCTTGCAATCTCATTGATTATCAAGATAATTTATGATTAAGTCTCTGATGAAGAAATATTGTGATCTATAACTAATTAATGTAAATAAGTTTCTTATAATATGGTTATTTATTATAAATAAGTTTTTGTCTTTAGTTTTCACCAAATTAAGTACTCAATATAACAAAAATATTTTGTTAATTTAAATCAACATTATTTATCTCTTCGGTCGAAAAACATTTTTCTTCCATATACATGGTTTCATAATAAATTTTAAAGAAGGTTTTCAATATTCTTATATTATTTTTTAAATTCATTTTTACCCATTTATAAATTTTTAAATAATGTATTAAATGGAATCTTCTTGGCGTTTTATAAACATGTTACTTTTTAATTTTTTCGATAAAATTGTGAAAGGAATTTTTTATTTCAACATATATGGCATGAATTTTTTTTTGAAATAATGAATTATAAATGATTTGAATATTAAAATAAAATATTATAAATTTATTATAAATTAATATTTTTCCTTAATATTTTATTTTTTTATATTCTAAAAATGTTAATTCAAAGTAAAAATGATATTTTTGTCAGTAAATTTTCTAATGATACATTAATGGATTTTTTCATCTATGATAACAACTTTAATGTTACTTATGCTTTATTGGGGATGTTATATAAGGATACAATACTTATTATTTCTATGTATAGTTTTTTTGAATGATGAAAATATTTGTATGCAATATATTCATTTTTGAAAGGTTCTGCTATGATAAAATGATGAAATGTTTTTGAAACCCGTTTCTTTTCCCTGGGTTATCATATGATGAAATATTTATGAAACCCATTTATTTTCATGGTTTCTCATATGATAAATGTTTTATGATCATTTTGAACACAAATTTATGATTTTAGTTATGTGATGGGTAGGCCTGAAAATAAATAGTCCTCTAATGTATTGGGTGAAGATAGATTTCTCATGATTTAAGAAGGAATGGAATGGGGAGTGAATCCAGTTCAGTATGGTACTTTTTCCTCTATAATTTTCATTTTATTGATCCTTGACTATTATTATAGTTTGTGGATTGTATGTAATAAACTATGATTGTATTTAATGTGAACCTTGAATACTAAAGAAAGTATTTTCTATAGTTAAGTGTATGCCACAAATTCAAGTATTATAATTATGTTATACTCTCATGGATCATGCTGTTTGATTACATTAAGATTCAGGCCTTATAAAATTACATGATTCATTCCACAAGCCTTTATTATGATCAATGGACTCTATTTTATAGTTTTTATATGATTTTTTTGTTTTATTATACTCTTATGACCATTTTTTGCTTATGTGATCATTCATATATCCCTTGTTTAGCCTTATTGAGAATCTGAGCTTGCCAATTATTATGATTCCATTTTCACATATTAATAAGTAAGGTATTAATTATAATATTACTAATAAGGGAACTATCTATAAATGACTTATTGGGATATGATGTAGATCTTTTATGAACTAGCTGTTTATGTGTCCATGTTTCCGAAGACACTCAAACTATATGATTGTGACATATGGATTATTATGTTATGTAATGAGTATTCATCTAAATAGATGTAATATATTTTCATGAAAAGTACTGGGAACTATAGTTTTTATTAGGCAAAGGATTACATAACCTTTTAAAATGAGTATAATAAAAATTCAGTGAAAATACAGGGTATATGTCTTAGTATAACATAAAATACTAAAGTTTTTTTATGGAAAAAACATTATGAATTTCCTTGAAATACATTTTGATAAACAAGGTTTTGGAGGAAATGAATCTAGAAGTAATAACCCCCAAAAACTATTGGTCAAATATATCACAACCATAATTCTACTACACAATGATGGCTCCCTTTCTGTTCACCTAGATTAATACTATGGGTAATTCTTGGGTTAATTCACATTCCCATTATGAACCATTATAAAGGATTTGAATAGATGATGAATATGGATAACCTATTTTAATCATACTATTTCATATATTTAAACGAAGGTGTCATTATTAAATATTATATTAATGATTTTTCAAGATTATGTGGTTTTCTTCTATGATTATGGTTGATCAAACAATGATATTTGGTTCTAGTTGATGGATGGAACAAAAAGTAATTTGAAAAACATTGGATGTGATGGAAACTGTATTGATGAGAAACCAAATGGGATAATTATTTTATTGAAGGAATTTTGATTATTCTAATCATTCATCATGATATTTGATTCACAAAATGTACATTAACTAACTCTTAGAATCACCAAAAAAGAGAAGGAACGAGTTCAATGAGAGACCGGGTGGTGGAAACTATGAATGAAAGAAGATTTATCTTCGTATATATTGATAATGTGGGAAAAATACATCACATGATTTTTTTAGAAGAATAAAAAGATGTTTTATATATGGAAATGAAGGTCATAGAGCAATTAATTTCCCTGAAAAATGAATAGTTCAATGGATGGAAATGAAGATCATCATATGGTTCCTTTTATAGTCCAATGGCTTATATGTGGGGAATATGGGGATTATATGAGACAATTACCAAATCCAAGAATTAACTCATAGACTAAGGAATTACATATTCTACACTTGTTTTTGAAGTTCATATATTGATATTTTTACCAGGGTTAGTGAATTATGTTTTAGAAGTTTTATATCATTGATATTCTAGATACATGAATCATGAATCATCTGAGGATTATTCCACAATTGTTTTTCTTTAAGGATTTGAATTTTGTTATTGGTATCAATAAGAAATAAAATTTATTGGGTGATAATTTTTATTTGGTATAAATAAATTGTTATTATTAATGATATAAATGGTAGAGTATTGGTGACCATGAAATTAGTTAGGAATATGATGATAAATATATTTAGGTCATCTTTGATGTTGTTAATTACATTATTATACTTTGATTTTATTTAAGGAATTATGATTGTAGAAGATTGTATGTCCTAATTTTAGGTTAAATTAAGAGTGATGGATACCATCATTGGATTATAGTCTTTAAGTTTTATCATATGTTTAATGGCTTAGATACTCATTTTTAGGTTTTAAGTGACAGAGTTTTGATGATATTTGAATAATTTACTTAGATTTCAGAAAAATACACAATTTTGTTTTAAATAACACTTTGGGTTAATAAATTATTTGATGTTAAATTAATTATGATTTATTATATATTGAAGAATAGTCAATTTTAATGGATGAAAAATGATTCATTGAAAATGAAATATTTTTTGAGATATTTATAGTCAAGCTAAAAATTTCATTCTAGGTTTATATTTAAATTTGATTCATGATTTTTGGTGGGGTCCACTATATTATAAGATTTATCATGGTGATTAATAATATTTTGAAATATGTTTAATTTCGTTGAGGCATATATAACCCTTAGTTTTAACAAGTTATTTAACATGAAATATTATTTGGGAGGAATGCAATTAAATTTTTTCAAATGTATGTTCAATGGTTTTGACATCAGCTTTGAGGTGAAAAATTTCTTTAATATCGAGGTTATTGATTTTATTTGGTATATATATTTATTTATACAATTATCTATGTTTAACATTTTTTGTTATTTTTGTAATATTTTGACTTAAATATTCTAGTTTATACACTTTGGATATTATCTTATCTTTTTCTAACCATTCATTTTTTGTTAATATTTAAAGACCTGAGTAATAGATTATTTTCCTTTTATGGTTTTTGATGTTGATTTTTTCTGCTACTGGCGTAAATGTTTCATCTTGAATACTAATTATATTTATAAAAATATGATTTTCAGTTTAAATCAATTAAAATATGAAATACTACTTGTTAAATTAGTATATTTACTTAGGTTCATATTATAGATAATAAAGGACTATATGAAATCTTGGAAAATGATATTAAAAAAATTACTTCAATTATATTGAATTGATAGAATTTTCACACCTTAATGATTTATGGTTTTTGGTTTTTAACTATCATATGATCATTCAATTTATTATGGTCAACGTTATATATCACTCTCCATCATTATATCGACATTACGATTCTCTTCCATGACTATATTTTCACTTCCTAATAATTTTATCCTACATTGAATCCAAGATATTTGTTATTCCATATGACCTTTATATTTATATATCACTATCATCTGAAGAATTTTTATTAAACCTCTTTATGATATGGGTTTTCACCCAAGGAATTTTCCAATATGAAACCCTTGATTAAAAAATAAAAAATAAAAAATTAAAGGAATCCATTTATTTAATGGGGGAGAATGTAACACCATGATATTTTAAAATAATACAATGTTTGATAGCGTATAAGACATGCAACATCAAAATTAAATGAACCTCAAAATATTATATATCAACACTATAACCTACCTGTGGAATTGGGAGTTATGAATACGAATAAAAAAATTATAATATATATATATATATATATTTGTTATACATAATATAAATATATAGATTAACACATAAGAAATAATCATGAAATGTTTAAGTAAAGTTAAATTTTCATTTAAAATAAATTTCAATAAAAATTGATGAAAAACAATTATATTTAATTTTTAAAACTTTGAAAAAATTTAGTTATTAAAATTAAATAATTTTTTCAAATTAAAATTTCAAAATTATTTTAGTGTGAATTTCATGGATTTCTCTGAAAATATTGATTTTCAAGTGAATAGTGATAATTACTGACTTTTATTGAAAATTATATTTTTGTTTCAAGAATATATAATTTCCAAATTTTTTCTAAAATTTTTTCTAAGTAAAAATAATTATAATATATTTTAAATAATTCTATTATGTTCATTGGAATTGTTTTTATGTCAGAATTTAGAATAAATACAATTTTTAAAATTAAAAAAGATTTTTTTGAAGTAAAACCATTTTGACGCATGTAATGGTTTTTTATCTTAATAAATTAAAATTATAACAATTAGTGAATTTATTTAATGATATATATATATATATATATACAGATATATTATTTTTAATAAAATTCTTTAACATTCACATAATTGTTTTTACTATGCATGCTATCAGAATAAATCTAATTTTATAGTTAAAAATGTATTTTTCTAAAAACAGATTTAATCGTATTTTACACACTCATTTTTGGATTTATTTATTAAAATTATAGGTATTATATTTAATAAAAAGTATTAAATATTAGGAATTTAGAGGTTTAAATTTCATAAGCAGTTCCCCATTATATTTTGGCCTTATGAATAGTAACTTTGGTAAAAATCTATCACCTCGTCAAAGCATAAATAAGGATAATATAGTTCAAAACAAAATAATAAGACTATAATATTTTTAACCTAGTTCTTATAGTATGAATGGAAATAGATAATCATAACCATATTCTTGAAATTCATTTTTTTAATGGATACCTTCTCTTGAAAATGTTATATAAAATATTTAACGAAAAGAACGTTACAAAAAATCACACTCTTATTTTTAAATATCTCTTATGTGTCCACATAGGGAAAAAAGTAAGTCTTAACTGATTTTAAATGTATATATTTATATTAATAAAATTATTTTTATTATGGATTTTTTTTTCTAATTTTTATAAATTATACCATCTCCTAAAATCCAATGTGACATGGATGCAGTATTTATTTAATTATTAGAAGGATAATATAAAAGTTATTTAAAATACTATAAGTAATTTTATTTTAGTGTGTAATAGTTTTACACGAATTTTATAGATTAATATGGCATATTAGTGTTGTTTTAATTTACTATACTTGAATTAAATATTTGTCTTTATGTATTTTATTGTGAATTAAACGAATAGTTTCAAAATGGACAATGATGATATACTATTAAATTATTTAAAAATTATAAAAATACCAAAATAGTAAAATTATGATAAAAAATGGTTGATTATATCATTATTTTTCCATTTATTATTCAATAATAACCTTAAATGTTAAATTATTACCCTTTATGATGGAAAAATTTGTTATCGTGGTCAATGTTAAAATAACTTAACTAAGGGGTTAAACAAACAATAAGATTTAAAATCCCAATTAAACTCTAATAAAATTACTGGTTGATGGTATTTCAATCCAATAATATGTGAGAGTCAAGTACTTGGAATTTTAGTAAAATTTGGTATAAATAATTAATTTATTTTAATTTACTATTTTAAGAAATTTCGTTAGTTCCCCTAACCTAAATTATAAAAGAGTACCCCTACTTTCTATTATTTACACAACTTTGAGCATTCTATATGTAACATCCCCAGACAAAATACTTTTTTTAAGTTAATTATCTCTATTATATAAGGATTTTTTAACAAAATATCAACCCTATAATCCTTAATAAGAGATCCAAATGAATTCTCTCAAATATGAGGTAATCTCCTTAACTTATCAATTTCATTTTCAAATATTCTTTTACACCTATAAATCTATGGTATTTATCATAAAATAATAAATTGATTATCTTAAACATAATGAAATTATATTATTACTATAAAATAACCATTATCAACCAACTTTCACATCAAATGGCAGGTGAATGTATCACGCATGCATACATACGACTTACCATCTCCATAGTGTGATACAATTATTTATCCACCGCCATATTTAATGTATGGTTATTATGATAGGTTATAGTTTATATATGAAAATTATGACATAATTATACTTCTGTAATAATAATATCACTTCTACCTTCCTACCTTCTAATCTATTGGAAAACGATGACATCACCTGTGCATACATGTGGACAACCACCTCTACAGAGCGATGTAATTTGTTTTCATTTATGTTTGACTTGGATGATAATATGTACAGATTTAATTAATATATGAAATATATGATATACTAATGAACCTTTAAAGGTGAATATTTTTTTACATTTAGTTTTTTCCATCCGATGAAAAATGAAAACTGCGTTCATGAATACGTTCGACATTCCATATCCATGAACGGTGTAATTCATATATATATATATATATATATAATTTTTATAAATGAATATAAAAATAAATAATGAATATATATTATATTTATATCATATTTTAAATTTTACATATGATTTAACCATGATAAAAGTACAATTATTTGAAATAATGAATTGTAATTCTTCTAAAAAATGAAACACTTAACACTTAGAAATGATGATTTTAAAATAAAATTATTGATAAATATGAGTTGAAATGTAATAAAGGGATAATGTATTATGTTAAAATATGCAATTATTATTTTATAGAATTTTAATAAATTTATATTTACTATATTGGAATTTAGAGTGCATTTGAAGCTTGTAGAACTCGAGGTGAGATATTTTCATATCACTTTTATTTTCATGGGACACATGAAAAATTTAACAAATTTTTATTTTATGTGGTGTATGTAATTCCTATGATTGTATTTTATAATTCTTATTACACTGTTTAGGATTATTTTAATACACATCAAACATTTTCTCATTCATGTGTATTTTGATTCAATTGATACCAAAGTAGTAAGGGTTTTTATATTATAATGTCACGGTATATCGGGATTGTGTATGACTAATTCTACTATGATAAATTATTATGAAATAACTCTGAAGAAACTCGTTAATTTAATTATACTATGTTTATTTACTAAAAATAATTTTTTTCCTTTCATTTTACTCACCTTAAGTACTCATGCGACCAAAAATATTTTTTAAAGAAAATCACCTACAATTTTCTCTTAAATTGAAAAAACATTTTATTCCATATCCATGAATTCTATTTTTTTCAATTATAAATTTATTATTATAATGTTATTGTTTAAATTCACTTTTACCCATTTTTTACTTTTTATAGGATTGTTGAAAATTATCATTCATGTCATTATATCAACGATTTAATTTTAATATTATCTAAAAAATAGTGAAAATAATGTGTTATTTTAATGTATATAGAATGAATATAATTTTTTACTATCCGGAATGATAAATTCGTTCAATTTTACATTAGAATTTTCTATTTTTATTTTTAATGAATTTTTTCCCTTAATTTTTGGTAAATTTTATAAATATATTTTTTAATGTTAAAAGGATATTTTCCTCTATAAATTTTCCACTTATACTTTAATGAAATTTTTATTATATAAAGACATAATTTTATGTTACTGATGATTTATTGGGGATTTGATCTAATAATATATCATTATTCTTTCTCTATATGAGTTCTGTTTATAATGAAAATATGTGTATAGAATATATTCATTTTTCATGGGTTATGATATGATAAAATGATGAAATGATTATAACACCCATTTATTTTCAATGGGTTCATCTATGATGAAATGTTTTTGAAACCCATTTTTTTCATGGTTTCTAATATTATGAATGTTTTATGATTTTTTCAAACACATATGTATGATTTTCATTATGTTAATGGTCGAACAGAAATTATATATTCCTCAAATACATTGGGTAATGATTTATATGTCATGATATAAATATGACTACAATGGATAGTGATCCCAATTTAGTAATAGACTATATCTACTTTGATAGTCATAAGAGTGAAACTAGACTACAAATATGGTTTGGGGAGTGATCCTAAGCCACTATGATATTCTTGGAAGTGATCCTTGACTATTAATGAAATGATTTTTTTTATTGATGTGTATGCCACATACTCATGTCTTGTGCATATGTTATACTCTCATGGATCATTTTATTTGATTCATTTATGATTAATGTTTTATGAATTACCCTAATTTATTCCATACATCTATTTTATAGTTTATGTTATGTACGGTATAGTTTTAAGATGTTATAAACATGTTCCGATATCTTTATGGTCATGTTATGATTTAGTGATCATCGATATCTACCTTATTTACCCTTATTTTTAATATGAGCACACCCTTTATTATGTTTCCATTTCAACTGGTTATTAATAAAGGTATTATATATGATATAAATAAGAAGGGTGATATTTATAAAGAACATAATGGCATATGATGTGGATCATTTATGAACCAGTTAATTATGTGTCCAAGTCTCCAAAGGCACTAGATCGATATGATTCTAGTGTGGATTGTTATATTATATAATGATTATTCATTTAAATATATTTAATGTATATTTATAAAAAGTAAGGGTCGCCATATTATCTCTCTCTTCGTTTTCAATAATACTAATCCTCATATTTGTAAAAAAATAATCTATATAAATCATTTTATTATACCCTTACCTTAGTCTCTCTAACACATTCTTATAACTAGTCCTTTTTAATATATTTTCATATAATATATTACATCCATCATCTATAAAACATAATTATATTATATAGCCATGTATCTCTTCAGTGTGTATCCATTTGATTAAAAATGATATACCCAATATCTAAAATCATCATTGTTTCTTAACTGTATCGTCCTAATTTTTGAGACCACTCCTTATATTATGAATATCATATTATTTACATTTAGATTTAAAATAATGTATATATTAAATCCATTCATAAATAAATTATTTAATACCTTCACATGTACCCAAAACTCAACAATCCTTCCCTTAGGCATGATACAACTCATCTTTATCTTCACAATATAAATATCATTATCTTTATAATTGGTTACAAAAATACATAAATGGTTGACTATAAATCTAATCACAACCAATTCTTCACGTGAAACAGAGAAAAAATAGGCAATACATGAAATAAATCAACTCTATGTTGTATAAGTATTAATTTTATGGATTCACATTCATCATAGTTTTATAAATAATCTATAAATGAAAAATGGAATAGTGTTCTTTAACTAAATATGTTTTCCTATTATTAGATAATATATTTAAAAGTAAAATTTCATAATTTTAAAATTTTAAATTGATAAAATTGATTTAATTTTAGATTTCATAATGTAAAAATAAGGTATATGTATTTTTTTTTATTTTTATGAAATCATTTATTTTTGGCTGAATGGTGAAAAATACCATTTTTACAAAAAATTACAATTTTGAGAAATTAAAATATATTAGAATGAATTTATAGTATATGAAGAATTATTTATATTCAAAATATTTATTTTAAAATTAATAAATTTAATTTATATATATTTAATTTTGATTTTTGAAATCTATGTTTGACATTCTAGAAGTCTAAGCAATTTTTTATTCAATAAAAAACTATTTTTGTTTTTTTCTCTTTTAATAAAGTATTGAAACTGTTTATTTTGGGTTTTCTTAGTTTTGAATGAAAAATAAATCTCATTTTTAAAAAAATAATTCTGTTAATCTCATGGAAATTAACATTATACATGAATTTAGTATAAAATCAATTTTCTTATAAAAAAACATTTTTCGGAGAACTGATTTCCATTACTTTAATTTAATTTTACCACTTATTGAAAATGTATCTTAGAAAATGGATTAAATATCTAGGATGAATTTTTTTAATTTTTTAATTACTTTAATTTAATTTTCATTGATAATTAATAGTTTACATAGTTATGGTATTTCAACACTGTAAATGTTATAAGGGTTAACAAGGTGGTTGAACTAAGTGATAAGGCATTAGATATCTCTAAAACTAGTATTAAAATAATTAAATGAGTATTTTTACACCTTAAATAAAAATATATTTTAAATTTTAATTAATTGGATATATTTTTCAATAGATATATATTTATTATGTTTAAAATTTATTAATAATTATAAGGTTGTCACTCCTCTCACTTAAAAAAGAGAACATATTATCCTCATTTCTCCAAAAATATTGAGCCCATTTTACTGAACAATATCTACAAAATTTCTTTCCCAAATACCCTCCATAAATCCTAGTTGATATTTTATTCCAAACATATCTACCCTATAATTATTAAGGAGTAACACAAAGAAAGATATTCAATAAGAAGGTATAAGTCTTAACCAAATCATTTCAAGTTTATTTCATCTTTTAACTAATTAAAATATACTATATCCATCCTAATATAATTAAATAAGTTTATTTAATATAATTAAATATTAATATTATATTTTTAAAAATTATACTTCCTTAAAATGTTATGGGAAATGTAAACGTCTCTCATGCACACATGCAGACTACCGCTTCCGCAAAGCGATGCATATCAATTTTCACTGCTACCTCATATGGTTGGTTGTAATGATAATTTTTCTATACATATGTATGTATATATATATATTATAATTATGATTTTATAATCCTATGATATTATCCCCATTCTTACCCACCCATTTAATGGAAAATGAAAATATCGCCCGTTCGTATATGCAGACTACTGCCTTAATGAACAAGAAAATTATTTATTATAGTCTTAAAAGGGTGGTTATAATGATGGATTTATTTATAAATATTATATTTATGATATTATAATTATTATATAAAGTTTAAAGTTTAAATACTTCATATCGTTTTCATCTAAATTAAAAATGAAAACACTTCTCTTGTGTACATGCGAACTACCACCTCCTTAAACGAAGTATCTCATTTTTCGCCACTATCTTACATTGATGGATATAAAATTATATTTAATGTATATAAATTATAATTATAAAATTTTTATGATTCTATAGACAATGGAACCATGACTCATTTGACCAAATTATATGCACCAAAGTTTTTTGGGAGGATTATGAACCGAACAACCCCAAAACATCCAATGTAAACTTAATCGATTTAGTAACTTAATAAAACATGGTAATAAATGAAATAAAATGAATAATTATAATTGAATGAATATGAGAATTTTTTGTATCAAATTAAAAAATTAATATAATTTTATTTTCAGTAGATAGAGAATGTATGATGAAAGATGATACCCAAGGTAAGATATTTTTCAATAAAACCACTTTTTAAAATTATTTGATGTTTTCATTTCAATGCTTATTATTCCATATCCATGTTCTTAAAAATAATAATTTATTATTTAAACATAAATAATATTTTAATTCACCATTTTTTTATTTGGAAAAATTTATAAAGGAACCTTCCAAATAATTTTCGTTCAATTCATTTTGGTATTCCTTGTAAACATGTGTAAGGAATATTTTTTAGAAAATAATGCATGGACAATTTTTCCCATCATATTAATTTTTATTTTTTTCATCATTCCAATATAATATTTCATGGTTTTAATGAATATAATATTCCCATTCTTCAAGTAATTTTTTATGAATTTTTAAAATAAAGGGATATTACTACTTATTTTTATATGAAAATGGAAAGTGTTTTTTCTTATGGGTAAAATGAATTTTTATATGATTTTATGATGAAAATGCGGAAGACTATAATTGTTTTGATCATGATACAGTACATTAGAGTTATATATGATTATTAGTGAGATTGTAATATTTAATTCTAATGTATTAGGTAATGATTTAGTTTTTGAAGATAAATTGTTGTAGAAAACCAATTAGGTTACTTCTATTGAAAAAGTTATATAACATAGTTAACATGAGTTATAAATATGAATCACCATTATTAATTTATAGTTTTATATTATTTCTGGGGTTTTTAAAAGTTTCATTTTCAAAAAGGATAATTTCAAAATGTATTTATTAATTTTTTTATAAGATCAAAATTTATTGTGAAAAACTAATCAAATTTTCTAGGATTTCAAGTTTTTTAGAGGAAGAAAGGGTTTAATTTTTTTTATATAACTCAATGAAATTCTTAGTATCATTTAAAAATTTAAAAAGTTTTTTAACCAAGATATAAGGATTTTTGTGAACTATATAATGTTCAATAATTCCCTTTTGGTGACTAATCATAAATGAAGAAAATGTATCATAAATGAAAAAATGGTCTATATTTAAGAAAATTATTTTTTGGAAAAAAAATTACAGTGTATGTATTTACTTTTTTATGTAAAGTTTTTCCCAACACTATAAACATATAAACCTAAATGATCATGGGAATGTAAGAATGTGAAATATTAGCTATTAAATTAATAATTAAGGTATTTTTTTGATTGAGTTGTTATGGTTGTTATCTGAGAAAGTTTTAGATAAATTTAGATGCTATGATGGTGTTAAAAAGAACTTGTATGATCTTCAAATTTTTGGTTATCCTGAGATATTTTTTAGGATGGTCATGTTTCTTCATCTTACCCATGTCTATTGAGAATGGGTTTTCACAAAGTAAATAGGTTGGATTATAAAGGAAGTCATCAATAAGACAATATCCTTATGAATTAGAAACCTAATATTTATAGAGTCAAACATAAATATTTTTTTGGGTATTTTTTTATCAATTAATGAAGGAAATAAGTGGTGGAACCCCTGAAAGTGAACAATTCAGGTGAATGTTTCTATTTTAGATAATTCCATGAAATAGAAACCTAGAGAAACTAGGGGATCGTAAGAACAAGTTAAATAAGTGGTATGGATAATGTTTTTGTAAAATATACTCAATGTTTTTTGGTTTACATAACATCAAAAGGTAATTCTTGTATTCCATCATTTTAAATGTTATGTTGATCAGTGGTCCTCATTAATAAAAAATAACAAAAAGTAATATGAAATTAATACCATGAAGTGGAAAATATTTAATAATATTCTTCTTGAGATATATTTCCCTAAATTTAGTTTGAATATAATAGAATTTAAATTTATAGAATTGGATAAAAGGGAATAGTAATAATATGCCTCTTATGAAGAAAAATTCAAAATATTGGTCTGGTATGCACTAAATTTCTTTTTATACTATGATATTAAAATTGATATATTTTTTCTAGTTCTAAAAAATTTATAGTTAAATATAGCTTATTTTGAAATTAAAATATATTACAATTTAATTAGATTTGATGAGAAATTTGAGATTCTTTTTTATGACACCTATACATCTTATGACAGAAAGTATAAGTGGTTGTGAAGGTAAAAAACTATAGAAAAGTGTCCTAAAAATAAATCTAGACTTAATCCCCTTAATGTCACAAATGTGGTAATAATAATTTTATAAAATTTATGTTAGGATCAAAAAAGTTTTACCGATTTGGAAATTATTTTTAGTTGGCTCATGAATGTAAGGAAAAGAGTTTTAAATAGATTTATAATGAGAAAAAAGTACTAAAAAGTGAAATTTTTAAATTTTTGTGAGTTGGGTTATTATGGAAACACATGTACAAAGTTAGTTATTCATGGTGTGAATCAACAAGAAAGAAATAATAAAGGGGTTGAAAATTATTCTTCTATTACTACGGTAGATGTTGAACTCTCAAATGAAGTAGTGTTACCTCTAATATTATCATTATTTTTCAATGATTGAACTTAGGTCCTGATATCCTCAACTAAATTTGGAAGAATTCATTCAAATGAAATGTTTTTATACTTTGTATGACTATTACGAGTTTGTGGTCTTGTCTTTTTGGTTACAAAATGAACCCATAACATTTATGGACTTTAGAAATGAAGTTTTCCATGAATACCAGGACAAGGTTATTGTAGAATTTATAGACAAAATTATGGTATATTCTAAAATTTATGAAGATAATAAATAACATATAAGGTTTATTTTTTATTCATTGAAAGAATATATTTTGTATGGATAATTAAAAAATAATAATTTTAGTTACAAAAATTTTTATTCCTTAGGAATATTGTAACTAAATAGGGAATAATGGTTGATACTATTAAAACTAAAGTGATGGAATAATGGATAGGACATACTAATCTAATTTAAATATATAATTTTAATGGAATAGTGAGTTATTACTGAAGGGGTTTCAAAAACGTTTCTCAATTGGCTTACCCACTAACCGAGTTGACTTGAAATGGGGTTAAATTATTTTTTAAAAAGGAGTGTGACTAATTACATCAGTAATTTAAAAATAGATTGGTTAATGCTCTATATTTAGATTATCTATCAAGAATTAAGGAATATATTATTTATAGATATTCTTTTTTAATGTACATATAAGTGTTTGGATTTTTAATAATTTGGTAATTGTGTATGCATTATGTCAATTAAAGTAAAATTAGTAGAATTATCCTATATTTGAAATTGATGTAGCATAAATAATTTTTTAATATATAATATAGAGGAAAAATCTATAGGGTTTGAAACTTTAATATGTAGTAATCCTAAAAAGTTTAAGTATATATTCAATCAAAAGAGTAAAACATACGGAAGAAAATATGGTTCAAACTAACAATGGATTATGATTACATGTTTCACTATTAATAATTTAAAGAAAACAAGGTAGTTGATGCCTTGATTCAAAAATATAATACATCATTGAAATTGTTATTTATAGAACATGATAAATTAGTTAATTATTTATTTGATTTTTAACTAGAAATTATATATGCAGAAAATCACCCTCTTTTGGTTTAGGGGTTAATGAGATCTTATTTTTGTGATAGAATTTAGCTTGATCAAAAGAAAGATTGTGGACACCAAGAAAATTTTGATTTTTTAGAATTGATTGTTTACCATTTTTAATATAGTTAAATAAGGTATTAAAAGCTTTGTCAAAATAGTTATATATACTAAATGTGTCATGAACCTCTCTATATTATCCTGGCCTGGTAGTTACACTAAGATAGTGCCATGATCTGGTTCACCACATGAACTCAAGCGCACCTCCTTGAACAATAGAGGTTTCAGACTACCAATGGAGGTCTAATGTGGATATATAAGCAGAATATATCCCGAAATTAGATTGCACAACTATAAGTAAATATCCCAACATCATACATAGTAGAGAAATGTATAATAATAAATAAACTAAAACAAAACATGCTCTAATGGAAATGCAGTAAAGTACTAAACATCCATGTCATACAAACAACCATGATCTCCCACTGGGATGATATCATATATAAAAATAACTAACTTAAAATTATATATAATAGGGTCTACTACCAACTAATGAATATAACACATACCCAGTCTCTAGTGACCAATCAGGTTTCTCCATCACGACGAACTAAATCCACAAGATCATCCCACTAAACCATACAATCCTGGGCCTCCACTATATCAATCCCTATATATTCTAATCTTTAAATAAGACATAAGGTGTATATGTACACATAGGTGAATGTACAAAGTGCGAGAAATAAATATTAGTAGGCTACCCCAATGGTGAACCTATAAGGGCTTCCATAAGTGCATGTTAATGAAATATGCATATCCTAGCTAATAAATAACTGAAGAATTAAAAATAAAACCACCATCAATTCATATGTCCAAGACCTTGATTGAAAATAGCTACGTTGACCAATTATGGAATGTCTCTGATCATGTCTCTATGATCCTGCTTCCAAAATTAACCACTGGATCTGTATCCATGGCATCCACTAAAATCCTAATAATGCATGGAACACATCCTATAATAGTCGTATCATGAAGGATACTCATCTAACTCATCACATACCATATCCTCATGACCCAATTTTGTATCATACTTGGCACCTTGACACATGTTTCATAGTTACCACAAAATTAATACCATGCTCAGACTGTCTGTCTAACATCTATCTCATGTATCATACACAATAATGTGTAGATCATCATTACTATAATTAAAAGCACAAATCCAAATCATTGATGTCGATACAGAACATTAGAGCTTATTAAAACCAACAAATAATTTAAAGGTAGTGCTCAAAATCTCCATCCAGCAACCATAACATCAGTGTTTCCCAGAGCATTAGTCTGGCACTTCCCAAGGTGAAGGAGCATCAGTAAAACATCATATTTCCCATGGAATTATATCATTACCTAGAGCCTCAATCTACACTCTAACAATGAAGTATACTATAAGTTCCTAGATCCTTAGTCTAATAAAATCTCAGTATTATGACTCTTGTGATCAGAACCTCAATTCCATCGGCATACCACATACATGCGACATCACATTCACTATAATCAACACTATAAAACAACATGCCTGGAACCTTGGTCTAAAACTGAAACCCTCGATGTAGAGATTCAGTCCAAAATCCATCCAGATGGTTTATAATTAATTTCAAAAGCATAAGTCTGATGTATAACCAAAAAATCATAATATCTATGTCTAGAGCCTCATTCTGACACCTAATATGTAGTTTTCTAAACATACTCAGAGCCTCATGTCTAATAATCTCAATCAAAGATATTCATAATGATACCTATGGACCATATATCAAACTATTTCAGCTATCATAACTCTTACCATTAAACTGGGTTCCATAATGTGGTAACCCAACCATATCAAACCAGCTTATGGGTATATTCCAATTCTCTACATAAATAAACTAAAACATATCAATGGATGGATATATATCCATATCATCCAACAACAGCTTAGTCCCATCAAATAATACCTCATCATGGGACCCAAGGGACACCAATAAATGAACTACAAAGGCACACACACACCAGCTCAAGGTTTTCTTATCAATCAGGAACTCAATTGACCCTCTGGATCCACACATAAACAGAGTAATCGCTCCTTGGTTCCTTAGAACTAGCACTCAAATGGAGGCATCCTCTTCAAGCCCTGGTAATAAGAAAACCCTCAGGTCAAGCCCTATTATATGAAACATCATCCAGCATCCCTTACTGGCCTCCAACCGATCCCTGATAAAAAACATTCCAACAAGTAAATCCAAAATCAAACTCATTCTATGTAGGAAATATAAAAACAACCATGAAATCAAATTATAACTTAACTAGAAACCATACCACTAGGTGAATCATCAATATTTCTATATAATAAACTCAAAATTATAGTGAAACATGGAAATAAAAACCATCCTATGATGTCAACCAAGCCCCAAAAGTTCCATCCACCCTATCCCTCAACGTAGAAACTAATCCTCAAATACTCTAACCTTGATTTACTAGTCCTGATACACAGGGTAAAAACAATATCCTCCTAGAGATACTGCTCAAATACCTTTCTATAAGATTTATCCAAGAAACCTCAAGGAAAACACCATGGCACACTCATGTCATACCAAACACCAAGCTCACAACCCTCACTTGGTTCTCCTAGTTTACAACCCAACCCACTAGAGGATTCTGAATCCAACCCATAAGAAAATATTTTTACTAAACTATCAGGGTAAAAAACAACATTTGGATGACATTTATATGTTGAAAGGATTCATCTATCAAATTTTATGTGAAAGGACACTCAGAATTAACTACTCAAAAGTCCAATTATATTTTCAAGTAAAAAACACCCAACATACCTTAAAGGGTAACTAAGGTGCATCACATGTCATGTATTCCACAGAACATGACATGTGCCCCATCATCACATGGGAATGTACTTCTGCTGAACATGGTGTACACAACCCAAGTACATGGTGTGTAAACCAAGAATATGATGTGAACCTTACATTGGGTTCTTACCCATGTACCTCACGTGGACTGGTCATGTGTCTCTACATAGCCCAATATTAACACATGGCATGTCACCCACACATGGTCTGGACATGTACCCTATACAGCCATGTCCCCCTTACATGGGAAATATGGCCATGTTCTTGACCACACAATGAGTGACACTACATGGAATGTCCTCATACTACACACCATGTAGTCATCTTCTTATCTTCGTCGCTCAGCGGGAAGAAAACACATGATCCATTCTTCAAACCACACATTGTGTAGTCGGGGTTTGTAAATAGGAAACCCCTACAAACCTCTTGAAGCCCCACATTTCCCCTAAAATAAGCATATATCGACCCCCTGTGTGTGATTATATGTCATAATAATTCTATTAAAACTTCAAAACAATTAATATTTGGGGATTGTGTAATAAAATGGAAAACATTTCCTATATCATGGCATAATTATTGATGCTTCAGGTCTTAATCCACTCCAAAAAGCCATTGTATCTTTATCAGGTCTTGATCTACACCAAGAACAAATTACAATGGTATCTCCCCTCCTTCTACACCTCTCAGTGTAGGTTTTGTGCGATGGAGAACCCTATCCCCTTCCTTTCCATGCATAGGAGCCAAGATGGGAGGATGAAATAATTTCAATTAATTTAATTTAATTTAATTAACTAATTAATTAATAAGCCTTTTAATATCATTCCTGAGTCCCGAAACATGAATTAATTTTATACCTCACCTAGGAAAAAACCCTCATTCCAGACTCATCCTCATAGTCAAAATATCAATCTGATTCTCTATTCATAAGATATAAATACCAAAACCTCACAAATAATTTAATATCTAATTAATTAAATATTAAATATTATTACAAAATTCATGCTTCTTAGAATCTAATCAAATGCCTATCCAAGGGTAAATGCACTATTGCAGGACCAACGAAGCTATGGGTAAAAATTATTAGGGACCATATTCCAAGGGAAACAGACTATTTATCCCTCATGAACTGCCAAGAACAAAACAATAATACTAATAGACATGAAAATATCACTCTCCCTAGAAAGACAAAACAAATAACCGACTATCACCCATTACCGACAACCAAGAATGAAAACCATGAAATCCATTTATTTCTGATACATCATTTAGACATCACACATAGAATCTGATGGTGCGATCCCCACCATACAACTTCACACAATCCACTCCATGAGAATAACCTCATAAGAGGCCCCTAACCATACAATGGAAACCCACCTAGAGAATGGTATAAAGTCGGCACTCTTTTATCATACTTAGCAAAATGTGATGATATTGGGCATGATTGTCTCAAAACTACGAGTATACTATGATTTAATCGAAAAATAAATAAAGAAATTATCCATTTCAGAATATCATAGATATATCCAATAGCCTTGGTTCAACATGAACACAAGCCTCTCATAAAACCTGGATAATTTATTAGCCCACTCAAAGTTGCCTTCCCAAATCTAGCACCTCGGATGTAAACTACCATAACGTCTGATCTACAAAAAAAAAGTTACAACACATCACCTCTACTTAAATATCCTAGATTCCATTACTACATTACTATTAAATTCTCTTGGATAACCCAACCACAAGACCTACTCCAACTACAATGAGACACACCTCATGAAAACTCATCTCACATTCCATAACCACGCAAACTCGGGAACTTCATGTGCACTAAATTCAATCCAAATCTACCAAGCCTAGCTCACCTACATAACCATTTCATGGTCCATTCACCTAAATGAACCTACCCCTCTCAAAACCAACCACTAGGAAAGAATATCACAAAATAATCACTCCATCTCGAAATAAAATGCATCCAACAATCACAACCCTTAAACCCCAGCGGCACACTTCCTGACCCATTCCGAAAATTCCATAGCATCAATTTGTGGATCAAGTAACCAAAAATACTCACAACATAGTCGAAACCTCCATGGGACACCCTAAAAATTCAAACATATCTAACACCATACTCTAGAGTGAATTATAAAGGCCACTATGAAATCTAACCTATCACTACCGATCAAGTCTCACATCAAGACACTAGGTCTAACTACCTTGGTCTAATTCAACTTAGAGAAGGACATAACTGATGGGGAATCCAAAATCACCCATCTAATTATCACATCAAATAAACTAGTTATAAAATCCTCCTCTAGGGTATCACACCAAAAATGTTTCATACAACAACCAAATACCCCATACTAGGGAGTCCGTCCTTTGCGAGCATCTGTACACCAAACTGCAACTTAGAAGACCTGGATATACTACCAACCTCAAATAAAACCATCTAAAAGGGGTCTATAGACCATTAATTATATCATAATGACCCAATAGAGTCACCACACTAGTGAAAAAAGGACCACACTAGCATTCCCACCATCTAGCATCTCACTTTTGATCCACAAAACCCGCCATCAGAAGGAAATCTATAAAACCACACACTAGCATCCCTATAACATGAGGATCCTACTTTCCTGTCATGATGCATGATATTAATCTTTCCTATTTAAGACAAGTGTAGAATCCAACCCATAGGACTCTCTCTAATAGTACAAGAGCATGAAATCAATCATAAACCATAAACTTCAAACATCATGTGTGTCATCCAAATAGAAAATCATACACAACTATAAGATAAAAAATCTGGAATAGTAATCCCAGTACATGGTAACCTAGAATTCCTAAAATAACATGTGTTCATAATGAACCATCTTGGTATCTATCAAAATTATGGACACATTCATATATCACATATCTACCTACCCCTAATAGTGAAATATTAGGATAATAACTACTATGATACCACTTTGTAACATCCAGGCCTGGTAGCCAATAAACTAGTGTCGCGAGCCAGTTTGACATAAGATCTCAAACACTCCACAAATTATAGAGACTAACAACTAACAATAGGGGTATAAGGTGCTTATATTAGGAGACTATTATGCATATTAGTGTGTACAACTAGATGTAAATAACCAAACATCATACCCAACAAAGAAATTTAGAAGAATAAATAAACTGAAACTAAACATGCTATAATGGAAATAAAATAAGGTCCCAAATAAAAATGTCATACATAAAATCATGATCAACCACTTGGCCAATTACATATAAAAATATAACTGAAATTTAAATACAAATAGACTTACTAATAGCTTCAGACTGTAACACATACTGCACTATAGTACCATGTCAAGATGCCCTAGCCCAACCAATCAAATCAACAGGAGCATACTGCTCAACCCAAAAATCTAAGGCCTATTACCTATCCATCATGAAACTATACTCAACTTGAATTTAGACATAAGATATATAGGTAAAATGAGGTGTATGTATTAAGGGTGAGAAATAAATCTCAGTCAGACACACCCAACAGTGAACCTATAACTTCTTTTATAAGTGAATTCTCCTGAAATTTTCTCATCATAGTCAATACATAACCAAAAAAACAAATAGAAATAAAAAAACCATCAATCCATATGTTAGATACTGGATCGACTTTACATGCTTTGACCAATTCAGGAATGTCTTGAATCACATCTCCATTGCTGTGCATCCCAAATAACCAACTAGATCCATATCTATGGTAGCCACAACCAAAAAACACAATACCTAGATCCCATACCACTATAGTCTTTATCATCAAGGATACTAATATAAGTCATCCCATACCACAACCTAATGACCCAATGTTGTATCATACATAGAGCCTCGACACATTCATCTCAGTTAGCCGAAAATTAATACCAATCATAGACCCTCAGTCTGAAAACATTCTCATATATCATACAAAATAATACCTAGATAATCAGTCCAACCCGTAAACCATAAATCCAAACCATTGATGCTGGTAAAAAACATCACAGCCTAACAAACCCATAAATAAACATAAACATAGTTATTCAAAACTCAGTATGACAACTATAACATTGGTTGTTCCCACAACATTAGTGTGGACCATATCAAGGAGAAGGATCATTAGTCCAATTTCTTATTTCACAAGGCATGCCATCATTACCTAGATCCTCAGTCTACACTGTAACCGTGATGTATATTATCAGTATTCAAAGACTCATTCTAAAACCATTTTTGTAGTACACCTCATATGACAGGAACCCTAAATCTAGAACCATACCACATACACATGAAAATCACATTAAATATGATCAATAATATAAAACAACATGCTTGGAACCTCACCATACCACTCAAACTATGGATTCAGAGCATTCCTACACCATCCATCCAGCTGGTATACCATTAATTCCAATAACATAGTCTGGCACATAGCCAATAATGTATACTATCTGCCTATATAGCCTCAGTCTGACACCCAATTTGTTGTACAAAAATCATACTTGGAGCCTCTTTTACAAAAAACTCAATCAAAAATATTCCGAACGATACCTGTGGATCATCTCTCCAACTCTCCCAGCTATCACAACCATTTACATTAAACTGGGTTCTTGAATGTGGAAACCCAACAATTTCTAAATTCCTCATGGGTGTAATCCAAGTCTCAACCCCATTGAACTGAAACATAATAAGGGTTTTCTATACGTCCATCTTAGCCAAAATCATCTCACACCCATTGACTCATGCATTAGCATGAGTCCCATGGAAGACACATAACTAAACTACATAAGCACACACACCCACATAAGGTCATACTATCAATTGGGCCTGCAATTGACCATATATATCTACATATAAATGGAGGAATGCCTCCTTGGTTCCTCAAAACAAGTACTCAAATGGAGGAATACTATCCAAACCTTGATACCATCCAAACCTTTGACACAATACCTATCCTAGTAAACATCCTAAAGAGGCCCTCAGTGGA
Organism: Viscum album; assembly: GCA_963277665.1. Classification (NCBI taxonomy): domain Eukaryota; kingdom Viridiplantae; phylum Streptophyta; class Magnoliopsida; order Santalales; family Viscaceae; genus Viscum; species Viscum album. The sequence goes on from OY728134.1 coordinate 549,698,907, forward strand.
CTCATTCTAATCCTTTATCAATAAAATTCCAACAATGAAATCCAAAAGGAAACATGTGCTACGTGGTCATTCTGAACATCCAAACAGGGCATCCAATGATCACTTAAAAAAAACCATCCCGTCAGAGGCATCCTAAAGAGTCCCTCAATATAAAATTAACACCACTACATCAATTGGGCATAAAAAATCCTATAATGTCAATAAATACTCAAAGGATCCATCCTCCCTGATCCTAAATATAAGATCTAAACATTACCTACTCTAACCTCGATCCAGTAGTCCTAAATCTTATGGAAAATCCAAGATCTCCCCATCGATACTGATAAAATACCATTTCTTAGGATTCATCCATGAAACCTCAAGAAAAACACCATGGCACGCTCATGTCATACCAAACACCAAGCTCACAATCCTCACCCAGTTCTTCTAGTTCACAACCTAACCCACTTGGGGATTTTGAATCCAAAACTCAAGGAAATCCCCCGACTAAACTATCATTGTCCAAAATACCTTTCAAACGGATTCTATGTTCCCAAAGGATACCTTTATAACATTCAATGTGAAAAAAACTCAGAATGGACTACTCAAATGTCAAATTCTATTTCTAGGGCACACAACACCAAAACCCACTTAAAGGTTAACCAAGGAGCATCAAATGATGAGTATACCTAAGCACATGACATGTACTCCCCCAGATCCACATCGACATGTACTCTAGCCAAACATGGTGCGGAGAACCCAAATACATGGTGTGTAAATTAGGTACATGATGTGTACCTTTCATGGGGTTCCTACCCATGTACCTCACATGGCATGGACATGTGTCCCTACCAGGACTTGTACTCACACATTGCGTGTCACCCACATGGGGTCCAACTGTGTACCCTATACAGCCATGTTCACCTTATGTGGGTTATCTGGACATGTTATTGCATACACGCCAAGTGAAACTACATGGCGTGTCCTCTATACTACATGTCATGTAGTCATATTCTTCTCTTATTCCATGAGTATAAAGAATATATAGTGTGTGTTCTTCAAAACACATGTTGTGTAGTCAGGGATTCTGAAGAGAAAACCCTTACGAAAATTCAAAAACACCAATTTTTCTCTAAAATAAGAACAGATGGATCCCATTGGTATATTTAGCAGTCATAATAATGCAATTAAACCAGAAAATAATTAATCTATGAGGATTGGGACGTAAATCTCGAAAACTGGCCTACCTCATGGTGTAAATTTTGAATCTTTAGGCCCAATTCTTCTCTCAGATTCTCTTGCACCTCAATCTCATCCCAATATATTTTAAGGATGAATTCAGTGACATCTCCCCTTCTCTTCCTCCTCTCTATATAGTCACCATGTGAGGGAGAATCCTCATGCCTTTCTCTTCCATGTGTGGGATACAAAACGAATGGGAGGGAATAATTTTTATTAGTTAATTTATTTATTTAATTAATTTACTATATCCCTTTTAACATCAATCCCAAAAACTAAAACCCAAACAGAGTTTAGAACACATCTAAGAAAAAAACCTTGTTCTAAACTCAACCGTAGAGCCATAATCTGAATCCAAATATCTATTGAAAAGATATAGACAATCAATTCGACAAAAATATTATAATATATAACTAATTAAATATTAAATACCCTAAAAAAATTCAAGCCACTTGAAATGACACCAAACTCTAATCGTAGGATAAATTCCCTATTTTGGGACTAGTGGAGTGCTCATAAAAAATATATGAGACCATATTATATTGGAAAATAACCCCTAAAAATCACTTCAGAAAAAATTAAATTTCTTCTAAAATTTCAAGATCCAGAAAAACATCGGTCTCTACACCCCCCATAGGTAAACCTCTTGGGATGGTAATGAGAGAAGGAGGATATTGAACTCTTGAATCACACCTCCAATAGGCCACATGTTGTGGATAATCACTAAGAATATATCGTATATAAAAATGGGAGCCAATACCCTCTAAGAAGGACGTGAGGAAGAGAAAGATAAGACAAGTACATTGATCCACTCTTTCTTATATATATTAAAAGAAAACTCAATTACATACATGTAATGTCATACATTAAATAATCGAAATTTTATAAATTAAATTCCCCTTTTGAATAAAATTAAATTTCTTATTATGTATTATGGTAATAGAAAACACATGCACTTTTTTAGTTTAATTATATCCTATAAAATTTAAAAGACCATTGTGAAAAATTATCATTGATAATGTAGCTATTGAACAGTGATCATATGATTACAATGAATATAGGGTTTCAAAAAATCCAATTTACACAAACAAAGTATGTGATGACCTCAACCAATATGAATGTACCCTAGGAAGACCACTTATCGATGCTTTAGAGAGAGAAAACATCACTAGGATTTTCCCTCGACCAAGACCAATATAATCTCCAATGACTTAAGCATGAGAGAAACCATTTATGGGATAATTTTATGCTCATTGAGATCAAAACCCAAACCATGTACACTGAACCACCCCATAAAAGTCTCAGTGTTTCATACCTTGACTTTATGGTGTTTGTAGGTGTATTAGTGGAATATATTTCAAGGCTATAACAATATGAAAATGTATATTTTTTTAATAGAATATTATTTATATTTTCTCCTTATCATTACTTTATAATTTCTTTTGTTTTGTTACAATAAAACCCTGATTTTATTTTAAATTAGTATTCAATTTCAATTGATAAATTTATTTTGATGAATTAATGGATTTTTAAAATAAATAATATTTTAATAAAATATTATTATTAAATATAAGTGATTATGTAATTTTTTGAAATTAGACATAATTTTTATAAGGGTTCAAAATCTCTTATTATAAAAATAACACATCATTTTCACAAAATGTTAATTATTTTATTAAAAGTTACAATTAAAAAATTTAGAAAATTAATTGGATAAAAAAATATTATTTTTGGAATCATATTGTGAAAAATATCAAAATTATATTTTTTCATAATTTTCTCAGACAATTCAGTTTTTGGGTAAAAATTAAATACAATATAAATATTCGTTGTGTATTATGGTTGCATAATGACCGGAAAGAGATGTAATAAATACTATAAAGGGTTTCTTTAACCAAATTTATTTTTTACCTTTAAAATGATATGACTTTTTATTTGATCAATTTTATAAATCCAATATGAATCCTATGAAAACTTTAATATACTATAAGGCTTTAAAATATTTTCTTTATGAGAATGAATCACTTCCACATCAACAAAAGTATTTTTTATTTTTTTCAGCCGTTGTACTTATAAAATAATTAGAAACTATTTCCTTTGTCTCAAAAAATTGAAAAAACCATGCGACAGTTTTTAATTTTGGAAATATTATTATATAGAGTCCAAAACCTATTTTTTCAAAAGTGATAAATAATTCTCCACTCATTTCCATTATAAACTATGCCAATATCCCACTTCTATTCACAAAACGATCCTTAGGGAATGTCATTAATATTCCCTCCCCTCTATAAAGTCCTCCCAAGGTTCCCCAAAGCTCCCAAGGGGCTTTTCCCAAGCATTTGAAACAATACTCTCATGGTAAGGGTTTAATTGTTCTCCTCTTCATTCAAGTATCTTAATTTTTAGGCCCTTTTATATAATTCCTATTATTGGGATATGTTTATCCATACACCCTTACTTCCCCTAGATGCCTGAATTTTGTAACACCCCTTTCAATCCTATCAATACCTTGAAATATCATTTATACACGCCCATTATGCTGCTGAAATTCCACAATGATTTTCCATGCCACACAATTGTGTAGTGAATACCCGTACACATTTTCTATTAATGGGTGTTCACCTTTATGCAGTTATACTTAGTAATTGTGGAATTAAATTTATTTACTCTACACTTATTTATCATGGAATAAAATATTATTATGAATGAATCCATGTTTTATAATCTATGTGGCACACTTAAGCATGAGATTGAAATAAAAGTGTTGGGTGCACTCCGGAATATATAGTGCTAAAATGCATTGGGTATTTTTTAGTCTCAGGAGACATCATGTTGGGACAGGGAGTAAGCCGAATTCCTTTTTGGTAATTTTTACACCATTATTTCATGGAAGTTATCCTTGACCCATGTTTATGATGTAGTGATTTATGATGTTTGCACATTTCCCATGTTGCCTTTATGATTATCATGCTATATCATGTCTCATTGTTCATGTTTATGGATCTCACTCATTTTATTCCCCATTGATGTGCCTATTCTATAACATGTGTTACTTTATTCATGTTCTTCCATATTTTATCCCTTACTGGGATTTATATCTCACCCCTTTCTCTTTTATGTTCCTAGGTTATACCATTCATTTTATGTACGACACAATTATATGATCATGGTAAAGAGGTTTTTAATAATTGTGACGTATTACCTATTTTTATTTGTTATGTAATGTTCCTAATTCCTAGATAAACTATAATTATTAACCTTTCAGGTTTTTATGTGTGTAATTTTATATAAACAAATAATGAAATAAAGTGTAATAAAGAGCATCATTTTCTTAGTTGGTATCAAAGGAAACGTTTTGTTATTTTTGGGATTAGGACAAAAAAACTCTAGTGAAATCCCCAAGGATAAAACTATGTATAGGAAAACAACCCTAAATTTTGTAAATATATAGATTAGGTGGTTTATAAGGAAAATAAATCCATTTATGGATACTATAATTGTGTATTGTTTTGGAATATATGTACATAATGGTAAATCTAAAAAATATCACTTTGCACTAGCCCGACCGAGAACCGGTGCATGAAAATGGTCCTTTCTACACACATGTTTTGAAACTCCCTGAGGATTTGATTTGTTAAATCCATAATATCATTAATAACCATTATTAAGGGAACTAAAATAACCATAAGAATTTATATTTTATGAACTATATCATATATAACATAGATTAAATCCTATAAATTCTTAATTTGAGGATTTCATTTATTCATTGTCTATTTATTTTAACTGTATTCCCATTTTTGTGTTTAATAGTTTAAAAATAATCATCTATAATTTTAAATTTATTCTATACAATGGAGGAAAATATGAGGAATCTAGTAAATAACCAATGAGATGAGCAACGTTATGACTACCGCAATGAGATGCCAAACCTGACGTTAGGGGGAATTGTGAACTATTTGATGATACTCTCTCACATGACTCAGGTTCTAAATAGCATCCTAGGCCAGGAAGAGCACACAAATCCCCCTAATAAAGAAAAAACTATAGTTATGTGATTTATTTGATAATGGACTCTAACGTTTATTAGATCATATGGCCCATTAATTGCGGAATAATGAATCAACTCCACTGAGAAGATATTTTCCATACATCAATATTCGGAGAAAGAGAAGGTTCTATTGGCTATTTATCATATAGATGTAGATTCTAATTAGGGGTGAAAATTAATCAAGAACATGAATCCTAAGGAAGGGAACAAATAGATTAGGTAGAAGGAATCCCAAAAAATGTTTTTCAATAATTATTTTCCTCACACTCAATGACTTAAAATGAAAGGGATTTACTTACCTTCAAGAAACAATATAGCGAATCTACCAGGGTGTATGTAGAAAATATCAAAATAAATTCATGATATTCCTCTGGCCTTGTCATTACCCCCTAATGCACAATTGAATTCTTATTTGGTGGGCTAAATCTATGTCTACAAAAATACCTGGTGATCCAAGTCATTGATAACAATAAGGAAATTGAATGATGTTCCATCAAATTAAAAATAGATATTGGTGATTATAAAGGGTGAAGATAAAAAGTATAAAGTGGAGTTTAATTCTGGTGTTTTTATGGATAAATATAATGGTTCTAGAAGTTTTCAACATCCCACTTTTCAAAGGTGTGAAAATAAGCACCCCATAAATTGCCTATAGACAACACTGAAATTGTTTTGGTCTTGGAAGGAATAGAACCTAGATAGTGACTACTGATAGAATAAACCCACTAACATGTTATAAGAGATTAATGATTTGTCCAACCCTCATTTTATTGTTCATTTCTTTAATTTTAAGGAACCAGGGCACTTTTCAATCCAATGTAATAAACCAAGAGTTTTCAAAGACAATGAACAACCTCCCAGATATAAAGGGAGAGGGTTTTCTATCATAACCACTAGGGTGGTTCCTAAAAATGATGTGGTGAAAGATATAGTAGTAATTAATTATTTAATAGGAAATAAAATGTTTGATTATTGTTCTACACATTCTTTCATATCATTAATGTTTAGTATAAGTATTTAGACACCACTACAGAACATGGAAGTATAACAACTGGTGAAAATGAAAAATGGTGAAATTATTGTATCCCGAGTATATAACACCACCCATATAAAATTTTTGTACTAAACTTCCCACAAAACCTTGTCATAATCACTTTGGTATAATTTTACACATTTATATGTTTGTATTGGATTTCACAATATAGATCCACCATAAATTTCAATGAAAAGAAAATTACTCAACATATTGTGAATTGATCCCCAATTATATACAATCTCAAGGAGGCCAATGAATCTTCTTTAGAACCAAAATCTCAAGCATGGATATTATTTCCCTACAAGAAAATGTATATAGCACAAATTATTGAGTATAAGGAATGAATCATCCATTAAGACATTCCCATTATGAGGGACTACACCGATGTGTTTCCCAAGGAATTGACTGGTCTTCCACCAAGCCGATAGGTTGAATTTTCAATTGATCTTATACTTATTGTTTTAAAATTATCCATTAATAAATATATAATAGTTGTTATGAGACATGAGGACTTATAGAAACTACTATAGGAGAATATTTATAAAGGGTTTATACACCCAAATGCTTCACCATGGGGTGCACCGATCTTATTTTTCATGATTATAGATTGGTCAATGCACATTTTCAATGATTATAATGATCTTTAAAAGATCATGATGAAGAAAAATTATCCACTATCATGGATTGGTGTCTTGTTTTTTTTTATGTCAAATAGAATAATTCGATACGGTGGATCTAGGGTTAGAATATTTCCATGTTATTATAAAGGAGGATATCCTCAAGGCTACTTTTCATGGAAGGTATGAGCACTATGAGTTCATAGTAATGCCATTAGGACTCAATAATGCTCTAGAAATATTCATGGACTTGATGAATATAGTTTTTAGAGATTACCTTGAAAAATTTATCGCTGGATTTATAGATGATATTCTAATATACTCTATAGAAAGAAGGAGCATGAAGATCATTTTTTCACTGTGCTAAATACCTTACAAAAGGAGAAGCTTTATTCCATGTAAAAAATGCGAGTTTTGGTTATAGGAAGTCTCTTTATTGGAAAATATTATCACAAGAAATGGGATATCTGTAGACCTTTCAAAGACAAAACAAATTGAATGATGGTTGTGGATAACATCTATAATAGATATCCATAGTTACTGTGGATTAATTTGGTACTATCATCAATTTGTAAGAAATTTATCATTATTTTAAAACCCTCTAACCAAGATTATTTGGAAGGGTGTCATGTTTTCATGGAATGATGAATGTGAATATATCTTCAAGTAGTTAAAAATTAGTCTTATGAGTACACATGTACCTACACTACCCAAAATTGGATAACATTTCATAGTATTCAATGATGCTTCAAATAAGGGCTTGGTATATGTGTTAATTAAAAATGACAAAGTGATAGCATATGCTTCATGGAAGTTGAATGTTCACAAATAAAACTACCCAACTCATGATTTGGAGTTACCTGTAGTGATATATTTTTTTAATATAAGGTGGAATGATCTCATTCTAGAGAAGTGTGATATATAAACGGATCATAAAATCCTCAAATATATATTCACTTATAAAGAGATGAATACGAACCAATAAAGATGGATAGAGCTGATCAAGGACTATGACAACTCAATTCACCTCCATCATGGGAAAGTGAATAAAGTGGTAGATGATATAAGTAGAAAAAATCTAGTACTTCAATCATTGATGGGAATCGAGAGGGATATAATCTTGTTATATTTTAAAAGAATGAACATGGGAATCATAAAGTGAGGAACAAAATCAATCCTTTCACAAATGAATACAGAAACATCCCTTATGGAAAGGATAAAAGAAGCTCAAAGAGATGATGTGGTAATTTAGAAGAAAGTGGAAGCTATAAGTAAATGGTAATGCACAAATTATAGTTATAGAGAATAAGTAGTTAAAATATTTGGGTCATAGCTATGTGTTCTATAAAATCCTATGTTAAAGATAAAGTTATTGGATGATGCACATAGATCAACCTTCTCTATCAATCTTGGAAATGCACAGATGTATTGAGATATCCAAGAGAACTATTGGTGAGACAATATAAAGAGGGAGATCAAGGAATATACATCAATAGGTCTTGTATGTTAACAAGTGAAGGAGTAAAGGAAGAACATCCATGGGGATGATGATACCATTACTGATACCTATATGGAAACGGGAAAAAATCTCCATGGATTGTCACTAGAAAAATGAATACGTTTAGAGGAAATAATTCTATCTGGTTTGAGGTGGATCATCTTATAAAGACTATATACATCATTGTGATTTGAGAGGATTTCCCACATGATCAATGTGAAATAATATAAAATAGAGAAGTGGCTAGGATTCACAAAACACTATTAACAATTCTATATTCTCGAGATACAATATTTGGCTCCAAGATCTGGAAGTGTCTCCAACATGATTTGAATATTGAGTTGAACTTAAGCATGAATTATCATCCTCAAACTGATAGCCAATCTAAGCAGAATATCTATACACTTGAGTAAATGTTGAGATCATGATCAATTGAATTCAATGGGGGATGGGATCAACATATTCATCTGGTTTAATTATCATGCAAAATGAGTTTCCACTCAGCCATCCAAATGGCTCCCTATGAAGACCATTATGGGAAGAGGTTACAAACACATGTATGATAGGATGAAATTGGGTAATGAAAACGGATAGTTCCTTAATGGTTGAGGAAATTCCCGAAAAGTTTCTGACCATTCAACATCACATCAAGGGTACTCAGATTGAAAAAAATCTATGCGGAAAATTGTCTATTATACCTAGAGTTTAATGTTAGATCCATGGTATTATTTTGTATGTTTCCATGTAATAAATTCAAAAATATTTTAGAATAAGGGATTTATTAGTCTAAGATATATCAGAACATTTTAGATCCTTGATCACATTGGAGTGGCGACTTAACGACTAGAACACCTACCTAACCTATCTCAAGTACATTATGTATTCCATGTATCCATATTGAGGAAATACATACCATACCCCTCACATGTAGTCAATCCATATTTGGAACCATTGGAGAATGAAATTTCTTATAAGGAGAAGTCAGTGATGATCTTAGATCATAGAGACAATGATTTATTGAAAAATACAATGCACCTGGTCACAACATTATAGAGAAACCACAATTTTAAAGAAGAAACATGGGAACTAGAGGAATTGATGATACAAAATTACCTTAATCTATTATATTGGGGGAAAATAAAATTTCCAGGGTAAAATTTTTGAGTGGGGAAGATTGTAATGACTCGATCATTTGCAAATAAAATTCCCCTAATGGTTTTAATTAAATGTTTTAATATGTATTATGGTTATCAAAAAACATTTCACCTATTTTGTTTTATTATATCATATAAGATTTAAAATAACATTATTAATAATTACCATTGATAATATAAGCATTGAATAGTTACCATAGGATTTATATAAATACTGGGTTTTAACAAATCCAATTCACACAGATAGGGGAATTGATGGCCTGAACAAGTAGGAACATTCCCTATGTAGCACGTTTATCAGAGCTTATTAGGGAGATAACATTATGAGTATTTTCCCTTAACCAATCCCAATATGAGATCCAACAACTTGAGGATGGGTGAAACTATTTACGAGAGAAGTTCAATCTCATTGAGATCACAACCCATACCATGTACACCGAACCATCCCTTGAAAGTCTCACCATCATGCACCATACCCTTAGGGAATTTTCTAGTGTATTAATGGGATATGTATCAAGACAATAATAACACAAATATTTATATAATATTTTCAATTGAATAATGTTTTTATTTTGTTCTTATTATTTCTTTATAAATGATTTTAACTTTTATACAATAAAATAAGAATTGTATTTTTAATTAGTATTCAATTTCAATCAAGACATCTATTTATGATTAATTAATGGATTTTTGAAATAAATAATATTATAATAATATTTTATTATTGAATAATTTTTATTAAATATAAATTATTATATACTTTTTATTAATTCAAATATAAATTTTATAAGGGTTTGAAGACTATTTTTATTAAAAAAACCGGCATTTTCAATGAAGGTTGATTATAATTTTAAAAGTGAAAAACCAAAAATTTATAAAAATATTTGGATGAAATAAATATTATTTTTGGAATCATAATGTCAAAATTATCCAATGGTGAACATTTCATAATTTTTTGAGACAAGAAAATTTTTAATTAAAAATTAAAAATAATATAAATTTAAATTGTGTATTTCAACATCATAATGAATAAAAAGTGATTTAATAAATACTATAATGGGTAACCATGACCAAATATATTTTTCCATTTAAAATAATGTGATTTTATTTTTATTTTATAAATTTTAAATATCATTTATGAGTTTACCAAAACCCTTAATATATTTTATTTATTTAAAAACATTTCTTTACGAGTACTACTCACTTAAACATCACCAATGGTATTGTGTTATTATTTTAGGACATTGTACATATAAAATAATGAAAAAATATTTTTTGGCATTAACCATGGGAAAACCAAGGTAGGGTTTGTGGTTATTGTTATTTTATTATATCAAGTCCAAAACATATGTTTGAGAAAAGATAATGAATATCCCACTCATTTTCTATACAAACCAACAAAATATACAATTTCCCTTCATTTCAATCCATAGATCACGTTATTAATGTACCCTCCCTATATAGTGTCTTCACAAGGTGCCCCAAGCTCTCAATAATCTCCTCCCAATCATTTTATGTCACACTCTCAAGGTAAGCATTCTTTTTTTTCTCCTCTTTATTCAAGTATCTTCATTATCATATCTGGTTTTCTCCAATTGCTAATATTGGGTTATGTTATTACCTATCACTCTTACTTATACTATGATGAATAAATTTTGATTGATCCATTTCACTCTCATAAAGACCTTCCATGAACATTTATATGTAATAGTAATTGTATCTAAATTCCACTGCAATTTTCCATGCCAAAAAATTGTGTAGTGAATACCCATACCCATTTCCTATCAAGGGTGTTCAACTTTATGAACATATACTTATTTATTAGTGAAAAAAATTTATTTATTCAACACTAATTGGTCACTTAATAAAATATAATGATTAATGAATCTATGATTTATTATATATGTGTCACAATTAAGCATGATAATAAAATGAAAGGGACGGGTTCACCTAGAATTATATATCACTCTAATTCATTGGTTAATTTTTAGTCTCATGAGATGCCATTTTTAGATAGGGTGTCAAACTGATTCCTTTTTCAGAATTTGTGCATCAAGATGTCTTGGAATTTATCCTTGACCTATGTTTTTGACTTTTTGATTTAAGTTATTTCCACATTTCCTATGATTTCTTTATGATTATCGTGGTATATCTTTTCTTATTTTTCATGTCTATGAATCTCACACCTTTTATTCTCCATTGATATGCTTATTTTATAACATTTATTACATTATTCATGAAAGTACATATTTATTCCCTTTCTAGGAATTATATACCACCCCTTTATTATGTATGTTCAAATCTTATTCAATTAAATTTTATGTACAATGCAATAAATTGAACATGTTAAAGAGGTTTTAAATAATGGTGATTTATTCATGTTTTATGTTTTTATGTAATGTTACTAATTGTAGAATACACTAGAATTCTCAATATTATGGGTTGTATTATGTGTAATTTTATGTAATAAATCATGAAATAATGTTTAATAAAGAGATGGGTTGTTATACATACAGACAAAAAAACTAGGAATGGAAAATATACATACCTAAAAGGTAAAAAATACAATGAACATGAATCCAAAAGAACACATGATCAACCATGATCTATTAATATATATCCTGATATCTATCCTTCTCTAACTAAACTAAAAAATAGTCTATATGTATATATCATGTACATAATATGTATACTCAATACGATCTTCCTAGGAACCTCTCATAAAAAAGATTAAAAACATACTAAATCCCAGTGAACATCAAGTGAAACAAAACCATCAACTTAATAGTTATACTAAGTTCATAACCACACCAAGGATTTCTCTCACCATGTATAACATATAAGAGATCATATATTATAGTAATTAAACTACAAGGGTATCCCTTAAATACTTCCCCAATAGTTTTCCTCTCTTCCCAAAAGTCATGATTCTTGAGCTGTCACTTAATAAAAGACACAATCCTCAAGACATGTGGGCCAAGTATTGTAACATGAACCTCATTCTTCCCATCATTACACCAACACATTCCATATCACTACATAGTAATCGAGTAGTTTCTAGTATCTTCTATAGATTTCATGTCATGTATCATACATTAATTATTATACCTCATGCCATCACGACCCATACAATAAGAAATGTACCTTGAGCCATCACAACCCATGCATGTCATACATATAATTATCATATGGAAACTATATCTAGAGATACATGTGTGTGAAAAAACCATATACCATTAAAACCCCCTAGAATAATATATGGGGAAACTAACCACCATATATAAGAGTACATAGTACTTAATAGAGAGAATATTGGATACAAAGTGGATAGTCCGACATTCGTCCTTCACCAACATGGATATTAAGGAAAATAACATCTTAGATTTTGTTGGGTGTAATTCTCCCTATCAACAAGGGTAATGTATCATTTGAAATAAAAAGCATAGAAAAAGAAGCAATATATCAAAAAACCATACTATGGGTAATAACATAGTTTTAGTCTCCACTACTGTTATAGTCTCACAAACACCCAACTACCACCAGTAAATGCAAGATATGCTATATGATGAAAAATATTTTATAACACTTAAATTACATTCATAATTTACTTTATAAAATTCCAATTAAAGTTAATTAATTAATTAACCATTAACTAATATTATTATATATTATATTTCATTAATAGTCAGGGTTAAAACCTTTCCCTCGATGCATAACCCAAAATCATTCCATGGTTTCTTAATATTTAAAACATATTTTACATTACTAGAACTGAACCCATGGTTTGAAACATTTATAAATATTTATCATAATTCTTTAGTTATAGGTAATCTAGGAAAACATCATAAACAATCCCATAGAGATGCATAACCAAGCATAAACAACCACCTCAACCAGTGGGGAAAAGAATACAAATATACTAGCAACATGGTCATCTTGTATTTAAATAGGTTTATTCACAAGAAATCCTATAATCTATTAGCAATAAAATAAACAAGTCCAAAATAATTCCTTTCAATCATCTATAGTGGCACCCCCAGCACCATCATGGATATCACCATGCATCATTTCATCATATTAATCAAATATTTCCACAATTATGGGACTCTCTTCCCATATCTCACATATCATCCCTAGGTCACATCACATTACATAAAAAGGTTCACATCTAATGAAAAAAGAGGCATAAAAAATAAAACATAATAAATTGAAAATTTTCCTCTAAAATAAGGCATTCATCATTCACTGGAAATGGTATCTATCTTCCGCAATCACAAGGAATTTAGACTCCATAAAATGATCTCTGTTGTCCCCAAAAATTTATCTTTATCAAAAAAATGATATTTATTCCAACTTCAATTAAAAAATTCAATTATTATAGGTTAAAACTATGGGTAAGATAATCCATAAGTTAAAATTATATTTTAATTACACAAATATTCTTTCTTATATTTTCCATCTCTGATAAGATATAAATAATGATAATTATCAATTAAATTGTATTTTTTATCTTATCAACATTAAAAATAATTCCAACATTATTTTCTTTATATGAGTCCATTAACTGAAGGAATAATAACTTACTATTAATCATACATGATGTATCAATTTGATTACCATCAAATTATAAGAAAATAAGGTTTCATTAAACATGAGGACAACATTTAATTATCCTATAAAAAATTACCAACTTTATATTATTTAAAAATTTCATTTGGTAAAACCAATCATAATTACCATTAAAAATTAATCCTAACATAGATAAAACACTATCTAGAAAATGAATAGGAAAACCATTATCATGGTGGAAGAAAACAACATGTGATTTCCAACCATAAACTAAGTTATTCATTAATTTGGTTTAATATTTAATTAATTTATTCCACTTCCATACAGTGGGTTAAACTGTGATAACATTATTATTTCACATTAAATAAAATAAGAATCCATTTGACACATATCTTAATTAATTAACGTTCTTTTCATGAGAATGGAACAAGAATGAGGATCTTTGATCAAATGTATCACAAGAATATTGCATCCCTCTAAGGACATCATGCCACAAGCACACTAAAAAAAACCATAAACCATATACAAATGATGGATATTGACCTATTTATAATGGAAATAAGAATGGGAGGAAAACTATGATGAAAAGAGAAGAATGTGCAAGAAATGAGGTAGAACACACCTCAGATCAAAATAGATTGAACACATGAGTCTAGGAATTAATAACTATCGAAAGGGGATTAAAATACTTCAAAAAAACACTTGGGTACCTATGGGTCAAGAGATAAAATTAAGAGAATGGATTGATCAAATGTGGGTTCAACTATTTATAGACTCTATATAAAACAACACACCATGATTGAGTCCCCTATATTAGGATGCATGATGGGATACCACCAGATATTCTATGGTGCAACATGAGGGACCATTCTATAGCCTTTATATTCAAAGTCATGTCTAAGGAACATGGTGCCTCATAAAATATAGATTTTATATTATTGGGGGTACACTACAGTAAAACCAAAACCACCATTCCACAGAGCCTGTTCTTTATGGAAGGGGTCTACATCATCGATTACTTACTATGGTGCATCTAACCCCCACCCTAAATTGGTATAACTTCATCAAACCCCTTTTAAATATTCAAGTCCACCATATTTCAACCACTCAACCACAATGTAAGTGTTTACACTAAAAATAACTTTATGAAAAAACAACCCAGCCAGGATACACTCCATCCTACCTCTATGATGAAACTATGCAAAAAATGGTTGTTTCTTTGAAATCCCTATTCTTAGGACCATACTCTATAGTTAGTCCTACTACAGCACAATGATCATGCCTACAATGAAACCTAAGGGTCCACGACATAGAATCCTCTAAAACTACCTTCTTTCTCCCTAAGCCACCTCATGGAACCTATAATATATCAACCATGTAAATGGAAGGGATACCAATATTCAGACTCATACATCATATAACTCTCAAAAAATTATCATCCTTAAAAATCTTAAACCACAAATGAAGAGCAAAAAGGGAATGGTTTTATCCAAAAAAACACCCAAAGAGATACCTCTCAATAATCATTCCATCATAAGAGATAAATGACCTCACTCAAAGGAACAAAAAAAAAACCATAAAACCGCAATTAACATCTCCTAAAAATTGTCTAGGGAAGATACCTATCAAATGAGAATAAGGCAGAAACAAGAATCAAGAAGAGGAAACCATATTATAAACCATAAAAGGTCAACAACCAAAAATGAGAAAAACTACAAGAGAAGAGCTAAACAAAAAATAGATCAGGGTAATAAGCATGTATCTATGACTCACATTCCCAACTACTCTCCATCATTATATAATGTAACCACCAATCATGAACCAATGTAATATCATGCCCACAAAATACCTTCACCTAGAGGTACTCTATCTCCATAACCTTATCATCGAGTGTTGTATCATCATTAATGTCAATATCACCCCAGTCAATGATGTTTGAATCATCATAAAGGTAATGAAAGAGATAAGACACAAGTAATACATCATGTATCTATATTATCTATGGGAGAAGTACTATCTGATACACAATAGATTCAACAACACTAAAGTCCCATAAACTAGGGAGAAAGATTATTCCCAAAACCAAAACTTTAAGGATTATGATGATGAGTCACCTTTAAGGACACGTGATCTTTGACATTGAACTCCATAAGTATCCTAAAAAGATCAGTATAATAATTTTAATGATCCTTTACTACTTTCATCCTCTGGTAATTTACCTAAACCATCTCTGTTGTGTAAGGTACTAGATCTAGCCCGAGGATTGTTATTTTTTTCCTATTTTTCAAAAATAGATAACAGAGAGTTGGGCCTTAAATATCATCAAATGATTCCACACCAATGGTTTTTTGGAAACTATTATTTTAGTAAAACATAGAAAAGGGTATATTCCTCATCTATGAATCTCTAAAATCTGGGAAACAAGAACACAACAAATCTTCAAGAGTATGGATAGTCTACTCTGTCTGACCATCCATCTGCTGATGAAAAGTAATACTATGGTATAACGAAGAGACAAATGAATACTAAAATAAATTTATACATTTAAGGTAAAATTAGTATAATGATCATATATGATCATCCTTATGACTTCATGGAGTCTCATCACATGTTTATATAATAAATAAAACATCCATTGTGGTTCACTTCTTAACTTCTATTAAGTGGGATAATTTATCAAAATGACCCACCATCATCCATAACCTTTCAAAACCTCTCCCAAATCATTGTAAAATGATAATTCTATCCATTGAGATTTCCTCCCACTTTCCTTGAGGAACATCAAATGGATAAAGGAAACAATGGGGAACATAGTTCTAAACCTTTACCTTCGAGAAGATCAAACATCAAGACAAAAACACTAAAACTGCATGCTTCAACTTAGGACACCAAAACTACCATTTGATATCTCAGTATAGTTTTTTTGTGCTAGGATGTACAGTTAAGGTTGAGCTATAGAACTCATCCAGAACAATATCACACATTTACAAAGGGTTGAAATAATAACCCATATAAAAACACATAGAAATTTTTATCCTCATACTAACCATAATAGGAATCACTAATTACATCCCAATATCTCTAGGCTGATAACTTAGAATACCCTAGATATCACTCTTCAACATTTTGTACTAAATATAATAGCACTATTATCGAAAAGGGAAAACCTATGAAACCAACTTATCCCAAAACAAGATGCATTTTTGAGAAATATTTCATTACTCACTATGAATCTCTAGATTCATGCACAATATCACTACGATAATTCCTTCCTAGAACATTAGAAGCAAAATATACCATTTCCTGAGGTATATGAAATCTTGAAGTCGTAATCATACATGATTTACATTAACCATCACTACCAAATGTTCTTTCCATACAGGGAGAAGACACACATTAGGCTCCTATGATCTGTAAAAAATAAGAAATTCTCATCAATGAGCTAATTTCATCAAAATATCAATGAAAACACAAATCCCAACCTATCAAGATGGGGGTTGGAATAGTTATTCTCACGGGGATGTATCTTTTTATACAAATAAGAAATACTGATCAATGATGTATCAGAACATAAGCCACCCCAAGATGATAAGAATCAAATAAAAACTCAAACTAAACTATGGATTCTAGAATATAAAGAATATGAGTGCTAGAAAAGTTCCCCTTTAGGTACTAGAATGTTCTCTGACACTAGTTAGTCCATAAAAATGAATAATAATTTATAGTTGAGGATTTTAGAGGTGTGTAAACTCTAGATAAATCAAATATGATCCTCCTATAATATACTTCAAGATCAATAAAACTCTACACCCCTACATATGTCTTGAGGATTCATAAGAAACCCCTGTTTTGATATTCAAAGGATCCACAACAAGTCTTTAATGGGATAAGAGATTACCCAAAAATGAAAATTCACGATCATAGAACTCACACTTATATGTATTCCTAAAAAGTTTCCAATGATAATATACACCCAAAACTATATATAGATTCTCAAAATTATCTTCCGTATATGATAAGTATAAAATGATATCATCGATGAAATCCTCCACGAACTGATCTAGAAACTCTCTGAACACTATATTTGTCAAAACCATTGATATTCTTGGAGTTTTCATCACATGAAATTGAATCACTATGAACTCATAATTACCATGGAAGCATAAAAATTTGTTCCTTAGAATATCCTCATCATTTACCCACATATGATGATATCCAAAATAAAAATATATATTCACGAACTGAATTGATCCCTTCAAATGATCGAATAAACCATAAATCTATAGAATGGGATATCAGTTCATCAATGTCACTTGGTTAAAATGATGATAATAAATAAAAAGATTCAAGCTAACATCATATTTCTTCACAAAAAAATTGGTGATCCCTGAGGTTACACACATGATTGAATAAATGCCACTACAATATATCATGCATCTATACCCATAGCTCTCACAACTCAAGAGGTGACATCCAATATTGAGATATCAAGATAAAAAATGCGGTCGTTTGTAGATCTATCCTATACATGATCTATTATTTATAGGGTAACTCCCTAAACTACTTAGAAAAATCATCAGGGTACTCTTCCATGAACCTAGGAAACAATTATGGTTGAACCTCTAATGAACTAAGTGTCAGCGTAGTAATCATGGACGAAAATGATGGAACACCCCTATAACAAATATGAGGGTCTCTCCAATAAACATAGAAGACTCCCTATCAACATCACATGATAAAGAATTATTCCTGGTGAAGTCCACAACAACCTAAAAAAAATATAGCTAATCTATACTGAGGATGATATCATAAGGTAATATCCAGAAAAATAATAATTATCCCCAAGAGTAGGTTTTACCTATTCGTAGCTCATAGTCACTACATACATCTTATAGATAATCTCAATCTCAAATTAGAATTGTATATTCCAAGGGAACTAAAAGTCTCACCACCTCATGTCCCGAGAAACGGACTAGGGTTGGAGATATAATGAAGTTTGTAGCTCTAGAATCAAACAAGGAAATAATATAAGCAGAAAAAAAGAAAAGGGCAAGTCAATTGAAAAGTGGCTCTTTATGAATTGAAAATGATAGGGAATAAATCTAACCATGAACTATCTAAACTTGATCATGACTTCCACTATGGTTGTACCCTAGTTTATGAGGGTGCATAAAATAGCAGGGTTGTCCTATGACTATCATGTCTCATTTATGCTGATCTCAAGATGTAACATCCTACTTCTTTTTCCTCAATCACAACTATCAATATAGAGGAACATAAAGAGGAACACCTAGTGAAATTTTTTTATTCAATAATTCTCTAGAACTCTTTCCACTAATGAAATCAATTTCTACAAGAAAAACATGCTTTTGTTCCATTTTCAAAGGCCCATGAGTCTCCTCCCATAGATAAATAATATGATGAGGGTTGTAACCAACCCCCTTTATCCAAAATATTCTCTATCCATGAAAATCGGAACCATTGACCATATATCTTCAATGTGAAAAAACTTGAAAACTCTCTTCTCAGGAAGATATAGTTCTATCCAGCATCCTCTCAAAACCTCTACTCTCACAAGCACCTCGAGATATGTTTTTAGAATAAACATGGTGACTTGGAACTTGATATTTGGATTCAAAGCCTCCACAAAATGTCTCCCCTATCCTCCTCATCTATAAATATGTATAATTCATATTGGATAATTGTTTGGAAACGGATCAAAAAATCCTATATGCTAGAGATCCCCTATCAAAGCGCAAGTAAATCTTGAAGACTGGATACCATTGCGGTGGAATATAGAAACTCTGCTTGGAACTAGTCCATGAACTTATTCCGTAAGACCTATAACTCCTCACAAACGTTGGGGAATAAGATCGACCACTACCTAACTACTTCATGTAATTTTTTATTGCTAATGAAACCTCATTCTTCATCTAAGAACATATCAAACTAAAATTGATCTCAACCTCCTCCAAGAAGACCTCTGTGAATGTGTATAAAACAAAGAACTCATACATCTATAGACTCTAGTACTAAAAATATTAGATTATTCTCCTCTACATGTCATCATAATCAAATTCAAATCTAAAGTGTTTTGCTGGTCTATTCTACTGAATAACCCCCTTTTTGAGCCTAATGAGGTAGTTGAACTAGAGCCATACCAATAATAGAATAATTGTTTAGAGGCTCTTAAACATGAAATATGGGATATTTAATATTGTTGAATTATTAATTTCAAATATTTATGGTTCTAACATAATCCCAAGGTCTACTAATTTCAATCATAGATGAAAAGAAGAATGATTCATGATCCATTCCTAGTTATCTATCCCATAACAATTATCACAACACATAGTAAAATTTATAACATTATAGGTTTATTTATCAGATAACATGAGGCCCTCAATACATATGTACCATCTAATCTCTTTATTTCACATTTCTTACTAAACATAGAAGACACTATTACCCTGTAAACCCATGTAGTCCTCACTTGTTCCTATTTACACACTCCATCCTACTCATCATGATACCACTCTTCCATGACCCCCTCCCCAAAGGTACCCCTCTTGGGGGAGAAATGAGAGAAATAGGATAGTTACCATACAAATATTGTCTAAAATAGTACAGAGGTTGGAAACAATAACTAAGAGTATGTTATACATACAAATGGACTTATTACCCTCTATGAGAGACATGCAGATGAGATATATAAGACAAGTACGATAATAAACTCTTACTCAGATATAGTAATGGAAAAAACATGTACATACATGTAATGTCTTACATAATAAAACCACTTTGAAGGAAAACTACAAGTACCATAAATGTTTACTCGTTAATGACCATAAAGCATGAGAAAATCAAGATCAAACACAACTAGTAATGTCCATATTAATCTCCATCCCACTCCAAGTGGTCAACAAAATAGTTTATATGTATGTAGGGTGATCATAACAGGTATACTTACTTAGACCCCCACAGATATTCTCGTGAAAATATAAAGAAATTATACAAAATCCTAGAGAATAATAAGTGAATATAACTAGTAACCTAAATATTCATACTATGTTCCTAGAATTACCATGTCTATCTCTCACCATGTATCATAGATATGAGATCATATATTATTTAAATGAAAAAATAAGGGATCCCAACTACCACTTCCCCATTGGTATTATGATTTTCCCCAACATCGCACATCCTAATCTATGTCCCTCTAAATGAATCTAACCTGAAGACACTTGGGCTATGTTCATAACATGAACCTTTTCATTACATCATTACATCAACCCATTCCAAATATCCATATAGTAATCTAGTATTTTCCAAGATCCACTACAACTCGTATATCATGTATCATACATTAGGTATCATACCTCAAACCATGAAAGCTCAAACAAGTCATGAATATAATATTTCTTCAGAAACTACATCTACATATACATGTGTGTGAAATAACCACAAGAAATTACATACCTCTACACATATATATTGGGAAACTAACCACCATTCTTACCAACACATAGTAATACCAAGAGAAAAGAGTGGATCCAGAGGGGGTAGTTAGTCATATATCCATCAATAACATTGATGTTAGGGAAAAAACACTACCAAAGTCAACTTGGTGTTAGTAAACCAACCAAAAATGCTGGGAGAGTGTATGAAAAAAAGGATATAATATATATCACAATGATACTATGGGAAATAACCTAGTCATAGGGTCAATTGTAGCTATCATCTCACAGAAACTTGGATATAAACATTAAGAGGTAGATATACTTTATGCACATAAGTATTTAAGAACAATTTTATTAAATCCGAAATTTCCCTTTTAACATTTCTGTTCATGTTAATTAATTAATTTTCCATTAAATAAATTTAATCAGAATTAAATTTAATTAACTATCAGAGTGAAAACCATGACCTCCGAGAATAATCCAAATAGATTCCTTGATTTCAAAAGATTTTATAAATATTTTTTATTCCAAGAATAAAACTCATGGGTTAATACATTTATTAATAATTTTTATTATCATTATATAATTACCAGTGCACTAGGAAAACATCCCAATCAACTGAAAAGAGATGAATAACCAAGAACTACCAAATTCCTCCAGCTATAGGAAAAGGAATACAGATAAACATGAAACTCAATCATCCATACTTTAAATATATTTATTCATAAGAAATAATATTATCATTAAGAGAAAAAACCTACAAACCTAGAATCAGTCTATTATATATTCTTTGTTTCCATTCCTGACACCATCATGCATATCCCGATGCATCTCACCATCCCATGAATCAACTTCTACCACAAATCAAATAATTCCTTCCCATATTCATCAAAAATATCAATATCACATAATATATCATAAAAAGGATCAAATATAGAGTTACATAAAAGCAATAAAAAACATAGTAAAGAGGAAATCTTGTACATAAAACAAGGGAGTCAACTTTCTCATGAGAACAGGCTCTCTCCACCCTAAAATTATGTTATTCAGCCTCCATAAGAACATATGAACTCTCATCTTCACACAATAATCCTTACGAAAGAATTGGTTGGTAATGTCTTGGAACCATTTCACTTATATGTAACTAATATTGGTTGGACACATGGCCATAAGTGCACCTCCCTGTACGCAAGAGGCTGCTGACTAGTAGTGAGGGTTTATGATGGTATAATGGGGAGAATAAACGCTCATGATATGAGTGTAGTAAAATGGAATAAAATAATATTATTTAGTGGAAAATATAAGAATAAATCAACATAAAAATAATAATCCTTCCATATATAATACTATGTAGAAATTAATCAATATCATATAAAAATGATGTCATTTCTGTATTCTATAAAAAAAGAAAGCATAAGGAAGTAGAGAAGAAGGCATAAACAAAATTATATAAAAAAATAAAATAGGAAATCATATTCTCTAATTTCATCAAGATCATATAATCGGTTGTCTTATCACATTCTCAATCCAAGTACAATAAACCAGACATCCTATATTGGAAACTTCCCTTTTTCCCCTATAAGCATCTATAAAGTCTATTTGGGTTCCAACCGATGGCTCGAATAGGGTGTGATATATATATAGTATGCCACTGCCAATGGTTTCTTGAAATAACAATTCTGTGAAAATAAAATGACAAGTGTGAATGTAATAGTCAGTGCAGAACAGTAATTAAAACAAAAACAAGTTTGTTCTGGTTCCACATGGGACACCTGACCAACACAACCTACTACAAAATAAACCATTATGTCTCTAAACAGACATCACCCTATAGAAATGATACATGTTTAGGTATGTATGTATATATATAGAACATATATGTATGAACACATATTTATATTGAACATTATCCAGGACCCAAGGTTCATACCTAGGGAATTCATATATAAATATAAGGGGTTTCATAATTCTCATAGCGTATTCATATGGAGAAGAAATACGATTCGACCTCTATAAGGTAAAGAATAGAATAAAAACCTGTATTATATTGGAATTGGATAAAATTTTAGTAAATTTAATTAATTATCATCCTGATCCTATCCAAGGAATTCTACAAGGGTGGTACCCACATATCACTCAATTTGAACTATAAGATCCCATCACTGTAGGAGTTCATCTGAGGAATTATTTAGAGGGAACCCATTTATCACTCATAAAATAGTATAAAGGTATAAAACTCTATAACCATCCATGGAACACCATACGGGGAATCATATATTGCTTATGTCGGGGTATAATAAAATTTTATACCAAGCCCATCAAAGGTAATCCAGGGTAATATTAAAGAATTTTCATAGGGATCCCACACACATTGTTCAATGAATAACCTATGTATCACTACTTAAGTGTTTCAATTCATTTATAAAATTCCAATGATAAATCTCAATGAGCCATTCCATGGTTTTCCAAATCATAACCCTCATATCACCATTGAAATTTCAGGAGGAATGGTCATGGATAACATTAAGCCCATTGAATTTATAAAATTCATTTAGTTCAATTTTTTAAATTCATTTCATAAGGGTAATTGATGCTCAAATATAAAAAATAATGGTACCATACACATAACTGACCATTTTTCATTTTCATAATTAAAATTTCATTTCATTCACAAATTCCAACTCAACACAACATGATTGGTGGTTCAAATTCATTACAATTCTAAGGATAAAGAACATTAATAAGGGAACACCCTAAGTGGTAGTAAACAATGAGGTTTACATCCTAAAATGTTGTGTATTGGGATTCTAGGGATACTCAACGTATGGAAATATCATTTTATTTAGTTAATTTTATGTTTATGTGGCTTCTTGTGGATGGTCCAAGGTGTGGAAAAATGATGCAAAATATAAACATCAATCCTTTAGGGTAAAGAACTATACTACATACCTTATCTTTGTATTACTATCCTCATGTGTGTTAGTGCTCTAATTCAAGCCTAATTAGGATTAAATTGAGAAATACAAAACGTTTTTGAAAATATGGCAAATTAGATCACCTATAAATAACACTATTGAGTGTGGGATAAATGATGAAAAGAAAGATGTAGGTTGAAGCCATTACTAATATTCCTCCAACGAGACTGTTGATGAAACGATCAGACACTATATGAAAGAGGTTGCTCAAATCCTACCTTGGAGGAAGAGGGAGATCTCCAATAAAGGTGGAGGATACTATTCTTGATATTGGTATAATAAAGAAGGATATAATTAAGAGTGAAAGAGGAAAAAATCAACAATTCACCCACTTTTAATAGGTGCATGGTTTAGTTTCACAATTTTCCTAACCATTCACCCTAACCATGCATAACCATAGTTTAAGTTGAACTAAGTGTGCTGGTTAGGCATATAGTTTGGGAAAACCATACGACCCCCTTCAGTTCACTACAACAACTTCCAGATCCAAGCAGCTTAAGGTACATAGTTTAAATAAAAATGTTCCCATCTGTAGTTCAATGTAGCACCCCACATGGTTGAGTTGTACAATTATCAATAACCATTTTCTAACCAAGTGGCTTAGTCTGCCATTCCATAATCTTGAGATCCAATCTCCAAATGAGCCCTAAACTCTTTTAAACCACTCCATATCCTCTTAATCAGATATCATGTATAACATAAGATGTTTTAATATAAATTTAAAGTATTCACACAATATGTAAAATCTATGATGTTAAAACCACCCCTTTTTAAAGAAATACATCCATGAATTTCCTTTTGTAGGGTGGTAAAACATCATCTGATAAAAGTTACAACTACTAAGCAGACAAGTCAACCTCTGTCTCCTAGGAATCATCCTTTACCTATCCATGCTTCTATACCACCAACAGTAGAGGAACCGACATTCCTTAGAGGGACATTATGCTTTGGAAAATATACAGATAGGTTACTTTTCCAAAGAACCACCAAACTCTAACTCAACGTCATCTGGCTAAAAACATGATATGGGATTGAATTATATTGAAGGATATATGAATCATAGAAGATTTATTTTATTTAATAGTACTTAATAGGTAACCACAACATATCAGCTAATCGACCGACACTCTCCAAAATGTCAAATGGTACCATGAACCTAGGTGTTATCATACCTTACCACTTAATCTATCGATGCCCTAGTTTAGTCAAAACATGTAAGAGTCCCTTGATCCCCACCCTTGAACTGTTGATTTTTTTAATTTAAATTTACATAATACTTCTTCCTAGAATCATCTATAGATATACACTTTTTGATATGTTCTACATGCTCTAATGTCTCATATTTTAGATGAGGTCCCAAAAATATTTCTTGATTTGCCTCTAACCAGTACAGGTTTAAAAGACATGGTCTACCATATAATTCCTCATAAATATTCATCTTTATAGTTGATTAAATTTATTACTATAGTAATTTTTTTAATGGTTGGTGTTTCTCCCAACAACCACCAATATTTAAGACACATTCACAGACCATGTCAAAAAACACCTGTATAATATTCTTGAACCACCTTGTAGTATATAGGTGGAAAGATGTACTTAAAAGAAATTGTGTACCAAGGTCCTTATGCAAACCCTACTAAAACCTCCATATAAATCATTTATCCCTATATAATACAATATAACATAGAATTATATAAAGGAATATAATCTCTTAAATGTAAATTATCCCTATATAATCTATTAAAAGGTCTATTTGATAGGGAGAAAGTGGGAGACCATGATCAACATGTCGAAAATATCCCATACTGCATCACTAACTGAGGGGATATTAGTAATCCAGTTACAAAATAAAAGGTGGAATCATCCCATTTCTATTTTGGGAGAGAAATATGTTATAAAATTCTATCAATTTGCTAGTCCTTTTCCATCACTTACTAATAGGTGGAACATCATATGATAAAGCCTTCAATCTGCCTCTTCATACCCCACCACCAATACTAGTAGTATATATCATTGTATATATTTGTTATTACAAGGTGTACATACCAAGAAGAGGCAGGATATTCCCATATCAATTCATCCCAAATGAATGAAGATACCTATATAAATCCATGAATGTTCAAGATATCATCTATATCAGTGAATGATCCAGAAGGTGGGTCCTCACCTAAAATGATCTCCCATAGGACCAATTCATCATGATTAAATAGTTTCCTCATCTTCAATCTATCATAAAATATCACTATAAAATATGCTAATACAAGATTTCTGTGATACTCTTGAACATCTATATGCATCTCAAAAATCTGGTCCATCAACTTCCACTCATTACTGGCCTCCTGAATTACCTATGTTTGAGTAAAGATTAGAGAGTCAGCAACACCATTTCTATAACCATCTGTAGATGAAATCTCAAAGATGAGATAATATAGTTTTTCAAACTAGCTTCTCCACCTAAGATTCTCATCATTATATTTAAATATGTATTTCAGGATTTTTGGTTCATAAAGGCCACAATTTGTTCTTCCAGTATATAGTTCCCCCAACATCGCAAAGAATGTCCCACAATATCCAACATGAGATCATGTATTAGGTAATTATAATCATTAGGCCTTAACTTAAAAGGAAAATACACCATGACTCAATATCCCTACATCAGATCTACTCAAAACCCAACACCTTAAGAATAATAATAAACAATATATCTTTTAATATGATTTAGAAGACTCGTGATTTTTGTTGAAGTCAATCATAACTTTTTCTCCTAAAAATCTATATATCATTCTTCAAAACATTTAATATTAATCCTTTTCTTATTTTTACCTATAATAGGAACATAAATTTGTGAGAATACCTAAATTAAAAATCTATAATATCCAATCATCCCAAAGAAACTTCACATGTCAAAAACAGTAGATACCCAAGATTTACAAACATGGATATTACATTAATTTTGTGGAATAATTTATAAATTACACAAATATATGATGAAGTAATATATTAGTTTAGTGTATTTTGAAACTAGTAACACATTCTTCTAACATGGTGAAAGATATTCGACATCTACCATAAAGACCTTTCCCTTTAGTTTTCCCACCTACAACATTTTTTATATCCTAGAGAAAAGAAAACATAAAATAATGGTGAGATAAGATTCTAAATAAGGTTAAAAATGAAAAATATCATTCAAAACATAAACATAATAATGTAAAAACATGAGTATAAATTTTGAAAATCATACCATCTATATCAAATATCAAAATCTTGAGTCATGATATAAATCAAGGAAGTTTAAAAGGCATAAATCGCTAAGGAACATGAACCATGATAAAATATAATTGGAATATAACATGGAATTTTGAAAAACACATAATTATATAAAATCATTTCCAGATTATCCAAGAATCATTTTCAACACCATCATAGTTGATAAATTTCATTACTGAACCAGGTTTACTTATCATTCCAACCCTATATGATTGAACCAGGTGTACTTACCATTCTAGCCCTTTATTACTGAACCCAGTTTACTTGCCATTCCATCCGTGTCTATAGCTTGAGATATAAGTCTTTAACCAATACATTGGATGGAGATATAGGCCCCCCTAATCACATAGTGAAAACCATATATATGTGTGCCACAAAAAAGAATTCATCATACCATAACCCAAGGAATAAAATGTGTTTCTTAAACATCATTACTTCATATCAGAATCCATGTAAAACAAATACATTCTATAAATAGAATTAAATTATAAAATAATCATCCATAAGAATAATGAAGATAATATACTAGAAACATATCCTTAATCATAGGTGGAAAATAATTTTGATGAAATACATGAAATTATTTATTGAGGAAAATATCCTTTTTTCTTCAATTTTTTTAAAATAATGCAAGATTTTAATAGAAAATAATTTCATTAAAAACAACATTGAAAAAATATAAGAGAATATTCATAAAATTAAGGTCTTATGAAAGCATAAAAATACATTAATGTCGTATAAGATAAACAAGAACATTATTCTTTTACTTTTTTCATATGGTCAAAAAGTACTTCGTTCCAAAAATGAAAAAAGATTCATTTCATACCATTTAATAAAAATTCACCAATTGATAAAATTGACTTTTAATTTTTTTATAAGGATATAAAGAATATATTGGAATACATATTTAGGAAACATGGATGTGTATGATAAATATATCCTAGTAAATACCTACAAATTAACAATATCAAATAATAATGAGACTGAAATATTTTACCATAACATTTTATTATTAGTCGAATAAAATGAATCATAAATCAAATAAAAATGTGTGTTTATGTAAATATCATAAACTTCATAACAATAATCATAAAAACATTAATGGTAAACATAAACACCACACAAAATAAATAGATGATGTATAAGGCATATGTCCAATTGAAATAAAAGTGAGAAAAAATAATCCCTTACTGTATGTCTAATATCCCTTATATGTATAAAAACCTCCAGTATAATGATATATATTATTTCATTGAGTTATTCCAAAATAATATTAATTTTTATGATATGATATATGATTATATTATCACCCCTTTGGTTATAATATTTCCTTATTACTTGTTATTTGGATATTATCTACTTCATTTTCTTATGCATGTTTTGTCAAATAATTCAATTTATACTTCTTAGGTGAAAGCTATATCATTAAAAAATGATATTAAAATAATATATATCCTATTTATTCATTAAATTCATTTATATTATCATGATCTAATGAAGATCATGTAGAATTAATATCATTGAATCATGGAGAGGGTATGCCGTATGTACACCCGAGTGTCGATATCATTCCCACAACTGTGAAATGGTATGAATATGGGTTGTATATATTTTATTCTAGAATACATATCATGTTACAATATTAATAAATCAATATTATTTCCATCATTATATCCATCCATGTAAGATGGTGTTGAAAAATAGATTACACGACTGTCACGAACCAACCCGAGTCGACCCTGAACCGGTCACCTGAGCCGGTCCGCGGTATGGCCTGAGAGGCGTTCCCAATCCTCCCAGGATGGCGATAAGCGCTAGGGCATCAAAGAGAGAAATAGGGAACGATTTCACCCAAAGAAAAATAAATAGAGAAGCGGAAAAAAATAGAACAACCCAAAGTAAATAAACAACATGAAAAGAAAGAACGACCAACAACAACAACTAACCTGACCATGACCAAAATTCCTCGCGACTCCGAGAGTCGCTCACCAGTCCACAACCAAAACTCACCCACAACGAGAGAGCTCAAGTCAACCTGCAACAGAAACTAAAAATAGGAAAACACTATAGGCGTGAGTATTAAAACTCAGTAGGTAGGCCCGATAAATTCTATTCCTAATGCACATACCTTTAAATAAAGAATTTATCAATTCCAGGTTTCCCCTAAATTATATAAAATATTGGTTTCCACACACAATTTCATTTATAAAACAAGTAACAGTCCATTTCCCTTTTTAATTTAAGAACAAGTTTAGTGTTTGGATGAAACATATGCAATGCATTTTAAAACACTTTTGCGAACAATTTAGAAATCCAAACTTTAGTTTTTAGTAACACGGAACATCACACATAACACACAACACACACTAAGGGCAATAGAAAAAGTGGCACACATGGGTTAGAAACTGAACTCAACCTCTCAATTGTCTGCCACATACAAACAAAAACTAAAAGAAACATTGGTCGAACTTAGGAGATCATGAACAATCCAGAACATACTATACATCTGACTCATCCTGAAGGCATTCCCTAACTCGATGACGTCATAACGCCCATACTACTACCCGAAATATCCCTACATGGCCAAACCGAGGGGCCCAATCCCCATATAGCATCAATAAATCAGTATTCCCCTGCTATAGGGTCACTAGCCAGTGCGTGGTCTAAACTAGTGCATCAATCGTTCTTAGAAGACTCACTCACTATGTCAGGTTCCCATGTCAACACATATAATAAAAGAGGGGTGAGTCAACAATGCCAATCAATCAGTCACAATGCACAAACATCACATAAAGCTCATGAAATCAACACACACCAAAGATCACCCCCCAAGTGGGTTTTCCAAAATAATCTATTTTATTAAAATTCCAAACGAGCCATCACCAATTTTAAAGAAAAGCTTCATTTCTCGAGAAAACCCAAAACACATGTTCAGAAGAAATCATTTATCTTTAAAACTAGAAGTAAGTTTGAAATTCCGTGAATTATGTTTAAAGGCCAAATGGGCATTATTTCAATACTGGGTGTCCACCCATTAAGAAAATGTTTCAATTGTTTGGTATAAAATAAACGGCTCTTTTCACACTAAATAATCACTTAAAATTTTATTATCTAATATTATTTATCATTCATTAAAATTAACAAAACATCAAGCAATTAATAAGTTCTAAATTTAAAGGTGAGTGCAATGGGGGACCTACCTCAACTCGTAGTTCGCACGCGACAACGCGACACGCCTCGCACAGGCGCACAAGAACGCACAAAACGATGATCGTGGTAACGTGGGGTTACTCCGCCAACGTGCTGTAACAGCACAAATAAATAAAATACATGAACACGGACATAAAACAAACCATACAAACAAACATCACAAAAGAACCACCTCGGCCTACATTCAATGCATGACTTGCACCAGTCGTACTATTTAATAAGTCACTTTAAAATTTATAAAACTAAAACCAAAGAGACTCACGATTTTACACACCCAAAACCAATTTCAAGACCATACGCACTCAAATTAGATTTCAAAAGTGTGACATACACCATATCAACATTCTGGGAAAACTCAACTCCATTTATAGAACACATTTTCACCATTTATGAAACTCAATAAATCATAAATAAAAATTCATGTGATAGTTTAAAAATAAGTCACTTATATTTACCTACTTAATGCACACGATGTCTTCAATACCAAACAAGCAAAATATACCATGTCAAAAAGAAATTCACAACACTGACATAGATTAACAACCAACTACACAATTTATTCAAACAAAAACAATTGACTAAACATAAACTTCCAGAAAAATGAATCCATACCATGTGGGAAAGATACTAACCAAATGAGACACACGCTAAACTCCAACAAAACCAAATTTGAACCAAAAAAATAAATTAAATAATATAGAAGATTAATCAAACAAGCAAGAAAAATTGTTAAATAATATTAAAATGTAGAAACACCTACCTCAATGTAGGAATAACCTCTCAAATAGATGAAAAACTCCCTATGCATGTCGATTGCACTGCATGGGATCTATAACGGACCTTAAGACAAGGTATTGGGTCGAAGATGTCAAAAAAAGTGCTAACGGAAAGACGAATCCTATTAGCATCACCACCAAAAATTGAATAGCAAGCGGTCGAAGGAAAACACACTTACGACAAGGGTGTGGGAGGTCATACGAAGCTGAAAGGAGGCTGTCAGACCTTGCGCAGTGCTGGAAAAAAAGGGGTGGGGGTCACTGAATGTTCAGCCGCATCGGAAACAAGGTGCGCATGCAAGGGGGTATTACGGCAGTGCTGGGGCCGGTCGGTGTGTGCTGCAAGTAGCCGGAAGGAGGCACGCCTGGATTGGGGAAATAAGGAGCGGCTTCTGATGGGGGTTGGGAATGCACATTAAGGGGTGAGAGCACAGAGATGAAGCGACTGGACGTCCAACACAGGACAGGAGGAGGGCCGACGTCGAGGGAGGCGTGGTCGTGGCCGATCAGGCGGCCGAAGGAGGCACGGGTGGAGCTTGGGGGGAATCAAAGGAAGGTGGCGCCGGGATGGGGGATAGATGGTGGAAAAGGCGCTTGGTGAGGAGTTCGGACAACAGGTGAGAAGGGGGTTCAAGACTAAAAGCTGGGAGATGCAGACAGAACAAGGGAAAGAAGCGGCGTCCTGGGAGGCTGGAAGACGGTGGCACAACGGTTGAGAGCGAGCCGGAGGCTGAGCGGATGGGAGGTGGAAGCGCTGTGCAAGGTAGAGAAGGGCCATGCTGGCCGGAGGGGGCGCCAGAGAATGATGTTGTGGGGCCAAGATGCAGGGAGAGGGCAACATAAGAGGTGGGGTCGCGGGTCAACGACAAGAGGGTCGGGGTGCCGGGTGTTGGGATGAGGTGAAGGTGGGAGGCCTCGGTGCAGCGGTGGCCAAGGTAGATGGGAAAGCCGAGGGAGAGAGGCTGCGGGAGGAAAAAAACATGCGGGGGAGAGGAAGAGTGAACAGAGGCGGCGACTGCAGCACAAGAGGGAAAAAAACGTGGCCTGCGCTAGGGTTAGGAGGAAAGAAAAATAGGGAGAAAAAAAAGTAAAAGAAAAAGAGAGGTAAAAAACAATAATAATAATTATTTAATTACAATTATAGTAATAATAATACCAATAATTCCTTATTAATAATAATAAAAAACATTAATAATTATAATGACAAAAACATAAATAATGAGAATACTCAATCCACTTTAACAATAATAATAAAATCATTTACAATAGAAATTTAAAATAACACACTAAATTGCAAAGGTTTCGCATTTTATCTTTTCCAAAGATAGGCGAACTGTGTCGTCTCTTGGAGAAGCCGCACAGGGTTTCCAAACCGTGCTCTGCCCGTACGCCCAACGATGTCAACCCAAAAACGCGCACTTTTTTTTACATGACTCAAATGTTTTTTGTCTGGGACTCAACCCGAACCCCAACAAAAATTTAAAAAGGGCAATGAAAATTATAAAATAAAATAAAATAAAATATGGAGCGGGGTGTGACAATTCTCCCCACCATAACGCTTTCCTCCCTCGGAAAGCCATGATAAGACCAATACCCATAGATGAAACTCTTTAAGTGTCACTCACCCCCAAAAGTTTAAGCGCCTCCAGTTGATCAATTCAAATAGTCACTGAAAACTCATGACACACAACTCATAAAAAAAACAATATCACCTTAATCATTACCAAGATGAACTCAAACCATCTGTTTCAACCAAGGAACGAATGAACATAAATCACCTCCAAGACTTATCCCTATAATATTAGTTCAAAAAAACTATTGGGTGTACTCTAATCTTAATGTTTACTCGAGAGGACAAACTAAAGATTATGTGGTTCCGCACAAGACAACCTACCCCCCCAATAATACATGAAAAGAAACTCTGATACTGACATGGGGAGGCCCGAACGGACTCCCCAACATAAGGATCAGGATAACCCAAAATTAATTTCGGTGTAACTCTACGAGACCCACTGTGGGTCTCCCCACCATAAGAACTGACGATATTAAACGAACATAAGAACTTTCCACACGGACCAGAAACCCCAACCATAAAGGGGGGGAATAAGGGAAGAGCCCGACTGATAGAGCATCAAAACTATTTTCATCTCCCCATCAACAGCGTCGCACCCTCGGAAACATAGAAACCATGCCGCACTATGGGCTGAGACTAAACCAAGGCCCTTCTTCATCGCTGGGGTTCTCCTGACTATGTGCCAGCTTCACTCCGAGGACTATGGCTGGGGTTCTCCTAACTACGCGCCAGCTTCACTCTGAGGCCTATAGCTGGAGCACCGATGATTGAAGCATCTTCTGCCTTGTAGTCGGGCTTCAGAATCTCCAAAAAATAACCCACAAACCAGAATTTCATCAAAGACACTTCTAGTAAAATAAAAGTTTCAAAGCGGTTCAACCACAACCATTCTTACAACTGAAAGAAAAGGAACACCGAAAAACTCTAGAAGAGATGATTACTACACCCAAGAAACACTACATAGAGAAAACTTGAAACTGTTCCCCAAACATCGCCCTAATCCTGGTAATGAGCTAAGGTGACCTTCGACGAGCCATGTCTGGCTTCAGCGCGCTTCTTGGAAACACCGCAGCAGAATCGCTGCAAGTGACCCCAACGTCCACAGGTGTGGTTGGGTCTCTGAGCATTCGGACACGTCGGCCTCTTGTGACCCTGCTTACCACACTGGTGACATATCATGACATTGTGCTGTGGAGAAGAAGACTAAAGGTCTGAAGGCCTCTTGATTCCTCTACCAGCACCACCAGCATTAGGTCATTTCTTATTCTTCTTATCACCATCCTCTGCACTACTTCCCAAAGATGGAGGGTTCTCCACCTCAATTCCTCCTGTTAACCCAGCTTCAGCCAAAAATGATTGCCCTATAACATCCGAGAGGGTTGTTAGATTGAGCTCTTCCACTTTTGATCGCAGCTCAGGTCGGAGTCCATACTTAAATTGTCGAGCCTTCCCGGGATCATTCACAACAAACCACTGATCATATGAAACTAGGTCTATGAAACGTCGATAGAATTCCAGTACCGATTCAACGACCTAATAAAGACAACATAACTCTATCCTCTTTCTCATCTTCGTAAACTCAGAGAAGGGTTGTTGGAAGAACAATGACTTGAAAAACTCCCATGTTAGATCTTTATGAGGTTTATTCCGAGACACAGACTTCCACCACTTCCAAGTTAGACCTTCAAGTATAAAGGTATCCAACTTCACCTTTAACGACTCAGGCAACCCAATGAAACTGACTTCCTATAAATCTTCTGCAACCACTCCTCTACCTCATGAGGCTCTCCATGTCCATAAAAGAGAGGAGGGTTCAACTTACGGAACTCTAGAACATAGTCTATGGGCTGATCAACTGGAGGATTTTCCAGGGGTGCACCACCTGAAGCTGCACCTTGGGCATCCATCAAACTGTCGTGGGGGTGAACACTAAGGAACAAAGAAACAAAGGACATAATCAAAACATGGTCATTGCCATTTCAAATACCAAAATAACACTTTTCACAATGATTTTCAGAAAGAAGGAAAACTCAAACGATTCACTAGGGGGAAACTAGTGATGATGGGCGACTCGAACATATGGTTGACGACCATACGCCAGTAACACCATCGTCACTGAGGGAATTCTAGTGAAAATTCCCCGGCTCCACATGGCTTGCCAGACCATGCGAGCTCACGGAGGTCACTTTCCCGACTCCCATTTAATTTCCCAATATAAAACAAGTCAATGGAACCAAAAAGACACCAACAACCCAAACATCTCATGGTGACCTGAGGTTCAGAACGAGCAAGGGTTCATGACGTCCTTCTCTCCAGTACGCCCCGAGTCTTGACAATTTTACTCCTTCTACCATGACAACCCCAAATAACAATGGGCGCTCTGAAAAACAAGGTCTACTCAAGAGACAACCTCATCTGATACCATTTTTTCACGAACCAACCTGGGTTGACCCTGAACCGGTCACCTGATCCGGTCCGTGGCATGGCCCGAGAGGCGTTCCCGATCGAAAGAGTCTTCTGAGAACGATTTCTGCACTAGTTTAGACCACACACTGGCTAGTGGCCCCATAGCAGGGGAATACTGAGTTATTGCTGCTATGGGGATTGGGCCCTTCGGTTAGTCCATGCAGGGCTATGCCGGGTAGTAGTATGGGCATTATGACTTCATCGAGTTAGGGAATGCCTTCAGGATGAATCAGATGTATAGTATGTTCTGGATTGTTCACGATCTCCTAGGTTCGACCCATGTTTCTTTTAGTGTTTGTTTGTACGTGGCAGACGATTGAGAGGTCGAGTTCGGTTGCTGACCCATGTGTGCCACCTTTTCTACTGCCCTTAGTGTGTGTTATGTGTTATGTGTGATGTTTCTTGTTACTAAAAACTAAAGTTTGGATTTCTAAATTGTTCGCAAAAGTGTTTTAAAATGCATTGCATATGTTTCTTCTAAACACTAAACTTGTTCTTAAATTCAAAAGGGAAATTGAATGTTACCTGTTTTAGGAATGAAAGTGTGTGTGGAAACCAATATTTTATATAATTTAGTACAAACCTGGAATTGATAAATTTTTGTTTAATGGTATGTGCATTGGGAATAGAATTTGTCGGGCCTACCTACTGAGTTTTAATAATCAAGCCTATAGTGTTTTCCTATTTTTAGTTTCTGTTGCAGGTTGACTAGATATCTCTCATTGTGGGAAAGTTTTGGTTGTGGACTGGTGAGCGACTCTTAGAGTCGAGAGGAATTTTGGTCGTGGTCAGATTAGTTGTTGTTGTTGGTTGTTCTTTCTTTTCGTGTTGTTTATTTACTTTGTGTTGTTCTATTTTCTTTTCACTGCTCTATTTATTTTTCTTTGGGAGAAATCATTCCCTATTTCTATATTTGATGCCCTGGCGCTTGTCACTAGTCCTGGAGGTTCGGGAATGCCTCTCGGGCCATGCCGCGGACCGGCTCAGGTGACCGGTTCAGGGTCGACCCGGGTTGGTTCGTGACACGACCCTGTGGAGATGGTAAGCTGTACGACGCACGCGTGATGATTTCTCTTTTCATAGGTTGGATAGAAGGTGGAATATGATTGTTCCATAATACTAATAACATATAAGTATATAATTTATATTTACGTTATTAATATACAATGGAAGAAACTCCTAGAGAAGAAGTAAAATAATAAGAAATTTGAAAGAATCAGTAGAGGAAATGACCACTTCTTCGATGATCTCCCTCTATATCTCCTCTTAAATTCCATAAAGATAGTTTTTGAGAATACCAAAACTCTAGAATGTGAATAAGGAAGTTGAGAAGAGAAATAGTCAGGGTATGGATGATTTTTAAGGCCTAATGAGTTTTTAATAAATGAGGGAGGATGTTACTTTTTATAATTGAGGAGAGGGGCACATTTGGAGTCTCTAAAAAATGAAATTTATAATAAAATAAAAACTCATCCAAAACCCTCCAAAATGTATTAGATTAGAATATTTGATGAGATAAATTTGTAATATCATAAACCAATGAATTTTAGTCAATTTTTTATTTCAATTTACACCTTATCATTTAAATTAACCCTTTGTTATTATATTTTAATTATAACTAAGGTAATAAATTGTTCAATATTAAAATCGTGTAATTAATACTTATTTTTTTCCAATTAGAACATAAATGAATACCTTAGAAAATTTTAAATCATATAATAATTATTATATATATTTAAAAATATTTTGTGATTTTGAAATAATTTTTTATTTTTTGATAAACAATCAATAATTTAAATTTTGACATTATTCAATTTGGGGATTTTTGAAAATATCAAAATAATAATTTTTTCAAAAAAATATATTTTATTATATCCCTATGGGGTCATGAAATTATATAAAATTAACTGGGTATATTAATTATCCCAAATTATATTTATTTTAATATTTTTAGTAACATTTATTGGGTAATGTTTTTCTATCTTTTAATATTTATTATTAGTTTAATAAAAATTATTTTATTTATTTTGCATCAATTAAATAATTTGAGCATCATCAATTTATAAGCCATTATGATAAATATTTATTTCTTAAAAATTACAAATAAATTACCATGATAAATAAAAAAAAAATTATTAATTTATAATGAGTTTTTATAGTCGAATATATCTTCTTTATAACCATATATTAAAAATTATATGTTTATTATTACATGAATGTGACATCTTTAAAAATATAATAAACAAAATAATATAAATATCATAATTCCACCAAAGTGGCCCAAAATTTCAAAAATAAAGTTTTAACATGAATATATATTTCTTAAGTTAAAATGTTTCATTTATATTCATGAATAATAGAAATTTGTCCCCTTACGAACACATAATTGATTTTAAAGATAAAGGAAATGACACTTTGTGTCTTTCTTTAATTTAAATATTATTTTTGTCATTTTAATGGAAACGTGTCCATTTAATGACATAATTTCGAACCTAAATTGCAAAGGTTCAAGTTTAATTCATAAAATATAATTTTACCATTTGTTAAGGTCCTTTTATAGTCTTTATAATTTTATTTTTAACAGAAATTACCTAATTTACCCTTTATCATGCTAAAACAATTTACCATGATTACTATTCACATTGGCCAAAAATAAAAGGGACATACATAAAACATTTAGTGATACTAAATCCAAATTTGACATCCATTTTTTAAAATTCAATACACATATATTAGAAAATTAAATTTTTAATAAAACTGGTAAAATGTCATGAAAATTGTTTTTCAGAAAACCACCCTTTTAAAATGGAATTTTTTTTATAATAAATTCATGTATAAAATACATTTAAAAGAGACCAAATTTTATGAAATTGAACTAATTAAAATTTTAAATTAATCCATATCATAATTTTAACTTGAAAATACCTTAACAAAAAATACATTTTTTAATAAAAATATATATTTTAGTATTTATCGAAAACAATTATCAGACAAATTCCAAAAAAGAAGTCAAAGTAAATTTTGATCCTACTACATAAAAAATACAATTATTTTGTAAAATATAATATAAAAATGTTTCAACTACTATATTTTAAATGGATGTGCCATCAAAAGACATCAAAATTTTATTTTTTAAAATAATACTTTTTTTTATCCGAAAAAATTGAATTTGTTCTTAAATAATATATAAAATACATATAAGACCAATTTTATACATTATATTAAATATATTAGACATATATTTCATTAATAAAATCCATAAAGAGTGATTTTAATATTTTATAAACTCACTTATTTTCATTTAAATAGTTTTTTCAAAAGAAATTTAATATTGTTTGTACTCGCATTTATAATGGCTAGGTTATAAGGTAGCAAAATAATATTTAACTATTACCTTATACTCAATCTTTAGTGAAATGAATAATATCAAAAAAACTTGAAATTTTGTGTAACAAAATAAAAGAATAGAATTAGTTATACCACAAGCTATGTCGGTGTTGCATATTGTGTAAGTTTATCTTGGTGTATCATACAACACAAGACATCAAATAAATTTTAAAAAAAACCCTATGTCATAAAAATATTAGAGAGTTAAATTCTAACCCCTTAAAATGATTTTTCCCTTGAAATTAATTTGGGTTTAAAAAAGGTTTACTAATTTAATGTTTATTTCGTAAAAACACACATCATAAAAAGGAATACTATGACTTCATTTTAAAAATGGAATGTTAGAAACATAATGGTTACCTAATGTAACTCATCACTAGGTTTCCACATAGAAGAAAAAAGGTGGGAAGTGAAAACATGGATATGTAAGAAAAATATAACTATCTTGTTCTGAAGGAGACTGATAAAGAACAAGGTTTGGATAAAGTTAACAATAATAAAGCCATAAATCTGTGATGATTTAAGGGGCTACTTCATTCATCGTAAAAGAAGGTACCAGAGTAACATTTTTTGTTTTAAGAAAATTTCCATAGAGTTGAATAATGAGAATAAATACTTAATTGATTAATTATAATCTGATCATTTCCTTGTTACCTGACTAATTTCCACTTCATATCTTATTCCAAGAAATATTGTTGACTTTGTAATTTTCAAAACATTATTACATCATGATATCCATAAATAGAATGATAGTTCATTCCATCTGTCTCTATCACAACAAAAAGGTTATCACAATATATAAAATGTGCATAATCCCACCTATAGTGAGATAATAATTTAATCTCAAAAACATTATCCAATATTTAACTTATACATTCTATAAATGGATAACATTACAATCCTTCTTAAAGTTAAAAATACAAAACATAAAAAAGAGGTGAACTAAATCATCTTAAAATTTATCTCCCATATATCATAAGATATCTTTTTTTTGTCACATTCCAAACATGAGAACACCTTCATCATGTATTATCTTGATAATAAACCTAGTTACCATATATCCATATTTAAAACATGCAAGTTTCCTTATTTTTAATTCAAAAATGTTGTAAACTTAATCCAAGATAGCATAAAACACTTTACAAAAAATCCTTGATCTGTTCCACGGAAATCATTACCATAAAAATTACTTATTCATAACCAACATATCATTATATAATAATAATTATTATTTAAAGGGTTATCCTTCCCTTAATAATTTATTTTTAAACTTATTACCACAATCACTTTTTATGGTTACCAGTACCATTAAACATATAATTTCAAGTACTTATGAAAAAACAATAGTGTAACAATCCTTGGAGGTTTCATTATTCCATAAATCCATAAAATTACCTAGAAAACATTATTCTTGATAAACATACAATAATTCCACTATATTCTCAAACCATTGGCCAATATTCTTCATTTTATTCCTTACAACTTCTTTCATATCAACTTTCTTTCATAATCTCTTCATCCTTTACAACATAAATACTACTCACATGAACTTGTTGAATATCTTCATAAGATTTTAACCTTGGGAATAGATTTTCATAATTCCCATACATTACACATTTAAGACAATTAACCACCATTGATGCCTTAGCAATACCATTATCCTTAACAGAATCTTTTCCTTTGTAGTTACTAGCATTTTGTACTTATTTTCCACACACAATGAATATTCTAGTTCCTTTGAAACATTCTCCTTGATGAATCTTACCACATGATTTACATGAGGAAATTTGAAGCTTCTTTTCTCTTTGGTCACCATGAAACTGCATCTTTAACTTATTATGTGGGTCAATAAACTTTCCAAAGTTTATATTAATGATCATATTATGAGATTTATTATAGGCGTAATACCGTTTTTTTCTATCTATCTACCATTTAATTTGTTTTCTAATGATAAATATCATTCCACTATCCATAATTTTCCCTATTAACATGAATCCTCCTATTTCCATCCATTTTCTGAAATCCCCAAAGACAAGTGTCAACAACAATAATCATACTGGAAAAACCACATAATCAAGGTAATGTAATTTCAATATCTAATATCTTAGGTTTAATTATACTTTATTTTTTATCATTACCAGAATTCTAGGACTGTAACATTAAATTAGACTTATCCTAAGGAAATCCCTAGACATACCATAAAAATATCTATTGGGATATCACTAATGTTTTCTCATCCTAGTTTCTAAAGTTTGACTAAACCTTCAATATAATAACAATTGTAGAGATCCAAGCTTGACATACATGGATATTAAATTTATTTTGTTGAATAATTAATAAAATTTAAAGAAAGAAGCCCAAATTATTTATCAATTTATTGTCTCTAGAAACTAGGAACACATTCTTCTAACATGGTTATAGATATTCAAAATATCTAATAATGACCTCCCCCTATATTTTTCCTAAATAAATCCTTCATTTATATCTTGCGGAAATGAAAACATATAAAAAGGGTGATCTCAAATACTCAGTAAGTTTAATAATGGAAAATAGAAAATAAAACATAAAA
This sequence comes from Viscum album, assembly GCA_963277665.1. Lineage (NCBI taxonomy): Eukaryota > Viridiplantae > Streptophyta > Magnoliopsida > Santalales > Viscaceae > Viscum > Viscum album. The sequence goes on from OY728134.1 coordinate 549,740,733, forward strand.
ATAAAAATGTAAAAACATAAAAATAAAATTTTAAAATCATACCATCTATAAAAAATATCAAAATCTTGAGAACTGAAATAAATCATAGCAGTTTATAATTCATAAATAATAAAGTAACATGAACCATGATAAAAAAACATTGGAATAAAACATGAAATTTTGATATAGATGCAATCATATAAAATCATTTCTACATTCTCCAAGGCTCATTTCTAAGACCATCATAGTGGAAAAATTCCATTACTGAACCGAGTTTACATACCGCTCCAGCCCTGTATTAATGAACCATATTTACTTGTCATTCCATCCCTGTATTATTGAATATAATTTACATAACATTCCTTCCATGATATCTAATAAGATATAAATCTTTATCCAATTCATTGTATTCGGATATAAGTCCCACTCCTCACATAATAGAAACCATACATATGTGTGCCACAAAAACAAAATAATTCCTCATAGCACAACCCAAGGAATAAAATAGGTTTCTCAAACATCATTCCTTCATAAAATAATACTTTTAAAATAAGTAGATTTAGTAAATATAATTTAATCATAAACATAATCAATCATAAGAATAATATGATTAGTATCCTTGAAACAAAACCTTAATCTAAGATGGAAAATAATTTTGATAAAACACTTGAAATCAATTCTTGAGGAAAATATCCCTGGTTCTTAAAAATTTTTTTTCCTAAAAACCATGCAATTATAAAAGAAATTAATTTCATTAAAATAACCTCGAAAACATATAAGATAAGATTCATGGAAATAAGGTGTTATGAAAGCATAAAAATCTGTTCATGTCGTATAAGCTAAAAGAGAATATTCTTCTCGTACTTTTCTCAGAAATTCAAAAGGTACCTCATACCAAAAGTGAAAAAGTTTCATTTCATAAAATTTAATAAAATTTAAAAAAAATGGGTAAAATTGATGTTAAAAAAATTTAGATAGATAGAATGAATATTTTGGAAAACATATTTTGGAAATATGGATGTGGATGATAAATATACACCAACAAATTTATATGGATAAACAATCTCGAATAATAAAGAGATTGCAAAATTATCCTTTACCAATTTATTATCATTCGAATCATACACCTCATAAAATTAAAAAAAATGTATAAATATGTAAATATCCTAACATTAATAATAAAAATCATAAAAATATTCATGGGAAACATAAATGCAACAAAAAAATAGATTGTGTATATGGAATATGTCCCACAGAAATAAAAGTGATACAAAATAATCTATTACCATAGGTCTTCTATCCTGTGTATATAATTAAACCTATTGTATAATGATTCAAATGATGTCACTAAGTTATTATAGAATAATATTCACTTTTAGGATATCATATATGATCATATTATCATCCATTATATAATAATATTTCATTATTAATTGTTATTTAGGTATTAACTACTTCATTTTATTATGCATGTTTTTTTAAATATGTTTTTGTTATCCTTCTTAGGTCATTGTTATATCATTAAAAAATGATATGAAAATAATATATATCAAATTTATTCATTAAATTCATTTATATAATAATACTTTAATGAAGATCATGTAGAATGAATCCCATCACATCAGGGAGATTGTAGGTCATACGTACGCACGAGCAACAATATCATCTCCATAATTGTGAAATGGTATGAAAGTGAATGGTAAAGTTTTTTTATAGAATATATATAATGTTATAATAATAATATACAAATATTATTTCCATAATTATATCCATCCATGTGCGATGGTGTTAAAAAATAGATTACCCCATGACGTGGAGATGATAATCTGTATGTAAAAACGCGTGGTGATTTCATTTTTCATAGGATTGATATAAGGTGGAATATGGTTTCTATAAAATATTAATAACATATTATTATATAATTTAAATTGTAGTTATTAATTAAAAATGGATGAAACTCAAAAAATTGATGTAGAATAAGAAATAATTTGAATGAATCGGTATAGGAGACCACCTCTTCATCGACAAGCTCCCTATAGATCTTCTCTTAAATGCACTAGAGTTGGTCTTTCGAGAAGACAACAACTTCTATAATTTGAATAAGTAATTTTAGAAGTGAACTAGTCATATAATGGATTAACATAAAGCCTTAATGATTTAAGAAGAAATGAAAGATGTGGTACCCTTTTATAATTGAGTTGAGAGGCACATTTAGAATCTCCAAAAATATTAATTTATAATAAAATCAAAACCGATCCAAAAACCTTCAGAATGTGTTAGTTTTTTATATGAGATGAGATAATATTTTAATATAATAAACCAAGGATTTATATTCATATTTTTATATCAATTTAAACCTTATCATTTCAATTAACCCTTAGTTATTCTATTTTAAATTTTACTAAGGTAACAAATTGATCAATATTAAAATGTTGTAATTTCTACTTATTTGATGAAAATTAGTTCATATATGAATAGATTTATTTTTTTTGATCATATAAATATTATTATATATTTTCATAAATGTTTTATGATGTTTAAATAATTTAATAAAAAATTATTTTGATAAAAAATCAATAATGTCGATTTTAAAAATATTTAATTCATGTATTTTAAAAAAAATAACAAGATAATAATTTTTCCCCAAAAAAATATATGATTATATCCAAATGGAGTCAAATAATTCTATAAAATTTTTATATATTTATTATCTCAAATTATTTTTATTTTAATATTTTAAATAACATTTATTTGATATTTATATTAATAAAATAATTACTACATCCGTATTGTGTAATTATTTAAGATAATTAATTATTGGGAAAAAATTAAAAATAAAATACTATAATGAAGATAAATCATCTATATTTCAAAATAATACTTATATTCTAATATAGATTCTATAAAATACTATATAAAAAATATTATATTTTTTAAAACATGAATATGATAACATTAACATTACTTTAGATAAAATATTATAAATGTAATAATCAATTCTATGTAGCTCCAATTAGGCAATAATTCGAACCTTGGATGGTTATGGTCAATTTATACTCAACCAATAATATGGGGTAATGTTTTTTGGTCTTTTAATATTTATTATTATTTTAATAAATATTATTTTATTTAATATTAATCAATTAAATAATTTCTGCATCATTAATGTACAATCCATTGCAGTAATGATTGATTTCTTAAAAATTTAAAATGAATTAAAATGATAAAAAACATTTATCTTTATAATGAGTATTTATAGTTGAATTTATCTTCTATATAACCATATATTAAATTTTTTACTTTTATCAAAACATGAATGTGACATCTTTAAAATTTGAATATATAAAAAAATATAAATATCATAACTCCACCCAAGAGGCCCAAAATGTCAAAAATAAAATTTTAACATGAATTTGTATTTGTTATGTTAAAAAAATCTTATTTAAATTTATTCATAATAGAAATTTGACTTCTTATGGACACATAATAGACATTAAAGACAAAGATAATTGAACTTTGTGTCTTTCATTGATTTAAAATTTATTTTAGTCATTTTCATGGAAAAATTTCCATTAAATGACATAATTTTGAACCTAAAATTTTAATGGTGTGGTTTCAATAATAAAATAAAATTTTAACATTTGCAGGGTCATTTTATAGACTTTATAATTTTATTTTTAACATAAATTACCCAATTTACCCTTTACCGTGGTAACAAAATTTACCATGGTTACTATTATTATCTACCAAAAATAAAAGGGATATACTTAGAAAATTTACACATAATAAATCAAAATTTGACATCCATTTTTTAGATTTCAATACATAGAAGTTACACAATTAATTTTAGAATAAACACGATAAAATGTCATGAAAAATAGTTTTTCAGAAAATTTCCTTTTTAAAAATGAAAATATTTTTATAATAAATTCATGCATAAAATATATTTAAAAAACCATAACTAGATCAAATTGAAATTATTAAAATTTAAAACAAATCCATAACATAATTTGACCTTGTAAATACCATAACAAAAAATACATTTTGTAATAAAAATATGAATTTCACTATTTTTCATAAAAAACTTATCAAAAAAATTAAAAAAATTAAACCAAAGTAAATTTTGATACTATAATTTAATATAAGAATTTTATTTTATGAAATTAAATATTAAAAATTTTTAAATTTAGATTTTAAATGGGTGCACCATCAAAAGGTGGAAATTTATATTTTTTTTGAAAATTACTTCTTTTATCCCAGAAATTAAATTTGTTCTTATATCATGTATAGAATACATATAAGAAGAATTATAAACATTGTATTATATATTTTATTAATAAAATTTATTAAGATTGATTTTAACATTTTATAAACTCACTTATTTTTATTAAAATATTTTTTAGAAGAAAGTTAATACTGTTTATACTCACCATTATAATTAATAGACTATAAGGTAACATAATAATATTTAGCTGTTCAATTACAATCAATATTGCATGAAAATAATTATATAAAACTAACTTCATGTTGTGTATAACATAATATAAACATATCATTGCGTATACTATAAGATATGTCGGTGTTGCATATTGCACAAGCTTATCTTGGTGTAGCATATAAGACAAGGCATAAAAGAAATAAAAAACTTTGTCTCATAAAAATATCAAGATGTTAAAAAAACATTCTTGGGATTCACCAAGCTAACTTCAACAGTCACCTTCTCTCAGTCCATAGACATTCCTTCTTCTAAGACGATGTGAACAATGAAGTGAAACTTATCAAATAAAAAGTGGATTATTATGAGATTATCATACAACTCATTATCTCTTAGGGTATTCAAAATAATCTCAATATTCTTGGAATGTTCATTTCGAGTAAGAGAATACACCGATATGTCATCCCTGAAGAATACCAAAAATGAATATAGCCATAACTGCAAAACCCAATTCATAAGTGCCACAAATACTATGGGTGCATTTTTGAGATGAAACACCTTGACCACATACTACCATAAACCATATATAATATGGAATGTTTTACATGGTATGTCTGATGGTCTCTCACACACCTAGTGATATTCAACCTCAAGTCAATATTTGAGAAAACAGAATCTCCCTAGAGCGGGTTGAAGTTGTTGTCTATACGTGGTAGTAGATACCAGTTCTTGATCATAATGTAGTTTAACAAATGATAATCCATGAAATTCCTTAGGGTACCATCTTCCTTCTTAGATAAAATTATTGGTGAAACCCATGGTTAAGCACTAAGTCATATAAAACTATTAGATTCCAAAAACCATAGCTGCTTCTTATATTCTTGAAAACTAGTAGGCACCATCCTTTAAGGAGAAATGGATACTGACACTACTCATAGGACTAGATCAATTGTGAACCTCACTTCTCTCACATGAGGTAACCTCAAAAATTCATCATGTAAGACATCCATGAAATGATCCACTACAATATAGAAATAAATATATCTAATACATTAATCACTTATAAAAATTCTAGTAATATGGGTTGTCACTCTGCCTAGCCCATGATGCCCCGGTCTATCTCTACATACATAGACATCCCAATTACTATTATTAATATAAGTACTTCACAAAATAGAGGTGAAGGACACCCTCTGGTAATAGTGATAAAAATTATCATGAAATGATACTCTCTATTTCATTCTATGTATGTTATCTAAACCCATCCTCTCTAGTACAAAGAGGTTATATACAAAAAAAAATCACCTATCTCTTGGAAAAATTCCTTAAATGGGTGTACGATATCAGTTTGGATCCCTAACAGTGTGTTATGAGTTTTCACACCATAGAAGTACTCTATTTCAAAGAACATATATTCCCTAATTTTTGTAGATATAAAATAATTTGAAGTTCCTATGTCAAATAAGGAAGATACCAATACGGAGGAAACTAGAACCTCAAACTGTAGAAGGCCTGAGACTTTGATCCTTGGGTGTAGGCTGCACTACAAAGATATAAAAAAATATGAAACCCTAGGATAAAAATTGACTAACCTGGGTAGGTATTCTCTATTTACGCTATATATCTATTGCCCAGAATCATCACCCTTGACCACCTCATCTGCCTGATCATTTAGTAGTATTCCATCACCCTTGTTAAAATGGACCTACCGATCCTATTCATGAATTTGGATTTAGTGGATATCCATTCACTACTGTAAATTCAGGTTTTCCCAATGCTGTTATACAAAAAGATTGAACAAAGTATTGGTATACTGTAAAAACAATAACCTTCCCCAACAGTTTGAAGAAACTGTTGGCATTGTTTATTTAGAATGAAAATTTCCCAATGGTTTACTCAAAGTATTGGGAAATATTTAATTTATCTAATGTATAACAACAGGTTTTTAAAACCATTGGTAAGAAATATATTTCCGATTGGTTTCTAAAAACTTTTGGGATCGGTTTCCCCCAAATACACAGCATCCCATCTCCCCCATCTGCGCAATTGTATGCCCTAATCTGAAGCTATCCTGAAGCTCTCTCTTCACCCAAGGCTATGAAACTCTTTCCACCCAATATATTCATCTTCAATCAAGAAATTTTTTTCTACACTTCTAATTAATTTTTTATACCTTATATTTAATGTTCAAAATCTATTTTGTTTTTGTTTTCTATTTAAAATTGGCCTAAACCAGAGTTTGGAGCAGTCTGTGGCATGGTATACTGATAACATTGATTTTTTTCTATTTTGATTTACACAAAAAGTGTAAAGATTGTGTGAATCACTTTTATTTGAAATATTCATAGCCACTTTTTCTGTGTAGAGTTTGTGAACTATATGAACTATTGAGTGCCGGTGATATTTATCCCCACTCAAAGTTGTTAAAAGGCAATGGATATAAATATGATCTATGTATAGGGATTGGGGATAGTTGGGGTATTAGAGTAGGTGGGTTTTCATTTTTTTAGTGGGGAAATATGGTAGTTTCTATGGATTTTAATTTAGTTGAAAATTGGATTTGGACTTTGTATTTATAGTTTTTGTTCAAGGACTAATGGGAAAGGTATTGATACTAGGGATGAATTGGCTGTTGGTTGGGTGATGGATTGGAATTGTGACATTAGTTGGATTGGGGATAGGTAATTTTCAATGTATAATATGGGTATTGACTCCCCTTAACACCCTAACCCCCACACCCTAGACCCCCCATTGGATAGCCCCCCACCCTACACACCCCACCCTGCTTGAACATCCCCCCCCACCTCCTGGACACCCCCACCCCCTTGGATAACCCCCCCCCCCCCCAGAACACCCCTCACTCCCATAGAAATCCCCCTCCCCCGTCCCCCAGGACAACTCACCACTAGAAACCCCTACCCCCTAGACCCCCCATTAGACACCCCCTGCACACCCCCAACCCCTTGGTCATCCCCCACCCCTGGACACCCCCACCCCCTTGGGAAGCCCCCACCCCGGGACACCCCCACCCTCTGGACACCCACACCCCCATGGAAACCCCCCCCCACACCCCTTGGACACCCCCACCCCCTGGACACCCCCTGGAAAGCCACCCACCCCCTAAACACCACCACCCCCTTGGATAGCCCCCACCCCCTGGACACCCCCACCACATGGACAACCCTACCCCTAGAAACCCCCACCCCCCTTGGACACCCTCAACCACCTTGGATGCCCCCACCCCCTTAGATACCCCGCTGGACACCACCCCACCTCCTAAGTGCTTGACACATTTTTAAATTGGAATTAACCATGTAGATGATTTCCCCTTTCCCCAATGACATTTACTATATGACCCGTAGCTCCTTATAAATTGAATTTTTAATGTTTTGATAAATTTAATTGGTTGTTTTGAATGAAATGGATAATGCATGATGGTTTTATTTTCTTAATTAATAAAATGGGTTTAATAAAAAATTACCCTAAGAGGGGCTGCAAGGGGGGTAGGGGGACTATCCAGGTGGGGGGGGGGGGTCTAGGTGGGGGTGGGTTGTCCAGGGGGTGGGGGGATTCAGGGGATAGGGGGTTGCAAGGTTATGGGGGAGGGGGGTGTGGGATGTCCATGTAGGGGTTTGGGCTGTACAGGGGGTCAGGGTGGGTAGTCCAGGTGCGGGAGGTGGCATGGGATGTCTAGGGGGTGGGCAATTTAGGGGGTGGTGGTGGGCTGTCCGTGTGGGGGAGGGGGTGTGGGTTGTCCAGGGGGTGGGGGTGGTTTTTCCAGGTGGGGGAGGGGGTGTGGGATGTCTAGGGAGGGGGGGGGGGGTTATCAGGGTGGGGTGGGCTGTCAAGGTAGGAGAAGGGGGAGGGGGGGGGGGTGGGCTGTCCTAGTGGGTTGGTGTGTGGGATTGTCCGGGTGTGGGGGGGGGGGGGTTTCCAGGTGTGTGTGTGTGGGGGGGGGGGGGCTATCCAGGGGGGATTTAGGGGGGTAGGTGGGCTGTAGGTGTGGGGGGGAGGGGGTGTGTTGCCCTGGGAGGGGGTGGGCTGTTAGGGGGTGGGGTGGGTTGTCTAGGTGTGAGAGGGGTGTGGGTTGTCTAGGGGGTGGGTGTCTAAGGGGGATGGGGGTGGGGTGGGCTGTGCAGGTTGGGGGGGGGAGGAGTGGGTTGTCTAGGGAGGAGGGGGGCCTTCAAGGTTGGGGTGGGGGTGGGCTGTCCAGGTTGGGTAGGGGTGGGGGTGGGGGGGGGGATGCCCAGGGGTGGTATGGGGGTAGGGGCCGCAGGGGTGTGGGGATGGTGTGGGATATCCTAGGAGGAGGGTGGGCTTTCCACTTTGATACTCTACAAAAAAATAAGAATCACAGATAACCAATGTATAGTTGTCTTCACATGTTATGACTTTTCTTGATGTTCCATATCAACACTCACTCTTACCTTTCCAGGAAGAAGTGATCTATACAAATAAATCTCACTCAGGTTCTTATCCACTATCCATATTTATCTCATAAAATTTTACATTCGTAAAACTCTGTATCACCTAATGATATAAAAAGGATCATACTCCCATGAGTAGTGTCCAATCAAAACATAGCTCATATGCCTGTAAAACGTACATATGATCATATTTGAGATACACACAAGATTTTTTAAACATAGAAAATAATATATTTACACCATGTATCACAATCTAGAATTTTATCTCAGTTATCCTCTCAAGGCATCAATAAGAAACATTACAAGCTCATAATTTGGATGTGTGTTTACAATTAGGTTTGTTTTTTAGAATTCATGTATGATATTTACAGCCGAAGATAATATCACATCCACGTATGATATTTGGAGGTGTGTTTAAAATTAGGTGTGTTGTGATTTATATGTATAATATTTATGGTTTACACCAACAGTATTCTGGGTCATCTATAATAGGTTCGAAGACATGATACAATTTGATAGAGATTAGATTCTACAACCCTTGTTTGACGGTGGAAACCCACACCCCCTTCGACATCCCCCACCCCCTGGACCCCCCCCCACACGCTGGACACCCCACCACCTGGACACCCCCACCCCCACTGGACAACCCTCGTAGACACCACCCCACCCTGTGGACACCCCCCACCGCACTAGACACCCCCACCCCCGCTGGACATCAACCCTAGACAGCCCACCTTGTACACCACCCCACCCCCTAGACACCCCCACCCCCTGGACAACCCCCACACACTAGACATCACCCAAACCCTGAGAAAACCTCCAACAACTAGACACCCGCACCCCTAGACACGCCCACCCCTTTGGCAGTGTATGTGATCACTCAAATAATCTACTAAAATATAAAATTTCTTCAATCAAAAATTGACACAACTCCTAACTAATTATCCTCCACAAGTGTACATGATCCTGTATACTCATGTATAGTTATTAAAATATTTTTTTTATAAATATAGTTTATTTATCCATTTATATTATGATTCTCATATAGAGTAGTGTGCCAGTTATGGTTTCATATAAAGTGAAAAATTATCATTTACTTAAATATATTTTCGATGAAAATTCAATCTTAATGAATTTATTTTGACGAAATGATTTATAACAATTTTTTTACTAAATTGGTAGAATTTGGAAGTATGAAATCGATCAGATCTCAAGTGATTCTCAAAATGTTTTTTGATATCTTCTTAGTGTTTTCATTTCAAAATGCATCAGATAGTGGTCACATACACTGCCCATTTTAATTTTTTTGGAATACCTTGGTTGAGCCATGAAGAAGTTAGCTACCACATAACCTAATATGGTTGTCAAGAAAACTACCATGTGTGGTATCAAAATGGGGGGAAAATGAAATCTCAAATTGCTGATGATCCAAATGAGAGGAATGGATTATCGAATTTGTTATATGACCAGATTTCGTTTATTCGTCATCATGATAAATAATGGATTCTGACCCAAGAAGACTTCGATATGAGCACACATGATTCCCCTAATGAAAATGACAATGTTTTCAGGGTGAAGAAAATTGAATAATGCAGCCACGACTCCAGCAAATCGACAATGCAGTAAAATGAAAAAGCTATAATTTTTAATCTACATGTTTTATCGGAAAACTATGTATGGGATTTCTAATATTTCCATCTATTAAATTCTTACCATATTGAAGGGATTACTTCTAAATGATTCAAATATTATCTCAAACCACAATATGGCCTTGAAGTTAGTTTAGGAACATGGACTTTCAAGAAACAAAATTCATCTTTCCCGAAAGATTGTAGTTTATTCTGGGATGAAACTACTGAACAAAATGATTGTATAAAATGTGTCACATCCCACTCGAAGCCAAAATATGAGGTAACACCATCCCGTGTGCCACATAAATTAATGTTGAAATTTCCTTGGACCCCCAGACTCCCGAATAATTTTATGTCTGATGAAATATCAATAAAAATGTGACGGCATGATACTGAGTGAAAGAAGAATAATGATGAGTTGGTTCAACCTACAAATGGATTTTCAAGGCAGATATTTCATGCTTGATATCCTGATTTTACAGATGACGTGTGTAATGTGAGGTTGGGTCTTTAATGTGATAGTTATAATCCATTTTGGCAGATTCTTACTTCACACATCACAAGGCCGGTTTTTATACTCATTTATAACTTCCCCGAGGGTTGTGTATGAAAAAACCTTTCACTTTCATGAGTATACTCAGATATGGCCCTTCTAATCTCGATAATGATATAGATCTATATATTCAATATTTAATAAAATTGTTGAAACTTCTTTGGGATGTGTCTGCGAGCACATACGATTCATGTTCGAAAGACATATTTCATATGTGTGATGCGCTTATGTGGATGATCAATGATTTTTCTACTTATGTGATGATGTCTGAATGAAGTATGAAGGGAAAACTATCAAGTAATTTTTTTAATGAAAAATACATGATCTTGAAGACTGAAACATCGTTGTAGTTTCAGTTTTATGGGACATTGATGATTCTTTACATTGGATGATCCATATATAAATAATCATCAATGATTTGACAATACCATGGATTTCGATGATTCACCTTAGTGTATGTATAGAACTGATGTACTTAATGAATTGGAAGATTTTATTTTTTAATTCGAGAAGGGTTAAATGAAATCTGGAAAGAGAAAGAATGTTTCCACAGAATTTTGTTAAAATTGGAAGAAGATAAGTATCTTCATTGATTTTCCTTATTGGTCAAAGAATTTATTACATCATTGCTTAGACATAATGCACATTGAAAAAATTATAAGTGAAATGTTTCTTTCGATTCTTCTAAATGTTAATGGAAAGAAAAAAAATATGATTTACGGTCTCAGCGTGACATGGTGGATTGAGGCATCTGACCAAAATTGCATCCTATGCGTATCAGTGAAAATAAATGGAACATTCAATGTGATTATTATGTGATGAAACCTACATAAAAAAAATTAATTTCTTGAAGTACTAGATACTATTAAGGATCTTGATGTCTATTCCAGAAACATATCTAAACAGGTCAACAGAAGAGGGTTGAAAATAAAATCTTTAAAGACTCATGATTATCACATCCTTTTTCATGAGTTGATTCTAATAGAAATACATCATCTTTTGTATAATAATGTAATAGTGGTTTTTATTTTGTTGTTCCATATTCTTATATATCTTTTAGCTAATATGTTTTCTTAGTCTTTCTTGCAAAAAATGTTGGCAGATTCCCCATTAATTTTGTGTGAGTTAGAGAAAATATTTCCTCCATTATTTTTTACATTCATGCTGCATCTAACTATCCATATTCCAATTGAAATAATTCTCTGAGGGCCTACATCATTTTTTTGGAAGTATTCAACTGAAAGAAATATGTAAACATTAAAGTATTATGTCTAAAATAGGAATCATCCTGAAGGATCAATCGTGAACAGTTACTTGGCTCAAGAATGTACGGATTTATGGTCTATGTATTTTTCTCATATTACTAAAAGAATGAACAAACCAATGTGAAATGAATAAGAACAATATGAGAACATTTAAACCAATTTTCCATCACTTCCGCAAATAGGAAGAATTCCTGGATTATATACATTGATGACATTAAGCCTAGAAGAGCGGGAGATGGCACATCACACAGTTTTGTTCAAATGTAATTTTTTTCGATGACTAAATCAGGTAATTAAGTTGAATATATGTATATCTTACATATATATATCTGTTAAAATAGTCCTATTTTTATCTACAGGGAACATAAATAAATGATAAATAGAAAGCATCATTCTTTAACTTTGAGAAGGAGGTAGACTTTCTATAGCAAGGAGTTTTATGTTTGGTTATAATTGAAGGTAAAAATATTACTGTTTAAAATAATTAAATCAATATTTAATTAGGTTTAATATTCATTTATATTTCATGTATTGAGTTTTCCTACTAAATATGGCTCTGAGGTTATAAGATCTTTGGGTTTTGGATATAATATCGTGGTTCATGACTGTAAATCCATTCTTATTAATGGGTACAAATTTATTATCATTGATGGAGAAAAGAACATGAAAACACGAAATGATGGGGTTATGGTTACTACCACAACAGACTGTTATTCCAGTGCATCAGATAGTAGACCGCAATTTGAAAATTTAGGTTATAATGGAGTCGTTGAAATAATAATAATTGATTATTATTCTCATGGATGAGTGACGATGATGAAATGATAGCAGTTTGATTCGATGATGAGTTAGGGAACATTTATTAATGATTGTGGATTTCGAGTAATTGATATGACATTCACTATTTCTACTGATGAACGATATGTATTAGAATCAATGGTGAATCAAGTTTTTTATGTCAAAGACCTTGTTCGACCTGAATTTGGTGTCATTATTGAAGTAATTACAAGACATATTTTTGATTATGGTGATGAAGAAATTAACACCATCCATACTTCCATTGGGTTGTTAATTATGGTATTATTCAAATAGATTTAATATTTATTACGGATATATTTTATCCGACTTAACCGTTATGTGAATTTTCAATGTTTATTGTTTACAATTTTATTTGAATTGCATTTTTTAATTTTGAATTTAACTGTATTCAATCATAAGAAACCAAAATTTCTATCTTGGTGAAAATTTCAATGCTTTATGGACCATGTATAAAATTAGTATAACTTTGCAACCTCCCTTTTACACTTCACCTGATAATGAACATGATGTGTTTTCTTCTTCTGCAAAACATGTATAGAAACCTGCATCATCTACCTAGGATAAAGAAATTAATTTTTTCTTTAGTCTTACTAAGTGCTTTACCCCATATGAACATGATGGGTTTTCTTCTTAGAAAATAGCCATCCTAATAAAAATTAAATTTCATTATTACATCTTGTATGATTTATTGAATTCATTACATATATATTCAAGCTCACCAAAAACAATGGATTGTTAAATTATCCATGAATCCCCCTATTCCCTCTCATTTATTTTGTTTTTTGGGTTACACATTAGTTATCCTTTTCTAATTACTTCCATATTTGTTTTCAAATACAGTTAATGCAACCAATTGAAGAGAGGCAATGGAAAACGCCGATGGACAACAATCTTCGCGTTGATGAGATGGGAATTCCACAAATAGTGCCTATAGTGAGTATTTTATTTCATGTATATATATTTAAATAATATATAATGTAATGTGATTAATTTTTTTAATCATTTTTGTAGTATCCACCTCTTAGGAGACAATTATTTGATGAGTATCCTAGTATTGGTCCCATTACTCATGGTGTTAGTATGAGGGGGGGGGGGGGGTGGTGGTACGAGAGCTAGCTGATCTAATCGGTGTACCTGATTAGACCCTACCCCTCCCATTGACATTCCATATTTCCTACATTCTGATCTTGGTGTCTCAATAGGGAAAAACATGATATTTAGGACACCCATAATTTCACCACCCTTTACATTCGAGTATCCTATCCCATATTTACCATATCCGATAACGATTCACACTCCCCATATAGTATTCAGCCAGTCATCCATGCCATCTTATTTTACTTCTACTTCCTTCTTTTCGAGATTCTATATTTCATATTCTTTGACTCCTAATCTGCCAGAGTCAGTCCATACAGAGTATATATTGAGACCCACTCAACCTACAAAGGGTGTTCCTTCAGTTTATGTGGATCCAGTGATTCCCATTGTTCAAACTACCGCATGTATATTTATAAAACCCTATCAAAATTTTAAACCATTATTTATTTTCATTATAACATGTATTGATAAAATATCAGTTTTTCTTCCATAATAGATACATCTATTGATAGGAGGAGGGGGTGGGGGCATACATTCATGAGTGCGGGGTGGAACCATCACATGAATTTGATGATGGAATAAAATGAAGAAAATCAAATGATTGAAAAAATAGGGCAAAAATGTTAGAGTTTTATGGTGATGCTTTCCAAATACTCTGACATATTTCATGTCACCCCGCTCTCATGGAGACAATTGCCAAATGAAGTCAAGGATAATTATGGGGTAGAGATATGGGTAAAGAATCTATTGTATTTACCAAAATATATTATTTTTTGGATTTATATAAATTAATGTTTTGGTCTTAGCTTTAGTTTAACTTCCCCAATGGAGAGGGTTTACGACCAACACGTCTAAAAGATTCAGGTGAGATTTTGAGAGCGTATAAGCATGATTTGTATATTGGATTGTGTGCCAGAGTTGGCACAGAGTTAGAGGCAGTCTCTGTCATTGATGATTGTCTACCAGAACAGTTCGACGGATGATTACTCATTGGACGACTACCCAGTTTAAGGTATTAATCACATTTGTGGAATTTAAATGAAAAATTTCACGTTTTCAATTAATAATTTCTTTTGTATTATTGAATTTTATTTAGGAACCATCTGTAAGAAATAAAAAAACATTGATGCTAAAGAAATGCCTCCACACAATGGGACATACTAAAATGCCAGATAATGAGAGGAAGTAGGTATGACAGTTGTTTATAAATTTTCATTACGACTTTCACTATCAATTGTTTCCTCCATAATTTATTTGATTTCTAAAGTTGTTATATAATTTTAGTTATGAAATTAATTATTAGTAACCTATTTTTAATTATGTTTTCTTATATTAAATGTTATTGTAGAGAAAAAAAATTGAATATTGAAGGATGAGTTCCTTGAGGAAATTTTTTTTTTCTTGAGTCGAATGAAGAAAGATGGAAGTGCGGTCAATGAACCTACTAAGAACTATATTGTACGTTTTACTTTGTTGATTTCAAATTTTAAAATCTATTTTTTAACTTAATAATATATTTATATTATTAACAAGTTTATTTAGAGGCCCATAATGCCTTGGAACTAAACAATTTTGGGAAAAACGATCTCTTACATCAGGTGTTGGGATATTAGCACCCTAGTAGAGTACGCTGTCGACCTGGGAAGAGTATAGACCCAATGATTTATTATCCCTCCTCAGGTATGAGTTGTAGTCCGAGCGAGTTCCATTAGGTTAAGGACCATAATGAATAGGCTGAAGAAAGGGCCATAGAAATGGAAAAACAGTATGCTAGGGAAAACACATCATTTATGAAACTGAGGATATTTTACGTCCAACACTTCCACCAAAGACCAGCAAAGCATGTGATGAATATATTTCATTGATGAGTTCTATATAGGGTGCACCAAGTGGTAGTTCTAGTGGTGGTCAAAACGATGGGGAGGAGGATGCCGAGGTGGAGGAGAAGGAGGGATAGGAGGAGGTTGAGGTGGAGGATGAGGGAGAGGTGGAGGCCGAAGCATAGTACAACAGTGAGGAGAAGGGCATTGAGGAGGGTTGGGACGATGATGGGGATGAAGATGAGGATGGGGGTGAGGCTGATGATGATGATGATGATAGTGATGGTGATGAGGGAAAGATTGATCCATAACATTTTTGATTAGTATTAATGAAATATGACGTTTCATGATTTGTTGTGCCTAAATGCATGTGTGATTAGGTATGTCACATTATCTTTATTTCTTTATCTATAAATAATAAAACATGACATGATGATTTTATATGACTAATGACACCCCCAACCCTAGACCCCCCACCCCTGGACACCCCCACCCACTTGGATAGCTCTTACACCCCTTGGATAGCCCCCACCAATGGACATTCCCACCCATCTGTACAACCCCTACCCCCTTGGACAACCACACCAACCCCCTGAAAAACCCCTCAACCCCCTGGGACACCCCCACCAGCTGGACACCCCATAACCCCGTGGACAGCCCCCAACCCCCATGGATATCCCTCCCAACCCCCTGGAAAACTCCCACCCCCATGGATATCCCCCACACCTAGACACACCCACCCCCTTGGATGGGCCCCCAACCCCCTTTGACAGCCTCCACCCCTTGGACAGCCCCCACCCCCTAGACACCCCCACCCTGGAAAGCCCCCACCCTCTAGACACCCACACCCCTAAACACCCCTTACCCCATTGGACATCCCCCACCCCACCCCCTAGACAGACCCCAACCCCTTAAACACCCTTACTACCTTGGACAACTACCAACCCTTGGACAACCCCCAACCCCTTGGACCCCCCAGATTACCCCCACCCCCTAGACACCCCTACCCCTTGGACAACCCCAACCCATTGGATATCCCCCCTAAAGCCCTGGACACCCGTACCACCTTAGACAACCCCCACCCCTGGACACCACCTCACCACCTGGACACCCCCACCCCTAGGACACCCCCACCACCATGTACAACCCCCACCCCTATACACCCCCACACCATGGACACCCCCACCCCGGGACACCCCTACCCTTGTGGACACCCCCAACCCCATTGGACACCCCAACTCCCTGGACAACACCCCACCCCCTGGATAGCACCCCACCCCCTGGCCACCCCCACCCCTGGAAACCCCCACCCCCCCTAGACAGCCCCCACCCCCTAGACAACCCCCACCCCTTGGACAGAACCAAGGGACAACCCCCACCCCGAGGACACCCCACCCTGTAGACACCTCGACCCCCTTGGACAACCCCCAACCCCCTAAACATCCCCCAACCCCCTGAACACCCCTACCACCTTGGATAGACCCACCCCCTTGGACATCCCCAACCCCTGGATAGCCCCCCACCCCCTGAACACCCCTACCCCCTTGGATATCCCCCCAACCCCCAGGATAGCCTCCCAATCCCATGGACACCCTCTACCCCCTTGGACACCCCCACCCCCTGGACACCACCCCACCACCTAGACACCCCCACCACCAGGACACCCCACCCCCATGGACAGCCCCCACCCCCGAACACCCCCCCCACATCCCATGGACACACCCTACCCCCTTGGACATCCCCAACCCCATGGACAGCCCCCCCACTGGACACCCCCACCCCTAGACACCCCTACCCCCTTAGACAACCCCCACCCCCTGGACAGCCCCCACCCCCTGGACAACCCCCCTGGACACCACCCCACCCCCTAGATAGCCCCCACCCCTGGATACCCCAGCCCCCCAGACACCCCCATCCCCTGGACACCCCTACCCCCATGGATATTCCCCCAACTGCCAAGATGGCCCCCACCCACTTGACACCACCAACCCCTAGACACCCCACCCCCATGAACAACCCCCCGGACACCACCCACCCCCTGGACAACCCTAAACCCTTGGACATCCACCCCAACCCCATAAATTTCCCCCACCCCCCTCAAGACTACCCCACCACATGGACACCCCCAACCCCGGACACCCCACCCCCTTGGAAAGCACCCCCACCCCCCTAGATAGCCCCATGAACACCCACACCCCTCTTGGACACCCCAACCCCATGGACATCCCCCACCCCTGGACATCCCCCCTGGACAACCCCCACCCCCTAGAAACCACCCCAAACCATTGGATAGACCCCCCCAACCCCATATAAAGCCCCCCTGGACAACACCCCACCACTAAGACACCCCCATAGACGCCCCACCCCCATGGACAACCCCCCATCCCCTAGATAGTCCCCTGCCCCTAGACACCCCCACCTCCCTGGACACCCCCAACCCCCTTGGAAATCTCCCCTAACCCCCTTGGAAAACCCCCACCCCTGGACACCACCCCACTTTCTAGACACCCCCACCCCTTGACACACCCCCCCATGGACACCCCCCTCCCTGGACACCCTCTTTGTTCCACACCTACATGAAAAATGAGGGAGTCTGAACCTAAAATGTTTATTCTTTCCCTAACTAAAACAACTATTTATGTGCACAATACATGGTGAGTGACTCTAAGTGTCATGGGGAAATAATTTGACACCCACACCCCCTTGGATCAAATTTGCAAGAGTTGTGTTTATGGAGATGTTTGTTTTTGGGGGTGTTCTGGTTTTGGGTGGTGTATTTTGTTGGGTGTATTAGTGTTATTCTGAATTATTTATAGTGTAATGAAATTGAATTAGTGTTATTATCATGAAATACTATTTGGATTATATTGGTCTTCATTGGTTTTATTTTTAATTATGTATAGTTTATTGCAATTGCAGGTAATTACACAAGTAATTATGTATTCGTTTATTATTATGGAGGTAATTAATTCTGATTTACGTATAGGTATATTAATTCTGAATTCTGTATAGAATTAAATCTAAATTAGAATTAATTTTTAATTAGAATAATTCTGAATTCTGTGATTTTGTATATAATTAATTTTAAATTATATAATTATAGGGTAATTCTGAATACTCAAATTGTAGGAGAGGTTGGTAGTGCTACTCGAACTGTAGCAACTCTATGACAATGTTTTTAAAACTGTTGGTATAGATGTGGAAATCAAATCTATACCAATGGTTTAAAAACCGTTGGTAAAGACATGTTAACTAAATTTTTTCCAATGGTTTCTTGAAAACATTGGTAATAGTATTTACCAACGGTTCAGTAAACCATTGGTATATATATATAAACTGAGTTTTTTTTGCAATGGTGTAAAACCGTTGGGTTAAAGTTATACCAACGGTTATAGAAAACCATTGGTATGAAGTGTTGTAACATGACATATCCCAATAGTTTATGAATAACTGTTGGAATATATCTATCCCCAAGGCTTAATTTCCAATAGTTTGGATAACCGTTGGTATATCATAAATTTCTGGTGGTGATTCTCACTAGGAACTGGATGGAATTTTTGGAATATATGTTGTTGGTTCCCACATATTTTCAAAAGAGTGGCACTTAGTTGGACCACTCATACACTGGGGCTTCTTATGAACTAACCTACCACATCGGTGACATAACACATAACTATTAGTTCATGTCATCTGACTAGAACTACCCTCATGATAACACTCTGATGAAATTTCCCATCACTAAAAGAAAAACCTCACTATCTTGATGCTAAATAGCCTTATACCACACTACCATATTCCTATAGGTTGTTCTCATTGATGAGGCCATGGTTCACTATCTCATAAGTGATAGTAAATCAGAAGAAATCCACCTATTATTAGATGGTGTATGTAATCCCCTCCAGAATTTTTTTTACTATACTCATCCCATCACCTGTCATTGTTGGTTTAAAGCACTAAAGAATAGTGAAATGGTCTGAATACTCTATAAAAGTTCATAAATATATATGAATAAATTACATATAATTGTATAATCATATCATATGATGGAAGAAGTAGTCATAGAAATTAATATGAAATTCCACCCCAGACATACACTGAGGACTATATACATTGTAAATCATGTCCAAACAATGTTTGGTAGAATCATGAAGCATATAATTAGAAATCCTCACAATCCAATCCTGAGGAATCTGTAAATATTTTAATATCGACATCCTGGAATCAATCCATGACTCAGAAGCCAACAAACCACCATCCCACTAAAAACATGTTAGGATGAAGCTCTAAAAATTATCAAATCAAAACTAACGTAGTAGTAAAAGGTCAGTCAAATCCCAATATATAATATATAAATCATTGGAAAATATCTTGAAACTAAGAATCGATACCCATATAAGTAATATTATTACCAACCTTATGCATCAACCTAAGAGAAAATAATGGTGGCTCATGGCCCACCATATCAAGAGAATGACCACCACCACCCTCCTAGAGCACGACTCAAGGACATAGTGGTGGAATTGGAATATAATTTCCAAGATCAGGCCTTATAATAGAAATTTATAATAGAATAGATCTCAAGATACATGAATTTACATGTACACATCCTTCCCATGTAATAGTCACACCCCTCTTCATGGTTATAAAGAACGGTCTAGGTGATAAGGAAGATCATAAAGGTAATAGGATACACTACCTACTGCCTGCAACTATGGTCCAGTTAGGTTCAAGGGATCACATTACAGAGTATAGGTCTAGATATATGGAGTGTTAATTTTAAGGAATAGAGGAAAACACACATTATGTTGCAATTTGAATTCCATTTAATAGTAACAAAATTATTCAGGAATTTAAATTCATTTGATTTCATACTAATATATATATATATATATATCATAGTCCAATTAGATGAGCCAAAATTCCAAATTTATAAAGGCATATTCTTTTAAGTTGTAATTTTCATGTCATGTAATTATGAACTGACCCTTATATCCACATCAGGATGTAACATGTCATATAAATTTATTTTACTTGATGAATAGTAATTCCCAATTTATAGAAGTACAAGATTAAGAATTTAGAATCATCATTCATGTAATCAAAATCATCTAACGTTTCATCCCATGTGACCAATGGTCCATAGATAAACAATGGAATAGTTGGTTAATTATATTTCAACAATCAAGATATATTGGAAACCACCATTTATGTTACTATATCTCTGAATATATGAGTCAAGCCAACAATAATATGCATAAAGGAATGCACACAGTAATATAAACATGGAATGACATAAGCATAACATGTGAACCCTCAAAATACTATCGTAAATCATGATCAATACCCCCTTCCATCACTAGGACAAGGGAAAAAAGAAAAAAATACATGATGATAATAATAATAATAATAATAATAATAATAACAATACCACAAATCATTTTCATCACCCAGTAGCGAAATCAATACTATTGTAATAGGAGAAACCAAAAAATCAATATCCCAACCCAGGTAATTTTTTCCTTTACTTATATGTGGGTAAGATAATCCCAGAAATATTTTAATTACAATGTTCTCACACAATCCTAGTATCCTATCTACCATCCACAAACAGCAAGACAAAATGGAAAAGGCCTGTGACACCACATATAATGTTCTTCACCTAATTCTCTCAAAAGTAAAAATACCGTGTTGGATACATAGCCTAAAGTGCACCTCCCATTACACCAGAGGCTACTAAATATAATTTAGGGCTATGATGGTATAATGGAGAGACTATACCCTCAAGATTAGAGTGTATTACATTTCTATAAAATAATTGCATGCTATAGAAAAACTAATAACAAATAAACTCCATAAGCCTAATATATCATGATATAATAATAAGAAGACCTAGAATAAATATTATATACAAAAATTATTTCATGCCTATATTACATACAAAAGTAGAAAATGTGGAATCATAGTACTGGGAATATATAACATATTATACAAAATGAAAAAAGACCAAAACCTATATCCACTAGCATCATAAGCAAGCTTGTTCATCTACTCTTGTTATCCATCCAAGTACAATAAATAAGATATCTAAAGCTCTATACATCCCTTTATATCAAATTTCATCCATAGATTCTATTTGGGTACCAACCGAAAGTCCATACAGGGTATGTGTAAAACCCCGAGTTTCGATGAATTATATTTTTTGAATAAATTAAAATTTGTTGATGGCTTGAATTGCATGCTAAACCAAGTTATTATTAATTTATATATAGAACCAAGTTAATATTTCACTATATATATCACTTATATTTTGTTTTGAAACATTCTACACTATGTTTGGATTTTTGACACACAATTCCATGTTCCTTGGAAATCTTATGTTACATGTATGAATAAGACTCACCAAACCACAAAATACTATTAATAATATTATTAAAATACTATTATAGTAATTACTAATCCATTGGAATTGTTTTTATGAAAGGGATTAACTAAATTATGAAAATATGGTCTATGAATATTTATAAAATGAATTATTTGGCAACCAATTAATTAGAAATGAATGTAATAACTATTGGAAAATAATGAAAATCCTTTTTTGAAAAGCTATTTTTCTATGAACAAACAAATTTTATCTTAATAAATTAAAAAAATCTATTATATATTTATTTTAATTAAATACATATATTATATATTCAATCAAATATTTAACATTCATCTTATGTGTTTTCTATACAAAAGATAAAAACAAATATAAATTTAGACATAAAAATATATATTTTTCTAAAAGGATTTTTTACCTCCTACTGAGGGAAAACCTATTTTAAAAATAATTTTTTGGACTTTTATAAATTATATTTGAGAAAATAAACTTTATTTTTTAAATAATATTATAAAAATTTACTTTGGGTGATTATTCAGTATTTTTATGAGAAGTTTCATTTTTTGGATGAATACTTAAAAACATTGCATTTTAATTGAAAACTAAATTTTTTATAATACATTTATATTGATAAGTTATTTATAAAATTGGGTTTAAAGTATATTTTGTTAAATTATACCTCAATAAATCCAATTTAGTTCAATTTGATCAATTTTTCATTTAAAATGGATATAAAAAAATATCAATCTTTTGAACCTTTTTACTTTAGAAACCTGTTGTTCCAAACCATCTGCATGATTAATTTTAATTATATTCTGGAAAATCATTAATTAGAATTTGGAAAAATGGATTAAATAAATATAATTATAATAATTTTGAAATTAATTTAGGTTCAAATGAGTGTTTTCGAAAAATATTATTGAAATTAATTAATATTAATTATTGTTATTAAGGTAAAAATGATTTTACTCAGTGGTTAAAATTTAATCTTAAGGAAAAAATGACCTAGAAAATTTTCCAAAACCTATTGGATAAAAATATGTCTTCCATATCTTTTATTTTATCAAAAATTTATCATTATTTGAGTAACATTATGTAATGTATAACTATCAATAGTGTTTACATTTTTTATTTATAAGAATGTCACTCATTCAATACAGAAGGGAAATCACCGGTCTCACATATTCACAACTCTCAATGAATTTTTATCATAAAAAACTAACAAATTGAAAAACCAAAATAAATCCAATAATACTATAAGACTCCATATGGGATGAAATAAAACCATGGTGGTCCTATGGTGCAAACCAAAAGGGGTTTCCTAAAGAAGGGGTAACGTTCTTTATTGAGAACTTTTGTTTTATTTATTTCTACAGCTCATAAATTATTCTTATATAATGTTTATATAATAAATTAATTATACTAAATATATTTTTACCTTGTTATGTTCAGGTTACATCCAACACCTTTACAAACATCCATCAAAAGTTTCCCACAATCATCGTTTGTGTGTTCGGTGAACTATACGGCCTCGCGAACCAATGTTGTTCGTTCATCCATCAATACCTATCAAGGTAGGAAGTAATTAAGGAATTATTATTTTTATATGATATATATTATATTAAATATTTATTTAGGCTTATGGAATTATTTTATAACACATACCTTCATACTTTTTAGATTTTGGGAATATGATAACATTGTTTCTGGATGTGGGGACTACCGCCTCTTAAAAGCGATGTGATTTGTTCAGGAATTACAAGTAATGTATTAAAGATAGATTTATAAACTATATATAATATTTAATATTTAATAATTAAACGGGAATTATAATATATATATATATACATAATTTAACTTTCTTTCTTTCATTACGAAGAGGAAATGGAAACAACATTCATGCAAATGTACGACCTACTTTCTCCATGAACGGTGTATTTAATTTTCAATTTATATAATTAATAGATTATTGTAAATAAAAATATACTGAATATATATGATATTAATATATTGGATTAAATTTCTTAAATGAGGAAATTATAGTATAATTTTGAGGACTAATAATCACAAGTAAAAACATGTATTAAAAAAAGTAGTTATTACACGAAACATACAATTACCATGGAATTGTTAATAAACGGGTAATATAATGTCATACGTAAAGCATATATGGTAATATATATATGAATATGGTTGTATGATATGTTTTTATTAAATTAACTTTTATTATAATTTATGTTTGAACAAGTATGATGAGAGTCAATACTTAAGAGAAGGGAATTTTATCTCACTTTTTATATTTGTGAGATATATTCCATCTTCCCCACTCATTTATTTTATGTACTGTTTATACTAACCTATTAAATGTTATATAAGTAATTTTATTTATTTAATTATATTAAATGTTTCAATTGATGTTATTTTTTCACATATCTCATGATTCAAAAGTCTCTCAAGTAGTATGGGGTTTCTAGTCTCACTTTTACTTCTGTGAGACATATGGAATATTCACCACTAGTTCCTTTTTTATGGTGTATAAAATTTCAATTAATGTATTATAATATTATTATAATTCAATTTATGGTTATTTAGAAATCCATTTGATGACTAATATTTAATGGTATTCATATTTCAAAAAATTCCAAATCAGTAAAGTAATGTTTTCCCAATTTTCCTTTTTTGAGATGTACACTGTGTTACACACCTAAATTCTTACATGAGTTGTATATACAACCAATTAGACTTGTAATATCAGGTGTTTATTCATACTCATGATATTTTAAGTTTCATTTTATGTTATTCTTTCATGGGGCCTAGGATTCAAGGTAACCAATGTGGCAGGATTTTATTACTATAATATCATCGTTTACGAGATAGTTTATGATTATGATTCCATCAAAGAAATATTATGACCCATATCTCAAGACTTAAGATGAATTTTTGGATTCTATTTTTATTAATGATATATTCATGAAATAATTCCCTTTCTCAAATCCTTGGTACTTAAGATACATAAGAAAATATTTTTACTAAACTGTATCTTTTTCTCTCGCTTCTGCCAAAAATCTATGTTCATTGAAAATAATGTTTTCTAATATTGTTTTCAAAACGTTTTCTTATTATATATTAATCTAATTTTCAAGAAAAATCATTTCAAAAAGATTTTACGTCTAAAAATTGTTTTAAATGTTTTTTTAAAAGCTTCATTTATATGTTTTTCAATGTGGTTTTCAAATAAAAGGATATTGAAAATGTTTCACCTTTTAAAATGTGATTTTCAAAGAATGATTATTTTCCTTTATAAATGTTCCATGTGATCATTCAAAATACTTCTCCATATAATATTTCGTACTTTGATATAGTTTATACTTTACTGATTATATGATCCAAGGACACCAATCTTATCCATTCTTTGAATTGTTTATCTTTAAGATGACAAGTTGTTTATGAAACCCATTTCTTTTCTGCTGGTCAAACCCAGATAAGACGTTTATGAAACCAACATCATTTCATGGGTTATTCTATTATGAAATTATTATGAAACCTTTGTATTTTACCTTGTTTATGATATGATATGTTTGTTGGAACCATGGTTGTTCTATGCTTGAATTAGAGCATGATTTTTGTTTGTTGTCAATCCTTAGTCGATGTTCAGAATGTGTGCCAGTAATGTGATCATACAGTTCAAGCAGACAACAGTATTGAAAGTGGAACCATTTCCCAATGTTTTACAAATTTTTAGACCTGAATATCGGAAAAATGAAGACATGGATTTTTTGGTAAAAGGAGGTGCGCACAAAGAGGAAGTGGTGCATGAAAAATGTAGGATGTGAGAGAAATATTTTTATTGTGCACGAAAAATAGTGTGGTGCGTGAAATAGCGGAGTGAGGTTTTTCGTACAAATAGTGTTTTGGAATCCGAATGTCAAAAAATGGAAAAGGCATGGGTTTCTTGAAAAACACAGAGATGTGCGTGAAAAATGTTACCTGCGCAAAATATTACATGCCGAATGAGAGGTTTTTCGCACCATAGGCGGTTTTGCGCATGGGCGTCTAAGACCCCTATAAATAAGAGGTGACCCCCTCATTCCGTATGGTTGAGGACTTAGAGAAGATATGAGGTCTGATGCATGTAAAAGGTTCACATAAAGGGAGTTGTGAAAAAAATCTTGAGTTGTGCAAAAAAGTTCGAGTTGCATGGAAAAAGTTTAAGCCGCGCGAAAACACAGAAATTGCAGGAAAAATTTGATGTTGCGCAAAAAACATTGAGTAGCACGAAGAAGGCCAAGCTGCGTGAAAAAGGTGCTGCGTATAAAGATGTGCGTAAAGGAGGTTGTTGGGTGAAATATTTTTCCACGTGAAAATCATTTATTTCACGCAAAAGTGAGATATTTCATGCAATGGGTAAGAGTTTCATGAAATCATCAGTATAACCTATTTGCGCATATCTGATTATCCGGTTCTGTGGTTCAGTGTGTTCGAGTGAATCAATTTTGGTCTTTGATGCAAGCATAGTCTCGTGCTATGCAGAGGCAAAGACTTCAATGTGAATCTATTGAAGAGACATTCACATCTACAAACTGGCTGAGACTTCACAGAAGGCAGTGAGCCAGGGGGAGTCAATGGGAGTGACCCGAGGGACATAGTGGCATATCCCTGAACATTTGTAAAGGCTGTGAGCCTGGGACAGAGTGACTATTCCTGAACCATTTTAATCCACAACTAGTGAAGAATAATGGAATTAGGTACTACCGAAAACCTGTCGGCATATGATCCTTAGACGTAGCCCTTAATGGTGAACCAAGTAAAAAATGATGTGTCATCTCTTTGCATGTGAATGTTTGATTTCTGATCATATCCATCATACAAGTTTGACTAGTTCCTACCAACATGGGAACAAGATCCATCAGTTTAAATGAAAAGTTGACACCCTGATTCACCCCTCCCCTCTTAGGGTGTCCTGGGGTCCTAAAAGTGCTATCCGAGGGAGGTTGCTGGTGTTATATATGTTTTTTGTCGCCATGGAAAATGCAGTCAATGATAGGAGAATAACTCTCTTCAAAGGAAGTAATTTTAAAATTTGGAAGAACAGAATGAAATATCATTTAAGATCCCTTGGAATAGAAGTCCTATTTGTTACTGTGCAAGGAATACAAGTTACTGATCCAACATGGCTTGCTATGAATGATACAGATAGGAATGTTTTTTACACAGATGCAAAATCTAAGAATGCTATCACTGCAGATCTTTCAGATCAGATCTTTTTAAAGATGATGAGTTTCACCTCAGCAAAGTCTATGTGGGAAAAAATTGAAAACATTTATGATGGAGAAAATAAAGTTAAGGAGGAAAAAATTCAAGTCTTACACAACAGGTTTGACAATCTAAAGATGCATCCTAATGAGAATGCAGATTCATTTTTCAATCGAATTACAGAAGTGGTGGGAGAAATTAGAGGTCTTGGAGAGGAAATCAAAGACATTGATATCATAAAGAAAATATTGAGAAGACTTCCTCCTATGTACAATTCAAAGGTGTCAGGCCTTGAATAAAGAGATCTATCTAAACTATAACTAGATGATCTTTTAAGTATTCTAGAGGCATATGAGATGAGAGTCAAACCCGAAGATTCCACGACTCGTCTAAGCAAGGAAATGGAATTCAAATCCATGGACAAACATAAAATTTTAGAAGATAGTGGTGGTGAAGATGATGAGGAAAAATAAATTATTTCTCTCATAACCAAGAAGATGAATAAGGAAAAAGGTAATTTTAAAGGTAGTCTACCTCTGGAATGTTTTCGTTTTGGAAGAGTTGGGTACATTGTCTCTCAGTGCCAAAGAAAGTTTGATGATGATGAGAGTGAAGCAGAAGGCATAGAGAAGCCTCGAAAAAGGTTTTTCAAAAAGGGAGACTTCAAATCTGGAAAGAAAATATAGAGGAAGAGTTTTGTCTGTGAAGAGGAAGATGATGATATTGAATTTTATGAAGAAGAGGGACCAGAATTTAAAACAGGAAACCATGCTTCCATGATGGATACCATTGAAAAGTCAGAACCCTCGACCAGTAAAGGCAGAGATAATCAAATTACTCATAATGGTGATCCAAAGATTCAAATTAAGGTTTCCATTTCCACGATTGATAATAAATGTAAGAGATTCAATAATTTTAAGGAAATGGTGGATGAATCATCAGAATATGTTGATGAGCTTGAAGAATAAATTGAACGACTAAAAGAACTAATGAGTGTTCAGTCTTCAATCCTTAAAATCACAGATGACGTTGTGGAACTAAATATTAGAATTGAAGAAAAAGAAAAGTTCATAAATGACCTTTCATCCAGACTAGAAGAGAATTCCAAGACTGTTGAGGGTCTTGAGGAAGAAGTTGTTACTCTTACGAGTAAAATCGAATGTCAATCAACCACAAATGAGGGTAAGAAGAAAATTCATTTTGAAAGATTCTCAGATGTAGAATTACTGGAAAGATCCAAGTGTGGTTCAGATGGGGTTGAAAAAATCATGAGTGATCAAAGACCCTCTTTCATGGGAAAGAGTGGAATTGGCTGTGATGCTGAGACATCAACTACTGGAAGTGAAGAGAGCTAAAAGGAAGAAAAGATAAAAGTTGTACATGTTGAAATATTGCCTAAAGTGCTGAAAAAGAGACCCTCAATCAAAACTAAAAGAAGAACTGAAAATTATACTAAAACATTCAGAAGTGACAGGCAGTCCAACTATTCTCCCAAGGAAGAAGGCATGAGGAGTAATTCAAGTGAGACGAAATTTCCTCCCATGATGTGTCAGTTCTGTGGCTATCTGGTCCATACCATGTCATATTGCAAATAGGCAAGGAGCTACTTGAATGGGGAAGATCTGGGATGTCAACAAATGAGACTGAATTCATATCCTCCATCTTATAGAAGACATAGTTTCTATGGATAATATTTTCATTGATTTAACTTTGACCATAAAGCTATGTATTGCAGGCATAGATTCAATAGGATAGATTCATACAACTCTCATAGACGGTTCAATATTCACCCTCCTCATGGTGTTGATATCACAAACAGGTTTTCTCCTCTAGAAGAAGATTATGGGTATGAAGAATCTGATTATGTGTAAGGAATAATTAGAAGTCCATCAATATCTTATACTCAATCCAATATCTCGTGGAATAAAAAGAATAAGATCAAGAAATCCAATCCTGTAGAATTAGACTTCAAAGCTACAAAGACCA
Organism: Viscum album; assembly: GCA_963277665.1. Taxonomy (NCBI): domain Eukaryota; kingdom Viridiplantae; phylum Streptophyta; class Magnoliopsida; order Santalales; family Viscaceae; genus Viscum; species Viscum album. Next base: position 549,770,378 of record OY728134.1, read on the forward strand.
GCATATCCTAGATTATTGATTGTGTATGCTCTTTAAATATGACAAGAAATGCTAACCTTTTGAAGAACATTTAAAAGAAGGTTGATGAAACAGTGAGGTTTGGTAAGGATGGTGCTTTGAAGATTAAAGGCAGTGGGAATACTGCTCTCGCCAATGGAGAGATGAAGAAGACTGAAGTTCCTTATGTGGATGGTCTATGCCACAATCTCCTCAGTGCGAGTCAACTCTGTGACTCCGGGATGATAGTAACTTTCAATCAAAAAGGCTTCACTATAAAGGGAAAAACATGGAATTCTTTTATGAAAGGCTATAGAACAGATGGAAACTTATATCAGGGTGACAGCAAGGTAAACTCTTACTATTTGTATGTTGAAGAAAAAAACAACCTCTGGCATCGAAGGCTCGGGCACATTAACCAACAAGACATGGAAAAGATATCTAAGAAGAATATTATCATGGATATCCCCATTTTGAAACGAGACCGAGAAAAGGATTGTGATGCTTTAATATGGGGGAATCTAGTCAGTAATTCATATCGACCAAAGAAGAAAAGGGAATCACACCTTCTTGATCTCATCCATACAGATGCATGTGGCCCAAGAAATGTCACCGGAACTCATGGTGAGTGGTACTTTGTCCTTTTCATTGATGATTATAGTAGAATGTCTTGTGTAATGCTTATTCACAGGAAGCGACAAGTACTTGATTGCATGAAAACTTATTGCCAGGTTTCTGAGAATGATACTGAACAGACAATAAAAGTACTGAAATATGACAATGGAGGGGAATACATGTTCATTGAGTTTGAGAATTACCTAAAAAAACATGGAATATAGCATGAGGTAGCTGATGTGAGAACTCCACAGAAAAATGGAGTTGTTGAGCACCAAAATCGACAGGTCAACAATATGGACAGGACTATGCTGATTGAGAGTTGTATCTCTCACCATTACTGGAAAGTAGCTATTGAAGCTGCTGTGCACATTCAGAATCAAATGAGGTTTTAAATGGGAGAAACGAAGACACCATATGAATTGTGTCATGAATGGAATATTTCGTTGAAATAATTTCGTGTTTTCAAAAGCAAATGTTTCATCCAAAATAAAGAAGGAAGTCAAGGGATGTTTGGTGACAATTCCAATGAAGCAATTTTTCTTAGGTATCCAATGAACAACAAATCCTACAGGTGTTTCCATAAAAACTTCGGGAGGATTATGGAAAGGAATTATGTTAAGATCATTGAAGGAAAAACCCCAAATGATTAAAATAATTCCTCTACTGATGAGATAGAAGATGACGATGAATGTAAACATGGAGTAAATACAAATACAGGAATAGAGGAAGGTGTAAAAAACACTCAGAAGTCACATCATGATGTTGACTCAAAAGAATAATTTGAAGAGGAAATCTTGGCTGGAGAGAATGAGAATGAACCTCATTGGAGTAATTGAAGAGCTAATATTGATCCATCTAACATAATTAGGGATAGAAGTGCACCAACACTAACAAGAAGAATGAGAAACAATACACAATCTGAATTTCTGTTAGTTTTGGGGCCATCCTCATTTTAAGAAGCTACAAAGGATGAATCTTGGGGGAAATCCATGAATAAAGAGTTAGATAAGATTGAAAAGAACAAGACATGGGATCTAGTCTAGAGACCCGAAGGTCACAATGTGATTGGTACAAAATGGATCTTCAAAAACAAGTTTGATGAGCGTGGAAGTGTTATTATAAACAAGGCACGACCGGTATGTAAAGGGTACTTCCATATTAAAGGTGTTGATGTTGAAGAAACCTTTGATCCAATGGCTAGACTTGAGTCAATTAGGATTTTCCTTTCCATGGCACTCCATATAGGATATAAAGTATATCAAATGGATGTTAAGAAAACATTCTTGAATGATGTACTCGAATAAAAAGTCTACATTGAACAACCGGTGGGTTTTATTCTTGGTACTGATGAAACAAAGGTTTTAAAACTAAATAAATCTCTATATGGTTTGAAGCAGGAACCACGAGCATGGTATTCCCAGCTGGAAGCTTATCTCAAGAAGCTGGAATTCAAAATAGGAGGAGTAGATCACAATCTATATGTGAAGAATTCTCCAAAAGATCAGTTCATGGTTCTAGTCCACGTTGATGACAATTTTTTGGTGGAAGCAAGCAGAAATCAGTGGATGAATTTTCCAGTCACATGAAATTGGAATTTGAAAAGTCTATGATTGGGGAGCTCAAATATTTCTTAGGGATGCAGGTGATTTAAAAGAAGGATTACACTTTAATTTCTCAGGAAAATTATGCAAGAGAGCTGCTGAAGAAGTTTAATATGCAAGACTCCAAACCAAATTCAACTCCGATTTTAGTTGGATCCAAACTTGGAAAGCATGAGGATGGGACATCTATAGACCCCACCATGTATAGGAAGATAATTGGGATCCTACTATACCAGACAGTGACACGACCAAATATTGTCTTTGCAACATGTCTAGAGGCCCGATTTCAGAGTAATCCAAAGGAGGAACATATGACAGCAGGGAAAAGAATCATGAGGTATATTCAAGGTTCTCAAAATTGTGGATTATACTTTTCTACAGGAAGGGACAATAAATTATCAGCATTTCCTGATGCTGACTGGGCTGGAGATGTAGTGAAAAATAAGTCCACCAGTGGTGGAGAATTCTATATTTGGAGTAAATGTGTTGGATGGTTGAGAAAGAAACAAGAAAATACATCTATTAGTACAGCTGAAGCTGAGTATATCTCTGCCACAAAGGAATACACTCAACTGCTATGGATGAAGCAACAACTAATAGATATTGCTGATGAGGTGAAGCAACCAAAGGTAATTTACTTTGATAACAAGAGCACAATTGATCTTACGAAGAATCTTGTTCATCATTCTCGTATAAAACATATTGAAATCAGGTATCACTTTATCAAAGAAAAAGTGGAGCAAGGCGTGATTAGAATGGATCATGTTGGAACTGATGAGCAAGTGGTTGATATCCTGACCAAGCCACTGTCAGCGGCTGTGTTTGAGAAGCATCAGTTGAACCTCAGTGGTCAACCACCTCCCAATGCATAAGGAGGTTAGGAAATATCCCCTCTCCTCATTTATGTTGACCAGTTTTAATCTTTCTTGGGATAAGATACATTTTTATGGAAGAGATACTATCTAGGGGGTGCATTGAGATGTTCAATGAGAAAATAATGATATTTGGGTTTATTTTCAATGGGGGAGAAGGAAAAAATTCAGAACATGTTTGGTATCACAATGATATTTCTATGATAGGATAAGAAGGAATACATTGGACATGTAATGCTTATGGGAAAATTTAAGATAATTCCTTTGACCTCATTGATAATTCCAAAACACGGGATCCTAATTCATTCTTCCCCTCGTGTTTTCTACACAGATCATTGCTCGCATAGACTTAGAGTATTGGATGATTTGATACTTTCATTTTTGGGTTTTCATGTGGATGGTGCTCTATTGAATTTATTTACTGATTTCCCACAATCCCAAAGTGGGATATTGTTGGAACCATGGTCGTTCTATGCTTGAATTGGAGTATGGTCTGTGTTTGTTGTCAATCCTCAGTGGAAGTTTAGAATGTGTGCTAGTAAAGTGATCATACAGTTTAAGCAGACAATAGTATTGAATGTGATTCCATTTCCAAGTGTTTGAAAAATTTTTGGGCCTGAAAATCGGAAAATGAAGACATGGATTGTTGGTAAAAGGAGGTGCTCACATGGAGGAAGTGTTGCATGAAAAATGTGGGCTGTGCGTGAAATATTTTTATTGTGCGTGAAAAACAGCATGGTGGGAGAAATCGTGGAGTAAGGTTTTTCACGCAAAGAGTGTTTTAGAATTAGAACGTTGAAAAATGGAAAAGCAATGGTATGCACAAAAAACATGGAGATGAGCGTGAAAAACGGTACCTGTGTAAAATATTATGTTCTGAATGAATGGTTTTTCGCACCACATGAGGTTTTGCTCACGGGGGTCTGAGATGACTATAAATAAGAGGTGAACCCCCCTCATTCTATACGGTTGAATACTTAGAGAAGATCTGAGGTCTGATGCACGTAAAAGGTTAATGTAAATGTAGTTTTAGGAAAAAGTATGAGTTGCGGGAAAAATTTTGAGTTGCGCGGAAAAAGGATAAGCTGCGCAAAAATTCATACATTGCGCGAAAAATTTGAGGTTGTGTGAAAAACTCCAAGAAGCCCAAAAAAGGCCAAGCTGTGTGAAAAAGGTTTTGTGCATAAAGTTGAGCATAAAGGAGGTTGTTGCATGGAATATTTTTACATGCGAAAATCATGTATTTCACACAAAAGTGAGATATTTCATGTAAAGAGTAGGAGTTGCGCGAAATCTTCAGTATAACCTATTTGCACATTTTTGATTATCCACTTCAATTGTTCAGTGTGTTCGAGTGCATCAATTATAGTCTTCGTTGCAAGCATAGTATCATGCTAAATAGAGGAAAATACTTCAATGTGAATCTATTGAACATACCTTCACGTCCATAAACTGAATGAGACTTCACAAAAGACAGTGAGCCAGGGGGAGTCAACAGGAGTGACCCGAGGGACGCAATGAGATATCCCTGATCATTTGTAAAGGAACTGATCCTGGGATAGAGTGACTATTCCTGAACCATTGTAATCCACAACTAGTGAATAATAGTTGAATTAGGTACGACTGACAACCTGTCAGTGTATGTTTCTTGGACGTATCCCTTAGTGGTGAACCAAGTAAAAAGTGATGTGTTAGCTCTTTGCATGTGAATGTTTGATTTCTGATCATATCCATCTTACAGGTTTGACTAGTTCCTAACAATTTGGGAACAAGATCCATTATTTTAAAAGAAAAGTTGACACCCTGATTCACCCCTCTTCTCTCAGGGTGTCCCGGGGTCCTACAATGTTTTTATAATACCCATTTCATTATAGGGGTGATTATATGATATTTAGGAAACCAATATCTTTTATGGGTGATAATATGATGACTGTTTTATGAACTTATGGAACTGATATGTATAATATCATTATGTGATGGCTAGGACATATATCATCCTCCATTTTACTAGGTAAATATTTATATGTCATCAAAAAATATTTGGGAGAAGTCAATGGAATGGATCCACAATGGGAAATGGGTGTATCCTAATCAATAATGGGAAATAGATGTGTCCTGATCCAAAATTGGAAATAGGTGTGTGTGTATTCATTATGAGAAATGAGTGTGTCTTAATCCACTATAGGAAAAGAGTGCATCTTGATTCACTATGGGTAGATGGTTTAACCTGAGCCACTATAAGGAAAGGAATACAACTAGGGATGGTGGTGTGTCCCACCCAGTAGGTGCATCCCTTATGACTCATGTTATATTATTTACATATGATTCATGTCATATAAACTACTAATATTTATGTCATAACTCATGATTATATTCTTTGATATGCAGGTTATGATCATACAATGTTATGATCATGTTCTCAGAGCCTTATGTTCATGTTATGCTTTTGTATCTACTTTTTCTACCATTATTGGACATATGTTCTAACCCATTATTATTTTACTTTCCCCCGGTTTATGAAGAAAGTATTTACATAGGAATAATAGAGGGAATACATTTTTAGGAAACAATGAAGATATTTCAACATATTGGGATATAGTGTTCCATGATTTTGAAGACACAAAACTATTACGGTCCTCATGAATGTAATTTTTTAATGTACTAAATATTCATAAAAAATGATGTAATATCCTTGTAAGTTAATCTTTTGTCTCTATTTTTGGTATAAAAGTATAGGTTTAGTAAACCATTTTAAACTAGGATGAAAAAACTCCAGTGAGATCCATAGGGATATTTTTAAGGATATGTCTAGGGATATCTTTAAGGATATCAATAAAGATGAGTAAATGTTTATGAAAATGTACTAGAATCCTTGTAAAGTATTGATAGAGTGGTTTCCAAGAATTTATATCTCTCTCTAGATACAACATGTGGAATTATTAGGTTATCATGATTTTTTTAATAGGACACAATGCAATTCACTGAAAAGGGAGAATTAAATATTCACTTAATGCAATGGATGAGAATAATGGCCTCTCTTTGGTGTCATCGAATGTAAAATGATTTTAATTTAGAAAGTATAATCATTATGCAAATCAATATCTTAGGGTAAATATCATGAATGAAATATACAAGGTTTTAAGTGTAATGATCTTACTACTGATGATGAAGAGGCCATAAGAGATATATGAAACACATCTTCTTTTCTAATAGTATTATTTATACACATGATTAAATAGAGTATAAAAGATTTTTTGTTTCACATTTTGTTAAATAAGTATTATGGAATAATATAATGAATATTATTTAATATATTAAGGAAGAGGTGTAATGATCAGAGTATTAATGTATGTGGAGCTAAGGATTATCTTATATGAATCATGAAGTATATAAGGATTTTTATAAGTTTTTCTTTAAGAATTTTCAAGAACATGATAAATGATACTAATGACATAGAAAATTTATTTGATGGAAATGTTACATTAAGTTAATGTATCCATTAACATGTTCTTGAGGATGAAAAAATGATATTTAGTTTGGATAAAGTGATGATGATATAGATAAAGTAAACTATATAATATTTGTGACCAAAAAAATGAAGAATGATTTTTTGGAAAAGTGGATTATACTATTATTGATGAACTTTATATCATTTCAAGATTTATAGAATATTTACAATAATTATTGGAATAAGGAATGATGTATTGTATCAATAATGATTTATAGTAATTTAGGTTGTTACCATGTTTCAAGATAGTAATTATGATGGTATTAATGTGTTTGTTATGTGACAAAGTGGTTCTACATTATGATATATAAGTGATTAATGTTCATCTGAATTTGAGAAAATTATTGACCTTCTTTATAAAGATTTAGATTTTCATCTTTTGAATGTGTTATATGTCTAACCATTAATGTAATAGTTTAATTTAAAATTTGTTTATGGTTTCATAGATTAATGTATTATCTCACTATATGAGCGTTTATTCATATTGGATAACCTATGCTAATCATTCTACTCTGATGTTAACTAAAGAAAGATGGTTTGAATTATCATTCTCTTTATGAATCGAATGATCTGTTAGTTCTTTAGGAATGAAAAATTCACCTTCATTTCCTTGAGTAAGAGATGAATTTGGTATTAATAAAGAAACAAACAAAGGGTAATGTAACACCCCAAGATTTTAGATGAGGGGAACCGAGCAGATCGAGCCAGTAACGACACTCTGGTCTGGAACCGGACTGATCAAACAACGGAAGAACCCACACCTGATTCTAGATCAGGAGAACCACATAAATCAGGAGAATCCAATGAGGCAAAAGGGGTGTACCAGAGACGCCGCAGGAGCACCGGTGAAGCAACCTGATAAAATAACCTCCATAAAACCTGAAAACACATGAACAAACAATGACCTCCCCCATCATCATCACTCTGGGTCCCATGCCAGCCGCTTAGAACCAAAATCTTCTCCCGCATCCACCAATCAGAGCCACTGTCAAGACATCTTCACCCGCCCAGATCCGAACTCGCTGCTCGCCGAGACGTGATGGTGATGACCTCTAGGCCGACCAAGACTGTCGAAGATGGGGACGTTGATGCCAAGCCTACAGAGTATTCAATTTGACAAAATAAACTTATTCTTTAGAATTGGGATATAAGAGTTTAGTTTTAATAAATTTTTTGTGTTTTTCTGATAACTTTCATATTTGGGTGAATAGTGAAAAATACTATATTTTAACTAAAAACAAATTTTTTAATATAAATAATTTATAGTGTTAAATTATAAATTTGAATGGTTTGTAAGTATAAATGTATTATATTTTTACCATCTAATCCAATTCTGGTCAATGTAATAAATTTCAAATTCAAATTGGACATAAACAAGTGTCAATCTTTTGATAGTTATTATCTCTTAAAAATAAGCCTTTTGGTTTTGACAACGAGAATTCATTTGAAATTAATAAATGAAATTTCAATGTTTTGAATTTGGTAAAATAGACTTCATTTTTGAATTTGGAATATCAAAATTAGATTAGGGTAAAATTTTGGTATGTTTTTGAAAACTTTCAATTTTTGATGAATAGTGAAAACACTGTGTTATTGGTTAAAGCCGACTTTTTATTTAAATAATTATTTATTTAATTTAAATTTATTATAGGTAAAAATAGATACATAATACATATATAAGTTCAATACAATTCATTAGATTCATTTTATAATAAGTTTAGATATATAAAAATTTTATTTAACTTTTTACCCTCTTTTAACCACCTTCTAAGAGCATTTGCAAATTTGAATAAAACTTAATTTTACCGCTTCTGTGAATTGAATTTCAAGAATATTAGAGACACGGTTGATATCAGTAACTCAAATGTGGTTCAATAAGATAAAAATATTTTTTGGTGAATAGTAACTTTTGACTTTTATTTACCACAGTTAAAAGTAAATAGGGTAATTAAGGGTAAAAATGATATTATTATTACCCCAAAACATGTAATAATTCTATTGGATAAGTGTAATTTGACAAAAATCAACCTTAGGAATAAAATATGATCCTTTATGTCCACTTGGATTAGATTAGGACATTTATTATTATTTAATTCAAAGGAGAGTTAAAAGTTTTATATTCAAAGTTTAATAACTAAATTTTTTTAATATATGGTTACACATAAGATAAATTAGACTATAAATATTAATTATAAATATAAAACAATTTCCTACATAATGGTATTTTATTTATATTTTTTATACATTAAATAATTTAATTTGTTTATGACATAATGATGATGCAATAATTACCATATTAATGAAAGATTAAAATAATTGATATTATAAATATCTAAATAAATGTAATTTGATACTTTTATTAATTACAATAATTTTATAGGTTAATATAAAATATTAGTGTTGGTTAGATGAATTTTTTTCGAATTAATAATGCTTTAATAAATTTTGAAAAAATAAAAGACCAAATAGTGAAAAAATTGACATAAAAGAGTTTTTAAAAAAAATATTATATTATTAATTGACATTCTATTCCTAAAAATCTAAGGTTAATTAAAAAGACTTATGTAATGATAGGTGTATCATTAATTAACTACTTGGGGTTCTCTTGGGAGTATATATTATGTTTATTAACCATATAATATAAAAATACAAAGAGACATGGTAAATGTGAAACTATTTCACTAAGTGTTAAATCTAAAAGATAAAGTAAATATAGTGACCCAAACCTGCCTAAAACCCATCAGTTGAGTGGTTTTAGACCCATAACCACCTTATACTTTAAATAATTAGTTTTGGAGCCATTATAAACCGAAAATAAATATATTATAAAATAATATTTCTAGCTTTTCCAAAGGTTCCCCTAACCCCTCTTATAAAAGGGCACATCCCCTTATCTAAAATCCACACCTCCAAAGCAATTTGGATCAAAAAACCCTACCATAATATCCTCACAACTATCCTAAATTCATCCTAGAGGCCTTCCTTTGATCAGAAATCCATCATAAGATCCCTTTTAATCAAATCAAATGGAAGAACCCGAAGAAGAGGTAATGATTTCACCACCCACTTTCAAGTTCTTTTATTCTTCCACTTACTATTTCTTTGTTGTTTAAATTCTAAAATAATAACTCCAGAATCTTCAATATACTGTGATGTTATTAAAAAAATGGTACAACCATATTCATTTTTCTATCCATCCTATAAATGAAAAAGACAACATAGGTGCATACGTACGGATTACCATATCCACATCAAGGTGTAGTTTGTTATTCAAACACTTCATTATTTGGATGGGTATAATAATGAGTATAACTTATGTAAATAATAAATATAACATTTTAATGATTCTGTGTATATGATATACCATCCAATTACATAATATTTCTCCATCAATATAATTATATTGTCCCTCGTGCGTACGTACGGATTACCATCTCCAAGACGCGATGAGATTCATTTCCACGTTCACCATTCAACGATGATTATATAATATATATCATTAATAAGTATGTAATATATGGAATTATAATTATACTACATATATATATGTATATGTACTTATATATATCTTATTCACTTAGTTCCGTGCAATACGATATGAAAACAAAAACAATGTTTATGCGTACGTACGGACTACCATCTCCATAAACAGTGATTTCCCTTTCAAATATATGTCTATTATACATATTTATATTCTAAATATATATGATATATAAATAATGTTTTATATTCTGGAAGTATTTAAATTTTTATCTAAGTGATACAATCAAGAGTAACAAGTTAAAACACATACGATAAAGAAGGCGATTACTACCCGAAATGTTAATTTAACATGGAAATTATTATTAAATGGGTAGTATAAATTCATAAATGAATAATGTATGATATCATAAATATTAATATTTTTCTGGTATAATCTAATAACATACAATGGTCATTATACAGGAGGTTAAACATACCCTCTACTAAAGGAAAGTGAAATGTAAGGGTTAATTTCACAATCTCTTTATTATCCGAGGTTGTTTTTACATATGTATCTACTGGGACATATTTATTATCCATGTCCATGTTTCATAAAAGTGTTTTCAAATGGATTAAAGGTAATTTTTACTAAAATATCATTTTAAATGTTTTAAATATTTATTCTTCTAAATCATTCTCATTAATGTCCATGTTTTCAAAATGATTTTAATGATTTATTTATATGGACATGAATGTTTTTAAAATGTAAATTCCTTTGAAAAGTTTCAAAGTGGTATGAAACAATTTGATTTAAAAATGTCTTTAAATGTCTTCCTTTTTAAATTTTGTTACTTTTAAATGTTTTCATGAAAAAGTGATACTTCTCTCAAAGAGTTTTAGAAATCATTTTTATCTTTGTCAACATCCTTTGATGGATTTTAAACTTTTTTGAAGATGATTTATTATGAAACAAATATTCCATATTTTATTGAAGGATTTTTGATATGTTTGACTGTAGATGTGTCATTTTTATAAAATTCATGGTTTATGGGTAAATTATTGACATTTCTTATGCTAGTTTTAATACTAATGTTTATGTTATGTTTCAAACTTTTCATATGAGGAATGCAGTGGACTTAGTAAGTGACAGGTGGAGCCCACTATAGATCCTCGATGCATCGGTAGGTCTCATGATACAAACAAGTGTCTTTGCACAATTCCTTGACAAAACATTTATTTGTAGTCTTGGAACAAGGCCTTGAGTATGTGGTAATTATGTCTGGTGTTAGGCATTCCATCATTATGAAATTATTTATTACATGTGATTATTGGACTAGTAGAATATCAATGTGCAAGTTAATATGGTATTGTTTGATTTATTTTTTCCATATTATGTTCAAGTTTATGTTTAAAAGGCTATTTTTCATTACAAATATTTCCTTAAATGTTTATAGCTTCCGCTAAATTATTTACCCTTACTGAGCATCAGATCTCACCCCTTTCTTATGTTTTATTTTCCCAGGATCCCAAGAAGTGTTTTATGTTTGAGATGTAGGGTTAAGATAAGGTAACAATGGCATTATCAAAGTATTTTCTTTGTGTTGTATGTTAGAAATTCTAATTTAATGTTAATTTATGCAATCCATTTTACAAGACTACTAAACTGGTCAGTCTTTCGGGGATTGATTCCTTGTAATCATGCCAATGTATTAAAATAATGCACCAACTCTGGGCTTATGGGGTCAGGGCGTTATAGTTGTTATCAGAGGAAGTTTAGTACAAACCTTGGAAACTATATTTAGATAAACTCTTATTAGAGAACATATCCCTAAGATATACTTTGAGGATTAGTATATAAGAAATTCCTAGAATTTTGGTATTGTAGAGACTTTGTGAGTTTTCTAAGCAATACATCCCTGTCTGGATATGAGAAGGTAGAGGCATCTCTAGAATAGATGTACCTAGGGTTAAAACCCAAAAACACCGCTTTCAGATAGACTCAAACAGGAACTAGTGCACGGCAACAGGCATTTCTGTACTAATGGTTATGACACTCCCGAGGGATATGCTTAGGATAGTTCTCGTTTTCTTTAAAAATCAGTATGAATGATTTAAAAGTATATACCTCCTCAAAGAAAATATTTTTATGATTATGGATTATATCCATAAACAGTTCAATTTATGTTAGGTGTTTTACAAGTTTGGAATTATTCATTGCAATTCATAAGCTGGCCTATTGTATGGAATTGTATTGAAATGGCACTCAGTAGATGGAATGTGAACTCCAGCAATACGTATGATCCCAATAGAAAGAAGGATCACCTATTTCACTGTATTAATCCAACATTTAGAAGGTAAATAGTCTCCCATGTATTCTAATAATATGAATAAATAGTATCATGTGTTAATAAGATAAGTAAATAATTTTCTGAATCCTATGGATTTGAAGGGAAGTAAGAAAAGAAAAGGAAGAAAGAGAGAAAGATGGATAAAGGGAAGAGGGAAAAGAAGGATTTTCCCATATGTGATAAATATGGAAAGAATAACCTTGGTAAATTATTGAAGGGAATGAGAGTTTGTTATAAGTGTGGAGAAAAATGACACCAAGTACATGATTTCAAGGGTAAGAAAAAGGTTTCAAATGTAAAATTATTCATCTACAAGGCGTTGGGACACTACGTGAATCAATATCCCAATCATCAGAGTATACTGAAAATGGTTTTATTGGATAATAATTAAGATATGATACTACCTTAGATGAATAGGAATGACTTGTGTTCTTATGTTATTATTATATAATTATTTCATTTGAGTGTTGTATCAGCAATATACTAGTTATATGAATTATAGAGATAAATAAGGATTATACTACAGTACTATGTTATTGAGGATTTGAGATTATATAGTTTTAAGAAAAGTGACTTAATAGTAAGATACACTTTTTGGAAAATACATGGTTGAAGGAAAGGAAACCCTTAATATGGTCTCGATAATGAGGTAGTGATTTTGGAATAAGAGATGGTTAATTTGGAGAAATTATATTGGATATTCTTGAATACCTTAAAACTGATTAATGATTTGTATATTCCATCATTGTTGGAGTTTACAACATTTTTGTTTAGAAGGAGTATATACAATGTTCTATAAGGAATAAGGGAGCATGAATGTAATCAATAAGTTTTTATGGTAATTCAGGATGTTGCAGTGTTTTAAAAGAATATATGATGAAGGTGTTCAAATTATATTACATGGAAAAAATGATCTTCATTGTGTTTACCATCCTTATAAATTTTGTACTGTGAGTTTGGAAAGAATTATTTTGGATAATTCTAGTTTGATATTATTTTTGGATTGCCATAAAAGGACAAACCGGAGGTCGGGCGACAACCCGTCGTGTCTGGTAAGGACGCGAGATGTGAACCCGCAGCTGATGGGCGACAAGAGTGTATCACCTACCACTAGACCACATGATGTCATATATTGAATAATGTAGTTTTTTTAAAAGGTCTCGTAGATGAATTATAAATTCATTTTTTTGGAACCCTATACAAATAGGATAAATAGAATATTTTTTTATGTTCTATTATCTTTTAGAGTGAAAGATGAGTTTGTGGTAGAAATTAGTTAAAGGATGGAACTATACTTCTCAATTATATATTCATTTATTCTCTTATTCTATGAAGAAATTAATTCTTAAAATTTAGGTAAGGGATCCTAAAACTAAAAATGTGTTATATTGATACCTTATGTTTTGTTGAATAAATGATATTTTAAATCATCATAGATTTATGGATTTGAGGCCCTCAATTCTACAATTTTTTGTGACTGATGACCTCAATCACTCCCTATAAATATTTAAGTTTTTCCTCCAATTATGTGTCTCTAATTTCCACCAATGTTCTCATAATTGAGATCATAATTTGGCGGTGACTTTTTCACTCCCCTTTTCCTCTTATTAAGACTAAATTTTATTAACCCAATTTTCTATGTGGGTTTTCCCACAAAGGTATTTCCTATTTTAAAACTTTTATTTTCGAAGAACAATTTCAAATTGAGAGGACACAATTTATTAAATGAGGTAAGAATGTAACACCCCATGATTTCATAGTTCGTTATTTCTTCAAAGTAAGGCAATAACTTACACTACACGCAACACTGAGTTCAAGCACACTACGACATACCAAACTAGCCGTTAAAAAGTGGTTATGAATAGTATTAACTGAATTTAGAACTGTATATAATCCTTATAATTTTTAGAATCCATATTTTGAGTTTCATAGACATAATGTTTGTACAAACTCATTTTTTCTCAGATAAAAGAAATATTTTTAAAAAAATTCAATTTTAATGCCTTTTAATGGCTAACCCTTTTTAAATCCAATATTTGAAACTTTTATATATTAAATTTTACAAAATAAACTTCTTCTTTAGAATTGGGACATAAGATTTTAGTTTCAATTTATTTTTGGTGTTTTTCTGATAACTTTCATATTTGGGGGAATACTGAAAAGTACAATAATTTAACTAAAAACAATATTTTTAATCAAAATAATTTGTAGTGTTAAATTATAAATTTTAATGATTTGGAAGTATAAATAGATTATATTTTTACCTTTTAATCCAATTCTACACAATGTATGCAATTTCACATTGAAATTGGACATAAACAAGTGTCAATCTTTTGATAGTTATTATTTCTTAAAAATACGCCTTTTGGTTTTGACAATGGGAATTAATATTAAATTAATAAATGAAATTTCTCTGTTTTGAATTTGGTAAAATATACATTATTTTTGAATTCGAAATATCAAAATAAGGTTAGGGTGAATTTTTGGTATGTTTTTGAAAACATTCAATTTTTGATGAATAGTGAAAAACACTACATTATTGGTTAAAACCGAATTTTTATTTAATTGATTAGTTAATTAATTTAAATTTATTTTAGGTCAAAATAGATACACAATACCTATAAATGTTCAATATAATTCATTGGATTCATTTTATAATAAGTTTAGATATATAAAAATTTTATTGAACTTTTTACCGTCTTTTACCCACCTCCTAGGAGCATTTACAAATTTGAATAAAACATAATTTTACCACTTTTGTGAATTGAATTTCAAAAATACAAGAGACACAGTTGATATCATTAAGTAAAATTTGGTTCAATATGATAAAAATAATTTTTGGTGAATAGTAACTTTTGACTTAGTTACCACGGTTAAAAGTAAATAGGGCAATTAAGGGTAAAAATGATATTATTATTACCCAAAAAAATGTCCTAATACCATTGGATAAGTGTAATTCGACCAAAAAAAACATTAGGAATAAAATATTATCCTTTAGGTCCACTTGGATTAGATTAGGATATTTATTATTATTTAATTCAAAGGAGAGTCAAAAGTCTTAAATTAATAGTTTAATAACTAAACCATTTTTAATATAGGGTTACACATAAGATAAATTTGACTATAAATTTTCATTATAAAACTAAAAATATTTCCTACATAATGATATTTTATTTATAGTTTTTATACATTAAATAATTTATTTTATTTAGGACATAATTATGATGCAATAATTACCATATTAATGAAAGATTAAAATAATTGATATTTTAAATACCTATATAAATGTAATTTAAGACTTTTTTGAATTAAAATAATTTTATAGGTTAATATGTCATATTAGGGTTGGTTAGATGAATTTTTTTCGAAGTAATAATGCTGTTATGAATTTAGAAAAAACAAAATACCAAATAGTGTCAAAATTGACATAAAAGAGTTTTTAAAACAAATATTATATTATTAATTTATATACCTTTCCTAAAAATCTAAGGATAGAAAAAATGACTTATTTAATGATAGTTGTATCATTAATGAACCACTTGGGGTTCTCTTGGAAGTATACAGTATGTTTATTAACCATATAATATAAAACTACAAAGTGACATGGTAAATGTCAAACTATTTGACTTAGAGTTAAATCTAAACGATAAGGTTAATATAGTGACCCCAACCGGTCTAAAACCTATTGGTTGAGTGGTTTTTGACCCATACCCACCATATCCTATAAATAATTCATTTTGGAGCCATTATAAACTGAAAATGATTTTATCATAAAATAATATTTCATGGTTTTCCTACGGTGCCCCTCGCCCCTCTTATAAAAGGGAACTTCATCTTCTCTCAAATCCACACCTCCAATGCCATTTGGCTTGACCAAAACCTGAAAAAATATCCTCCCAAATATCATAAATACATACTATAGGCCTTCATTTGTTTAGAAAGCCAACCTAAGGAGCCCTTTTGATTAAATCAAAAGGAATAATCCGAAGAAGAGGTAATGATTTCACCACACTCTTTCAAGTTCTTTTATTCTTCCACATCATCTTTCTTTGTTGTTTAAATTATAAAATAATAACTCCAGTATCTTCTATATACTGTGATGTAATTATAAATATGTTACAACCATATTCATTATTCTATCCATCCTATAAATTACAAAGTCACCATACGTGCGTACGTATGGATTACCGTCTCCACGTCGTGGTGTAGTTTGTTATTTAAACACTTTTGTATTTGTATGGGTATAATAATGAGTATAAATGATGTAAATAATAAATATAACATGTTAATTATTATTTATATATGATATAAAATAAAATTACATATGATTTCACCATCAATATAATGATATTGTCGCTCGTGCGTACGTACGGATTACCTCTCCACGACGCGATGAGATTCATTTCCACGTTCACTATTCAATGATGATTATAAAATATATATCATTAACAATTATGTAATATATGAATAATTATACTTTAGATATAAATATAAATATATATATATATGTACTTATATATCTTATTCACTTAGTTCCGTGCAATACGATATGAAAATAGAAAGAGCATTTATGCATGTGTACAGACTACCGTCTCCATAAACAATGTTTTCAATTTCAAATATTTGTCTGTTATACATATTTATATTCTAAATATATATGATATATAAATCATGTTTTATATTCTGTAATTATTTAAATCTTGATCTAAGTGATACAGTCAAGAGTAACAAGTTAAAACACGTACGATAAAGAAAGTGATTATTATCTGAAATGTTAATATAACATGGAAATTATTATTAAATGGGTAATATAAATTCATAATTGAATCATGTATGATATCATAAATATTAATACGTTTCTGGTATAATCTAATAACATACCATGGTCATTATACATAGGGTTAAACATACCCTTGACTAAAGGAAAATGCAAGGTAAGGGTTAATTTCACAATCTCTTTATTATTCGAGGTTGTTTTTACATAATTATATACTAGTACATATCTATTATCCATGTAAATGTTTCATATAAGAGTTTTCAAATGAATTATTTTCATGTTAATTTTTTCTAACACATCATTTTAAATGTTTTAAATAATAATTCTCTTAAATCGTTCTCATTAATGTCAATGTTTTCAAAATGGTTTTTAAGGGTTTATTTATATGAATATGAATGTTTTTAAAATTTTAATTCCTTTTAAAAGTTTCAAAGTGGTATGAGACACTTTGATTCAGAAATGTCTTTAAATGTCTTCCTTTTTAAATTATGTGACTTTTAAATGTTTTCATGAAAAAGAGATATTTCTCTCATAGAGTTTTACAAATAAATTTTATCTATTGCAACATGATTTTATGGATTTTAAAGTTGTTTGAAGTTGATTTATTATGATACAAATAATCCATATTTTATTGAAGGATTTTTGATATGTTTGACTATGGATGTGTTATTTTTATAACATTCATGTTTTATGGATAATGTATTGACATTTAGTATGCTAGTTTTAATACGAATGTTTATGTTAGGTTTCAACCTTTTCATATGAGGAATGTAGTAGAAATAGTAAGTGATGGGCTGATCCCACTATAGATCCTCAATGCATCGGTAGGTCCCTCGAGACAAACAGGTGTCTTGGCAGAAATCCTTGACAAAAATTTTATTTGTAGTCTTGGAACGAGTCCTTGACTCTGTAGTAATTATGTCCAGCATTAGGCATTCTCTCATTATGAAATTAGTTATTACATGTGATTATTCGACTAGTAGAATATCCATGTACATGTTTATATGGTAATGTTTGATTTATTTTTTCCATATTATGTTCAAGTTTATGTTTAAAAGGATATTGTTTTTATTACACATCTTTCATTAAAAGTTTATAGCTTCCACAACATTATTTTCCCTTACTGAGCATCTAATCACACCCCTTTCTTATGCTTTATTTTCCCAGGATCCCAAGAAGTGTTTTATGTTTGAGATGCAGGCTTAAGCTAAGGGAACAATGGAATTATCAAAGGATTATTTTTATGTTGTATGTCAGAAAGTTTAATGTAATGTTCATGTATGCGATCTATTTTCCAAGACTGTTAAACTGATAGGCCTTTCAGGGCTTGATTCATTGTAATCATGCCAATGTATAAAAATAATGCACAAACTCTGGGTAATTGGGGTCGAGGCATTACAGGTAAGATTGTGCATATGGAATAGGATATAATCATGTAAGTATATCTTCATGTGAAAAATTATTCTACTCTAGGAAAAGGATTGAAACTAGAAAGAGTTATCCTAGTACCCTCATTTATGATGAATCAAATGTTCCCACAAATCATCACAAATGTATAGTTTTTATCATTTAATTTCTCTAGATCACCCACTTATTTTGATCAATGTTCTCTAACAATTTACATCAATATTTTAATTCTATATTTATCATCTATGTCTAAGATTTCACAATCTACATATTCTATCTTATATGGAATCCTAGTTATGAGTTAATTTGTAAAATTGTTATTTTCCAAGATTTCCTTTTTTAAAAGAAGTTTTACTATTCATTATTGTGATGTGGGTTCTTGTAAAAAGAAATGTCAAATGTTCAACCTTTACCAATCCTGAAAAATTTCAGGGTTGAAATTTATTTTTACAGGTTAGAATGTAGCACCACCAGTGTCTATGAATTATTATTATGGAATAATTTATAATTAATTGATGGCTGGATTTGTATGTTACACCAAGTTATTATTTCATTACACAAAATACCTAGTTATGATTGAAATACACAAAACACTTATATTATCTTCCGGTACGTGAAAATCCATGTTTTTCTTGTGTTACAAAAAATTCCAAGTACCCTTGATTTCTTGAATTACATGTAATACTATGTTTTACCAAACTATGAAAAACTATTAATATTATTATTGATATATTATTATAGTTATCAACAAGCCATTGGAATTGTTGGTAAGAAAATGATTAACTAAATTATTAAAATATGGTTTATAAATTACCATCAAATTAATATTTCTTGAAGCCATTAATTAGAAATTAATTTAATAACTATTTGGAAATAAAGAAATTCCTTTTTAGAAAAATAATTTTTATATGAATAAATATATTTAACATCAATTAATTAAATAGACCAATTTTGGTGAATTATTATAAAGAAATATTTATATTATATATTCAATCAATTATTTAAAATTCATTTTATGTTTTTCTAGACAAGAGACATAAAGATATTCAATTTTAAGCATAAAATTATGTATTTATCTAATAGAAAGTGTTTCTACCTTTTAATGGTGCACAAATTTTAAAATTAAATTAGGATAGATTTATAAATATTATTTTAAAAAATAAACATCATTTTTTAATTTAGAGTATCAAAATTTATTTTGGGATAATTATCTGTTTTTTATAAGAAGTTTAATTAATTGATAAATAGTGAAAAGAACATAACTATAATGGAAAATGAATTTTCATCTAATTTATATATATAGTTAAACTATTTTTTAAAATGGGTTTAAAGTATAATTAGTTCAATTATAGACCAATAAATATAATTTAGGTTTTTGGAATCAATTTATCATCTAAATTGGATATAAAAACATCTAAATCTTTTGAACTTTTTTAATTTTAAAATTCATTGGTTCATCCCATATGTGGGATTAATATTAAATTAAATTCTATGAATAATGTGATTGTAATTTGGAAATATTAATTCCATATTTTTAATCCTAATAATTTATAATTTATTTTAAGGTATAATTAGTTTTTGATCAAAAATATTAGTCAAATTATTAAAAATTAACTACATTGGTTGAGGTAAAAATGAGTTTACATAGTGAACAAACATTAATTTTAAGGGGTAAAATGACATATATTCAAGTCCAAAATCCATTGGATAGAAATATTCCATAACATACACACTTTTATATAAAATAGATCATTATTGGTGGCATGTGATTTAACTAAGACCTCTAAACAATGTTTACCTTTGTGTATTTACTAGAATTCCTCTACTTCTCCACTACAAAAGGACACTCACCACCTTCGTTTATTCATATCTGTCAAGCCCTTTGGATCAGCCAAATCCCCCCAAAATGTTTTCTATAAATAAATCCTCTATTCCAAGAATATTAAATTTTTTATTAAATCAATCCATTTTTTATCCTTTGGCGAAACCCTCCAGGAGTTACCTTAAAGAAGAGGTTATATTCATGAATGAGCACTTTTGTTTTATTTCATTTAGAAGACCTTCAATTATTATCATATAAATATTATATGATAAGCATATTATCCTATAGATACTTATATTTTTTATGTTAATTTTATAACCTATACATTCACACACTTTCATTAAATGAGATACATAATCATTGTTTGTGTGTACGACAGACTACCGCCTCACGAACTGATGTCATTTTTTCTTCCATTACCACTTCTCAAGGATGGGAAAAATTACAGAATTACTATTTTTAAATTATATATCTGATATATATATTTTATTTATTGTTAATTTATTATTATATAACATATACCTTCTTGCTTTATATTTTTTTGTTCTTATGACAACTTTATTTGTGGACATGTTGACCACCAATTCCTTAAAGCAATGTGATTCGTTCACGCTTTACATTGATTGTACTATGGGTTTATTAAATATATGTGGTATTTCTGAAATAATTATTTTACTATAATTAATATATATATATATATCGCTTACTTTTTTCTTTCTATCAATACAATAAAAAAATGGAAACATCATTCACGCATACGTACGGGTTACCCTCTCCATGAACAGTGTATTTTATTTCCTATATCTATATTTAATATATTATTATAAATACTTATAAAATGAATATATATTATATTAATATAATTTTTTATGTTATGGAAATAATTAAATCATGATCTATGTAATAGGACTAGGAATGAAAATTCAATACATGTATGAAAAACAAAGTGGTTATTACCCGAAACATAAAATTAACAAGGGATTGTCAATAAACTGATAATATAAAATATTAATTAAAAAATAAATTTTATTATATATATGAATATGTTTTAGTGATATATTAATAATAGACTTATATTTATTATACAATAGTTTTTAATAGGTACAACAAGAGTCATCACTTAAGGTAAGGGAATTTCATCTCAATTTTTATATCTACGAGATAAATTCCATATTCTCCACTCATTTATTTTATGCAGTGTATATACTATCATATGATATGCTATATCAATAATTTTACTAATTTAATTATATTAAGTGATTCAATTGATATTTTTCTTTCATAGATCTCCTGATTCAAAAGTAACTCAATTAATTAGGGGATTTCTAGTCTCATATTTAATTTGGATAGACTTATGCCATATTCACCACTTGTTTATATTTTGTGGTGTATATACTTGCCATTAATGTATTATATGATTATTATCATAAAACATATTTGTATTTACATGTCCATTTTCTGGTATTTCATTCATGGGATTCACGGTTCAAATTTTACAAAATTTGTAAAGTAGTTTTGTCTACTTTTTCCTTCATTTAGGCATGGGTTACATTACCCACCAATATTTTTCCATGAGGCATATATAAAACACATTTGACATCTAATATAATTACTTTATTCATAATATTTATATCTTAAGTTCAATTTTATGTTAATCCATCATTAGGATTAGGAATCATGGTTAATAAAGTGGTAAGAGTTTATTGGTATAATCTCATCATTTATTGAGATTGTTTATTATTATGATTCCATTAACAAAATATTATGACCCATCTATTAAGAATTTTCATGATTTTTTTGATTCTATGATTATTAACGTTATATTAAACTAATAGTATCCTTTTCCAACTCTTTATTACTTAAGATAATTAAGAAAACATTTTCATGAATATCTGACTTTATATCTCACTTCGGTCGGAAATCATTTTTCTTTCAAAACAATGTTTTGTGAAAATGTTTTTAAAAATGGTTTCAAATTATATTTTAATATAGTTTTTAAATAAATGGATTTCAAAAATAATATTTTTTTTAAAAGTGTTTTAAATTAATTTTAAAATCATTCTTTATATGTTTTATATTGTGGTTTTTAAAGAAAATTATATTTAAAGTTATTCATGTTTTAAAAAGTGATTTTCAAAGAATGATTTTTTTAAAGAAATGTTCCATGTGATATTTCAAAACCATTGATCATATAATATTTCATAATTTTATATAGTTTATATTTTTATAGGAATATTATCCAAGGACACCATTCATACCATTTAATTGAATGGTTTATTTTTAAGATGACAAGTTGGTTATGAAACTTGTGTTCTTCCACATGTTATACCACGATAAAAAAATTATGAAAAACACTTCCATTCATGGGTTATTATATTATAAAATGATTATGAAACCTGTTCATTTTTTCTAGGTTATGATATGAAAAATTGTTTATAATACACGTTTCATCTAATGGGTATTGATAGGATGTTTGGGAAACCCATCACTTTGTATGGGACTTGATATATTGAATTTTTTATTATATTATGGCACATGTACATATGATTTGATTATGTTATGGGTGGGACCTAAAACTCCATACAATGAATTGACAAAACATTTATATCTCATGAGGTAAAGATGGGAAACAATTTGATGGGATTGATCTATAATAGGAAACATGTGTGTCCTGATCCACAATTTCAAATGGGTGTGTCATGATCCATAATGGGAAACAAGTGAGTCCTAATCTATTAAGGGAAATTAGTGCATCTTAATATACTATGGGAAGAAGGGACACCAAATCTGCTATAAGGAAATGACTATGAATGGGGACGGTGGTGTGTCCCGCCCAGTCGGTGCACCCCCATGAAGTTCCAAGATATGTTGTGGCAATGAGCCTATGAATATATGGATTACTTTTACATGTTTATGCATCTATAATAAATTCAATGTCTTATTAAAATGATATGATCTCATAACTCATGTTCTATGATTTTCTTATGATTTCTTCTCATGAACAACCAGTATTTATTCCCTGACTCATGATTATGATCGTTGATATGTAGGGTAGGATCTTAAAATGTTATTCTCATGTTCTCATGCCATTATGTTAATGTTATACTTATATATATATACTCTTTTTACCCTTACTAAGAATCTGAGCTCACCTTTTATGATGTTTCCTTCCCCTAGTTATGAAGAAAGGATTTGTGTATGAATAATAAAGTGGACGATCCTTAAGGGAATCATTTATGATATTTCTCCTCACTAAGAGATTGTGTTCACGTTTCCAATGACACTAAACTATTACAATTCTTAGGGAGGTACCTTTTTAATGTGATGAATATTCATAAAAAATGTTATAATATCCATGTATATTAATTCTGGGTTTCTATAGTATGATATTTACATAGTAATCCACCACTAATGGTCCTTATATGTTGGTCGGAGTAGATGACTCAAGGGGGGGGGGGGGTGAATTCAGTCTCTATAAATTTTTTTGTTAAAATGAATCTTTACAAAATAGAACCCCCCCTATAAAAATAAACACAAAGTTAGTTTTTAGTGAATTTATAAATGTCTTGAAGGTTTAATTTGATTCTTAGAAGATTGGTTAGTTCTCAGTTTTACTAATTTATCGATTAACAAAACATTCAAATAAAACCTTCTAATTCAAAAAAAATGTAAACACTTGATAAACTAACTTAAAAAGTTCAGGGTATCTTAATATAGGAAATACATATCAAATAAGAAATATAAGATAATTAACATAACAGATAAAACAAGAGGTTTTGTCTCAAGCTGAGACTTAGTCCTCTCCACTTGGTGATCACCAACCACCAAGCAGTTTATATTAATAAAATTTTGATCCAAACCCTAGATCAGGGTTTAAAATAGCACATAGTACTGTCCAGGCCACATAGGGACCTCTTTCATAGTTCTTCATTAGTACAAAATACCAGGACACACAGGGACCTCTTTCACACTTATCAGTGGGTATACACAAGATTAAAAGAATGGTTGAGTAATGATACCATGTATCCTTCAGTTTAATGCAGAAGACAGAGTGTGTTATTCAACAGACACACACTCTGCTCGAAAGTTAATAAAATAAACACAACAGATCTAAGAAATAGAATAGAGTTAAGAATTCTCTTTGTGCTGCGAAGTAATGCTTTGGACTCAAAGGATGTTGAGAAAATGTAATTTGAGTCCTCTTCTGGATGTTTTCTTCAGAAAAGAGTATCATAGTGTTTGTAATCCAGCTTTGAGAAGTGAAAAGGTTCAGGTCTTGGAGTTCTTGATGTACATTGAGCTTTTTGAGAAAGTTTCTTGTTACTATCTTCTTGTAATCGCAAGCACTTAGTTCTTATCTTTTCATATTCGCACAATCTGTGTCTCAATGTGTCTCAGCGTTTAATATTTTCGTGTATTTATTTTCTTTAAAGTGAATGATTAGGTCCTTTTATACTCCAGGATCCTCTATGCATGAAGATCTTCGCATGTTCATATAATTCATACTGTCTATGGATTGTCCTACAGACAACATTAAAAAAATGTTATAAACATTAATTTTACCAAATATGGCCGTTAGAAATAAATTTGAGTTAATAAACTAAAAACAGTTATTTATAAAAATAGGTGAGTCATCTTCGGTCTATTGTCTTTGGTTTTATAACATTGGTCTGTCATCTTCGGTGCATCATCTTTGGTGTGTCAACTTCGGTCTGTCGAATTTCAGTGTGTCGACTTCGGTGTGTCAAACATTGGTCTGTCGAACTTTGGTGTGTCGTACTTTGGTTTGTCAAAATTCGGTGTGTCTTCTTCGGAGTGTCAAACTTTGGTCTGTCGAACTTTGGTGTGTTGACTTTGGTTTGTCAAACTTTAGTGATTCATACATCGGTTTTGGTTTTTTGACTTCTGTCTGTCGAACTTCGGCGAGTCATACTTCAGTTTTAGGGTACTGACTTCGGTCTGTCGAACTAACCATCAGTTCCAGGGAATCTAGAAGGATTTCTAAGTATCTTTCTTACTAGACTAAGTGTTATGAAAAATTTTATATATAAATACATTTGTAAACATATTTATTCCTGAATATAAGCGATTGACTTACTGAAGTATATGTTGTTGTATGACATCATTGATTTACTGAGAGATACTAAACTGGCATGAAAGATTTGAATATGTATATTGACATTATTTGTGATTATAAAAACTAAAATATCATGAAGGGTCCAACAATCTCCCCATTTTTGATAATCCCAAATTATGGCATACATGCAAATATATAGAATAAAGATAGCTCAA
The DNA here is from genome assembly GCA_963277665.1 of Viscum album. Lineage (NCBI taxonomy): Eukaryota > Viridiplantae > Streptophyta > Magnoliopsida > Santalales > Viscaceae > Viscum > Viscum album. Next base: position 549,796,082 of record OY728134.1, read on the forward strand.
CATAGTTGAATGTAATTCTTCAATATAACTATAGTTTATCATTGCTTGAATTTATTTAAAACAAATATCCCCCTCAATAAATGGATTAAGAAGAGTATATTCCATCCTTAGATTGAGAAGAGTTTATTCCATCCTTAGATTAAGAAGAGTATATGTCGTCTTATTTTCTCTCCCTTTTGGGATTAACATAAAGAGAAAAGCAGTAAGGAAAAATAATATAAAGAAAGACTTCACAAGAATTTTTATTAAACGACATAAGAGTACATGGAAAAAATATCAAATCCCTATCAAAAGATACAATCCATCAATATGGGTTTGGATGTAGAGGATATTTTCCTTTGTTGGAAGGATACAAAGGAGAAGGAGAGGGTTTGGGAGTGGCAGAGGAAGGAGGTCTGAGGATAACACCAGGTAGAGCAAGACTAGTAGGGACAATTGCTGCAAGGATATGCCTTCTTTATGAAAACACATGACTTAGAGACTGCTTGGTAATGATCGGTCAAATCTGAGTAAGATATTGAGAGACAATCATTGGAGAAGGAGGCCGAGAGGCAGTACCAATTGAAGTAACTAGAGGGACAACAATAGCCTCGGCCTGAACATGCAGATAAGGTTTGAGCAGGTTGATGAATTCATTAATGATTTCACCACCATATTGCATTTCCTTCTCAAAGTCATCCTTATTCTCTATAAATTTACTCAGCAAAGGTGTAAACTCTTTCAATTGGAGAAATTTTATTTTGATGGCCTCTTTAACTGGAGAAATTCAAAGATTTTCTACCAGAAACATGAAACTGTTGATGAGGTCGTGCTTGGTGTATATCTTAGTGAAATACTTATCCACCTTTTCCTGAATTTCATTCTGTGCTACATAGGCTTCATTTTTGCACTGTCTGACCATATTGTATACAAGATCAGTATTTGGATGTACTTTTTCAAGGGTTTATTTACCTAAAAAAATATGGAGTTTTAAAATTTCCTCTCTCATCACAACATTGAGAGACTCTAAATCAGAAAAAACACTTCTCCCACTCTTGGAACTGGATGGGCCAACCAACATTTTTCCAAGGTCTTGTCCTAATTTTTTTAGATCAACACTAAGTAGATGAGTTACTAAGTTCCTAAGAACTTCCAGAACACCACTAAAGGATTTCTTGAAGTAAAAGGTTAAATAATTCAACTCATTTCCCATCTTTATTACTTCTTCTCTCAGCAAGGTGTTGTTTAAAATAATATTTTATGTTGTAGTAATAAGATTTGGTTGAATCTCCTGAATCACCATTCTTTCAATTTTTGCTGCATCAACATATGAGATACTTATAGAGGTGGAGGATTAATTTCTGGATCCCACTGAAGCTATCACAGACTCACACAGATCATTATTAAACTTCTATAAATTAGCCTTCGTGACATAGTTATTGGGAATTGATTGATCTATAGTTTCATGAGGTGGAGATTCAGAGAGTGGAATAGGTGCAATAGGTTCTGGGTTAGCATGGACTTGTGGAATAGGAGGAGGAGGTACCCTTTCCTCATTTGAGTCATAATCTAAACAAAAAAGAATGTTTCCTGGATCACTATTCTACTCTCTAGTATATTTACAATCTCTTATCTCAACAGTATCAATTCTAACACTTCTTCCCTAAGGCTCAGAAAAATCATCAAGATCATCAATGATGTCATCTTGGTCTCTGGCCATAAAAACTTGTCTGGGAGTAGAAACCAATCGAAATTTAGGTTCCGCCTGAGCTCCAGCTACTTCTAATTCACTAGGTACTTCCTCAATTTGAGGCACTGGAACAACATCTTCTTCTTCTTAGCCAGCAGCCATAAGATCATTCAATTCCTGAATGAGCACTTGGTATTCAGAATTAGGATAGAGTGGTCTATCCTCATGTTCAACATCTCTATGATCATTAGCCTGTTGATTAGCAGGTTCAATTCCATCATCAGATCCATGAATATATTCCTCACTAGATATATCAACCACTTACTATCCCACTTTTAGAGAGTCACTCACATGATCAACACTTCCTCCATCCTCACCACCACCATCACCACCACCACCACCACCACCACCACCACCACCACCACCACCATCATCAGATTCCTCATCTGATTTACTTACATAGAATTCAGCTCTAGTAACTTCAGTTTCTTCATCATCTTCATCACCTAATTAATATTTTCTTGAGGGAAATTCCATAGGTGGACTAGCAGGTCCATAAGTTGTATTCCTGGGACATTCAACAATATCAGGATCACTCCTATCATCAAAAGGAGATCCTTATTCCCTTGGAACCTCAGGTTTAGTATCCTCATCAGAATAAACTAGAACTTCTCCGGGTTTGAGACCTAGATCAACTTGGTCCTTTGTTCTAGAAGGGTGATCAACTGGATTGAAATTTTCATACAACCTTTCTTCATCTCCTACCCAACATATTTTCCGTGGGATTTTGAATATTTTCATCCTCTTACAAATTTATTTCAAAAGACAAAATCCACTACATGCAATTATCACTTCACGACCATCTTCTACTCAATCTAATTTTTTCAACATGGTAGAAATCATCCTCAGATAGTATAACCAGGTTTCCTTTTTAGATGGATTAATCAAACCAGAGATATGCACCATAAGATATCTGCACAGATTCACCTTTATTCCATGTTTCAAAAAAAAAATATCAAGAAGACATCCTGATATTTAACAGTAGAGAAATCTCCCTTCCTTGAAAATATTTGACGCAATATGAACTTAAAAACCAATCTCACTTCTCCTTCAAATTTTTTGCAACAGTCCTTCTGGATTCTTCATTTCTAGTCAGCTCCATCAGATCATCTTCATAGTAAAATAAGTTTAAAGAAGGTGGAATATTACCCGGATATTCAGCATAGACAACTTCATGAGGCACCTCTAAGCATTCATCCCATTCCTTCAATGAAAAAACCTATTTATTTCCCTTTACCATAGATTTCAACTTTGTTGCCTCAGCTTCATCCAGTGATATACTCAAATGTTGACAGAATTTTTGAACAATATGGGGATAATAGGGTATTAAATTGTTGGTGAACCAACTAAGACACCCTTAAGATTATAGTAACTTTAGTATAAATGATTTTCTTGACATAATCCACTCAACAGACACCCCCTTTTCAGCTATAACTACTCCGCTTTTTAAGCTTGGTTTCATTGTCCCACTGGTCTCACCTTTCTAACTCTAAGAAGGAGAAGATTTTTGAGGTTCTTCCATTGCGCGCTTAGTCCAATCCATGAAGAATCTTCTGATTCCAACTATGTTGAGAGGTAGAGAGAGAGAGTGAGTAATTTTAGAAGGATTTACAGCAGAGGAGAAGGTGAAAGGTCGAGACAGATTATACTAAATATATCATTTAGGGATTGTAAATTGTAAAACACAAAAATTTAAACGCGGAAAGTTAAAAGAGATAAAACTGCGTTGTTTCATTTAAAGAATAAAAAATTTACAAAACAACCCTTAAATATATAATTGTAAAAAAATAGGTTTCAAGAAGATCGGTTTCACAGGAGATCAGTTTCGAAAGATCAGTTTTACAAAGATTAGCTTTAGAAAGATCAGATTCACAAAGATCGGTTTTAGAAATATTAGTTTCACAAAGATCAGTTTTAGATATACCGGTTTCACAAAGATTGGTTTTAGAAAGATCGGTTTCACAAATATCATTTATTGATTTATCCTTCCTAGTTCATGTCTGATGTAATTCATTCTATCAGAATTTAAGGGTTTAGTGAATATATCAGCAAGCTGATGTTCAGTGCCAATAAACTCAAGAGTTATATCACCTTTTTGATAATTATCTCTCAAAAATGGTTGCCTTACATCAATATGTTTTGTTTTGGAATGAGAAATTGGATTATTAGGAATATTAATAGCATGTGTTTTTTCACAATTTATGGGGATATGCCTGAATTGAAATCCATAGTCTAATATGGTGTGTTCCATCCAAAAACTTTGTGCACAACAACTACCAGCAGCAATGTACTCTACTTCAGCAGTTGATAATGAAACTGAATTTTAATTTTTACTACCCCCATGATATTAATGAAATTCCCAAAAAGTGACATGTTCCAGAGGAACATTTTCTATCTAACTTACATCCACCAAAATCAGCTTCTGAATAGATAACTAAATCAAAAGGATGTCCTTTAAGATAGAATAATCCTAAATTAGTTTTATACTTGAGGTATTTGAAAATTCTTTTAACACTATTTAGGTGTGAATCCTTTGGGTTTTCTTGAAATCTCACACACATACACACACTAAACCTAATATCTGGCCTACTATCCGTTAAATACAACATACTTTTAATCATTCCTCTATAAGCAGTTTGATCAACTGATTTTCCATTTTCCTCAGGATCTAACTTACATGTCCAACACATAGGAGTTTCACTACTCTTAATGCTATCTAAGCCATATATTTTTAAAAGATCTTTTATATAATTTTATTTATGATAATACCTTCTTTATTTTGAAATATTTTAAATCCATGAAAATATTTAAGTTCACCCATTATACTCATTTCAAACTCATGTTGCATTATGTTTGAAAAATCATTTTATAAATAATTTTTAGAAGATCCAAAAAAAATATAATTTACATATATTTGGGCTATTAAAACTTCTTTTGAAATTATTTTTATAAATAAAGTAGGATCTACAAGTCCTTTTATAAAACATTTCAAAATAAGAAAATTACTCAACCTTTCATACCAAGCTCTTGGAGCTTGTTTCAAACCATATAAAGCTTTTGATAATTTGAACACATGATTTGGAAAATGTGGATTTGTAAAACTTGGGGGTTGTTCAAAAAAACATCCTCAATTATATAACCATTTAGGAATGAGATTTTGACATCCATTAGATAAATTTTAAAATACAGGTGTGCTGCATAGGCAAGTAAGATCCTAATTGCCCCAAGTCTAGCTACTGGTGCAAAGGTCTCTTAATAATCAATTCCTTTTTCTTGATTATATCATTGTGAAACTAGTATAGATTTGTTTCTAAATATATTTCTAGCTTCAACTATCTTATTTCTAAACACTCATTTGGTTCATATAGTCAAAGTATCCTTAGGTCTGTCTATAAGTTTACAAACTTTATTTCTTTAAAACTGATTATGTTCTTCTTGCATGACCATTACTCAAAATTCATCATTGATAGCATCATTGATATTTTTGGGTTTAAGCTGTGACAACAAGGCTTTATGTTCAACCTGGTTTCTCAAGGAAGCTTTGATTTGTGTTCCTCTATCTAAATCTCCAATAAAAACATCTAAAGGATGATTTTTAAGGGTTCTAGTTGGTCTTGAGAAAGTAGGACTTGATATTTCAAGTCGGTCCAGTTGATCTGGTTCACTACGGTTAAGGTGAGGAGAAATTTAAGAATTGGATGTTTTAACATAATACTTCTCATGATGATTTGTGATTTTATCATTAATATCCAGATTGGACATATCCTCTTCAATATTGTTTAGTGAGGTCTTGGTCTCATGTGGATCTGCTTCATCAAAGTTGATGTGTACAGATTCCTCCACACATTTGGTCTTCCTGTTAAAGACTCTATATGCTTTTCTTGATGTATAATATCCAAGAAATATTCCTCCATCACTTTTTAAGGCTAAATTATCTAAATTATCTTAATTATTTAGTATATAAACTTTAAATCTAAACACTTTAAAGTAACCAGCTTTTGGTTTCCTATTATTCCACAACTCGTAAGGAGTTTTCTTAAGAATAGGTATAATTAAGACTCATTTTACTATGTAGCAAGCTGTATTAACATCTTAAACCCAAAAATAAATAGGTAGATCATATTCATTGAGCATTGTACGAGCAATTTCTTGTAAGGTTCTATTCCTTCTTTCTACCACACCATTATGTTGAGGTGTTCTAGGTGCAGAGAAGTTATGATTATAGCCATTTTGTGAGTAGAAGGCTTCAAAATTTTAATTCTCAAACTCACATCCATGATCAATTCTTAAGGATTTAATCTTAATTCCACTGAGATTTTCTATAGTCTTAGTATACTTGGTAGAGTGTGAACATGCTTCACTTTTATGATCCAGGAAAAAGGTCCAGGTATACCTAGAAAAATCATCTACAAGAACATAAACATAGTGCTTCCCATTGAGACTCAAAACTCTAGATGGTCCAATAATGTCCATGTGAACCAACATGAAAGGTTGAGAAGTAGTTACTTATTTATTTGGTTTGAAAGAGATTTTATGTTTCTTTCCTTTTTGACAAAGATTACATACTTTTTTTGTTTGGAAACTCTAATTTGAGTAAGTCTCTAACTAATCCTTTTCTAGTTAACTTCCTAAGAGAGTGTATATTACAATGTCCTAGTCTTCTATGCCAGATCCAAGACTCATTGAGATAGGCATTTAGACAAAAGTCATTCTGTGAGGCTAGTGTGTCTAAATTTATAGCATATACATTATCATTTCTAAAAGTAGTAAATACTATGTTTTTATTGGCATAAAAAACACGGCATGCATCACTTTTAAACTTAACATTATATCCATCATCACACATTTGAGATATGCTGAGCATGTTATACTTCATTCCATCAACATATAATAATTTAGAAATTGAAATAGAGTTAGGGTTACCAATCTTTCCTAGGACGATGATTTTTCCTTTACCATTTTTACCAAATGTGACATGTCCTCCATCGATCCTAATAAGACTTTAAAAGCTTGAAAATCCCCAATCATATACCTTGAACACCCACTGTTCAAGTACCATATCTTTTTACAGGAACTCTTCAGGAAGTTTACCTATAAAATAGTTTAACCAAGAAATGACATTGGTACCCATATTTGTCTTGGTCCACAAATATAGAGTATTTGAAAAATACACTTTATTTTATTCTGTGGAATTGGATATAGTAAAATAATTTGAGAGGCTGGAACTTGCAGTACAATTCTCATTTTTGAAAATAGTAGACGGTTTTTTTTTGATTTGGATATGAAATGCGATTTAGAGAAATTCCTTTGACCTGTTTGATAACCTATCCCAGAATTATATTTTAGGGCAATCTGTTGTCTTAGAAACTGAGTCAAGGTATCTCTACTAGTAGTAATTTTCTCAATATCTATCTTGAATAGATCATTTGATAATTTGAGTTCAATATTTTATTTTAAAAACTAGGAATGTTTTTCTTTCTCAATATCCAGATCATATTTTCAATTAGAATTTAGTGCATGCTATCTTTTTAATTATTTATATTTTCCCTTAAGCTCATTAAAGGTATCCTCAAGCATTTCACTGTATTAAAATAATTCATCCTTAGACTTATCTTCATCATTATGTGACTCAATATTATTCCCAGAATGATAGTCATTATGTATAGGAGAGTTAAGTGTTACCTCAGATGTTTCTATCATGAAGCATAAGTTGGCATGATTGTTTTGTTCACTATCAGAAGCATCAGATCCACTAGAGCTATCTCCTGAAGCACTCCAAGTAGATTTTATATCCTTTTTATAACCCTTTCCCTTACCTTTATATTTCTTCTTAAATTTCATCTTGGGGAAGTCTACCATCACATGACCTTTTCGTTTTCACTCCGAGAAGATTATTTCATTTGAGTTGTCATTCCATTTGCTGTCTTTCTTCCATTGTCCTTTAATATCATACTTTCCCTTATAGTTTGACTTCCTAAATAATTTCTTCTTTCGGTAGTAATTTTTGAACCCTCCCGCAAGATGATCCATTTCCTCATTATTATCTGAATCTGAATCTTTACTAGTGGACCTATCTACAGGAACATGACTCTTTTCATTATCTTTTCTCTTTGAAGTTGAAGTCTTGAATTCTACCGACTTCTTCCTTGGTTCATCATCTAATTCTTGCTTTACTTTATGTTCTTCTTCATACATAATAATATTTCCAACTGGTTCCTTCACTGAAAGTAGATCTTTATCACAAGATTCTCGAATAGAAACATAAGTTCCTCTCCATTTGTCAGGTAGGCATCAAAGCAGTATCATGATTTGGTCCTTTCTATCCACTAGATTCCCAAGCAGACTCATGGTGTTCACTATTTCATTGAACCTGAGATACATTTTAGAGATAGGTTCATCAGGCTTCATTTTAAAATTATCATATTTAATAGTGTCTGTATTTAATATCATTTCTTTAACATTAGTTGTTCCCTCATGTGAGATAGCTAAAGAATCCCAAATTTCATATTCAGTTTTACAGGCAGAAATACGATTAAATTCTTCATCCCCTAGGGCACAGTACATATCATTAATCGCTTTACAATTATTGTTATAGGCAGATTTGGTAGGATCATCCCAAGTTCTTATAACAGTTTCAGGTATTGTATATTTAATTTCAATAGCAATCCAGATTTCAAAGCCCATACTTTCTAGATGTATCTTCATTTTATGTTTCCACTAACCGTAGTTAGTTCCATTAAAGAAAGCTAGTCTATTTGTAGCATCCCCTTAAAGTCTATTTTTCATGATAAAGGTTGTAAATGAATTTCAAAGAGATAAAAATTTAGAAATAAAAGAAATTTTAAGATCTTTTATAAAACAATTATAATCATAGTTGACAAAATTTCAAAAACTAACAGTAACTTTGAAATTCCTCTGATACCCAATGTTGGTCAGAGTATATGACTCAAGAGGGGGGGGGGGGTGAATTGAGTCTCTATAAAAATTTCTGTTAAAAGGATTCTTTACAAAATAAAATCCCCCTATAAAAATAAACACAAAGATAGTTTTTAGTGAATTTATGAAAGTCATGAAGGTTTAATTTGATTCTCAGAAGATTGATTAGTTCTCAATTTTACTAATCTATCAATTAAAAAAACTTTCTAAGCTAACCTACTGATTCAAAAAAAATGTAAACACTTGCTAAACTAACTATCAATGTTCAGGTTATATTAATGCAGGAAACACATATCACATAATAAATATAAGATAATTAACACAGTGGATAAAAAAAGAGGTTCAGTCTCAAGGAGAGACTTTGTCCTCTCCACTTGGTGATCACCTGCCACCAAGAATTTTATATTAATAAACTTTTGATCCACACCTTGGATCGGGGTTTACAACAACACACAGTACTGTCCAGGCCACAAAGGGACCTCTTCCACAGTTCTTCATTGGTACAAAATACCAGGACACACAGGGACCTCTTCCACACTTATCAGTGGGTATACACAAGAGTAAAAGAATGGTTGAGTAAGAATATCTATTATCCTTCAATTTAATATAGGAGACATAATGTGTTATTCAATAGACACACACTCTGCTCGAAAGTTAATAAAATATACACAATAGAGCTATGAAATAGAATAGTGTTAATAATTATTTGTGTCCTGCGAAGTAATGCTTTGGACTCAATAGATGTTGATAAATTGGTATTTGAGTCATCTTCTGGAATTTGACTTCGGAATAGAGTATTGGAGTTTCTGTAATACATATTTGAGAATTAAAAAGGTTAAGATCTTCAAGTTCTTGAGGTACACTGAACTTTTTGAGAATGTTTCTTGTTACTATCTTCTTATAATCTCAAGAACTTAGTTCCTCTCTTTTCGTATTCGCCCAGTCTGTGTCTCAGCGTGTCTCAACACGTCTCAGCGCATAATATTTTTCTGTACTTATTTTCTTTAAATTGAAAGATGAGGTCCTTTTATTGTCTAGTATCCTTTAGGCATGAAGATCTTCGCACATTTAGGAACCTCGTAATGCCTACAGATTGTCCTATAGACAACATTAAAAAATTTCAAAAACATTAATTTTTCCAAATAAGACCATTAGAAATAAATTTGAATTAATACACTCAAAATAGTTATATATAATAATTGGTTAGTCATATTTGGTCTATTTTCTTCAGTTTGATAACATCGTTCTATCATCATTGGTGTGTCATCTTTGGTGTGTCGACTTCAGTCTTTCGAACTTCGGGGGGTGTGTCAATCTTCGGTCTGTCGAACATCAGTGTGTCGTACTTCGGTTTGTCGAACTTCGGTGTGTCGACTTCGGTGTGTCAAACTTCGGTTTGTCAATCTTCAGTGTGTCTACTTCGGTTTGTCTAACTTTGGTGAGTCATACTTCGGTTTCGGTGTGTCGACTTTGGTCTGTCAAACTTCGGTGAGTCATACTTCGTTTTTGGTGTGTCGACTTGAGTCTGTCGAACTAACCATCCGTGCCAGGGAATCTATAAGGATTGCAAAGTGTTTGTCTTAACAGAAAAAGTTTTATACAAAAGTTATGTATAAATACATTTTCACCATATTTATTCATAAATATAAGTGTTTTACTTATTAAAGTATATGTTGTTGTATGACATAATTGATTTACTGATAGATATTAAACTGGTGTGAAAGATTTGAATCTGTATATTGACATTATTTATGATTAAAAAAACTACAATATCATGGAGGGTCCAACACTATAACTATCTAATCTTTTTCTATTAAATGATTTGTGTTCAGGTAATAGTCAATTCATAATAGGGAATAAAAAACACATCAGTCAGTGTTCCAAGTGGACACTCGACTAACACTACTTGCTTTCACCTAAGATGGTATGCCTTTAAATAGATTTCACCTATTATGATATATATCTGTAGGTATGTATTTATATATATACATCATATTTTTATAAACATGTATGTATATATATAATATTATCCATCAATTTAATTATATACCCAATCCATCAATATATAAATATAAGGGGTTTCATAATTCTCATGGTATATGCACATGTAGAATATATATAATTAGGCCATCAAAAATTAAAGAATATATCTGGTCAAAAGTATGTTATTTGACAAGTTAGACACATATAGTTTGTTAAATTAGTAAACATCCTAATCCCATCCAATGTATTTTTTAAATAAGGATCTCTGGTATTACTCTAATTACACTTTAAGAACACATCACCTTAAGATTCCATCCAATGATTCATTAAACATGCCTCTTTACATTTATTTATCCAACCAAAAATTTCCAAATTTTTGATCATTTCCATTTTTTCAATTAAATCATGAAAAAACAAGCATATAACACATGATAATCAAATCATAACATTGATAACACACTATTCTGCAAACCAAGAGGAAAAATGTTATCATAGTTGAAGATAACAACATGAGATATATAGCTATACAATAATTCTTTATTTGATCTAGTTTACTTTTTAATTAGATTAATGTCAACACCTTACAACATGTGAAAAAAAGGATAACATTATGATTTTGTGTAAAAAAAAGAGAATAAATGAATCCTCTACCTCAAATACTCCACATTATTCCCACAAGAACATAACAAGAATGTCAATTTCTGATCAACTCATTTATAAGAAAGATACATTACTATAAGTCTATTGTACCAAGAAAACACTTCAATTTCAAGACAAGTCACTCCATTATAATGATTGATATCAACCACTATAACAGGGAAGGAAGCATTAGAGAAAACTAGACCAAATAGATACGAAACCGTAAGAAAATCAATAAAACTCTCCTTAGATCATCACAAATAGAACATCAAAACCTTGGAATCAATTCCCATTTTAAATATACTTTATAGAATTTTAAAAAATCTAGGGTTACCAAGGGATTATAGGAGAAATGTTATTGAAAAGTGGGATCCAATGGGTTTTGTGAACTTATAGATACCCTGAAATAACGCACACCACAACACATCCTTATGAATAATGTCAGAGGATGGGATGACATGGGATATACTTTGACACATTACGAGGGACTACACCACCACCTTCCCAATCAAAATAATGTTTGATGAAAATGGTGCCTCACATGGGGAAGATCCTTTTTGTTGGGTCGGAGAGTGATGGAAAGAGGGGGGGTGAATTGCCTTTTGAAAAAGTTTAACAATTTAAAACAAAGTTAAAGCGCAGCGGAAATAAAAGAGGCAAGACACAAAACATGATAACGGAGTTCGGCTTAAACCAAAGCCTACGTCTCCGCTCCCAACTCAACCGTTGAGAGATTTACTACCGCTTGCTTTTTAATGGTTTTAGCAAGAAACCCACTAGACTTTAAGGTAGTCTAGAACCTATTACAGCTTGCTTTTAATGGTTGAGCAAGAACCCACTAGCCTTCTTACAGGTGAAGTCTAGCTCACCTATGACTCAAGCCTTTTAAAGGGAAGGCTTGACTAACCTCTTCACACCTTGAAGGTGGTGTGAAAACCCAAACAAAAGGAAGATGAGAGAAAGTGGGGTCTGTAGGCACAAACCCAAATTGATGCTCAAAAAGATAAAGAATGAAAAACCGTAAGAGGAGAAGGCTTGGGTGCCAAAGGATTGATGAAGTTGATGAAGAGCGCTCCCAAGCTTCTTTGATGGTGCTCCTTGGATGTGGAAGTGGGTTGGAGCAATTGAGGTTCCTTGAAGGAATCCGCCGGAGGTTTGCCAAATGATGCAAAATGTGTCCGTTGGCTTCCGTTGGCTTGGTTATTGTTCCACCATTGTTCCGAGGCTTCCTAGTCCTTTATTTATAGAGGGGGAACCATCATATGGCCGTTCGGGGTCTTCGGAGCTGTTGGAAATGTCTTTGGAGCCGTTGGGAGCAGGCTGGTCAAAGCCCAACGGCTAGTTTGACTGGCTCCACCGGCTGACCGGTATAGTGCCACCGGTTGGCCGGTGCTTGGAAAAAGGAGAGGCCTTCTACCCAGGCACCACCGGCTGGCCGGTGAGGAGGCCACCGGTTGGCCGGTGGTGAGATAGTACGTGTCCCTTCTGTCTGGGTTCCTCCAGCTGGCCGGTGATGGGACACCAGTTGGCCGGTGGTCTGGACAGAGGGGATGCCTTCTGTCAAGATTACACCGGCTGGCCGGTGGTCATCCACCGGTTCCTTGAAGGAATCTGCCGGAGGTTTTCCAAATGATGAAAAATGTGTCCGTTGGCTTCCGTTGGCTTGGTTATTGTTCCACCATTGTTCCGGGGCTTCCTAGTCCTTTATTTATAGAGGGGGAACCCTCATATGGCCGTTCGGGGTCTTCGGGGTCGTTGGAAAAGTCTTCGGAGCCGTTGGGAGCAGGCTGGTCAAAGCCCAACTGCTAGTTCGACTGGCTCCACCGGCTGACCGGTACAGTGCCACCGGTTGGCCGGTGCTTGGAAAAAGGAGAGGCCTTCTGCCCAGGCACCACCGGCTGGCCGGTGAGGAGGCCACCGGTTGGCCGGTGGTGAGAAAGTACGTGTCCCTTCTGTCTGGGTTCCACCGGCTGGCCGGTGATGGGACACCGGTTGGCCGGTGGTCTGGACAGAGGGGATGCCTTCTGTCAAGATTACACCGGCTGGCCGGTGGTCATCCACCGGTTGGCCGGTGGACTGAAATCAGTCCACTTTTGCCTTCTGGCTTTCTTGGCCCAATTCCTTGGCAACCTGAAATCATGCCTATCATCCAAAAACACTTAAAACAAAATTAGATAAATAAGAGAGTGATTGTGATCATGAAAATTAAACCACGAGGGGTACGAGAGGTACAACAATCTCCCCCAATTTTGATGATCACAATCACCAAAACAAGCAATGTAAAAGACTGAAATGAAAGGCATGCTTTAAAGGATAAATTGAAAAGTAAAGCAAAGCATGAGAGAAAGATTTCTCCCCCAATCAACCAATAATTTCTCCCCCTTTGTGATTATCAAAATAGCACGGGGCATAAAACTTGATTGAGGGAAATGTTGAAAAACAAGATAGAGTTTTTAAACCAATTGAAATTTTTTAGATTTGAATTGAATGTTTTGAATTGAAAGTTTTGAATTGAAGGTTTTGAATTGAAAGTTTTGAATATAAAGCAAAAAGGCTTAAACGATCCTAACTCCCCCTAAATAAAAACAACAAATCACCGGGGAGAGGATTTTAGAACCGAGACAAATTTTGCTCTGAAGAGACTCGCTAAAAGGGATTTTTCAATCCAAACTTTTCTTGTGGCGGGTCTTCTCCTATGAAATTCATCATTAAAGGAAATGGTTTTGGGCCTTCCATACCGGGCATTTTTGCAATCGCATTCATAAATTAAGTGCCCGGGTTTTTTACAATAGTTGCAAAATTTATATTGGGAGCTCCCCCTTACAAAAATAGTAGGAGCATGGGAAGAGGAAGCTTGATTGGAATAGACAAGCCCTTGGGTGGTTCTAGATACGCATTGGGAACCAAGGAGCTTCGAAAGGTTATGTTCACCTTCGGTGAACTTAGCTAGCGATTTCCTTAAATCCTTGATTGTTAATTCCATAGAATCAACTTCGGGAAGGTTTTGGATCTTGAGGGACAACTCCTCCTTTTCTTTGAGAAGTTGTTCCTTTTCAGAAGAAAGTTTTTTGAAATTCTTTTTTAAAGAAATAAATTTGGAAGAAAGTTCGTGAAAGCCTTCCTCCAATTGATCTCTAGCATGTTGGAGATCCTCATAAGATAAATGATTGAAATAATTTTAAGAACTAGAGGATGAAGATTCAGAAGAGGTTACCTCATGAAATGCCATTAGACATTTTTTACCATTGTATTTTGAGGAGGAGGAGGAGGAGGATGTGGAGCTATCACTCCATGTGGCCTTGAATGCCTTATTCTTTTCATTTTGCTTGGCCTTTTTCTTGTTGAGTGGACAATCGGGCTTGTAATGGCCTTTCTTGCCACACCCGTAACATGTTACCTTGGGCTTGGATTTTTCGTTGGGTTGAGCCTTGAGGGATTTCTTCTTCTTGTGCTTCTTCATGAATTTTTTCATTTTGCGGGCAAGATTCTCCATTTCTGAATCGCCGCTTGAAGAGGAAGACGATGAGGAGGAGGAGCTTTCTTCATTTTGAACTTTGAAGGAGATGTTCTTTGGAACTTTGATCAGTTTGCCTACCTTTTCAGCTTGCCTCCTCATGGTGATCTCGTAGGTCATGAGGGATCCGATGAGCTCTTCGACCTGCATGTTCTTGATGTCTTTTGCTTCTTGGATTGCCATGACTTTCAGTGCCCATGTGCTTGGTAAGATCCAAAGGATCTTCTTGACCATCATTTCTGCAGAAACATCATCTCCAAGAGATTTTATTCCATTGCAAACGTCAGTAAAACGAGTAAACATATCAGTAATATTTTCAGATGGATGCATGGTAAAAGACTCAAAATCTTGACGGTACATATCCAATCGAGTATCCTTAACTTTGTTGGTCCCCTCATGGGTAACCTCCAATAGTTTCCAGATTTCATGAGATGAAGTGCATGTGGAAACTCGATTGAATTCATTACGATCAAGGCCGCAATGAAGAGCGTTCATGGCTTTTCCATCGAGCTCGAAATTTTTAATATCGGCTTGAGTCCATTTGGATTAATCGGGAGAAGAAAGAGAATAACCATGCATGAAAATTCTATAAATAGGATAACCTATACTTCTAAGAAAAGTGGTCATGCGGGTTTTCCAATAAGTATAGTCGATTCCATCAAAGAATGGAGCACGACCCAAAGAATAGCCTTCGGGGGCGAAAGAAGTTGAAGCCATCATAAAGGATCTTGAATTTGAAACCGGTTAGGGTATTACTCAAATTTTGCCTCTGATACCAATTGTTGGGTCGGAAAGTGATGGCAAGAGGGGGGTGAATTGCCTTTTGAAAAAGTTTAACAATTTAAAACAAAGTTAAAGCGCAGCGGAAATAAAAGAGGCAAGACACAAAACTTGATAACGGAGTTCGGATTAAACCAAAGCCTATGTCTCCACTCCCAACTCAACCGTTGATAGATTTACTACCGCTTGCTTTTTAATGGTTTTAGCAAGAAACCCACTAGACTTTAAGGTAGTCTAGAACCTATTACAGCTTGCTTTTAATGGTTGAGAAAGAACCCACTAGCCTTCTTACAGGTGAAGGCTAGCTCACCTATGACTCAAGCCTTTGAAAGGGAAGGCTTGACTAACCTCTTCACACCTTGAAGGTGGTGTGAAAACCCAAACAAAAGGAAGATGAGAGAAAGAGGGGTTTGTAGGCACAAACCCAAATTGATGCTCAAAAAGATAAAGAATGAAAAACCGTAAGAGGAGAAGCCTTGGGCGCCAAAGGATTGATGAAGTTGATGAAGAGCGCTCCCAAGCTTCTTTGATGGTGCTCCTTGGATGTGCAAGTGGGTTGGAGCAATTGAGGTTCCTTGAAGGAATCCGCCGGAGGTTTGCCAAATGATGCAAAATGTGTCTGTTGGCTTCCGTTGGCTTGGTTATTGTTCCACCATTGTTCCGGGGCTTCCTAGTCCTTTATTTATAGAGGGGGAACCCTCATATGGCCGTTCGGGGTATTCGGAGCCATTGGAAAAGTCTTCGGAGCCATTGGGAGCAGGCTGGTCAAAGCCCAACGGCTAGTTTGACTGGCTCCACCGGCTGACCGGTACAGTGCCACTGGTTGGCCGGTGCTTGGAAAAAGGAGAGGCCTTCTGCCCAGGCACCACCGGCTGGCCGGTGAGGAGGCCACCGGTTGGCCGGTGGTGAGACAGTACGTGTCCCTTCTGTCTGGGTTCCACCGGCTGGCCGGTGATGGGACACCGGTTGGCCGGTGGTCTGGACAGAGGGGATGCCTTCTGTCAAGATTACACCGGCTGGCTGGTGGTCATCCATCGGTTGGCCGGTGGACTGAAATCAGTCCACTTTTGCCTTCTGGCTTTCTTGGCCCAATTCCTTGGAAACCTGAAATCTTGCCTATCATCCAAAAACACTTAAAACAAGATTAGATAAATAAGAGAGTGATTGTGATCATGAAAATTAAACCACGAGGGGTACGAGAGGTACAACACTTTTTACCTCTAGAGGCACAATTGTACATATAAAACTAGAATGCCAAAGAGCATGTTTTACAAGGAAGGTGAATATGTCATAGCCTACTACTCACAACATAAACACCCAAAATGGTAATAAACTCCTCATACTGAAACATCAAAATTGTGGCCTCCATGAAGCAGCCACTCAACCACTAGGGAAGGGACTACAACATAACCTCTCTCAATGGAACAACATCCCATCAGAACTATTCCATAACCTACCATCGTAGTGTAGAAATTCCAAAAAAGGAAGTGGCTTTGAAATCCTTATTCTTAGGACCCTAAATAATTTCCTATCCCACAACACCATAGAGACCATGATTATGGTACAAATTTGGGTTCCATGATGTATAATCCTCACCATATGTCTACCTTATCCTCAAGCCTCCTATTGGAACCCCTAATACCCCAACCAGAAAAAGGTCATGAATGCATAGATCTGAGCCCTTAAAAAATAAATTTCAATTGAAGAAATAATTATTATGCATGTATCACAGAAATATGTTTTATAATAAACTCAACAGTACTATGATTTATAGAGACCTTTGGAAATAATATTTTTGGAATGGAGAAAGGAAATATATTTTTAATTTTACACTGAAATATTTTAATTGTGAACTGGTTAAAGCTAAATAGAAACTATAAAAGGTGATAATTTACAATTTTCTAGATCTGAATAGAAATAGGAGAATATATCAATGTATTTTTGGTGGTACTAAAAGATAAATATCAAGGTAATAATTTTATTTATGTTACTACTGATTTATAAAATAAAACCATTCATCTTATTTATATTCCTGATAGTATGTATATATAACATATTTCTAGATTTTTTGTTGAACAAATAGTTAGGTTACATAGTGTCCCTCTCTCTTTTGTATGTGATCATGATCTGAATTTTACATCCAGTTTTTGGAAAGGAATTCCGAATTTATTGTGTACTGAATTAAATTTTACCATATATTTTCATCCTCAATCTCATGGATAATCTGACTGAACAATTTGGACATTAGATGTTATACTGTAGAATTTCTCATTGGATTATTAGGGATTTTGCGATCAACATATTAGATTAGTTTAATTTTTAAAGAATAATTGTTTTCATTCTATTATACGTATTTCACCTATTGAGGAATTTTATAAAAATTAGTGTCAAACTCCAGTCTGTTAGAATGAATTTGGTGAGAGAAAGTTAGTGGGATTAGAATTAGTCGATGATATGGTTATGAAAGTAAATATGATTCATCACCAAATGAGGGAATCTCGTAATAGGAAGAAGGTTTTTGTAGATAACTAAGTGAAATAACATTTATTTGAGGTATGATATCTTGCCTTTCTTGAAATATCTTCATAGGAAGGTATAATTTTTTTCAGAAAAAAGTGAATATTAAGCCCATGGTTTATTGGTCCATATGAAATTATAGAAAATGATGAATGATTTTCATACAAAGTTATCTTACCTCTAAGTTTATCTTGGGAATATGTAGTGCTTGAGGTTCCATTGTTAAGGAAATATGTACCACATGCATCTCATGTTTTGATCCTTGACGAGGTAGAGTTAGAATAGAAAATTTTTTATGAATAAAATCTAATTTAGATTCTAGATCTCAAATAATTGGTATTTCAAAATTAGGTGACTCTCTTAGATAAGTTTTTTTTGAAGAATCACATTATTGATGAAGTTATTGGATAATGAGAAAATGTAATGAGAGAAAAATATCCTTACTTGTTTATGGAATAAATAAAATTATGATGATACATTGTTTTAAGGGAGACAAGAATGTAACAATGAATATTTTTCTAAAAATAAATCAATTTTATGATTTATAATTATTCATTTAATAGATTCACACAAATCATACTTTTATAAATAATTTTTCAATCGAAAAACAAATAGATTTATTTAAGTAAAATTGTCATTTATGTATTACATGGTTTTATTTAAAAGTTTAATCTCATATTTTTAGAATTTTAAATTGAATAAATGGAGTGTAGTTTTGACCTCATGATATTAAAATTATCTTAAGATAACGTTTTGGGGTATTTTACTGAAGTGGATGATTTTTGGTTGAATAGAGAAAAATATTGATTTTACAAATAATTCTAATTTTACAACATTATCAAGGTATATGAATGATATAAAAGTTTATTATATATTTTTATTGACTAAATAATTATTTAATAAGTGATATAATTAATTTATAAAATATAATTTTTTACTTTGTAATATATAATTGACATTTTGTAAATCTAAGTAATGTTTTTTATCAAATGAAAATATTTATTATCCAAAAAATTTAATCATTTATTCACAAGTATACTTTCCATTAAAGATTGGTTTAATATTCAAATAATTATCTTTTTATTAAAATTACACCAAATAATTTATAGTGAATAAAAATTATTGATTAGTTTGGTATAAAATAATTTTATTCTTAAAGGGGTATTTTTTTCAATAAACATTCATTTCATTACATGTATTTATTCTAAAAATAACTTTTACCACTTAAGGAAATTGAGTCTTTGAAAATGGAATTCAAATTTGGGATCATCATTTTTAATTTTTTTTAATGAATTATATTTACTTTTTATTCATTATGAATAGTTACAATGGTAAATGTATGACACCATAGTAACAGTTACCAATGTAAACATGGAGGTTAAAGTAATAAATAAGTCATAAAATATGTCTAAAACATTTATAAATATTGTTTTATGGGTTAACATTTACCTTAACACTTTCCATATCCAACTTTATAATAAATTGGTCACACTATTCATGAGAAAGTAATTATTAACATTTAAAAGTATTTCATAGTTACAAGGGTGTCACCCCTCTCACTTATAAAATGAAACTACTTTTCTACACAATTAGAGCACCCTAGTTGAACCAATATCTACCCAAATACCTTTCAAATCACCTCCCCATATCCTAAAGTTCCTTATATTTGATAATACATATCCTAGAAGGCTTAATGTGACAACAAATATACGAAATCCAATAAGGAGGTATAAGTCTTAAATTAATAATTTCAAGTTTATTTATTCTTTTAACACCTTAGAATATTTTCCAACCATCTTAATATAATAACATCTATATCATTAATATAATGAAATTTTATTATGTTTATGTAATGACTATTTTATACCTCCTTTCATCTTAGAGAAAATGAAAGTGTAGCCCATGTTTAAGTGTAGACTATTGCCTCCACGAAGCAACATAATTCATTTTTCTTTCCTGCCTCAAATTTCTGGTTATAATGATGGATTTAATAAAAATAAATAATATTTATGAAATAATTATTATTATTTAAATATAAAATATTTCTACCTTCTTACCAAACAATTATGTTGAAAATAAAAACATCAGTCATACTTTTGTGCGGAATACCACCTCCATGAATGACACATTTCATTTCTCATTACCATATTTTATGGCTTGTCATAAAGATGTATTTAGCGATAAAATATGATATTATTATTATTATTGAAATTGGAACCTTTATAATTTTTTTCATTTTCATCCATTTTTAAATGAAAACATCGCTCATGCATACATGTATACTATCTCCTCTATTAATGAGGTATCTTGTTTTCCACCACCATGTAAATGGTTGGATATAATATAAATATAATAAATAAAATGATAGATATATCATGTTTATGATTAAATAGATTATGTGTGTAAAGCCCTGAACCCACACTTTCGAATTCAGTAATAAAACATGCTGTGTAATTTTTTTGTATAATTGATAAATTACAAAAATACATAGTATATTATAAAAATGAGGACCTTTTATGGTCTACGTTATAGAGAATTAGATAATAACTTACATATATTGAATCACAATTTACAAAAAATAATAGCTAATATAAATAGCTGGATTCATCTACATTAGAACCTTAACATCCCTTTGAACATCTAAGGATTATTGTGAAAAATATTTTAAAAACTTTAGATGAATATCAGGAAGATCTTAGGTATGTATCATGTTTTGAGAGGTTTTGGAAGAAGAGGGAAATGATTGTGGTATTTATAGTGGAGGAGGGGAGGTATTTTTTCATTATTTTAATTATTATAATAATATTTTTACTCAAGACTATGAATAATAATAATTCATGTGACCCCAAATAGTAATAATGGAATGTTAGTTTGAACCAAGTGTCCTTACATTACTTATTATGTCATAAATAGTGTATTTTACTAATATTTTGAATATACGCTATTTTACTGTATTTTACTATTCATCGAAAGTTCACGAATTTCAGAAAAATCCATAAAATTCACCCTTACCATTTTTCGACGTGTAGAATTAAAAAATGAAGTTCATTTTTTGAAAATAATTTTCTACATATCAGTAATTTAATTTTTGAATAAAATCATCCTTAATTCAGAAATTAATAATTTAAAAACTATAATTGCTTTTTTATCACATTGAAAAATTAATCATGACTAAAATAATAATACAATTTACTATTCATTAGGGTCATATTACTCTTCATATTAATATTCATTAGGGTATGTTAATATTCACCAAAAAAAAGTTGGTTTAATTAAACTCTAAATAACATACTGAACACAATTGTAGATGGCCTGTTTTTGAAATTCAAAACATAGAAGCATAAAAATTATGTTTAAAGGCTGATTAAAAAGTTCATATAGAATTTAGTAGTTTATTAAATCATATAGTGTCTCCTTTTAAAATCTAGAGATGTTACATTATCCCCACCATAAATTAATTGAGCCCTCACAATTCATTCATTGTACCGAAAATGTCAGATCCAAGCATGCTTGGACCACCAAATTTATTAATGAAAAGAAGAGTGAAGAGACAAGATAGATTCATTGTAATTATAATTATGAATATAAATATCTATAATTATAAAAAACTATTTTGTTATGTGTTCATAATTAACTATATTTTCAAAAGTAAATTCTATATCATTTTTTTAAAAAAAGGTTAACATCTAATCTCTTAAGTTGTCTAGACCGTTCCTCAGATACAAACTGTAAAGCCCTGAACCCACAATTCCGAATTCAGTACTAAAACATGTTGTGTACTTTTTGTATAATAGATAAATAAAAAATAAATATCACATTACACAAATGAGGACCTTTTCTGGTATAGGTTCTACATAATTAGACAACAACTTATATATATTTAATTAGAGTTTATAAACAATAATAGATAATATTAATAGCTGGATTCATCTGCATTAGCACCTTAACATCCCTTTGAAATTCAAAGGATTCATATGAAAAACATTTTAAAAACATGGGATGAGTATTGGGTAGAACATAGGTAATGCTCAAGGTTTGAGAGGTGTTTGACGAAGATAAAAATGAGGGTGGTATGTATAGTGGAAGAGGAGAGGTATTTTTCATTATTTTAATAATTATTATAATATTGTTTCTCAAGACTATGAATAATATTAATTACTGTGACCCCAAATAGTAATAATGGCATGTGAGATCGATCCAAGTGGTCTTAAATCACTTATGATGTCATAAATAGTATATTTTACTGATTATTTGAATATACAATATTTTATCTTATTACACTATTTAAAGAAAATTCACGAATTTTAGAAAAATACTGAAAATTCACTGTTAACATTTTTCAGCATGTAGAATTCAAAAATGAAGACCATTTTTTGAATATAATTTTATATATATCATTAATTTATGTTTTAAATAAAATCATACATAATTCAAAAATTAATAATTTAAAAACTATAACTGCTTTCATATCACATGGAAAAATTAATCAAGATGTCATTATCTTAAATCCTTAAGAAAATAAAATAATAATACAATTTAATATTAATTAGGGTCATATTACAATTCATACCATTATTCATAAGGGTATGTTACTATTCACAAAAAAAAAACAATTTTGTTCCATTATACTCAAAATAACATACTGAACACAATTGTAGATGACCATTTTTGGAAATTCAAAACATAGAAGAAGAAAAATTATGTTTAAAGACTAGTTATAAAGGTCACATAGTATTTATTAGTTTATTTGTTCACATAGTGTTTCCTTTTAAAAGATTGGGATGTTACAATGTACCCAGGATCTCTTTTACCATGGAAAAAACATCAAAGTTATTTTTCAAGATTATGAACATAATGAATTCAAAATTCCCAACATAATATTAATTGATTTAGTAACTAAATAAAACAAAGAAATAATTAAAATAAAAGGAATAATTATAATAACTTTAATAATGTTTTTATTTATACTTAAATTATGGTTTATATTCAACTTTTACATTATTTATAATTTTTTAAAATTAGTCTTCAAAAAAATTTCTTACAATTCATTTTTACATAAATTATAATTGTGTAAAAAGAAATTCTTTAGTATTAACCCTATGAAATTATTAACCCTCCATAAAGATATTATTAATTTTCTGTAATCCTATACATCATTTTATGGTTTTAAAATGAATATTATCCTCCCCTTATTGGAGAGATTTTCTTTTTTTATGAGTTCTCAAAAGAAATGGATATTTCTCTTTATTTTTAAATGAAAATAGAAATTGTTTTTATTATGAGTTCAAATGATTATTTCAAGGATTTTATAATAAAATGATTCAGTCTTATAAGATTTTTCTTCAAGATACGGTATGTGTTAATTATTTGTTATAGTCAATAAGATAATAATATAGATCTCCAATGCATTGAGTAATGATTTTGTCTTCAAAAGAAAAATATTAGAGATAAAAAATTAAGTTACTCCTATGGAAAGGATTCAATGAATTATAGGGGATTTTATGGGTTTATTTGATAAAATATTTAGTTGTACTTATGGCTATGATGTTTTTCTCAAAGATTATACTGAATAAGTTAAATTATTTTAGGTTTTTTAGATATATTTACTAGGATAACGAGATTTAATAGTTTCATATCCCTTTCCAAGCCTTTTTTATTATAACATATATTTTATTGTTTTTCACATGATGTAATGATATTTAGGAACTATATAATGTTCAATACTTCCATATGGCAACGTTTCTTAAATAAAGAGGAAATATTTTTAATGAAATATGTGTGTATATTTAAGAACCCATTTTTATGGAAAAATATGTAAACTGTGTGAAAATGTTCACATTGTTGTGTTTCAGTTTTCATAATTTTATAAAACTATAAACCTAAAATAACATGTAAAGCAAAGAATATAAATTTATTTCTATTAAAATTATAACTATGGGTTTGTTTTGATTGGTCAGTTATATATATAAATTTTTTACTAGGAATGATTTTAAATAAAAATAATTTTTAATAAGTTGGGAGTTTTTTTTGAAAATATGTGAGATGATACGAGCTAGGGTGGATTTTATTTCACATAGATGAATTAGACTGTATTTCAGTTTTATGAAAACTATGGTCTAAAATTTTATTTAAATTATAGATGAATTTATTATTTTATAATGGGCATGTATAATTACATCACCATTGAATAAGCATTTCGGTATTAAAAAATTCATAAGAAATATTTTTTTTCAGTTGGGGGAAATCTTATTATATATAATGATATAATACCCCCATGTATTCATATTTTTGTGATCCTGATTTTTTGTATGTATTATGAGTTATAATAAATTTTAGGGATATCTCTAGTTGAAATAAGTAGATAAAGGATATATTCCATAAATTAGAGTCCATGTGTATTGTGTGTTGGATGTTTTCACTTAGACCATGTTTATTATTTGTTTCTTGTATTTGGTGGTTTTAAATTTTGTAGTATTTTATATGAATTAGTTTTATTTATTCTCAAACTATGTATATTATACATTATATGTATACATTATATGATGTTTGGATCATTTTCATTTTTATCAAATAAATATCCTCAAGAATAATAACGATAAAAGATTTGTTTTTTATAAGTATCTTATTTTTTTTTAGTATAGTATATTAATCCCTCATGTAAAAAATTTATTATATTTTTGGCATGAATAAGTGTGTTATAAATGAATTAAAAATTATTTCCTCTTATATTGTGTTTCTTATCTCTCCTATCAAACAATCTCTGCTGAAATTATAGAATGTTTAAACATAAATGTGGTTTTATGGCTTGGATATAAATTCATGGTCATTATAAAATGATATTTTTGTTGGTTTCATAAGTCGAGTTAGTGGTAACCATTTATATAGTATGGTTTAAACTTGAGAAGTACCTTTAAAAATGTCTCATATCCATCTCTATAACAAAAAACAATTATTAGCTTAGTCTTGGACATTATTTTTATAACTTCCTAAATAACATGTCTTAACTAAATAGTATTAACAAGGATATTGTATCACATGAATCATTTGGAATCTTATTGGATTCATTTTTCATATTCCTGAGTTTTTATGTTTTTCATGATGATATAGTTTTAAAATATTTTTTAGATGTCTAAAAATAGGTGGATTTATTTATTTTTGTATAATTCTGCCTAAAATATTAAGTATAAGAAAAATTATATATTATTAAAAAATGATTTTACAACATTGGTGTTTAAAATTAATTTAACTAAACATATTTTTTTAATTATGATATGATTAGGGGAGGGTTATTATAATGGGATGATTTTTAATGTTTTTTGAAAATTTAAATTTGATTCTCCAATATATTTTTTAAAATACAATTTTATGGAATTATTAGGTGGTCGGGGATATGACACTAGGGGGTTGACTATGTATCACCCTTTAACAAATTTTTTATGAAATAAACTCTTGTGACTCTTTGGGATCAGGGTCTACTCAATAAAAAACCCTCTATAATTTTTATGCAAAAATTAAAGAAATAACAAGATTATATAATGTTTACAAGTCCCACCTCCAATACCGGTGACTAAATCCTTGTTATGTCTGGGTTGAGTATGGGTGATATATTTAAAATTAATTTTAAAAAGTGATTACAGAAAAATAAGGCACCATCCATATCCCATGAGTATTTCTGAACACTGTATTTCCCAAATAATTTTTACACTGGAACCATGAAGTTTAAAAAATTAGATCAAACCAAAATCAGGATGACCACTAATAAGACCTGGGATTATTTACTGTAAATAAATGATATTATTTTAGACTTTAGTATATTCTCCATGAATCTAGGCTTACTCTTCTTTAAGAACATCAGGTTGAGATTATAAAACATCAATATTAAATTACCATTCTTGAAATTTACATTTCCTTCAAATATCTCATTAATTATTCCTATGGAATACATCCCATTTTTTTACGATCCTCAATTAATCTCATGTTTCCCCTATAAAAGTTACAAAAAATTCCATGAATTATTCTAAAATATAAAAATATTTAAATCTTAATAAAATATGATAATTATTACTTTAGAATACATAATATCTCAATAGATCACATGGGTTTGATCTTATTATACTCTATCAATAATAGATATTGTTGGTTTTATCTCTATAATATGAACATATTCCATTTCTATTAATATTCCTCAATTGGTCTTCTATAAAGACCAATAACTTTTATTCCACGTGTCTCATGTCATATACGAAATATAATCCTTCAAATAAATCACCAAAAACATTTGTACTACTTCTTGAATTAATATTTCATAACACTATGAGTTTTATATCATTGTGCAACTAATTCAACATTTTCAAATTTAATACAATTTTTATAAAACTCCAAAAATATTAGATTTTTTATTCTAAAAAAACCTTTGTAACACCGTGATGATCCTAGAAGAATAATATTTTATTCAACAGAATAAGTGACATGAAAACCCAAGCATAGAATGTAATATACCTCCATAATAATTCATGATATATTTATTATTTTAAATAAATTAGATCCATGTTATATCTTTTAATGCATGCAACACATAGTTATCTTATGCTACAAATAATGATGACTTTCTCGGATGACTTGTGTTACAGGAGAGACAGAGTTTTACAATAATACTATTTAATTTAATATTTCAAATGAAAATTAGATCCCAAATGTTAAATTTTTTATAAATAATATTAACTGACTTATAAACATATGGTTGAATTAATCGGTTACTAAATAATTATAAAAGAATATAAAACCCAATTGAATTTAAAAAAATGGTTTTTTATAAAACACAATTATTTTGGGTTAAAGAAGTTTTATCATAAAAAATTAAATTAAATAATTTTAGTGAATGATACTAATTAAATTTCTATATTATATATTCAATATTTTTTTTCTAAAATCATCCAATTGGTTTTATACATATAACATAAGATCAAATCCATTTTACCCACAAAATTTCTATTTTACTAAGGTATTTTAAAGACCATTTTAATAAATTACATTTTTTAAAATATTATTTTGAAACATTTATAAATTATATTTGAAAAATAAATTTCTTTTTTAAATAGAAATTTCGAAATTAACACAATGTGATTTTTTTGGTATATTTCTGAGAAATGTAATTTTTTGATGAATAGTGAAAACATATAGAATTTTAATTTATAACTAAATTTTAATATAAATAATTAATAATTTTAAATTATCATTTCAATTAGTTTTAATGTAAAATTACACAACTTATAAATTTTTTAATATAATTTAGGTCATTAGAATCGTCTTTATATTGAATTTAGATATAACATATAGTTAACTTTTTCACTTTTAGAAATCGTTTTTCTGTCCCATTAAAGGGATTGATTCTAAATTAAATTTTACTAATTCTGTGATTTAAATTTAGAAACCCTTATTCCATATTTTTAATTAGAATATTTTTTTAATATGATAAACATAGTTTTTCAACAAAAATATTAGTGAAATTAGTTAAAATTAATTACATTAATTAAATTAAAAATGAGTTTACCTAGTGTTTAAGCATTAATATTAAGTGGACAGATGGAATAAAAACATGTTAAAAAATGATTAGCTAGTAAAATTTCAACCATATATTCTCATAGATAGAAAGTGGGTTTATTATTGGAGGCACATGACACAAGGAAATCATCCCAATAAATTTTACTTTTTTCGTATTTACATGTTTTCCACTCAACTTAATCATTAAAGGTCACCACCACTCCCTATCTCTTCACATATCTCAATACTTTTGGATCATCCAAACTGAACCCAAATAAACTCCCCAAATCACTCCCATAATCCTATAATATTTTTTTTCTAATGAAATAAATCCCACGATTTTGGTATAAATAAAATTAGTTACCTAAAGAAGAGTTAACGTTCAACAACAAGAACTTTTGTTTAATTCACTTATCTTCCATTAAATTCTTCTTATATATTTATTATATAATAAAATCTGAAATTCAATACAACCAATTTTTTTATGTTATGGTTAATACATAAAAATTCACAAACATCTATCAAATGGGATACACCAATCATCGTTCAAGATGTACGATGCACTACCACCTCACGAACTAATAAACGTTTATTATTCCATTACCACCTTTCAATGTTGGTAATAATGATAAATTATTAGTTTATATATTATATACATGTAATTTATAATTTCTCTATTCTTTTGGAAATTATTATATAACACATACCATCATTATTTCTATCTTGAAGAACATGATAACGTCATTCATGTGTATGACAAACTACCGTCTCACGAAGTGATTTGATTTGTTCACACACTACATGGAATGTATTAATGATGGTTTTATAAAAATATGTGATATTTATAAAATATTAATAATATTTTATTGATAATATATATATATATATATTAATTTTTCATTCTTTTCAATATTGTAATAAAATTGAAATAGTGTTCATTCGTACGTATGACTTACCACCTCCATGAATGGTGAATTTCATTTAATATCACCAAATTTTATAGATTCGTTTAAATAAATATATAAAAATATATGATATTTACATAATTTTCTAGATTTTGGAGATGATAAAATAATTAGCTTAGTAAAAATAACAAAAAACATGTCTAAACACACTTGAAAAATATTGCAATTAACACACAAAATAATGAAAATTATCAAAATTTTATTAAAAAATGTTCAATAATGTGATATAAAATAGTAATATATGATATAATAAACATTAATATGGTCTTTTATATATTAATACTTTTTTAGAACCACTATACATGAGGTTACATCATGTATGACAAAAAGGAAAACGTGTGGTAATGGCTTCTCATCTCACATTTTTCTACCATGAGGCATAAGTCATTTTCACAAACTTATTTAAGTTTGGTGGCCTATGTACATCCCATATTGTATTTCATGTCAAGAATAATTTTATCTTTATGGTATTTAAACTTTATATTTATATAATTTCATTCACGGGTCGAATAATTCAAACGTTACCATATTGTAAGTGATTTCGTCTTAATTTTATTTCATTGAGGCATATTGTAATTCTATGTGCCTAGTTTATTTTATATGGTGAATATAATACCCCTATGAAATTATATTTCATTAAAAACACATTATAAATTTAATTTAGATTTTTAATTTCAACAATTTCATCTAAGGGTATTTGACCTTAAGATTACCAAGTGGTAAATAAATTTCATAACTCAATTCCTTTTCATTGGATTATATTTATTTCTCATTATCATCAATATTATATGATTTTCATTATAATTAATTTTTACCATATATTTATTTATCTTCACTTGTTTCACGTGTCTTAATTTTTATGGACAGAATTGATTCATCTATTAATTATCACTTGAATCTTATGATAATTTTTTTGGGTTTATGTAACAGTCTCATTTTAATTTAGATTATTTTTCCTTTAAATTAAATTAAAGGAAATAATATGATAATTGATTAATAAAACCATTAATTTTATTATCATTTGGTTGTTCATGGTCTTCCTCCAATTGCTTCTATCATTTTACCACTATTTGGGACATAAATATTATTGATTATTTTTTTAATAAAATCCATCTTCATTTCTCTCTTTGATTGGAAATTGTTTTCATTAAAAAAACATGTTTTTTTTAAATTTTTTAAATTTTTCCCTAAAAAATTTTATTTTAAAATAAATATTACCCATTTTTTATTTTTATAATTTTTTCAAATGGATATTTTTTAGTATTTTTTAATACGTCACTTTTCTAACCTATTAACCATTGTAAAAGGATTGTTTTTACAACCACATATGAAATTACCCACTGACTAGACTATAATTTCTCTCAAATCATCCTTTTAAATTTTATGATATTATTTTTAAAGAAAATTGTTTTTTGAATTTATGTTCAGTGAAAAGGATTTTTAATATTTTTCCAAATTAAAAGGATATTTACCTCAAGAAATTTTTTCAATATCCTTTTATGGTATTAATATTAATCAATGAAAAAAATCACTCTATTATTTCTATAATGGTTATATGTCCTATTAAGAGCCATCCATATTCTTCCTCTAGATGTATTCTGATTATTTTGATCAAGGATTGTATTGAAAATCACTTCTGGAATCATTTTTGTAGAAATAAACATACGATTGAGTTATTTATTTTCCACTAACCATTTAAAATTTAATTTCCCTGAAATATACACATTATTCATCATTGATATGTTTACTGGCTAAACTATTTTACATTTTTATACATTGTGTTTAATTTTATAATAATTTTATAAACTAAGAAATCATTGATAAATCTATATCCTTTAATCAATATATATATTTGATACGGTGCATTTTTATAGTAAAATTTATTATTCAATATATTAGTAATGATTTGGATAGGTTTGACATGGGTTCGGGGAGATTTAATGTAATCCAATCAACGAATCAGTAGTTTCAGTGGACATAATAAGTTAGAAAAACCCTACATGTTTATAACTAGTATGTTTTTTAATTTTTTGAGGATATATCTTGAATGAAGTGATAGAGTTGGCCAAATCGAATTGGTTTTTAACTCGTATGTTTTAAAATATATTTAAGATAGATCATGATTGTAATGGTATTATCTGCATGGGAAACATGACATACATTAATTAAGAATTGTCTTTATTCAGATTCAGTTATTATTATCCATGATATTTTCACTACGATAAAATATGAGGATGAATTTCACTATATGTTTATTGATTAAATGACATGTATTTTAATTTATTTACCTTTCCATATTATTAACACATTTACTTCTCAGTGTCAATTAGATGGCATGTGTTCTCGATTATTTACCTCACCATATTTTTTACCCACTCCCTTCTTAGTTTATTGATTACATAGTATGTGTATTCACGTATTTATGTTACCATATTTTTTATTCTCATTGATTCATTTTTTATTCCACTATACCTAACCCTTACATTTCATTTTATCTCACCTTTTTTTTGTTTCCATTGCCTAGGATTCAATGAAGTGTACTAACGAAGATATGTAAGGATATTATAGATGACATACAATTATTCTTGATAGAAAATCATGATATAATTTTTATATTGATTTTTAATACAAGACTCACATATGTATCTAGTTTACAAAGACTTCGAAACTGTTCAGTCCTTTGGGAAATGATTTTATTTTATCTATGCCATTGTAATGGTAGTAGGAACTGGCTCTTGGCTACTTGGGTCTGGATATTTACATCTTGAACTTTCCAAAAATACCAATCTTATATAAAAGTTAGGTTACTCATATATATATTTTTTAACAAATAATAAGATATTATGTATCTCTAGAAAAAAATTATGTATTATCAAAATAATCTTATATTGTCTCTTGTCTAACAACTGTATCCTCAAAATAACTATAGCGATGATCTAGTTAATCATCGATATCATTGGCTAAATCTTACATATCAGGGTATAACTTGAGTAAGTTTCCCATGTTCATAATGAAGGATCTTACATATAACATATATCATATTATATACTGATTTTAATATGTTTCTTATCATTTTAAAACTATAATTTTTCATATGTAGGATCAGATTGATCTTTTGTATCTCATTGAATTATAAGACTTACTTATTATGCATTTCCTGATAGATAATAAATATCATCAGTTAGATGTAACATATCATTTTGTATATAGTCCCATACTTTTCCAATTATTGATCTAAGAGGTCATATATATTTACTTTTCCAATTGTACAAAAAAAAATATTACATATGAACTGGGTGACTCCCGAAATCATTTATGGGCCTTCTCAAATATACTATAGGTGACCTAAACATGTTTATTTCATCTAAAAACATTCAATAAAATTATCAATAATTTTATAATACCTCTTAAAAAATTTACAAGAAAATTTACTAAACCATCAATAATTTCATTGGTTCTTTAAACCCACATTTGAAATCTTTGAAAACACTAAAAATTATCTTGTTTACATATAATCACTTCCTTTATGAATGATATATTTCTTGAAACTACTCTTAGTGGTGGAGAAGTTTTTTGAGGTAATTTTATCCTTCAGTGAACTAAATTTTGTGGATTATTAAATTGATGTTCTATCCCTTAATAAACTAAATAACTCTCCCCCATTAGTAATATAATTTATATATATTCGAAAAATTCTATTACATTATTTTTGTTTCATTCAACACCTTTTACAATAGAATCTAAAGAATTATGGGCTTGATAAAATGTTCCCAAGTTATATGGAAAAATTAAAGAAGCATATTCAAACTCAAGTCCCAAAATCTATCCCTTGGCATAGCCATCTTGAATATAAATATTTAAAATAATCTTTAGGAATATATTCTTGAATTATAACTAAAATTAATATCTTCAATTTGATAAAATGATATTTCATATAAATATTCACTACTGTAAATGGAGGATATACCAACAAAAATTTTCCAACAGTTTTCATAAACGGTTGGAATAGGGAGGTTGAGAGGTCCTTACCCAACAGTTTAACTAAACCATTGGAATAGAAATTATAATATGTGTTTTACCCAATGGTTTTATCAAATATCTGGCATAGGTGAGTTTTATATGGCTTTTAACCAACAGTTTTATCAAACTGTTGGGATAGGTGAGTTTTAGGAAGGCTTTACCAAGGGGTTTTTAAACCATTAGTAAATAATACCTTTCCCAATTGTTTTTAAAAACTATTGGGAAATTT
The DNA here is from genome assembly GCA_963277665.1 of Viscum album. Taxonomy (NCBI): domain Eukaryota; kingdom Viridiplantae; phylum Streptophyta; class Magnoliopsida; order Santalales; family Viscaceae; genus Viscum; species Viscum album. Next base: position 549,828,934 of record OY728134.1, read on the forward strand.
TCCCCTAAATTGCCAACAGAGCCAATCCCCCATCCACGCGATTGCAGGCCTAAAGCTGAGACCTAAATCAGAGCTCTCTCCCTCGAAAATTTATTCCACCAGATCCATCTACAATCCGAAAATTGTTTTCTTCTACACTTAAAATCTGTATGTTGTACCTTAGTTTTAATGTTTTTCATCTATTTATTTTGTTTTTTATTTTGATTTGGCCTAAACCCGAGGTATGTGCGGTATGTTATACCCAAAAATTGCAATTTTATTTGTTTTATGTTTTTGTTCTACACTTAAACTGTCTGGATTGTGTGAATCAAATTTATTTTAATTATTTATAGCCACTCCATTGTAGAGTTAGTGAACCATATAATGGGATTGGGGTCAGTTAGGGTAGTCATGTAGGTGGTTTTACATTTTTTAGTGGGGTGATATGGTAGTTTCTGTGGACTTTAGTTTACTGTATCATAACTATGTATAATTTTATGTTTTATCTATTTGTTTTACTTTGAGACTATAATACCTATTTATCATTTGCATGTAGTTAATCGGGTTTTTTGCATGTAAACCATCATATTATAACACTAATATGGACATATTCTTAAGAATAATCCAAGTAAATTCTTGTTTTATATGTTGTTAATCATATAAAAAGTTTTTTTATAATGAATTCTTATATATGAAGTATTTAAAATTTGGGGGGCGGGGTGTGCTGGTGGAGGTGAGGTGGGGGGCGTGCAGGTGAGGGGTGGTCTGTACAGTTGGGGGTGTGCAGGTTGGGTGGGGATGGGGGCTGTGAATGGGGAGTCTGCTCGGGTGCGGTGGGGGGGGGGGGGGTTGTACAGGTGGGGGTGGGGGTGGGTTGTGTTGATTGGGTTGGGGGGAGGGGGCTGCGCAATTGGGGGGGGGGGGCAGGTGGTGGGGGTGTTGTGGGTGGGGGAGGGGGTGTGTAGGTGGGGGGATGTTCAGTGGGTGAAAGGGGATGTGCAGGTGGGGGTTTGTAGTGGGGGGGGGGATTCTGTTGGTCTTGAGGTAGGGTGTGTATAAGTGGGGGGTGGGTTCTATAGGTGGGGAAGGGGGAGGAGGGCTGTGAAAGTGCGAGGGGGGGGGGGGGGTGCACGTGTGTGGGGGGAGGGGAGTGTGCAGGTTGGGGGGTGGGTGGGCAGGTGGGACTCTATTGGGTGGTGAGGTGGGGGGGGGGTGGGGTGTACAGTTGGGGAGTACAGGTGGGGGGGGGGGGGTTGTGAAGTGGGAGGATGGGAGGGGGTGTGAAGGTGGGGGGGTGTGTAAGTGGGGGGGGGGATGTGCAGTGTGCGGGTGGGGAGGGGGGTGTGGAGGGGGGAGTGGGCTGTGAAAAAGGAGTCAGCTGAGGGTGACGTGGGGAGGGGGTTGTGCAGGTGTGAAGTCATCACTTCCATAGTTTTCTAATAAGAATTGAGAAATCATCCCTTTTAGATATTTGGATAGGTCTAAGGCCTCTTTGGTTTTGTTTTTTGTCTAGTTATCTTGATGAGTAAGGTATCACATGATCTAAACGTGACATCAACTATATAAGATGAATTCCTTCTCCCAAAACACATTTTTCTAGAGTGAATATATCCTTGGAAGGTGGTGGGAGCCTTTTAGAATCCATTCATATAGAGACCAGGGGAGGAAAATCTCCATATATATCCACCTAGACCAGGGACCTACTACCATATTCACATCCCATATCGAAAAGCCTGCCTCTAAATGTATTAAATGAATAGTGATTCAATCTAGACTTCACCTTCTAATGAAATTCTAAATTTAAATCATGTTATGATGAAAAAAATATTAAGGAATCCATACAACTTCATATAGGAGAACACACATAATCATCATGCCATGATGATGAAAATACTTAAAAATTCATTACCATATATCATATCATACCCAATAACTACCTATAGATATTCAATAACCCATATTCCTTCCACCAAAATCCAATGCCCCAACATTTTCCCAATTGAAAAATTGATACCATCATGTTATCAAGTCACCAATCCTACCAAATTGGATTTTCACTAAAACATACTGCTCTAATCCTTAACACCCATCATTTATTTTTAATAACATGAATGACATCCCAATTAAATCTCATAGCTCTCAGTCACACCCCCATGGAGAGCCCCCGCCCCCATGGATAGCTCATACCCCCTGGACAACCCCCACCCCTGTGGATAGCACGCACACCCCCATGGACACCCCCAACCCCCTGGATAGCCCCACAACCCCATGGATATCCCCCACCCACTGGACCCCACCCCTGTCGACACACCCCCACCCCCGTGGACATCCCCCCACCCCAGGACACCCCTACCTCCTTAGACAGCACCGCACCCCCCCTCGTGGACACCCACCGAACCCTTGGACATCCCCTACACCCTGGACAGCCCCGCCAACCCCGTGGACAGGTCCCCCACCCCCTGGACACCACGTACATCCTTGACATCCCCACCACCCCCGTGGACAGCTTTCCCAGCCACTTGGACACCCCCTACTCCTGGACAACCCCTAGCCTCGTAGGCAGCTCACCCACCCCCTTGACACCCCCCCACCCCCCGAACCCCCCCATCCCCTTGGAAACCCCCACCCCCCAGACACTCCGTACCCCCCCTGGACATCCCCCACACCTGTGGACATCCTGCCCACACCCTAGACACCTCTACCACCGGGACAGCCCCACCAACCCTATGGACAGCCCCCCACCCCTATGGATAGACCACCCACCCCCCGGACACCCCTACCCCCAAGACAGCCATGCCACCCATGTGGAGAGCCTACCAACCCCTTGGACACTCTGTACTCATGAAAAACACCTCCAACCTCGTGGATAGCCTACCCCCTTGGATACCCCCTACCCCCTGGATAGCCCCCAACCCCATGGACAACACATCCACCCCCTAGACACCTCCCCACCACCCCCTGGACACCCCATCCCCCAAGCCACCCCCACCCCCTAGACACCTCGTAACCCCTGGAAATCCTCCCCACCCCCAGGGACAACCCGCCCACCCCCTGGACACCCCCTACCCCCAGGACAACCCCGCCAACCCTGTGGATAGCCCCTCCATCCCCATTGACATCCCGTCCACCCCTGGACACCCTGACCCTCATGGACAACCCACACCCCCCAAGACAGTCCCCCACCTCTGGACACCCCCACCTCATGGACATCCCCACCCCCTTGGGCAGTGTTTGTGATCGCTCAAATAATCAACTAAAATATTAAATTTTTTCATTCTATAACTTACTAAATTCTTGAACTATTATTATAAGGACCCAGCCTTAAACCTTTCTTAATATTGAATTAAATGAATAATTCACATTGATGATCTTTTCATGTTTAGAGTTTTATAGAGTTAGGTTATAACTATTATATTTCAAAATATTACAATGTAGAAAATTCTACACAGTTTCCATATTTTCATAAAATAAAAACTCTTGAAAAAAAGAGTCATGTCTAGTTCCATGTTTAAGATAACATGAATTTTCCTTGATCCCATCCTTAACCCTATTCCTAATTATGTCCTGTGAAAAATTTTTCAAAAACTTGGGATGAGCTTAAAAACCTCAGCAAGGGATACACAAATAAGGAAAACAATTTGTTTTTTTCAAAACAACAAGTAAACCAGGAAAACTTTAACATAAGTAATACTTTTCACATTTATGAAGTAGTAAATACTCTTCAATGAATAAAATATCATTACATACCCTTTTATAACCAAAATATTACCATAAAACCCATATAAAGAACACATAACATATAAAGGTAACTTGGGACATAAACATACTTAAATGGAATAACCATACGGTCGACTTGCACACATATGACTAAATGGAATAGCCACATGGCTGACTTCCATACCCAATGCATTGGAGGTAATAATGTAACCACCCGTCCTGGTATTCATGGCACCACCCGTCATTTGGTTTATCACATAACTGCCCGTCAAATGTCCAAGTACCAATATAAAATCATAACACATAAAAAAAATATAAAGGAAAGAGAAAATTTCCACATTTCAATCACAATATATCACTTAAATATATTGACATAACAAATCCACTATCGAAACCATTTTCTATACCAAAATACATAAAAGATTATAAGGTATTTATTTTCTTTTAAAAACATTACGGCTTGTTGAGGAATCCAAAGATCAAATAATACTTGCAGCGGCTGAAAAGGTCATTGCCACCGCTTATGTTAAAAAGAAACATAATTTTCTTTCATTTAGTAAAACGCTTCTTAGAAAAATATTCCCTTTGAAAATGCAAGGGTGTTTATACAGCGTATAAAAGAATGTCGTGTATTAAAACAAAATATGCCTCAATAAAAGGAGATTGAGATGAAGTCCCTTACCTTGTGTCCGACTTGACTCGATCATTCTTTAAGATCCTGAATAATAAACTAAAGTTAATTTATACTTTATTAAGACCCTTTTTCAATTTTTTATTCCTTTTATTTAACTTATTAACATGTTATAAACAGTATGTAATCATTTAAGTTAATAATGTCCATTTTGTCGATATTTGGTACTTGAGTCAAAAATGAACACCTTATATTTACAAGTTGCCCATGTGGTAAATAGTTCATTATATCCAGAATGACATTCATTATTTAGATATCATATATATCATATATATCTAGTATATACATGTATTTATAATAGTACAAAACATTTGGAGGTAAGAAATTAAATGCACCGTTCATGGAGACGATAGGTCGTACGTATGCATGAACACAACTTTCATTTATATTTCTTATTTTAATGGAAATAAAACATAATTATACTTAGTTATATTATAATTCTAGTATAATATCATATATAATATCATTAAATCCATCCTTTATACATCCCACATAAGGCATTAACGAATCACATCACTTTTAGGGGGCGGTAGTCCGCACTTCCTCTAATGTGATTATCGCGTTTACCCATAATGGAAACCATAAAGAAATGATAAAAAAGGAAATTACAGAATCATAAAGAAAACATAAACATAATATATATCATATATAAATACAGTACCATCATAATTGCCACCATGAGAGGTGGTAAGATGTAATTGAACAATCATCATTTCGTGAGGTGTTAGTTTTCCATCCACAGAAACATTATGTTCTTCATCCATTAGATGGAGGTGTGTGTAAGTTTAGTTCGAATAATTCATATAACACCATCCTAGTATATTAGGGATACTGGTCTTGTTACAAAAGAAAGGAATAAAAAAAGTTTAGGTGTTGGAAAAGTAAAATAAAAGAAAACAATTTAAGAGAAATCGTTACCTTTAATTTGGGTAACTCCCTTTGGTTTTCTCCAAAGGACTTCTTGAAGTGCCTTCTTCCTAAGGTAAGGATTCTAAGAGGGGGAGAGGGATGTAGGGAGCCTAATTGGGTAGAGTTTTGATGAGCCAAAAGGCTTGAGAGGTGTGAGGAATTGGTTAGTAATGGTCTTTTTTTATAAGGGAGAGGAGGGGCTGTTTATTAAAGTGTGAAAAAATTATTTTATTATAAACTTATCTTCGGTTTAAAAAGGTCCAAAACAAATTAATGTAGAAGATAAGATGACTCATATTCGAAATATAATCATCCCATAGGAATTTGAAAGGTTTTGGATAATATTTTAATCATTATAATCATATTTATTTAAATAATTTATTAATGAGGTAAACACTGCATCATTATTGTGTCATAAATAATCTGAATTATTTGATGTCTAAAAATTATAAAAAAATACCATGATCTGGGAAATAGTTTTATCTTTTCAATAAATATTTATATTCGAAAAGATAATTTACATAACCCCGTAAAAAATTAATTTAGTAAAAGATATTTTCATTTGTGATTTTTTCCTTTTCTTTAAGTTAATTAATATAAATTTCTATTATCACTCCCATGTGGCTTAATGTGGTCCCAAAATCGACCCCAAGATTCCCATTGTCGTTAATGACTCAACCAATAAGGTTTGGACAAGTGTTAACATAATTTTGAATTATTATAATATTTTTTTTACCTTGAATTACCCAATTTATCTTTAACCGCGGTAAATAAAAGTCAAAAGTTACTATTCACCAAAAAAAATCATCTTAGTGAACCAAATTTTACTTCTGGATAACAACCATGTATGTCAGATTTCTGAAATTCAATTCACAGAAGTTTTAAAATTTCATTTAAATGAAAAAGTCAGTTTTTTAACTACCACTCAGTGGTTTCACTATTCATCAAAAATTGAAGTTTTTCTGAAAAATAAAAACAATTCAGCCTAAGCTATATTTGATATTATGAATTCAAAAATGATGTATATTTTTCCAAATTCAAAACATAGGAGTGGAATTAGTTAATTTTAAAATTAATTCCCATTATCAAAACAAATAGCGTCTTTTTAAGAAACAATAAATATCAAAAGATTGATACTTGTTTTTGTCCAATTTCAAAGTGAAAATAATTTCAATGACCAACATTGGATTAAATGGTAAAAATATATTTTAATTTAACTTTAAAACCAATTAAAAATATAATCAAACCATATAAATAAATTAGATTAAAAGGCACTTTTGAATTAAAATACAATATTTTTCACTATTCATTAAAAAATGAACTTTATTAGAAAAATACCAACAAATTACCCAATGTAAATTTTTATGTCCCCATTCTAAATAAGTATTTTTTATGGTCAATCAAAAAGTATTAAAGTGAAAAAAACTATATTTAAAGAGGGTTCTCCATTAAAAGGAGGTAAATCGGCCTTTTAATGTAAATTATCTTAAAAATAGATTAATTCATATTTTAAGACTCTAAATTTTTATTAGATAAATGTAAATACATTTAAAAATCTAGTATAATCATATTGTAGTATGTTTTGTTCATTACCTCCAATACAACGTCTAGGAGTTAATTACCATTTAAAATAATAATATTATATTATTAGTGTGCAACATAAGATTTAGAAGAAACCCGTTGTTGCATATCGGGTACGCTATCGAACATAGCAACCCATTTAAAGAAAAATAAATATTTAATTCACAAATATTAATAAATATGAAAATTTATTATTCTTCTTTTACTTGGGATGTTACATCCTTACCCCATTTTTTAAATTGCATCCTCGCAATTTTTATTCACTTATCAGAATAAGTGGGGGTATTTATCCCTCATAGCATTTTTAGATTCCCACGTTGCCTCTTCAACCATATGGGTTTTTCAAAAAACCTTTACATGGTGAATCACCTTTTTCCGCAACACTTTCTCTCTACGGTCAAGAATCTGGACTGGTTGTTCGTCATAAGAGAGATTCTCTTCCAACTGAACTACCTCTAGGCTCAAAACATGATATGGATCTGGCATATACTTTTTCAGCATCGAAACATGAAAAACATTGTGTACCTAGGATAAACTTGGAGGTAAAGCCACTCTATACGCAACTGATCCAACATTCTACAGAATTTCATAAGGTCCAATGAACCTCAGACTATACTTTCCATTATTACCAAAACGCATCACACTTTTCCATGGAGAAACATTGAGAAAGAGATGATCACCTACCTCAAAGGAAAGATCCTTCCTCCGGTTATCTGGATAACTTTTCTGTCTGCTCTGAGCTGTTCTAATGTGCTTCTGAATCAACTGAACTTTCTCTGCCATCTCTTCTACCAATTCTAATCCCATCAGCTTCCTTCCACCTACTTCATCCCAAAAAGCTGGAGTTCGAAAATTCTTTCCATATAATGCTTCAAATGGAGATATCTGTATACTGGAATGAAAACTATTATTATAAGAAAATTCAACCAAAGAATGATATTGGTCCCAACTTCCCTAGTAATCCATTGAGCAAACACGTAACATATACTCCAATGTCTGAATTTTTCGTTCTGATTTCCCATCTGATTGAGGGTGAAAAGCTGTACTAAAATTTAATTCAGTACCCAATGACTTTTGAAGGCCTTTCTAAAAGTTAGAAGTGAACCTGGGATCATGATCAGATACAAAATAGAGGGGAACTCCATGCAACTTGACTATCTCATTAACATACAAGCGAGCAAGTTGATCTAGAGACAAAGTATCTCTAATAGGAAGGAAATGAGTAGATTTAGTCAATCAGTCAACTATAACCTAGATTGAATTATTACCTCGAGATGTCTTTTGTAATCCCAAAACAAAGTCCATGGATATATTTTCCCATTTTCACTCTAGAACCGGTAAAGGCTGAAGCATTCCTTTCAGTAACTGCCACTCTACTTTAACTTAATGACTATTCAAACTCTTTATAGTAAAATCAGCAATATCTCTTTTCATTCTATCCCACCAGTAATACTTCCGAATATCTCTGTACATCTTAGTAATACCAGGATGAACTGAAAAAGGGGAACTATGAGCTTCACATAACAACTCATTCTTCAACTGTGAATCACAATGCACACATAATCTCTTTTCAAATCTGAAAACACACTCATTATCAATGTCAAAATATGGAAACTTACCCTTCCGAACCAATTCTACATTTTTCTGCAACTCACTGTCTTCTTTCTGCACTTGATTTATTCGGTCTGATAGAGATGATCTCACTGACCCTTGAAACAAAATAGAATAATTTCCTAAACCAAAAACTGCTATGCCTTAATTCATCAAATAAAAAACCAAAGGATCTTTTTCCAAACGTGTCATGGTTAATGAAGTGTTACTTTTTCGACTCAGAGCATCAGCCACTTTATTTGATTTTCCTGGATGGTAATGGATCGTGCAATAATAATCCTTGATTAATTCCAACCATCTCCTCTATCTCATGTTCAATTATTTTTGAGTGAATATATACTTCAATCTTTTATGATCGGTATATATTTCACACTTCACTCCATACAAATTATGCCTCCAAAATTTTAAAGCAAAAACAACAGCAGCTAATTCTAAATAATGTGTAGGGTAATTTAACTCATGTGGTTTCAACCGACGTGAAGCATAAGCAATTACCTGATCATTTTGCATGAGTACACATCCATGTCCTTTAAATGATGCATCACTGTAGATGACAAACTCACCATTTCGGGATGGCAGTGCCAAACCTAAAGCATTCACCAATCTTATTTTCAATTCCTAAAAACAATCATCACAATCTTTTGTCCAGAAGAACTTAACACCTTTTTTAGTTAACTTAGTCATTGGACTAGATAACCGTGAAAAGTTTTCAACAAACCTCTGGTAATAACCTGCGAAACCAAGAAAACTACGAATCTCAATTATATTTGTGGGTCTTGGACATTCTTCAACAACTTTGGTTTTATCAGGATCAATAATTATGCTATTTTTTGAAACAATGTGGCCAAGGAAAGAAATTTGTTGTAACTAAAACCCACACTTGCTTAATTTCCCAAACAATTTCTTTTCATTTAAGGTTTGCAAGACAACCCTTAAATGACTTTTATGTTCCTCCTTAATTTGGGAATAAACCAAAATAACATCAATGAACACAACCACAAAATTATCCAAGAACTCACATAAAATTCTATTCATAAGGCCCATGAATACTGCAGGTGCATTGGTTAACCCAAAATGCATAACTACAAATTCATAATGGCCATATCTAGTACGAAACATGGTCTTCAGAACATCTGCTTCCTTTACATTCAACTGATGGTACCCTGACCTCAATTAAATCTTTAAAAAATAATAAGCTCCCTGAAGCTGATCAAATAAATCATCGATATGAGGCAAAGGATACTTGTTCTTAATAGTATTGTTATTCAATGCTTTATAATTAATGAAAAGTATCATTGAACCATATTTCTTTTTAACAAACAAGATAGGAGCACCCCATGGTGATGTGCTAGGTTGAATGAAACATTTATCTAATAACTCCTGTAATTGCTTCTTTAACTCTAAAAGTTCAATTTTAGCCATTCGATAAGGGGGTTTTGAAATTGTCTTAGCATCAGGAACTAATTCAACAGTATATTCAACTTCACGATCATGTATTATACTAGGAAACTCATCAGGAAAAACAACAAGGTACTCATTTAACACTGGAACAACATTAATTTGAATGGTCCCTTTGTCTTCAACAATATGTGAAAGGTAAAATTCATTTCCATCTTTTACCAGTTTTTCAACATCCTGGTATGTTATCAAATGCCGGGGTTCATTCTTGTACATAAATTGAAAATATTTCTGAAAAGAAACCTCTTTAGCTCTACATTCAATCTTAGCATGATAAACAGAAATCTAATCCATGCCCAATATAACATCAAACTCTACTGGAGGCAAAACAATAAGGTTTTCAGGTAGATTCTTTCCGCACACAATGACAGGAATGTACTCATGTTTTCTTTTTGTCTCAACATTTCCTCCAGGTGTTTTTACCATAATTTCTGTTTTCATATCTTGATATTGAATTCCCAATTTACTATAAAGATTCTTATAAATTAAAGAGTGTGTAGTACCTGAATTAAACAACACATTGGCATAATCTGAACAAACAAATAGTGTACCTGAAACTACTTCATTCGATGGCCCAACATCTGCTGAAGTAGTTGCAAAGGATTTGACCACCCCTTTCTACTTATAGTCTGGCTGCTTTCCCTCAGTTGAGTTCTTCTCTGGACATTCATTTACATAATGACCCATTTCATTAAACTTAGAACATCTTACTGATGGCTTTTCAATGCCTTCTTGATCATCTTCCTTACAATTACGAGCAATATGACCAGACATAGCACACCAGAATCACTTTCTAGACTTTGATAAACATTTGCTGGGATTCTTTTTACCACACTTATCAAAAGATGGATATTTACGTTTCTTACCTCTAGGGTTATTTGATGAATTCTTCCCCTTTTCCTGCCAACTGGACCACTTATTCTATTGTTTTTCAAAGAACACTTGATCATCGGCAAACTCCATTTCCACCTTCTCCGCACATCGAACAAGTATTTCATAACTTTCGAACTGATGAGATGCTAACACTCTTCAATATCATGGCTTCAGTCCTGTGTAAAATCAATTTATCTTAATATCAAGATCTCAGATGAAATTTGGTGTATACCTTGCCAGTCGAGTGAACGTTTCTTCATAAGAAGCCACTAAGTCATCCTCCTGCCTCAATTCTAGGAATTGTTTTTCCATCCTGAGACGAACCAACTTAAGAAAATATTTCTCAAGAAACATACATTTGAATTCATCCCAATCAAGAGAATCAATCTCTTCACTATCCCTGATATTTTTCACCATCGACCACCACTGATCAGCTTCACCTTCAAAACGGTAAACAGTAAGACTACCCTTTTGATGTTATGAACAACCCATGACATCGAAAATCTTTTCCAGTGCTTTAATCCACCCTTATGCTAGCACCAGTTCAGATGATCATCTGAATGATGGGGGATGTTGCCTCATGAAATGCTCCATTACTGAAATGTACCTCTGCGGTTGATCTGGCTGATATCGTGCATGGATAACACCACCATTTATATCCATAGTTAACTGTGACATCACTATTAAAAACTGTTCAGTTCCGATTCCGACCATCTCAGGTTGCTAATTTGGAAGTTTGTCTTCCTCCTAATGTCGTCCCAATATAGTTTCCCTATTTCCCTTGTGAAAAACTATTCTGAACACAGAAATATCTTAGGCGAAGCAACATGATATTTTGTAAATTCTATATGATTTCAATATTATCATAAATTACTTTATGGATATTAATTTATCAATACCCTAACTCCTAAAGTTATCTAAACTGACCTCTGATGCCAACTATAAGGACCCAGCCTTAAACCTTATTTAATATTGAATTAAATGAATAATTCACATTGAGTATCTTTTCAGGTTTAGAGTTTTAGAGAGTTATGCCAAAACTATTACATTTCAAAATATTACAAAGTAGATACTTCTACACAGTTTCCATTTTTTCAAAAAATAAAAACTCGTGAAAAAAAGAGTCATGTCTAGTTCATTGTTTACGATAGAATTACTTTTCCTTGATCTAATCCTGGACCCTATTCCACATTATGTCCCATGAAAAACAATTCAAAAACTTGGGATGAGCATAAAAAGCTCAGTAACAGATACATAAAGAAGGAAAATAGTTAGTTTTTTTCAAAACAACAAGTAAACCATGAATACTTTAACATAAGTAATATTTTTTAACTTTATGAAGTTGTAAATACTCTTCACTAAATAAAAGATCATTACATACCCTTTTGTGAAAAAAATATTACCATAAAACCCATATAAATAACACATAACATATAAAGGTAACTTGGGACATAAACATACTTAAATGGAATAACCATACGGTTGACTTCCACGAATATCACTAAATGGAATAGCCATACGACCGACTTCCATACCCAATGCATTAGAGGTTATAAAGTAACCACCCATCCTGGTATTCATGGCACCACCCGTCATTTTGTTTATCACATAACCACCCGTCAAATTTCTAAGTACCAATATAAAATAATAACACATACAACAAATATAAAGGAAATAAAAAATTTCCACATTTCAATGAAAATATAACACTTAAATATATTGACATAACAAATCCATTGTCAAAACCATTTTCAATACAAAATATATAAAAGAGTATAAGGAATTTATTTTCTTTTAAAAACATTACGACTTGTTGAGGAAGCCAAAGATCAGATAATATACGCAGCGATGGAAAAGGTCGTTGTAACCACTTTTGTAAAAAATAAACATAATTTTTTGTCATTTAGTAAAACGCTTCATAGATAAAGATTCCCTTTGAAAAGTCAAGGGTGTTTATACATCGTATAAAAAAAAGTCGTGTATTAAAAAATATGCCTCAATGAAAGGAGATTGAGACGAAGTCCCTTACATTGTGTCTGACTTGACTTGATTGTTCATTAATATCCTAAATAATAAACTAAAGTTAATTTCTACTTGCTTAAGAACATTTTTTAATTTTATTAATCCTTTTATATCACTTATTTCCATGTTATAAACATTATGTAATCATTTAAGTTAATAACATCCATGTTGTCGATATTTGGTACTTGAGTCAAAAATGAACACCTTATATTTACAAGTTGACCATGTGGTCAATAGTTCATTATATCTAGAATGAAATTCATTATTTATATATAATATATATCATATATATCCAGTAAATACATGTATTTATTATAGTACATAACATTTGGAGGTAAGAAATGAAATGCATCGTTCATGGAGACGGTAAACTGTATGTATGCATGAATGCTACTTTCATTTATATTTCTTATTTCAATGGAAATAAAACAAAATGATACATAGGTATATTATAATTCCAGTATAATATCATATATAATATCATTAACTCCATCCTTTATTCATCCCTCATAAGGCATTAACGAGTCACATCACTTTGAGGGGGCGGTAGTCCGCACTTCCTCTAATGAGATTATCACGTTTACCCATAATGGAAACCATAAAGGAATGATATAAAAGGAAATTGCAGAAGCATAAAGAAAACATAAACATAATATATGTCATATATAAATACAGTGCCATCATAATTCCCACCATGAGAGGCGGTATGATGTAATTGAACAATCATCGTTTCGTGAGGCGTTAGTTTTCCATCCACAAAAACATTAGGTTATTCATCCATTAGATAGAGGTGTGTGTAAGTGTAGTTTGAATATTTTTTATAACAACATCCTTGTATATTGAGGATACTAGTTTTGTTACAAAAGAAAGGAATAAAAATATTTTAGGGGTTGTATAAGTAAAATAAAAGAAAACAATTAAAGAGAAACTGTTACCTTTAATTTGGGTAACTCCCTTTGGTTTTATCCGAAGGACTTCTTGAAGTGCCTTATGCCTAAGGTAAGGCTTCTAGGATGAGGAGAGGGATTTAGGGAGCCTAATTGGACAGAGTTTGGAAAATCCAAAAGGCTTGATAGGTGTGAGTAATTGGTTAGGAATGGTCTCCTTTTCTAAGGGAGAGGAGGGGCTCTTTAGTTAGTGTGAAAACATTATTTTATTATAAACTTGTCTTCCATTTCAAAAGTTTCAAAACAAATTAATATTGAAGATAATATGACTCATATTATAAATAAAATCATCCAATAGCAATTGGACAGGTTTTGGATAATATTTTAATTATTAGAATCTTATTTATTTAAATGATTTATTAAGGAGGTAAACCGTGCATTATTATTGTGTCATAAATAATTTAAATTATTTGATGTATAAAACTTATAAAACAAATACCATGATGTATAATATTTTTTTATATTTCCAATTAATATTTATAGTCTAAAAGTTAATTTATATAACCCCTTCAAAAAATTAATTTTCTAAAAGATATTTGCATTTGTCATTTTTTCCTTTTCTTTAAGTTAATTAATCTAAATTGTCATTATCACTCCCAAGTGGCTCAATGGGACCTCAAAATAGACCCAAAGATACCTGTGATCGTTAATGACTCAACCAATAAGGTCTGGAAAAGTGTTAAGATAATTTTGCATTATTATAACATTATTTTTACCTTGAATTACCCTATTTATCATTAACCGCGGTAAATAAGTCAAAAGTTACTATTCACCAAAAATTATTTTCATCTTAATGAACCACATTTTACTTTTTGATAACAACCATGTATGTCAGATTTTTGAAATTCAATTCGCATAAGTTGTAAAATTTCATTTAAATGAAAAAGTCTGTTTTTTAACTACTAGTAAGTGGTTTCACTATTCATCAAAAATTGAAGTTTTTCTGAAAAATACCAAAAATTCTGCCTAAGATATATTTGATATTCCGAATTCAAAAATGATGTATATATTTAAAAATTAAAAACATTGGAGTGGAATAAATTAATTTTAAAATTAATTCCCATTATCAAAACAAATAGAGTGTTTTTAAGAAACAATAACTATCAAAAGATTGATACTTGTTTATGTACAATTTCAAAGTGAAATTAATTCCAATGACCAAAATTGGATTAAATGGTAAAAAATATATTTTAATTTCTCTTTAAAACCAATTAAAAAGTTAATATAACCATATTAATAAATTAGATTAAAAGGCACTTTTGAATTAAAATACAATATGTTTCACTATTCATTAAAAATGAAATTTATCAGAAAAATACAGAAAAAATTACCCAAAGTAAATTTTGATGTCCCAATTCTAAAGAAGTATTTTATTTGGTCAACTAGAAAATATTAAAGTTACCAAAACTATATTTAAATAGGGGTCTCCATTAATAGGAGGTAAATCGGCATTTTAATGTAAATTATGCTGAAAATTAGATTCATTCATATTTTAAGCTTCTAACGTTTTATTAGAAAAATGTATATACATTTAACAATCATGTATAATAATATTTTAGTTAGTTTTGTTAATTCCCTCTAATACAAAGGCTATGAGTAAACTACCATTTAAAATAATAATATTATATTATTAGTGTGCAACATAAGATTTCGACGAAACCCATTGTTGCGTATCAGGTATGCTATAGAACATATCAACCCCTTTAAAGTAAAATTAATATTTAATTAACAAATATTAAAAAATATGAAAATTTCTTATTCATCATTTACTTGGGATGTTACAATTCTCCTCCACAAGTGTACATGATTTTGTACACTCATGTATAGTTCTTCAAAGATATTTTGTTATAAATATAGTATTTTGTTGTTTTTTATATTATGATTATCATATAGAGTAGTGTGGTAGTTATGGTTTTATATAAAGTGAACAATTCTCGTTTACATAAATATATTTTTGATAAAACTTCAATCTTATTGAATTGATTTTGATGAAATGACTTATAACAATTTTTTTAGTGAATGGATAAAAGTTGGATCTATGAAACCAAGCAGATCTCAAGTGATTTTCATAACAATGTGGAGAGCATTTTAGATTTTTTATTTCACAATACTTTAGATAGTGGTCACAAACACTGCCCCTGTTACAATTGTGTAGGAAGACATTGTTTGATCTAAGAAGAAGTCAGCTACCACATAACCAAATATGGTTTTCAAGAAAACTACTCTATGTGGTATCATAATGGGGTGAAAATTAAATCTCAAGTTGCTAATGATCTAAATGAGAGGACATGATTTGAGAATTTGTTATATGAACAGTTTTTGTTTATTCGTCATAATGAAAAAGAAAGGATTCTGACACAAGAATATTTGTATATGAGCAGACATGATGCATCTAATGAAAATGATGATGTTTTCAGGGTGAAAAAATTGAATGATGCTACCACGACTCCAGTATATCGATAATGAGGTAAAATGAAAAAGATGGAATTTTAAATCGGATTGTTTCATTGGAAAACTATGTATAGGATTTCTAATACATCCATCGATTACATTATTACCTTCTTGAGGGGATTCTTTCTAGATAATGCAGATAATCGATCAAACCACTATATGGAATGGAATTTAGTTGAGGAACATGGATTTTCAAGAAACCAAATTCATGCTTGCCCGAAATATTGCAGTTTATTCTAAGAGAAAACTACTGAATTAAATGATTGTATAAAATGTGGAACATCCCGCTGGAAGCCAAATATTGATGGAACACCATCCTGTGTGCCACAGAAAGTAATGTGAAACATTCCACTAATCCCCAGACTCCAAAATTATTTTAAGTCAGATGAAATATCAATAAAAATGTGATATAATTATACCAATATAAAGAAGATTAATGATGAGTTAGTTTACCTGGCAGATGGATTTTCATGGGAGAGATTTGATGCTCAATATTCTGATTTTGTCGTTGACGTGTGTAATTTGAGGTTGGGTCTTTCATGTGACAGTTTTAATAAATTTCGGCAGATGCTTATGTCGCATATCACGTGTCCTATTTATATACACATTTATAATCTTCCCCCATTGTTGTGTATGAAAAAACCTTTCACTTTCATGAGTATACTCATATCTAGCCCTTATGGTCCCAGTAATGATATGGACGTATACATTCATCCTTTAATAAAAGAGGTGAAACTACTTTGGGATGTGGGTGTGCACACATACGATGCATGTTCGAAAAACATATTTCATATGTGTGATACAATTATGTGGATGATCAATGATTTTTCTGCTTATGCAATGATGTATGGATGGAGCCCGAAGGAAAAAATATCATGTCCTACTTATAATAAGAATACCCGATTCAGAAGACTGAAACATCATTGTAGTTTCAGTTTTATGGGACATCGATGATTCTTTCCAATGGACCATCCATATAGAAACAATCATCCAAGATTTGACAACACCATGGAGACCGATGATCCACCTCAGAAAATGTCTATAATTGATGTGCTTAATGAATTTAAAGATTTTAGTTTTTCATTTGGAATTGGTCAAATGAAATATGGAAAGAGAAAGAATGTTTTCCACTGAAACCTATTATAATTATAAGAAAAGAAGTGTATTCTTTTATTTTCCTTATTGGTCACCAAATTTGTTACATCATTTCTTAGACGTAATGAACATTGAAAAAGATATATGGGATATTTTTCTATCGATTCGTCTAAATGTTAAGGGAAAGACAAAAGATGATTTATGGTCTCGACGTGACTTGGTGGATTAAGGCATTAAACCAGAATTGCATCCTATGCGTATCTGTGAAAATAAATGGAAAGTTCCATGTGATTCTTATGTGATGACACCTACAGAAAAAGTAAATTTCTAGAAGTACACGACACTATTAAAGTTCTTGATGGATATTCAAGAAACATATCTATAAGGGTCAACCGATGAGATTTGAAGCTAAAATCATTGAAGACCCATGATTATTGCATCCTTATGCATGAGTTGATTCCAATAATAATTCATCATATTTTGTAAAATAATTTAATGGTGGCTGTTATTCGGGTTTTCTATTTGATTAGAGATCTTTGTGCTAAGAAGTTTTCCAATTATTTCTTGCAAAAAATGTTGGTAGATGCACTATTAATTTTGTGTGAGTTAGAGAAAATATTTACTCTATCCTTGTTCACATGAATGCTGCATCTGGCTGTCTATATTACAAATGAAATAATTCTCAAAGGACTTATTTATTTTCATTGGATGTATCCAAATGAAAGAAAATATATAAATATTAAAGTCTTATTTCCATAACAGGAATCATCCGGGATGTTTTATCATGAATGGTTATTTGGCTAAAAAATGTATGGATTTTTTCTCTATGTATTTGTCTGATCTTACTTCAAGAATGAACAGGCCAATGATAAATGAAGAAGAATAGTATGTAAAAATTGAACCCAGTTCTCCATCACTTCCTCAAATAGGAGGAATTTCTAGATCATATACATTGGAAACATTAAGCCTTGAAGAGTGGGAGATGACACATCGCATATTTTTATTCAATTGTGAATTTTTTGATGACTACTTCTTGTAAGTAAATTTAATATTTATATCTTATGTATATATCTATTAAACTATTCCTATTTTTATCTATAGGGAACATAAATCTATGATAAATAGAAATCATTGTTCTTTTTCTTTGAGAAGGAGGGAGACTTTTCAGAGCAAAGAGTTTTCTACTTGCTTAAAAATTATGGTAATAATATTACAGTTTAAAATAATTAAAACACTAATTAATTAAGTTTAATATAGAATTATATTTTAGGTATTGAGTTTTCCTACTGACTCTGTCTTTAAAGAAATAAGATCATTGGATTTTGGTCCTAATACTGTGGTTCATGATTGTAAATCAATTGTAATCAATGGGTACAAATTTATTATCACTGAATGAATAAAGAACATGAGAACACAACATGATGGTTTTATGGTTACTTCCACAAAAAACTATTAGGCTAGTGAATCATATAGTAGACCATTATTTGAAAATGTGGTTTATTATGGAGTCATTGAAGAAATAATAATATTGGGTTATTATTCTCAAGGACGAGTCACGATGATGAAATGCCAGTGGTTTGATTCGACGATGAGGTAAGACACATTTATTGGTGATTGTGGATTTCTATTAATTGATATGACTCACACTCTTTCTACTAATGAAACATATGAATTTTCATCAATGGCACAATAATTTTTTTATGTTAAAGTCCATCTATGACATGAAATTGGTGTCATTATTGAAGTAATTAGAAGACATATTTTTTGATGATAGTGATGATGGAATTGACACCATCCCTACTTCCATTGGAAAAGATCCATTTATTACTTTTGATGTATCCCATGGATCAATTATTAGATTTGACTGTGAACCTGAAGTTTTGGTGGGAAATATATAAAATTATTCATTCATGTTCTCAATTTTTATGGTTTACCTCAACTTGGGCTGTTACAGTTGGTACTATTCAAATTGATTTAATATTGATTACAAAAACATTGTATCTGACTTGACCATTATGTGAATTTTCAATGATTGTTGGTTGCAATTTTATTTGAATTGCATTTCATAATTTGGAATTGAACTGTATTTAAACCTATGAAACCAACATTTCTAACTTGGTGAATATTTCAATGCTTCAACTGTGATTTGTATAAAATTTATATAACTCTAATACCTCTCTTTAGAATTTTACCAGGTAATGAACATGATGGTTTTCATTCTACCTATTTCTTTACCCCTTATGAATCTGGTAGAATCAATGTTCCATGATTTTAATAGACTGATGACACTTAGTAAATAACCATCCTACTAAAAATTAAATTTCTTTTTTACATCTTGTATGATTTATTGACTTTATTATATATCTGTTCAAGCTCACCTAAAACAATGGATTGTTAAATTATCCATGAATCCCCATATTCCATCTCATTTTTTGGGTTACACATTAGTAATCCATTTCTATTTCCATCCATATTTGTTTTCAAATGCAATAAATGAATCCAATTGAAGAGAGGTGACAAAAATAGATTATGGATAACAATCATGACATGACTGAGCTGGGAATTCTACCACTAGTGCCTGTAGTGTGTATTTTATTTCAAATATATATATTTAAATAATAAATAATGTCATGTAATAAATTTTTTTAAAAATATTTTTTCTGGATCCATCTATTAGGGGATAGTTATTTGATGAGAAGCCTAGTTGTGGTCTTAGTACACAAGGTGTTCGTATGAGGGGGGGTGGTACGAGAGCTAGATGATCTGGTCAGCGTACCCGATTAGACCCCGCCCCTCCCACTAACATACCATCCATCCCAATTTCTAATCCCAATGTGTCATTAGGGACACGTGGGATATTTAGGACTCCAATGTTTTCTCGAACCTTTATATATGAGCCTCCTCATCTATCTGTACCATATCCGATGATGATTCCCACTCCCCATCCAACATTCGGCTAGCCATACCTGTCAGCTTCTTTTACTTCTGCTTCCTTCTCTCCAGGATTTTATATTCCGTATTCATTAACTCATGCTCCGCAACAGTCTGTCCCTATGAAGCATACATTGGTACCCAATCCATCTATACCTGGTGTTCCTTTAGTTTATATGGATCCAGCGACACCCATTGATCATACTACCACATGTATACTTGAACAACCCTAACAAAATTTTTCACCATTGTTTATTTTCATTATAACATGTGTTGATAAAATATATGTTTTTCATTCATAAAAGATACATCTATTTATAGGAGGTGATGGCAGGAGAATACACACAGGGGTGCTGTGTGGAACTGCCACACACTATTGATGGTAGACTATAATTAAGATAGTCAAATTATTGAAAAATTTGTGCAGCAATGTCAGAGTTTTTTGGTGACTCTTGCAAAATAATCCGACATCCTTCTTATCAGCCCACTCTGTTGGAGACAACTGCCAAATGAAATCAAGGATATTGTTTGGGCAAAGATATGGTTAAAAATATTTTTTTGTATTTAATGAAATATTTTATTTTTTGTATTTATATGAATTAATATTTTGGTGTCTGCAACGATTTAATTTCCTCGATGGTGAGGGTGCACGACCAGCACATCTAAAGGATTTAGGCGAGTTTTGGAGAGCTTATAATCAAGATTTTGACATTGGCTTGCATGCTAGATTGGGAACAGAGTTAGAGGCAGTCTCTATCATGGATGATTGTCCATTAGAACAGTATCGATAGATGAATACTCATTGGACAACTAGCCAATATAAGGTATTAATAACATTATAGGTATTTAAATGAATCTTTTCATGTTTTTAATTAATACTAATTATTTAATTTTATTTAGGATTCATCTAGAAGAAATAATATAAAAAATTGATGCTAAAAAACACATCCACGCATTGGGATGTAATACGATGCTAGATCATGAGAGGCAGTAGGTATGACAATTTATAAATTTTCTTTATGAATTTTACTTTCTTTTTCTTCGTCCATAATTTATTCAACTGCTAAAGTTGTTATATAATTTCAGTTATGAAATTAATTATTTTTATCCTATGTTTAATTATGGTTTACTAAATTATATGTCATTGTAGAGGCATAAATTGAA
This sequence comes from Viscum album, assembly GCA_963277665.1. Lineage (NCBI taxonomy): Eukaryota > Viridiplantae > Streptophyta > Magnoliopsida > Santalales > Viscaceae > Viscum > Viscum album. The sequence continues at coordinate 549,850,363 of OY728134.1, forward strand.
TATAGAAGGACCTGTGCCTCGAGCAAAACTGTCTTGCTTAAGTAGAAGGAAGAAATATGGAAGTGCGGTTAATGAACCAACTCAGCAGCAGATTGTATATTTTAATTTGTAGATTTAAAATTATAATATCTATTTTTTAACTTAATAATCTATTTATATTTGTAACAAACTGCTTTAGTGGCCCTTGATGCCCGGGAACCTGACAATTTTGGGCCAAACTATCACTTGCATTAGGTGTTGGGAGATGAGCTCCCTGGTAGAGTAAGCTGCCGACTTGGGAAGAGTATAGTTCTGACGAGGTATTATCCCTCCTCAAGTATGAGTTTTAGTGCCATCGAGTTCCAATAGGTTAAGGCCCATGTAGAACAAGATGAAAAAGGGCCATAGAGACGGTAGAATAGTCTGCTAGGGAAAACACTGCATTTATGAAACTGATGGATGTTTTACGTCCAACACTCCCACCAGAGGCCAACATAGCTTATGATAAGTATATGCCATAGATGAATTCTATATATGGTACACTGGGTTATAGTTCTAGTGGTGGTAGAGACGATGGTGAGGAGGAGGCTGAGTCGGGGGAGGAGGAGGGCGAGGAGGAGGTCGAGGGGTGGAGGAGGGCGGGGAGGAGAAAGAGGGTGATGAGGAGGCCGAGGATGAGTATGAGGGAGAGGCGGAGGGTGTTGAGGAGGGTGGGGAAAATGATGGGTATGATGATTAAGATGAGGCTGATGCTCATGATGACAGTGATTATAGTGATGGTGATTAGGGACAGATTGATCCGTTACATTTTTGACTGATATTACTGACCTTTGATGTTTATTGATTTGTTGTGCCTTAATATATGTGTGATTAGGTGGGTCACATTATCTTTATTTATTTATCTAAAAATAATAAAATTTTAATTGATGATTTCCTGTGACTGATTCTTCCCTCCCCTGAAAAGCCCTCCCCCCCACCATAGTGGATAGCCTGCCCACCCCCTGGACACCCTGTACCTCCTGGAAAACCCTTCCACACCCGTGGACAGCTCGCCCACCCCCTGGATATCCCCTACTGCTGTGGGCAGCCCCCACCCCCATGGACACCCCATCCCCTGGACAACCCCACACCCATGGACAGCCCGATCACCCCCGTGGACAGCCCGCCCACCTCTCTGGACACCTTGTACCCCCTAGACAGCCCCACCCATCGCACTGGACACCTCATACCCCTTTGTACAGCCCCACACAACCCCCCTAGACTTTCCCTCCCCCCATGGATAGCCCCTGGCCCCCGTGGACAACCCTCCCCACCTCTCTTGGACACCCCCTACCCCTGGACACCTCGATCCCCTAGATAGCCCCGCCACCCCCATGGACAGCCCGCCCACCCCCTTGGACAAGCCCTCCACCCCATGGACAACCCTCACCCCCGTGGATAGACCGCCCACCCATTTGGGACGTCCCATACCCCCTGGATAGCCTCTCCAGACCCGTGGATAACTTTCCCAGCCCCTGGATACCCCGTAACCCCCTAGACAACCCCACCCAACCCTTGGACACCCCATGCCCCCATGGACAGCCTTTCCCACCCCACTAGACACCCCTTCCCCCTGGGACATCCCCTCCCACCGATGGATAGCCCCACCCACCCCCTTGGACAGCCCACCCACCCCATGGATAGCCTCTCCCCCTCTGGACAGCCCCCCACCCCCATGGACAACTCGCCCACCACCATGGACACCCCCAACCACTTGGACACGCTGAACCCACAGGACAGCCCCGCCACCCCAGTGGACAGCCCGCCCACCCCTTGGATAGCCCTCCCCCCTCCTCTCCCCCCCATGGACATCCCCCACCCCCTTGGATAGCCGAACCAACCCCTGGACACCCTTACCCCCTAGATAGCCCCGCCACCCCCCTGGACAGCCTGGGCACCCCCTGGACCCCCCGTACCCCCTGGATAGCCCCTCCCACCCCCCGTGGATAGCCCACCCAACTCCTTGGACCCCCTGTACCACCTGGACACCTCACCACCCCCATGGACATCCCCCCCCCGACACCCAGGACCCCCTGGGAATCCCCGCCCACCCCCTGGACACCCCATGCCCCCTAGACAGCCCCCACCCTCATTGACAACACCCCTACCCCCATGGACAGCCTTCCCACCCCCTTGGACAGCCCTTCCACCCCCGTGGATAGCCCGCCCACCCACCTAAAACCCCGTACCCCCTGGACAGCCCTTCCCACCCCCTAGACACCATATACCCCCTGGACAGCCCCCACCCCCATGGACATCCCCCACCCCTGTGGACAACATTTCCACCCCCTTGGACACCTCGTACCCCCTGGACAGCCCTGCCACCCCGTGGACATCCCACCCACCCCCTGGACACCCCATACCCACTGGACAACCCCCACCGCTTTGGATAGACCACCAAACCCCCGTGGACAAACTTCCCACCCCCGGGACACCCACTCCCCCCGTGGACATCCCCCACCCACGTGGACAACCTTCCTATCCCCTTGGACACCCCTACTCCCTGTGGACAGCCCTCCCACCCCCTGGACTCCCCCCTACCCCCACGAGACAAACCTTCCAGCCCCTTGTATAGCTCGCCCACCCCCTGGACACCCCATACCCCTTGGAAAGCCCCGCCCACCCTTAACCCTGGAAACCCCCCACCCCTTTGGAGAGCCCCACCCACCCCCTGGACACCCCTACCACCCTGGACAGCCTCACCACCCCCATAGACCGCCCCACCCCTGGACAGCCCCCACCCCTGGAGATCCCCCACCCTAATGGATTATATGGTTTTAACAACTTGAAGATCCCATTAATCATAGATACCCACTTGGTTGCCTTCTGGGATCCTTGAACACCCATAAAAAATAGTGGATGGTATTTTAGAAACTACCTTGCATAATAAATGATCCGAGAAGAACATGGTTATTCCACTTCCACAAGAGTTTGAGTAGATACCTAGACACAAAAATGACTACCTAGGATATCCCCTTATGGAGATTTTTATTCATTTATAGTGGTACGATATTAATTAGTTATAAAAAACCCCCTAGTAAAACAGTCTAATGTTGTAAAATAATGGGCATAAAATAAAAAATCCCATAATGATACATCATAAATAATTATTCATAAAACCACTTAAAATCACATAATAGAGAATTCCTTCTATTTTAAACTCCAAAATGGTTTATAGAAATCCCTTTTAAGGTTCCATTTCAGAAACCATATAGTATTTTTGTCCCACAACAAAAATGTAGTCATTTTCCTAATAACCAAATCCCTCTTCCTACCATACACACCAAAAGCATTCATTTTTTTCCTAATGGAACACATACTATTGAAATAAACACTATTCCAAAAACATTTTAAAAATACCATTTATCTTAATATCCTTGAATTTCATTCCATTAAAATCATTACAGCCCCCAACCCTCCTAGAAACCACCCCACCACCTGGAAACCCCACCCCTAGACACCCCCACCCACATGGATAGCCACCCTCACCCCCCCTGGAAACCACCCCAACCCTTGGACACCCCACCCCCTGGACACCCCCACCCTCTGGGCACCCCCACCCCCTGGACACCCCCACCCCCATGGACAGCCCCTCTACCTCCTAGACAGTCCCAACCCCCTAGACGATCCCACACCCATCCTAGATGCCACCCAACCATGTGGACCCCCTGTAAAACCCCACCCCATGGAGAGACACCAATACCCCCTAGAAACAACCCCACTCCCCTTGAAAAGCCCCCAACCCCCTGGACCGTCGCCACCCCCTGGACACCACCCTTCACCCTAGACACCTCCACCCCCGGACACCCCCACCCCCTGGACACCCCCACCCCCTGGACACCCCCACCCCCATGGACACCCCAACCCCCTAGAAACCTCCCAACCCTTGGACACCACCCCAACCCTAGGACACCCCCATGGAAACCTCCCCCCTCCACCACCACCTTGGAAAACCCACTAGACACCCCCAACCCCTGGACATCCCCCACCCCTCCTAGACACCACCCCACCGCCGGACACACCCACCCCTGGACACCCCCACCCCCATGGACAACCACCCCCACCACCTAGACACCACCCCACACCCATGGATAGCCCCCAACCCCCCATACCCCCCTAGAGACCACCCCATCGACTGGACACCCCCACCCCTAGAAGCCCCCAACCCCCTAGACACCACCCCACCCACTAGACACCACCCCACCCCCTTGACAACCCCATGGACACCCCCCCCAACACCCTGGATAGTCCCTATACCCCCTGGACACCCCCATAACCCCCCCAAAACCCCCACCCACCAGACACCCCCACCCCCCGGACACCCCTACCCCCCTTGGACAGCCACCAAAACCCCTGAACTGCCCACAACCCCCTGAATTCTGAATTGAATTCTTTTTGTATTTAATTAACTTATGAATTAAGTGTTAATGGTTTATGGGTATACTTGTTGTATGGTTATACATGTTGTATGGGTATACTTTTTGTATGTGTATACTTTCTGTAATTACCATATGAATTATGTGTGAATTCTGTTAATGGTGTATGTAACTCTGACTACCATGGGTTATCTGAAATGAGAGTGTCCTCTCACCATTATGAGATGTCTGTACCAAAGAAATTGAAATGGTTTATTTGGATGAGTGGTTGTCATATAAATATTTAAATTGGGAAAACAATGTTTTGGTACATGTCATGGTTGGAAGATTCTACTATTTTTATGTGCTATTCCAGGTTCTTTTTTGTTTAAATTTAAGTGTTGTTTGCAGGTGTGTTTGCAGGTGTATGCAATGGAGGGGATGGGTGGCTGATGTGATGTTTTCTGACAATACACTATACCAACGGTTTTAAACAATTGGTAAGGTGTATTTTGGGAATAGTTTTACCTATAGATTGAATAAACCATAGGTAATATACTCTTCCAACAGTCCAAAACTGTTTGTAATGTGTATTTCTAGAATATTATATCCAACTGTTTTAAAGAACCATTAGTAATATTATAAACCAATGATTTTTAAAACATGTGATAATCTACATTTAAACTATATATCCCAATGGTTTATCAACTATTGGTATCAATAGATACCAACAGTTTCTATAATACTATTGGCATACTGAAGGTTACACTGCAATGTATCAATGGTTAGAGAAAAACTATTTGTATAGGCCTTTTGCAACAGCTTACTCTCCAATGGTTTGAAAAACCATTGGTATACAGTATAAAAATGGTTTTGATGCCTATAAAAATATTTTTAAACCATTGGTATATATTGTTTTTTTCAGTAGTGATTCTTTGATATAGATTGTTTCCACAAATTCATGGATTACTCAATTGAGTTTTTTGTAATGAAATAATGTTCTAGTGAATTTTCAATTTCCATTGTCAAGTCTTACAATTTATATCTCATTCAAATCATCTATTTGAATACATATAAAGTAGCCACATACTCAATTTTATTAGTGATTAGGGTCACTAAATATTCCTTCTTAGAATGAAAATGAAAACAAATATTTCCCAAAAATAAATCATCTCCTACTGTTGATTTTGTGTAATCATAATCTCCAGCCAAATCATCATAAATGTACTTATGAAAAAAAATTCTCATCATTTTAAAAATATTACTATAACTCAATGAAATTTTTATGTATTCAAGATATATCTTGGTTTTCTGTATGTGTGATTCTTTTTTTCACTTTGGTATCATGAAGATAATGTCCTTGTATATAAAATAAATATCCTGGTTTTTGTTACATTGAAGATACTTTCAATCATATTCTTGAATTAATTTTAATTAACACATTTTACAAAAATATCCTTTCTTAACATCACACTGACTGTCATGGGTGGGAATAGTAATTTAGATTATTTAACTCTAATAATTTTAAATAATTCCTTGGCATATGTTTCCTGTAAATGAAAAATAAAATATTAATTTCACACAAGTTCAAATCCTAGAATATAAATCATCCATCTATTAGTAGAAATTTAATCATTATTATTCTTTTTATGGTAAAATCATCAAATTTATACTTCTTATCACTTGATAAAATTATTTTTAATTTAGAAAATTTCATCTATTTCAAGTAGTTGTCAAGCATAGAATACTAGGATCTAGTTGTCTTTTTTGACCCATATAGAGATTTAGTATTCCTAAACAAAATTGTTGCCAAATTTTTAAGTATAAATCATCTAGGTTTATCAATAAACACATATTATTCCATTGATGTACTTATAAAAGAATAATTCACTCAATTTGGAAAAACATATTTTATTTTAGAGATACAACAACTATAAAAATTATAATTGTTTCAAGTCATGAAGAAAGATTAAGATTTTATATAAAATCAACTACTTTAATTTGAGTGTATCATTTTCAAACCAATCTAGATTTGTTTCATAAAATCACAACTTTGCATTTGAGATTATTTTAAAACACCTACTTGGTGATAATATTAATTTTCCATTTCGGCCTTAGAAGATGATTTAAGTGGGATTATTTTAAATATTATCCATCAACTAATTCATTAAATTTACTTATTATTTATGATCAATTTATTCAACTATTGTTTTTAACTGAACTGATTTGTTTTGGTTATTAAGACAAAATCATCTTTTGGACTGAATTGTTTCGTTTTAATTTTCAATATTTTTTTTATTTAGAATGTTTTCATCCTTTTATACTTTATTTTCTCATTATTATCAGCACCTAATCATCATTGGTATGATATCAATTAGTAATAATATTATTTCATAAATTTAAAGATTCTTCTTCACACACATTTATAGTGTTTTTCATTTTTATTATTTTTCATAAATTTCAAAATATGCATCATTTTCCTACTTAAAATTAGGGTTCTTTTAAACAATATTAACATCATACAAATCTATATTGTTGGGTATCTTTTTTTTGAAACATTTATATATTCTTCTATTGGATTATTATGTAATGAATACTCACTCCTTTTCATTTTCATCAATTATTTTCAAATCTAAATTCCATACATTCATTAACTGTTGAATTCTGAAATCAATTTAGTGATCCAAAATGGGGTTTTAGCACATTTCCTTAAAATTAATGCTAGATTCAGGTATCAATAAGAATATATATTGAAAATTCATAATTCTACTATATATTTCTCACCAGAATGACATAATGGATTTTTACTCCTCTAGTATGGTTCTTCCCATATCAACCAAGAATCTATCTATCCTCTCTATAAGTCCATTCAGGTGGGCTATGTGAGGATCATTTATTGACTCGTGATCCCATGATTATCAAGATAAGATTAAAAGGATATTATATTGAACTGACTTTTATTTTTGATCTAGATCACCATGATATAAACTCCCATCTATTTAATAACTTATCTTCTGAATATTCTAAACATATCTAATGTATTTGATTTGTGAATCATAAACATGATAATCTTCATTCTATAAAAAAAATTAATGAATGTGATGAAATTAATATCATATTTAATGGATTTATATCTCATTGGTTTAAATAAATGAGAATTTATTTTCCTTCATGGCCTAGTGGACCAAACTACCACTCCTTTTTGGCTACATACACTAATTTACCCATTTAATATGTGTCACATATAGCATCCATTTAACTATTAACATTGGTTAGGATGATTACCACATCTTCATTTGAGAACATTATGATTTTTTCATTGACTAATAATTTCATGTATTTCATGCCAAATATTATTATCATGTATTTTAGAAAAATAACAAGAATACTCTGTATTTACAATTTAGAATAGGTTATCACATGTTATTTCTAAATTTTTGATAATTATTTCATCCTTTAAGTACTCGACCATTCTATAAGTACTTTTATAATTAAATTCATATCCATCATTACACAATTGGATCATACCCAACTGGTTTTTAGCCCCTAAACAAATAAAAAATTATGAAATTTCAATTTTTGAGCTTCAATCATATCTAAACAAGCATATTTAATTTTTAATTAATTTTCCTTACCAAAATTAACTATACTACATAATTATCTTCTATGTTCATTGAGATATTAGTGTATCTTATCATATGATATGAATATCTAATATCAGGAATCCATGAATTTATCATATTATTAAATTATAAAGAAACCTCAATAAGAAGTTATCGTTAAACATTTTATCTTTTATGAAAATTCTCAAATATTTCAACATATATATTTTTCTAGGATGTTTTGATTTTTTTTTATCAAAATAACCTTATTCATCACATCTTTTAAAAATTTATTCTTTAGAATAAAATATGTTTCATATAACGAACCATGATTATTATACCTTAACACTACATTTTTTAGATGAATATTCATTATATTACACAAACATATTCAGGAAAACCATAATTGTTTACTATCTTTAGATACATGGTTAATAATATTATAATTCAATGTATGATCTTCAATGTCTCCAATAAATATCTTCCTATTCAGTACTCTTCATATATATACCCTACTTAAAACTATTATTCATAACATAGTGAAAGGAAATATAAGATATGGTGAGATGAGATTCCTAACAAGGGTTATGAGGTTATATTTGCAAGAACAACATAAACATAATGGTATGAGGACTTGAGTATGACATTTGAAAGCCACACCCTTCATATCAAAAATCATAATCTTGAGTCACATAATAAATATTGGCAGTTCATATTACATGAATCATAATAGAATCAAAGAACAAGATTTGTAAAAGAATAAAATTAGCATAAGATATAGATTTGTTTTAAACACATAATCATAGAAAACCTTATGTCAAGGCTACAAAATAATACATTCATAATCTGTTAGGCATGGGCTAACCACCTGTGTACTTGATTTGGTCTTGGGATAACCACCCATGTACCTAATTTTTTGGGCTTTGGAAAACCACCCATATAACTTCATTATTTTATTGGTATATCCACCAGTGTACCCTATAATCTCATAAAATAATTATTATTATCCAATGTATTTGAGGGAGATATAGGCCCTACCCATAACATAATTAAAACCATATTTATTGGTACCTCATGATCAGAAACAACTTATCATATCATAATACATGAAATGAAATGGTTTTCATAAACATTTCACCATATAATAACACATAAAATGAAATGGGGTTCAAAAATATTTCATTAATTTATAACCAATGTAAAAGATAGGGGCTTCATAATTATTTCATCATAGAATAACCCATGAAAGAAGAATTTGGTTTCATACGAATGTTATCAAGGTATAACCCATCAAAGAGAAATGAGTATCATAAACATAATCCTATCATAATCCTAAACCATTTAGAGAAATAGTAAGAACAATTCTATTGGTTTATTTACTTTGAAAATAAAAATTTACAACAATGGATGTCATCTTATATAGAGAATTATTTTGAATGAGCACTTTGATAATTTCTTGAGGAAGAAAAATTGTTTGAAAATATATTTTTATAACTAAAGAGTCATAATTTTTTTTGAAAGTATATTTATTTTAAGATAATATTAAAAAAAGATTAATTAATCATTAAAAATAATTTAAAACATTTCTTGATAAAAATATTATTTTACTTTGAAAAAATAAAACTTTTTAAAAAATTTTAAAAATTCATTTTTTACATTTAAATCATTTATTTAAAAGCTAAAAAATTCCTAAATATATAGGAATAAATTTTCTATGATAGTAACTTTGAGAACTTTTAAGTGAAGATTGAAATATTTGAAAAGTGATGATAATAATAAATGTTTTTAATGTAGTGCATGTTAAAACCAATATTCTTTTCCCATTGTTGAAAAAATATAAACATGATTTTTTGAAAAATAAAATGAAGAATCATTTAAAAAAATATTCTAAAAATTTAAAACCAGATAGAAATTTATTTAATATATAATTTAAAGAAATCAAATGAAATTAAAATATTTTTAGGAAACACGGTTTTATAAGATGATAGGTTTTTAACCAAAAATACAATTTTTATAAAAAAACATTCATTTAAAATATTGTTTAATTAATGACAGGAAAATGAAGAGAAACATGTATTCTTGAGAAGTTACTATAGGAGAATACAATTATTTATTTTATTATGATATATATCATAATATTTCATCATTTTAAGAATAATCATGAGTAAGTTGGATAAATGATGAGATTGTAACATAAAACTCTTACCACATTAGTAAATTTGAATCAAAATCCCAATGAAAGGATACAAATAAATGAAAAATAAAATATCAAGAAAATAAAAAAATTAATAATTTTACATTTGAAAGGGGAATTATATAAACCTCAAAACATTATAGAATAGAATAACATGACCTATCTTTCCAATAAGGAAAAATGAGACAAAAATCCCTTAACACTTTAGTAATATTCTGAATCACAATCCCCAATAAATAATAACATCAAATGAAACTTCAATTATAATTAAAATAATGGGATTCATGACTTAACATTTCAAATGGTAAGTATATATACAAAAAAATATAATTATTGGTGAATTTGAATATGTATCCCCAAAATAAAAGAGAGACTAGAAATCCCTTACCTCAAATCCTTAATTCCATTGTACACATTAAAACCTCTTATATAGTTAATATATGTTTATTATACATCTACTAATGAATAATAATTATATATATCATTCCATATATTATTTCATTATGACCTTTTATTAACTATTTATTAATAATTTCATGTTAATGTTACATTTCGTGTAATAACCAAATTGTTTTTTGTATATGATTTGATTTGTTATTTTCTGTGCCCTTACAATGATAATGAGTTAATAATATCAAAAATTTTAACCACAACATAAATATCATATATTTTCATTATATTTTCATTTATATTAATCAATTAGAGTTATTGAATTAAAATGAAGTACATTGTTCACGAAGATGGTAGGCTACACGTTTATATGAACATTATTTCCATTTTCATAACAGATTGAATAAAAGATTGTTAAATGATATATAATCATTAATGGATACTTTTTATGTCATATATATCTCATATATTTTATACCCATCCTTAATACCTTCCATATAAATCGTTAATGAATAGAATCGCTTCCTGAGGTAGTTGTCCGCCTTATAAACGAGCAACATTATAGTATTCAACCCAAATGGTGTGTTTGAATGTATGTGTATGATAATAATTCAATAATTATAATAATATCAAAAATAAATAATAAATAATTCACTATTTCCATCCTTTGTAGGTATTAATGGAAAAATGAGGAACATCAGTTCACAAGGTGGTAGTCCCCCGTACACACGAACGATGATTTTTTAACCCATTTGATGAAACTGAAGATATTTGAAGGAAATTACATAAACATAATAAAAGAGTTTTATATATAATATAAAAATTATATTATAATATTATTATATAATAATAATTTAAGGAGGTGTTGGAGAAAAATAAATAAAAAACACCCATTGATGAATATTACCTCTTCATCAGGTATCCTTATTTAGTTTGCACCAAAATCATTCCTAGGATATATTTCTGTCAAAAATAAAGCATTAAGATGGATTTTAGGGAACTTGAGAAGTATTTTTAGTGGTTATTAGATGAAAAGAATTGTTTTTTGTATTAAATAAGTGATGTGTGGTGGTAGCCTTTTATAATTGGTGGAAAGGAACCCATTGATAAACTACATAGAAATTTCTCAAAAGTCTCCAAAATAATAAATTAATTCCAATAGAAAAAGCTATACATGAACATAGATTAGAAATATTGAAGGATAATAAAATAATATGGCCATAAAATATGATTTATAAATGTTTTTATTTATTTTAACCCTTATCATCTTAGTTTAACCCCACGGTAAACCTATTTTCAAATTAAATGTCTTAAACAATTTTTACTATTTTCACAATTCATTTTGTTGAAAACATCTATTTAAATTATTTTATAATATAAATTTTAATGATTCCAAAATTAAATCTATTTTTTAATTACATTAATTTAATTAGAAAATTTTAATTTAAAATTTATCTTATAGAAACAATAAGAAAGGTGATTTTTAAGGGGAAAATGTTCAAAAGGTTATAATGTTTTTATATCAATTTTTTTGAATAAATTCATTTAAATGAAAAAAATGGTGGTAATTAATGTATAATAAAATAATTTTTACCTTAAATACTATTTAAAATATAATTTATCTTTATAAATAAATGTAACAAAATGGTTGTTTTCAATTAAAATTCAGTATTTATCACTATTCATCAAAAAATGAAACTTTTCAAAAAATCTAGAATATCCCCCCAAAGATATATTATATATGATGATTTAAAAAATGAAAAATATTTTTTCAAAAAAAATTTCTGTTATTGTTAGAAATTATCTTTAAAATAACTCATAAAAAATGTGAAAAAAATATTTTTAATAAAAATACATTTTCTAACCATAAAATTCGATTTACTCTAATATATTTCCTTGAAAACAAATAATATAAATGTTTAATAGTTTATTAAAAAATTAATATATATATATATATATATGTATATATTAATATCCTTAAAATCATTCACCAAATGTGATTTATTTAATTTATTTGAGGTAAACCATTTTTTTCACATAAAAATAGTTTTCAGAAGAAAATATCCTTTATTTTAAAATAAAATTTATTTTCATTTCTAACTAATTAATAATAAAATAATTCATTTTATATACATTTTTAAAATATATATTTAGTGAATCCTATTCATAAATGCCTATTCCAATAGATAGGTGATAACTATAATAATAATATTTTATTAACATGTCATGGTTTATTTAAACCCAGTATTGCATGTAATGAAATCCAAGCTCAATGTTACATGTATGGAAAGCTAGACTCAGTTATGTGTATAACATAATATATCAAAACAAATTACATTAATTTGGACATAATATTTCATCAAATTTTTGGATGATACAGTCTACCATGTTAAAGTGAATTTTCCCTAGAAAATTATCTTGGTCATCAATAGATTAAAATTTTAATAATTGTTTCATAGAAACTAACATCATAAAAAAGGGTTAATAAAACATCCTCTTAGAAATAGAAATGATTGGGTGAAGTTTATTTGAAGTAACATGTAACAGGTTTCCAAATATAATAACATATATGGGATGTAATGATTTGGGCATAGAAGAAATTCATAAATAATTATAGAGAGTGGTATGGATCATTAATCTAAAGAAGTTGGATGATCCAGGGAAGGTTAATGGACATAATACCATAAACTAAAGAGTTGTTTAAAACTTCATCAATATCATAAAAATGATGATGATAGGAAACAAAATTACTTCAATATCCAATTCCTAAAGTTGAATAATTTATAGGATAATATATACTTTCTTTATGCGATTCCATTTCATAAGCATAATCTCACCCATTTTGTGTACCATGATCAATTTCCACTTTATCTCATTCTCTATGAAATAATGGTGAATTTTGTGTGCCTAAAGCACTAACGAATCAAATGATCCATAAATATAATGATAATACGTTCCATATACTCTTTAGATATTATCGCAAAAAAAGGATAAAAAAGGTTATCAAATATGAATAAATATTTATATAGTGAAGTTAGGAATTTATTCTCGAAAACTAAATCCAAAGTTTAACATAAATCATTCCATAGATGAAAAAAACTTATAACCCTTCCAATGATGAAAATTTACAAAAATATGTCACTAAATTTATCAAAATAAACATAAAATTAATCCTCAAAATATCATTAATAAGTTCTAATTGGTCATATCCCAAATATTTTAATACATTTTTCATATATTCTTACGAGTCTTGGTGATAAACATAAGTACCATAAAAAATTAAATCATGGCTTCATCCTCATTCCATTAATAAAATTGTATATTATTGCACATATTACATATATCCAATAACATTTTAGACTCTATAAATGATAATATCATCCACTTTTTCAAAAAATACATTATCCATTCTATGACCATCAATACGATCTAATTTAATTTATCCATATAAATCATCTCATTATCTAAACTAAACACAATTTTCTCAACCCATGGATCATATGAAGTATTATATTCCCTTATTATAAATATTAACTTAACATTAAATCAATTTTTATACTATTAGTAACATTTATAATATTTTTTCAATTCATTAAAGAAAAACCTTTATTGAACAATCCTTAGATATTTCATGATATATACAACATAATCATTCAATTAAAATATATAAATACTTAAATCATATATCTTTATTCTCAAAAAAAATAACTAGACATCATGATCCTTTCCCTTAAAAATTATTTCCTTTCATATTTTATTTATAGTATCTTCACCCTCAATAGTAAAACCATTATTTATACAACCTTGTTAATTTCCTTTATGAGCTTTCCCCACAGGATAACTATATTTATAATTATTAAACATTCCACATTTATAATGATCAAACTTCAATGATACCTCAGGGAGAAAATTATTCTAATCCATTGTGTTAAATATTATTTTCATTTTTCTTCTAAAATTTATTTTTATATATAAAATGGACCATAATCTAAACTTCTAGATCCTGTGCTGAAATCTAAAACATTAAATTTCCAACTCTAATGCTGATAATTCTAATCCTATTTATTTTTATCAAACCATACAACATAAAACGGGAAAATATATCACTAATATTCAGGATGAAATTTTGGTTTAGAGTATTATATAATCAGGAAAAGTCGAACATAAACAATTAACAAGTCACCAAAAGAACATTTCTATCATTTATCCCATTCTTCTTATTTTAAAATAGGACATCAACATCATCCTCGTGAAATCCTTTATATATATAAATCATTAAACATCATTATTTAAAACCTAGGGAGAAGGAAACATAAGAAGGGTGAGATCAAATGATCAGTAAAGGAAAACATAATCATTAATAATTTAATGTTATCATTGAGCATACGAGTGTATACTGATATGATTATATAATCAAACTGCATGAGAAGATCATAAAATTACTCAAACCCAAAATAACTGGATTATCAAACATGAAAACATGTAAAAGGAATGATTTATAAAAATCAATAATCAAAATCCACGTGATACCAATTTCTATCCTTAGAAACATTATAAACACATAACAAAAAAATACAAAGTTTTTAGATAACATAGATAATCAATTTTATAAAACCATTTCAAAAACCATTTCAAAACCCTTTTAGTTGGAATAAGAATTTAACTAAATTCCAACATTATAATTACCCAATGCATCAAATATATTTAATGGGGATCAAACTTCTTATAATCTATATTGTGTTCTTGAATTTTTCATGAGTTATAATGGGGATCCACCCTACGTATATGACATATCAGTCTCACTTGTGAGATATAATGGGGTTCAACCATTTTTATAAGCTGTATCAGGATAATATGTGAGCTACAATGGGGCTAAAACCATTGTATAAGCTATATCCAGATCACCCATTTGAAAAAATTATCATGTATCTTATAAAAAATTTACACATTCATCATAAAAATTATTAAAAATATCATTTTTCATTTATATCCTGGTAACCCCGTGAAAAAGTGGGTTTAATTTCAATCCCTTTGAAAAATGATTAACCAATTGAAAATAAATGGGTTCTATATAAATATCATTAAAACATGATTAAACCGGGTAAAAGAAATTGGGTCTATAATAAATATCTTTGAATCATTATTAACCCATTTAAAATAAATTAGTTCTTTAATAATCTCTTTGAAACAAGAATAAACGTTGGAAAAGGAATGAGTTCCATAGAAATATCATTGAAATAATCATAATACATCAAAAGAAATAATTATAATGGAATCATGAAATAATATTCCCAATATATGAAAACTAAAATCAAGGGTTTTTGGTGTTGATGAATGGAAATTCCCTTAAACTTTAATTAAAAACATTCGTGAAGAAAATAATCGTTAATGATTTGAAAGTGTTCCATGTAATTTTAAAAAATTTTAATTATAAACCCCATGAATTAATAAAATTTAGAAAAAAAATAACATAATAATAATTTAAATTCAAAATATAACATTTCATAGGGGAGTATATACACCAAAAAAAGCAATAAGTGGTGAGTATGAAATTTATCTCATAGATATAAAAGGGGAGAAGAAAATATCTTAACTTGAGTTATATTTGTCCTACTTGTCCACTAAATTATTGAATAGTAAAAATATTTTAAATATTTACTTTATTTTTAACCTTTAAAAAAATTATTATTACTTTTATATCACTTATAAACATGTTATATAAAATTACATAAACAATAATGTTTATATTAGGTGTTTTGACCATATTCAGCTTATGTGTCAAAACTGACTTTGATAGGTTGAGTATGTTCAATGAGGTAATATTTAGTTGTATACATAGTAATTATCATGAAATAATTATTCCATTTTTAAATAAAACAAACATTTAAAATCATATAGTAATGATGGTTATGAAAAATTATGAAATGTTACGATCACGAAGACGGTTGGTCGTACATACACTTAAGTAATGATCTTGTTTTTCAATGATCATTATGGAATAAAGGTTAGTGGTGTTTATCATTCAAAAATTAACATTATACCATAAATACAATATTATTTAATTATATATACGTGTATATATATACTATTTTTTTGATGCGATAGTGAGAAAGTAAGAATCACATTGCTTCGAGGAGGCAGTAGTTCACACATCCATGAAAAACATTATCACTTTTTCAAGGTGTGAAATGGAAATAATATAATGATATGTTATATCTATAGATATATATTTATTTCATTAATACCATAAATATTTCATTTATATCCTATACAATTTTTTAAACCAATATTCAATACATTCCATATAATGTGTGAACGAATCACTTCGCAATGAGGAGGCGGTAGTCCAAACATCCACAAATGATGTTATCATATTCTAACAAAATGTAAATCATGAAGTTATGTGTGATATAATAATTTAAAATACAAAAATAAATCATAAATATCATATACATCATACAAAAATATTATTTCTATCATAATTCGACATTGTTAGAGGCGATAATGGGAAAACGAACAGCATCATTTCGTGAGGTGGTAGTCCACCATACAAAAGAATATTGATTTTAGTACCCATTTTAATGAATTTTCTAATGGTTTAAGAATAAAACTTAACATAAAAAATCTCAAAAAATATTTAGGCTAATGAGGTTATTATGTAAGCATGAAATAAGAATATTTTAAGGGGTGAGGGAATAAATAAAACAAAAGTACAAGGTAAATAACTTTACCTATTCTTCTGGTAACTCCTTTTGGTTTTCACCATATAAGGTATTTGGGTTGGATTTTTTAACACCCCAGTATATTGTGAATTTTTTCCAATTAATTTAATATTGTTGATATTTTTCAACTCACGCAATAGTGAATAATGTTTTTTAAAATTAAATCACTACATTTGGCTTGTGTTCTATGCAACACCATGTTAATCATGCACCACATGAAATAATTATATTATCTAGCTATACATCCATAATTTTGTTTTTCTTTTATTATACACAATAATTAGTGTATTTTGATAGCTTGTGTTACACACAAGACTGAATTTCTATCGAACTAAAATATATTATTAATATGATTTTTCAAATTTTATTATAGCTACAACCTAGCCTTTGTAATAAAAGTTATGAATACGATTAACTAAATTGTGAAAATATTATTTAAAAATGTATATAAAATTAATCCCTTGGTGATAAATAACTATTAGTTAACATAAAAACTATTTTAAAATAAAGAAATTACATTTCTATGAAAAATATTTTTTTATGTACAACACCTAATTGTATCATAATAAATTAAACAAAAAAATATAAATTAATGTAATCAATAATATTTATATATAATATATTTAGTAAATAATTTCTATACTCATACAATATATTTTATAGGTATAAGATAAGAATAAACCCAATTTTATTAATAAAAAGACGTATTCTTCTAAAATATAATTTTACATCCTTTTAATGGAGAACCCATTTTAAATATGATTTTGAGAATTTTTAATTTTTTATTTGAAAAAATAATATAAATTTTAGAAATATTAACATAAAAAAATTATTATGGAAAGTTATTAGAATTTATCTATGAAGATTTGTTTTTTGATGAATATAAAATAATACTAAATTTTAAATCGAAACTTCTTTTTATTATAATTTATTAATGAGGTTAAATAATGTTTTTGAGTGGTTTTTAATTTTAATAAAACAAATTATACATAAATTAATAAAATTTATGTCATTTTAATATATTTCACTTTGAAATTGTATATAAAAACTTACCAAACTTTTGAATATTATTACTTTAAAAACCCGCTTTGTTATCCTGTTTTTGGGATTAAATTTGAATTAATTTCTAAAAATTATTTGATTATAATTTCGAAAAATAGATTTAATATATGTGATCACCATAATATATAATTTCAAATATGGTCAACTTATTTTTAAAAAATATCACTAAAAGTAATAAATATTAAATACAAAGATTGAGATGAATATTATCTTAATAAGGAACTAAACCCTACACTTAAATGTCAATATTACCTAGAATAATTTCCAAAATCCAATTTCCAGCCATATTAATACCATTTACTCCATTTTATAAAAAATTCATTATTGGAGAGACTTTTTAAAGAAACAATGTCGGTGGAATTCCCTTTTTAGAAATTTACAACAATGTCACTCCTCCTCCACTATAAAAATTCACCCACCCCTTTCACTTATTCACACCTCTCAAGCCCTTTGAATAATCAAATATTTTCTCAAATAATATCCCAACATACATAAAATTATCCAAACATCATTTTGGCATAAATCCAACCAAGAAAGATATTTGGTGTAAACCAAGAGGATTTTTCCAAAAAAGAGGTAACATCCTTCCACAAGAACATTTGTTTAATATTCATTATCCATACCCTCAACTCTTCTTATTACATGATTATATAATATAATAAGTATCCTAAAAGTGATTATATTTTTATTCAATTTTTTATACCTACACTTACATAAACTTTCATCTAATGGGTAATGAACTTACCATTATTGTGTATAGACAAATACCGCCTCACAAAACAATGTTGTTCATTTTTTCCTTTACCAACTTTCATGGTTGGTAATTATGAAAGAAACAATTTTCATATATAATATATATGATATTTATCATATATTTATTCTCCATTAATAATTATACAATACATACCTGTATTCATTCCATTTTTTTTAAAGTTGATAATTTTGTTTGGGGAAGTTTGGATTACAGTGTCCTCAAAATGATTTGATTTATTCAAAATCTACATGGAATGTATTAAGGACGGTTTAAGTTAAATTATATAATATTTATGAAATAATAATAATAATTCAATGTTTATTTATATTCCATTTACATCTATTAATTCAATATGATAATAAAATGGAATCATTGTTCATGGGTATGTATGGCCTACTATCTCCATGAACGGTGTATTCAATTTCATATTTATATATTCTATATAATATTATAAAAACATATATAATAAATATATATGATATTTATATCATCAATTAAATTCTAGGAATAAGTGAACCATGATCTATAAAAGAGGATCAAGAATAACAAGCCAAAACATATATTAAAAACAAAGAAGATATTATTTGAAATTTAACATTAACATGGAGTTATTAATAAGCATGTAATATAATGTCATAAAAAAGACATATATGGTATTATATATAATAATATGGTTATTTGGTAGATATATAATAATAATATATTTATTATACCAGATTTCTTAATATTTACGAAGAATGTCAATACTTAAAGTAAGTGAATTTCATCTCACTTTTAATTTCCGTGAGATATAAACCTTATTCACCAATCATTTCTTTTGTATGGTGTTTATAATGACCATGGATTTAATCTATTATTATTATACCTAAATTTATATGTTTTCAAATATCTATTTTATAATATTAATTTTAGATGATTTATGTTTCAAAAGTTACCATATCAATAATGTAATTTTATCTCAATTTTCCTTCTTTGAGACACATGCCATGTTATGAACCTATATTTTTATATGAAATTTATATACATTTATTGAAATTTTGAATCATGAATATAATTATGTTTATGATATTTTAAGGTTAATTTAATGTTATTCTTTCCATTTTATTATAATTCAATGTTACCAAAGTGGTAACCATTTATAGCTACAATCTCATCATTTATCAAGATTGTTTATGATTTTGATTCCATTAATGAAATAATATGATTCATCTCTTAGGAAATATCATTAATTTTATTAATATCTATTTATTCTTGTTACATCTACCTAATAGTACATTTTTTCCACTCATTGGGTTTTAATATAATTTGGAAAAAAATTATGAACTTATGGATTTATTTCTCATTTCATTCAGAAATCTGTGTCGTTTTAAAACCCTTTTTTATGTTTTAAAAAATGAATATATACTATCTTATGATGTTTAAATAACACTTTTAACAATTCATTACCTTTTTAAAAAATGTTTTTAAAATGAATATTCTTGTCATTTTTTGATCAAGGAACTTTTCCAAACATTTAAGGTCTAAAAAGAATGTTCATCATATACAGACTAACCTATCATCATGAAAGTCATTTCCTTGATTCTTCCTTTATAATTTTACAATGTTATTATTTATTTATTTTTTATTAATATTTTGGAAATTTTTTATTTTTAAATTTGTTTCAAAGAAAAATGGATTTCAAATTGTTTTTGTATAAAAAGTGTTTTAAATTATTTTACAAGAATCCTTTATATGTTTTCAAATAGATATTTTCATAGAAAATTATTTCAATGATTTAAAACCTTATTTTATCATTTTCTAATTTATTTTCAAATAAAAAGGGTTTCAAAATGTTTTCAAGATTATTTATAAGTTTTCAAGGTTATTTTCATGGAAAATGGCCTTCAAAATATTTTATGTTTTAAAACGAATTTTGTTTCAAAGTGTAAATGATATTTTCATTAAGAAATGTTTTAAATGATTTTGTGTTGATTACTTTATAGTTTTACCAAACTTTTCCAAGGAAAATTGTTTTAAAAATTATATATGTATTAAAATTTATTTTAAAAGAAATATTATGTTCCAAGTGATATTTTAAAATTATTCTATGTCAAAGATGAAATCCTTGGTTATTGTTTTTTCTTTAATTTAGATATAATCCATGGATACCATTAAAATTATTTATTTTAACAGACTATGTTTTGGTGGCTTTATATTTATAAAACATGTTTCCCTTTAATGGGTTGTACCATGATAAATTTTTATTAAACCTGTATCTCTTTAATGAGTTATAATATGATAATTTATTATGAATATCAATTACCTTCAGGGGTTATTATAGGATGAAATGATTATGAAACCTACATATTTCCCATAGGTTATTATATGAATAAGTTTTTATGATACCCATTTCATTTCAAGGGTTATTATATGATGTTTATGAAACTAATCTCTTTTTATGGGTAATGATATTATGAATGTTTTATTATCTTATGGCATGAGTATCTATGATTTTATAATGTTATGGGTGGGACCTATATATCTCTTCAATAAATTGGGTGATGATTTTTATCTCCTGAGATAATTATGGGAATAAATTTGATGGGATTGATCCACTAAGGGAGTATGGGGAAACCAAATCCACTATGGGATGATTGGGAAAATCGATCCACTATGGAAGGATGGGGAAACCTAATAAACTATAGGAATATGGGGAAACCTGATCCACTATGGGATGATATGGATATATGATCCACTATGAGAATATGGGGTATCCTAATCCATTACAAAGACTACAACTAGGGATGGGTGTTTGTCCCACCCAGTATGTATTGTCCCCATGAACTTCCCTGATATGTTTTTTGGAAGCTATCCTTGAATTATAGGTAATAATATTATAAGTGTATGTGTCTGCGAAAATTATATATCATATTCCTTTCATATGATCATAAGGTTCATGTTGTTGATTAGCTAATTATTCATGTTTTATGAACTTTTAATCCTTAATCTGTGTCTCATGATTATGATATTTTTATTTAGGGTATAATATTTAAATGTTATTCTCATGTTCCCATACCCATATGATCATGTTATGATTATTTATTTATTTTATTTACCCGCACTGAGAATTTTAGCACACCCCTTTCTTATGTTTCTTTTCCCCATGTTATGAAGAATGTTTTAAGTATGACTACTAAAGGGGAAGATATTTAAGGGCGATATTGAAGATATTTCACCAAACAATAAGAATGCGTTCCATGTTTCCAAAGACACTAAACTATTATGTTACTTGGGAATGAATTCTTTAAATGTGCTGAATATTATATAAAATGATGTAATATCCTTGTTTTTTTAGCCTAGTTCTATATAGTTGGTGTCAATGTAATGCTTTAGTATACATGGACAAACTATGATGAAAAAGCATTATTGAGATCTCTGGGTATATTTCCAAGGATATATCTAGGGATTTCTGTAAGGATAATTCTAAAGATGAGTTAAACTATAGGAAAATGTACTATAATTTTGGTAAAGGATAAAGAGAGTGGTTTTCAAACAATACATCAATTTCTAGATACTATATATGGAGGTAGATTTAACATGGATGTACATAGGGGTAACAACCCAAAAAACACCATATTGTGAAAGATTCGATCAGGAACTAGTGCACAAAAATGGGCCTTAATGCACACGTGGTTTTACCCTCCCAGCGGATATGCTTCAAGAATTCACAAACTCTTTATAAACCATCATGAATGATTAAAATAAAATATTTCTATGAATAAAAATAATATAAACCTTTTGTGTCATATATTAAATAATTACGTGTCATTATTTAGAAATCATATAAGAAATTATTTATGATTATGTGATTTTTTTATAAGATAAGAGCATTAGGATGGTCCATAAGTATTGGTTATACTGCTAAAGATAAAGAGACTGAAAATTTAAAGTGAAAGGTATGAGATGTTATTCTAGTATTATTTTCATTAAACGTATAAAGAATGATTGGATTGAGTTTGAGGAACCTCAAGAAAAGATTCATGTTTCATATTCTAGGAAAGGAGTATTAAGGGACACAATTATGAATCCTGAGAAATGGTATAAGAATAAAGTTGTAAGATTAAAGTTTTTATGTATAGGAATTAAAGAATTACTTTATATAAGTCATGAAGTATTTTATTTCCATTAAAGATTTATAAAAATATATTGAATGGCATTGATGAAGTGAAAGAGGGATTTAATGGGGATGTGATATTTTGATAAAGGGAATGTAAACCTTAAAATTTCTCTGATGTTGAAAAAATTGTGTTCATTATGGATAAATATATTATTGATATGGATAAATTAAATCGGATAATATTGATTACCCTAGAATTGATTTATTTGTTTAAAAAGGTGGAAATTTCATCAAGGATTCAGTATACAATTTCTTTTATTTATGCAATATATCTAGTAATCATTGTAATAATGAGGAATGTATGTTTTCTAAATGGATTTATGGTTATATAGGTTATTACCATGTTTCATGATTATATACGATGAGGGAATTCAAATGTTTTGAATGTGAAAACTAGAGATACTTTGTGATATATGTGGGATCAATGTAAATAGGATTCTATAACCTTGTTTCTAATGTTTTTTATTTTCATATTTAGAAGGGTTAAAAGGTTAAATATTTATGGAAATATTAAGTTTAAATTATGATTATGTTTGTGAGATTAATGTATTATCCAAACACATAAGGATTTATGCATATTGGATAACCTGTTATAATAACTTTGGGTTGATGTTAACTGATGATAGATGGGATGGATTATCATGGATATCATTATCTGTAAGTGCATTAGGAATAAAAAATTCATCTTCCTTTTTGGAGAAAGTGGTGAAGTTGAAATTGATCAAGGCATGAAAATGTATGATATTGTACTAAATCATGTATGTATATCTTCTCAAGAAAATTATTCAACTCTTGGGAAAAATCATTAAATGAAAATGGTTATCCTAGTACCTTCTTTTCTGAGGAAGCAAGTGGCCCCTTAGATCATTATGGATTTATGGATTTGTGATTTTTATGTTTCTCCTCATAGTGTTCTACATCATTATCCATTAGAACATGATGGTTATATTTCTGTTCCATTTCCTTGTTTTCACTTTCCACCAATGTTCTCCAATGTGGAAACCTAGTAATGTGTTACTTTGGGTAATCTTCATTCATCAAACATTCCATTTTAAAGGAAGTTTTAGTCATATTCTTTATGATGTTGGTTTCTATGAAAGAAACTTTAAAGTATTAAATATTAAATAACCAAGAAAAATTTCAAAGAAAAATTCATTTTAAGGGGGGTAGAATGTATCACCCAAATATTTTGGGAATTTTTTTCAATTAATTTAATATTTTGGATATTTTTAACTTCATGAACCACTGGATAAAGTTTTTTATATTAAATCACTACGTTTGGATTAAATTATATGAAACACCACTTAAACCATTCACTATTCCAAATAGTTATATTATCCCTATACACACACAAAACAATTTTTTTCTTGTATTACACACAATATTGAATCCCTTCAATTGCTTTCATTATAGGCAAGGTTGCGTTCTTACCGAACTACAATATACTAATAATATGATGATTAAAATATTATTTTAGCTACCACATAACCATTGGAATGAAAGTCATTAACATGATTAAATAAATTAGGAAAATATTATTTACACATGTACATAAAATGAATCCTTTGGTTGTCATTTACTACATGTGAATGTAAAAACTATTTGAAAATTATGAAATTACATTTGTAAGAAAACTATTATTCTGTGTAGAAAAAAATTAAATATTAATAAATAAAAAACACTATTCATTGATGTTTTTAATTAAATTTATATATCATATATTCAATCAATATTATTAATACTCATCCAATATATTTGATGGGTATAAGATAATAATAAATCAAGTTTTTTGAATAAAAATAAGTATTCTTCTAGAAATTAATTTTACTGCCTTTTATTGGAGAACCCATTTTAAAAATTATTTCAAACACATTTATAATTTTTATTTTAGAAAATAAACATCATTTTAAAATCCGAACATAAAAATTATATAATGGCAATTTTTTGTATTTTTCTATGAGTACTTATTTTTTGATGAAATTTCAATAAAACTAAATTTTAATTCAAAAAAACTTTTTCATATAATATGTTTATATGTTTAAATAATCTTTTTTATTGGTTTATGTCTTGACATGCCCCCCAAGGCCCATGGTGTGACCACCCCATTCCTGGTTTTAATAGGACAATGTCTAGTGACTAGCACCGAGAAGGCATATCACAAAAAAGGAAGACATTGCCTTTAAAGCTGTACACACACACACAAATCAAACTACAGAAAGGTAAACACTGAGTAAACCAAAAATTTCACTAAGACAACTAGAAAAAGTAAATTACAAACTAAAAAGTAATACGGGGGTAGAATACAAGCCCAAAACCACAATATAATGTACATATACCAAGGTTCGTCTACTCAAACCCTACATGATGGGTTGGTTGATGGTAGCTTTTTGTAGTCGTAGAAGTATGTCTCGTCCGTCCCATCTCTTTGGGAACCACTTGTTCCTAGACCACCAATGTCTTTATCGAAGCGTCGATCATGTACATGAGACACAACACGTACTGGTGAAGACCATGTAGGGATAAGTAACACAATACTGAGTAGGGATCACAAACCACAAAAGAAAGACCATAAAACAAGACCACACAGTAAAACCACAAGAAAATACAGCTCGCATGGATATAACTCAAAGTATATAAAGTAAGATTATCAGTTGTACATCTAAATAATATTGTACTACTAAGGGACTCATCCCTGAGGAGACATTGAGGTCTACTCATCTATTGGACCACTGAGGTCCGCTCGTCAGGTGGACTACTGAGGTCTGCTCATTTGCTGGACCACTAAGGTCCTCTCTTCTGTTGGACGTTGAGGATTGCTCACCTGTTATACAACTAAGGTCTTCTCATATGTTGAACCAATGAGATCCTCTCATCTATTGGACCACTGAGGTCAACTCTTCTGGTGAACCATTGTGGCTCGCTCATCTGCTGAACCACTGACGTATGCTCATCTGCTGGACCAATGAGGTATGCTCATCTACTGAACCATTGAGGTACGATCATCTGCTGTACCTTTAAGGATCGCTCGTCTACTAGACCTCGGAGTTCTACTCGTTTTCTGAACCATTGAGGTTCACTCTGCTTCTCAAAAACTGTGGTATGCTCCCTATAGGACCATTGGGGTATTCTCGTCACAT
Organism: Viscum album; assembly: GCA_963277665.1. Classification (NCBI taxonomy): domain Eukaryota; kingdom Viridiplantae; phylum Streptophyta; class Magnoliopsida; order Santalales; family Viscaceae; genus Viscum; species Viscum album. The sequence continues at coordinate 549,876,753 of OY728134.1, forward strand.
CATTTGTGTCACAGCCTGCCGTTGGATTCCTTCTCTCCAGTGCACTTGATTCTAGGATAATATACTTATCAAGCCAATGTTCATAACTCAATTTCCACAGAATATCACTTAGAGTATTCACAAAGTACCTTCTTATCAAAAGGGCTCCAATGCCATAGACGGCGTGTCAATTGGATGCCCGGTCGGAATGTTATTAGTGTTTTAGTAAATTAGGTATGATTGCATCTGAACCCAGCTCGACTTGGTCAGACTGACTCGACCAACCCGGCTCAGGGGTCCTATATGGATCAACCCATATTCGGCCAACTCGACCCAAACTGATTTGATTTGGGCTGACCATATCCATTCTGGCCTAGTGGCCAGGCCATTTGGGCCCTATTGGAATTGGCCTAGTTCATCCGTGGGTCCAGTGTGGAGGGTCGCTTAGTGACCCAGTATGTTTCTTCCGGCCTGACACACAGTGGTGATCCAGTTCTCCATCCTCTCGGGCTGCCTAATAGTCATGTTTCCATCGTCAGCCCAACCCACAATGGCGGGCTATTTTGCTCCCAGCCCGAATGTCATGCAACATCTAGTTTGTGCGGCCACACAATGCAAGGGTGGTGTCGTGTCCCCGACCAGCCGGTCCACTCACACAGACCAGTTCCCCTGCATGACCCATGACGATCCATGGGTCCAACTCATTTCCGAAGTCCACATACCATGTCTTTCACCTTCAATGCATCTGGGTGGTCGCGTCCACTTTCCTCCAACCGCCGACCTCTGTGTCGGTGGCCTCTGTCACTGTCGCGGCACCCTGCCCACGCACCGCCTCCCACGAATGGCTAGGTTCTGCGGCTTGGTTCCACCGTTTTGGCTGGGTGTCTCACCCTAGTGTCATCATTGAGGCTGGGTGTCATGGATTTGATGTTGATACCGCAATATGCATGCCCGCGACCCTAGCGCTTGGAAACTCTATGGTCGATGCACCGCTGTCGGTTGCCCCACCAAGAACAGGAAACACCAGAAGGAAAAAAGGGAAGGATTCACAAATATGAATACACAAATAATTATCTAGTCTTTTTTCATGTTGTCTCATATGCGTTCACGTTATCAGGATCACAAAGAACCAAAAATAAGGCAGAATAATCACTATGATAAATATCCCCTTTATCTTGCATCATTTACCACCCTGCATGAATGATTGATCTGTAGGATAACTAGTTTCTGAGTTAACCCATATTATTTTTTTAAATGATATAAACGGGAAATAAATTCACACAGAAAATCATCAACCCCTACTTCAGATAGGATTTTTATTCATGGAAGAATTGGATCGTACGTCTCCATTCTTCATTCTTGATTCACATCCCACCATTACTAATGATTCTTCAAAGGGTGGAAGAAAGTGCGTTCAACATTCATCATCGCCACCCACCAGAGCCTCAAAGAAATCCCATGATTGTGCCCAAAATCCTACATTTCTTGATAGGCTATTAATTGAGAAAAATCAAATCAAAATTTTTGTTATGTTGTGTTGCAGCTTCACAACCCTGTACTATTAATGAGGTTAATTAATGAGATTAAGTGTCTCCTCATCGTTGCACCGATGTTCTGATGAGTCGTTGCGTAATGAAGAAGAAAGTCCAATAAAATAACTTTTTTATGTTATTTTACTTTCTTCCAAAAATTACCAAAATAAAATTTCACCCTCAACCTACCCTGGTCGAGGTTAAGATCTGCCTACGAGAAACACACCCTCCTGAGCTCAACAATACTCTTAGATTTCCAATTAGAGTTAGTGTTTAGATGTTATAAGGATTTGAAAATAAAATAATTGGTACTAAATTATTTTATTTATGGCCAAAAGCTACTATCCTCTATTGGCTAGCACCAGCCAATGTTAGTCCCTTACTAGGTCAATATTGACACTCTGATTTCAACTGTTCCCTCGGATTATTGAACTGGAAGCTGGTTTAAATGTTATAAAAACCCACTCAAACAATTATTGAATGAACATTACAAATTGTTTAGAAATACATTCCAGCCACTCCAAGTCTCAAAATTACATGCCGTCTCAGTGCCGAGTCTCAATTTAATCCCACATAATTTTCAAAAAAAATATGTGGAATTCCAGGATATTACATTACTCCCCTCATTATGGATTTATTTCTTTGTAACCCAAAACCAATGCTAGTAAAATAAATGGAGGTACTGAGCAAGAGTATGAGCCCCCCGCTACCACATGCTCTCATGGAGATTCTCATGCTGCCAATGAACATGTTATAGAGGAATTGACCATCCACAAAGGGTCCTCTCATGTCGATCCTCTATCTCCTCTAAGAAGTCTGAAAATGTCACCCTCTCATCAATCTCTAGCTCATTGTGGTCGATGATGTAATAAGGATCATGCATGTATCTCCTCAGCTGGGATACATGGAAGATTCCATACACCCTCATTAAATTCAGTGGTAGATCCAAGTGGTATGCCACCTCGCCCACTCTACCCAGTATCATGAAAGGTCTGATGAACCTGAGAGATAACTTGCTACCCCAAAAAAATCTCTATATCCATAATCGAGGAGAGACAGATAGAAATATGTGGTCCCCCTATTCAAAATCCAAGGGTATGCATCGCCTATCAGCATAGGACTTATGTTGGCTCTGTGTAGTCTTCATTCACTCTCAAATGATCTAAAACTTCTTATTGGTAGCTTTTACCATCATTGGACCAATGAGTGCTGACTCCCTTGGGATTGTCTAGCATTTCAGTGACCTACTTGGTCATCCATACAGTGCCTTGAATGGTTCCATATGGATAGTGGAATGGTAGTTATTATTGAATGAAAACTCCACCAGTGGTAGGTGGTCCTCCAAACTATGACCAAAATCAAGAATTCAAGCACAAATCATGTATTCCAAGGTTTGTATGTTCCACTACATCTGTCCATCCATTTTCGGTGGAAGACCGTTCTAAAGTGCAGCTGAGTCCGAAATGCATCTTGCAATCCCACCCACTACTGAGATGTAAAGCGCACAACATGATATGAAACTATTGTAAATGGGAATCCATTATGTCTAAATATATAATGTACATAGAGGCATACCATGATCTCTACTAAACCCTATTCTTGAATGGGTAAGAAGTGATCCTACATGGCGAGTCGGTATGCGATCACCTAAATGGTATCGTACCACCTGGACAAACGTTGTAAGCCCGTCATGAATCCCATTGATATCCAATATCACATACACTCTGGTACCTTTAGGGGTTGTTTCAAACATGCTTGAACTTGGTTCTTAGACTTCAATTACTGACTAGTGAGCATCTAGAGACAAACTCTGCCACTGTATTCTGCATTCCTGCCCACCAGTACTGACGTCGATGGTCCGGGTAAATCTTCACCACACCTGGATGTACCATTGAAGGGGTTTATGAAAATCCTTGAAAACTTCCCCTCATAAGGCCACTTTTACAATGATGCATCCCTTGGAAAGGATGTTGTGCTCCCCACCAGTGGAATATCCATTTGGGGGATGCCCCTTGGATATCTAGGCATGTGTAGTCTCGTAGCTGGAATCTCCAAGTCATGCCTCCCCGAATCACTGTAAGTGTTGAGGGGAAACTACCGTCCACTGAAGAAGAGCTACCTCATAATTTTCAAAAAAGGATATCTAAAACATTGAAAACTCCTTTAAGTCATCATTATGTAGCTATGAACTTGATATTATGTTTAGAGAATCTTCCACCATGCTCCCCTTCCTAGGAATATAGACTATATCGAATTCATAGTCCTAGAGGAACTCAAGCTAACACCAGAGTCTCAAGTTCAGATCCTTCTAAGAAAATATATACTTGAGAATCGTTTGTTCTAAGTATATGATAAATCCTTCACCTATAAGGTAGTGTCACCACATCATCAGTGGGAAGACTACCACTACAAACACATGTTCATGAGTTGTAATGTTTCTCTTATGCAGTCTCAATTATCATGATCCATAAGCAATTATAAATTGTACCTGCATCAGGACACAACCATGCCAGGTTCTTGATGTGTCACTGTACACTATGTAGTTGGTGCCCTCCTTTGGCAACCACAATATGGGAGCACTCATCAAGCTCTACCTCTGCTATTGAAAGCTATACTGGAATCCTTTTATAAAAAAAGGGTTTTTACTTCTTAGTCAATCCTTTCATGGGTGTTTCTACTCTGGAGAAGTTGGGTATTAGCCTCTGATAATACCCATCCAACTGAAAGAAAAATTCGCACATCGGTAACACTCTTGGGTGGTTCCCAAGAAAGCACCACTTTGATCTTCACTGGATCCAATGCAACTCCATCCTCTAAGATGACATTTCCCAAGAAAATTATCCTTTCTATCCAGAACTCACACTTCAAGATCTTTCTATAAATCTGGTGGTCTCAGAGTTTGTCCAGAACCATCCTAAGGTGTCTTGTATACTCCTCCTCAGATGCTGAATACATTAATATTTATTCAATGTAGACCGCTACAATCTAGTCTATGTATGGCTGGATGAACCTATTCATGAGTCCCATGAACACTGATGTGTCATTCATCATACCAAATGGAATCACTAAATACTCTTATTGGAAATAGCGACATACGGTTGTCATATTTGAGATGTCTTCATCTTGTACATGAAGCTGGTGATAGCCTGATACGAGGTGTCTCTTAGAGAACCATCTCACCCCCTTTATCTAATAAAAGAGGTTATCAATCCTAGGCATATGATACGTTTTCTTAAAGGTCACCCAGTTTCAGCACTGAATGTCCACTCATAACCTCATGCTTCCATTTTCCTTATGGGAAAATAACACTGGGGATACCCATAGTGAAATGTTGGGCCTTACGATCCCCTTCCTCTTCATGTCCTTTAACCGTACCCTCATCTCCTGGAGCTCTACAAAATTCGTCTGATATGTAGGTGTAGATATTATTGTTGTCTTGGGGTAAAGATAAATTCAGAAGTCTACCTCTCTGTGAGGAGGTATTCCCAGAACATCCTTTGGAAAGACCTCATTTTACTCATCCACCAATGTAAGAAATTGTGGAATCATCACATTCATTATACTGAGGGTCATGATATCCAACAAATGAGTAATCGGCTGCACCCTCCTACGTGTGAGTCCATCCTACACTACTCTGGCTTCCTTTTCATCGATAAAGTAATAATCGGTACCATCTCCATGGACACACCATACTTTGATCCTAAAATAGTCAATCTGGGCACAGACTAATGATAGATAGTCTATTCCTAGAATGACATCGTACGATCTAAACACCAATACTAGGAGATCCCATCTGATGCTCTCACATCCAATAGTATTTTCACACTACATTCAGTACTGTGTGATTGTCGAATCCCCTCCTATTGGAGTCTCAAATAGTAAGGATCAGGCCAAGGGATGGATCATAATATCTATGCTCTGAACAAGGTCAATGTTAAAGAAATTGATAATGGAACTTGTGTCTATAACAACTACAACTAATGTGGATAAAACATAAATAAGACCTCATATCATTTCTGGGATGTCTAGACCGTAGTCCTCGACTACCTGAAGCTGAGCCCGCCCATGTACACCTACTACTGGAGCCCTTGGAGGACCACCTGGGGATGGTGTTTGTGGTACCTCGTACCTACACCCACCTCTTTTTGCTTGTCCCGATCCTCTCCCATGTTTTTGGCTTTATAGATCACCTTGTTCCTATCTCTAGCACTAGCTCGACGGTTCCTCGACTGTCTGTCAGTCCTCAATACAGTAAGTCAGGAAATCCTGAGCGATGTGCCCTAACCCACCATAGGTGCATCATACTCTGATCCCCTGATAACTCCCTCTACCCCATGATCCTCGTACATCCGACCCTGAGCCCTAGGGTCATCATCCAAATGGTATGGCACCTTTGGGACTTTGTGTCATCAGTTAGCTACCCACCACAGATGAATCATCCACCCGTTACTCGGCCGTATCTTCTACTGTCGGTTCCTACTCTACGAGGAACCAATATACTATTAGATCTTGGACCAGTACCCCAACATTCATAGGGATGTTGAGGGAAATAATTGATTCCCTAATATCCCATCGGAGTCCCTTCTCAATGGTCCAAGCCCTGAAGAAAGGCCATGCACCATATTAGTAGAGTAACGGGAGAGGTCTGTGAACCTCACAGAGTACTCATCCACTGTGAGGATTCCTTTTTGTTAGTGATGCATCTCTTGTATGTGCATTGAGAACAAAGTAGCAGGGAAAAACACCTCCCTGAAAAGGTTCTCGAAGTCAGACCCATTAAGGGTCATCTCCCTGTGAGTCTGGATGGAAAAACACCACAATCTCCTCATCGAGCCCTATAGAATGATCGATGATAGAACCTCCATATGGTCAAGTGGTATCCTCACTAAGCAGAAGACTCATGTCACTACCTCCAACCAATTTTAAATGACTTGAGGATCTGTCTCTCCCCTGAACCTGGGTGGTCTCGGTCACTGGAACTCGTGTAAGGCATGCAGCCTACATGAATCCTTTATCGGTAGTTCTGATAGTAACTACTAACCAATAGGTGATGGTATCGATGGGAAAGTACCCAAATGTTCTATCTCGGGAAACGATCCTTGTACCAAAGCCTCATCACTCTGTGGACCATCCTCGTGGTCACACACTAGAATCGTGGCTAGCTGTATATATAGAGGCATCCTGAAAGAGATCATGATGAACTACGGAGAATTTATTATACATCATGAGTTGACTCTCTAACTCAAAGAGATCATCGGAAAACACTCAAGATGCATTCAACTGGTGTTTTCATGTATTGGGTCAGAAAACAGAATTCTCGGTCCTGGTGTATGGATTGGTTTGCCGCCGCAACAAAACTGAACTCCCTGGACTGAAAGCCGAACATGAAACACTTAACACAGTTTCCCCATCAATATTTACAGAATAATAGTTCTTTTAGTTTAACCAACCTTTCTTTGATACCATTTTTTCACGAGTAGTACCCCAGGGTTGGTGTCGTGACTACATCAAGCCTGCCTTCCATAAACTAGGGGCCGGAAACTGGCACTGATAATGCATATCAAAAAATGTGATGACATTGCCCTGAAACCTATACACACACACACATCACAAACTGAGGAATGTTAAACACTAATTAGACCACATTTATCACTAAAATATCTAATAAAAGTATAGTACAAACTGAAAAGTAAAAAGGAGCCACAATACATGCCCAAAACCACAAAGAAATAAACATATAAAAAGGTTCTTCTGCTCAAACCCTACACGAAAGGTTGGTGGAGGGTAGCTATCTATAGTCATAGAAGTATATCTCATCCATACTATATCACTGGGCACCACTTGGTCCCAGACCACCAAGGTCTCCATCAAAGCATCAATCAATTTCTAGAGACACAAAACGTGTGGGCGATGCCCGTGGAGGGGTGAGTAACAAAATACTCATTAGGGACCCCAATCCACAATAGAAAGACCACAAAGCAAGACCACACTGTAAGACCACAAGAAATGATTAATCACAAAGGTATAACTCAAAGTATTGAAAGTATGATTATTAGTTATAGAGTTGAATGATCTTGTATAGCTGAGGGACTCATCCCTGATTAGCCACTGAGGTCTGATCATCAGCTGAACCACTGAGGTCTGATCATATGTTGGAACACTAAGGCCTTCTCAACTGTTGGAACACTGAGGTATTCTTGTCTGCTTGACCACTGAGGTACACTAATCTGTTGCACCACTATGGTCCACCCGTCGGCTGGACTACTGAGGTCTGCTCGTCTTCCAAACCACTGAGGTATGTTTATGTGTTGAACCTCGGAGGTACGCTCATCTGCTGGACCACTGAGTTCTGCTCGACTGCTGAACCACTCTGGTATGCTTGTATGCTAGACCACTAAGGTATGCTCCTATGTTGGACTAGTTAGGTTGGCTCATATGTTGCACACTGAGGTCCACTCGACTGCTGAACTACTGAGGTACGCTCGTCTGATGGACTACTGAGGTCTGTTCATCACATCTTTCTGGTCACATCTAGTCGTAGGATTCCCTATCTCCAGTGCGCTTGATTCTGGTAGAATCAACTCCTTAATCCATCAGTCATAACTCAACTACCACAAAATCTCACTTAGAGTATTCCCAAATAACCTTATTAACACTAGAGTCCCAATTCAATAGACGGTGCATCAATTGGAAACTCGGTTTGAAATATATTGGTGTTTTAATAAACAGGGGTCTATTGCATCTGAACCCAGTCTGACTTGGTCGGACTGACCCGACCAACCAAGCCTGAGGGTCTCGCATTACTGAACCCATTTACGGTCGACCCGACCCAACCCGATCTAGCATGGCCTAGTGGCCAAGCCCATTGGACATTACGGGACCCTGCCCAGTTCGGCCATGGGTCCTACCCCTCAGTCGCCCAGTGACCCAGTTTGTTCCATTCAGAGCGACCCGAAATGGCAGGCCGGATGGCTCCCATCTCGGATGTTGGGAAGCATCCGATTCGTGCAGCCATGTGTCTCTAGGGTGGCGCCATGTCTCTAAAAAACTGATCCATGAATGAGGACTAGTTCCTCCACATGACCCACTACAAGTCATGGGTCCAGCTCTCCAATGCAATCCGAGGATCGCGGAATGCGCCTCTAACGTGGCCGGGTGGCCGCATTCTCCATCCACTAGCTACCAACCTCTATGTTAGTGGTCCTTTCACCACCATGGTGTGCTACCCGCACGCCACCTCTCTCCTCCCACCACAGCTAGGTATCGTGACTTGGTGCCACGGTCGCGACTGGGTGTCAATGTTGTAGCCCCCTTGGCCATGACCCTTCCACCTCGATGTGGAATCGACGATTGTTCCACAAAGAACGATAAAATTTGAGAAGGAAAAATGGGAAGGAGTCACATATATGAACAACCAAAGAATGATACATGTCTTTTTTTTGGTTAACCCATATGTATTCTTGTTTATAGGATCAAGAAATACTAAAAATATGGTAGGTTAATCACTATGATAGATATACCCATTATCCCAAATCATTAACCATCCTACATGAATGATCGATCCATGGGTTATCTTATTCATGAAATTTACCTGCATTTTTTGTTTAAAGGAATGAATGGGGAAAATAAATTCACACAGAAAATCGTCAAACCCCTTCCTGGGGTAGGACTGTTGGTCGAGGAAGAACGGTATCACACACCTCCATTTTTCATTCTTGATCCACCTACCACCGTTCCTAGTGATTCTTCAAATGGTGTAAGAAAGTGTGTTCGTCATTATTCATTCATCGTCTCCACCCACTAAAGCCTAATAACAATTACATGATTGTTCCAACAATCCTGCATTGCTTTTTAGGCTATTAATTGACATAACATGAATCAATATTTCTATTACACTGCATTGTTGCATTTACACCTTTCTCCATTAATGATGTTCATTAATGGGATTTAGATCTACCTTTTCATTACACTATAGCACTAACGAGTCACTGTGTAGTGAAGAAGACAATATAATAAAATAACTTTTCAAGTAATTTTACTTTTCGTCTGAAATGTCTGAAAATTAACATTCACCCTCAAACCGTGCTGGTCGAGGTTAAGCTCTAACTAAGGGGAAAACCCATACATGAGCTCAACGGTACTATCTGACTTCCAATCTGAGATACCATTAGAGTTAAAAGTTTTTAAAGATAAAATAATCATTACTCAGTTATTTTATTTACGGAAAAAACTACTTTCGACTGTTGGCCCACGTCAGCCAACATTGGGCCATTTCTCAGTGAATCCTGACGCTCTGAGTTCAACAGGGCCCACAGATTTAGGATCTCGACACCAGTTTATAAGTTATAAAATAATTCTTTCGTTATTGTTTAATGAATATTAAAAATAGTCCTGAAATACATTTTTACCACTCTAGGACTCAGAATTACGTGCCCTCTCTGAGCCTGGTGTCGAAATAATCCCACTTATTTTTCAAAAATATTTACATGGAATTCTACGGTATTACAGTTTAAAGTTAATTATTTTAATTATAGATCAATTAATAAAATTTAGGTCATTATAATCTATTTAAAATTTAAATTGGATATAATAACTTACTAAAATTTTGAATATTTTTTTACTTTAAAATCCCAATATGTATTCCCTTCTTACGGATTAAATTTGAATTCATTTATACCACATATGTTACTGGACTTTGTAAAAATTGAATAAATATTTGGAATCAACATAATATATAATTTAAAATATGATAAAATTATTTTATTACAAAAAAATATTAGTGAAATTAGTGAAAATTAATTACACTAACTAAGAGGTAATTTTCATAACAAGGGAGAAAAACATAAACATAATGAAAAATATGACCAAGAAACATGATCAAAATCTTTTGTATGGCCATATATAGACCCCATTATCCTTGGTTCAAATAGGGTTCATTATTGGGGCCAAATTTCACAGGCAAAACATCGTTGGAATTAGCTTTTCAAAAATTTACATGAATGCCACTCATCCACCACTATAAAAAGGAACTCACCCCTCTCCCTTATTCAGACCTATCAAGCATGTTGTCTCAACCAATATCTACTAAAATAGGCTTCCAAAATCCCTCCATTCATCCTAGAAGTCTCCCTTGTGGGATAAATATTTCCAATGAAACTTTTTTTGTACAAACCAAGAGGAGTTAACCAAAAAAAGGTAACATCCTTCCTCAAGGCCCTTTGTTTCATTTTCATTCTCTATCCCATCAAGTATTTTTATTCCATTCTAATATAATAACATTAAAATCATAAATAATGTAATATTCTTTTATTCTAAGGGTATGAACTACACATACAAACACTACTATTTAATGGGTAATGAACTTACTATTCTTATGTTTGATTAACTACTGCCTCACAAAACGATGTTGTTCATTTTTTATTTACCACCTGTCATGGTTGATAATTATGATAGAAAAAATGTTTTTATATAATATATATGATATATATAATATATTTATATTTCTTAATTATTATATAATACATAAATTTATTATTTCCATTTTCTTAAATATGATGATTTCATTTGGGGATGTGTGGACTACATCCTACTCAAAGCGGTGTGATTCGTTAACACTCTACATGGAATGAATTAAGGATGGTTTTAGTGAAATTATACGATATATAGGAAAAAATAATTCTTCTTTAATTATATTATATATCAATATATTTCATTTAATTTCTTTCTATCAATATTATAATTAAAATGAAAAAAACTTTCAGGCATACATACGACCAACTGTCTCCATGAATGGTGTATTCAATTTCATATTTTTATATTAAATAGATTATTATAAATAAATATACTGAATATATATGATTATATATCATTATTATCACCCTTTAAATAATTAAATAATAATCTATTTAAGAGTATCATGAATAAAAATACAATACATATTCAAAAAACAAAGCTGATATTACCCGAAACGTAACATTAACATGGAGTTCTTAATAATCAATTAATTTAGACTCATAAAAAAATAATATATGGTATTAAATTAAATTATATGGTTCATTGGTAGATTTATAATAAACTTATATTTATTATAATTTTTTTTAACTTGTATGAAAACATTCTAGACTTAATGTAATGGAATTTAAACTCACTTTTTATTTCTATGAGATAAATTCCTTATTCACCAATAATTTATTTATGGTGTGTATACTACCCATGTATGTATTATACGATTATTATAATTAAATGTATAGATATTAACATATCCTTTTGACAATCTTAATTTCATGTGGTTTGTGTCTCAAAAGTTACCATATCGTTAAAGAAATTTTATCTAAATTTTCATTTTTAGAGACACATGCCATGTTATACACGTTTTTTTAGAAGTGTATATAATGACTTTTACGTTTCATGATTCAATTTTACCAATGTGGAAATGATTTATAGCTAAAATCTCAATGTTTATCAATATTATTTATGATTATGATACAATTGAATAAATATTATTGTCCATCTCTCAAGAATTCTCCTGATTTGTTTAATCTCTATTTCTTTATGTTATATCCTATTAATGGTATTTATTTTTCACTCTTCAATACATAATAAAATTAAGAATTGTTTTTATGAAAACCACATATTTTTTATCCTTTTGGTCAGAAAACTATTTTCTTTAAAAATCGTTTTTTCTAAAAAAGATTTCAAAAATGTTTTGGTATTATCATATTATGTATAAATAGAATTTATACCCTTGTATTACATTTTTTAAAAGTAATTTTAGAAGTAATTTTCAGGTAATTATTTGATCAAGTCACTTTTCTAAACTTTAATGGTGAAAATGAAATGTTCAACATGTACATACTTACACATCATCATGACGGTCATTTCCTTAATGATTCATTTTTAATATTAAAAGGTTATTTTTTCAAAAGATTTTTTTCAAGTATTCTACGAATTTATTTATTTTAAAATGGGTTTCAATGAAAAATGGTTTTTAAAGAAAATTATGTTTAAATTGTGTTTTAAATGATTTTCAAATATTCTTTTTTAAGTATTCAAAAGGATGTTTTCAATGAAATGTATTCTAATTATTTCAAGGCTTATTTTATAATTTTTCATTATATTTTCAAAGAAAAAGTTTTTTAAAATGTTTTCAGGATTTATATAATTTTTTAAGGTTGTTTTAAAATAAAATCTTCTGAAAATTGTTCTATGTTTAAAAAAATTGAAATCCTAAACTATATGTTCCTCAGGTAACATTTTAAATGGTTTTTGCATGATTCCTTTATATATTTTGTAATTGTTTTCATGTAAAATGATTTTGAAAATTTTATATGTTTTAAAAAGTTATTTTCAAAAAAAATTATTTCCCATGATATCTTTCAGAATAATTCTACATATAAGAAAATAACCTTGGTTAATGTTTATGATTTATTAGGGATATGTTTGAAGGATACCATTCAAATTATTTCTCTGAATGGTCAATGTTTTGATAGATTATTGATTATGAAACCTATTTCTCTTCAATTGGTTATACCATGATAAATTCTTATGAAGAAAAATTCAATTCAATGAGTTATACCAAAATAAATGCTTATGAAACCTGCTTCCTTTAATGGGTTATTCTAGGATTAAATGATTACAAATCCTATATATTTTCCATTGGTTATGATATGACTAACTGTTAATGATACCCATTTCATTTCATGGGTAATGATTTTATGTTTATGAAACACATATTTCTTGTGGGTTATAATATGGTGCATGTTTTATTATCTTGTGGAACATGTATGTATGAATTTATTTTGTGATCTTTAGGACCTATATATCTCTATTATTCATTTTATAATAATTAATATCACATCAGATAATGATTAGAATGATGTCGATGGGCTTGATCTATGCCAACCCTTCAATTTAATACACAGTAATTCATTATTTATTGCATAAAATTACAAATACAAAATAGTGTGATTGCTTAGTGTAGTGTATTTTGGAATTAGTTATATTGAATAATGTGTTTAACATGGTATATGTTAAAATTATTTAAAACTTCCTCAACATGCTTTTAAAATTCCATGGCTTTTAAAACTGCATGGGATAACTTGGGGACATACATAAGAAAGGAGTGAGATATAAAGCCCAGTAAGGGATTAAAAATTGAATGAGGTAATATATGATAGACAATAGGAATATAAATGGGGAATAAAAGGATTTATAAAACAATAAATTAATATATATACTTGATATGGCATGATAATCATAAAGGCCACCTAGGAAATGTGGCAACAAATTAAAACACTACAGCAAAAACATAGGTCAAGGATAACTATCATGAAATCCTAATGGAAAATGCCACATAAATTAATAAGTTCCAACAATTTTATCAACATAAATTCACATGAGACTAAAAATTTTCGAATTCAATTGAGAACTATATAATTTTAGACACACCCATCACATTCTTTTCATTCTCAAGCTTAAGTGTGCCACAAAGATCATACAAAATGGATTCATTAATCATCATATTTTATTCCATGATCAAGGAGTGTAGAATAAATAAATTTAATTCCCATTTTAAATATGTACAACATTCTAAATGTGAATACCCTTGATATGTTATAGGTATGGTATTCTCTAGACTGTTGTTTGGGAATGGAAAATCATGGTGAACTTTTTGCAGCATAACGACGCTGCATAAAAAAAAATCATAAAATGGGTTTGTGAGAGAGAAAGGGGTCTCTCATCATTTGGAAATAAAATGGTAAGTAATATGGACATGTAAATAAACATCCCAAAATTAGGAATTGGAAATAGATGGCATAAGATAATAACGAAACATGAAAAATAATGAGAATGTGGGGATCCCATAAAACATTTGAACAGGGTAACATGTGTACATTATGGTTCATGGGAGGGATTAATCATAGTGAAAGGGGTATCTAATCATATAAATAAAATCATCACTAATTGTGAAATGGAAGAACATATCTCAATCTGAATAAATTGGAATTCAGAGCCATAACATAAAAGTGGTTCTTGAATTGAAATGAGATGAGATAAATCCATTACATGAGTGTGAGACTTCAAATGATTGGTAGGAGCTTCTTGAGAGCCTTTGGGAACCTTGGTAAGACTCTAGATATGGGAGGGAATAGTAAGGAAGTGTTAGATGGATTTTTATTGAAGAGAAATGGGAGCATGGTTGGGTTTATATAAGAAATTAGTGGGGAATTATTTATCATTTCTCATACTTGGGTTTTGGATTCTAGATAATAAAATAACAAAATCCACAAACATTACCATATATTTTCCCATAGTTTCTTCCATAGAAGGGTGGTTTGAATTATTCAGTAATTCTATGGTCCGAACATAATATAATAACTCACTTACTAATTTTTAAGTGAGTGATATTCTTAATGAAATGATTTTAAAACAATAAAATATATTAATAGTTTTGGAGAATTTATAAAGGCTCTATAAAATTAATTAAATAAAAAAATCAATTTTTTTAATGTTAGATTTTTTTGGTCATTTATACCATTTATTGTATTTATTACATCACTTATGGATCACTATGATGTCAAAATACATTAATTATATTTATAAGGAATTTAATTTTTACCTGAAAATTTGATAGTCTAAAAAGATTTTGAAAAATTCACATTTTTATAAATTCAACATTATGATTCCAATAATAATATTAAATTTATCTAAATAATTTTTTTAATATTTTAATTTTTTAAGTTTAAATTTTAGATCGACATTTACAGAAAAAGATTGTCTTTAATGACAATAAGAGTTTTTGAACTCTTATGAAAATTACATTTGAATTAATAAAAATTATATGAAAATTTATATTTCAAAAAAATTAATAATAATATAGTACAAAAAAATAATATTTAAAACATCAATTAATTCATAAAAAAAGTTCTTAATTGAAATTTCATATTACTCAAAATATAATTTGTGTTTTATCATATCAAAATATAATTTCAATAAAACTGATTACTTAATCATTTATAAGGTAAAAGTAATAATGAATAATAACTATAATAATGTCAATAAAAATTATATATCAATATTTTTAATATTAGTTTTAATTTTTTTCAAGTTTTGGTGAAATTATTTTTACCTTTAATTAATATATTTTTCTTTTATTATATTAACAAATATTTACCACGGTTATTATTTATATTATTCAAGAATTAATTTGTCCTTATTACATAATATTAATTATTATGATTAAAAATATGAAATCAATTTTATAGAAATAAATCCATAGAGTTGGAATTATTTAATTTAATAAAGAAACTACAAGCATGCTGGAAATCATTTTATTAAAAAACATATTCTTGTAAGGAAAAAATAACTTTACTTTAAATTCATGACTAGTAATACTCACTATATGAATGTTAATTCATAAATATTTTTGTATAATATAGAAATTTATTTATATCCTTTATCATTATGGTTTATTTTAATTAATTAAAATAGAAAACATTATGCATTTTAAAAATATTTTTCAGTAAAATGTGTTTTTAATCAAAAAATTAAACTTGTATAAACAATCTTGTATAAATATAAATAAAATTGAATTAATTGAATTAATTATAAGTAAATAATAGGTATTTTACCTTGACATCACTTTAAAAGAATAATTTCACGTGTAGATAAATTAATTGATCAAAAGAATTGGTAATATTACATTATCACGATATTATTCACTATTTAATGAAAAATACAAAACATTCATCCTATGAAAATTTTGATATGATGATATCAAAAGTGGAGTTAAACATTATCAAATAATTTTTCAGAATCTTATATAAAATAATTATAATATATTTTTATAAAATTAAATAAAAATCATTTTTTGAAAAAAACATATTTTGAAGAAGAAAGAGATATTACCAAAAAATTATTCAATATTTACTAATAATTAATAAATATATTTTAGATATATATTTATTTTATAATGTATTTAATATTAATAATACAATAAAATTTAATTGAAAGGATAAAATGTCCATATTTAAATAATCGTTGTTTTTTGTGTTCATTATGGCGTATCACATACGCTATTGAACATGGTTTTCTTTTCTAAAGACTATATGTGTTATATTCTTCCTCATTTAATAAATTGAATATTTTTAATTTAAACATTAACCCATTTCTTCATATTTTCATTAATTGAATATAATAAAGGGAAAATTAGGGATGATTATTTTTAAAGTATTAATCACATAAATGGGAATCCAATGGAATTAAAGAGATAGCTTATTAATTATATGTATTTAGTAAACTTATGAATTTATAGGTTCCAATCTGTGTTATCCGTGACCTATTTCTTAAAAATATTACTACGGTAAATTTTTTCACTTAATAATGGGTTGTAATGAGCTTATGAATTTAACAAAGCATATCCCTTGAGAGTATCAAACCAGGTGTTCAATACGGCCCGTTGTCATGCACCAGTTCCAAGTTGAGTCTAACTCAACGCAATGTTTCTGGGTTTTAACCCTGCACACATATGTTCCAGAGCCACAAACACTTATAATATCAATACAAGTAAGTATTTTATTTATAAAACAAATACTCTATATTTAATAAAATTTAGGGATGAGTTCTTACACTTAGTCTTTTCTCAAAGGCTTTTGCTATAGTTTCCTAATCCCAATCCCAAAAATGACTAAACGTTTCAAATGATACCAACTTTGACAACCCTTATCTTTATTAAAAATTAATTTGTTATTTATTTTTTAAAATAACACATAGTAAAACCCAAAATATTGAGAATTATAGTGTATTTGGGAATTATTTACATATCATAACATGTTGAACATGGGATACAAAAAAATTATTGAAATCTTCCCCAACTTGTTCTAAAATTCCATGGATTTTAAAACTGCATTAGATAACCTGGGGATATAAATAAGAAAGAGGTGAGCTATAATTCCTGGTAAGAGAATAAACATGGAATGAAGTAATATATGTTACAAAATAGGAATATCAATGGGGAATAAAAGGAGTGAGAATCATAGTCATGAACAATGAGACATGATTGGGAATGATAATCATAATGGAAACATGGAATATATGAAAACAACTTAAAACAGTACATCATAAACATGAGTCATGGATAAATTCCAAAAAATCATAATGAAAAAAGTCCCATAAAGAAATTTGGTTCACCCATTTTCCAAACATGAACTCTCATGATATTAAACATTACCAAATGCATTGGAGTTCTATATAATTTTGAGCGCACCCATAAACTTTATTTCATTCTGATACTTAAGTCTACGACATAGATCATACAACATGGATTCATTCATCATAATATTTTCTTCCACAATAAAGGATTGTGGAATAAATAATTTTATGTCCCATGTTAATGATTTATAAGTGTAAAAAGGTGAACACACATGATAGAAAATGGATATGGTATTCATCGCACAATTGTTTTAGCATAGAAAATTGTGGTGAAATTTCAGCAGTATAATGACGACACATAAAAAAGTTCATAAAATGGGTGGATGAGATAGAAAGAGGTATATAAACATATGGAAATAAAATGGGATATAATAGGTACATTTAAATAAGTATCCCAACATTATGAATTAGAAATAGAATCTATAATATAATAAATAAACATGAATATATAAGTGAATGTGAGGATCCCTTAATAAATTTTCGCATTGAAATAGGGGTACGTAAAGGTTTATGGGAGTGATTATTAGAGTGAAAGGGGTATTTAATCATATATAAATAAAATGTACATTATGGGGGATATTGAAGAACATATCCCAACATGAACAAATTAGAACTGATAGACATTACATAAAAGATGTGCTTCAATTGAAAAGAGAAGTGAGAAATTACTCACTTGAGTTTGTGAAACCAAATGATTGGGAGGATCTTACTAAATATTGGGAAACCTTTTGAGGACTCTAGAGAGTTTAGGGTAGATTAATGACGTTCTCAATGGATTTTGAGTTAAGATAAATGGGAGATTTGGTGGGTTTATATAGGAAATGGGTGGGGGATTCATTATCATTTCTCAAACATAGGTTTTGGACTCTATATAATAAAATAATAAAACCCCCAAAAATTTCCACGGTTTATGCTAGTGGATTCTACCAAAGAACTTTGGTTTTTATTATTCAGTAACCCAATGTTTTGAACCTAATAAAATAATGCCCTTGATGATGTGGAAGTGAGTCATTCTATTTAAAAATGATTTTAAATTTATAAAATAAATTATGTTTTTAGGGGATTAATAAAGGAATTATATAATTAATAAAATAAAAAAATAGATTTATTTTAAAATAAAAACATATATTTTGTCTAAGATGCCATTTATAGTATATGTTACATCACTTTCAGGTTATTATGACGTCATAATAGTTAACATGTATTTATACAGTATTTAATTTTTACCTAATAATTTTACTACCCCGGAAAATTATGAAAAAGTAATATATGGATAATTTGGAAGCTATAATTCTAAAAATAATATTCATTTTACCTAAAAAATTTCTACATATTTTAATATTTACTTTTTAAACAGAATTGACATTTACGAAGAAATTATTGGTTTTTTAACAGAAACAGTTTTCGAACCCCTATAAAAATTACATTTGAATTCATAAAAATTATAAATGAACATTTATATTTGATAAAATTTATCTAATAAATTTTTTTGTTATTTTTATTTTATTTAAAAAATTAATTAATTCATCAAATGTAATGACTTAATTGAAATTTCATATTACTGAAAATACAATATGTGTTATATCATACCAAAGTATAATTTTAATGAAAATAATTTAATAATAATTTATAAATTAAAATAATAATGAATAATTATAATCATAATTAAAATTAAAATTATATATAAATATTCATACCATCAGGGGGCTTTTTCTTGTCTTTGTTAAATTATGTTTACCCTTAATTAACCTATTTTCCTTTTACCATGTTAATAAATATTTTCCAAAGTTACTATTTATATTATTCAAAAATTTAGTTGAACTTATTACCAAATATTAATTATTATGATTCGAAATATAGAATCAATTTTATAAAAATAAATCAACATAATTGGAATAATTTAATTGAATACAAAACCTGCAACTATTATGGAAAGTGGTTTTTCGAAAACTACATTTTTTTGGGAACAAATAAATTTAGTTTAACTCTATATCAAGTAATATTCATTAAATTAATTTTAAATCATAAATATAGATATAATAACTAAATATATAAATTATATCATTTCTCATTAGTGGTTATTTTAATTAATTAAAATGGGGAAACTTTATTGTAACGCCCCGACCCAAGTTAACCATATTCAGTGTATTATTGCATAACATTTGCATCATCACAAGAGATCAAGTCTCTAAAGAACGATTAGTTTAGTATCCTTGGAAGTACTAGATACATACATATGTATTAAATTACATTATAAAATGAAAAACAAAAAAAACTTTGTCTCCTTTGAACACATTAATATCCATTAGACTATCCCTGCAAGTCAGTTATAATATAATTCTTCACATCCTGGAAAAAATAAAATATAGAATGGGGTGAGCTCAGATGCTTAGTAAGGATAAAAATACAGCAGAAAATTTAATAAATAAGAATAAAAATTTAAGACAATGTATAAGACTAAAACATAAGACTTTTAAACATAATTATCATCATAATATGGAAAATATAAATAAAATAATTCCATTTACTTATTCACATGGATATTTTAATAGTCGAATAATCACCTGCAATATCAATAGATAATTTCATAATGATGGAATGCATAATGATGAACACCATAAAAAAATATTCAAGGACTCATACCAAGACTAAAAATAATAATATGTCAAGGCCTTCTGCAAAGACTCTAGTTTGTCTCATTAGACCTATCGATGCATCGAGGAGCTATAGCGGGCTCCACCCATCACATACTTTGTCCAATGCATTACTCATATGAAGAGTTTGAAACATAACATAAACATTTGTATTAAAACTAGCAAACGAAATGTTAATACATTACCCATAAACCATGAATGGTATAGAAATAACACATCCACAATCCAACATATCACAAAACATCAATAAAATATGGAATATTTTATCCTAATAAATTAGCTTCAAACAAATGTAAAATCCATCAAAGGATTTTGACATAGATGAAATCAAAACTATTTGAGAGAAATATCTATTTATATTTTGAAATCATTTAAAAGGAACATAATTATAAAAGAAAAATTTTATTTTGGAAATATTCTTATATTTTTTTAAGGGATGTTTCCAAGGTTTCATAACGTTGGAGAATATCCGCACCCACTATATAAGTTAAAAAACAATCTTACCTTAATTTGTCGAAAATCTCATAATGTACCTTATTTGCAAAATGATAGAATTATTCATTTAAAACCATTTTATAAAAAGTAAAACAACGGTATAAATGACATTAACCAATATTCTAGTAAATTTTAATTTTTTTTGAAATATATTTTTATGAAACACATATGTGGAGAATAAAGAGGTTTCAGTAGATACTTAAATATAAACAACCATGAATAAGTAAAGAGATTGTAAAATTAACACTGACCATATACTTTTACTAAGTAGAGGGTACATTAACCTCTTATATAATGGTGAAATAGTTGTTATTAAATTATACAAGAGCCTCATACATAAATACGATATCATATATGATCTTCTAATATTGCATTGTTAATAACATTTCAGCGGTATCATTGTTTCGGGTGTTAACTGATTCATTTTCCTTTATATGTTTTGTTACATAAGTCTTGTTTTTGTGGGTAGGATGTATTTGAATCATATCAATAATGATATTATATTCTAAAACAATATTTTTAATAATAAAATAAAAATTATTCTTTAATGGTTACGATGGGGAAATGAATCTCATCGAATTTGGGGAGACAGTTATCCAAACGTGCGCATGTGCGACAATATAATTCTTTTGATATTAAAATAATATTTAATTGGATGGTATATCATCTATAAAATATCATTTAAATATTATATTTATTATTTACCTCAATTATACTCATTATTATACCCATCAAAATAATGAAGTGTTGAATAACAAACTACACCACGATGTGGAGATAGTAAATCATATGTACGCAAGTATGGTGACTTTGAAATTCATAGGATGGTTAAAACAATGAATATGGTTTTACCATATTTATAATAACATCATAGTATGTATACAGTACTGGAGTTATTATTATGATATGGAAACAACAAAGAAAGAGGAAGTGGAAGAAGAAAAGAACTTTGAAAGAGGTGATGAAATTATTACCTCTTCTTCTAGTGCTTCCTTTTGATTTGATCAAAAGGGTTCCTTAGGTTGTCTTTTTGATCAATGTAAGGAGTCTAGGTTGAATTGATGGAATTTGGGAGGATATCTGAGTTGGTTTTGGCCGAGCCATATAGCTTTGGATGTGTGATTTTGAGATAATAGGAAGTACCTTTTTATAAGAGAGGTGGGGGACACTTTAGAAAAAACTTGAAATATTATCTTATTATAAAATTTTAACACCCTGAGATTTAATGAGAAATATATATTTTTAATTTATTATGTTATATTCAAAGGAATCTTTCACTACACACAAAACTGGATTGTCTTGCGTTACACACAATCGCGACCTTCCTCGATAGCGTGTGTAGTACATAATACCGAGTTTCACTAAACAATGATATATTGTTATAATATTATTATGGACTAGATGTTATGAATATTATTAACTAAAATTTGAATTTTATAAAATTATAATTCATCTTACACATTTTCTAAAACATGGTATGTGAATAAAATAATTTTTTCAGGTAAAATAAGTATTATTCAAAAAATGCAGTTTTGCCGCATTTTGATGGCGTACCCACTTTAAATCTAGTTTTTGACAGGTTTATAAGTCCAATTTGAAAAAAATAAAATTATTATTGGGAATCAGGATATTAAAATTTACATTGGATAAAATTTTCATTCTATTCTGATAACTTTCATATTTTAATGAATAGTAAAAACACGCTATATTTTAATTAAAAACAACTTTTTTCATTGCAATATTTTATATGATTAAATTATAATATTAAATGGTTTTAAAGTATAAATAGAATATATTTTTACCATTTATTATAATTTATGTCATTACCATTAATTTTACATTGAATTCATAGGTAAAAACATTTCAATCTTTGGCAATGTTTTAACTTTTAAAACCTGTTTTCTTAACAACGAGATTAATTTTAAATTAATTACTGCAACATCTGAGTTTTCAATTTTAAAAAATATATTCTATATTTTAATTCATTGTGTCCAAATTATATTAATAGGTTACTTTTTTTGATATTATGAATAGTAACTATTGTAATTTTTATTTACTATAGTTAAAGGTAAATCGGGTAATTAACGGTAAAAATAAGATTCTAAAATTACCCTAACACCTGCCAAAATTCTATTTGATGACTAAAAGTTGATACATATCACTTAAGGGTAGGAATAGATTAATTTTATAGTCTTTATACCATGAAAATAATTTAATTATTATTAAAACCAAAGAACGTGACAACATGCCACTCTCTTCAATCTTATAAGTATAATAATTTTAATTTAGTGATAAACTTCATGAAACGTCAAACATGAATAGTATAAAGAAATCTAATAAAAGTATCTACATCATGTGAATTTATTTATAATTTTCAGGGATAAATAAATATCATTAAAGGTGACAAAATATTGATGTTGAAATTATTTTATTGATTGAAATATCAAATAAATGGTATTAAAAATATTAAAATAAATATTATATGAACTATTTAATGTTCTCCACTAATTTTATAGATATATATTACATGATATTAATCTATTAAATCTTTTATTTCGAACATATATTCTGTGAGTATTTTAGTTAAATTCAAATAAATGAATAGTGTCAAAACTGACACTATTGTTATTTTATAAAAATAACATATTATAAAATTGTCTAACAATCACAAAAATATTTAAAAATTATAAATTTAAATTTATATGGTCTATAATGTCATAAATTATCTAATTATGGTTAATTAATAGCACATATGTAATTATTTATACAATTTAAAATTTAGAATATTATTACCACAAATAAAATTAAAAAGATTAAATAAGGATAAATCAATTTTATAAGGTTTAAAATAAATTCACAACATGTCTAAATTTTATTGGTTGAATATATTACAACCCTATCTCATCTCATATTCTAATTGAGTCATTTTTGGTGGTTTTTATGTGAGTTTGGAATTTATTATAAATTAATATTTATTATAATTCCAAAGGTGCCCCTCTCCTCTCTTATAAAAGGGCACATCCTCCCTCTCCTCCTCACACCACTTTGAGCCTTCAATATCGGCCAACACCTACCAATTTATCTTATCCACTTCCCTAGAAACATACTAGAGGTCTGGGACTTCTTCAAAGACCAACGTTAGTTCCCCTAAGAGGTGGTTAAGAAGAGGCGAGTCAAAGAAGAGGTAATGTCCTTTACCAATTCTTTCAAATTTATTTCTTCTTCTACTTATTATTCTTTATTTGTTTCATCAGAAATTAATAACATCAGTATAACTAATATACTGATATTTTATTATAAATTTGAAACAACCCTATTTAACCTTCTATCCATCCTACAGAAAATGAAATTACCACGCGTGCGTACGTACGGCCTACCGTCTCCACGATGTGATGTGACTCATTCTACATGATCTTAATTGAATAATGATTATAAAAATGAATTGAATGAATAAATATTATATATATTACACTAATACCATTCTGTAAATAAGGTATCTATAACCTAAAAATATGAATAAGAATTTGTTCGACAAGACATGCATAATAACATAAAGCAATGAACACCTGAATAACAAGTAGCAGTGAAATATTACTAATAAGAAGATAAGAATATGACCATTTATGATATCATTACAATGAATATGATTCTGTAATAAGTCAATGATATTATTTAAATCATTATACAAGAGGCTCGAATACATACAAAGCATATCAGACCTAAGGTATGGGAAAATCTCACAATCTCATTTTTATCCGAGATTGTTTATACTTCATAATTTACTGGGGAATATTTATCATCCACATCCATGTTTCCCCAATATTTAATATTATCTCTATCCTCCTAAAATTATTTAAATCCAATTTAACCTATTCGTGAATTTTTAGTAAAAGATATGAAAGGAATCTTTTGTCATTTGTAGTACGAGATACTTTTTGACTTTTTGGACCAAAGTACGAGAAGAATGTTTTTTTAACTTATACGGAATGAATGGATTTTTAGGATTTCATAGAAAATTATATCCCTGAAGCTTACTTTACATGTTTTCATGTTTATTTTTAATCAACTTATTTTAGTTTAAAATGTTATAACATGTAAAGAAAGGAAAAATGTTTTTGAAGTATAAAAGATATTTTCCTCAAGATTGGAGTTCAAGTGTTTTATCAAAATTATTTTCCACCTAAGATAATATAGGGTTATATTTCTATCCCTATTTTTACATTGATTTTATTATGTTATGATGGAATTATGTTCTTTTATCTTATATGGTTTATGTTATGATGGCATGATGTTTAAGAATTCCATTTTTATTACATGGGTCATGCTATGATATATGATTTATGATTTTGTGGCACACATAAGAATGATTTCATTATAAGATGGGTGGGACCTATATCTCCCTCCAATGAATTGGGTAATGATTTATATCTCATGAGATAGACATGGCTGGAGTGGAATGTTAATCCAGTTCAGTGATACAGGACTGGAACGATGAGTGAACTCGGTTCAGAAATGGACTTTGTCCACTACGATATTATTGGAAATGAGTCTTGACTAATAAGAAAAGATTTACTATGATTATGTGTGTATGCCACAATGTTTCATGTTTTATGTTATGATTATTGGGATTACATTTCACTACTATGATTTATCCCATGTTATGATATTATGATCTCTTTTTCAGGTAAAAAGTTTCGAAATGTTATGTTCTTATGAATATGATATTTCCTTTTTTTACCCTTCTTGAGCATTTGAGCTCACACTTTTGTATGTTTTCTTTTCCCCAGGTTAGGAAGAAGGGTATTAAGTAGGATATTCCAAAAGGGACTCTGGATATTATGAAATAAACAGGAGACAATGTAGATGCTTTGCGAACCAGTTGTTTATGTTTCCCAGTTTCTAAAGACACTATACCTACACGGTTCTACCATGGTTTTATTATATTTTGTAATAATTATGGTTCAATTCTAAAGTAATAACAATGTATGTAAAGTATGGGTCGTTATAGTTGGTATCAGAGGAAAGGTATAGTCAACCTTTGGAAACTAGGATGTGAAAGACTTAGTTAGAACCCTAAGGATATGTCTAAGCATAGAACACAATATTAGTGTTTTATAGATGGCCATGAATAACCTATGACAAGACCTTAAGTGTAAAATTTTATTCTTTATTATGTGGTTTTCCTATTATGATTAGTGTTTCTCACACTATGCTTATTAGTTTTAGTCAATGGTTGGAACCCGATGGAACCGTGTAAATGATGAATGTGACGGGAAATTCAATGATTGTACCACTAAGAAACCAAATGTTATGGGAGATGGAATGAAAAATCTTGTAGCCGTGCTCACAAAAAATTCTCAAGCTACGACTCACACAGGACTTCCAAATGAGAAAAGGAAGGATCCAAATTCTGTTAAATTATTTATGAGGCAGTGTCCAACCTCATTCAATGGGTCTACGGATCCATTAGTGGCTGAAAAATGGATCAGTACCACTGAAAAGATATTTTCAGTTATTCAATGTTCTGAAATTGATAAATTTATCTTAGCAGTATATCGTTTGGAAGGTGATGCTGATCAATGGTGGAATCTTATCAAGAATTAGAGGCCAATAGACGTAATTGAGTCCATGGAATTGGACGAGTTCAAGAACATATTTTTCAATAAGTACTTCCCTTCTATTCTTCGAACAAATATGGAGAAGGAGTTTCTTGAACTACGACAAAAGGATGATGAATCAGTTGGTACCTACGAAGCAAATTTTACAAGACTTGCAAGGTATGCTTCCAGAATTATTATCCAACCTGAGAGTAAGATTTATCAATTATTTAGTGTCTTAAAACCAAGTCTTCAAAGGGAGTTAGACATAAGGGACTTCAATAGCTACGAGGAAATTGTTCGATGTGCTCTCAAGGTTGAGATGGAGATTGGAGTAAGCCATCAGTCATATGGGTTTTATAAGAAGAGGAAAATGGAATTCAAAGTTAAATCTAATCACCACAGGGAAAATAAGATGAGTTTTCACTTATGATCAAAGTGTGGAAAGAAACATGGACGGAATTGTATTAATGGGACAAGTAAATGTTTTAAATATGGAAAAGAAGGTCATCGGGCATTTGAATTCCACAATGATGGGAAAAAGAAGTCTAGTGATGCGAGCAATGAAAAGGCTACACAGAATGCACCTCCTACACTTCAATGTTACAAGTGAAAGGAAATGTGTAATTATGCTAATCAATGCCCTAATCCAAGGGTTGTTGATGATGATCAACATCAACAAACTCTTAAGGCTAAAGACAAAGGAAAGACAAATGCAATTTCTATCAGCGATGTGGAGTACGATAATGAAGTAGTGAAAGGTACAGTTACTATCCACCCTAAAGTAGAAAATATTTTATTTGATTATGTATCCACCGACTCTTTTATTTATGAAGAATTTTCTATGGGTATTGTCATACTACCTCAATAATTATTTTTTGAGTTAACTGTGACAACTTCTAATGGCACAACGGTTGCATCAAAAGTTTATAATTCTTCTCCAATTGACGTTCGTGGGAAAGTGATTCCTAAAAATCTTGTGATCCTTACTATAGTGAAATTTGATGTGATTCTTGGCATGTATTGGATTTCTTTATATGGAGATCATATTGATT
Organism: Viscum album; assembly: GCA_963277665.1. Classification (NCBI taxonomy): domain Eukaryota; kingdom Viridiplantae; phylum Streptophyta; class Magnoliopsida; order Santalales; family Viscaceae; genus Viscum; species Viscum album. The sequence goes on from OY728134.1 coordinate 549,904,274, forward strand.
TCCAAAGAAGAGAAGTCACATTTCATATTCCCGATCAATCTATTATCATCTATCGATGTAAGGATGAATATAAACTTCCAGTGGAAATTTCTTCCATCTTATGGGTCTTGATTCCAATAAATTAAGGTTACTTATCTCAAATGGTTGGAGAGAAACTCATGATTAATAATATTCCCATTGTACAAAAGTTTGATGATGTATTTATGGAGGAATTACTAGGTCTCCCACCAAATCATGAAGTTGAGTTTTCAATAGAACTCATACCGGGTGCTATGCCCATTTCAAAGACACCTTATAGAATGGCCCCAATTGAGTTGGAGGAATTAAATAAGCAACTCCAAGAGAATCTTGATAAGGGATTCATACACCCTAGCGCATCACCTTCGGGAGAACCTGTTCTGTTTGTTAAGAAGAAAGATGGATCAATGAGACTCTGTATTGATTATCGAGAACTTAACAAGATCACTATCAAGAACAAATATCCTCTCTCGTGCATTGATTACTTTTTTAACCAACTATGCGGAGCTCAATACTTTTCTAAGATTGATCTTCATTCAGGGTATCATCAATTAAGGGTCAAAAGGGAGGATATACCAAAGACAGCTTTCCATATGAGGTATGGATACTATGAATTTATAGTGATGCCATTTGGTCTTACTAATTTCCTTGCTATCTGCATGGATCTGATGAATGGAGTCGTTAGAGAGTATCTTGATCAGTTTGCAGTAGTCTATATAGACGATATTCTTGTCTATTAAAGGAGCAAGGAAGAACATCAATATCACTTGATAATTGTATTAAAGACCCTAAGAAAGGAGAAGATTTATGCCAAATTTACCAAGTGTGAATTTTGGCTTCAAAAAGATTTATTTTTGGGTCACATAATATCAAAAGAGGGGATATCTATGGATCCAGAAAAAACAGAGGTTATCGAAAGGTGGTCGAGACCAACAACAGTAAGTGAGATCTAAAGTATTCATGGTTTGTTTGGATATTATCATTGTTTTGTGAAATAATTTTCACGATTATCTAATCCACTCACCATGATGACTCGAAAAGGATTTAAGTTTGTTTGGATGGAGGAGTGTGATGATAATTTCAAGGAGTTAAAAAGAAGGCTATCAAGTACACCTGTGCTCGCACAACCTTGTAGTGGAGAATGTTTTGTAATCTAAAGTGATGCATCCAAGAAAGGATTGGGGTGTGTGCTCATGCAAAACGATATGGTGATATCTTATACCTCACGACAGTTGAAAATCCATGAGTAAGATTACCCAACTCATGATTTGTAATTAGCTGCAGTAATCTTTGCATTAAGTATTTGAAGGCATTATCTTTATGGTGAAAGGTGTGATATTTATACTGATCATAAGATTTTAAAGTATATTTTCACACAAAAGGAGCTGAATGTGCGCCAAAGAAGATGGTTGGAGCTGATTAAGGATTATGACTGCTTAATTCATTACCACCCTGGGAAAGAAAACAAGGTGGTAGATGCATTAAGTTGACAGGACCATGCTAGCATTTTCATGATGAGGATCACAAAAGATCCAATATTTATGGATTTACAAATGATGGATCTTGGAATTATATTGGAAGGGGAAAAATATTATCTTTCTCAAATGAATGTTCAACCATATATACATGTGAATATTAAAGAGGCACAAAAAGAAGAATTAGAGTTACAAAAGAAGGTGAGAAATGTTCCTTAATTTCACATTGATTGTGATGAAATAATAAGGTTCAAGAATCGGGTTTTTGTTCCTCCCATACCATAATTAAAGAAGGAAAAATTGGATGAGGCTCATAGTTCTTCATTCTCAATTCACTCTGGAAGCACGAAGATGTATAGGGACCTGAAAGAGTACTTCTGGTGGGATGGCATAAAAAGAGATGTCGCTGAATATACCTCTTGATGCTTGGTTTGTCAGCAAGTTAAAGTTGAGAGACAGAAGTCTAAGGGGATGTTAAAACCATTACCCATACCAGAATAAAAATGGGAAAACATCACTATGGACTTTGTCACTGGACTTGATAAAACATCCAAAGGTAATAATGCTATTTGGGTTATAGTTGACCGTCTTACGAAGTCGGTACACTTCATTTCTATTAGAGAAGATTTATCTTTTATCATCTTTCTAGGATATATGTGAAAGAATTGGTAAGATTGTATGGAGTACCAATTTCCATTATATCTTATTGGGATCCGAGGATTACCTCGAAGTTTTGGCGAAGTCTTCAGCAGACTCTAGATACAGAGTTGAGTTTCAACACTACTTATCATCCTCAGATAGACGATCAGTCTGAGAGGACAATTCAAACTCTAGAAGACACGTTGAGAGCTTGCTCTTTGGATTTCAAAGGTGGTTGGGATAAAAACCTACCTTTAGTGGAATTTTCTTATAATAATAGCTTTCACTCTAGTATTTAGATGGATCCTTATAAAGCTCTCTATGGAAAGAAATACAGAACTCCAACTTGCTGGGATGAAGTTGGGGAAAGAAAGCTATTAGGACCTGATGTTTTTTGATGAGATGGCATAAAAGGAAAGATCTATTCAAAAACACATAAGAGCAGCTTAGGGTTGACAAAAACTTTATGCCGACAACTGAAGAAAAGACCCAGAGTTTGATGTGGGTGATAAAGTGTTCTTACAAATATCTCCTTGGAAGAGAGTAATGAGATTTGGAATGAAGGGAAAGCTGAGCCCTAGGTATATTGGTTCTTATGAGATACAGGATCATGTTGGAAAGGTAGCTTACTGATTTTCGCTTCCACCAAATCTCTCTCAAGTTCATGATGTATTCCATGTATCTCTCCTGATAAAGTACATATCATATCCTTCACATGTACTAAGCTCAGAAGTTGTACCACTAGAGAAAGATATTTCTTATGAAGAATAGCCGATAGAGATTCTGGATCATAGCGAAAAAGTTCTATGAAACAGGACCACTCTATTGGTTACAGTTTTATGGAGGAACCACCAATTAGAAGAAGCTACATGGGAACTTGAGGATATGATGATGGAGAGGTATTCTCATCTGTTTGTTACGAAGTGACGGATTTCGAGGGCGAAATTATTTTTAAGGGGGGTAGAATGTAACACCCTTAGATTTTATGAGAAAAATATATTTTTAATTTCTTATTTTTTACGCAAAAGAATCTTTCACTTTACACAACACTGGCTTGGCTTGCATTACACGCAATCGCGACCTTCCTCGATAGCGTGTGTAGTACGCAATACTGGGTTTCACTAAACAATGATATATTGTTATAATATTATTATGGACTAGTTGTTAGGAATATTATTAACTACATTTTGAATTTTATAACATTATTATTCATCTTACACATTTTCTAAAACATGGTATGTTAACAAAATAAATTTTTTCGGGTAAAATAAGTATTTTTTAAAAAATGCAGTTTTGCCCCTTTTGATGTCAAACCCACTTTAAATATTTTTTGATAGGTTTATAAGTTAAATTTGACAAAATAAAATTCTTCTTTGTAATCAGGATATAAAAATTTACTTTGGATAAATATTTCATAGTATTATGATAACTTTCATATTTTAATGAATAGTAAAAACACACTATATTTTAATTAAAAAAAACTTTTTTCATTGCAATAATTTATATGGTAAAATTATAATATTGAATGGTTTTAAAGTTTAAATAGAATATATTTTTACCATTTAATATAATTTATGTCATTACCATTAATTTTACATTGAATTCACAGGTAAAAATATTTCAATCTTCGACAAAGTTTTAACTTTTAAAACCCATTTTCAGAACCACGAGATTAATTTTAAATTAATTACTGCAACTTCCATGTTTTGAATTTTGAAAAATGGATTCCACATTTTAATTCAGTTGGTCAAAATTATGTTAATAGGTTACTTTTTTTTGATATTTTGAATAGTAACTACAAGAATTTTTATTTACTGCAGTTAAAGGTAAACCAGGTTATTAAGGGTAAAAATAAGATTATAAAATTAGCCTAACACGTGCCAAAATTATATTTGATGACTAAAAGTCAACCCATATCACCTAAGGGTCGGAATATATTAATTTTGTGGAATTTTTACGGTGAAAATAATTTCATTATTATTAAAACAAAAGAGAGTGTAAACATGTCAATCTCTTAAATATTATAAGTATAATAATTTTACTTTGGTGATAACATTCATGAAAGTTCGTACAAGAAAAGTCTCCAGAAATATAATAAAATTATCTTCATCATGTGAATTTATTTATAATTTTTAGGGATTAAATAAATATCATTAATGGTGACACAATAGTGATGTTGAAATTATTTTATTGATTGAAATATCAAATAAATGGTTTTTAAAATATTAAAATAAAAATTATATGAACTATTTAATGTTCTCCACTAATTTTATTGATAAATATGACTTGTTATGAATCTAATATAGCTTTTATTTTCTACATATCTTTTAGGAGGATTTTATATAAATTCAAATAAATGAATAGTGTCAAAATTGAAACTATTGTTATTTTATAAAAATAACATATTATAAAATTTTTTAAAAATCACAAAAATATTTAAAAATTATAACTTTTAGTTTATATGGTCTAAAATGTCATAAATTATCCAATTATGGATAATTTACGGCACATAAGTAATTATTTATATCAATTTAAAATTTAGAATATTATTACGACAAATAAAATTAAATAGATTAAATAAGGATAAATCAATTTGATAAGGTTTAAAATAAATTCAAAACATGTATAAATTTTATTGGTTGATGATATTACAACCCTATCTCATCTCATCTTAGAATGGAGTCATTATTTGAGGTTTTTATGTGGGGTTGGAATTTCTTATAAATTAATATTTCTTATAATTCCAACGGTGCCCCTCTCCTCCCTTATAAAAGAGCACCTCCTCCCTCTCCTCCTCACACCACATTGAGCCTTCATGCTCGGAAAAACCCTGAAAATTCCTCTTCTATGCTTCCCTATAAAGATTCTATAGGTCCTGGTCTTTTTCAAAGACTAACTTTAGTGCTCTAAGAGGTGGTTAAGAAGAGGCGCGTCAAAGAAGAGGTAATATCCTTTACCGATTCATTCCAATTTATTTCTTCATCTACTTATTCTTATTTATTTTTTTCATAATAAATTAATAACATAAGTATCAATCACATACTAATATGTTATTATAAATATGAAACAACCCTATTTCACCTTCCATCCATCCTACAAAAACTGAAATCACCGCGCGTGCGTACGTACGAAATACCGTCTACACGCCATGGTGTAATCTGTTTTCCACCACCACCTTTCATGGATGGGTATAATGGTGTAAAGAATAACTATATATTATTATTATAACATGATACAAATTCGGAGACATTCCATCTTCCACTCCAATCCCTTTCAATAGTTATATGGACGATATCATCGCTCGGGCTTACGTACGACCTACCGTCTCCACGATGTGATGTGACTTGTTCTACATGATCTTCATTGAATAATGATTATATAAATGAATTGAATGAATAAATATGATATATATTACACTAATACCATTCTGTAAATAAGATATCTAGAACCTAAAAATATGAATAAGAATTTATTGGACAATACAAGGATAAGAACATAAAGAAATGAACACCCGAATAACAAGTAGTAATGAAATATTACTAATAAGAAGATAAATATATGACCATGTATGATATAATAAAAATGAATATGATTCAGTAATAAGTCAATGAAATTATTTAAATCATTATAAAGGAGGCTCGGATACATATGAATCATATCAGACCTAAGGTAAGGGAAAATATCACAATCTCATTTTTATCTGAGATTGTTTATACTTCAGAATTTACAGGGGCATATTTATCATCCACATCCATGTTTCACCAATATATAATATTATTTATATCCTCCTAAAATTGTTTAAATCCAATTTTACCTATTGGTGAATTTTTAGTAAAATATATGATTGGAATATTTTATCGTTTTTAGTACGAGATACTTTTTGACTTTTTCGGCCAAAGTACGAGAAGAATGTTTTTTTAACTTATACGGAATGAATGGATTTTTATGATTCCATAGAACATTATTTCCCTGAAGCTTCCTTTACATGTTTTCATATTTATTTTTAAATAAATTATTTTAGTTTATAATTTTATGACATGTAATGAAAAGAAAAATGTTTTTGAAGTAGACAGGATATTTTCCTCAAGAATGGAGTTCAAGTGTTTTATCAAATTTATTTTCCATCTAAGATGATATAGGGTTCTATTTATATCCTGATTTTTACATTTATTTGATTATGTTATGATGGAATTATGTCCCTTTATCTTATATGGTTTATGTTATGATGACATGATGTTTAATAATCCCATTTTTATTACATGGGTCATGCTATGATATATTATTTATGATTTTTTGGCACACATAATAATGGTTTAAATATAAGATGGGTGGGACCTATATCTCCCTCCAATGCGTTGGGTAAAGATTTATATCTCATGATATAGACATTGCTGGAACGACAAGTTAATCGAGTTCAATGATATAGGACTGGAATGAGGAGTGAACTCAGTTCATAAATGAACTTTGTCTGCTAAGATAGTCTTGTCAATGAGTCTTGACTAATAAGAAATTATTTTCTATGATTATGTGTGTATGAAAAAAAGTTTCAGGTTTTATGTTATTATTACTGGGATAAAAGTTCACTACAATGATTTATCCCATGTTATGATATTATGATCTCTTTTGCAGGTTAAGATTTTCGAAGTGTTATGTTCTTATGAATATGATATTTCCTTTGTTTTCCCTTACTGAGAATTTGAGCTCACCCTTTTGTATATTTTCTTTTCCCCAGGTTAGGAAGAAGGGTATTAAGTAGGATATTCCAAAAGGGACTCTAGATATGATAAAATAAACAGGAGACAATGTAGATGATTTGTGAACCCGTTGTTTATGTTTTCTAGTTTCTAAAGAAACTATACCTATACTATCCTACCATGGTATTGTTATATGTTGTAATAATAATGTTTCAATTCTGAAGTAATAACAATGTTTCAATTCTGAAGTAATAACAATGTATATAAAGTATGGGTCGTTATAAAAATCATTTCTGGTTTCTAAAGGCTCCAAATGTATTTATTTCAAGGATAAGTTGGGTATGGGTTGCAATCCTCACTACCAAAAGGTTTAAGATAGGTTTAAGTCACCATATTAACCTTATCATTTAGATTTCACTCTTGGATAAATAGTTTAACATTTACCATGTCTCCCTATATTTTTATATTATATGGTTTGTAAAAATAATATAAAATTCCATGAAAACCGCAAGTGGTTAATTATTTACATATCTAAATTTATCTATGTACTTTGTCCAAACCTTATATATTTAGAAATATAATATCAATTAATAATATAGTATTTGTTTTAAAAACTCATTTATATCTATTTTGACACTATTTGGTATTTTATTTTTTAAGTCCTTACAACATGATAATTTCGAAAAACATTCATTGAATCAACTGTAACATTTCATATTAACCTATAAAATCTGTGTAATTCATCAATAGTCGCAAATTACATTAATTCAGATATTCATAATATCAATTATTTTAATATTTCATTAATAAGGTAATTACTGCTCCATCATTGTTTCATAAATAATGTTAATTATTTAATGTCTATAAAATATAAATAAAATACCATTATGTATGAAATATTTTTATATTTCCAATGAATATTTATAGTCTAATTAATCTTATGTATATCCCTATATTAAAAATTGATTAGTTAGGAAAATTTTAATTTAACACTTTTAACTCTTCTTTAAATAAAATCATAATAAATGTCTTAATCAAATCCAAGTGGACCAAAATGATCATATTTTATTCATAAAGTTTATTTTAATCAAAATAAACTTATAAAATATAATTAGGACATGTGTTAGGGTAATTATAATATTATTTTTACCTTTAATTACCCTATTTGATTTTAACCGTCGTAAATAAAAGTCAAAAGTTACTATTCAGAAAAACTATTTTCATCTTATTGAACCACATTTTACTTACTAATAACAATGGAGTCTCTCATATTTTTCAAATTAAATTCACAAAATTGGTAAAATTACGTTTTATGCAAATTTTCTAATGTGCCTAGAAGGTGGGTAAAAGACAGTAAAAAGTTCAATAAAATTTTATACATCTAATTTTATTATAAAAAGACTCCAATTAATTACATTGAACTAATATAGGAATTATGTATCTATTTGAACTTAAAATAAATTCACATAAAATAAATAATTATTTAAATAAAAATTCGGTTTTATACAATAACAAAGTGTTTTCACTTTTCATCAAAAATTGAAATTTTTTAGAAAAATACCAAAAATTCACCCTAAGCTAATTTTGGTATTCCAAATCCAAAAATGAAGTCCATATTGGAAAATAAAATTTAAAAATTTTAAAAAGTAGGCATTACTATTCATTATAGCTAGTATGACTGGTCGTGGTGTGTTAGAACTCGAAGTTGCCTATAGCACGTGCAATTGCATTATTCAAAGGGAAATGTACCGTGGAAGCTTGGGGTGTTACATTCTTCCCTCCTTTAAATAATTTCCTCCTCGTAATATCTACAATACTACTGTGTAAAATTATTCGGGTTATTCTTCATCATATGATCCTTGGGTTCCCATGTTGCCTCTTCCATCTTATGGTTTCTCCATAGAACATTTACCAAACGAGTCGTCCGGTTTCTCAGCACTTGTTATCTAGTATCAAAAATCATGACAAGCTCTTCACAATAAGATAGATCTAGTTCTAGTTCTATTTTTTCATAGGCAAGTACATGCATTGGGTGAGACATTTATTTCCCCAATAGTGATACGTGGAACACATCATGAACTTTTGAGAGACTTGGAGGAATTTACAAAAGGTAAGATACAACTCCTATTCGTTCTAGTATTTCTAAAGGTCCAATGTACTGAGGACTCAATTTACCCTTCTTACTGAATCATATAACACCCTTATATGGAGATAAAATAAAGAAAACATGATCAATTAATTGAAATTCCATGTCCTTTCTTCAGTTATCAGCATATGTCTTTTTCTTACATTGAGCTGCTTTGATGTGGGTCTGTATAACCTTTACCTTTTCCATTGTTTCCTCAACATGTTCTGGGCTAATGAGTTTTATTTCACCAACATCATCCCAACATGTTGGTGTGTGACATCTCTTTCTACATAACGATTCATATGGTTCCATCTAAATACTTGAATGAAAGATATTGTTATAGGAAAATTATACTCAAGGTAAATACTGATCGCACATACATTGAATGTCAAGTGAGAAATATCTCCACATATCTTATAAGGTTTTAATAGACCTTTCTAATTGTCCATTCGTCTGAGGGTGGTAGGATGTTCTTAATCAAAGTTCAAAATTCAAAGCCATCTGAAGACTTTTCTAGAATCTTGATGTAAAATGGGGATCACAGTTATAAATAATTGATAGAGTTACTCCATGAAGTCTTAGAGATTAATTAACATATAGTCATTCTAAATGTTCAAGTGGTAAATATTCTCTTATAGCATGAAAATATGCTGACTTGGTAAGATGATCAACAATGAACCATATTGCATAATTCCTTCTTGGAGTCTTTGGTAGTCCTATGAAAAAGTCCATCGTAATATCATCCCATTTCTACTCAGGTATGGGAAAAGGTTGCATGACTCCTCAAGAATGTTTTCTTCCAGCCTTCACCTGTTGACAAACCATACATCTTGACACATAATCAGAAATATACCTCTCCATGTTGTCCCACAAAATATGTTCCTTCAAATATCTATACATATTCGTGCTACCAGAGTGTATATAGAAAATTAAGCTATGAGCATCATCCAACAATTCCATTTTTAGATCAGGTATATCATGAACACAAATCCTTTCCCCAAATTTCAAAATTCCATCTTCATATACGAAGTCGATCAATCTCTCATCATTCACAAATTTAATTTTCATTTGAAACTCCTCATTATTAGTCTGAGAATGTTTTATCCTTTCTAGTAAAGATGTTTTGAAAACCATTTGAAAAAGTATTGATATTTCTCGCTCCATGATTATTCCCATATCTATTTTCACTTGATCCGTAAACATAGGATACCTTTAAACTCACATCTTGTTCAGAACTCCATGATCCTTTCATCTCAATGAATCTGCCACCTTATTTTCCATCCTCAGGTGGTAGTGTATAGTGAAAAAATATTCCTTGAGTAGTTCAGGCCATCACCTTTGCCTCATGTTTAGTTCTTTTTGTGAGAAAATATACTTCAAACTCTTGTGATCAATATATATCTCACATTTTCACCCTAGATATAGTGTATCAAAATATATAGGGAAAATATTACTACTTCAAACTCAAGATAATGAGTCATATAGTTATGTTCAAGAATTTTTAGCTGTCGTGATGCATATTCAATAAATCAATCATTCTATATAAGGCCGCAACCAAGTCCTTTCATTGAAGCATTAGTATATATAACAAACCCATATTTCCCCGATGGTAGAGTCAAATTAGGATCATTGACTAATATTTTCTTCAATTCATTAAACCATTTTCATACTCTTTTTCCCAAAAACATTTAACTCATTTACATGTGATCTTGGTTCATGGTTTAGCCAATCGGAAAAAATCCTGGACAAAGCGTCTATAATAACCTGTTAAACAAATAAAACTGTGTACCATATTTATACTCATCGATGCTGATGATTCTTGTATTTCTCTTATCTTAGAAATATCAACATAGATTCTACCTTAGAGAAAATATAACCAAGAAAAGAAATCTCCTGAAGACAGAATTCACACTTACGAAACTTCTCATATAATTCATTGCATCTAAGAGTCTTTAGAATAATGGGCAAGTGATTTTCCTGATCTTCATAGATTTTGGAGTATAACAAGATATCATCAATAAATACCACTATAAAGTCGTCAAAATTTTCCTTGAAAACACTGTTCATTTTATCCATGAAAACAGAGGGTGAATTAGTTAGTCCAAAAGGCATTATCGTAAACTCGTATTGCCCATACCTAGTTTGAAATGTTTTTATAGAATGTCTTACTTCTTCACACACAATTGATGATATCCAGATCGAAGGTCAATATTTGAAAAATATTGAGCTCCATGAAGTTGATCAAATAAATAATCAATTAAAGGTTGGGTATACATGTTCTTTATTGTTATTTCATTGATATCCAAGTATTCAATTCACAACCTCAAAGATCCATCTTTCTTCTTGACAAAAGGACATGTTCTCCCCATGGAGAAAAAACAGGGAGAATAAACCCCTTATTACTCAACTCCTCTAGTTGTTTCTTTAGTTCCACTAATTCCACAATTTCCATTCTATAAGGGTTCTTCGATATGGTCCTTGAACCAGTAATTAAATCAATTGAAAACTAAATTTCTCATTTTTGAGGATGTGTAGGTAAATCCTCTGGAAACCCATCAATATATTCATGCAGAATAGGTATTTCCTCTTGTTTAACAATTCATTCTTCACCCATAGTTATTACACTGTCTTCCTCCCCAATAATTGAATTTATTAGAGCTACTAGGGGTGGAACTAGATAAGACTCCGCTGGTTAAATACTTCTCTAAAGATAAGGTAAACCTTGTCGCCATCGAAAATTGTAACCTCTTTATTCTTACAATAAATTTTCAAATCATAGTCTTAAAGCTAATCCATACCGACGATTATATCAAATCCAATCATGGGTATAATGATGCGATCAACGAATAATAAACATTTATATGCCCTAATGGGGACCGATTCACAAAAAAATGTTCCAATGATAGTTCCCTTAAGAGTTTTTACTGACAACTCCCTTGTAAAATTAAATTGGAAATATCTAATTTTTTTAGCAAATAGGGAAGATATGAAACAATGTGATGATCTAGAATCAAATAATTCATTGACTAAACATAAGGAAACCATTAAATCACCTGCCACCACATGTTTTGGAGAATCAAACTCAGCAGTATGGATCGAATAAGTTTAGCCTTGAAACCTTGGCCTTTTCGGAGGTACGTTTCCCTAATGCCTAGGAAAATCATTTGCATAATGACCCATTTCTTTAAAACTGTAGCATTCAACATTGACAACCTCTTTCTTCCTCTTGCAATCACGAGCTTTGTGGCCTTTTTCACCACACTTGTAACAAACTCCCATTCCATTCAAGAAAGTACCGGGGGGTTCTTACCACATTTACTACAGGATAGAAATTCGACTATTTGCTTCTTCCCCTTATTTCCATTTTTAGAGTGTTCAACAGATCTCTTCTTCTCATTCTTTTCTTTAAAGTCGTAAGACTTAGAGAATTACTTTTCTGTCTTGATAGCACATGAGACAATATCTTAGTACGATGATAAGGATTGTGATACTAATGATTGACAGAGAAATGGTTTTATCCCATCAAAGAATCAACCAATCTTACTCCTTGGGTTATATATATAATTTGTTCCACGCCTTGCTAACCTTGTAAAGTTATCCTCATGCATTACGACATTCTCATCCTCCTTTTTCCTCAGACTAAAAAATTGTCTTTCCATATCCGCTTGATGGTCATGAGGAAAGTATCTTTTTAAGAAAAGATCTTTAAACTTCCTCTATTCCATACCTGATACCTCTTCATCCTCCTTTGTGTTTTGAATTAATGGCCACCATTGATCTGTATCTCAGTGAGGTGATAAAATGGCATGGAAACTTTTTCCCTTTCGCTACTCCACAAATCATAAAATATTTTCTATAAGGAACATATCCATTGCTCAGATACAAATGGATTTGTAGTCTCATTTAATATTGGTGTTTTTTTCTTCATGAAGCGGTCTAACATTGATCCTCCACGTTGTGGATCGGGGTGCTTCATATGGGTAATGTTTTTATTCATAACCTGAGTAAGTTGTCCCTGCATGGTGATAAGTTGATCAGAACGAGTTTCATCACAAGATCCTCTATAATTATCTTGAGTAGGATGGAAATCCATACATGGATTACGTAAATTGATACAGCTTCTTTTCCTTCCACTAGGATCTATTTCTAAACAATGTCATACACTAGATTAGTTTATGAATCGCAATCCATAATTCCAAACTTGTAAGACAGTTAACATAAATTGAAATGTTTATGGATATATTCCATAATCATAAAATTGTTTTCTTTGAGGAAGTATATACTCATAAGTCTTTTATAATGGTTTATAATGAAAACGTGAATTATCCTAAGAATATCCTCTGGGAGTGTTGTAACAAAGAGTGCAGCAAGGACCGTTGTCGTGTACCAGGATACCGTGGGTCAAGCCCGAAACCCCTTGTCAGAGTTTTCACTCCTAGGTACTATTGTGCCAGAGCCGCCCCTACCTACTCTTATCCAAACAAGTATTTATTCCTTAGAAAACTCACAAAATATCTACATTACAAAAATTCAACGAAGTTCTTCTATACCGATCCTCAATGTCTATCTTAGGGTAATGTTCTGTAATCCTAGTTATTCTAAATCTAGTTTCCACGGTTTGTACAAAACATCCCCTAATACAAACTATAATTCCCCGACCCTAGTTAACCATAGTTGGTGCATTATTAAATAACATTGGCATGATCACAAGAGATCATGTCTCGAATGACCGATTAGTTTAGTAGCCTTAGAAGTACAAGATACATACATAAGTTTACATTAAATTATAAAATGAAAAAAACAACATTTTATCTTGGGAACAAATTCATATCCCTTAGAATATCCCTACAGGTCAGTCATAACAAAAAGCTTTGCATCCTGGAAAAAATAAAACATAGAAAGGGGTGAGCTCACATGCTTAGTAAGGATAACAATATAGCGGAAACTTTCATAAATAAGAATAAACATTTAAGGAAATGTATAAGACTAAAACATAAGAATTTTAAACATAAATAAAAACTTAATATAAAAAATATAAATATAATAATTCCATTTACATATTCACATGGATATTCTACTAGGTGAATAATCACATGCAATATCAATAGCCAATTTCTTAATGATGGAATGCATAATGTCAGACATCATAACCACATAATCAAGGCATCGTGCCAAGACTACAAATAAGATTTTGTCAAGGCCTTGTTCTAAGACACTAGTTTGTCTTATAATACCTATCGATGCATCAAGGAGCTATAATGGGATCCACCAGTCACTTACTAAGTCCAATGTAATCCTCATATGAAAATTTTGAAACATAACATAAAAATTTGTATTAAAACTAGCATACGAAATGTTAATACTTTACCCATAAACCATGAATGGTATAGAAATAACACATCCACAGTCAAACATATCAAAAAACTTCAAATACAATATGGAATATTGTATCATAATAAATTAACTTCAAACAAGTGTAAAATCCATCAAAGGATGTTGACATAGATGAAATCAAAACTATTCGAGAGAAGTATATTTTTATATTTTGGAATCATTTTAATGTCACATAATTATAAAAAAACATTTATTTTTAAAATATTCTTATATGATTTTAAGGGATTATTTGAAGGTTTTATAATGGTGGAGAATATCCACACCCTCCGTATATGTTAATAAAATAATCTTACCTTAATTTGTCGAAAAGGTCATAAAGTACCTTGTTTTGAAAATAACGGAATGATTCCTTTCAAACCATTTTATAAACATTAAAACAAGGTTATAAATTAATTTAATCCATATTCTAGTTAAAAGTAAAAAATATTATGAAATTAATTTTTAAGAAACACAGATGTGGATGATAAAGAGGTCCAAATAGATACATACATTTAAACAACCACGAATAAGTTAAGAGATTGTAAAATGAACTCTTACCTTGTAATTTTTCTTTAGCTGAGGGTACATTAACCTCCAGTATAATAGTGAAATCGTTGTTATGAAATTCGAAAATAACCACATAAATAAATATGATATCATATATGATCATCTAATATTTCATTGTTGATAACATTTTAGTAGTACTATTGTTTTGGGTTTTAACTGATTCATTTTCCTTTATATGTTTTGTTATGTAAGTCATGTTTGTTATGGATAGGGTGTATTTTATTCATATATAGAATGATATTATGTTTTTAAACATTAATTTTAATCACAAAATCAATATTATTCTTGAATGGTTATGGAGGGGAAATGAATCTCATCGCGTTCATGGAGACGGTAATCTGTACGTACGCATGATCAAAAATATCATTCTTTTGATATTAAATTCGTACATAATTAGATGTTATATCATATATAAATAATATTTAACGTATTATATTTATTATTTACATAAATTATACTCATTATTATACCCATCCAAATAATGAACTGTTGAATAACAAACTACACCACGACGTGGAGACGGTAAGTCATACGCACACACGTATTATGACTTGACATTCATAGGATGGATAGAATAATGAATATGGTTTTACCATATTTATAATAACATAAAAATATGTATATGGTACTAGAATTATTATTCTAGTATGGAAACAACAATGAAATAGGAAGTTTAAGAAGAAAAGAAATTAGAAAGAGGTGATGAAATTATGACATCTTTTCTGGTGTTTCCTTTTGATTTGATGAAAATGGATCCTTAGGTTGGATTTATGATCAAAGTAAGGAATAAAAGTTGAATTGAGGGATGTTTGGAGGATATTTGAGCCAGGGTTGGCTGAGGAAAATGGTTTTGGAGGTGTTATTTTGAGAAAAGGAGAAGTACCCTTTTATAAAAGAGGTGAGGGTTACTTTAAGAAAATATTGAAATATTATTTTATAATAAAATAATTTTCTATTTATAAAGGCTCTAATTGAATTTATTTCGAGGATATGGTGGGGATGGGTTGCAATCCACTCAACCAATAGGTTTTAGATCGGTTTATGTCACCATATTAACATTATCTTTTATATTTAACCCTTTGTTAAATAGTTTAACATTTCCCATGTCTCCTTGTATTTTTATATTATATGGTTAATAAACATACTATAAAATGCCAAGAGAACCCCAAGTGGTTAAGTATTGACATATTTAACCTTATATAAGTTCTTTGGCTGAACCATAGGGTTTTAGGATTATTATATCCTTTAATAATACAATATTTGTTTTAAAAACTCATTTATGTCAATTTAGACACTATTTGATATTTTGTTTTGTTGAAGTCATAACAGCATGATTATTTCGAAATAAATTAATTGAATCAATAATAAAATGTCATATTAACATCGAAAATTATTTTAATTAACCAAAAGACTCAAATTAAATTTATTTGGATATTTATAATATCAATTATTTTAATCTTTCATTAATAACGTAATTACTACATCATCATTGTGTCATAAATAAATTTATTTATTTAATGTCTAAAAATTATTAATAAATGACCATTATGATGTAAATATTTTTATATTTTTAATAAATATTTATAGTCAAATTTATCTTATGTATAACCATATATTAAAAATGTTTTAGTTATGAAAATTTGAATTTAACACTTTTAACTCTTCTTTAAATAAAATAATAATAAATGTCTTAATCTAATTAAAGTCGACCAAAAGGATCAAATTTTATTCCTAAGGATGATTTTGGTCAAAATACACATATCTAATATAATCAGGACATTTTTAGGGTAATTATAATATCATTTTACCTTTAATTACCCAATTAAATTTTAATCGTAGTAAATAAAAGTCAAAAGTTACTATTCACCAAAAATATTTTCTTCTTATTAAACCACATTTTACTTATTGATATTAACCGTGTCTCTAATATTTTTGAAATTCAACTCACAGAAATAAGAAAATTATGTTTTATGCAAATTTGTTAACGTGCTTAAAAGTTGGGTAAAAGACGTTAAAAGTTCCATAAAATTTTATACATCTTAATTTATTATAAAAATACTCCAACGGATTAAATTGAAATAATATAGGTATTATGCATCTATTTTGACATAAAATAATTTAAAATAAAATAAATAATAATTAAAATTAAAATTCGGTTTTAAACAATAACGTAGTATTTTCACTATTCATCAAAAATTGAATGTTTTCAGAAAAATACCAAAAATTCACCCAATGATAATTTTCATATTCTAAATCCAAAAATGAAGTCCATTTTGAAAGTTAAATTGTATAAAATTTCAAAAAGTGGGTATTACTATTCATAACGGTTAGTTTGATTGGTCATGGTGTGTTAGAACTCAAAGATGCGTATAGCACAAGGTATTTCATTATTAATAGGGAAACGTATCGTGGATGTTTGGGGTGTTAAAATTATGTTTTATAATTTATTTTAAAAAATGTTTTTTTAATCCTAAAAATTAACTTGTAAAAAATCCAGTATAAATACGATTCAGATATATTTAATTGAATTAAATATAATTAAAGAACACATATTTTACCTTTAAATAAAATTAAAATATCAATTGGACTTATAGATAAATTAAATTATCAAAATAATTGACAATTTTACATAAAAACTATATTATTCACTATTCCTTGAAAAAATATCTATTTTTGAAAAAATAAAAAACCTTTCCCCTAAGTTAATTTTAATATTATGATATAAAAAACAGAGTTCAACTTATAAAATAAATTTTCTAAATGTTATAGAAAATAATTATATTATTTTTTTTATAAAAAGAAATAATGTTTTTTGAAGAAAACATATTTTTAAGAAAAAAGACACATTACTAGGAATTTAATGATAATATAATAATAATTTGTCAATATATTTATGAAATATATATATATATATATTTCAAAAACTACTTAATGTAACTCATACCATCAAATTTAATTGAAATGATAAGGTGGTCATAATTAAATAATCGTTGTTTTTAGGTTCAGTGTAGTATATCACATACACTATCAGAAATAGTTTTCTCTATTAAGAACACTGGGCATTACATGATCCACTGCGGGATGATGGGGAAACCCAGTCCAATATTCAAAGATGGGGAAACTCGATCGACTATAGAAATATGGGGAAACCTGATCCCTTATAGGGAATGGACTATGATTAGGGGTGGGGGGGGGGTATCCCACCTATTATGTGTAGTCCCTATGTAGTATCTTGATATGTTTTTGTCAATTAGACATCACTAATAGGTAATTATGTAACATATTTATATATGTACAACAAATTTTATGTCTTATTCCTTTGAAATGCTCACATGGTTCATGTTTGTGATTGTCATATCATTCATGTCTTATGCATTTCCCATATTTATTCCATATCTCCTGATTATGATATTTTTATATAGCCTATTACTTTAAAATTAAAAGACAATGTTCTCATACCCTTATGATAATGATGTGCTTAAGTATTTCCTTTAGTAACCCTTATGGATCATTCATGATCACCCATTTCTTGTGTTTTCTTTTTCCAGGTTATGAATAATTATTTCAAGTAGGACTTATAAAGGGGAATATATTTAGGTGATAGGTTGAAGATATTTCACAAAACTATAAAAATGTGTACCATTTTTCCAAAAAAACAAAACTGTTACGGTATTTTGAAATGTACATTTGTAATGTGCTGAATATTCATCTAAAACAATGTAATATCTATGTATATTAATCATGAGTTGCTATATTTATGCCCAAAATGAGGCTTCTAGTATGAGACTAGGTATATTGAGAGAATATTTAGTAGGTTTAGAAGGAGATAATGGGATTAAGCAATGTGAATAAGTGAGGAGGGTTAGTGCCTTCATATAGAGGAGGGGGTGTTATTCATGTAAATATAAAATGGGAAACACTATTAGGAGGTATCCCTTAAATAATGTGCCCCCGATAAAAAACCAAATTTTATACAAGTGGGTATATAGTCAAAATATGGTAATAAAATGGGGTTTTTACAAGGTTTCAGGTAATTTTACATCTTAATATATATGTTTAACCACTAAGTAAAGTCATTTTTTACCGTAATAATTATAATTACATTTAATTCATTTCACTAATATTATTGGTGAAAAACTAACTTGACCTAACTATAAATTATAAAATACAATGATTCCAATTATTGAATAATTTTTTATAAATTATACTAAAGTATGTGGTAGAAAATAATTTAACATTAATCTAATAGATGGTATGAGACAACATTTTTTAAAATGGAAAACGTTGAAAATATTGAAATGTTTGCATATCCAATTTCAATGTGAAATTGATTAAGATGGATTAAATTACATTTATTGTTATAAAATCTATCTAATTATACATTAAAACTAGGTTAAATTAACATTTATAATTATAAATTATTTTCACAAAAGTGAGGTGTCAATGAAAATTCAATATTATTCACTATTCTAAAAATATGAAACTTCTTATAAAAATAGAAAAAAATAATACAATGTAAAATTTGAAATTATTATTTATAAAATTATGTTTTATTTGAAAAATAATATATATATATATATAACTTTAAAAAATTAGTTTTCAAACACTTTCTCCATTAAAAGATGGAAAATTTTATATTTAGAAAAATATATCTTCTTCTTTTTAAATTTGGATTTCTTCTTTTTTAATGCATAAAAAACTTATCAAATGAATTGGAAAATACTTTATTGAATATAATGTATGAAAATCTCATTAATATCATTTAATAATAGTGATTAATTAAATTAATTATGATAAAACACCTTTGTGGGAATAAAAATTGTTTTCCAAAAAAATTCATCCTTTATATTCAGTATTTTTTAATTTTCATTTATATGTAATGGTTACCAGAAAAATAATTATATAAACATTTATAAACCATAGTTTAATAATTTACTTACACATATTAATTCTTATCATTCCAATAGCTAGGTGATATTTCTCTTATTAAAATAATATTATTAATAGTATATTATTTTCTTGTAAGACATGACATTTCGGGTAACATAAGATATCAAAAAATATAAATTAATTTGAAATAATTTATTTCTTGAAATATTAGTATGTTACATCATCCCCATTAGAATTAATTCCCCCCCTCAAAATTCATCTTTGTTATCAAAAGGATTAACATTCTTAGAATTCCTTTATTAAAACCCACATCATACAAAGGGTTAAAAATAAATCATCCTAAAAATGGTCATTGGGAAATATAAAGGTCACCATAAGTCATATATGACTAGTATTCAACATATTAAGAACATGAGGGAAAATCATAAATATTTATATAGGGTGATTGTGGTTATTCACTGAAAAAATTGAAAGATTAATAGAATGTTATGGGCATCTAAAACATAAAAATGTGATGACCGAAAAGACCATTAGTTCATCATAATTGAAGGTACTATGAAAATAATTATATTTCAAGATAATTTTACTTGAGTTAAAGAATTATCTTATCATCTATTATATGTAAAAAAATTAATATACACACTTGATGAGTATTATTTCGCCCTTTATCCAATTTCCATCAAAATGTCATATTTTTTCCCCAATTTATGAGTTTTCAAGATGATTTTATTTAATTACGGAAGAAATAAAATAAACTTATAATGAATACATAAACATAAAAGGGATAGTCAGAATATTCCACCTATATTTAAAACATATCCAAAACCAAAAAGGTTAGAACCTGGTAAGATAATTTTAAAAATGAGTAATACATCATATGATACACAATTATTCAAAATTAAATAGTAATACCCAATGTTTATGTAAATAATTATAGAAACAAATTTCATTAAATTCATTAAATAGTTCCTGAATTTATTCAAAACCAAATGATTATTAGAATTTGACAATATATTCTTCCTTGATAAATCAACAATTATTACTCAAATAAAATCCCATATGTTTCTATAATAAACATAATCATTACCTATTAAAATTTTATTCTAACAAATACAAGATAAAGGATAGTGGTAGTGCATTAAAACTTTATCATCTTTCATTCATGGGTTAAATCCCCACTGCCTAGATGGATTCAACAAGATTTCACCAGGAATACGAGTTTTCCCTATTTTATCTTGAATTTTAAAAAATAAATCCATCCAATAAAACACTTCATGTTTATCCTAGGGGTTACAAATACCTCAATCCCCAAAAAATATCTTAAAATACAACATTTATCCTTGAAATATTTTACTACTTAAAAACCTAAAATAGGGCATCATAAGACATGGTACTTATGATCAAAAATAATCTTATAATCTCCTAACGGTATCCAAAACTCATAATAAAACCTAAAATGAAAATATAATAATCTATATAGTTATCTAATCCAATATTTAATACCAAATATAATAGCTCATAACTGACATTTCTAGATCTTATTATTAAATTCATAACATTACATTTCCCTCTTCAATGTCAATAATTATGATGCAATTTTTTCCATCAAAACCTAAGAATTCAAAAGAAAAATATAGATAACATACATTTTAGAGGACCTTTTAGTTTTAGAGTTTCATATAATAAGGAAAAAATATTGTTTAAAATTTTATCTAGTCATCAAAAAATCGTTTCTCCCATTTAAACCATATTTTCTTATTTCACAATAGTTTATCAACATCATCTTTGTGAAATCCTTTATAGACATAAATCTTTCATCATAGTTACTTAAAACTCAGGGAAATTGAATTACAATAAGGGTGACATAAAATTATTAGTAAAGAAAAATATAAGCAATGAGAAATTTATATCATCAATGATCATAAGAGTGCATTAGGGTATGATGACATAATCAAAGTGCATGAGAAAACTTTTAAAGAACTCAAACACATAAATACCTAGATCATCGTGTATGAAAACATGGAAAAGCAAATAGTCTTCACAATAAAAAATCAAAATCCAGGTTATATCAATCTCAATCATTATAAATAATATAAAATAATTAAATGAAATTAAAATTTAATTCTTTAATGTAGAGCATCACTTTCATAAAACCCTTACAAAAAAACCTTCAAAACACTTTTAATTAGAATAACCATACGACCATCTTCGAAAATTATAGTTACTCAATGCATTTGAGATCTTAATTGGGGATCACCCTTCATATAAGCTATATTGAGATCACCCATTTTTTGAACTATAATGGGGCTCGACCTTTTTTATACGTTATATTGGGCTCACCCGTGAGCTATAATAGGGATCAAACTTATATATTTTATGTATTGGGATAAATCATGATCTATAATAGGGCTCAAACATTCATATATGATGTATATAGATAACCCATTTCCAAAAGTGATGAATTACCATATCAAGAAGAAACTTCTTCCATCATAATACTGATAGAACTAATCATTATTCATTTATAACCTGATAAACCCATTGAAAATGAATGGTCTTAATGTTAGTCCATTTGAAACAAGATTAACCTGTGGAGAAGAAATGGGTTCAATAAAAATCTCACATAAATATGATTAACCCATGTAAAGAAAATGGGATCCATAAAAATTTATTTGAAACATTTGTAACCCATGGAATAGAAATGATTTCCTTAAAACTATATTTGAACAAGATTAAACCCTAGAAAATGAATGGGTTCCTTAAAAATATAAATGAAATAATCAAAATCCTCTAAAATAAATAAATAGTATGGTATCAATAAAAATTATCTCCAGTGGAGGATATATTTCAACAAGGTTTTTTATGTAGATAATTGGAAATTTCATGAAATGATAATTAAAAAACCCCTTGAGTAATATAATGTTTTAACATTCCAAAGTGTCACATAACACTTTGATACATCTGAATCATAAACCCCGTAAAGGAATAAAAATAATAAAAACATTAAATAACATGATATTAAATTAAAGTCAAGATGTAACATGTCATAGGTTACTATATACACCATACAAAAGAAACAGGTGGTGAATATGAAATTTGTCTCAATGATGTAAAAAGTGAGAAAACCCCCTTACTTTTTGTCTGATTTTTCATTTTTTCCTCTATATTTTTGAATTATAATTTTTTTAATTATTGTTAAATTTCATAATTTTTTCCAAATTTATTATTACTCTTATTTTACTTATGAACATGTTATATACAATCAATTAATCAATAATGATTAAGACAGATGTTTTGAACATATCTGGCATATTAATTAAAACTGAATTTGGTAGGTTCACTATGGTCAATGAAGTAATTATTTAAACATCTATAGAATAATAAATATTACATAATTGTCACATTTTAAAAAAAACATAATTTTAAAATCATTTATGAAATAGTTTTATTAAAAATGAACCAACATTATGATCATGTAGATAGTCGGTTTTATGTAGGCCTCTGTAATGTTTCCATTTTCAATAATCAATTTGGAAAGAAGGAAATTAATGTTTATCATCCTATAAAAACCATAAATCACAAATATCATATTATTTAATTATCTATACTTATATATATCATTATTGTGACGTTTTGATGAAATCGAAAGAATCACATCACTTCAATGAGGTGGTAGTCCACACATCCATGAATGATGTTATCAATTTTTTAGTGTGTGAACGGGAATAATAAAATGATATATTATATATATAGATATATAATTATTTAATTAAGATAATAAATATTTCATTTATTTTATATTTATATTTTAATCATAACATAGATAAATTCCATGCAAAGCATGAGTGAATCACATCCCTTAAAGGAGGTGGTAGTCTACACGTCCACAAACGATATTATCGTCTTCTCAAGAAATGAAAATAATGTAGGTATGCGATATAAAAGAATTATAGAAACATGAATACGTCATAAATAACATATATATAACATTGAAACATTATTTACATAATAAATTCCAACCACGAGAGGTTGGAAAGGAAAATCCAATGACATCTTTTTGTGTGGTGGTTGTCCGTAACACAAATGAAAAGTGATTTGATTACCCATTTTATGGTAGTGTATGTAGGTGTAGGTCAAACACATTGCATACCTAAATTTTAGTATATTTTGGACACTAAAATAGTTATATTATCTTAGAATAAGAAGAATTGAAGGGGTGGAGAAAGAAATAAAACAAAAGTGCTCATTGAAGAATGTTACCTCTTATTCGGGTAACTCATTTTGGTTTTCCCTAAAGTAATTCCTTGGGGTTTTTTATACCCCAAAATTTAGATTTCTGGATTGTTGGAGGAATGTTTTAAGAATTATTGGTTAGGATTTGAATGGGACAACGATCATGATAGGTGATAAGAAATGATGAGGGTGAGTACCTTTATATAGTTAAGGGGGAGTGGAATTTCTTTAAATATAAAATGATAAATGCTATTGGGAGGTATTCCTAACATAATTTCCCACCAATAAAAAAAATTTATCTTGGTGGGAATATGGTTTAAATATGACCTTGTAATGGGTTTTAGAAAGGTTTCTAGGTCATTTGAACTATCATGATTAATTTTTAATCACTAAGTAAACTCATGATTACATTAATCACTATAATTAATATTAATTTCCATTACTAATATTTTTTTTCCAAAATGATGTTTTCCTTACTAGACTTGAAAATAGCTTGGGATAACAAGTTTTTAAAGGGAAAAGGTATAAAAGATTGATTTTTTATATCAAATTTCATTGTGAAATTGATTCCAATTACCTAAATTGGACTAATGTATATAACATGGATCTAATTGGAATTCAAAACCAATATTAAATATCGTTTAAATATATAAATTATTTATAAGAAAATTTAGTTTTCAATTAAAACTCAGTCATATTCATTATTTATCCAATTATAAAACATCTCTAAAAAATATAAAAAAATGACGCAATGTAAATTTTGATATTCCTCTTTTAAGAGAAAATAATTTAGTGAAATAAAATTTATAAAATTGTAAATTCACAGTTTTAAAATTGGTGCACTAATAAAAGGTTGAAAATTTCCTTTAAAAAATGTTATTTTTTCTACATAAAATTGTATTTCTTCTTATGTTATGCATATAAAAAGTTATTGTATGAATTAAAAAATATTTTACTGAATATATAACATATAAATTTAATTATGATAATTGAATTGTAGTAATTAATTTAATTTATTAAGATAAAACACCTTTTTTGGGAATAAAAAATATTTTTTGATAAATACATATCTTTCATCACCAATTGTTTTTTTATTTTCATTTCTATTTAATTGGTCACCAATGAATTCATTATATATACATTTCTAAACCATATTTTAATAATTCACTTTATTATATTCATTCATATCATTCAAATGGCTATGTGATTATTATCATATTAAAATAACAATATTTATAGTATATTGTTTTCTGGTAAGACTCAACATTGCGTGTAACATAAGAAATCAGAATGATTAAATTATTTTTAAAGAATAAATTTCATAAAAATTAGGATATTACATTATTTATATATCTTATATAATAAAAATATATTCCCCATCCTCTAAGTCATCCACTTGGGTGATTATTCCAATATTATATACTAATAGGAAATGGAATCATCATTCTATTATGGTCTCTATTATATGAACTCTTAGATAACTCTATCCTTATCTTCATTGGTGGGAATTATTGTTGGTTAAGTTTCACATTTTTAATCTTGTTTGATGATAGATTATTAGGATTAATAAAAATATATTTTTCTCCATTCATCATCCAATTTTGTTTCTCATAGTCACTGAATTTTCCACCATATTCAATGTTAACATGATTCTTTATACTTCTAATCATTGAATAAAATCAAAAATCATGGTTTGAGAAACACAACTCATAGTGGAAAACCACATAATCATGAAAAATCACTTATAGAATGATTAAACCATGAAACCTTCTTTCCATTAATTCTTCCCATAGGTTTATCCTCACACACTATGGGTCATTATTCAAATCCCCTATGATGGTTCATAAAGAGTTCATATATTTTCGAAGCATATCTCATGGTAGTGTCAAACCAAGTGTTTAGAAAGGCCAGTTGTCATGCCCTAGGTGATGATCAACTATAACTCAATATACTCTTTTTAGATTCATTACCCATTGGTGCCTTTATTCTAGATCCACAACCAACATTAGTATCCAAACATGGATGTAAGTTCTTGTAAGCCACTCTCTATATCCTTTACCAAAATACAAGAACATTTTCCTATATTTTGACTAATTATTAGATATTTCCTTGGATAAATACCTATCAATTTCCTATGAAACATCCCTATGGGTCTCACTAAATATTTCACATCCCATTTTCTAATGGAAAACTGATGATTTCATCACATTCCAACAATAGTGACTCAATATTCTCATATATATATATATATATATTACATATTTTTATGAATTTTTATTTCATTACACAAACACATGCCTGAGGATTATAATAGTTTAGAGTATTAAAATAGTAGGTACAAAATATTACAATTATTTGTAAGATATTCAATGTATCCCATAAATATCTTCCTCTTATATACTATCCAACGATATACCCTACCTAATGACATTATTCATAACCTAGTGAAAGGACAAATAAAAGAGGGTGAGTTAAAATGATAATTATTCATAGAAAAGGGACCTACATGAGCATAAAATGAAAATAATTATATGAGAGAATGATCATAACATTTGGAAACCATTCCCTAAATATCAATGAACATAATATTGACTCATGGAATAATAATGGGTTGTTCATAAGTCATGAATCATAAAGAGAATCAATGAACATCAAACATGAAATATTAACATCAATGTAAGAAATATATTTGTGGCTAAAAAATAATCATATAAAATCCTATTCCAATGTTACTAACAATGAAATTGATAACATTTTAGGCTTGGTCTAACAAGTTGTTCACCTTCTTCGGGCTTGGGGTAACCACATGTGTACCCTCTTTTTTGGGATTGCACTAACCACAAATATACCCTCTTTTTGGGGAATGGGCTTACCATCCTTGTCAATTATGATATAATTGATCATTTATTATTACCCTATACATTTGAGGAAGATATTGGTCCCACTCCTCAAAATATGAAAACAATATTTATGTGCTCCACAATATCACAAAACATTATTCATATCATATCCCATGAGATTAGATTGGTAACAAATACATTTAATTGTATCATAACACATGAAATAAAATAGATTTAATAAGAATTTCATCATTTCATAACCAATTGAAAAGAGACAAGTTTCATAATCATTTCTTAATTTCATCATAGAATAAACTATGGAATAACAAGTGTGTTCTAATAAGAATTTTACCATGGTATAACTCGTGGAAGAGAACTGGGTATCATACAAATCATTCCATAATAAACATAAATGATTTAGATAAATAATAATAATGGTATCCTTGGTTTAATCATCAAAAATTATTGTGTTAAAACAAGGGATGTTATATTTTATGGAGAATGATTTTGAAATATCACTTGAAATATTTCTTGAGGAAAATAAATTTTCTTTGAAAAAACATTTTAAATCTAAAAACTCCAAAATAATTTTGAATCTAATTTTATTTTAAAATAAACTTAAATATATATAAATGAATCTTTAAAATTCAATTAAACAATTTCATGAGTAAAATAACCATTATTCATTGAATATAATACTTTTTAAATGATTTTTTAATATCCATTTTCTATTTGAAATCACTTATTCAAAATCTAAAAATATCCCCAAATATTAAAGTAAACATTTTATTTGAAAATTAAATTGGAAAAATGCAAGGGGATCTTGAAATCACTAATAGTCCATGATATTGGGAAACACTATTCCTTGCATGTTTGATTAAACAATGATTCTTTTCACATTTTCGGCAACAGACAAACATTTATTTTTTAGAAAATGATATGAAGATTCATTTCAAACATATTTATAAAAACTAAAAATTTGGTATAATTTTCTTTGACTAAAAATCTTATTAATGTTAAAAAATTAAAAATATTATTAGAAAACATGGTATTGGAATAAAAAAAAATTTTGATAGAAAAAGTAATTTTTCATGAAGAATTATTTATAACTATTTTGTAAACAAAGAGTCGAAAATTTGGGAAAATTTGAATTAAACATAAACATCCATATAAGAATAAAATTAATTATTTTCATGATATATGTATCATAATATTTTATCATTGGAAGCATAATAATGGGAAATCCTGACACACAATGAAATTGTAACATAAATCCTTTACCACTTTGGTAACATTAAATTGGAAGACCAAGAAAGGATAAAATTAAATAAAGAATAAAATAAAATAAGGATAAATAAATTTGTTATGTTAAAAATAAATGGTTCAGTATATACAACTCATAAAATAAGATACGTGCACCACATTACATATGTTTTAATAAAGGAAAATAGAGATTAAAATCCATTACTACTTTTGTAATATTTTATATCATAATAACCATTAAATAGTAACATGAATTGAAACTTAAGAAATCATTAAAATAATACGATTTAGGATATAATATGTCAAATGTTAATAATATGTACCCCATAAAAGAAAAAAGTGGTGAATTTGTATATGTCTCCCAGAAATAAAAGAGAGACAAGAAATTTCTCATCTTTTTTCATGACTTCCTTCGTTTAGGTTCAAAAACTATGTATATTAGACATATTTTTTTAAATTATATTTTAGAACAATAATTATATATTTCATACCATATATGAATTTATTATGGAAGTTTATTACCAATTTATTAACAAATCCACGTTGAAGTTACATTATGGTTAATAACTACATTATTTTTCATATATGTTTTGATTTTTTATTTTTCCCTATTACTTAGATCATTATTTCATATTACAAAAATTGTTAAAAATTATATAAATTTCATATATATTAATTATATATGTATTTACAGAAATACATCCTTATTAAAATCCATGTAATGTGTGAATGAATCACATCGCTTCGTGAAGAGGTAGTCTACCGTAAACATGAGTAACATTATCATATTCTCAAAAAATGTTGAGTATGAAGGTATGTGTGATATAATAATTATATATGTATAATAATATGATTAATATAATAAATAAATAATAAATCCATCATTATGTCCTATATTGAGTGGTTGTAAAGGAGAGAAAAATGACATTAGTTCATATGGTCGTAGTTCGTCATATACTAGAATGATTATTTTGTAACCCATTTGATTAAAATTGTGGTGGTTTTAGGTCATCAAATAAACAAATCAATATATAAATATATGGAAGATAATGTGATTATTATTTCTACATGGTCTAATAAAAATTTAAGGAGTTTTAGTATTATATAATATAAAAAACCTGTTGATAAACTTTACCTCTTATTCAAGTATCCTCCTTAGTTTTTCACCAATATCCTTTATGGGATGGAATTATATCCAAGA
The DNA here is from genome assembly GCA_963277665.1 of Viscum album. Classification (NCBI taxonomy): domain Eukaryota; kingdom Viridiplantae; phylum Streptophyta; class Magnoliopsida; order Santalales; family Viscaceae; genus Viscum; species Viscum album. The sequence continues at coordinate 549,933,595 of OY728134.1, forward strand.
TACAGATTAAAGGAGAAGAGTATGGAATTTGGAATTATTTTCAGAAGGTTTTTTCTGAAACCGAAGTGTTTGAAGGTGTGAATAAGTTAAGGGTGGTGGATAACTTTTATAATTGGTGGAAAGGAACCCTTATAGAAACTTCTTGTAAATTTTTATAAAGACTCCAAAATAACAAAGAAATTCCCTAGAAAAAAGCTTCAAAATGACCATATGTTCTATAATTAGAAAAATAATATATAAATAGGTCAAAATAGTAGTATTTATTTAAATTTTAATTCACTTTAACTATTATCTTCTCAGTTTAACCACACAGTAAACCCAGCTTTACCTTAACCACAATAAATATTTTTTGTTATTTTCCCTTTTAATTTTGTTAACAAATTTAGTTCCCCTTATTAGTTAATATAAATTTTCTAATTATAAATATTTTTTCCACTTTTACAAATTCATTTCAAAAAATTGTAAAATTTTAAATAAAAATTAATCCCACATACGTAATGAGAGAGCGAGTTTTTAGAGACAAAACATTCATCTATTTACAATATTTTTATTTAAAATTTCATTATAAAATTGATTAAAATTACCTAAAAAGGATTAATGGATGTATAATTGAACAAAATTTTCTTTACAAAAATTTTTAAATATAATTAACTTTATAAAAAAATTAAATGAAAGGGTATTTTTCAATTAAAATTCTGTAATTTTCACTATTCATCAATAAATGAAATTTTTCTTAAATTTTTAAAAAATACAATCTATCATAATTTTTATATTATAATTTAATAAAGGAAATTTATTTTTTAAGAAATAATATCCAAAATTTAAAAATTACATATTTAAAATAAGTGCTCAAAAAGATGATAAAACTACTTTTTAAAAAATATACTGTTTTAAGCATAAAATTTGAATAATTATTATATCTTGTGTGGAAAATACACATGATGAATGTTAATATTTTTTTTTGAATATGTAATATATAACTTCCCCTAAAATAACACATTAAATGTGTTTTTTTAAATTATATGAGGCAAAACATGTTTTTGTGCATATAAATTGTTTTTTAGAAAAAGATTTCCTTTTTGTTAAAATAGTTTTTATATTCATTTCTAGTAAATTTTTCACCAACTAAGTAATTTCATATAAATTTTGAAACCATATATTTAGTTAATCAAATCCATACCTAACTATTTCAATACCTTTTTGATAACTATCCTGATAATATTTTAAGAAAATGACATATTTTGTTTAAACTTGATGTCGTGTATAAAGAAAGATAAAGTTGTTGTTGTAAAAAATTTAGGATACCAAAGAATTAATTTAAATTTAATACAAAAATATTTCGTAATGTCTTGGGATGTTACATTTTATTTCAACGCACAAGGTGGATTTCTTTATAGATTGCATATTTTCAGGCTTAGTTCCTATTTTCTCAAAATTTATCCCACTAAATTATTACCTTCATTAGAACTATGTAAAATTCATTTAACACTATAAAACATATGATTTATTCATATATACACTATAACACCAAAAATAGCATTTGAATCCTTATCTTCTATATTAATTTTATTTTTTAATGAAAAATATAGTTAATATCCAGCCGCATTCTAATAAATATTTTCCTTTTTTCTTTGGGAAATATTCCTTATCACTAAATAATAAACTCTATTTTATATACTTGTATCATTTTTATTATTTTATCTGTATAAAATTTCTTATATTTGGATTTAAAACTATAAATTTTAAAAAAATAGATTTTAAATAATTTTGTATTATATATGATTATTTTTCAATTTCTTTTGTGATTAAATTCTTTGTAACATGATATGGTTCGAAATTTATTTCTTCATCATAGTTTTAATATTACTTCTTTTTGTTAGAGGTTTTTTAGTTTCCAGGCACCTTGATTGAGATTTTTTAACTCCATTTTTTTTCAAAATGGAATTCTTTTTAAAATTCATCAACATATTTCCTTGTTCTAAATTCATAACATTCAAAATATTTAGTTCTTTTATAATGTTATCTTCCCTTTAGGGTGAAATATATTTTCATTTTATTCTATTATTATCCTAATCCTTAAGAATACTATTATATTTTATGAGTTTTTTTTTCTCAATAAAATCTTCAAGTTGATCTCTCAACATATGTTTGTGTATCTCTGTTGACTCTACTCGTCAATTATTTTACAGACATCAGTTTCGTTGACTTTATATATAATGATCTTGTTTTTTAGTTGAAATGTAACTTCTAACTCACTTCATTGTGATAATTATTTAACTTATTCTTCATTTTTCACCATATTTCTTCCCTTCCTTATAGAGAAATTATTTTTCCCATATAAACATTCATAGTTTTCCCCATTATATTTTAGGAACAAATTCTTCTTGATCATCATAAATAGTCTCACCATTCTTAAATTTGGACAATAAACTATAAAATTTCATATTCAACCACATTGTAATAATTATAAATGAGTCTTAAATTTATATTTTCATCTTCATTTTTTAATGTTTTTTTAATTATATAAAATTATCTTTTCTTACTATTCATTTTTTTCATTATCTTTAGTGTCATTATGTCATATCCTGGACCACTAAGGCGCATCTGACTAGTGATAAGTTGAGTGTGACACCCCAATCCATCCTCTAATAGGCCATGGGATGATAACGACCACCGAGTAGCCTTATCCTACACATGGGACTCATTGTCCTTATATACCAACACACAAAAACATCTCCAAATATCCATACAATACTAGATGGTTAAAAAAATATGATAGCATTATGAATGCATACATCTATATCTCATGATCATAGTGTGAAAAAGTATACAATGAAAATAATCATCCAAAATCAAGCCCACCAAAATAGGAAATAAAGTCGAACATGATTATTAAAAGTGGACTGTTATCAAATACTACTTGGATATAAACCTTGGTCTATCTATCCCAAAACTATAATTTTCCATCTTTTGGTCCCCAAGGGACTCTATAAAATGGTCTATCATCTATATTATTTAAGACATGTGTAGGTATGTCCCAAAATGCAGTGATTCTAACATTACCCAATATGACATCGCATAATAAACTTTCATAAGGAATCAAGAAAATAATTAGCTCATCTTAAGTTTGTCAATAAATATTTTCCACATAAAAATAAGAAAATCAAGAAACAGATATACAAAATATTGACTCTAAGACTCAAATAGGTCTCAACCACACTACTTATAACAACCTCTAATCCGTACTTCCAGATATGGCTCTAAAATAATAAACATTTACATTTTCATCATTGATAACAACGAAGGTGACCCAATTTTTTCCATAAAAAGATACACTATAAAAAGAAATATTAGACTAACATATAACATTAGGGATTTTTCAGTTTTCTAATTTCATATAATTTAGAAAAACTATTACATAACCCATACTCAAGTATTTAAATGAGAATTTATCCCACAAAACCCAACTTTTCTTATTTAACATTAGGTCGTCATCATCATCCATATGAATCCCTTCTTGAAATAATTTCTTACACAAAATTCATGATAACCTGTATAAATGGAAACAAAATAATGGTGAGATCAAATTCATAGGAAGGGTAAACATATTCATTAAAAATTTAATTTCATCGATGATAATAAGATTTGCATAAGGGTATGATGACATAGTTAAAATGAATAAACATAAAATAAGAATAGTCATTGCATTAAATAAATATATCATAAAACATAAAAACACTTTTCAAGGATTTAAAAATCTAAAGAGCCTTCAAATTCTATAATCACAACAATGTGATATAAATCATTATCAAAGGAAACATTTTAATACCATAACAAGTATAAGAAAAATTTGTTGGTATCTTAAAAAATCATCTTTATATACCATTTTAGAAATAACTGGTGCTTAGTTAAATCTATAGTAGATACCCTCTAGTAAGGACCTCGTTCTTTTCTCTGAAGACAAAGAACATTATCTAATTCATTAGAGTACTATGAGGGTGCACCCATCGCATAAGATATATCGGGTTCACCCAGTGCTATATGGGACTAACCATCATGTAAGCTATATCGGCCTCTCCTGATGCTATCAGGGTGAAACTTTCGAAAAAGCTATAACTGTCTCACCCAAAAATTTATGGGTGTACCCTTAATATAAGTTATATCAATCTCACCCATGATCATAATGTCAAATCACCATTCATGAATTAAATAGTAAGATTATTTAACTCTTAAGAATAATAATAATCATTGTTCATTCATTCTTTTTCACCTATGGAAAACAATCGGGTCTTATTTCAATTCCATAATCCATCTAGCGAAATAATAAGGATGGAATCAACACAACATATCCCTACTAGAGTGCATGTTACATCTGAGGTTGTTGATATTGATGAATGGAAACACCAATAAAATATCATTAAAAACATCCTTGAGGAAAATACCATTTTTCAGTGAAAATATTTTACATAAAACTTAAAATTCACAAAATATTGTGAAAATATTTTTTTTGAATATAAAATATGTAAATTTATAAAGAAATGTTCAAATAAAATTATTTTATTATTGGTCGGAAATAATTTTCATGTTAGAAAAGTTAAAAATAAATATTATTTTCCAAAACTTTTTCAAGTGGGTGTAAAAAGTGACCCATTTGAAAATTGATTAAAATTTTCTTTTAAACCCTTTCTAAAAGGTAAAAGTCCATGTAAAGTGTATATAAATACCATTTCTGTTTGTAAAATGAAAATTTTGAAAACATTATAGAAAAAACAGATATATAAGAGGATGGCTCCCCATCTAAAAGAAAATACAAGATCAGTATCACATAAAAAGGAATTTATTATAGTTTCATTATTCAATAAGGGAGGAAATAGGAATCAAACATGTTAACAACATTTATCACTTGTGGAGAATAATTTTATTCATTTACTGTAAATAAGAGAATATTATTTCCTCTAATGTAAACATCAACATAAAAAATCATAAAAGAAAATAGATTGTAACATAACACCTTTTTTACTTTGGAAACTCCTCAATCACAATCCCCAAGAATATATAACATAAAATAATACATTAAATATTATATACCTATTTATTTTTATGATATAATATGTAAAATGGTAGTATATACACCTCACAATGAATATAGGTTCATATCATGAACGTATGTCTCAATAAAAGATAATTAGAGATGAATGACCATTAAAAATCATAACATTGAATTTGAGAATTAATGAATGAATAAATTATGTTTATAATATTTAAAAACACATAAAAGAAGTGTGAATAAAATAGAAAAATATCAAAATCCATTATACAGGGAACATGTGTCACAATGCATGATTTTTTTTAAATTTATTCACATACTAACAACTGTTGAATCAGTAAGAAGGGTCAAACAACATAGAGAATGTGCATAGCCATTAAGAATAACCTTTTATGAAACATGTTTATAAAGATGAGTTTTTAATGTGATTAATACCTAAAAATATATAAAAACTAAATGGATATTTTTAAACAACTATTTAAATTATCTAAAACAATCTAAGTGACTTAAATAATATTTGAATGGAAATATGCGGAGATGGAATTTTCAAAGTAGTGGCATCCATTCAGGTGCATGCAATGATATTTAGTTAACTCTCACTTATGAATATTTTATTAATTAATTATCACTCAATACAAATTTAATGAAAATAATAGTACTTTATATTCTCTGATGTTAGATAGTATTCTAATTTTCACACTAACCAACTTTTATTTCATTCTATGTCTCGGGGAATAATTTTTTCATCATTGTGGTACCAAATCATATGGTGAAATAAAATGACCTATTTCTTACAATGTCGAAGTATCTACCTATATTGGGTTCACTCACATGAGATTACCTATTAGGTATCAATCAGGAAATTTTGCAGAAAAATGTACACAAAATACTAATTTTTCAATTGATATATTTATTTATTGATAATTCGATCATGTGAGATATATTAGTCTCTAATGTGTATGATCAACCTCTTGATAAATAAATTCTCTAATGATCTCCCAACTATGATTACTTATTTGGTATCACACAAACTAGAATTAAAGAATTTTTGAATGGTTTAAATGATAATTAATGAAATTGAAGATATAATTAATTAATTAAACGTCCACTTAATATTATATTATTATAGATAAAATATGGATGAAAATAATGGCACAAAATTACTATCATGTTCATCAAAACTACAAAAAAATAGGAATCTATAACATATAAATGACAAAAAAATGAATTCATCAGTTCTACTTCAATGCGAGGACCATAGAAATCTACTTAAAATGATTGTAGAATAATAACCTCCACTCCACCAATTGCAACAAAATCAAACTAAACCATCATACCCCTAAAAAATCATCATGTTGGCCTGATCTCTCATCGAAACAATCGCTCACTTCCATCAATCAATGAACTATCAATAAAAATTATGGGGCACATGCAATATGAGAGAATTCCACACTAGATAGAATAGAAGGTGTCCACTCGGTTTGTGGTGTTCTAGGTCTGGTGTGTGTGTGATGTAGTGTATGTGGCCTAATAGTGGTGTACAAGACAGTGTGATGAGGCTTCCAGGAGGGGAAGAATCTGCTGGAGGGGATGGGGGGTAGTAAAGGGGGTGAGGCATATGGTGCTAGAGTGAAGGTGTGATGAATATATGGGGGGGATACAGGGTTGGTGGGTTGTGGGGGTAAGGTGTGGAGTGGGGTAGCATTGGGAGAAGGGCCAGGTGGAGGGGGCTGTAGAGGAGAAAGGTGTGGGGGCCGGGGGAGATGAAGGGGTAGGGGCTGTAGGGGTGTAGAAGAGGGAAGGGGAAGGTGTGGTAGTGGGGGAAAAGGGGAAGTGGTGGGAAGGCGGGGAAGAGAGGTTTTGCCAGACAAGGGGTTTTTCACCTCATAGTCTCTGTATCCAAGATGGAAAACCCAACATCATATATATATATATATTATATTAAAATAATATTAAAATTAATAATAAAAATATTAATAATGAAAATAATAAGAGTAAAAAATAAATGAATTATAGTTATATACATGAATATTATTGTAATTTTAGAAGTTAATAATAAAAATAAATAGATAACATTATATAGGTATATATATATAATTAGATATAATAAAATATAGATACATTTAGATAGAAATAATATTACGACTATTAAATATAAAAATAATTTCATAAAAATAGTAAAAAATAATAAGAATACTAATACTAATATTTTAAAATAACATACAATATTAAATAAAATTTTATGTAATTAAATAATACTAATATAGAACATTAATATAATTACTAATAAATATTACTTAAATAAATGAATAGAAAAATAAAATTATTTAAACTAATAATAATAATATAGTGTTAAATATGATAAATAAAATCTATATAATATAAAAAAATTATAAATTACTAATATCATTATATAAAATAACTAATAATTATCAAAATATCTAAAATAATAAAAAACTAAAAATACCATAAAAATGATAATAGTGGCTAGAAAATTTATTAAAACTAAGGAATAAAATTTTTAAAAATGTATTTGAAATCCAAGTATGTAAATTCCCCCAAAATTAATCTTTTTGACTCCATTGAAAAAATGAGAAGAAATATACAACTGAACCTCTGTATAAACCAGAAAATTAAAAAAAAGATTTCAAAAAATTTCAACCACTTTCACCCATACAATTTTAGAGTTCATTTAAAATTCCCATTTTCAAAACCAGATTCCATAACACTGTTATTATTTCCAAAAAGAGTATCTATACTCATGCATCATATGACCTGCCTCTCTATCACTCTCATCACTCAATTTTTTTTACTAATTTTATTCTCAATTCTCATAAACTTGTATTCTTTCCATAGGTTTTCCAAAACATTCACATATTCACTAGTGGAAATTAAAATAATTTACAAATGTCAAGGGATTCACATTAGGGTCAGATGACTCTGAGGCTACAAGACGGTGTGTCTTAAAAAAACTGTGATGATATTTTCAAAAAAATAGGGTTGAATCACGAAATAAATATAGGAAAATAATTAATACAAATGTCTCCTTAAAACTATTTCTCCCCCAGACATTAAATATTTCTTGACCCCATGAATATGTAAATCCATCTAGCCCACTGGGTTTTTTACAAATTTTTATTTCCTTTTTTTGGGACAAAACACACTTAAATAAAATGGATAGAGGGACTGTTGAGTAAAAGCTTCCAAAGCCCACAAAATATATGTAAGAAAAAATACCAAAGAAATATACATGAGAAGTATTTACATTGATTAATCACATTGAAATTAGTTTATATAGAAAACTCTCAAGATCTTTGATTAATTGAACATCACATTTATAGGAATTCTAAAAAGAAATGGTTTCTACGTAATTTCAAAAAATATACTTATTATTGGAACAAAAAACAATCTACATCCCCTTAAAAAAATACATGTAACGATTTTGGATATTGTGAAGTACAATACATATGACAACAATGAGATAATGTTAATCCATGTGCATCAAATTTATTATTGCCCCTCAAACAACCCTCAACATGAATAAATCTCACACATACAAATGGATCTAAAATCATCATGAACATATTAAAGAAATGTGTAGGGATGGGGATTAGTTGTGGGTAATCCTAATATGATTCATTAGGGATTATAATTTCCATATGGTGGTGAAAATGTATTAGTACCTCAATGGGTCAAAGGGGATAAACAATGAAATAGATACCTTTATTATTTTACTCAATCTTCCAAAATTCCTATTGTTTTGATAGGGAAAATATGTAATGTTCTAGAATACATAACGTGGAAGATATTTCCACAAGTAAAAGAGAAACATGTGATTATTTAAAGTGGGAAAATTCCCCATGGGCATTGAAATAAAACAATGGAAAACACCAAAGTGCATGAGTACAAATAAGTGTCTAATAAATAAATAGGTTTTTGAAAAACATTTTCAAAGCATAGAATAATATCATCAATCATTTAAATGAATGTATCAATGATCAATGCATTCCAAAAAATAATGTTACACTCATATTCACAAAGGATATAAGTAGTGTGTTCCGGAATATGTTATGAAAAATGCAGTTTCTTTTATGTGGGATCAATAATGAAAAGGATGTTTTTTTATTTTTTTAATTAAATATATTTTTAAAAAAATAATTAGTTAGTTATTTTATGTAGTGTTTTTGGAAGCATAATATAAAACAAAACACTTCCCTGGGTTAGCACAAATAGAAGTGGAAAGCCTGCTCGTGTATGATTAATATCTAAAAATGATGTAACCTATAAAATATAAACATAAAAAACATTCTCGATCATACAAAAAAGTTTCACCAAATTAAAAAAATGTGGATGAAAAAAAAATGTATAATGAATTTAGATCCATTGCAGTTTTATGTGAATATTAATTGCGGTAAATGAATTCCATTTTATTCACTAAAAAACTAAATGAAATGAAACAAAATATAGTGAAAGGATAATGAATGAATGATGTGTTTCCTTTGATGGGGGAAAAAATTCATCATCTTTAACTAGACAATTATGATACTCCACTTGGATCAAACATGAATGTAAACCACTCAAATACTTCTTTTTCAATAGAAGTGTAGAAACCATTCATCAAGAAAGAAATTTCCCTACAGGATACATAATATCTCAATGAAAACATGAGGGTCAAATGGATGTGTTAAATGAAAGAAAAATAGAAAAACATAAAAGTGAATGAATATAACACTTTTGAAAAAGAACTCACTGATTAATTGATTTTTTTAAAGGGAATCATCATGAAGATCAAGAAGTTTACCTCTTAGAATGCACACCAGGGAAGAAATGTACTTACCAAAATAATTCAGCGGACGACTTATATTAATAATATTATTAAATTATGTATTTTGGATGATGATATCCCAATTATTTTTTCCACTAACTACAAGAATAGTAACATCAAATTGTTTCATAATCGAAGTATTCTCAATGCATGGAGAAAGCAGAGTAGGCTTAATTGGAATAAGGGGCACCATTATGTCATGAATGGAATATTTTTCAAATTCTTCATCTATTAATAAATTATCTATAAGACCCAAATATTTCATGGGACGTTATCTACAATAGCTTGTGTTGCATGCAACACTGACTTGGCTTGTGCTACAAAAAATATTTAGTTTGTACGAAACAACACTTTCGTATTATAATTATTTAAATGATATATTTATAACTTACCCATTAAATATAGTTATATAAATTTTCATAAATTATTTTTAAAGAGTTATTTTTAAAGTTCTCACATAAATAAAACATAATTATAATGAAATATATATGTTTTATGAAAATGGTTATATGTTTAAAAATACTATTTTCATAAATGAACCACTTCTTACATCCTTTTGTGAACAATAATAAAATTAATTTTAGAAATGACTAGAAATTTAATTTGGTAAAATAGAATTCATTTTTTATTCTAACTATCAAAATTAGCATAGAGTGATTTTTTTTAATTTTCTAAAAACTTTCAATTTTTGATGAAATGTGAAAAATGCTACATTATTATTTTAAAACTATCTTTTTCATTTAAATATTTATTTAAATTTAAATTGAATTTAAATTAAAAAAATTGATAAATAATACATATTTTAACCCACATTAGTTCATTTTGATCAAATTTATAAAATAATTAAATATAAAAATTCATTGAACCTTTTCCATGTCTTTTTACCCGCCATCTAGCCACATTTGCATATTAACATTAAATATACTTTTACAACTTATGTAAATAGTATTTTAAAAATACAATAAACATGGTTATAATAATAGTTATAAATGTAGTCTAATAGGATCAAAATAATTTTTGGTGAACTGTAACTTTTGAATTTTATTAACATGGTTAATGGTAAATTGGGTAATTAAGGGTAAAAATAATATTATAATAATATAAAATTACCTAACACTTGTCCTAACCTTTCTTGGATGAGTCATGTACAATAAATACCATCCTTGGGTAGAATATTTGACCTTGTGAAGCAAATTCGGTGTGATTAATACATTTATAACATTTAATTTTAAGCAAAGTTAAAAATATTATAAACAAGACTCCTATTAATAAAACAAATTTACTATTTGGTTATATAAGTGGTATTTTAGTCTATAAATTTTTATTATAAATCTAGAAATATTTACATCATCATTTTTATTTATTTTTAAATTTTATGAATTAAATAATTTTATTTACTTATGACACAATGATGATGCAATAAAAGAGTAATTAATAAAAGAATCAAATAAATAATATTATAAATATTAAAATAAACATTATTTGAAATATTTGATTCCATCCACGAGTTTTATAGAAGAATATGACATGTTAGTATTGAGTTAGTGTATTTGTTTCAAAATAATAAAGTTTTTATGACTTCAACAAAAGTCATGTATTAAATATTGTCAAAATAGACATAAATGAGATTTTAGAATAATTACTATTCTATTAACTGATATAAAAGTCATAAAAATATAATATTATGAAAACTAACTTGGATAGTGATAAATTTTTTATTAATGATCCACTTTTTGTTTTCTTGGCATCTTATAGTAAATATATTAACCATATAGTGTAAAAATTGAAGAAGACATGGAAAGATATAAACTATTTAACTAAGGGTTAAATGTAAAAGATAAGGATAATTTTATGATCTATACATGTCTAAAACCTATTGGTTGAGAGTATTTAGACCCATCCTTATCTTATACTTTAAATAAATTACTTTGGAGCTATTATAAACCAAAAATAAATTTATAATAATTTAATATTTTAAGATATTCCAAAAGTTCTGTCACCTATTTGATAAAAGGTCACTTCTCCTTCTCTTTAATTCACACATCTAAAGTCATTTGGAACACCCAAACCATACACAATTCTACTCCTAACTTCTCTATATTCATCCTAAAGTCCACTCATTGGGTATAAATTCATCATAATGTGTCCTTTGGGTCAAATCAAGAGGAGAGAGATGAAAAAATGTAATCGTTTTATCACATCTTTCAATGTTCTTTTCATCTTCTACATCTCCTTTATATGTTGTTCTTATTATAAAATAATCTCAATAGTAAAATAAAAATTATTTGATGTTATTATAAGTATATTATAACCATATTACTTATTTTATCCATCCTACTAATAAAAATACCACCTTTCGTGCGTACACACGACTTAAAATATCCAAGACATGGTGTAAATTTTTATTCATTACACATTATTTATATGGGTATAAAGATGAATAGAAAGGATTTAAATTATAAATATAACATGATATTGTTTCTAAGAATTCATTTTCCCTTAAATTCCAAACCATTTAACCATTATGTAAAATATTCCATTGCTCATGCATACGTAAGACTTACCGTCTCCACAACAGGATTAGATTCATATTCCACATTCTCCATTAAAGGTTGATTATAAAACTATATATTATTAATAAGTTTGAAATATATTACATAATAATTCTACTATAATATATATATATATTTACATGTATTTCATTCACTTAATTCCATTCAATACGATAAGAAAACAGAAACATCATTCATGCGTAGGTATGACCTACCGTCTCTATGAAATGTGTATTCCATTTAATATATATATATATCTTTTAAATATATTTATATTATGAATATATATGATATATAAATCATGTTTCAAATTATTTATGTATGTAAACCATTACCTGTGTAATATTATTAAGATTAATAAGTCATAACACGGACGATAAAAAAAGCAATTATTACCCAGAATGATTCTTTAACAAGGAAATTATTAATAAATGAGTAATATAAAGTCATAAATGAATAATATATGAAATCTTAAATATAATTAGGTTTTTTATGAGCTAATAATATGTATAAAACCATTATAAAATATTTTTGGTCATGTACAGAGAGTATCATCCCTATGGAAACAGAATTCCATCTCGCATTTAATTTTTGTGAGATATAAGCCATGTTCACAACCTATTTCTTATGCATGGTGTATTTACTACCCATATTGTATTTCATATCATGAGTAAATTTATCTTCATGTTATTTAATTATCAATTTTAAGATATCAAACTTATTTTTTAAATGTTCACTGCGATATGAGAGGCTTTGAATGTTTAAAGAATTAATCTTTTCTCTATTGCAATATTCATGATAGTATTTTACAATACTATTTGTTTGAACATAAAAGGTTTATAAAAAAATTTAGGTCTATTTTTATGTTCATCAAAATTATTTAAAAAATGAATATTTTAATTATTTTATATAAATGACTCTTAAACTAAAACATCATTTTAAATATTTTAATGATTTATACATCTTAAATCATTCTCAATAATGCCTATTTTTTAAAACTATTTTTTGGATTTGTTTATATATACATGAATTGTTTAAAAAATTAATTCATTTAAATAGTTTAAAAGTTTTATGTGAAAATCTGATTCAAAAATATCTTAATAAATATATTCTTTAATAATTATGATACGTTAGATTAAATGATTTCAAAGAAAAGGGGTAATTTGCCTCAATATATTTTTAGTGATTTTAATTGAGTATTTTAATCTATGAAAACATCAGTTTTTGGATCTTATACTTAATTGAGGATGATATCTTGTTATATCATTTTCCATATTTTATTTAATGGTTTATGATCATTTTAATTATGGATATACTAATTAGATACCATTATTGGTTTATGCTTAATGTATTCATATTTAGTATACTAGTTTTTAATACGAATGATTATGTTTTTTATGTTTCACCATTTTCATATAAGGAATGCATTTGAATTATTAAGTGGTGAGAAGGGCCTGATATAACCCATCGATGCATCGATAAGTCTCATGAGATGAAATTAGTTGGTGGAAACCCCTTCATGTTTGTGGTCAAGTAGTTTTAAATTCTTAGGAGGATATATTTTGACACAAATCAGAAGGGTTTATACCCAAAAACATAAACTATCATAAGGATATATCATGAAATTAGCTATCTTATCGAGGGGATAGATCTCGACACAAATCATATGAGTTCATACCCATAGACATAAACTTTCCTGAGGATAGATCTTGACAATAGCTATCTTGAGGATATATTTTGATAGTGGAGACATCAATCATTTTTCATTCCCTAATTATGAGATTATTTATTGATATGACATGTGATAATTCAACTATTATAATATCAATGTGAATATTTAAATGTAATTACTTGATTTATTCATACCATATTATGTTCATGGTTATTTTGAAAAGTCTTGTGTTTTAGTTTTATACTTTCCCTAAAATTTTATGCTTATTTATGAAAGCTTCTGTTGTATTGTTTAACATTACATAGCATATAAGCCTACCCATTTCTTATGTTTTATTTTCCTAGGATTACATGAAGTGTTTTATTGTTGATATGAAGGGTTATTCTAAGAGAAAATGGAATTATAAAAGGATTATCTATGTTTTATTTTACATTCGACATTGTAATGTAATGTTCATGTTTGTAATCAATTTTCTAAGATTGATAAACTGATCGACCATTCCAGATTTTATTCTCTGTAATCATGCTAATGTATTAATATAATACACTATATCAAGGAATCTGGGGTGGGGGAATTATAGTTGGCATCAAAGGATTTTTAGAAAAAACATTGTAAATTAGATTTAGAAAACGTAGATTATAAAACATAACCCTTTTAATGACATTGAGGATAAGTATAAATATTGGATATCATCCTTTATATTTGGTAATGTATAACCTAGTTTAATCTTATGGACTTATAGATTGAGAAGAAAATTCCACCATTTATAGATCCTACAAAAGATTCTTCTGGACTACATCAATATTATTAATATTTCTCACATTATTCTTTGGATTTTGATCAATTATTAAAATTATCAATGTTAGACATTCAATGGTTATAATAATGGTGATGAAGAGATTGCCAAATAAAAATGAGTTGAATGAGGTATTACGAAATGTAATGTTGAATCATAGTTAATGGTTTAAGAGTGATGTGTAATTATTATGTTTATTTTGTTTTTGTATTGAAGAATTATTACATCAATGGTTCTATGGGTATAAGATTCATGCGATATATAAGGATTATATTACAGTACTTCTTCTTTACAGATTTTAAGGAATAAGAGTTTTCATTAATGATTTATAGGTGATAAAATATTTGGTTAGTGAAAATAATAGATACATTAGATTTTTTGGGGAATCTAATGTTAAGATTTATTTTTGAAATTTCTATTCTTTTTAGATAGTGAATTTGGATGTACGTGTTTTGGTCGAGTCTTAAAGTTAGAATGGAGTAAGTTGAACACTGGATATTATAGTTTGTGGTTAATGTATAATTTTTTTGATACTTTAGGATAACCTTTTTAGTTTCATTAAATATTTATAAGATCAAGGAAATACTTTTGGGACTTAGGATTTATCAAAAGTGATTGAGGCATGAAAATTACATTTTGAACATTCATTTCTAGGTGTAAGGGATGAAGAGAAAATAGATCGAAGCACAACTAAATAATGAGATTAAAATAATTACATGGAAAGAAATAAATTAGGTGATTTTATTAATAGAAAAATAATTCTACAACTCATGGGAAAGGATCTTGAAACCAAAAATCCTGGTCCTTTTTCCAATGAATCAAATGTTCCCTTAGATCATCACATATTTATAGATTTGTGATTGCTAATTTTCTCCTCATCATGTTATCTATCACTCTCCATCAGTATATTATGATTATATTTTTCTTTAATTTCCATATTTTCCTACATGTAACCCTAGTATGATTCATCTCTGGTGACATTTTTACATCCTTGTCATTATTTTAAAATAGATCACTCATTAATACATTTTCCGATATGGGATTTCAAAAATGATATTTTGTAAATTCCAACCCATAGTATTCGATCCCATGGTTAAATTGAGAGGAAAAAATTTAATGAAGTAGGGGAGAATGTAACACACCAATATTTTAGGGTACATTATCTTCAATAGCATGTGTTGTAGGGAATGCCGACCTTTCTTGCTTACATGCATTATTGAGTTTCTTTGAAACAAAACATTAGTATTATAATTATTAAAATGATATATTTATAACTTATCCATTAAATATAGTAATATAAATAGTAATAATTAATTTTAAAGTTTAAATTAAAATCTTTTCATTTAAATAAAACATATTTAAAATGAAATATGTAAGTTTTAGAAAAATATTCACACGTTTTGAATTATTATTTTCATTAAAGAACCACTTTTTATTTATTTTTGTAAAAAATAAAAAAATTAATTTCAGAAACTCATAGAAATTTAATTTGGTAAAATAAACTTCATTTTTTAATTTTATATATCAAAATAATCTTACCATGAAATATTGGTCATTTTCGGAAATGTTTCAAATTTTGTTGAATAGTGAAAAACAATACATTATTGTTTAAAGACGGAATTTTCCATTTAAATAATTATTTTAATTTAAATTTGTTTAAAAGTCAAATTAGATAAATAATACATATATAAAGAAAATTTATGTCATTGTGACCATTTTTATAATAGAATTAGATTTAAAAATTCACTTAACATTTTCATGCATTTTTACCCTCCTTCTAGCCACATTTACATATTAGCATTAAATGTAATTTTACAAATTCTGTTAATTGAATTTCCAAAATCCAAAATTCATGGATTTAATCATGGTGATATTTTGTTTCTAATGGGATCAAAATTATTTTTTGTGAATAGAATCGTTTGAATTTTATTTACCACAGTTAAAGGTAAATTGGGTATTTAAATGTAAAAATAATATTATAATTATATAAAATTACTCTAACACTTGTCCTATCCTTATTGGATTAGTCATGTACGACCAATACAATTGTTGGGTGAAACATTTGGCCTTTGTAAGCCACTTGGGTGTGATTAAGGAATTTATACCATTTAATTTTAAGTAATGGTAAAAATATCATAAGCATGACTGTTATTATTAAAAGAAATTTAATATTATGTTATATAACTGATATCTTAGACTATAAAAATTCATTCGAAAGGTAAATATATTTCATAAATCACTGTTATTTATTTTCATTTTTTAGGATGTAAATAATTAAATTTAATTATGACCCAATGATGATGCAATAATAGAGGTATTAATAAAAGAATCAATTAAATGATATTTTAAGTATTAAAATAATAATTTTTTGAAATATTTGATTCCAACAAGGATTTTTATGGACTTCTATGACATGTTAAAATTGATTTAATTTATTTTGTTTCAAAGTAATCAAATTTTTATTACTAAAAAATTAATTATTAAATAATGTTAAAATTGATATAAATGAGATTTTATAAAAACAATTATTCTATTTAATGATATAAAAGTCATAAAAATCTAATATTTTTCCAAATAACATGGATATTGGTAAAATTTTCATAAATTATCCACTTTTTTCTCTTGGAATTTTATAGTAAAAATATTAACCATATGGTTTAAAAATAAAAGAAGACATGGTAAGAGATAAACAATTTAACTAAGGGTTAAATCTAAAAGATAAGGTTATTTTTATGACCTAAACATGTATAAAACCTATTGGTTGTGATGATTTAGACCCATTATCATCCTATCCTAGAAATAAATCAATTTGGAGCTATTATAAACCGAAAATCAATTTATAATAAATTAATATTTCACGATCTTCCAAAAGGGCCCCTCGCCTCTCATATAAAAGAGAACCTCTCTTTCCCTTTAATTTACATGTCCAAATCCATTTATCTCACCCAAAACCTATACAATTATACTCAAAACATCCATCACTTCATCCTAGATTCCAAAATTAGGACAGAAATCCATCTTAAGGGGTCCATTTGTGAAAATCAAAAGTTGATACCCGAAGAAAGGTAATTCTTTTATCACCTCTTTCAAAGTTATTTTCTTCTTCTACTTATTCCTTTTATGTTGGTTCCATATTAAAATAATAACTCAATTACCTTATACATGATGATATGTTATTATAATTATAGGACAACCAAATTCTTTATTTTATTCATCATATAAATAAAAATATACCCATGCATGCGTACGTACGGATTACCGTCTCCAAACCATGTTGTAAACAGTTTTTCCTTAAACATTATTTCTATTGGTATAATGATGAATATAATGGATTTAAATAATAAATATATCCGGGAATTTTTCATAAAAATTCATATTACATCCAATGATATACCATTTAACCATTAAAAAGTATACTATCGCTCATGCGTACGTACGGCTTACCGTCTCCACGACGTGATCTGATTCATCTTCCACATTCACCATTCAATGATGATTATAAAAATATATATTATTAATAATTATGAAATATATGAAATAATAATTCTACTTGAATAATATTTATATTTATGTACATATATGTCATTCACTTACTTCCATCCAATATGATTAGAAAATAGGAATAGTGTTCATGCGTACGTACGGCCTATCGTCTCTATGAACATTGTATTCCATTTCATATATCTATCTATTATATTTATTAATATTAATAATTTATATTAGATGTAAATAATATTATACAATCTTGAAGTATGTAAATCATGACCTATATAATATTATTAAGAATAATATGTCATAACATGTATGATCAACAAATCCATTATTACCCAAAATATTTCGTTAACATGGAAATTATTAATAAATGAGTTATAGAAATTTATAAATGAATAATACATGATATCATAAATATTATTATTATTATGTTAGATGACAATAATATGTTTAGAACCATTATACATGAGTTTCAAACACATATGAAGAGTATCAAACCTAAGGTAAGGGAATTCAGTCTCGGTTTTAAAATTCTGTGAGATATAAGCCATGTTCACCACCAATTTCTTGTGTGTGGTGTATTTACATACCCAATTGTATTTCATATCATCAATATATTTATCTTTGTTGTATTTAAATTTCCATTTTATGATATCAGACTTATTATTTAAATGTTTAATGAAATATGGGATACTTTGAATGTTTAATGAATTAATCTTTTCCCGATTATGATATTCTTGATATTATTTTACATTACCATTTATATGGATATAAAAGGATTATAAAAGAAATGTTATGTCTATATTTACTTTCATCTAAATGTTTTTAAAAATTAATATTTTTAATGTTTTTTGTAGGGGACATTTTCATTAAAACATCATTTTAAATTAATTAATGATTTATCTTTTTAAAATAGTTCATATTAATGTTCATTTTATCAAAATATTTTAACAATTTATAATATAGAAATTAATACTTTTAAATAATAATTCTTTTCAAAAGTTTTGAATTTCTATTGGACACTTTGATTAAAACCAATTTTTTAAAATGTCTTCTTTTATAAGTGTGAAACTTTTGAATAAATGGTTTCAAAGAAAAAGAGGAATTTGCCTCAAGATATTTTTAGTGATTTTTATAGAGTATTTCAATCTATGACAACATCAATTTTGGAATATTACACTTAATTTAGGTTGATATCTTATGATATCATTTAAAAAAATTCATTTAACGGATTATAATCTATTAGATAGTGGATGTTTTAATTAGATACCATTCATGGTTTATGGTTAAAGTATTCATATTTCCTATACTAGTTATTAATATGAATGATTATATTGTTTAAGTTTCACCATTTTCATATGAGGTATTCATTAGACTTAGTAAGTAATGGGTGGGGACTGTTATATTCTCTCGATGTGTCGGTAGGTCTGATGAGATGAAATTAGTTGGCAAAAAACCATTCATGTTTGTTTTCAAGTATCTTTAAATTATTAAGAGGAATGATCTTGAAACGAAATAGAAGTTTTTCTACCCACAGACTTAAACTTTCATGAGAATATATCATGACAGTAGTTATCTTATCAAAATAATAGAACTTGACAAAAATTAAACAGGTTTCTACCCATAGAAATAAACTGTCATTAGGACAAATCTTGACAGTAGCTATCTTGAGGATAAATCTTGATACTGAAAACATCCAACATTATTCATCCCTCATTATGGGGTTAGTTATTGATATTACATGTGATTATTCAACTAGTCAAATATCAATGGGAATGTATAAATGGAATCATTTTTTTTATTATTTCCAAATCATGTTCATGTTTATATTAAACATGGTTTTGTTTATTTTTTATAATTTCCTTAAATGATTATACTTATTTACAAAAACTTATGTTGTATTGTTGAACCTTACCGAGAATCTGAGATCTCCCATTTCTTATGTTTTATATTCCAAGGATTCCAAGAAGTAATTTATAATTTACATGAAAGGTTAATATATGAGAATAATGGGCTTCTCAAAGGATTATCTATATTTATTTTATGTTCAAAATTGTAATGTAAATTTTCTGTTTGTAATATATTTTTTAATATTGTTAAACTGAATGGTATTTTTGGATTTAAATCCATGTAATCATGCCAATGTATTAAAATAATTCACCAGATCTTGGAATCTAGGGTTGGAGCATTACAAAATCATATTTCTCCACTAGCACATGTGTAACAATGAACTCAAGATCATCTAGGAAATCCTATTTTTCAATTGTTTCTAAAAAATAAGAGTTTCTTAACCAACATCACTAATTAAATTTATAACTATATACATGTTTTTCATGTATTTATTTAGGAAAAAATCAAACTGAAAATTATTTTCAAAAATAGTTGATTCAATGTAAGTTGTAGGGATGTTCTCTTATATGTGGAAATCCATAGTTTCCTAGTTCAATCCCAAATCTATCAAGGTATAGAAGGGTCATAGTTCAATATCCTATTCATCCTCGAATGTCTTAGTTCGATAGACATTGAATGTGTCCTTTTTCGAATTGGTATGGATTGGTTGTCAACTCAAAGAATAAGTACATGAAATTAGATTATATGAGGGGCCATTATATTCGAAAGGATAGAAGACTATGGTCTCATGTTCATGAAATGTGATTAGATAGGAAGAATTAATTTATGTTGGAGAGGATTCATCAATGGTATGACCAGAATAAGGATCGATCAGTGTAGTCTTATCATCACAATTAGGAAATTGAAGTTGTTCAATGGGAACATATACTTCATTTTCCTAAAAATAATTATTTTGAATTCGGTCATTAAGTGATAATGAGGTTGTTAGTTAGACAAGATGAGACATTTGACTTTCTATATTATTTTTTAGGAAATAATATTTTAATTTATTTCATCTTAATGTTCAAACAACCTATTTTTCTTAGTGATAGTAGATTTCAACATAGTCTCAATTAGCAAATCATTTGTTTCACATGAATTATCTTATTCTAAATATTAAATAATGATTTGAATTTGAAAATTATTAATAGATGTAAAATGACTTCTAACACAACATGCATAGGTTTTCTCATATGGATCATAATATGGACTTGAATAAAAATAACTATAATAAAACGGATTACCAACAGAGATCTTGTGTAGTGTAAGGTTATATTCTATAAAATTCAATGTTTGTGGGTAGGGTGGTCATTGGTTGTTATTGCAAGGAGTGTCCCACACCATTCTAAATCTATGAGTGTCATGAAATTTTCCTTAAATGAAAAAATAAATACCCATAGTAGATATGGAATTTTTTAAATTTTTTTCTTTTTTATGTTTTTTGACATTAATCACTCTTTTTAGGGATCTCCTAATTCTACTATTCTCCTCAAAAAAGAATCGAGGAATTTTTTATGGACCTCGAAACTCATGAAAAATAGAAAATTTATTAACCTACTAACTACAGTTGAAGCGAAAATAAGAGTTGAACCACATAAAGAATGTGCATAGACATTTGGAATTTCCTTTTAGAAAAATTACCAAGGAGATGAGTTTTTAATGTGATTAATAACTAAAATTTTATTAAAACTAAATGACTATTTTAAAATGACTATTTAAATTTACATAAACTATCTTTAAAAAATAAAATGTTCTATATAAGGAAACAAGTGTAGATGGAAGTGTTTGAGTTGTGATGTCCTTTCAAGTTCATGAATTTCCAATTATTTAATTCCCACATCTGAATATTTATTTATTCAATTATCAGTAGTTAAAAATTGAATAAAAATACTATCAGGTATTATTATATGATGTTAGATAGTATTCTAATTATAAGAACCCGATTTTTTCTACAAAATAATTTGGAATATTCTTGATGATATTCCAGAGCAGCTCCTTCAGACGGCGTGCGATTCTGAGCCCCGGAGTGGCTGGAATTAAATTTTCAGTGCGTTCACACTAGAAACTCCAAATAAATGGGATAACTCCTAAACGGAGTTCCGGATCAGAGATCCGAGTGTACGGATGAGTCCGGAATGAAATGTTTACTATAGGAACAACATAAAACTTGTCGGCGCGGGATGTTTGGACCCCACGCCTGCTTCTAGAACGTTAAACGGATTAAATTAATTAATTAATTCGTTTAATGGAGAAATGCTAGTATATCTTGAATGGGGGCTCGGATTGGAAAACAAAGGGCACCGTTGTATTCGTAGCATGTCGTTTACCCTAGGAGGGGTATAAGTTTCGCGGGCGTGGGCCGTTTGTGAAAAATGGCTCCAGGGGCATTTTCGTAATTTGGCGACCTCGGGCGGTAAGTTTAGTAACTTTTGAATGGGGTCTTGAAATAAAATTCTGAGACCGCCGTTGCGCTCAAAGCGTGGTTCTTAGCCTAGGAGAGGCTAAATCCTGACCCCGTCGAGAGTTCGGGTTCGTGGCTGTCGGGCGGGCGTTTAAGTGATTTGTACTTAAATACCCCCACCCCTCTTCTTATTCTTCTTCTTCTTCCTCAAACCCTTCCCCCCTCCTTCACCTTTGGTGAGGCAACTCCAGTGAGGCGAGCTCTGGCGAGGCGCGGCCCCCCGGCGGGTTGACGACGAAGCGACGGGCATCGCCCAAGAGGTAGGAGTTTATCATTTGCGTTTTTCTTTCCCGCACCTCCTTTGAACCTAATTTATACCCCCTAATTGTTGTTTGATCTTAAAAAAACCCATTAATGCGTTGTAGAGTTAATTACCTTTTCAACGCATCTTTCGGATTCACATTCTGAGCTCCGTGGCATCCGCAATGATCCGCCAAACTTCGCGGGTTTTCGGGTTCTGGAGAGTTCAAGCGGCGGCGCGGCTCGGTGGAAGTGGTCGGCGGCGTGGGTGCTCGTCGGAGGGTCGGCCGAGCACGAGGCACTGGGCGCCGGCACGAGGAGAAGCCGGCCCCATGAGGCGGCCGCTCCAGGCGGCGAGGCCGAGCCGCCGGGGCGCGGCGACCCCGCGGTCGCGGTGCGCGACCCCAGCGCGGGGACAAGACCCGCGCGACGCGGGTCTTCACGCGGACCAAGCGACGGACATGGGCCGGTCGGTGCGTGGTCCGCTGGCCAGCGGCTGGACCACGCGGTTGGGCCACGGCCCGGCCCAGAACAGCCGGATCGGCCGGTTCAGGCCGGTCCGGCCCAAGGGGCCCTGACCTCAGGGTTCAGACGCCCGTATTTTCTGTTACGGGCTTCCGTTTTGAATGTCGTCTGTGGCGGCATCGACGTGACGTCGATGCAGAATTTTTTAGATGGTTTCAGGAATTTTTAAATCCCGAAATGAGGGGACGCGGAGGCGCGACGTGTCTTTAAGTGGACGAGCATTTTTCCCGAGATTTTTGTTTCGGACAGCGCGGACGCGTCCGACGTCCGTTTTAAGCGGCGTTGGAACTCTGGCGTCGAGGCGGAGGTTTCCAGGGTGGATTCCGGGCGTTGAGGCGCGGGCCCCACGGCCCGTCTTTTGAGCTGCGTGAAGCTTTTAGCCACTTTTCCTCAGACGTCCGTTCGGGGCGTGCGAGCAGTCGATGTTGGGTGTTTTTCCGAGGGGATTGCAATGGTGCAATCCACCCGCCCTAATTCTGCACGATGGTGCGAGGCCCATGAGGGTCGTTTGGGCGTCGACGGTGATTTTCCATATTTATCACTAGGCCACCATTTTGGACAAGCGAGTAGTCCATCTTGTGTGCTTTTTCGAGAGGATCGCAACAGTGCGATCCGTTCGTTGAGTTTTAGGTCCGGGATGGGGGTCCCACGTGGCACCGCTCGTGTGCGGTGCACCGGGATGCATCTTTTTCTCCGGATATCCGTTGCACTCAAGTGAGTAGTGCTTTTGACGTGTTTTCCCGAGGGGGTCGCAATGGTGTGACGCGCCCGACTGTTTTCAGGGCCGAGGCTCAGGATCACGGGACGCCGTTCGGGCGTGAGGTGGGGTTGGTGACATTTCCGTTGGATATCCGTTGGAGGTGAGTAAGTAGTCGATATCATGTGTTTTTCCGTGAGGATTAAAACGGTGTGATAGGTTTGGTTTTGCGGAGCCTCCTGCACGATCTTGTTAAATGTGGAATTGTGGAGGTGCCCCGGTGGAGGTCCTTCTACCGTGTTTGTAGCGAACCTCTGGCGAGTGATCGCATGCACTCCCATGTGAGTAAAGTAAATTCTTGAAGTGAAGTGGATGGTTGTGCCTCATCTGATGAGGTGGAAGGTTGGCAATGTTATGTCACACCTTCGCGTTGATGTTGGGTTCCGTGTGCACGATATCCCTTGGGTAGAAGTCGTGGTATACTCTAGGAGTATACGAGAGCGCCCGGAGGTACGTGTGGTTTGTACCTGAGGCGTTCGTGCACTTGGTTGGGGTTGACTTGGGGACACATGTCGTGTGGGAACCATGTGCGTACTGTGTTTTGATTTGCGTACTTTGACCTCTCACGACGTAGAGGGTCCCTCTGTGTGTTTGTTTGACCAGCAGGGTGGAGTTTTTCCCCTGGCTCGGTGTTCGTTTGTTGACCAACAGGGTTGAGTGGTATCCCCTAGTTTCGTTCTCGATGGACTGGCCAGTAGCGGTGCTAGTGACACCCAGTGATAGAGCAGGCACTGAACATCTTTTGGGTGAGTTGTTCTGGAGTTGGGTGGTTGTGTGATACCCACTCCGTGTTCGGTTGGCCAGTGTTGTACCCTCCAGTGGATGTGGCCAGAGTAGTTCGGAGTTTTACCCTCCAGTGGGGATGGGCAGTGGGTTACACATCGGCTTCTAGGGTTTACCCTCCAGCGGAGACTGGGCAGTGGGTCACCCGACGCTCTTAGGGTCTACCCTCCAGCTGGGACTGGGCAGTGGGTCACCCGACGACCTCTTAGGGCCTACCCTCCAGCAGGGCTGGGCAGTGGGTCTCCCATCATCTAGTTCCATGTCTACCCTCCAGCAAGGCTGGGCAGTGGGTCACCTGTCGACCTATTCTAGGTCTACCCTCCAGCGGGGCTGGGCAGTGGGTTTCCTGATGATGTATTATGGTCTACCCTCCAGCGCGGCTAGGGAGTGGGTTGCCTATCGACTTATTCCAGGTCTACCCTCCAGTAGGGTTGGGCAGTGGGTCTCCTGATGATGTAATAAGGGTTTACCCTCCAGCGAGGCTGGGCAGTGGGTCACCTGATGATGTATTAGGGTTTACCCTCCAGCGAGGCTGGGCAGGGGGTCGCTCGATATCTGGTTATGAATTACCCTCTAGTAGGGTTGGGCAGTGGGACACCCGCTGGTATTCCAGGCTCAGTCCTTTCTACTTGGCTTGTCTGAGGCTTTCCTCCATGGTTATCGGAGCGGGACCCTTGGTTATACGGGTCAGTGTTGTGATGGATTTGACTTTGAGCAGACCTCTCGACTGTGGGGCAGTGATGAGGCGTGGTTTGACTTTCCCTAGAACTCTCAAGTACGAGGGACACTTTCCCCACCGAGACGCATTCTTGTGACGTGACCTAAAACCGTGCGGACGAGTCAGTGCCACCCAAAGCAGATAGTGTCAAGGTGTGGTGATTGAGCCCCTTAGCATGCAGTTCAGGGCAGACTTGTGGGATGCTGGGCATCAATGATGGTGTTTGCTTCTGGGACTGTTGGCGACTCATTTTCTTGGGCTGAGCTACGGGACGGTGATCCCATTACGATCTTGTTAGGGCTTCTTGTCGAGCATACATATATGTATATACCTTGTTCGAGTACCCACTCCTTGGTTTTTGGCTACTCTCCTTCCAGGAGAGGCGAAGACGCGCGGGGTATGCCACGTGCTTTCCGTGTCTAGCTTCTCGTGGTTGAATGAGTCTAGTCTCCAGCTATAGGTAGCGAAGACTCGACGAGAAGTTCATCTTCTCACCGTTTCCAGCTCCTTGTGTCTAGACGAGTCTAACTTCTTTCCTCATGTTGGGTCGAGCTAGAATCTTTACTGTATTATCTGTTGTGCCCCTATAATTTACTGTTCTCTCTACTGCTCACCCTTCGGTACCTCCTTTTGTTGCTCCCTCGAGCCTTCAGGGTATCCTACTAAATATTTTTATATTCACCCCTGCTTGGGCTTTGCCCGCACTTGGTGTGCCCTTGCAGACGACGAACAGGTGGAGCGTGACTTCAGTGGAGTGTAGGAGCTTGGGAGCTTGGACCGCGTATAGTGGTCATGGCCGGGTTCCAGGTGGGAGACTCGTCAGCTGTTTCTTTTTGTTTACCTGTTGCCGGGTTATGGCACTTGTTGGTTGGGCGCGTGTTTTTCCCCTTTTCTTTTCAGTGTACTTTCATCTTTCTTTGTACTTGTAGAGGTCGATGAACTTTGTGGTATATATATAGCAGTTTCCCTTTCATTTTCTTTGCTTGTCTTTAATTTTACTCTGCACTGTTTCATTGAGTTTTCTGCATGTGTGTGTACAGGTGCTTAGGCAAAGGCCTCCCCGAGTTATTGTGCCTTCGACGCTGGTCGCCAGCCCCTAGCCTACGGAGGCGGGCTTGGGGTAGTTGCGGCTCGAGCCCGGGTAGGGTCGGGTCGTGACAAAGTGGTATCAAAGGTGGTTCGTTCCATGGGATGCTATTCAGACGTCCTTAAAAGAGGAATTGGTTGGGATTTAGGGCAACAGTGTCAACGTGTCTCGAGAGCTGCTCTTAGGCCAGGGAGTCCAGTGATGGTGCGGCGACCGACATATCCATTCACCAGGACCTTGATAACTCTCTTGTCAACTCGGCATGGTGAGACACTTGTTGCAGGGAAAATTGGTTTGTGCATCACATAGGACTGAGTCTTGACTGTCCTTCTTGAGTCAGCTCCCCATCATTGTTGTTGTGGTATATACATATATGCTCATCTGACCGCGACACTCCTTGATAATATTCAGGATGTCTCCGCGAGGACAGCCATCGAAGATACCAGGTTTGGATCGTGACAACGACCCTATGAGCTACACGGCCATAGTCCAGGACCCATCATGCGAGCCCCTTTCTCCAGGTGGGCCGGTAGCAGCACCCCCACCTATTGAGCAGCAGACATCTTTAGCAGAGTAGTCTGAGCTTGAGCGCAGGTTGAGCGTGCTCCGTGAGTTCCAGCGGCAGGGACCGCTGAGGTTCAGTGGTGAGCCAGACCCTCAGGCATCAAAGGTTTGGCTCGAGGTAGCGGTTCGCCTTTTCAGGCTTGTGCAGACGCCGACAGATCAGAGAGTGGCTTTGGCAGCCACCCTTTTTTTGTGGAATATCTTGGTGTTGGTGGAGTCTGGTGACTCAGTTTCTTGGCGAGTCATCGCTTTCATGGGGAGACATTCAGTTGTTGTTCCGTGAGGAGTTTTTCCCCTCCTGCTTGCGCTCCTTTCGGATTCAGGAGCTCCTGTAGTTTCAGTAGGGAGGGATGATGGTGGCCGAGTACGCGGCTATTTTTGCAGACCATGCACGCTTTTAACCGGACTTGGTCCATGACGACAACTTCCAAGCGCGAAAGTTTGAGCAGGGTCTCTGCCAAGAGATTCGTGCTGTCATAGTACCCTTGGGAATTTCCACATATGTCGGGGTGCTAGAGCAGGCGTTGGTGATAGAGGGATTCCTGTCGTATTCTAGTGTTGGTGGTGGTAGCAGGCACGTTGGAGCTGAGACGTCTGCCGCAGCTAGTGGGTGTTGGTAAGCAGAACCTTGACGCAGGTGGCTTACTGACAACCGGACTCAGGGGCGTTGTCGTACACCACAGTGGTTCCAGAGGGAACCAGCGTAGCCCAGAGAGATTCAGTGCTATGCTTGTGATGGGCGAGGTCACTTGGCACGAGACTGCCCGACCCTAGTTGATAGGAGATTCGGGCAGGCAACAGGCACACATCCATGGCAGAGGCAATGCCGTCATCGGAGTAGTACCCAGGGAGGTGGTGCTAGTAGAGGAGCGGGAGGAGCTGGTAGTGGGGGACGACTTTACGAGATCTCCCCATCACCACTAGGCGGTCCACGACAGGCTCTGGGAGCTGACGGTTGGGACCACAGACAGCCGCGAGCTTTGGATGTCTACGATCCTGTAGAGCATGGGATGGTGAGAGGTACCGCTTGTGACTCTTCTAATTTTAGCAGTAGAATTGTTAGGCTCTGCATGTGAAAGGATTTTCTCCCTGATCCTTGTTTGAGGTGTTACCAGGGTGATGTAGGGCGTTGGGTGTAACCCTGTGTTGGTAAGGAAAAAGGCATGGGAC
This sequence comes from Viscum album, assembly GCA_963277665.1. Classification (NCBI taxonomy): domain Eukaryota; kingdom Viridiplantae; phylum Streptophyta; class Magnoliopsida; order Santalales; family Viscaceae; genus Viscum; species Viscum album. Next base: position 549,962,174 of record OY728134.1, read on the forward strand.
CTTTTTCTTTAGTCGATGGTGATGACTCCCTCACTCTCCGAGCGTGTCAGAGAGTCTTGGTTGAGAGACATCGACTGTGAAATCTTGTGTGACAAGATTTCTTTAGGTTCTTCACCATATGGATATTCTGAAGGAGGGAATCACCAGGCCTTGCCCCATGCCAAAGTGGTGATTCCTGTCATGGCGTGCGACGTACTGGTTGGACCAGGGAGGTGAGATACCCCCGAGGGCCTTCGGGTCGTTTGAGACTGTGCAAAGGGATGGAGAGGTACCCTACCGCCTTGCCCTAACCCCAAAGTCTGGAGTGGGTGCACGACATCGGCAAGGACCGACCTCGCGTGAACAGATCAATCCTTTGGTCTGTGTGCGGTGACGCAGAGCTGTGCGTGGGTTCTTCTGGGTATGGGAATGCCAGGTGTGAGTTTAGTACCCCGTGTTGCTCCCTAGTTTTGCTTTTCGGGGACGAAAATCTTGAAGGAAGGAATGATGTAAGAACCCGGTTTTTGCTATGAAAGATTTTAAAATATTCTTGATGATATTCCAGAGCAGTGCCTTCAGACGACGTGCGATTCTGAGCCTCGGAGTGGCCAGAATTAAATTTTCAGTGCGTTCACACTGGAAACGCCAAATAAATCGGATAACTCCTAAATGAAGTTCCGGACCAGAGATCCGAGTTGACGGATGGGTCCGGAATGAAGTCTTTACCCTAGTAAAGACATAAAACTTGTCGGCACGGGATGTTTGGACCCCTCGCCCACTTTTGGAACGTTTAACGGATTAAATTAATTAATTAATTCGTTTAATGGAGAAACACTAGTATCTCTGGAATGGTGGCTCAGATTGGAAAACTGAGGGAACCGTTGTATTCAGAGCATGCCGTTTACCCTAGGAGGGGTATAAGTTTCGCGGGCGCGGGCCGTTTGTGAAAAATGGCTCCAGGGGCGTTTTTGGTAATTTGGCGGCCTCGGGCGCTAAGTTTAGTAACTTTTGAACAGGGTTTTGAAATAAAATTCTGAGACCGCCGTTGCGCTCAAGGCGTGGTTCTCAGCCTAGGGGAGGCTAAATCCCGAACCTGTCGGGAGTTCGCGTTCGGGGCTGTCGGGCATGCGTTTAAGTGATTTGTACTTAAACACCCCCACCCCTCTTCTACTTCTTCTTCTTACACAAACCCTCCCCCCCTCCTTCACCTCCGGTGAGGCAACTCCGGCGAGGCGAGCTCCGGTGAGGCGTGGCCCCCCGGCGGGTTGACGGTGAAGCGACGGGCATCGCCCAAGAGGTAGGAGTTTATCTTTTGTGTTTTTCATTCCGCACCTAATTTGAACCTAATTTATACCCACTAATTGTTTTTTTATCTTCAAAAAAACCCATGAATGCGTAGTAGAGTTAATTACCTTTTTACCGCATCTTTCGGATTCAAATTCCGTGCTCCGTGGCATCCGCAATGATCCGCCGAACATTGCGGGTTTTCGGGTTCCGGCGAGTTCAAGTGGAGGCGCGGCTCGGTGGTGGTGGCGGCACGGCTCAGTGGAAGCAGTCGGCGGCGCGGGAGCTCAGTGGAGGGTCGGCCGAGCGCGAGGCGCTGGGTGTCGGCGCGAGGAGAAGCCGGCCACGCGAGGCGGTGGCTCCAGGCGGCGAGGCCGAGCCGTCGGGGCGCAGCGACCCCGCGGTCGCGGTGCGCGACCCCAGTGCGGGGACAAGACCCGCGCGACGTGGGTCTTCGCGCGGACCAAGCTACCGGCCATGGGCCGGTCGGTTCACGGTCCGCTGGCCAGTGGCTGGACCGCGCAGTTGGACCGCGGCCCGGCCAATTCAGGTCGGTCCGGCCCAAGGGGCCCTGCCCTCAGGGTTCGGATGCCCGTATTTTCTACTACGGGCGTCCGTTTTGAATTCCGTCTACGGCGGTGCGGAGCTGATGTCGATACAGAATTTTTGAGATGGTTTCGGGAATTTTTAATTCCCGAAACGAGGGGCCGTGGAGGCGCGACGTGTCTTTAAGTGGACGAGCGTTTTTCCCGAGATTTTTGTTTCGGACGGCGCGGATGCGTCCGACGTCCGTTTTATGCGCCGTTAGCCGCGTTGGAACTCTAGCGTCGAGGCAGAGGTTTTTAGGGTGGATTTCGGACATGGAGGCCGAGGTTGAGGCGTGGGCCCCACGGCCCGTCTTTTGAGCTGCATGCAGCTTTTGGCGACTTTTTGCTCGGACGTCCGTTTGGGGCGTGCGAGCAGTCGATGTTGGGTGTTTTTCCGAGGGGATTGCAATGGTGAAATACGCCCACCCTAATTCGGTACGATGGTGCATGACCCATGAGGGCCTTTTGGGCGTCGACGGTGATTTTCCATCTTTATCACCTGGCGACCGTTTTGGACAAGTGAGTAGTCCATCTTGTGTGCTTTTTCGAGAGGATCACAACGGTGTGATCCGTTCATTGAGTTTCGGGACCGGGATGGGGGTCCCACGTGGAACCGCTCATGTGTGGTGCGCCGGGATGCATCTTTTTTTCCGGATATCCGTTGCACTCAAGTGAGTAGTGCTTTTGACGTGTTTTCCCGAGGGGATCGAAATGGTGTGATGCGCCCGATTGTTTTCAGGGCCGAGGCTCGGGATCACGGGACGCCGTTCAGCCGTGAGGCGGTGTTGGTGACTTTTCCATCGGATATCTGTTGGAGGTGAGTAAGTAGTCGATCTCACATGTTTTTCTCTGAGGATTACAACGGTGCGATCCGTTTGGTTGTGCGGAGCCTCTTGCACGATCTTGTTAAATGTGGAAATGTGGAGGTACCCCGGTGGAGGTCCTTCGACCATGTTTTTAGTAGACCTCTGGTGAGTGATCTCATGCACTACTGTGTGAGTAAAGTAAATTCTTGAAGTGATGTGGATGGTTGTGCGTCAGCCGATGAGGTGGTAGGTTTGTAATGTTACGTCACACCTTCACGTTGACGTTGGGTGTCGTGTGAAAGATAGCCCTTGGGCTGGAGACGTGGTATACTTTGGGAGTATATGAGAGTGCTCGGAGGTACGTGTGGTTTGTACCTGAGGCGTTCGTGCGCTTGGTTGGGGTTGACTTGGGGACACACGTCGTGTGGGCCCCATGTGCGTGTCGTGTTCTGCTTTGCGTACTTTAACCTCTCGCGACATAGAGGGTCCCTCTGTGTGTTTGTTTGACCAACATGGTGGAGTTTTTCCCCTGGCTCAGTGCTCGTTTGTTGACCAGCAGGGTTGAGTGGTCTCCCCCTAGTTTCGTTCTTGATGGATTGGCCGGTAGCGGTGCTAGTGACACCCAATGAAAGAGCAGGTGCTGAACTTATTTTGGGTGAGTTATTCTAGAGTTGGGTGGTTGCGCGATACCCACTCCGTGTTTGGTTGGCCAGTGTTGCACCCTCCAGTGGATGTGGCTAGAGAAGTTATGAGTTTTACCCTCTAGCGGGGCTGGGCAGTGGGTTACTCATCGGCTTCTAGGGTCTACCCTCCAGCGGAGACTGGGCAGTGGGTCACCCGACGCTCTTAGGGTCTACCCTCTAGCAGGGACTGGGCAGTGGGTCACCCGACGACCTCTTAGGGCCGACCCTCCAGCAGGGCTGGGCAGTGGGTCACCCATCATCTAGTTCCAGGTCTACCCTCCAGCAAGGTTGGGCAGTTGGTTGCCTGATGATGTATTATGGTCTACCCTCCAGCACGGATGGGCAGTGGGTCGCCTTTCGACTTATTCCAGGTCTACCCTCCAGAAGAGTTGGGCAGTGGGTTGCCTGATGATGTAATAATGGTTTACCCTCCAGTGAGGCTGGGCAGTGGGTCCCCTGATGATGTATTAGGGTTTACCCTCCAGCGGGGCTGGGCAGGGGGTCGCCTGATATCTGGTTATGAATTACCCTCCAGCAGGGCTGGGCAGTGGGACACCCGTTGGTATTCCAGGCTCAGTCCTTTCTACTAGGCTAGTCTGAGGCTTTCCCCCATGGATAACAGAGCGGGACCCTTGGTTATATGGGTCAGTGTTGTGATGGCTTTGACTTTGAGGAGACTTCTCGACTGCGGGGCAGTGACGAGGCGTGGTTTGACTTTCCCTAGAACTATCAAGTACGAGGGACACTTTCCCCACCGAGACACATTCTTGTGATGCGACCTAAAACCGTGCGGGCGATTCAGTGCCGCCCAAAGAGGATAGTGTCAAGGTGTGGTGATTGAGCCCCTTGGCTTGCGGTTCAAGGCAGACGTATGGGATGCTGGGCATTGATGATGGTGTTTGCTTCTGGGACTGTTGGCGACTCATTTTCTTGGGCTGAGCTACGGGATATAGATCCCCTTACGAGCTTGTTCGGGCTTCTTGTCGAGCATACATATACGTATATACCTTGTTCGAGTACCCACTCCTTGGGTTTTGGCTACTCTCCTTCCAGGAGAGGCAAAGATGCGTGGGGTATGCCACGTGCTTTCCGTGTCTAGCTTCTCATGGTTGGATGAGTCTACTCTCCCACTATAGGTAATGAAGACTCGATGAGAAGTTCATCTTCTCACCGTTTCTAGCTACTTGTGTCTGGACGAGTCTACCTTCTTTCCTCCTGTTGGGTTGAGCTGGAGTCTTTACTATACTATCTGTTGTACCCCTTTACTTTACTGTTTGCTCTACTGCTCACCCTTCAGTACCTCCTTTTGTTGCTCCCTCCAGCCTTCAGGGTATCCTACTTAGTGTTTTTATACTCACCCCTGCTTGGTCTTTGCCCGCACTTGGTGTGCCCTTGAAGACGACGGACAGGTGCAGCGTGACTTCAGTGGATCATAGGAGTTTGGGAGCTTGGACCGCGAGAGATGGTCGTGGCCGGGTTCTAGGTGGGAGACCCGTCAACTGTTTCTTTTTGTTTACCTGTTGCCGGGTTGTGGCACTTGTTGGTTGGGCGCGTGTTTTTCCCCTTTTCATTTCAGTGTACCTTCAGCTTTCTTTGTACTTGTAGAGGTCGATGCACTTTGTGGTATATATATAGCAGTTTCCATTTCCTTTTCTTTGCTTGTCTTTACTTTTACTCCGCACTGTTTCATTGAGTTTGCTGCGTGTGTGTGTACAGGTGCTTAGGCAAAGGCCTCCCCAAGTTATTGTACCTTCGGCGCTGGTCGTCAGCCCCTTTCCTATGGAGGCGGGCTTGGGGTAGTTGCGGCTCGAGCCCGGGTAGGGTCGGGTCGTGACACTAATGTTCAAAAAAAACCATCCATCATTTCATTTTCTGTCATGATTAGAAATTTTCTTGCCATTGTAGATCTAATTCACTTGGTGAAATATAATGATTAGTTTCTCAAAAAGATGAAGTATCTACCCACATCAGGTTCACTAAAATTATATTATATATTAGGTATCACTCATGCTAGTTTGATGGAGAATATGCCGAGAATATTAAATTTTCAATGAATGTATTTTTTTATTCATAATTAGATCATGTGAAAATTATGATCCTATCACACGTGCAAGTTGACTTTTAGAAAATTGAATTTTCTAATGATCACCTGCCCTTGATTACTTATTAGGAATCACATGAACATGTACCACAAAAAATTTTCTAGGTAAAAATGATAATTAATTTAAACAAAGATAAAATTAATTAATTAAAAATCTAATTAATATTAAATTATTGGAAATAAAATATCGATTAAAATAATGGATTCAATTACCTTCACCATTAGTAAAACTCTAGCACACAAATTAAGCCAACCATCATATATACACAACATGAAAAATATATAAATGAAGTCAACATGATTTTTTTGATGTGAGGACCACTAAAAGACACCTAAAATGACCATATAATAATAAACTTCAATACATCTATTGCTACAACATCGAACTGAACTATCACGCCATAGAAACAATGATTATGTTGGTTTACTCTATCATTGTGAAAGTCACTCACCAAATTCAATCAACAAACTAACATTGAATGTGATGGTTCACATGAGGAAGGTGAGGATGTCACAAAAGATATAGTAGGAGGTGCACGCTATACTGGTGGTGCGATCATTTGAGCGTGGGTGTGTAGGGGAGGCCATGGTTGGCTGGTGGTCTGTGCTGTAGGGAGATGTCAACACCTGGAGGGAGAGTCACCGTTGGAGGGGATGGGGGTAAAGGGGGTGATGGAGATGTGGGTGGTGTAGGGTTGGGGGGATGGGGGTTGGGCATGCGAGGAAGGGGAAGAGTGGGGAGGCCGAGGGAGAAGGGGCAGGGGGTCAGGTGGTGGGGGAAGAAGGGGCAATGCACGGGGGGGTCAGGAGAAGAAGGGAAGGGGGAGAAGAGGGAAGTCAGGGTGGGATGGTCGGGGGAGATGGGGTGGGGGGGAGAGGATGAGATGGGCTGGGGGTTATCGTATATTGGTCTCTGTTTCCTAGATGGTGATTCCAACATAAAATATATATACAAACAAATTATTAAATTAACTTAATAAAAAAATTATTAATAAAAATACCAATAATGATAATAATAATAATAATAAATAAAAAACTATAACTATATCAATACATATTATACAAATTATAAAATAAAATAAATATATGTAGATAATTTTATATAGATAAATATACAATTAGATTTACTAAAATACATATACAATTAGATAGAAATATTCTTACTACTATTAAATATTAATATAATTTAATAAATATAATAAAAAATAAAATAATAATAATGATGATACTAATATTTTAAAATAACATACAATGTTAAATAATATAAGATGTATTTAAGTAATACTAATATAGAACATTATAAAAGATAGTAATAAATATTAGTAAAAAAAAAACTAATAAAAACTAAAATTAATTAAACTACTACTAATGGTATATTTTTATAGAAAATATATGAAATTAACAAAAAATAAAAAAATTAAAAATTACTACTATTAGTATATGAATTAACTAAAAATTATAAAATATATAAAATGTTACAAAACTACCAAAAAACTATAATGTTAAAAACCAGTTAGAAAAAAATTAAAACTAAATTATAAAATTATATATAAATTTATGCGAAATCCATTTTCATACACACACATAATTATGAAATATGAATTACAATTAAAAAGTAATCTATCCTAATTAAAAGAAAATGATTTAAGAAATAATTTAGCACTTGATAAATTTCGATTCAATTTCCCTTTAATGAAATAATTAAAACTGAAACTTAAACAACCATGTTGTATAAAGGATTTATGTTATTACATTTAAAGTTCTAATATATACACCTCAATAAAAACAAGTAATGAATAGAACATATATCTCACAAAAAATTGTGAGATGAGAAAAATATTACCAAGAGGAATATATTCTTATTATAAATACTATATAATATCATAAAATATACTTATAAATATAATATATTTGATTTGGTGATAAAAAAGAATCACATCACATCGTGGAGATGGTAGTCCACAAGTGTGCACAACGACGATATCATTTTTCAGTGTGAGAAATAAAATGAAATACTATATTTTTGAAATGATAAATATGTCCTAAATATAGTTATTATTTCATTTATATCACTTATATTAAATAAAATTATCCTTATTATCTTCCAAGTTAAGCGTTATTGAAAAAAAATCACATCGCTTCGTAAGGCGGTAGTCTTCCATACACACAAGCAATATTATTGTATCCCTCATAGAATGGAAAGTAAGAAGGTATATATGATATCATAAACCAATAAGTAATAATATGTTATTAATATCATATATATACTCTCAATAAAAAATTATAACATGATGTGAGAGTATATGATGAAAAACTAATGATATTAGTTCATAAGGCAGTCGTCCTCCGTACACAAGAATAATGATTTTGTATCTCATTTGAAGAAAGAGAAGATGCATTCAGCTTATTCCATGAACATAATAAAATATTAGTATATTTAATATAATATTTTTTATATAATCATAATTTAATAATATTTTAAGGTCATGGATGATTAAATAAAATAAAAATGTACGGTTAAGAATAATACCCATTCTTCAAAAAACATCATTAGGTAATCACTGAAAGCCTTTATAGGATGGATTTGTGATCTATCTAATGGGTATATGTCATAAATACAGAATTTATAAAGGAATATTTTAATTTGTTTTCCAATAATGGGGGCTTTTATGGTGTGAAATGGAGAGGATAAGGGTGGCATTTTATAAGTGGAGTGACTGGAAGAATTGAAATTTTTTAAAAAGAAAATGGTTTACTCATATTTTTTACATGAAAAAATCCAAACATTAGACCATTATAGATTTTCAGACATGATAAGTTAAATATATGCCCATAAAAGAGATTTTATATAAGTTTTTAGGTCATTTTACACAGATTTGTTTAGCATGACCTAAAGATAAACACGTTTTTACCTTAACAACAATGATTAATTTACACTATTTTCATTATTTATTATGGTAAAAATTATGTTTACCTTTTCATATAATATAAATTAATTTTACTAAAAACACTAAATCCATTTTACTAAATTAAATCAAATGAATTGAAAATATTTAATTTAAAAGCAATCCCACAAATGCAATGAAGAATTGGGTTTTAAAGGAGAGTATTTTACAAGTAAAAGATGATTTTATGTGAACTCCATGACTAATATTAATTAATATATGAATATTAATTAATATTTCTAGATATATAATCTAAAAAATTCATACTAAAATAAACATTGGAGAGATTTTATGTCACATAAAATGGAGAAACATTATTCACATTAAAACAATTTTCCGAAAACCCATTTTTATACCAAAAAATAAACACACACTAAAATAAAATATTATGATGACTGAAATGAAATTAAATGAATAAAATAATAGTAAATAATAATTATTTAATATGAAATAATATTCAAAATATATTTTGACTTTTAAATTTACTTAATTTATTGAAAATAAAAGACATTTTTACACAAATTAGTATTTTTCGCTATTCACTAAAAAATCAATATTTTCCCAAAAATTCCTTAAATGTTTTTAAATTAAATTTTGGTATTAAATTTTTAGAAAATGATGTGAAAATAAAAAAACAAATTATTTAGTATTTATGCAAATTAATTGTTATTGTTATTAATGAAAAATAGTAAAAAACAATTTGAATAAAAATATTTATGAAGAATAAAATTAGATTACTAAAAATTAATTTATTATTTACTAAACATATATCGAACCATTCTTTACATATATTAAAAGTGCATAAATTTTTTGGAATACTTAAAACAGTTCAAAAACACACTCCCAAATAACGTATTAGTTTAGTGCCTTTCGAAACATAGAAACATAAACACTATTACAAAAATGAGCTACATTATCTCCCACTGGGTACTTATTGTATAACACCACTCTTATACACATAAAATATAATACATATCTTCCCAAAATGGGGAAGGAAACATAAAAAGGGGTCATCTCAAATGACCAGAATGGGTAAACAAGGGAGATACATAAGCATAATCACGATTATAATGGCATGAGAACATGATCAAGAAAACGTAATATCACACATTACATATCAAATATCATATACATGACTCATGACATAAATAATGGTAGTTCATAAGAAATTAATCATAAGTATATAAATAACATAATCCATGTAAACATAAAATATGAATAAAACATGGAATTATGGCAGAAACGTAATAATATATAATTATTTCCATAGTAGTCAAGGTATTACTCTCGAGACCATCTTAGTGGAAAAAAGACCTTCACAAAACCGGGTTCACACCCCATTCCATCCCTATATTATTGAATCGATTTCACTCCCAATTTTAGCCCTGTAATACTAAACTTAGTTCATTTCCCATTCCAGCTATGTAATACAAAATTGTGTTCATTTATAGTTATAGCCATGTAATACTAAAGCAACTTCATTTCCCATTCCAACAATCTCTATCTCAAGAGATATAAATCTTTACCCAATGAATTGGATGAAGATATATGTCCCACCCATTTCATAGTAAAATAATATGTACATATTCCACAAGATCATAAATAACCATATCCTAACCAATAAAATGAAGTGTGTATTATAAACATTTAATCATATTGTATCATATGGAAATAGATGGGTTACATAGTCATTTCTTCATAAACATAACTTGTGAAAATAAGTATGACTCAAAAGAATATAACCCATGAAAGAGAAATGGGTTTCATAAACATAATTCCCTCAAGAAATAATACTTTAAGAAAAATAATATTAATGGGAACATTGAATAATTTCCCCATAAAGGCATGAGCAACACCAATGGATGTTATATTATATGTAAAAAAATTGAAGGATATTTTAAAAACATTTCTTGAGTAAAATATGTTTTATGCATTGAAAAATGGTTGTTAAGACATAAAACCTTTGGACAAAAATTTTCAATGAAAGATACATAGAAAACATATAAAAGAATAATTAGAAAACATAAATTTTTTTTAAAACTCTTTATCATTGAAAATGGTATTCAAAGATCTTTTGAAAAAAAAATTTAAAACATGGCTATGGAATATAATAGATTTCCAACTGAATAGAGAGACTATCATATTTTACAAAAAAACATTATATTAATTATGAAAGAGTGGACAAATATTACTAATACATGAGGATAACTTTAATAACTATAGTAAAATAATATTTATGAGTGTTCTTGAGAGATGAATCATGATTTTTAATTAATTAATTCATAATCATAAAAAATCTCAAAAAGTGATGATATTGTTTCAATAAATTCTTTTCACGTAGTAACATGGGATCATACTCTACATGTATGAAAAATATTTTACATGAATATTAAAATATCCTAAATATATGTATATTAATGATATAAAAGTTTAAATGGATTTATATACACCTCAAAAAATAATTTAGGTGCATAACATAACATGAGTCTCAATGAAGGTGAATTGAGACAAAACTGTTTTACCTATTTGGTAACTTTGGAAACATAATCCCCATGAAAAAAAGATCTTAAAATGGATATTTAAAAACCCGTAAATTTATTTATATGAATCATTTAATAAATAAATGTACATTATACACACCACACATAAGGAATGAGTGGTGAATAAAGCATGTATCACATAGAAATAAAAAGTGAGATGAAATACCCTAACCTTGTATATTGTATCTTGTCGTACTCATTTAATCAACCTATATAATTAATATAAATTTATTATAATTATTTTACCAAACCATATTATTATATTTAATTCCATATATGGTATTATAATTACTTTATATTCCTCTCTGATTAAGAATCGTATTTTAAGGTTATACTTCGTGTAATATTAGCTTTATTCTTCGCATGTGTCTTAAATTGTTATATCCTTTGCCCTTATATTTATTACAGGATTCCAAAATGTAAATAATGATATAAATATAATATATATTCATTATATATGTATTATAATAATCTATATAATATAGAACTATGAAATGGAATACACCATTCAGGGAGATGGTAACCTGTACGTACGCATGAAAGATATTTCTGTTTTTATTATCGTATTGACAGAAAGAAAAAATATTTATATCTGAATATATATTTTTAATATCAATATAGAATCATTATGATTCTATATATATCATATAAGTTTAAAAAACCATCCTTAATACATTATATATAGTGTGTGAATGAATCACGTTGCTTAGAGGGGTTGAAAGTCCAAAATTCCTCAAAACAATAATCACATTTGCACCAAATGGAAAGTAAAAAGGATATTTTTTTTATAAAAGTTATAAATAATGAATATAATATATAAAATATATAAATATATTTTCCATAATAATGTGTGGAATGAGATGTGTTAAATGAAAAATGTACAATCATTTTTTGTGAGGCGGTAATTCGTCGTACATGCAAAAAGTGTGTTATTGACACATTATATGGATATGATTTTATGTGTAAGTTGAAACCTTAAAATAAAAAAACACAAATATATTTATGATATTTTTTATAGAATAATGGAATATAAAGAGTTTAGTGGGTAGAGAACTAAAATAAAAGAAAGGAGCTTGAGAGAAGGTGTTACCTCTTAATCATGTAACACCTTTTGGTTTATCCCAAAAGGCTTCCTTAGAAGACTTTATGCCCATATGAAGGCTTCAATGATGAAGGTAGAAATTTTGGGAAGTTTATTGGTTTGATCTTGGAAGAACCTAAGTGTCATTATAGGTGTAAAGAAGAGGTTGAGGTGGTGACCTTTTATTGGGAAAGAGTAGTGACACTCTTGTAAATATTTGAGGAGATAATTCCACTTACATTTTTCATGTTGTAAGTAGATCAAAAATGGATCCAATGCTGATAAAAGGGAGTATAGAGACTAAATATTTCTATAAAATGGATTTTTGAAATGTTTATTAGTTTTTTTGGGCCTTATGGTTATGGTTTTGTCCCTTTTTAGGATTAATTTATCCATAATCGATGTAAATAATTTTAATCACTTTTACTAATATTTTTGGTCAAAAAATCAGTTCATATTATTTGAAATAATTTTTTTATTAAAATTATAGAATCAATTTTTCCAAATTAATAACACATATTTTTATGAAATTAATATAAAATTAATCTTATAGTCGGGTTGACAAAGCAAGTTTTTGAAGTAAAAATGTTGAAATGTTTGCTAAGTTTTTATATCCATTTTCAGTGTGAAATTGGTTCCAATTACATAAATTTGATTAATTGAAAAAACTATAATACAATTTAACTTTTAAATAAAACTATAATACAATTTATCCTTATAAATTAATTAAATGAGAAAATAGTTTTGAATTAAACTATGATATTATTCTCTATTCATCAAAAAATAATTTTTCTCTGAAAAATCCAAAAAATTTACCCAATGATTATTAAAAAATAATAAATTCAAAAATAATGTTTATTTTATCAAATTAATTTTAGAAATAGGTCTAAATTTAATTTTATTATTTTTTATACAAGGATATTAAAAGTAGTTCACTCGAAAAAAATAGTATTATTAAACATATAAAAACTTTACCAAAAAACAAATGATTCACTATCAATATTATTTATTAATATTTAATAATTATAAAAAATATTTTTAAAGAATTTATTACTATTCATATTACTAATTTTAAGTGCCTGGTTATAATTATATCATTTAAATAGTTATAATATTAAAATTATGTTTCTTAAAAACATCGGTGTTGCGTGTAACGTATATCAAGTTAGTATTGGGTGCAACATATGTTGAGTCAGTGTTGTGTGTAACGTATTAGAAGCCTATGTTCCATCTAACATAGACCGATATGGTGACATATAACCTACACTAAGTCAGTGATGTGTGAAAGGAATTTTTTACGTAGTGCATTGCAAGACAAAATTGAAATTTTAATTTACTAAAAAAAGGCCCATAAAACCTAGGGTGTAACATTATCACCCCCTTAAAATGAATATATTCCTCTAAATTTATCACTCATGTAACGAAATGAGGATACTTATGATTCATCATATCCTCATGTCCCACACAACATCCTCTAACTAGTAATTTTTACACAAAACATTGACCAAGTGAGCGATATGAATTTGTAGAAATTCCTCTCTGATCAGTCTAGAATTTCTACTAGTTGTACTTCATATGAAGAATATTGATCCATCTGTATAAACTATGATTTTAGTACATGTGATGGTTTAGGTCTGTACTTCCATGAGAGAGCTACGTGGAATACATCATAGACTTGAGAGAGATTTGGAGGAAGTTCCAAGCAGTAGGCTACCATCCCAAAATGATCAAGAATCTCAATGGGACCGATATACCTTGGGATAAGTTTAATTTGTTTCCCAAATCTCATTAATTTATTCTAGATTCATATTTTTTGAAAAAAAATTTCTCCATTTTTAAAATCTAGATCACATCGATAGTTATTAGCCTAACTTTTTTGGTGACTCTAATATTACTTTATATGATATCAAATGGTTCTATCCCTATCGACCATTTCATTAGAAATATTAAGTCCCAATAGATTTATTTATCCATATTCAGCCTAATATGTTGGAGCTCTGCATGTCTTCTCACAAAGGGCTTTAAAAGTTTCCATCTGAATTCCTTTGTGAAATCTATTTTTGTAAGAATGATCAACTAGAGGAAGGTGTTGATCCCAACCACATTTGAAAACCCATGAACAAGATCCCAACATATCCTTTAGGTATTGAATTGTTCTTTCAGACTGACCATCCATGTTATGATGATAAGTAGTACTAAAAATCAATTCTATATCAAGTGCATGATGAAGAATTACGTAGATTATTAAGGTAATCCTTTTATCTGGATCTGATACAATAAAATGTGGTTCTCCAAGAAACCTTACCACTTCTTTATTGTATATCTTAGAAATCTGATCTAGAGAGATGTTTTATATGATAACATGGAAGTGTACTAACTTAGTAAGGATATCGACTACCAACCATATGGAATTATTCCCTTTATAGGTTTTGGGTAGTCCATCAATAAAATCCATAGTGATGTTCTCCCATTTCTATTCTAGTATAGGTAATGGATGAAAAATCCTTCCAGACTTTTGCCTTTCAGGTTTAACATGTTTGAATACCTTGCACCATGATACAAACTCTGCAATATCTATCTTCATGCCATCCCACCAGAAGTATTATTTCAAGTCCCTATTCATCATCGTACTTCCAATATGAATAATGAATGAAGAACTATGAGCTTCCTCTAATAGATTATTCTCCAAATATAGTATGGAAGGTACACAAACAATATTCTTGAACCTTATCATTCCATCATGATCAAGGTTAAAATTATGAACATTTATTACATTCTTCTAAATATCTTCATCTTCCATATGTAGCTCCTAAATAATCAATAGAATAGAGGGTAGAGTATTCATTTTATAAAGATAAAACTTTTCTCCTTCCTTCATTATTTCAAGATCCATGATTTGTAAATTGAGAAATATTGGATCTTTTTTTATCCTCATCATGGATATGATATCCTGATCCTTCTGATTCAAAGTATTTACCACCTTGTTCTCTTTCCTATGTTGGTAATGTATTGAGAAATTATAATTCTTTATCAAATCCAACCATCTTCTCTGGAACATTCGCAATTCCATCTATATGAATATATATTTTAGGCATTTATGATTAGTATATATATCACACTTTTCTCTTTAAATATAATGACTATATATCTTTAATTCAGAAATTACCATTGATAACTTTAAATCATGAGTTGTGTAATTTTTCATAGGAATCATTAACTGCCACATGGAATCAGTGATAACCACATCATTCTACATAATAACATATCCTATTCCCTTCTTGGATACATCCCTAAATATTACAAATCCTCTTACAATATAGGGTAATGTTAGAACATGTGCACTGACTAACATTCTATTTTGTTCCTTGAAAATTTCCTAACATTCATATATCTTGAGGAACATGACACCCTTCAGAATTAACATGGTCAGAGGATTATATAGTGATGAGAAATTCTCCAAAACCCATCACTAATATATAGATAAACAAAAAATTCTATAGATCATAGTCTTTGTGGTTAGTCTACGATAACATTCAATATCCCCCATATTTTATGGATCTACTACTATATAATCTCAAGAGATTATGTGACCAAAAAATTAAACCATTTTCATATAAAATTAACACATTGTAATTTTTTCATATAGTTTATCCTTTTTGGGATTTTTAGAACAATTCTATCGTGGTATTTATGCTCTTCCTTTCTATTTGAATAGATAAATATCTCATCTATAAAAAATACCACAAACTGATCGAGGTTGTATCTTAACACTCTATTCATTAAATCCAATAAGATAATTGGGGAATTAGTATGACCAAAGGCATAAATATATATTCATAGTGTCTATACCTTGTACTAAATGTTTCCTGACCATCAATTGACGATATCTGGAATGTAGGTAAATCATGGAAAAAAATTTAGATACATGCATTTGATCAAAAAATTCATCAATATGGGTGAGAGGATACTTGTTCTTGATTGTGATATTTCCAACTTCCGATATTCAATTCAGAGTCACATTGTTCAATAATTATTATTCACAAAAAGAATGATTGCTTCCAAAGGTAACACACTTCCCGAATGAATCTCTTATAAAGGATTTCATGAAGTGTCTTATTAAATACGTAAAACTAAATCAGTGACATTCTATAAAGGGTATTTGATAATAGTGAAGAACTAGATACGAGTTCTATTGAGAACTCAACTTCATGTTTTGGTGGAAGGCTATGAAGCTCTTTTGGAAGGACATCTTCAAAATCCAGAACAATAGGCATATCATCGATGTCAATTTTCTCCCCAAACAATTCAGCTAAACAACCCTTTTGATTAGGAATTAAGACCCATACACTAGATATAATCGCAATAGGAAGATCATGATTATCATCATATTTATGGTTGATAAAACTAGTTGGGAAATATCAAATGTAACTTCTATTCCTTGACAATCGATGTGTGATTTATGTTGATAAATAAAATCCATTACCATGTTCAAATAAAATTCTACCAAAGGAAGAATGAAATGGTTTATAAGAAGCATATTCCCAAAAACATAAACTAGAGAGGAATCATAGAATTCACTTGCAATAAATTTACCTTTAGGGGGTTTCATTACTACTACCACATCTAATTGTTTTGGGGGAATCACAACAACCTTATAAAATTATTTATATATGAAAGAGTGGGTAGATCTAGAATAAATTAAGACATTATCAGTTCTATAGTGGATGCTAAGTGTACCATTCATCATGTTTTTATCACACCCCTCATTATAAATAGAGATATCATGATATGTCCCATTGTCCCTCAGCTTAATAGTGTGTTGATTGTAATCATCATCTTCATCCCTTGGGGTTGGGAAGTGTTTAGTATAATGAATGTTCTCCTTAAACATGTAGCACTGAATCATGGGTGGTTCATTATGTGTATATTTTTCCCCATTATCATTTTTATCTAACCTCATCCCATCATTTCGATAACCAATTTCCTAGGGAACTTCCTTTTAAAACATAAAATACTTACTGGACCCCATATGAAAAATTCCACCATGCTTCTTCCAACATTTAGAGCATAAAATAAAACTCACCATCATTATTTTATGGTTGTTGATTTTCTATTTAACATTATCTTTTTTTCTTTTCAAAACCATGAGGTTGATACATGGCTCTAACATCCATTTCAACCTTGATTGCGCAACACAAAATCTCTTCGTAGCTAATATGACTCTGGTGGAGAGCACCCTTATGAGGCTTGGATTTAAGCCAATGAATAACTTATCAACGTTAATTTCAGGTTGGATCATAATTCCTTAAGCATACCTAACAAGTCTCATGAAATTATCCTAATAGGTACTGACAGACTCATAATAATTGGGCTTCAAATCAAGGATCTCTTTCTCCATCTTGGTTTAAAGAATCTGAGTAATGTACTTATTGAAAAACAATTTATTCAACTCCTCCTAATCAATGGATTTAATATCATCTTGCTGCATCTTATTCATGATTAGAGTCCACCACTGTTCTGTTTCAATTTCTAAATAAAAAAAAAACTAGAATAACTTTATCATGATCCAAACACTAGAGAGTGAGGAATATATTTTTAGTAGCACTGATCCATTACTCAACAAAAGGTAGATCACAAGACCCTCTGATAGAAAGTGGATGTTCCCTTATGAAAGACTCAACAGAATGTTGTTGCCTTATTTTATAATTTTGAATTCCACCATGAGTAATAGCTTGAGAAAGTTGTGTGAGAATAATAATGAGTTTTTAATTCTATATCCTATATAATTATATTTCTTAGTAGTAAAATCATTGAATTGTTCATCATAATCACCATTAATGTAGTTGCTTTGGGATCCTTCCATTCACTAAAACAAAAAATAATAGAGTATGAAATATTTATCATAATGAGAACCACATAATCCTGAAAATTAATTTATAGGATGTCAAAATTATGATTCCTTCACTAATATATGACACCTATAGAGACCCAAATTTTTTCCTTGAAAGACTTTGGAATATTTCAACATTTATTTCAAGAGCTATGCACTAAGACGACATGCAATTCTGAGGTCCAGTGTGCCCAAAATTAATTTAATATAAATATGAAGTATTTTTATGCTATGAAAATGTGAGAAAAGAGATAAATCTAAAATAGTATCTTGGATTATAAATCTGAGGCCATTGTTGAGTCTGATACATGAAATTTACCCAAGGTAGGTAATAACTTTTGTCGGCGCGGGACATCTGTGAGAAAAGTCCCCCAAGGGTAAAATCATAAATATAATAATAAAAATAAATTATTTTTTCTCCCAAATCATATCATATAACTATTGAATGGGGAATCATATTAGAAATTCTAGATCGTCGTTATGTTTATAATTGGGTGTTTTACCGAAGCGTGACAAAAAATAATAGGACATAGATGTTTCAGATTCTATGACCATTGGAAGGGTTTTTAGTGATTTTATATAAATAAAAAAGAATAGATTATAATTAGGGTTATACCATAATTATACCTCTCTCCCTCTTCCTATCAATTCTTCTATAAATTAAGGACAAACCACCGATGGATCTTCGGTGAATCACCTCCGGAACGAGGTGAATCTGTCGACAGCGATAAATGAATCAATGGAGGTTGGATTCTTCCACTTTTTTCGATTAAACTTATTCTTGTAAATTCATTCTTGGTAATTTTTTTCGTAGTTTCCTATATCAATAATCAATGGCAGAACTAACGTGGCCACAGATCCTTGTTTGAAGCCTATAATTTATCTAAAAGTAGTCTGTTCTTCATGAATATTTGTCTCCCATTTTTGATGCATCAATCCACCATCAGATCGTCGAGAGGAGGCTTACGTTGTGTAGCTATCATCACAAGGACCTCCGTTATGGTTTCAGATTGATGATTAGGCCAATTAAAGTGGTCTGATGGTCTATGGAAGGGACCACCAATGTTTTCCCCCTATACTGGTGAAGGTGGTTGTGTGCTGCCGATGTGAAGAGGTGGCCAGAGGAGGCGACCAACAGAGGCGCGGGTTGCACGAGGTGGGATAGAGCGCGACAACTGACTAGAGCCAGAACGAGGACCTAAAGAGTGTTTGTGGATCAGTGAGTGTTCAATGAGTTTGAGTAGAGTCATAAGAGGAGGCTTGCAACCGAAATGGCAGAGACACATGTGACTGTGAAAGTGGGGTCGCTGCACGTGACCCCAAGTGGCGGAGACCAACAAGAAATGGCGAGATGCCACATTGATGTGAAGACCAGGATGGGTCGGTGTCAGGTGGGCAGGACTGGTGTTAGGATAGTTGGGAAATTCTGTGGGCCCACATTCCTTCGAAGTAGGCTGGGCCGACTAGTGAAAACAAGGCTGGGAAGAGTGGTTGGCCAGAATGGGATGAACTTGTTCGAATCGAGCCAGGGAGGCATTAAATGGTCGTATCTCCTAATCTGCATGTCTGTTTGATTCTATGTATTTGGCCACACATTCGTATCATCGAGAAGGATCTTTTTATACTTGTTTAGGAATTTTAAGACTTGGATTTATGGCTCAGTTTCAGATAATTCCTTAATTCAATGATAGTATTATTATTATTATTTTTGAGGTTCTTGTTTCGGACATGGCGTCTGCATGTGAGCCCAAGAAACACATCGTCAGTGGAATCATAAGCCTTGTCTACAAGTAGAAATTTCAAGAATAATTTAGGTTTAAAAATAGAAATTTGGGTGTGGGCCCCATGAAACTTACTTCAGGCATGTTGTTGTGAAATACATCTTTTTTTTTATTAGGAGTCTCTTTTTGATGAATGAATAGTTGATTCCATGTGTTTTTACATGAGGATCACAATGATTCAATCTATATAAATATTTTTCGGATAAATATGTGGTCCCCATAAGATTATATTCGAGTGTAATTTAGTGACATATGACTTTTCCATCGAATGCCCGTTTTGTGTGAATGAACAGCTGACCCTGTGCATTTTTTCCATAAGGATCACAATAGTGTGATCTCATTGGATGTGTGGATACTTTTTTCTATTCCCATTAAATGTGGAATCATGAAAGGAATATTGGTGGAATATCATTCTTTTTTGTTTCAAGAGAACTCATGTCATAGGTTAGCATCAACTCTTATGAGATTAGAGAAGATGTATGAAGTTATGTGGTCAAATGTTCTCGGGCCATTGAAGGAGGAGTCATAGTGAAGTTAAATTCTTGTCCCTTTGGAAAAATGACTAGAATCTCATGCTTTTTGTCCTTTTGAATAGATGGTCCATGTACCGTGGGAGTGCACTGGAATGCCTAGGGGTACTTGATCACAGTTTAATACCCAAGTATGTCAAGGTACACAACTAGGTGATGAGGTGGGGTCACATGATGTTTGGGCCCCACACGCACCATGTACCACTTTATGAATCTTCTATACATACTATATCCTTTTTCCAGACACAGATTTTTGTATATTAGTAACCTATCTTATGTTTTCCCTATATAGAACATGATTTTGCACTACATAGTGGATTTTCGGATATGATACGAGATGTTATGGGTGTGATGCCTATCTGATGCAATGCTCGATGACAACTATGATCAAATAGGATTATCCTAGATTTATGATCTTAGCCTCTAGTTGGTATGGTAAGTGTAATTCCTCGATTCTTTCCAAGAGGTACCATCCAGTAGGGATGGACAATGTAGTCCCTCAACACTTTTCGAGAGGTACCATCCAGTAGGGGTGACCATTGTAGTTCCTCGATACTTTCTTTATGGTACCCTCTTGATAGGATGAGCAGAGTAGTTCTAGGCTTACCATCATGCTGGGATGGGTAGTTGGTCCCTCATGGTAGTTCCGAGTGGAACCCCCTACCCGAGTTGGGTATGGGTCCTCGATCTTGAGATGGGACCTCTAAACAATATTGCTTAGTGAAGAGACATGCTCTGACACGCATTTTGAATCTCGAGGAAGATTAATGCATTCCCCTAGATATATGTTAATGTGACGTGACCTAAAGTCATGAGGGAGAGAAAATTCTACCTAGAGCGGATAATATCAAGGTGTGGTGATTGAGTCTCATTGTCATGCAGTTTAGGGCAGACGTATGGGATGTTGGGCATCATTGGTGGATACATCTAGACTTTTGGATACTCTTCTACATATGCTAAGATATGAGGTGTATATCCCCACACTCTCTTATTTGGGATTATTTGGATGAGTATATATATATATATATATATATATCCAATTTTAGTACCCACTCCTTGGGTTTTGGTTACTCACCTTCTAAGAGAGACAAAGACATGATGGGTATGCCCCGTGATTTCTATGTCTAGCTTATCTTGGTTGGACGATTATACTCTCCTACAATAGGTATAAATGACTTGAAAAGATGTTAATATTCTCACCATTTCGAGCTCATTGTGTTTGGATGATCGTACATCAGTCTTTTGTTGGGTTGAACTACACTCTAGTTTCTGTAACTTGTTCTATTTACTGCTTTCCTCTCCAATGTATATCTTATGCCCCCTTCTCCTTTTTCAAGTCATCCTATTAAGTATTTTTATATTCACCCTTACATAGTCATTGCCCTCATTTATTGTCCCATAAGAAGACGATATATTGTTTGATCGTGACTTCAAAGGATCTTAGGGATATGGGGTTCCTCGGCCGCATATGGTGGTCATAGCTTGGGATTTAGGAATGGGGATCTCTAAGTTGTTTTTCCTTTTTTAGATAATTCCAGTTTGTGGTACTTCTAGGTTTGGAATGTATTTTTACCTTTTCCATTTCAATTTACATTATTGTACTTGTACTTTATAAGGTTCGATGCATGTTTGTGGGTGAAATATAGAAATAGTGTATCTTGTTTTCATTTCTCTATACACTTTTACATTGAGTTGGTTGCATGTGTAAATGTTCTTGGAAAATGCCTCCCATTGTTTTTTGTTCCTTCATTGCTATTCACCACCCCCTATCTTATGGAGGTAGGTGTGGGGTAGTTTTCTCTTAATCCCCAACTTGGGTTGAGTCATGAAAAATTGGTACCAGAGGTGGTTCAAACCTTTGGAAATTTTTTTGATGCTTCCATAAAAAGTTCTTATTTGGGTTTTGAGAAATACTATCAAAGTGATTCAAGAGTGGCTCCTAGTACAGGGAGTCTAATGGTGGTACAGTCGGTCGACATATCCGTTCACAAGGACCTGGATTACCTTCTTGTTGACTCGGCACCCTGTGACACTTGTTACAGGGAACAATGGTACATGCATCATAAATGATTGATTCTTTGACTGTCCCTTTTGAGTAATCTCTCCATTGTTTTTGATATATATATATATATATATATCTATATAGTCATTTGGCTATGATACTTCTTTATGGATTCCAGATTCCTCCACAATGTCTTCCAGTTGGGATACCGGCTCTGATTCAGGATGATAACCCTGTGAGAAACGATACCTTAGTTTAGGATCCATAATGTGATCCCCTACCTGCAGGTGGGTAGGTAGCAGCACCTACACCAGTGGAGCAGTAGATAGCCCCAGAAAGGAAGACTGAGGACATGTGTAGGCAGAGAGTTCTTTACGAGTTCCAACGACAGAGACCACTGAGGATCCATAGTGAGCCAGACCCTCAAGAAGTGGAGTTCTAGCTAGAGTATGTGAACATACTCTTCAGTATTTTTCGGATAGAAATAGATCATATGGTGGCTTTGGCAGCTAGCCTTGTCCATGGTATAGGTGGGAGTTAGTGGAGTCTGGTTACTTAGATACTCGAGGAGTCGATACTATCATGGGACTACTTCCGTCAGATATTTCATAAAGTGTACTACCACTGCCACTTGCACTCCATGTCACGACCCGTCCTCAGGGCCCGTGCCGTGACAACCCCAATCCCACCATCCATAGGCCAGGGGCTGGAAACTATCACCAAAGGTGTAAATATCAGTATCTAGGAAGTAATTGCCTTTATAAAACATAAACACAACCAACAAGAGTACATGCGGAAGTAATACACTAAGTACAAAAGAAAGTGATGAAAATTAAATGGGTCATAATACAAACCCAACTGATAAGTACAGCTACAACTGAACGAAATACAAATGAAAAGAAAAACAGCTGGAAGATAGAAGCAGCTCCTGGGGCGTCCACCTCATACCTTCCTGAAGGGTAGGTATAGATAGCCTACTCATTGCTCTATCCCGCCATCCTCCTCCAAGTATTGTCTCATCATGAAGTCCACCTCTAGGTACTGACTCGTCGTGAGGTCCACCTCCAGGTACAGTCAAGACTTCGAACACTCGATCTTAGTCAGCGCTGTCCGTCGTCTACATCAAACACAACGAGGTGCAGGCATAGCCCGTGTAGGGGTGAGTATATAATACTCAGTAGGGACCCCGAGACCCTCAAGGTCTCACTAAATCCAACAAGGATAATCACAAAGAATGTTCTCAATAGATAACCCTTACTTAGGTATAATCTCATAGTTATACCTATGTTATCAAGTAGACCATCTTAGCCACAAGGTATCACACAGATATGAAGTCGATGGATAAACACTACTTAGGTATATGCCCATACATATACATAATTTATCAAGTAAACCATCTCAATCAGGAGGAAAACACAAAGGTTAAACGAGTATACCTCGTGAGATGACCTGGTTTGAGCTGTTTTAAGGGGAAACCTTTGAAAACACGCACATAATTAGTGTTTTTGTGCACTGAGTCGGAAATCAGGAGTCAGGGTCCTGGTGTATGGATACGTCGGCCGCCCGCACCAACACTGGACTCCCTTAACTGAAAACCACACTCAGTACCCTTAACAAAATTGCTTCACAGAAAAGAAATATCAGAGTTATAAGTTCTGTGGTATAACCGACTCCTATGATACCAATTTTTCATGACCCGTCTTCAGGGCTCGTGCCGTGACTACCCCAAGCCCGCCATCCATAGGCCAGTAGCTGGCGACTAGCACCGAAGGCGTAAATCTCGGTATCTGGGAAGACATTACCTTTATAAAACATAAACGCAACCAACCAGAGTACAAGAGGAAGTAATACACTAAGTACAAAAGAAAGTGCTGAAAAGTAAATGGGCCAGAATACAAACCCAACTAAGAAGTACAACTACAACTGAACGAAATACAATAGAAAATAAAAATAGCTGGAAGATAGAAGCAGCTTTTGGGGATTCCACCTCTGATCCTTCTTGAAGGGTAGGTATAGATAGCCTCCTCATCGATCTCGCCCACCATCCTCCTCCGAGTACTGTCTCGTCGTGAAGTCCATCTCCGGGTACTGAATCATCGTGAGGTCCACCTCGGGGTACCGTCCAATCTTCGAACACTCGATCTCAGTCAGCACTGTCCGTCGTCTACATCCAACACAACGAGGTGCAGGCATAGCCCGTGCAGGGGTGAGTATATGATACTCAGTAGGGACCCCAAGACCCTCATGGTCTCACTAAATACAACAAGGATAATCGCAAATAAATTTCTCAATAGATAACCCTTACTTAGGTATAAGCCCATACTTATACCAAAGCTATTAAGTAGCCAATATCAGCCACGAGGTATCATAAAGATATGAAGTCAATGGATAGCCACTAATTAGGCATATTCCCATACATATTGTAAGTTATCAATTAACCCATCTCAATCATGAGGAAAACAAAAAGGTCATAGACTCATCTCAAACCAGGATTTTCATTATCGAAACCGCAACTGCTGATTAGATCCTCGTCTATCGAGTACATTGATCCTATCATGACTCCGAAGCGTTTCTCAAAAACCATAGACTGCTGAGGTACTCCTCCTGTCAATTACCGCGGGTCAGCCACCCAAACACAGTAGTGCTCCCCGCCGGGGTCTTCCACCCAATCACAGTAGTGCACCCCCCTAATAGACTGCAGAGGTACTCCTTCTATTGAGTACCGCGGGTCTGCCAACCAAACACAGTAGTTCTCCCTGCTGTGGTTTTTCCACCCAAACACAGTAGTGCTCCCCACTGGGCTATACAAATCACTATGACTTGAATCGGACAAGAAGTCATCAGGTCTCAGCATGCTACACGGTCTCCACACTCAGTACGCTTGTCACCGGGAGGGTCCGCTCCAAGAGCTATTGGTCGATACTCCATGTATCACAAAGGCCCACAAAGAAGTATCTCAAAGGACCGCCTCGTCATAGGGGTCTCAACGCAACAGACGACGCGTCTATCGGACGCCCGGTCTGTGAGTTATTAGCCTTTTCGTCTCAGGGGCCCGGTTGGTTTCATGTACGAACCAACCCAAACATATCTCAACTCTACCCTGAACTCTCATACGATAAACTCAAAGGGATCCTTTCTCAACGTGATCACCAATGCTGCTGACGGTTCGTCAAACGGATGTTCGGTCTGAAAGTTATCATCTTTTCCGTTCGAGGGGCCCGGTTGGATTTCGGGTACAATCCAACCTGGACATATTCAAACTGTGTCCAAATCTTAGGTGAATTATACCAAAAGAACCGTCTCATCTAGAGGAATCCAAAAAAGTCGATGACACGTCAATCGGACGTCCGGAACTCAAGTTATAACCGTTTCCGTTCCGAGGTCCCGATTAGTTTTGGTTTCGAACCAACCCGACCATACCAATACTTCTCCGAAACCTTCAGTGTAATATACCGAAACGACAGTATCGATCCACGGAACCCATTGAAACTGACGGTGCGTCGATCAGAGGTCCATAGCTCAAGATATGGGCGTTTAACTGAAGAATGTCTGAAAATAGAGGGTTTGGGCCCGATCCGACCCGGCCCAATACCCCCTGGGTCGGCCCGAACTGGGTTGAACCAACCCGGGTCCGGGTCCGGCCCGGCGCTGGCAGCCTGGCTCGACCGGCTGAGGCTCGGCCAGCGGGGCCGAGCGGACGCAGAGCGGGGGGGGGGGGGGCGTTGTTCCCCCCGGTTGACAGTGAATCAGCGCGGCTTTAAAGTTGCGCCCCCCCCAAATCCAGAATGGCTTGGCCGTTCCAGTCCGTCATGGCTCACTTGAGGCGGTCTTCTCCGATAGCGCGCAACCGCCACTTTCCACAGACCACCAGTGCGCGTCTGGAGGTCCATGGAAAGCGGTGGTAGCGCGGCAGTGCCGGCGACCTGTGGTGGTGGCGTGCCACCAGAGAAGACCGTCGTGGCTGAGTCGCAGTAGACCGGAACTGCAAATCCATTCCGGATTTTGGGGTGGGGGCTTTAAAGCTGCGCTGGTTCACTGTCAACTAGGGGGAACAACGCCCCCCCCCCCCCCACCCCGCCCGCTCCGCGTCCGCTCGGCCACGCTGGCCGAGCCTCAACCGGCCGGGCCGGGCTGGGCCGCGCCCAACCAGGCCGGACCCGGACTCGGGTCGGGTCGCCCGGTTCGGGCTGACCCAGGGGTATTGGGCCGGGTCGGACCGGTCCCAAACCCCCTATTTTCGGACCTTCTTTAGTTAAACACCCACATCATGAGGTACATAACTCCGATCGATGCATCGTCAGTTGCGTAGGGCTCCTTGGATCGAGACGGTCGCTTTGGTATAGTACACTAAAGGTTTCGGGGAAGTATGGGTATGGCCGGGTTAGTTCGAAACCAAAACCAACCGGGCACTCGGAACAAAAATAGTTATAACTTGAGTTCCGAACGTCCGATTGATGTGCCATTGACTTTGTTGGATTCCTATAGATGAGATGGTTATTTTGGTATACTTCACCTGAGGTTTGGATGCAGTTGGAATATAGCTGGGTTGGATCGTACCTGAAATCCAACTGGGCCCCTGGAACGGAAAAGCTGATAACTTTCAGACCGAATGTCCGTTTGACGAACCGTTAGCGGAGTTGGTGATCACGTTGAGAAACGATCCCTTTGAGTTTACCCTATGAGAGTTCAGGGTACATTTGAGATACGACCGGGTTGGTTCGTACACGAAACCAACCGGGCCCCCAGGACGAAAAGGCTAATAACTCACAGACCGGACGTCCGATTGACGCGCCGTCTATTGTGTTGACACCCCTATGAAGAGGCGGTCCTTTGAGATACTTCATAGTTTGACTTTGTGATTCTTGGATTATCGACCAGTAGCTCGTGGAGCAGACCCTCTTGGAGACAATCGTACGGAGTGTGTAGACCGTGTATCTGGCTGGGACCTGATGACTGCTTGTCCGATTCGAGTCGCAGTGACTTGTATAGCCTAGTGGGGGGCACTATTGGGTTTGGGTGGCAGACCCACGACGGGGAGCATTACTTTGTTTGGGTGGAAGACTCACGGTACTCAATAGAAGGAGTACCTCTACAGGCTATTGGGGGGGGGCGCACAACTATGTTTGGGTGGCAGACCCTATCGAGGAGCACTACTGTGTTTGGGTGGCTGACCCACGATAATCGATAGTAGGAGTACCTCAGCAGTCTAAGGTTAGTGAGCAGTGCCTCAGAGTCGTTACAGAATCAGTGTACTAGACAGAGTAGGAGCTCTTCAGTACTTGCAGTTTCGATAATTAAAATTCTGGTTTGAGCTGAGTCTATGACCTTTGTGTTTTCCTCATGATTGAGATTGGTTACTTGATAACTTACGTATATGTATGAACATATACCTAAGTAGTGGTTATCCATAGACTTCATATTTGTGTGATACCTCGTGTTTGAGATGGGCTACTTTATAACTTAGGTTTAAGTATGGGCTTATACATAAGTAAGGGTTATCTATTGGGAAATTTCTTTGTGATTATCCTTGTTGGATTTAGTGAGACCTTGAGGGTCTCAGGGTCCCTATTGAGTATCATATACACACCCCTGCACGGGCTATGCCCGCACCTCATTGTGTTGTATGCAGATGACGGACAACGCTGACTGAGATCGAGTGTTCGAAGACTGGACGGTACCCGGAGGTGGACCTCAC
This sequence comes from Viscum album, assembly GCA_963277665.1. NCBI lineage: Eukaryota > Viridiplantae > Streptophyta > Magnoliopsida > Santalales > Viscaceae > Viscum > Viscum album. The sequence continues at coordinate 549,990,078 of OY728134.1, forward strand.
GACGAGTCAGTACCCGGAGGTGGACTTCACGATGATATGGTACTCAGAGGAGGATGGTGGGTGAGAGAAATTAGGAGGCTATCTGTACCTACCCTTTAGGAAGGATCCTAGGTGGATGCCCTAGGAGCTGCTTCTATCTTCTAACTATTTGTCCTTTCTATTGTATTTCGTTCAGTTGTAGTTGTACTCCTTTGTTGGGTTTGTATTCTGGCCAATTTACTTTTCAGAACTTTCTTTTTTTACTTAGTGTATTACTTCCACTTGTAATCTGGTTGGTTGTGTTTATGTTTTATAAAGGCAATGCCTTCCAAGATATCAAGATTTACACCTTTGGTGCTAGTCACCAGCCCCTAGCCTATAGAATGTGGGCTTGGGGTAGCCACGACACGGGCCCCGAGGATGGGTCGTGACACTCCATTAGTATTCATGAGCTCCTATAATATGATTTGGGAGGGATAATGGAGTCTGAGTTTGTGACTACATTCACAGACCTTACATGCTTCTATCTGGACATGATCTGTGATGGCTACTTCCGAGCACAGAAGTTTGATCAGCGCCCCCATATAGAGATACATGCTATCAGCGTACCCTTGTGAATCCCCACCTATTTCAGCGTGCGGGAGAAGGCACTAGTGATTCAAAAAAAAAATTCATAGAGATGCCACAAAGCTAAAGATGGTAGTGGGTGCATCAGAGTTGAGGCATCTTAAAAATCTAGTAGAAATCAGTTGACAAGATCTTGACATTGGGGATATTATCATGATCATACTTAGTAACATGGTTAGGTAGCACCAAATCAGGCTGGAGAGGTCTGATGTTAAGCATGTGACTGGTGAAGTCACATGGCCCACGACTACACAAACAAACATTCCGAGAACCCCTGGCAAACGACATTTAACCACCATTGTAGAGGTAGTTCCATGATCAGTGATATTTGAGGTGGGGATAGGGTGGTCCCTAGGGAGATGGTGCTGTCAGAGGAGGAGATAGAGGTGGGGGTGATGTTTTGAGGTTCATCCACCACCACCACCATAAAACCTATGTTAGGCTTAATAAGCTAGCATCTGAGGCAAAAAATAACTATAATCTTTGGATTTCTATAAACTTATAGAGTATGATATGATAAGCGGTATTCCATGGGTTTTTTATACTTATTTAGTATAATTGTTATACACTTTTTGTGATACACTTTTTTCCTTTCTTCTTTCATGAGGGGTTTTTAGTGTGATGTCGGGCATCAGTGTATCCTTGGGCCAGTTTTGTTAAACATATTATTAAATGCATGAGGAAAAGGGGTCCTTCCCCCTCCAAGATGAATTTCAATTATGTGAGAAAAACCATGATTTTGAGTCAGTGCAACCCAAAGTGTATAGTATCTAGGTGTGGGGGATGAATCCCTCTAACTTGTACATTCAGGTTGAGGTTGCAGGAGGGAGTGTAGGAGCAAGTCTTGACATTACCATTTTATTTTTCCTTCTTTACACATTTATCTTGGAATTCCACTAGTGGGGTTAGAGGTGTTCTTGTTTTGGGGATTACTCTCCTTCCAAGATATGTGAAGATACATGGGGTATACCACTTTCTTTACGTGTCTATATTATAGTAGTTGGATGAGTTTACTCACCTGCCTTTTCCATTTGTAACTTGGCATGCTCAACATCAACCTTCCCACAACTGCTATCATGTACAAGTTGATGCAAGGGAAACCCCATGAATATGACTTCATGAATCCCTACATGGTGCTGGCATTGGTTGTCTTCTCTTTGAGAATGTGGTGACACTTCCTTTTAGGAGGACTCTTGGCGGTTTGTTCAGACCACCAGAGTCTCTCATACATCTTCACTCAGAGAGACCTTAACATGAGGTAGTTACTTTGGTTGAACTTCGTATAAGACTATGACATCGAGATAGTATATATGCTAGGATAAGGAAATGTGGAAGCATATTCCCTCAGTTGGATGTCCAAGGATTTCATGGTTCAAGGAGTTTCAAAGTAGTTATCTTCTCTACAACTGACCTTAGTGGAGTATGTGAGTATAACTTATCTTCAATTTATCGTGTTGATTCCATTGCTTCCTGAGAATATAAGAGAGTCTCAATTTTGATGCAATGACTATGAAATCTCATGTGACCAGATATCCTCAGGTGACTCACCGGATGGATATTCTGAATGATGAAATTATGAGACCTTGTTCCAGGTACAAATAGTGATTGTATTCATGAAGTGGGATGTAGAGTTTCAGACAGGGAGGAAAACTATCACCCATGTTTCATTAGGACTTTCATGATCATGCAAAGGGTCATATATGGTTCCTACTCCATTTACATAAACCTAATATATGGACTAGGTACATGACATTTCTCACGTGTCCGAGCCAAAAAGATACATACATGATCCTATGAACATCATCAATTGGGTCGAGCTGGACATTAAAGTATTAGAAACATTTGTAGATCACCCAGTTCCAATCAAGGATCATCAAGAGCGAACATCATATGGATGGACCATCCATTTGGTTCGTGTTCTATGGTAGTATAAAAATGTGAAGGAGTCCTTAAGAGAGGGAGTCCCAAATGTGGGCCGAGAATCCCGTGTTGTTTCACTAGTTTTTATTTTTAGGGATGAATATATAGAAGTAGGGAATGATTCATAGACTTTTTTTTGACATTCAAGACATTAGAATATATTTACATATATTTCCAGAATAAGGCACTAAGACGACATGAAATTCTGTGGCCTTATTTCCCTGAATTAAATTTACAAAAATAATAAGTATTTTTGTACAATGCACGTGGGGGAAATAGTATAACACTCACAGAATATCTTAGATCATAAATCTGAGGCCATGGTTGAGTCCAAAACCTGGAATTTACCCTTGGTGGGGCCCATCTTTTTTCAGCGCAGAACTTATGTAAGAAAATTTACCCAGAATAAAATTATAAATAAAATAATTAAAATGAATTATTTTATCTTAGATGACACATCAAATATATCCTTAATGGTGACTCATATTGGAAACTCAAGGCCACCATTGAGTTTATAATGGGGTGTTTTACCTTTGCGCAACCTAAAATGAGAGAACACAGAAGTTTTGGATTCTATGACTATTGGTAGGGCTTTCATTGTTTGTCTATAAATAAAAAATATATGATATTATAATTAGGTTTATCCTTTAATACTCTCTCTATCTCTCTATCCCTCTTCTTTCTTTGTTGTATTAATAATAAAAAACCGGAGAATCTTCTTTGAATCACCGCAAGAGTGAGGTGAACACATCAACAGTGATAAATGGATCAATTGAGGTATGATTTATTTCAATTTTCTTTTTCTATTGATAGTATTCTTGAAAAATCATTATTTGTAGATTGGTTCGTTGTTTACTTTATCGATCATCGATGGAAGCACTTACATGACCATAAATCTATGTTCGAAGCCTATAATATATCCAAAATCCATCCATTCTTTGTGGATATACATAAACCACTTTTGGACACATCAATCCACCATAGGATCATCGAGAGAAGGCTAGTGTTGTGAATATCTCATCACAAGGATCACCGATATACTTTCAGATTCATGTTTTGGAAAAAAAGGAGGTCCGGTGGTGCGTAGAAGGGATCTCAAGAGAACCTTCACCAATAGTGGTCGATGGTTGCGAGGGAAGATAGGTGTTGAGGTGGCCAATGGAGGTGCGGGTTGCACGGGGTGTGGCCGGAGCATGGAAGATTAATGGAGCAAGAAAAAAAAGATGAGGTGGGGAAGCAGGTTGGTGAGCATATGAGGAGGCAGAGTCATCGGAGACAGTGACGGTAGGATCATGGTGTGCGACCCAAGGTGGTAGAGATCCACATGACACAGCGAGTTGCCACATTGATTCATAAATCGGGCTGGTAAAATGGGTAGGGCTAGCCCAAGGGGAGCGGTCTTACCAAAATGGTATGGACCAGTTTGAATCTGGTAGGGAAGCTTCAAATGGATGTATCTCCTAATCGGTGTTTCCTTTTGACATGTCGTTTGTGGCCTTGCATTCCTCACACCAAAAAAGATATTTTAATAAAGGATTTGGAATTTTAGCAATTGTATTCATGGCTTGGTTATACAAAATGACTAACTTCAATGATAATATTTTTGTTATTTGTATTTGGTGTACTTATATAAAATGTGGTGGCTATATGCGATGTCTAATTGATGTGCCATTAGCAGTGCCACAACCCTTGTCTATAGGTAGAAATTTAAAGACTAATTTTTGTTATTTAAACGAAAATGAGGTTTTTGGCCCCATGAAGCTCAATTTGGGCATGTTTAGGTGAAATGTATGTTTTTTACTGGGTGTCCATTTTTTATGAATGAATATCTAATTCAATGTGTTTTTTCATGAGGATCAAAATCATAAAATCCATATAATTTGTTTCGAGATAGAGGCATGGACCCTATAAGATGCCATTCGAGCACAATGTAGTGAATATCACTTTTCCATCGGATGTCCATTTTGGGAAAACAAATAGTTGATCTTGTGTGTTTTTTCACAAGGATCACAATAGTATGATCAGTTTGGATGTATGTAGCCTTTTTCATGATCTCATTAAATATGGAAGCATGAAATAAATATTGGTGGAAGATCACTCTTCCGTGTTTGAAGAGAGAAAACGTCTTAGGTCTACATCGACTCTTGTGAGAGTGAATAAGATGTATGAAAAGATGTGATCAAATGTCAGGGGGTCATTAGAGGAGACAAGATAGTGAAGTTTTGTTTTTGGCAGTCTCGATCAATGATGAGCGTCAAACGATCATCCGCATTTTGATTAGATGTGCCATGTACTCTATGAGTACACTGGCATGCCTATGGGTACTTGTTTATGGTTTAGTACCCGAGTATGTATAGGTACACGACCAGATGATGAGTTAGGGTTACATGTTGTGTGGTCCCCACATGCATCATGTACCACTTTAAGAATTTTCTATATCATGTATCTCCTTCATTTGGACTTGGATTATGGAATGCGAGTAACCTATCTGGAGAGTTTTTCCTTGTAGAATGTGATGGTACCTTTTATAGTGGATTTTGGGATATAATGTGAGATATTCTATGTCTGACATCTATATAAGGCGATGATTCATGAGGGATATAATTAGATAAGATTATTATAGATTTATGAGCATACCCTCTAGTTAGGCGGGGCTACGAAATTCCTCAATGCATTCTAAGAGGTACCATCCAATATGGATGTCCAGTGTAGTTCCTCAATGCTTTGCGAGAGGTACCATCTAGCAGGGATAGTCATTGTAGTTCCTAGATTCTTTCTAGGAGGTAGAATAAAAAATGTATGAAAAGAGTAGTTCCATGCATACCATCTAGATGGGATAGGAAATGGGTCCCCCATGGATGTTCTGAGATTACCCTCCAGTAGGACTAGGCCATGGGTCCCTGATAGTTGTTAAATGTGGAACCTTCCAGTAGGTCTGGGAATCGATCCTTAACATTGAGACATGACCTCTTGACTATGTGGAACTTTTATGAGATGTGATTTTATGTACCTTTAGAATAAAAAGGAATAGGGCTGATTTCCCCATCGAGATGCATCCATGTGATGCAACCTAAAGCCGTGATGGAGAGACAATGCCTTCCAAAGAAGATAGTATCTAGGTGTGATAATTGAGTCCCTTTTCCTAGTAGTTCAGGGCTAATGTGTGGGATGATGGGAATCATTGGTGGATAATTCATAACTGTTTGTGACTCTTCTTCTTGGGATGATAATTGATATTGAGATCCCCTTACCCTCCTAGTTGGGCTTCTTTTGTTGAGGATATATATATATATATATATATCCTATTTCAGTACCCACTCCTTTGGTCATGGTTACTCTCTATCCAAGAGAGGTGAAGATGAGTGAGGTATGGCAGATGATATTTGGGTCTAGATTATCATGTTTTGATGAGTCTACTCTCATATTATAGGTAGAAAAAATTCGACGAGAAGTTCATCTTCTGACGGTTTTGATCTCCCTATTTTTAGATGAGCTTACTTCACCCTCTTTTTGGGTTGAGATTCACTCCTTTTACTATACTATATTCTATTTACAACTTTTCTCTTCAGTGTATCTCTTACAACCCCCTGCCTTCACTTTTTTTGGGCAACCTACTGATTATTTTTATACTCACTCTTATATGGGATTTTCCAATACATATAATTTAAAATAAAAATGATGGACATGTTGACCATGGAATCAATCAATATTAAGGATATGAGGTTCTTGGACCGCATATGGTGGTTATATCTTGGGATTCCGGAGTGAGGCTCTCTTAGCTATTTTACCTTTTTCAGTTACATCCAGGTTTTAGCACATTTCTCAGTGGGCATGTATTTTTTACCTTTTCCCATTCAATTTACATTACATTATTTGTACTATTTAATGGTCGATAAATGTTTGTGTGTTACATATAACAATGTTGTATATTTTATTACATTACCTATGAACTTTTTTATTTATTTGGATAAGTTTTTATGTATAGTTTATTTTGTAAAGGCCTCCCTATGTTTCTTGTTCCTTCACTGCTTGTCACCACCCCTGGCCCATGGAGGTGGGCTTGGGTTAGTTACAGGTCAATCCCTAACATAGGTTGGGTAGTGAAAATAAATTATGTTTATCATAGGTTATTCATAGGAAAATTCTTTTTAAACTCTTTATGACGGTTCATAATAAGTTTTTTAATTCCCACAGCATATCCCCTAGGAGTGTCGACCAAGGTTTGTAGTAAGGCCCATTGTCATGTACCAAATTACAATGAGTTTGGCCCAGAACATCTAGTTGGAGTTATTACCCCTATGTACATCTGTGCCATAGCCAAATCCACTTGTAGTATCTAGAAAGATACGTATTTCTAGGAAGCCACTCACTATATCATTTAACAAAATTCCAAGACATTTTACTATACTTTTTCATTATCTATTAAATTATCCTTAGATATATACTTTTGGTTCTCACTATGGTTTTCTCATCCCAGCTTCCAAATGATAACCAATCATTTTCTCTAATACAAATTGTAGTGACCCTCTATTTACATAAATTATCATTACATAATATTTTTGGAATACTTAAAACGTTTGAAAAATATATTCCCAATGATTTTATTATTATGCCATTAGAAACATGGAAACATAAACATCGATACATAAATGAGCTACATTATCTCTCACTAGGTTCTTCTTGACTATCACCCTTCTTAGAAACATCAAACATAACACATATCTTCATATCCTGGTGAAGGAAACACAAAAATGGGTCAGCACAAATTCTAAGGGTAAACATGGAAGTTATGTGAGGCTAATCATTTGTATAAGGTTTTGAGTACATGATCATAAAAATATAAGTTCATAACCTATATATCTATGATCATATAAACGAATCATGGTATAAATCATGGATGTTCAAAAGACATGAATTATAATGATATAAGAACATAAAACATAAAAACATAACATAGTAATAAGACATGGAATTGTGGTAGACACATAAGAAAATATAATTATTTCCATTGTATTCAAGGAATTGTTTCTGATACAATCTTAGTGGACATATTCCTTTACTAAACTGGGTTCACACCCTGATATAGTCTTGTATTAGTTAATCAAGTTCACTCTCCATTCCAACCATGTAATACTAAACCGAGTTTATTTCCCATTCTAGCCATGTAATACCGGACCAAATTTATTTTCTATTCCATCCATGTAATATTGAATAGATTTCACTTCTCATTCCATCCATTCTCTCTCTTGAGAAATCAATCTTTACCTAATGCATTAGAGGGAGATATAGATCCTACCTGTCCCATAGTGAAATCATATGTACATGTTCAACAAGATCATAAATAACCATATCATAACCCACAATAAAATGTTGGTATTATAGACCCATAATCTTATCATAACCCATAAAAGAGACAAATTTCATACTCATTTAATCATAAACATAACCCATGAAAGTAAGCGGGTTTCAAAACCATATAACCCATGAATGATAAATGGGTTTCATAAACATCATTCTATGAAAACATAATCTGTTAAGAAAATGAATATGAATGGAAAAATTGAATAATTTCCCTATAATTTCATGAGTAACACAAATTTATTTTATCACTGATGGGAAATAATTTTTAAGATCTTTTAAAAGCATTACATAAGGATAATATAATTTATTCATTGAAAAAGGATTTAAAAAAAATAAAACCTATTGAATTTTTTTTCATTATAATAGATTTGAAAAATTATAATGTAATCATTGCAAATCATAAATGATTTTAGAAATCCTTTTTTCTTGAAAATGGGATTCATAGATCTTGTTAAAATTGTTTTGAAAACATGGTTTTTGAATATAATAGATTTATGACTGAAGAGAGAAACAATGATATATTACTAAAAAACTATATCTTAAGTACCAAAGAGTGTAAAAATGGTAAACATATATTTGGATAACTTGAATAAAAATATTATAAGAAACTTTATGTGTTTAATGGAGAGATGAATCCCAATATTTGACTAATTAAGTTATAATTTTAAACAATCTCAAAAATCAATGAGATTGTTTCAATAAACACTTATCACTTAGTAACCAGGGATCATAAACAGAATGTAAGAAAAGGAAATTATACAAAAATAACATAGTATTAAAATAAATGGATTCATGATACAACATGTAAAATGGAAGAATATACACCACGAAAAATAATTTATGTATTTGACAAAACATGAGTGTCAAAAGAAGGAAAATTTAGACAAAACTATTTTACAGATCTGCTAAATTTTGAAACATAAACCCCATAAAATAATGATCGTAAAATTGATATTTTAATAACATATATTTAAGTATAATAACCAGTTAATACATCCACGGTACTTATACACCCCACACAAATAGAATGGATGGGAAATATAGCATGTATCTCATGGAAATAAAAAGTGAGATTAAATCCCCTTAACTTGTATTTTAACTCTCATTGTACTCATTCAAACCACCCATATAATAAATATGAATTTATAATAAATATAAAAAATAAAAATATTCTTATATATAATACCATATATGGTTTGATCATGACCATATTTTACCCTCTTGTTAACAATATAATGTGATGTTTTTTTTACTTTGGGTAATATTTGCTTTGTTTTTTGTATGTGCCTTAATTTGTTATATATAATGTCTTTATAATTATATAATTATTCTATAATATAAACCATGATATAAATATAATGTATATTCATTATATCTTTGTGGAAAAAATCTATATAATATAGGTGTACGAAATAAAATACATTGTTAAAGGAGACGATAAGACATATGTATGCATGAATGTTGTTTCCATTATTATTATCATATTGAAAGAAATAATGAAAATGAAATATCTGTATATAATTATATAATATAATTAAATTAGATTTATAATTTTTTATATATCATATACTTTCACTAAACCCATCCACAACACATTCCCTATAGTGGCTGAACGAATCACAACGCTTTGAGGGGGTGGTAGTCCAAACTTCCTCAAATGAAATTATAATATTTACATCAATTGAAAAGTAAAAACATATGTTTTGTTAAATTAATTAATAGTATTAAAGGCAGAGTAAACATAATATATAACATATATAAATTTATTTTCCAGAATTATGTCCACCATGAGTTGAGGTAAAAGAAAGATGAACAATCATCATTTAGTGAGGTTGTTGTTCTCCATACATGTATACAATATATTTTTTACCCATTAGATAGATGTGTGTGTATGTTTATATTGAAAACATATCATAAAAACATCCTAGTATATTTAGGATACTAGTTTAGTTATAAAATCATGGAATAAATTTGGGGGAGGGGTCGATAAGGAAAATAAAATGAAGGAGCTTGAGAGAAGGTGTTACCTCTACATCAGGTAACTCCATTTGGATTGTTCCAAAAGGATACATTGAAATAATTTTTTTACAAATTAGACAATTTAGTTAGAAATGGTGGGATTTTGGGAGCTGTATTATGAAGCGCTTGGTTGAAACTAAGTGGTTTGAGAGGTTTTATAAAGAGGGAGTGGTGGTGGCCTTTTATAGGGAATGAGTGACACTCTTATAAATATTTTAAGATAGAATACCACCAACGTTTTCCATGTTTCAAGTGGATCAAATAACTACCCAAATCCGATCCAAGGGATTATAGGGTCTAAATATGGTAAAAATTGGCTTTTGGACAAGTGTATAAGTCGTTTTGGCCTTAATGTTATGGTTTATTCCCTTATTAGGCTCAATTTAACCTTAATTGATGTAATTAATTTTAGTCACATTAACTAATATTTTTAGTCAAAATCAAATTTGACCTTATTATACATTATAAATTATTTGGTTTAAAATATGGAATCCATTTTTCCAAATTCCAATGATATAAGTGGTAGAAATTATTTTAAAATTAATCCTATAGTCTGGTCGACAATGTGGGTTTTAAAGTAAAAATGAACATAAGTTTGATAATTTTTTTGTATCAAATTTCAATGTGAAATTGGTTCCAATTACCTATATTGTATTAATTTATAATAATATAATATATTTAAACTTTTAACCAAACCGAACAATAAATTTACCTTATAAGTAAATTAAATTAAAAAAAAGTTTTGAATTCAACTATGGGCAGAGACATATTTTCAGGTTACTGTAGTGTTAAAGTAGAATGGATTATTGTATATACTATAGTGGGTACTGTTCTGTACTATATCAGCCTGACCTATTCATCCTTTTGAGATTTTGGGAAACCAGTTTGTTTCTTTAGTCCATCAAGGCCCTCGGGCCACCCAAGGCCTTTGGGATATTAAGGATTTCATAGCACCTCAAGGGCTTCAGGAAACCTCAATGACTTTGGCCCACCTCAAGCCCTTCAGGCCGCCTCATGTCCATTGGGCTGCATGATATTTTTCATAATGGGCCAAGAGTAATCTATAAGGAGTTGTCTATAGTGGATGATTAAAGTAAAGGTAAATTCTCAAAACCAAAGCTAATAGATTTTGAAGAATGAGAGGGTATGGAAATTTCCATCAGGACCAACCTATGCATGCTTGGGAATCCTAGAAAAACAATCATGTAAAGGTGGAGAGATAACTGTATGATGTAGATCCCATGTAGGATTAGTTCCAAGTAGTTGTAGTCTAGATGACTTCCTCTAAGACCTTAGGTCATGTAACTTCATGAATCCTACTGGACATTAATGGGTTACCCTTCAATCCTTAAAATGAGGATTATAAAAAATGAATAAAAATAGAAGGTCTTCAGGCCACTCGGTCAGTTAGTATTTTTCATTATTCATCAAAACATGATGTTTCTCAAAAAAATCCCAGAAAACCAGCTTGATATATTTTTGACATTCTAAATTCCAAAATAATGTATATTATATCAAATTTAGTTTCTAAATGGTCCTAAAAAGGTTTTTATTATTTTTCGCAGAATGAAATTAAATGATTTTAATTTTAGAAAAATACTATTTTAAAACATATAAGGACTTTACCAAAAATAATATATTTCCTTATCAATATCTTTTATTTTTTTTAAAAATTATAAACAACTTTTTGAAATTAGTTATTACTATTGATATAACTATATTTATCATCTAGGTTATAATTATATCATTTAAATAATTATAAAAATAAAATTATTTTTTGTAGAAACATCGGTGTTGTGTGTAATGTACGCCAAGTTAGTGTTGTGTATAACATAATACAAGTTAGATTTCTATGTAATATACTCCATGTCAATTTTACATGTAAGGTACGCAGAGTTTATGCATTCTAACATACACCAATTCATTGTTGTGTAAAAGGAATGTTTTACATAATCTATTGAAAGACATAACAGAAATTTTAATTTATTTAAAAAAACATCCATAAAAATTGTGGCGTTACCAAGTATTTGTAAAATATTTATATTGAGTAGTATATATATATATATATATATATATCATAATTTAATTATTATTATTCATACAACCCAATTTAACAACTATGTTATAATAATTATATATTTGTGGGGCCATTTAAGCTCAGTGATTCATGTCATATACACTATTTAATTATAATTTTTTTGTGGTCGTGTGTATCAAAATCTATCTAAGAGAATATATTTAATTAAAAAAAATATATCCCAATATGTCAATTTGTTACATTCGTTTCTAACTTGGTGTGGTGTGTTGTATATGCTATCAAACATAATTTTCTTTTTTAACATCTTTGAGTGTTAGATCATCCCAACATTAAGAAGTCATTCCTTGTAATTTGAAAGTTATCTAAGTAATCAATGTATTGATATTTGAAAAAACTTATTTGGAAACCCAAATGATAAGAAGGTTTAATAAAAAAATCCTTTTTATAAGAGATAAATGAAACTATGATGGTCATCTAAAAAAAAAATATACTAGGATTTCAAATAGATGAAAATAATTGGGAAGTGAATATATAGACATGGAATAAAATTTTAATGTACAAATAATGATAGAGAGTGATAGAGATCATTGGTCACAAGAATGTGAATGATCATGATAAAATAAAAAAAACCATATTCCAAAGTGGTGTGGAAAAGGTAATTGATATCATCATAAATTATGGTAATTTACCAACATGTTGTTTTAAGGTCATTTTCCTAGTTTTATGTAATGAATTTACCATATAGACTATGAGTCTAAGGAAATATAATTACATGACCATTGAAATTTTATCATTTTCAAAATTTCACCAAAATATCATCTTTTCCTCCAACATTGAGCATTTAAGATGAATTTTTTCATGCCTAAAGCACTAAAAATAAAATTCTAAAGAATGACATAACCATAAAGGGATAAACGTATATTCCATTTGTCTTTAGACATTAAAAAAACCAAAATGGTTTGCTCATGGTAAGATAATTCCCAAAATTAGTGAATCTTAAAATGATGAAATAATACATTAACCTAAAAAAATCAACAATAATACCCAATGTTCAATATAAATCATTCCCAAATACCCTCACTACTAAAGAGTGTTTTAATATAAAATGTTATCTCATACCATTCATATTTTATCTTTCATGCCAAAAAATATGGTAATATTCTTTTGAATTAATATTAATCATGTAATCACCAAGTATCTTTTCAATATTGTGGTTATCTATATAATAAAACCTGTGTTCCCATTATTATTTCAATATTAAAGATCATATAAACTCTAAAGGTTATAATTTCTTAAAACATTATGCCCACAATATTTAAATTCATAAATAATGTTAATCTAAAGGTTTAAAAATACATCATCCTAATAAAACATAACCTGAAAATTCATTAATATCTTTAATGTCTCATTTGTGGAAACCTAAAATGTGTGTATAAGAAATTCAACTTATGATCATTGTTAATATAAAAGACCAATGATGATATTCATTACTATTAAGATATACACATATGAAAAACAATAGTCTACAAAATTATCTAAATCCTCCTTTGATAACAACTATAAATTCCATGAACCCACACTCCCTGATCCAATGATCAATTCATAATCTTTGACATTTTTAGTATTGATACTGAATAAGGTGACCTTATTTTCACCTTTGAAAACATATAAATAAAAAAGAAAATATTAGAGTAACTTAAATTATAAAGAACCTTTTTGGTTTATAGTTTTATAGAAATAGTAGAAACACTTATATAAACAATATTCATATCTTTAAATTAGTGTTTCTCCCCCTTGACCTTTATTTGTTTATTTCACATTATGTCATCATTTTCCTCCATATGAGACTATTTGAGACATTATTCATTCATAACCATAATTGATAACCTATGGAATAGAAAATAATGAAGGGTAAGATCAAATGATCAGTAAGGGTAATCATATGCATTAACAATTGAATGTCATCAATGAAAATTATATGATCATAAGGGAATGATTTCATAATAATAATTATAAGCGTAAAAAAAATATTTTTACCCATCAATAATTGGATCATCAATCATTAAAAAATTGAAAATGTCTTTATGAAAGTAAATAGTCATCAAATTCAATAACTATATTCCATGGTATATCAATCTTGATCAAAAGAAAATTTTATAAGTATTTGAAAGAATAAAAAAATGTATTGGTATCTTGGAATATATTCTTTGTAACCCATTTTAAATTTGTGTCAGAAATAGCTGGAGCCTAGTTTAATCAAAAGGAGAAAGCATCCATTAACTCCGTAAATATTTACACTAAACATAAGGATTATTGTCTAATAAATTGGACAGCTATCTAGTTTCACACATCATTTAAATTGTATCGGGCTCTCCCTATGCTATCTGTGAGAACCCATAGTATAATCTACATCATGTTAGCTGCAACTATCTGGGCACATCCATCATATAAAGTATATCAGGATTACACATCACTATTTAAGAGAAACCATCATATAAGCTATATATATCTCACCCATTATCATAAATAATTTACAAAAACCATTCAGGAATAAAATATTTAGAATAAAACATTTTTCAACATAATAATAATATTTGTTCATTCATCACTTGATTCACCGGTGAAAAAGAAATAGGTTCCATGTAAATATTTTAATCCATACCTAGAAATAATAAGGATGGTATGAATACCACAGTCCCCTAATTGAGTGTTAGTAACAACATGTTTTTTGAAATTGATATATAGAAATAAAAATAAATGTTCTTTAAAAACATTATTGAGGAAAATATTACAACCGAAGACCAACACTCACATATCATGTGGTGAAATCCATGACATTAAATTTTTAGCTATGATGCCGATAATTGTGATGCAAATTTTTCCATAAAAAAAATACATCATAAAAATTAAAAACATTATCAATTAAATTATGGAGGGAATTTTAGGTTTATAGTTTTAGATAATTAGGAAAACATCCCATATAAACAATTCACAAGTCATCAAAAAGCATTCTACCACTTATCATAACCTTTATTATTTTACAATATGTTGTAAACATAATCCTTCTAAAATCATTTATAAACATAAATTGTTCAACTTCTTTCTTTAAAATCTTGCATAAATTAAAGAAAATATGGTTGAGCTAAAAGACTTAGTAAGGGTAAACAAAATCATTAACAAATGAATGTCATCAATGATTATAAGAATAGAATAAGAGTATGATGACATAATAAAAATTCATGATTATGACATAATAGTATTCATACCAATAAATACCTAGATAATCAAACATAAAAACACAAAGTAAGTATTTAATAATGTAAATAGTCAAATTTATTGATAATCATGAGCCATTTTATATGAATAGTGATCAAAATAAACATCATAAATCGATAACAATATTTTATAAAACATATTTGTATCTTGGAACATCATATCATAGAACCCATAATAAACTCCTAAAAATGGAATAATCAATATGGTTAAATTCCATATTTGGATTACCCGATGCATTAGAGCGCTATCTGGGTACACCCATCATATACGCTATAATGGTCTCACCCAACTATATTTGGGAAGACCCATCATTTACAATTTACAAGAACTGAATAAATAGGGAATTCATCAAAACTCATTGAAACAAAATGTATTACATTAAGAATATTATTGAAAAATTGAGATGAAATGGGATCCATAATAATCACTTTGAATCTGGGTTAACCAGAGGAAATGAACCATGTTCCATAACAATATCATTTACACATGATTAACCCATGGAAAAGAAATGTGTTTTGTAACAATATCTATGAAACATGACTACCCTATGGAAATGAAATTGATTCAATGAAAATATATTTGAAACGTTATTAACCTATGAAAAATAAATGGGTTCTATAACAACCTCTTTATAATATAATCAACACCCAAAAATGAAATGGTCTTCATAACAATCTATTTAGGGTATAATTAACTTATGGGAAAGAAATAGATTTCTTAACAATTTCATTGAAAAAAACATAATCCAAACTTAATATAAATGATGATTCCATAAATATAAAATATACACTATCTAGGATATTTAAAAACAATGGGTTTTTATGTTGATGAATTGAAATGAACATAAAATATCATTAAAATTATTTTTGAGGAAAATAACCTTTAATCATTCCAAAGTGTCTCATACCACCTTGAAACATTTGGATTATTATCTCTATGAAAAAAAAAATTTAAATAAAACATATATTATCATGAAAATAAGGATATTAATGATATAAAATGTAAAAGTAGAAGTATATTAATCTCATAAAAGAAGATAGTTTTATAACATAACAAACGTCACAAAGAAAGAAGATTGTGACAAAAACCCAATACAATTTTGATAATTTTCAAATCGTAAAAAATATGAAAGATGGATCATCAAAAGGATGTGTAAAACCCCATTAATATTAAGGTAAAAATAAAAAAAATATATTCATGGAGATTATGTACACCTAATGAAAAAAATAAGTGGTGAATATACAATATATCTCATAGAAATAAAATAGATATGAGAAAACCATTACAAGGATCATATCAGTGGAGTGTGAATAAATCAATCATATAATTATCTGTGAAAAATGTAAATAAAAAAAATTAATGTTGAAATATAGAATAATAAAATAAATGGTAATTTCCCAAATTACCTTGGTGTTATATATGAAACGACATATAAGTTTAGCCGAATAAATAGAAATTGAGTTATGGATTCTTTTACTAACTTGATTAAATTTTGAATCATGATATACAAGAAATAATTAAATCCATTAAAAAATTTAATATCTAGAAATAAATGAAAATTGTGATATAAATGTCATAGGTAAGTATATATAACATAAAATGTAACAAGGTACATATTAACAAATAAGTCTCAATGGAACATAAATTGAGATGAAACCCTCATCACTTTCTATCTTTTGAATTATAACCCCCATCAATGAAATAAATTAATCATAAAAAAAATAAAATGAATATGAATTTATTCATCATACATAAAATAATTTTGGAATTATATACATCGTGCAAAATAAATAAGTGGTAAAAATGGTGTTTTCCTCACAAAATAAAAAGCGAGACGTGAATCTCATACCTTGAGTCTGATTTGTCATGTTTGTGCTCTAGATTCCAGAATAATAAAATTATGTAAAGTATATAATTTCTTCAGAACGTTTTATAAGATTTTTGTTATATTAATTTCACTTATTAATTATTTATATATAATTTCTCAATCAATAATATTTATGTCATATGTTTTGACCATATTCAATTTATGTGTTAAGAACGACTACTCTAGTAAAACTATGAATAATGGGGTCATTATTAAAACATATTAATAATAAAAATTATGGAATACTCATAATATTTATAAATCAATTATACTTTTAAAACCAATCATGAATTATTGTTATAAAAAATGAACCCATATTGAAATCATGGAGAAGGAAGGTCGTATGTACGAATGAGTAACATTCTCATTTTCAATGATCAATATGGAAATAGGGTAAGTAATATTTATATTTACTTAATTAAAAATATTTAATAAATACAATGTTATTTAATCATATATACTTATATATATCAAATTATTATCATTTATAAGGAATCACATCTCGTTGAGGAGGTGGTGGTCTACAGATCTACGAATGACATTATCACGTTTTTGTGTGCGGGAAAAGTGTAATAATGAAAATTATATGTTACTCTTATAGAATGTTAATTATTTAATTAATATCAAATATATGTAATTTATATAATTAAGTTTTAGGAAACCCATCCTTAATACTTTTCATCTAATGTGAGAATATATCACATCACTTTGAGGAGGCGGTGGTCCACACATCCACAAATGATGTTATTGTATTTACACAAAATAGAAACAATGAAGATATGTGTTATATAAAAATTAAATAAATATTAAGATAACATTAATATCATATATATCACATATAAATATTTTTTCCATCGTAATTCCGAACCATGATAGGTGTTAAACAAAAAATTAACGACATCGTTTCGTGAGGTGGTAATCCACCGTACACATGAACTATAATTTCATTATCCATTTGACAGAAGTGTGTGTAGTTGTAGGTTGAATCATTAAAAAAAATACCTACATATATTTAGTATTACTATGTAATCATAAAATAATTTCATAAAAATCATTTAATGGGTGGAGAAAGAAATAATACATAAATGAATGTTGAAGAATGTTACATCTTGTTTGGGAAACTTATTTTCGTTTGAACAAAAAGGATTCCTTGGAAGTCATTCTTCTGTAATTTAGGACTCTAGTGTCAGGGGTGGGATATTTTTACCTTATTTTTTTAGGTTTTTTATGATCCAAATGGCATTATCGTTGATAATAAATGGGTGAGTGCGGGTGTCTTTTTTATAATGGAGGGGGAGTGGCATTCTTATAAATTTTAAAAAGGTAAACACTATTGAGAGGTATAACTTACATAATGCACCTCAAATAAGTATGTAAATTATATAAAATATGATATGTGTTCTAATAATTTCTATAAAATGGGTTTGGAAGAGTGTCTATGTCATTGAACTCCATAAGATTAATGTTTAACCACTATGTAGACTCATTTTTACATTAATCATTGTAATTAATTTGAATTACATTCACATTTATTTTTTTTTTGTAAAAAACCAAGATGTAATTATTAAAAATTATAAATTTTGATTATTCCAAATACTAAATCCATTTTTTGAAATTAAAATCACCGAAGTGGATGAAATTAATTTAAAATTAATCCCGTAGATGGGACGACAAGGTGGGTTTTTAATGTAAAAATGGGAAAATATTTTCTACATTTTTATATATAAAATAACAAGGAAAATGAATCAAATTTCCTAAATTTTATTAAATTATATAAATTTATCTAATTATATTTTTTAAAAAATAATAATATAATCTAACACTATAATTTATGTAGAAAAAAAAAATAAATTTTCAATTACAATTTGGTGTCACTCACCAATCATTAAAATATTAATGTTCTCAAAACAATATCAAAAAAATCACTCATTTTTTATATATTACACATTCAAAAAAGATGTTTATTTTTTCAAATAATAATTCTAATATATTAAAAAATTAGATTTAAAATAGGTGCGCCATTAAAAGGTAGTAAAAATATGTTTAAATAATATACCTCATTTATGCCTAAAATTGGATTTATTTTTGTCTTAAATCAATCAAAATTATTGGGAAATTTTCAATACATTTTATTAAATATTTATCATTTAAATTTGATTAATATATATCACTAATAGTGGACAATTTAATTTATTAAGATAAAACTCCATTCTGGTCATAAAAATAGTTTTCACAAAAAAAAAACACATCATTTAAATTCATTTGGTCTTTATTTTCATATATATTTAATTAGAACCCAATGAAATAATTTTATAGAAATTTAAGTATGTTTTAATAATTTAGTTAATAATATTCATTCCCTACATTACAATGGCTAGGTGATAACAATATTTATATATACTAAACTTGGCATGTTTGGGGAAACATGCCACACCCTCATCAACTCCCTTCCCTATCCTACAACCCTATTCTATTATTCCTTTGATTTCTGCTCTCCCCCCATTGTAACTTACCTCTTCAAAATCTACTATTTATAAGCTCCACCATTCATCCTTCCTCATTAGCCACCGATTTCTCTAACACTGACATCCCAAATCTATAGTTTGTGCTACATCTCGCTACTCCATCTTCACCTATTCCTACCCCCCCCCCCATCGCGACATCACAGCTCCATATTCATCTCTTATAATCTCTTCCTTGTTGTGAGTAACCTATTCCTAATCACCTGTTTCAAAACCTCCACCATTTTCCCTTCCTCTCCATCCACCGATTTCACCAACATTGGCATAAAAAATCTATGATTAGCATGGCATTTGGACACTCCATCTTCACCTCTTATGATATCCACATTCTATGGTTTGGTAACCTAATCCATTTGGCCTCCCAAATTTAAGGTTTCAATTCCTTCATGCCCAGCTACCAGAGATCCATCATCATCGACCACCATCAATTAAATTACCTCTACTATGATAATTACTAAATTATCCACCATCAACTTCTCCTCCATTTTTTGTTATATCTGAACTCTTTTACTCCACCAGTTCACATGGGATCTCCTTAGTTCAGCTCCTACAATCCCTTCTGCAATAGGTATGTTATCCTACTATCCTTCAATACATATCCCTTTCACGTATCTACTATTATTTTCAGGTTAACATAAGATAATGATAATTTCATAATACTTTTTCCTATTTATATACACCAATTACACATGTTTAATATTCTCATCCTTTTTATATGTACCATTAATTATTAGTTGGGTAACATTATTTTCATGCCAGTAAATAAATGTAACTAGAAAACCAACCATAGTAGTCACTACATGAACATTCTAATGATTTTTTTCTTTAGAATATACATTGTATATACTATGATAATAGTACTGCCTCCAAGTAGACATGTTTAATCTACTCAAACTTGTTTCACTGACCATTCATTATTAGCAAGGTTTACATTATATTCATCATTGTAAATAACTGTAACTGGTATCATTCGGACAACCAACCATATTCGTGACAACATTTACATTATAAGGATTTTTTCTTTATAATATACATTATCTATACTATGATCACATTACTACCTCCTGGTATACATGTTTAATTTTCTTATCATTTTTTCGTTGACCATTCTTTATTAGTAGATTTTACATTATATTCATCATTGTAAAATGTTATAACTTGTAGAATTTAGACATACAACCCGAGCAGTGACTACATGCACATTCTAAGGATTATTTTCCTTTATAATATACATTGTCTACAATATGATCATAGTACTACATTCTATGTTTCTATTGTTCTTTTCAATCCCCTTACAATAAAAAAAGATACAAAATATTAACATCCACTCCCTGTAGATATATAAAGACACATGAACTCAAAGAAGACTACTACGATAACAACATCAATCAGGTTGTCTTGTTCTTATTCTGCAATCTTGGTAATGTTACATTATTTATCAATCAATAAATTATATATTAACAATAATTGAAATTATATAGGGAAAATGTCTCTTTAAAACATTAATGAAACTGAACCTATAACACCAATGGGAAGCATACAAACAAAAAAGGTCTGCCTTTATCATCGATACCCATTAATGGTAGGTTCAATTTATATAGTCCATTACTTTTTATTTAGTTATTATATTGCAAACCAAAATATCATGAATCAGTAAAATATTCTCTTACTGCCTAACAATATATATTCTGACAGTACTGAGAATTTTATGATGACAATAACTATTAGACGATGTTTTACAGCTGAACTCATTACACCATCAAATAATACAAACATACATCGATTCATTCCATTATAAACTATATATTAAAATGGGTAAATCTGTTTACTATCTCCAATTTTGTTACTTTGATTTCATACTGCAAAAAAGGTAACTGTGTCTTGCTATAATTTTCATCTACCTATTTCACAGTCCCTCAAGACTGTTCAAATCTATCAACAATATAAGCTGGATCAATCAAGAAAAAACAACAATGTAATACCATGATAAAACACAGTCTTTCATTCTATGAGCATGTTGTTATTGAACTTTTTTTTAAATTTGTGGTTAATATGTTATATTTTTATTTAAAAACAACATGTCCCCTTAATACTCTTAAACGTATGAATAGAAATGGTTGTGCTTTTATGGATTCAGTTGATTCCTTCTCGTCACAGTAAGCACAAAATATTCCAACACAAAATATATTCTCAGTTAGTGAAATATTTATTTTTATGCTTGCACGTACTATAATGAACAATACTCCTTATAATGCTATTGGAAACCGCATTCCTTTTTCATTCACATGTATGCTATACAGTCCAACTAGAATTACAAGGTTCTATTCTATATATCTCTTTATATATATACACTATAATATTTAATAACACTATCACTTATGATGATATTCTAAGGAGGGAGAAATAAGCATTCAGGTTCTATACAACCACTCAAGGAACAACATTCAATGAATCATACGTTCCCGAAAACTACTCCTTCAATAAACTCTAACGTTGATCCTTTATTCAAATTAAAAGGTCTATCAACATGGATATTATATTCTCAAAATTCAAATATTTTAAAATACATTTTCTATTACTAAATATTCAATAATGAGAAATAATTTTATTTTTAATGTCACAGATAAGTCACTGTAACTTCAAACTTCTAAAAAAACATGTTATTTGCATTTAATAAACAATTATATTACTACAATGACTACATATAAAATTTTACTAGACTAATTTTTCATTCCAAAATAAAATAAAATATTTTAGTACTTTTCTCCTTTAGAATATTCATATTTTTAAAACCCTTCTATCATTTTTTAGTACTATAGTTCAACATTATGGTATGAAGAGAGGAATAAAAAATATAGCCACATACATATCCCACGTTTCTCTTTCTGTTGCTCACAGGGAAATATATCTTTAGATTTGTTTCCTATATGTCTTGAATACCATAGTACTTTACTTTTCACTAAAACTAGTGCACATTCAAAAACATTCCCCAACCACATGCACATTTACAACTCTATGTTTGCATTCACATCATTAGGTGGAAAAGTAGACAAATCTTGAACTCTGGTGGGTATCCAACTATACTTTGATCAAATGGAAAAAACTACCATCACATTGGGAGTTTGTGTCCTCCAGATGGAAAACTGCAAAAATTTACCTCATTCTATATATATAACACTACAAATGAAGCTCAAAATAGAGTATGTTCCATCAGGTAAATACTATATTAAGGGGTAAGTTTTAAATATTTTCTCTTGTGATTTTAACTTTTTCCTAACAATGCATTTGTATATGGATTTGATGATAGAAAAAAAACTCTGTTTTTGATTTAAGTGTTGTTCAGAAACTACAAGATATGATTCACAAAAAACATTCAATATCATGTCAATTCAGAATAAATAGTAAATTTATTGAGAGTCATGGAACAACAAATTTACTTTTGAACCTATTTATAAGATGAGGAAGATATGAAAAAACATTCAAATTACCAATTACTACTGATATTTCAATGCTCATTATCGGTGACATTGAAGATCTAAATCATGAGAGGGATATCATCATTCGAAGAAATAGTGGTGACTTACAATGCATAAATGAGATTCACCTGCTAAACCATCCTTTGAAATATTAATTTGTTTTCAGGTGTGGGTATGACAGATATGTGAACAACATATTACATCATGTGATACCCATTAATAGAAGTGAAAAACTATGAAATTTAATAACGAGATAATATTTTTATTTTCAACTTCAATTCTGTTACAATGATGCATTCAGTCTACTTTGTTCCAGAGGGATTTTACAATATTATATTATAGATGCATATACAATGATTGAATCTCAAAGACTATCTTTTATTCTCTTTAATCAAAAGCGCTTGATGGAAGAACTATACAATGGGATTCAAGATGCATTCCTTAGTGGTGACCAAGATGGGTCTTCATTTGGGAAGAGTATCATTTTACCTTCCACAATTACAGGTAGTCCAAGGTATATGATTCAAAAATACCAAGATGCTATTTCAATATGTAATTGGTTAGGGTATCTAGATTTGTTTTAAATTATTACTTGTAATCTAATGTGGCCTAAAGATTCAATATTTTTTAATGTAAAAAATCCTCTCCCATCAGACTATCCTCATATACTGTTGCGAATTTTCAATAATGAGGTCGAACAACTCCTGAAAGATTTACGATAAGGATGTTTATTTATAATTTCTTGACTAGGTATGAAACATTATCACTAATACATTCTATATTTATAATTACTGCTTTTTAATAGAAAATGTAACATCTTTTTTATCTACCCAACTATCTCCAATGTAGGTGTTCATACTGTGAAATTTTGGAAAAGTAGATATTTGCATCTTCACATTATATTATTTATTATTCATGAAGAAAAATTTTTCACTCCAATATAAATTAACATAATTATTCCAACTTAAATTCCAAATAAAGGTACCTTTCCAAAACTTCATGAAGTATTTGCAAATTTTATGTTCCACGGGCCTTGGAGTGATACGAATCGTCGCTCACCTTGTATACGGAATGGAAAATTCTAAAAGTATTATCCCATTTTCTTGCACATACAACAACATATGATGAAGGTTATATTGTATATCAGAGAATAAATTCTAGATGTACTATTTTCAAAAATGGTATATCATTGGACAATTAGTATGTTGTGCCATACAATCCAATTTTGCTGTTAAAATATAAAGCTCTTCTAAATATCACAACTTGAAATATGTCATCTTCTATAAAATAAATTACTAAATATATAATCTAGGTAGATGATCATGTTACCACTACACTCTATGATATCAACAAAAAATATCTGTATGAGAACAGTGTCTATGAGATTAAAATGTACTAAGATTGTTGGAACATCTCACCTTGTGAAGATTCTTGGAGGATACGTTATTATGATATCCCTTATAGATATCCTCCTATTGATATGTTTAATTTTAATTTACTAACTAAAAATAGCTTGGCGTATGCAGACTATGACAATATTGAAGACATCTTAAATAATAACTACATTTCTGATACCATGTCCACATCTTTGTTTAATGCAAATCTATTGTACATAGAGGGTAGAAGTCTAACATATATAGAATTCCATACAAGATTTGTCTTCCTGTATTGTGAAAAAAATGTTATCCATGCAAAAAATGATTAATTATTGGTAGACTTTACTATATGTCATCATCTTTTGGAGAACTATTTTACCCACGGATTAAACTTACAAAGGTCAGAGGTGAAAATTCTTATTATTCTATTAGAATGTTGAACAACCTTACTCATCATACATTCAGTCAAACCTGTTCAGCAATGGTACTGTTACCTAATTACAATGAGTTTTATCAAGTACTAAAAGATGTATCTTCTTGGGGAATGAGACACACTTTGCAAAGAATTTATTCCAGAATGTTTTTATCAAATACCATTTCCCTACTAGACATTGTTTGGCCTGAAACATGAAAGATTCTTTCTGAATATATTATATATTCCCCAAAATAGCCACTAAAAATAAAAGGTACCGATAATTTACCATTTCTATCATTATATATCTTTGTTAGTATATTTCTTTCTAATATTATTTTTCTCTCCTGTAGAATTGACACTCACAGATCATCAAAGAAAAATGTTTTATTTGATTTAAATAGACAACATTATCTATAGTAATGGAAAATATCTTTATTGTTATCCTCTAATGATTCTTCCAAATTATTTATTTTATACTCAACCAAATTAGTTTATTGTAGATTGGATTAACTAAAGTAGGGGAAAACATCATAATAAGTAGACATCATTACACAATATTCATATTATTGAAAAAAATCATGTTTTGGGGATAATTATAACTGCGTTATATTCTTATACTAGGATCATTTTTTTTTCATGGAATTGGAGGGCTGGGTAGGACTTTTGTCTAAATAGTCTTCATATGCCTACTATGGTCAGAAGATAAAACTATTCTTGAAGTTTCTTCAAATGGAATAGAATCATTAATCCGACCATGTGTTAGGACAAACAATTATATGTTTCAAATTCTAATATCTATAAATGACCACTCAGTCTAAAATATTCATTAAGGGAGTGATTTTTCATAAATACTATAGTCAATAGGATTTATTATCTGGGATCAAGTTCCAATGGTTCATTAATACTATTTTGAAGCTCATGATCATACCTCAAGAGATATACAATTAGTAAAGGTTGAAAATTACACTAATTTATAATTTGGCGGTCTAATAGTTTTCCTAGGTGGATATTTTAGAAAAATGATTCATGTAATCCCTGGTGGTCATATAAGTGACATTGTATTTGAATGTATAATGTCATAATATCTATGAAAGCACTATCAGGTTTTAACATTGACCCAAAACATGAGGTTGCAATAAATTGATACCAATAATGGTTCAGATGAAATTAAACAATTTCCCAAGTGGCTATTGGATATTGGTGTGGGGTGATTTAGTGACCTCAATGATGGTGAGGTGTTTATTCAAATACTATCAAAATATCATTTGAAAATAAATAAAACCCCATTTAAAACATATATTGAATTTTCTTACACAAAATTAAATGATAAATTTGGAGATGTATATTGTTTAAAAGGTCATACAATATTAGCACTGACCCATAATGTTTTATAGGAAACAATGACTACATGTTAACATTTAGTAATTTAGAAGGAAAATATTACTTTAGATCTGATTTTGTTTTCAATGCTAGTGTTGATACAGATCATCCTGAGAACATATATACAAGGGACGTTTTAAATGGTATCAATGTCTCTGGCCTTCTTGCACACAAAATTACATTGATGAATGGAGTAACCACTATGTTATATAGAAATGTATACCAATTAGTGGTTTTATGGAATGGTACTCATCATATTATTATACACATCAGTGAACTTATCATTGTAGCATAAATTTTAACTGGTTTTCATTTCGGGTAACTTTATTTTATCCCGAGAATAAATATATCCCACACTAATGATAGATGGCCTTTCAAATTACAGAGAAGACAGATTCCTTTGACTATTTCTTATGCACTGACTATTAATAAGAATCAATGACAATATCTGTCTTTTGTTTGTTTATATCTTCACAAGACTGTGTCCTATCATGGACAACATTATGTTGGCATGTCTAGAGTCACATCACCAAGGTGTTTGAAAATTGTTGTTGATGATAGTGATAACCCAACCTCTGACTATACACAAAACATTGTCCATGGAGAAATTTTTTAGAACCTTTATTAGGTATCTTTTCATTTAAAATATATAAATTTCCATACTGTTATCAATTGTAGATATATAGAAACACATGAATTACATTGCTTCTTAATATGTTATATCTGTACATTAATTCAAAACATACAGAACTAAAAACCCTTCATGAAGAATTTGTCATTTGAATGAGATTACTATTGATGTCGATGAAACATTAAAGATAAAAGGCCATGTATTGAGTCTCTGGTGCAACTCATCACCTAACATCGATGTTGTGGCTATCAATATAATTATCTATGATGGACACGTGAGTTTATCCTATCATGAAGTTATAGTTTTTGTACTATTTCAACAATGATAGTACAATATATTTCAATTGAAAGATAATATTTTAAATCAATGATATGTGACATATGATTTTTAAAGGATTAATTTGAAAAAAATGTGATGCAAGAAACCAAAATTCAATGTACAGTTACTAACCACCAGCTAATCACCAAGTACAAACCACTCATGAATTATGGCCTATGATATATTGTATAAAACAACCAAATTGATTCTAATCATGGGAGATACATGGGGACAAGGCATGATTGCCAACTATTTTTCACAACAAAAATGTATGTTTGACCGGTCGATGTTCAACTACCACATTTTAGTTTTGACTTCACTTCTATTGCTGACATCATTAACAAAAGGGTTCTAAAACAATAATTAAAATCTACATTTTAGTTATACACTTTTTTCTAGCATCTTATGATTTTCAAATGCTCCTTTACTACTTTATTTTAATAAAAATAGTCTGCAGATACAGATCCGACTTCATATTCTATTTAGTTTGATCATATTCTATACAATTCATACAATGTTATGAGTGATACTCTGTTCATAAACAACTACTATTTTTACATCACTTTTACCTGTAACAGAAATTATTGGACATCTATGTCAATCATATCCTATAAAGTCTATTGGTACTTCCAACCAAAAGATACAAATTGTTTTATATAATGATTGGATAACATCCTCGTATTCTCACTATAATTGATATAAATATTTAATTTACCCACACATCTACAATGTTTTATTTTATAGGATTCAGAATAAATAGTAGCTTATGAGGTTTTTCAAAAATAATGCCAGAGTACTACAAAAACAACAACAAATCCTCTAATGTATAGATTTTGTAGATAGTTCAGGCAAAGAAATTGTTCTATATAGAATCAAGCTACAGATAAAAACTTCTACCTTATTGCAAACTATACTGTTTACAAATTAGTCACTTTAAATTGTGCTTATTCTCTTCAACATGTTCCAACATATTTTATTATAACTACTTCAATTAATGCTTCGAAAATACTACTCAACTTGGAAATCCCAGTAGTCCATAACATCAGAAGAAGGTAACATGTTAGCTGATATTATTTTTCTATCTTTTATATTTATAAATACCAACACCATGAATGAAACCTACATAAATTTTTGTGTTATTTTTTTTTCATTTATCAGATCTAGTTTCATCAGTCAGTCACAATTTCAATTTCCACTACCAACACATTCAAACAGTTTTGTTACAACTTTACCTTATTGGAATAACAAAAAAATATTTCTGATGTTAAAATGTTGTTTGGAGTTTAGTACAATATCCTGAATTTTTTATTTGACTATGTTTTTTAAAACATTGTACATGGAAGACCTACTTTCATGAATATTTTAATATCACTAATTGAAAAATACCGAAAAGGTGTTTGATTTATTCTACAGTACTAAAACTATATATTACTCATAACTACTATTTTAAATCACATAACTCTTTCATGAAGAATGTACAAACCACATATGGAAACACTTACTGCCTGAATTGTAAAAAATCCCCATGATACACTACTCTAAGGTACTCATTTAATATTGTCTTTATTTCTAAATATTACTTCAGTATCTTCTTAGTATACAATTTTAATAGTTTTGATAGAACACCATGACTTCTAAAATATATAAATATAATAGGTTTAGTGTTCAAATGTGGGTGAAAGATGACAAAGACTCCCTATATGTTGTTCTCTTCGACAATCATGTCATGAAATTTATAAGAAAAATATCTTCTTAGTTGAGATATTCTTTGATAAAAGTAATATTCTTAAACAATGTTTTTTTCATGTATTTGATGTTCATTTAAACACACACTTCTATGGAATTACAAAACAAGACCAAGATGAGTTTACTTTTCCCCCAATGCTATGTACTTTCAAATCAAATAGAGTTTTTCTGTCACAAGATGTCACAATGTACAACATTCAGAATCGAAAATATTCATTAGAACATAACACGTATGTCGTTCTCTTCTTCAGTGATTATGAAAATTATATCATCAACTATCATCAATGATTTTCAGACATCCATGTAAATAGATTCATTCTTCTAAAAAAATTATTGACATACTTATAAAATTCAAATAACACCATTATTTATAATGTTATTAGCACGTACTCATTTTTTGCCTTTACCATTCCTATTATTTTCATAATAGTCACCACATAACTATAATATTCATTTCACTGATATGTTTTAGAAACATCCCCACACTAGATCTGTAGGATTCAGTTACAAAACTAATTATTTCTTTGATACTAGAAGTACAATTGTATCTTCAACTAGGTTATAGTTTCTCTATCTTATTTCTCTCTCACTATCGTTGTGTACATGTTATAGAAAATACTGTTTTTATCTTCATTTCATTTTATTTATTCCTTTTATTATAAAACCACTTAATTTGTTCTTCTGAATTAAAAACTGTTAAATATCACATTACTGCTTCAATGTTGTGACTAATATGTAATGACAACAACTTATTCATTACAATGATATCTTCTGGTATAAAACATTATTGACTCGCATAGATGTTGAAGATGCAGATGAATGCAATGACTTTCCTTCTAAAGACACAACATCAACATCAACTCATTCCAATGATTGTCATCTCTATATAATGGATAAAAGAAAGAAAAAAACTAAGAAACTAGACTGAATTGTTTTCATGCACTTCCAAGGTACAAGACAAATGTTTTCTAATCTGTAAATTTTAAATTTCCATCTATAAATTTTATCTGTACTCATATTATATGATGAATCTTCAATATATTATGTTTTAATCTGTGAACCTGATTTGATTTAGGGACCCTTTATAATTTTTTTATTTTCCAGTTGAAAAAAGTGATGTTTACTATAGTGTGTAGTCTTTAATTTGATTACTTATCTTTAGTTGATATATTTTATTAGAAATAATATGTGATATAGTATAATGTTTAATGTATTTGGAATCCTTCATTTCATCATTAAATAATAATATTAAATGTAGATAAATATATAATGTCTTTTGGTTTTCCTATTTTCCTGATTAATTGTCATTGTAATTCCTATTGTATCACTGTGTTACTTAATGGTGTGCTTACATTTCAGTATGGTTTTTTATGTTCAAATGGATTTCTATAGCAATTATATCCCACACCTGGACCTCGATGCTTCGTGAACTCATGAAGGGGATATCACACTAGATTTTTCAATTCAAATAGAAGTCTGTAGCAATGCCATCCCATAATTGGAGCATGCTGCATTGATAAATCGTGATGGGGAGATCACTCTAGGAAATCCCGAGGTGGTGGTGAAGTCCATCTGCACTGTAGGATCTTTCATGGTATCATGTTGAATTAATACATCCCTTAATCTCTCAATTTTCATCCATTATCCCTTTTTGGGATTTTAGATTCAGAAATAGATTTAATGGTTTCCATCATCCAGATTTTGTTGCGTCCTACAAAATATATAAAACCACTATTGTTGTTATGTTCATATTTTTTCTTAAGATAATTTCAGTATTAGTTGTTTTTTATGGGTATTTCACTATATTTATTTTCATGGAACTAATACACATTGCAGTTATGGTATATTTTTGTTTTCTTATTAGGAGTTGATTTACTTTCTTTTAGCTGTTGATGGTGTATTTAGTTTGAATATTGGATATATTTTTAATTAAGTAGTGAATAAATTATTAGAGCATTAGAAAATATCACTATGTGAATGCATGGGTGAGTAATAGTTATGTTAAATAAATAATATTAGTAGTATATTATTTTTTGATAAGACTCAGGATTATGTGTAACATAATTCTTCAATGGAACTCATTGTTACCTGAATGTAAAGATAAAATAGGTGTTGTGTGAGATGCCCTCTTAATCATGTATTTCATGTAACATAATCAATTACTGAATTGAAATTAATTTGAAATAGTATATTTCATAAAATTACATGATGTTACCTCCTACCCCCTAAAAATATATATATCTTGAAATTTGTCATTATTATCATAATATTAACATTTTTAGAATTCATTTATTTAAAACCATATCATAAAAATGGTTAACCAAACATCTACTTAAAATGGGAAAGTGGGAAACATAAAAGTCATTGGAGGGTACACATAACTAGTATTCAACATAGGGATAAATTTGTTAGGAAACTAAAAGATATATTTGGAACGAAAAACTAATTCCATGGAGATATAGATAGTGAAAGAGAATGTGGTCATGAAAAATTTATTGAAAACGAATCCAAATACCAAATAGTTGTGGAAAAGGTTATTTGTGTCATCAGAAAAGATGGTTATAAGATAAAATATTATTTCGAGATCCTTTTTCCTAATGATGAAGGATTTATTTAACAATATAAAATGAAAACATAAAGAAATATACAAAATTTACAAGTGAATTCTATCTTTTACTATAGTCTCATCCTTTTCTCCAAACAGAATATTCAAGAATAATTTCTAACATCCAAAATGCCAAAATAAAATTTTAAATAAAATATAATAATAAAATGTATAGTCAATCTATTTCACATATATTTTTACATTAACCAACAAAAATTGTTAGCACATAACAAGATAAATCCCAAAATGATTTAACCTGTATATGATAAAATAATCCTAAATATTCATTTGAAAAAATAAATGATGAAACTAAATCATTCTTTAAAACAATATCCCAAATAAACTCAATAACCTATAAATTAAATAGTGTATTAACCTCAAGGTCTATCTCGAACCTTACAGATTTCAAACCCAAAAGATGGATATCATATTTTGATGTAAAATTAGTCACTTAGTCACTGAATCACTTTTCAAGAATGTTTTTATCAACATATTAATACTAATACTCCCATAATTACCTCATTATAAATGATCAATTAAAACCTAAAGTTTATAAAAATGATGAAAATTATTTTTGAAAAAACTAAATGAATAATTCACAATAAAGAAAACTTTTTCATGTAAATACAAAAAAATGTCTCCAAAAATATCAATTGTAGCATAAAAAATTTTACTACATAAAAACATAAAATGGGTTCCCTTAACACATTTAAATTATGATAAACCATAATATTATAGTCCATTGATTGTATCGGAAACTCTTAATACATACTAACATGAAAACATCATAGTCTCCAAAGTTATCTAATCCATGCTTTGCTACCAAATATAACAACCCAACACCCATACTCTCAGATCCTATGATAAAATCTATGATTTACATTTTCGTCTATGATGTGAATAAATGTGACCCAAATTTTCAATCATAACCTTAAACATCAAAAGGAAAATAGGGATAACACATATTTTTTAGGATATTTCGGGATTATTGTTTTAATGAATTAAGATAAAATCTTATATAAACAATTCACAAGGTATCAAACAAACATTTCTCACATTTAACAAAACATTCATTATTTCACAATAGGACATAAACATCATCCATTTAATATCTTTTATAGACATAAATCATTCAACATCAATATTTAAAACTTAAAGAAACTGAAACATAAAAAGGGAGAAATAAAATTCACAGTAAGGGAAAATTTAATAATTGAAAAATGAATGTCATATGTGAGGATAAGAATAGAATAAGAGTGTGGTGACATTATGAAACTGGATGAGTATGAAATAAGAATAATCATGCCCATAAATACATGTATCATCAAACATGAAAACTTAAATTTTAGATTTAACAAAGGAAATAGTCATATGAGTTGTTAATAACAAGACATGGATATCAATACTGATCAAAATAACCATCATAAACCCAAATTAATAATATATAAAACAAATTTGTGTCATGGAACATAATCTTAACGAACCCTTACAAATACCTTATAAAACCTTACACAACCCTTAAAAATAGAACAAACAATATGGTTGAATTCCATTTCTTGAGTACCCGATGTGTTATACTAATATCTGGGTGAACCCATCATAAAACAAATAATGGCCTCTTCCATTTCTATATAGGGAAACCCATAATTTACAATATCCAAGAATTGAATAAATATCAAAACTCAATGAAAAAACCATTATTTTTGAGAAAAATATTATTTACCTCTAGAAAGAAAACCTGTTCCAAAACAATATCTTTAAAGAATGGTGATCCCATGGTAATGAACTGGGTTCCATAATAATCTCATTAAAACAAGATTAACCCATGGAAAAGAAATGGTTTCAATAATAATATATTTTAAAATTTAATATACCATGGAAAAGAAATGGATTCAATGACTATATCTTTGAATAACATTATCCCTTGGAAAATAAATGGGTTTTATGACATTCTTTAGGAAACAATCACCCCCTAGAAAAGAAACATGTTTCATAATAATCACTTTTGGATAAAATCAACCAATGGAAAAGAAAAGGATTTCATAATAATAACTTTGAAACAAACATCATCCACCCAAAAAAGGAATGAGGATGGTATAAATACAAAAAATAACTAGTCTAGAAAATATAAAAAACATGTGTGGTTGATTTTTATTAATTGAAATAATTTAAAATAACATTAAAAAAATTCTTGAGGAAAATAAACATTAAACATTCCAAATATTCCCATACCACCTTGAAAAATATAAATTATAATCCCCACGAAGGAATAACATTAAATGAGACATAAAATAAACTTATATTAAGGATATTAATGACATAAAATGTCAAATTATAGTTATATACAAATTATAAAGTAATATTGGTGTATAGCATAACAAATGTTACAAAGAACAATGACTGGGAAAACAATCCAAAACCACTTTGGTTGATTTGAAACTACAAACCCCATGAATGTTAGATCATGAAAATAATATACAAAACCCCATAATTGTATAAATAAAACGATTCATATAAATTAATGGTTATTATATACACCACATAACAAAAATAAGTGGTGAATATAGAATATATCTCATAGAAAAAAAAGCGAGACGAGAAAACCCTTACAAAGTTAGTATCATTGGAGTGATAATAAATCAATGATATAATAATGTGTCAAAAATATATATCCACAAAATAAATATGGAAATACGGAATAATACAATCATAGGTCGTTTCTTACATATTCTTGGTGTAACAAAACCAATGATATATAATGTTTATTGTAATGAATGGAAATCCTGTTAAGGATTCCCTTACAACTTGAAAAACTTTTGAATAATGAGATACATGAAAAAATAAAATCTATTGAAACATTTAGTATCATGAAATCAATGAAAACCATGATATAAAATTTCATAGGGATATAGATACACCATATGAAAGTGACTACTTGCATAATAACAAATAAGTCTAAATATAATATAAATGGAGACAAACCCACTTACCATGTTGTAACTTTTAAATCATAAGACACATGAAGAAATAAATTCAAATTAAAATTTATATACTGAGAATTATATTTTATTTTTTATATATAATATTATAGGGGCAATATATACACCACAAAAAAATAAATAAGTGGTGAAAATGGTGTATTCCTCAGGGAGGAAAAAGTGTTACGAGAATACCTTACCTTGAGATTTATTTTACATGATTTCCCTCTATATTCCAAAATAATAAAATTATATTTATTTTATAATTTCCTCATATACTTATCAAATTTTATAATTACATTTATTTCACTTATAAACAAGGTATATACAACTTCTTAATAATTAAGGTTTAAGTCATTTGTTTTGACCATATTTGGTTTATGTGTAAAAAATGACTTTGGTAGATCAAAAATGGTTAAAGGGATAATTATTAAAACATATAATGAATAATAATCCTCAATAAAACTTTTAAAACAAATAATTAAATATTTTTATGAATAATGAACCAACATTACAATCATGGAGTTGGTTGGTCATACGTACATATGAGTAACATTATCATATTTCAATGATCATTATGGAAAGAGTGGAAATACATTTATATTTCAAGAATTATAATTATAATTATATAAAATATAATTTAATTATATGTACATATATATATATTTACTATTATGCAAAAGGAATCACATCATGTTGAGGAGGTGGTATTCCACACGTCCATGAAGAATGTTATCAATTTTTCAATGTGTGAAAAGTGTAGTAATGAAAAAGGCATTTTAAACTTAATAAAATTAAGTTATGTTATTAATATTAGATATATTTCATTTATATCACATTTATTTATCAAAACCATCATTAATACATTCTATTTAATTTTTGAACGTATCACATCGCTTTGAGGATGCGGTAGTTCACACGTCGACAAACGATGATATCATATTGAAAAAATATTGATACGAATTGGGTAAGAGTTATATAATAGTTTCAGAAGTATTTATACAACATAAATATCATATATATCACAAATAAAAATAAATTATATCCTAATTCCAAACCATTATTTGTGGTAAAGGAAAAATGAATGACATTGTTTTGTGGGGCGGTGGTCCTCTGCACAAATGAATAGTAATTTCATTACCCATTTGATGGATGTTTATGTATGTGTACGTAAAAACCTAAAAATTACAAAAAATAAGTTTATTTAGTATAACGAAATTATTATATAAATCAATAATAATAATAATTTAATGTTTGTAGAAAGAAATAAAACATAAATGCATGTTGAAGAATGTCACCTCGTTTTCGGGTCAATCCTTTTGGTTTGCACCAAAAAGGGATTACTTGGATGGAATTATTCCGAATGTTAAGACAATAGGGTAAGGGGAGGGATCTTGGGATATTATTTGGGATGTTTTTTATGAAACAAAGGTATTTATGGTTTTATAAATGGGGGAGTGTGAGTGCCTTTTTACACTGAAGAGGGAGTGGCACGTTTGGAAAATAAAAAAATTGTAAACAATATTAAGAGGTCTACATTTCATAATGTTCCTCCAATAATGATAATTTTTGAATAATATAAGTTATATGTTATAATGATGTCCCTACAATGGATTTTAGGAAACTGTCTAGGTCCTAGTTTCACATTAGATTAAATTTTAACAACTATGTAAACTCATTTATACCTTTATCACTTCAATTAATTTTAATTAAATTCACACATAATTTTGTTTTAATAAAGATAAGTTTAACATATTATAAATTATTATTTATTTTGATTCCAAATATTAAATCAAGTTTTTCAAATTCTAACAATAGTTGTAGAAATTAATTAAAAATTAGTCACACAGAAAAGATGATAATACATGTTTCAAAAGTTAAATTTTTTAAAAGACAACAACATTTTGATATCTGCAATCACTACTAATGTTACTAAAAATAGTTAAATTGGATTAAATGATATAAATTTATCTAACTATACTTTAAAACCAATTAAAAATACAATTTATTATTATAAATTATATAGATGTAAAAGAAGTTTTAAATTAAAATACGGTGTTATTCAATATTCATAAAAATATGAATGTTCTTAGAAAAATATCAAATGTTAAAACAAAGTAATTTTTTATGTTTTGATTTCAAAAAATAATTATATTTTTTAAAAAAATTATAAGAGTTTCAAAATTAGTTTTAACATAGTTTCACAATTAAAAGGCTATAAAATTTCCTTATAAATATATATTGCTTTAGATATTAAATTGGATTTATTGTCTTTTTAACCCCATCAAATTTATTAAATGAATTTAAAAATAGTTAATTAAGTATATAGAAAATATATTCCACTAACATAAATCATTAATAGTTTTGAGTTTAATTTTTAACATAAAATGAAATTATTGTCATAAAAATAGTTTTAAAAAACACATCCTTTATAATCAAGTAGAATTTATTTTCATTTATATTTAATTTGTAACTGATGAATTTGATTTATAGACACATGTAAACTATGATTTTTTTTATTTAATAAAATTCATTCCCACCATTCCTATGGATACGTGATAACTATTTTTTAAATGAATAATATTAATATTAAATTATTGTATTATAAGGCAAGGGATCTTGTGTGACATAAGTCATCAAAGGGTCTCGATGTTGCATACAACACCAGATAAACATGGTGTTTCATGTGATTAATTCTAAAACATCTATTTCATGTAAAAAAAATCCATTTAATAATTAAAATAAATTTGAGATAATATATTGTAATGAATTTTGTGTTCTTACAAAAAAATAACTTTTTACTTTGAAAATCACTTTATAAAAACTAAAAAAATCCAAAAAAGAATTATGGAAATATTTTTATTTGAAAATAAATATGGAAATTTACAAATCCAAATTAAAATAAATTATTGGTCATGATAGGTGTAAAATATGTATATTTTGTAAATTTTAAAAGTAGATATTTTTTTCAAAACATCTTATAAAAAGGATTCAAAAGGTATGCATTTGAAAATGTTATGAAATTTAATTTTAAAACCATTTAAAAGAATGTAATAGGGAGTGTTAAATATATTTAAAAATTAATTTATGTTTGTAAAAGAAATTTTTTGAAAACATTTTATAAAAAATGGATATAGAAGAGAATGATTCTCAATCTAAATGAAAATGTAATATTGATACCACGTACACATGACGTCATTTTTGTTTCTTTAACCAGTAATGAAAAAATGGGAATATAAAATTCAAAGCACATTCACAACCAGTTTAAAATAAAGATATTTATTTCATGAAAATAAGATCATATTATTTCCCTAAAATGAACCTTCAACATAAAAAATCTTGAAAGAACGAAGACTATAACATATATACTTTTCCACATTGGAAACTCTACAATCATAATATCAATGAAATATTAACATAAAATGATTATTTAAATTTTATAAATATATATATCTATATATTAATAATATAACATGATAATGTTTACTATAAATAGCTCAAAAATTAATATAGTTTCATGACACTAACGTATGTCCTAAAGGAAAGATAATTTGAGATAATTAACCCTTAAATAATCAGACTATTGAATTTTATAATTAATAAATTAATAAATTATTTTTATAAAATTTAAAACATCAGAAAATAATTTTAAATAAAATATAATATAATAAAAACTCATTAAAGACATAGTCATTCTATTTTAATTGTTGTGAATAATTCATATAACCCTATGAAAATAAATTGAGTTATGAAATTATTTACCACTTGGTAAATTTAATATGAATAAAACATGAATGAAATAATTCAAATAAGACCCTAAATTTATATGATAAATAAATTATTCATGTCATTACATGTAAAGGGGTATTATATACCACACATAATGAAACAATGTTGTGAATATGGGATATGTCTCACAACAATAAAAAAGTGATGTGAAAAAATGATTACCATAAGTCCATACATTCTATGTGTGTCGATTAATCATAATATAAAAAATTTATGTAATTTATTTTGTTTATTAATATCCATTTCTAGGTTTCATAAATTATAGATGAAAAATTTATTGTTTTTCATTTTAATTAAATTTCTAAATACGTATTTGGTTAAATCCACATTGGGTGTCTTGAGGAGGATCAGTTCTTTATTTCACAATGGATTTGGTGTGTTTAAAATAGTCAAAGAAGAAATTATTTTAACATATAAATAATTATAATCATGAAATTTTTATCATATTTATAAATCAATTATACTTTTAAAACCAATCAAGAAATATGGTCATGAAAAAAGAACCATGTTACAATCATAGAGACGGTATATTGTACGTGTGCATGAGTAACATTTCTATTTTTCAACGGTTATTATGGAAAGAAACTAAGTAATTTTTTGTCTTTATATAATGATAATTGTATCATAAATACCAAATTATTTTATTTAATATACTTATATATAAATATATCATATATGTGTCTCGGTTAGGAAAAAATAATCACATTGCTTTGTAGACGCAGTAGTCCATGCGTGCTCATGAATGACACTATCTTTTTTAGTGTAACAATTATAATGATATATTATATTTTCATAATGATAAATATTTCATAAATATAATAATTATTTCATTTATAACATATATATTAATAATCTTTATCCATATTGACTTCCATTTAAAGTGTTTGGTAATAACGAATCACAAAACATCGTGAGTCGATAGTCCTTCGTACACAAAAGTGACATTATCATATCCCTCATGGAATAAAAAGTATGAAATTAAATGTAATATCATAATTAAATAATAATAATTTTTTTTAAAATATTAATAATAAATATATACATTAAATTCATCATTATAAAAATACATGAGAGGTGATGATGAAAAATGAATGACAACGGGTCCTCAGGCGGTAGTCTAAATTAAATATGGATGATGTTTATGTAAATAATTTTATAGAAGATGCAATTTAATTTTCTTGTTAAAATAAAAAAATAAAATACTAGTACATGTTAGATAATGTTTTTATTATATAATCATTATTTTAAAATAATTGTAGGATGTGGAAGAATAAATAAACTAAAAATGTACGGTCAGTTATGATAAATCTTCTTTGTAAAACCTCCATAATTAAGCACTAAAAGCCTTCGTAGAATGGATATAAGATAAAAATATGGGATCTTGGTCACATGAAGTAAAGTTAGAAAGGAATTTCGGTGGGGATTGTACAAGAAAAATAGAATTTAATGTGTGAAAAGTGTTGGATATTGGGTGTCCTTTTATAAGCGATGAGAGTGGCACACTTTTAATTTTTGGAAAGAAAACAGGGTACCCATATTTTTCACCAGAAAAATGCTTAAATTTTTCACTCCAAGATTCCACAGTATGTTTCCCTATGAATAATTCAATAGCTTGCGATGTACACAACTTCGAGTTCTAACACACCACGTCCAATCAAACTAGCCATTATGAATAGTAAAACCCACTTTTTGATATTTTTATTAATTTTAGTTTTCAAAATGGACTTCATTTTTGGATTCGGAATATTAAAATTTTCTTAGGGTAAATTTATGGTATTTCTTTTAAAAAAATTCAATTTATAACGAATAGTGAAAAACATTGCGTTATTGATTAAACCCAACATTTTATTTAAATAAATATTAATTTTATTTAAATTAATTTTAGTTTAAAATAGATACAAGATACCTATATTAGTTCAATCTAATTAATTGGAGTCATTTTATAATAAAATTAGATGTATAAACTTTTTTTAAAATTTTTAACGCCTTTTACCCACTTACTAGAAACATTTGCAAATTTGCGTAAAATGTAATTTTACCACTTATGTGAATTGAATTTCAAAAATCCAAGAAACACAGTTCATATCAGTAAGAAAAATGTGGTTCAATAAGATGAAAATAATTTTTAGTGAATAGTAACTTTTGACTTTTATTTACCACGGTTAAAGGTAAATAGGATTATTAAAGGTAAAAATGATATTATTATTACCCTAACACAATTTATAATTCTATTGGATATGTATATTTAGACCAAAATTATCCTTATTAATAAAATATGATTATTTTTGTCCTCTTGGATTAGATTAGGACATTTATTATTTTTTAATTTAAAGAGTTAAAGGAGTTAAATTCAACTTTTCATAACTAAAACATTTTTTTATATAGGGTTATACATAAGATAAATTCTAATATAAATATTCATTAGAAATATAAAAAAAATTTCTACATAATGTAATTTTAATTATAATTTTTAGAAATTATATAATTAAATTTATTTATGACACAATGACTATGAAGTAATTACTATATTAATGAAAGGTTAAAATAATTGATATTGTAATTATTAAAAGCAATGTAAATTGTCACTTTTGATAAATTACAAGAAATTTTAAGGTTAATATGACTTGTTAGGGTTGATTAAATAATTTTTTTCGATGTAATAATGTTTTTATGGCTTAAACAAAAATAAAATACCAAATACTCTCAAAGTTGACATAAATGATTGTTTAAAACAAATACTATATTATTAATTGATATAATTTTTATAAAAATATAAATATTGTCCAAAGGACTGATATAATGATATATATGTTAATAATTTAATACTTGGGGTTCTCTTGGAATTTTATTGTAAGTTTATTAACCATGTAATATAAATATACAAGATGACATTGTAAAAGTTAAACTATGTAACTAAGTGTTAAATCTAAAAGATAAGCTTAAAATGGTAACCTAAACATATCTAAAACCTATTTTATTAACGTATTTAGACCAATACACACCTTATCCTAGAAATAAATCCTTTTTTATTAATTATAAATATAACGTACTGTATAATAAATTAATATTTCAAGCTTTTCCTAAAGTGACTGTCACCTCTCTTTTAAAAGGGTACTTCCCCTTCTCTCAAAATCACACCTCCAATGCCATCTGGCTCGGCCAAACCCAACCCAATTATCCTCCCAAATTCCCTAAATTCAACCTATAGGCCTTAATTTGATCAGAAAGGAAACTTATGGATCTGTTTTGATCAAATCAAAAGGAAGCACATGATGAAGAGGTAAAAATTTCATCCCCTATTTCAAATTTCATTTCTTCTACCACTTCCTCTTTTATTTTTGTTTCCATACCAAAATAATAAATAAAGTAACATATAGATACTATTATTTCACTATAAATATGGTAAAACCATATTCATTATTCTATCCATCTTATGAATGTCAAGTCACCAAACGTGCGTACGTACGACTAACCATCTCCACGTCGTGGTGTAGTTAGTTATTCAAACACTTCATTATTTGGATGGGTATAATAATGAGTATAACTGATGTAAATAACAAATATAACATCTTAATGACTATGTATATATGATATAACATCCAATTATATACTATTTCCCCATCAATAGAATGATATTGTCACTCATGCATACGTACGGATTTCCATCTCCATGAACGCGATGAAATTGATTCCCCAGCATAACCATTCAAGAATAATTTTCATTTTAGGGTTAAAAATAATTTTTAAGATATTAATAACATTATGGATACTAATAAAATACATACTATACATAACAAATAAGGCTTATGTAACCAATCATATAAAATAAAATGAATCAGTTAACAGCTTAAATAACGATACTTCTAAAATATTATTAACAAATAAATATTATAAGATAATATATGATATCATATTTATGTATGTGGTTATTTTATAATTCAATAAAAATTATTTCAACATTATACAAGAGGTTAACATACCCTCGACCAAGGAAAGTACAAGGTAAGGGTTAATTATACAATCTCTTCATTATCTGAGGTTGTGTACATGTGAGTATTTGATGGGACATATTTATCATCCACATCAGTGTTTCTTAAAAAGTGAATTTCAATACATATTTACTGTTTAATAGACTATGGGTTAATGTCATTTATACCCTTGTATGACTCTTTTTAAAATGGTTTTAAAAAAAATTTCCTTCATTTTCCAAACAGGCTACATTATGACCTTTTCAACAAATGAATGTAAGAATGTTTTTTTAACTTATACAATGGTGGCAGCTATTCTCCGCCATTATAAAACCATTGAAGATTCCCTTGCATGATTATTAGAATATTTTCAAAACAAATTCTTTCTATTATAATATGTGACTTTTAAATGATTTCCAAATTTCACTCAAACAATTTTGATTTCATCTATGTCAACATACTTTTATATATTTTACACTTGTTTTAAGTTGATTTATTATAATAAAATATTCCATATTTTATTTAAAGAGATGTGATATTTATTACTGTGAATGTGCTATGTTTATAGGATCGATGGAGAATCACGATGGTGCTCTCGAAGGTGAATGTGGGAACCCTAATCGGGGTGATGTTTCCAAGACTTCCAGAGAGAAGGATGCTACGGTTCTGAATGATAAAGATCGTATTGATCATGCCAATCTATTCAGTCTCTGTGGGAAGAAAAGATCTGAGAAATCTGTGTTCAAAGAAATTTCCGATCATGGAAAAATCATTGAGGATGTCTCTAAACAAGCTGGAGGTTTCTCTTTCATGGAAAGTTAAGTTGGTGG
Organism: Viscum album; assembly: GCA_963277665.1. Classification (NCBI taxonomy): domain Eukaryota; kingdom Viridiplantae; phylum Streptophyta; class Magnoliopsida; order Santalales; family Viscaceae; genus Viscum; species Viscum album. Next base: position 550,033,199 of record OY728134.1, read on the forward strand.
CTCAGGGATAATTATAAGGAAGGGCTGGATTGCACATGTATCGGCCAACCAAGACACTATCCAGGAAAGGGTAAAATTTTGTAAATTCTCCATTATTTCTTGGGTTGTGATTCCAAAAGGGGTACTGCCTTGGAAGTTTCATGATCTCACTAACAGGATGGCTGAGAATTGGGGCTTCAGTGACTGGAAGATGAGTGCCATGGAGAGAAGATTTTATCACGTTGTATTCCCCTCTGATGAATTAAAAAGGTGTGCTTGGAGCCTAGGATCTGTTTCTATGCACCCTGGATTCCTTCGAATTCATGAATAGGACCGGTACTTTGATCCCAGCATGTTGAAGAACACATTTTCCTAGGTATGGATATGCATTAATAAGCTATGTTGGCATTATTGGCATCCACAAATATTATGGTAAATTTCTTCTTCTGTTGGGAACCCAATAAGACTTGATAAACAAACAGAAAATCCTAGCTTTGACCATTATGCCAGGATTCTAGTGGAGGTTGATATGTCAACCACCTTAGTAGAAGAGGCAGTTTTTTCCACTAGAGATGATAGTATCAATCTTGAAATAAGATATGAGAGAATGCCAAAATTATGCCTCAATTGTCAATTTTTTGTTCATTTAATTTCCGAATGCAATGGGAATTAGATTTGTTCCTCATGAAACTATAGAGGGAATGATGTTGGGAGTTGTCGAAGAAAGATAGCTGAACAGGGTCACCCAAAACCTGATGTCAACATTAGTAATGAGTAGGATGTGATTGACAAGGTGAATGGTCAGAAACTAAATGATGATGTTGTCCCCCATGATGAGGATATAAATTAGTATCCGGAGAACCCACCTGAGGTGACCACAGTGGACCCACAAGCGGCCAATGTGGATAGTGACACCTCTAATAAATGGAGAAAAAGTCAGAACACTCAGATTTTTCAGGGTGATATGTCTGCTAGTCAGGTTGAAAGTCATGTTCTTATTGATAAAGGGGTATCACCAGGGAATGATTGTCCTAATCCAATTATGTTTGAGGGCTCTGGTACTCAAGTGATATCTGATCCATTGCTTAATGATCCATTAGGAGGAATTCAGAGTTCACAACCCATTAAATACTCAGAAGAAAATTTCTCACAAGAACCTTTATCTAAAGTCTCATGAAGGAAGTTACCTACAACTTTAACAATGCCTATTGATTCAGAGAATAGTTTTACCTCTCTATCTGAAAATGAATATGGATCCATTAAGGATGGAGGTGCTTCTAATAAGATTAAGTCAGATTCTGAGGAATGCCTAGCCTCAATCTATGTTGGACCCTGCCCCAGAAAGCGGTCCTCCAATCAGTGAAGATATTCTTCTGGAAATGCCAGGGTCTTGGGAACTCTCCCACAGTCAGAACCCTGAAGCTTGTCATCGTGACCAATAAACCTATGCTACTTGGTATTTCTAATCCAAGAATGAATTTTGAAAGATGGATGCCTTTTAATTGGAGTACTCTAGGTTACTCACTTGTCTCATCTAATCAGAAAGTGAATGGGAATGAATCCCTATGGGTTCTAAAACATAATACTGTCATCATTGATTCCTTTCAAAATGATTAGCAGTCAGTAACCTTATCTTGTTACTTTCAAGCCAATAATATTTGTGTTACATTTTTGTATGATTTCAATCAGTATATTATAAGGATGAAATTATGGGAATCCATTCTTTCTATCTCTGATTAGATGTATACTAGTTGTATTTTTATTGATGATTTTAATACCATTTTGAGGCCAGAAGAGAAAACTGTGAACAAATTTTGTAGAGCCTCAGCCAAAGATTTTTCTACTTGCATTGATCATTGAAAGTTGTGTGAAGTTCCAATTTCAGGTGCAGAATTTACATGGAGCAGATACACTTTGAATGGGAGTCAGGCTAGTAAGTTGGACAGATGCCTAATTAAGATGGATGTCATCAGTGATATGATAGAGGTTTCTGAAATAAGTCTTCCCAATATTCATTCGGATCATAATCCCATTTTGGTTGACCTATATTTTAGTAGTCTGAGGTCTGTACCTTTTCCCTTCAAGTTCAATAATGCTTGTTTGGTTGTGCCTGGATGCAAGGAAATAATACTAGAGGCTTGGAAAACTGATGTCATAGGTAGCTCTTTGTTCATTCTGTCTGCTAAGATGAAAACTGTTAAAGATAGACACAAATAGTGGAGTAAAAAAATCTTTCTCCAACATTTATAATGATATTAAAGAAGCTTAATGTCACATCTTGAGTTGTCAGATATGAAACATGCAATAGGATACTCCATCACAAGAAGAGATGGATGCTGCCTCAAAGCATTATAGTCTTTTGACTCTTAAAGAGAATCTTGACTGAAACCAACACAATGTGAAGTGGCTAAAGGATGGGGACATGAGCTCAAAATTCTTTCATCTTATGCACAAGGAGAAAAGGGTTAGAAGAAATCACATGGCTTTAAAGATTGATGGAAATATGTTTTCATCTAAAAATGACATTCTTAATGGTGTGACATCATATTTTGAAAATCTATACTCCGACTCTGGTGAGAACAATCTTGACAGGATTATTAAGTGTTTTGAATCCACTGTTAATGATAATCAGAATAGAAGGCTTACATAAACCCCTTCCCAAAAAGAAATACATTATGAACTTTTCTTTTTAAATATGGATAGTGTTTCTGGTCTTGATGGCTTCACAAATAAATTTTTTATGTTCTACTGGGATATTGTTCACAATGAAGTGATCAGTGTTGTTAGGTAATTTTATCTACACTCTTTCATTCCATTTGGGATGAATTCCAATTTTATTGCCTTGATCCTGAAAAAATAAAATTCCTTGGATATTAAATATTTTAGGCCTGTTTCCATTGGAAACTCCATTCCAAAGTTAATCAGAAAAATCATGGCAATCCGGTTAGGAGATGTTGCTAAAAGCCTTGTCTCTGCAAATCAGTTTGGATTTGTACCTGGGAGAAAGATTCAGAACTGCCTCTTCACAGCATCAGAGTGCATTAAAATTATGAAAAATAATGTTCAACATGGTAATATGTCCCTGAAGATAGATATATCAACGGCCTTTGACACAATGAGATGGGACTTTATCTTTTCAATTCTTAAGATGCATGGATTTTCAGAAAAATTCATTAGTATGATCTATACTATATTGAAAAGTGCTTGTATATCCATTTTCATAAATGGGTCTCCTAGGGGGTTCTTCTAATGCACTAGAGGGGTCAGATAATGAGATCCTTTATTTGGGATTTTGTTCTCTATGGATGAGGATTATCTTAGTGTTTGTCTTCATGACCTTGTCAACACTGATATTTATCAAAGAATGGGGGTAGGTAGGATCCTCTTTCCTCCCTCACACTTATTCTATGCTGATGATATACTTCTATTCTGTAAGGCTGACAGGAAACAAATTTTGTTAATCAAGATTATCTTCTCACATTATTAAGAGGTTTCCAGCCAGGTTATCAGCTGGAACAGATCCATTATTTTATTTGGGGAAGGCATCAGAATTGTGAATCAAATCAGTTTTGCTCATAGACTTAGTGTTAAGAGAGGTACATTTCCCTTTAACTATCTTGGGGTTCCCTTGTTCTAGGGAAGGGTGAAACGTGCCCATTTAGAAGTAATTGATCTTAAAATTACCAATTAGATTGCAAGATGGAAAGGGAAGACCATCTCCCAGGCTGGTAGAGTTTGCCTTGTCAACTCTGTGATAACATATATGTTTGTCTATTCCTTTTCTGTATATAGATGGCCAACACTGATTTTAAAGGAGTTGACTAGAATGATTCAGAATTTCATTTGGACCGGACCAATTCATCAGAGAAAACTTGTGACTGTTGCATGGAAGGATTGTATAAAGCCAATGGATATAGGAGGAATTAGAATTAAGGATGTTAAAATCATCAATAATTCACTTCTTCAGAAATTTACTTAGATCCCTCTCTCTAAGAATGATTTTTCTATGGAATTTCTTCTTGAAATATTTGTGGACATACAACACAAAATTAAATGCAATTTTTTGAAATCATTTCTGTGGCCTCCAATTAAGACTATGTATTCATCAATAATGTCTGAGTCAATATGGTTGGTTTCTCCAGACTATCATCTAAACTGCTAGGACACACCATGGTTTTCCACCTTATTAATGGATCATGTTGATATTCCCCCTACTCTGGAATCTCTTTCCATTTATGATCTATAGGGAAACATGGTTGTTCATGAGATCATTCCTAGCAACCATTGAATGGAAATGGATAACTATGTTTATGTTGATTCTGACATCTTGATCTGGAAACCTGTTCTCACTGGCTCATTTTCCAGTAGGGATTTCTATAACATGCAGTGTGGTGTTTTTCTCTAGTTTTCTTTCTTGGATAGTAGGTATTCATCGGCCATATATCTCCCCTAGTGATGTTCTGATGATCATGTTGATCTGAAAAAACATGATGCATGTTCAATGTGTGTTTCAGTGCACTAGAATCAACCTTGCCTCGGTATGTCTTTTATGTATCAATAGTGATGAATCCCTCTTGAATATGTTTCTTCATTGCACTTTTTCTGTGCGTTTATGGGATTATGTACAGTCAATTTTCAATTGATGTATTGATTGATATTCTTTTGAATCTGTTTTAAGTTCGACCTTGATGAATGATTTCAATGATAAACTAAAATCCCTGTTTACTGCAACCGTTGTTTTTGGTTTTTCATACATATGGAAATCTCATAATTCTATTATTTTTAACAATGGAGATCCCACCTTCCGGGATGGTGTTTTTCATATTCACCAAAGCATTACATCAGCTTCCAGGAATCAGACTGGATCCTTGAACAATGACATATCTGACTTTGTTATTCTTAGATACCTTGGTGTCAGTGGCAGGGAAAGAAGGCCTAGAATGAATAAATATATTAGGTGGATTCCACCCATTTTAGACTGGATGAAAGTGAATGTTGATAGGGAAACCTCTGGAGAACCAGGCCATGCTGGGTGTGGTGGGGTTTTCAGAACTCGGTGGGGCTTTGTGAAAGTATGCTTCTTCCATTATTTTGGTTATGCTCATGAAATTAAAGATGAACTGTGGGAGATGATCAATTTTATCAGCTATGCAGTACGTTATGGTTGGCATAGTGTATGGTTGGATTCAGATTCGCCTCTTGTTGTGCATATTTTGAAAGATAGATCTCGAAATGTTCCTTGGAGGATGTTGCCTACCTGGATCTCTTGTCTTCGACTTGCTAAAAGATTGTGTCTTGATGTCTCCCATGCACATCGAGAAGCTAACCAAGTTTCTGATGTTCTTTCTAAAGGGCTATTATGGAGGTCAGTTCCAGTTGGTCCTTTGTCCTTCCCTTCTATTGTGAAAATTTGGTTTCCAATGATTGAAATGGTTCTTTGTACACAAGGCATTGCAAGGCCTCCTGATCTTGAGTTGTATTGTACTGTTTACTATTTTTTTTAATAAATTTGTTGGGAGAAGGTTTCTGCCTGTCTCCTAAATCTTTTTTCAATGTTCTAGATTTATACCATTCATGGTTTTTGGATAAATTATTGACATTTCGTATGGTAGTTTTAAGAATAATGTTTATGTTATGTTTCAATTTTTTTATATGAGGAATGAATTGGACTTAGTAAGTGACAGGTGGAGCCTGCTATAGCTCCTCGATGCATCAATAGGTCTCAAGGGAAAAACTAGTATCTTGGCATAAGGCCTTGAAATAAATATTATATTTATTCTTTGCACGAGGCATTGAAAATGTGGCTATGATGTCCAACATTATGCATTCCATCATTATTAATTTAGCTATTGATATTACATGTGATTATTCGACTAGTATAATATCAATGTGAATAATTAAATGGAATTATTTTGATTTATATTTTCCATATTATGTTGAATATTATGTTTAAAAATGTGTTTATTTTATTCTTATATGTTTCCTTAAATTTTAATGCTTATTTATCAAAGTTTCTGCTATATTTTTATCTTTACTGAGATTTTGAGCTCACCCCTTTCTATGTTTTATTTTTTCTAGGATGTGAAGAATTATATTGTTGTTGACCTAAAGGTATAGGGTAAGGTATATAATTGTGTTCAAAGGGGAAAAATGTTGTTATTGTTTTATTTCATGATTCAATGTAAAACATATGTATGTATCTAGTACTTCCAAGGCTAGTAAACTAATCGGTCATTCAAGAATTGATCTATGTGATAATGCCAATGTTATATAATAATGAACTCACTCTGGGTAACTTGGGTTGGGGTGTTACAATTGGTATCAGATGAAGTTTAGAACAAACCATAGATGCTATATTTAGAAAGACTCTCACTAGAGACATTACCATATGATAGACATTGAAGATTACTATAAAAGAACATCCAAGAATTTTGGTAATGTAGTGATTTTTTGAGATTTTCTAGCAATACATCCTTTTCTGGATGTGAGCAGGTAGTGGTGGCTCTGGAACAGATTTACCTAGGAGTGAAAACTTTGACAAAGAGTTTTGGGATTGACCAGGGGTATCCTGGTACATGACAACAGGCCATTATGCACTATTGGTTATGACACTTTCAAGGGATATGCTTAGGATAATTCTCATTTTATTTACAAACCATCATGAAGGATTTATGAGTATATACTTTTGAAAGGAATCATTTTTATGATTATGGATTATATCCATAAACTATTCAATTTATGTTTAGTGTTTTACAAGTTTGGAATTATTTATTGCGATTCATTAACTAATCTAGTGTATGCCATTGTTTAGAAATGGCGTCTAGTTGAAGTAATAGAAGTCATATCAATGCATGAAATCCATGTAAGGATTTCCCTCCTACTCAAGATAATTATAGTGATCTGGTTGTGCAACTGGTGCTGATAAGCTTATCACCATACTGGGAAAAATCAATCAGGTTATGAATAATAACCTTACCTGTATGGAGAACCCTGATACACAATGTGGAGGATCAATTATTGATTACTTCATGAGGCAACAACCACCATCATTTAATGGTACTACAAATCCATTTGTAGCTGAGCAATGGATAAGTTCCTTAGAGAAAATATTTCATGCTTTGGGGAGTAATGAAAGGGAAAAAGTTGTCAGGGTAGTTTATTGCCTCACAGGAGATGCAGAACAATGTTGGTCAATAATTAAAAACCAAAAGGTGGATAAATAATTATCAAATATGTAATAGTGGTAGTTTAAATATTGTTTACTAGATAAATAATTTCCTTGTGAACATTGAGCAGATATGAAAGACAATTTGTGAGTCTACGGAAAAAGAAGGATGATAATGTCACAAAGTATGAGGCTAACATTACATGGTTAGAAAGGCATGCTATAAATTATATATATAACCCAAGGAGTAATATTAATTGATTATTTGATAGGTTAAAACCATTTATCCATCGAGAAATTTTCTCACAATCCTTCTCATCATATGAAGATATTGTCTCAGGTGCTATCAATAAAAAAATTGAATTCCATAATTCATACGACTTTAAAGAAAAGAAAGAGAAGAAGATATCTTCTAAACACTCTGGAAATGGAAATAATAGGAAGAAGGGAAAAGTTGAATTTCCATCCTATAGTAAATGTGGGGATAAACACCCCATTACTTTCTTGAAGGGAATGAGAGTCTGTTACTAGTGTGGTTAAAAAGTCCATCAAGCTTGTGATTGCAGGGGAAAGAAAGAGGATGTCAATGTTGAATGCTAAAATTATAGTGAAATGGGGAATTATGAAAATTAATGTCCTATGCTCCAAGGAAACATAACTCATAAAAGGAGAAGGGAGCAAGGCCAAGCTTTTGTGATCACTACTGTTGAGGTTGAAGCTCCAAATGACATAGTGGAATGTAATTTAATTGTTTTTTAAAATTAATCCAATGATTTATTTGATTCTAGATCATTTCATTGTTTCATATATTCCTAGTTTTCTATGAAAATTAGATATTCTCTATTTTATATAGCAAGGGAATTGTCAGTCAAAAGTTCTCAGAGAAGCATCATTACAACAATGTTTTTTCAATCAGTTCCCATTAGGGTATATAAATGTTCTTTATCAGCCGATATAATTGTCCTAACCATGATTTAATTTAATATAATCCTCAGTATGGATTTTATTTTGGACTATGATGTGAGAATTTATTTTAAGAATAAAGAGGTTATAGTTCTCGATGATGAAAAGGATTACCTTATCTTTAGGGAAGGAACATCACCATATGATTCTGATCTGTATCCACCCCTAGTAGCTCTGCTAAATTCAATTATTATAGTGGGTGATATTGAAAAAACTATGGTTGAAGAAAGTAATGTTCAAATAGAGGATGTACCTAGTGTGAAAGAATATGTTGATGTGTTTCTAGAGGATTTACCTGGACATCCTCCAGAATGAGAAATTGAGTTCTCTATTGATTCAATTCCTGGTTCAAGGCCAATATCAAAGACCCCTTATAGAATGGACACTATATAATTAGTGGAACTAAAGAAACAAATTGATTATTTGAGTAATAAAGGATTTATTCACCATAGTTTTTCTCCATATGGAGCCCCTGTTCTTTTTGTTAAGAAGAATGATGGATCTATGAGGTTATGCATTGACTATAGGGAGATCAATGATATAAAAATAATGAACAAGTATCCCATACCTCACATTGATGACTTATTTGATTAGATTCATGGATCTAAATATATATCAAAGATTTATCTTTGATATGGATATCATTAGTTGAGTGTGATGAAGGAAGACATTCCAAAATATCATTTCGAATGAGGTATGAACATTACAAGTTTTCAGTAATGCCTTTGAACTAAATAATACACCCTCTTTTTTCATGGATATAATTAATAGAGTTTTCAAGGAATATATTTATGACTTTTTAGTGGAATTTATTGATGATATCTTTTTATACTCTAAAAACTATGAAGATCATGAAAATCATATGCACATTATTCTAAAGACTCTTAGAAGAAATTAATTATATGGGAAGTTCAGAAAGTGTGAATTATGGCTTCAAGAGATTTATTTTAATGCCCATATTGTCTCTATGGATGAAATATCTATTGATCATTCTATGACTTCAGTAATACAAGAATGGCCAGAACTAATGAGTAGAACTGAGATACGTAGTTTTATTGGTTTAACAGGTTCTTATCAGCGTTTCGTCAACAAATTTTCACAACTGGCTAACCCATTAACAAAGATCACACGTAAAGGGGTTAAATTTTTTTGAAAAAAGAAGTGCGAAGAATGTTTTGACGAACTAAATAGAAGATTAGTCAATGCACCTATATTGACTCTACCACTGGTGAATGATGGGTTTGTTACTTATAGTGATGCTTCAATGAAAGGACATGGTTGTGCCCTTATGCAGAATTATATAGTTATTTATTATGCATCACGAAAGCTAATAATTCATGAAAAGAACAATCCCAGTCATGATATTGAGTTAACAGCTGCAATTGTTTCCTTGAAGATTTGGAGACACTATCTATATGTCCAAAAATGTGAGATTTATACTGATCACAAGAGTTTGAAGTATATTTTCTCACAAAAAGAACTCAATATGAGGAAAAACCAATGGCTTGAACTACTCGAGTATTATGATTGAACTATAACATACCACTCAGGGAAGGAAAATAAGGTGGCATATTCTTTGAGCAGAAAGGATAATGGAGTTATGAAAAATAAGTGAGTTGAAAGAGATCCTATGTTCATGGATCTAGTAAAGATGAATATTAGAATAATCATGGAAGGTGAAAATTGAATAAATTTTCAAATTGATGCCAATACATATTTACTATAAAACAATAAAAAGTTCTCAGACCAATGATGGGAAGTTTGAAAAGAAAATTAATGTTTTGAATTATAGGATATTGATCGACATAATATATGAAGATGGAATTTTGAAATTTGGGAAAAGGATTTGTGTTCCTGATATACCTGATCTAAAAAGGGGATTGTTGGATGACGCTCATAGCTCAAATTTCTCTATACACACTCTTAGCAATAACATGTATATATATTTTAAGGAACATTTTTTGTGGGAAAACATGAAGAGGGAGATTACTGATTATGTATCAAGATGTATGGTTTGTCAATAGGTGTAGGCTAGAAGACAACATTCTAGAAGAGTCATGAAACCTCTTCCCATACCTGAGTTGAAATGGGATGATACTACGATATATATTGTCATGGGGATACCAAAGAATCCTAGAAGGAAGGATGCAATATGGGTCATTAATAACCATCGTACTAAGTCTTCACATTTTCTTTCTATAATAGAAGATTTACCACTTGAATGTTTAACAAGACTATATATTAATGATGTTGTAAGGCTTCATGGATTACCCCCGTCGATTGCTTCTGACCATGATCCCCATTTTACACCAAGATTATGGAAAAGTATTCCCAAGGCCCTGGATACTGAACTTAATTTGAGCACTGTCTACCACCCTCAAACTGATGGAAAATTAGAATGGACTATTAAAACCTTAGAGGAAATTTTGTTATCTTACTCACTTGGATTTCAAGGTATATGGGATCAATATTTACCACTAGTAGAATTTTCATATAAAAATAGACTCTATTAAAGTATTCAGATAGAACCATATGAAGCGTTATATGGATAGAGATGTTGCACACCGACATGTTGGGATGATGTTTTTGAAAGGAAACTTGTAGGCCAAGAACTTATTGAGGAGACAATGGAAAAGTTAAAGATCATCCAAAACCTCATCAAAGCATCTCAAAGTATGAAAACGATTTATGCTAATAACCAAAGGAAGGATTTGGAATTTCAAGTAGGTGATCATGTATTCTTAAATGTATCTTCAGGGAATTGTGTTATACGTTTCGGTAAGAAGGGTAAATTAAGTCCTAGGTACATCAGACCTTTCAAAATTTAAGAATGAATTGGACTTGTAGCTTCCTATTTGGAAGTGCATCCAAGTCTCTCCAAAGTTCATGAAGTATTCCAAGTATCACTGTTGAGAAAATACATGCCTGACCCAAAGCATATACTCACCTATAAATAAATAGAACTATAACCTGGTCTTTCTTATTGTGAAGAGCTTATCAGTATTCCTGACACTGGAGAACTACTGTTGAGAAACCGTACAACTCGTCTGGTAAATGTTTGATAGGGAAACTATAAGATGGACGAGGCAACATGAGATCCTGAGGAACTTGTGATGAAGAACCACAAAATCATTTTATGTATTATTATTCTACAATTTTTGAGGAAGAAATTATTTGGAGGGAAGAATGTGGAACCCCACGCTTCCACGGTACGTTTCCATTTGAATAATGCAATAGCTTGTGTTGTACGCAACTTTGAGTTCTAACACACCACGACCAATCAAAATAGCTATCATGAATTTTAATAACCACTTTTTGAAATTTTATAAATTTTATTTTTTAAAATGGACTTCATTTTTGGATTCGAAATATCAAAATTTGCTTAGGGTGATTTTTTGTTATATTTCTATAAACTATCAATTTTTTATGAATAGTAAAAAACATTGGGTTATTGTTTAAAACAGACCTTTTATTTAAATAAATATTTATTTAATTTAATTTAGTTTTATGTAAAAATATACACATAATAGTTATATTAGTTCAATTTAATTCATTGTAGTAATTTTATAATAAAATTAGATATATAAAATTTTATTTAATATTTTAACGTCTTTTACAAACCTATTAGGAACATTTGAAAATTTACTTAAAACATAATTTTACTGCTTTTGTGAATTGATTTTTAAAAATCTGAGACACACAGTTGATATTAGTATGTAAAATTTGGTTCAATAAAATGAAAATAATTTTGTTGAATAGTATCTTTTGACTTTTATTTACCAAAGTTAAAAGTAAATAGGGTAATTAAAGGTAAAAATGATATTATTACTACCCAAACGCATGTCCTAATTCTATTGGATAAGTTTATTTCGACCAAAATCAACATTAGGAAAAAAATATGATCCTTTTGGTACACATTGATTAGATTAGGAAATTTATTATCATTTAATTTTAAAGAAGAGTTAAAAGTGGTAAATTCTTGTTTTGATAACTAAAACAATTTTAATATTTGGTTATACATGAGATAAATTATAAAATAAATATTCATTAGAAATATAAAAATATATCCTACATATTTTTATTTTATTTATAATTTTTAGAAATTAAATAATTAAATTTATTTATGACAAAATGATGATGTCGTAATTACCTTATTAATAATTTGTCGATATAATTGATATTATAGTTATTAAAATAAATATAAATTAATACTTTTGATGAATTACAAGAATTTCATAGGTTAATATGACATGTTACGGTTGATTAAAATTTTTTTTTTGAATTAATAAAGTTTTTATGACTTTAACAAGAACAAAATACCAAATAGTGTCAAAATTGACATATATGTGTTTTTAAAAAAATTATATATTATTAATTAATATAATATTAGTAAAAATATAAGGTTTAGAATAAGGTCTTAAATAATGATATATATGTTATTAATGAACCACTTGGGGTTCTCTTGGCATTTTATAGTAAGTTTAATAACCATGTAATATAAAAATACAAGAAGACATTGGGAAAGTTAACCGATTTATCTAAGAGTTAAATAAAAACGATAAGGTTAAAATGGTGACCTAAACTTATCTAAAACCTATTGTATGTGAGGTTTTCGACCCATCCCCACCTTAACCTTGAAATAATTTTTTTTGGATCCATTATAAACCGAATATGGTTGTATAATAAATTAATATTGCAATCTTTTCCAAAAGTGACCCTCACCTCTCTTAAAAAAGGGTACATCACCTTCTCTCATAATCACACCTCCACATCCATTTGGCTTGGTGAAAACCTGACCCAATATCCTCCCAAATAAAGTAACATCAACTTAGAGGCCTTACTTTGATTAGAAATCCATCCTACAGAGCCCTTTTGATCAAATCAAAAGAAAGCACCCAATGAAGTGGTAATAATTTTATCACCTCTTTCAAAGTTCTTTTCTTCTACCACTTACTCTTTCTATGTTGTTTCCATACCAAAATAACAAATCTAGTACCTTATAAATATTGTGATGTTATTATAAGTATGGTAAAACTATATTCATTATTCTATCCATCCTATCAATGAAAAGTCACCATATGTGCGTATGTACGGCTTACTGTCTCTACGTCGTGGTGTAGTTTGTTATTCAAACACTTAATTATTTGGATGGGAATAAAATGAGTGTAAATGATGTAAATAATAAATATAACTTGTAAATTATTCTTTAAACATGATATACCATCCAATTAAATACTATTTCACCATCAATAGAATGTAATTGTCGCTCGTGCGTACGTACAGATTACCATCTCCACGAACGCGATAAAATTCATTCCCCATCATAACCATTAAAGAATAATTTTTATTTTAAGACTAAAAATAATGTTTAATAACTTAATATAATTTTGGATTTGAATCAAATACATCCTATCCATAACAAACATGTCTTACATAACCAAGCATATAAAGGGAAATGAATCGGTTAACACCCGAAATAATGATACTACTGAAATATTATTAACAAAGAAATGTTAGAAGATCATATGTGATATAATATTTATGTATGTGATTCTATTATATTTTATTAACAATTATTTCACCATTATACAAGAGGTTAACGTACCCCCTACCAAGGAAAAGTTCAACGTAAGGGTTAATTCTATAATCTCTTCAATATCTGAGGTTGTTTATACGTGAGTATCTACTGGGACCTCTTTATCATCCACATCTGTGTTTCTTATAAAATGTATTTCAAAACATTTTTAATATTTACTAGTCTATGGGTTAAATTAATTTATACCCTTGTTTTACCTTTTATAAAATATTTTCAATGTAATCTTTCAATCGTTTTCCAAAAAAGGTACTTAATGACATTTTCGAAAAATTAAGGTAAGAATTTTTTTTACCTTATACGGCATGTGCATCTATTCTCTGCCATTATAACACCTTCAAATCACCCCTTATAAAATTATAATAATATTTTAAAAATATATGTTTTCTTTTATAATTACATGACTTTTAAATGATTTCAATATTTCTCGCAAATAATTTTGATTTCATCTATATCAACATCCTTTAATGGATTTTACATTTGTTTGAATTTGATTTATTATAACACAATCATCCATATTGTATTGAATGAGTTATGATTTTTTTCTATGGAAATGTTAATTTTATACCATTCATGGTTTATGGATAATGTATTTACATTTTGTATGCTATATTTAATAAAAATGTTTATGTTATGTTTCAATATTTTCATATGAGGAATGAATTGGACATAATAAGTGACGATTAGAGCCCACTATAGCTCCTTGATGCATCGGTAGGTCCAATGAGAAAAACTACTATCTTGGCACAAGGCCTTGAAAAAATATGTTTTGTATTCTTGGCACGATGCCTTGACTATGTGGTTATGATGTCTAGCATTATGCATTCCATCATTATAAAATTAGATATTGATATCATATGTGATTATTCGGCTAGTAGAATATCCATTTGAGTAAGTAAATGGAGTTATTTTGATTTATATTTTACATATTATGCTGAAGTTTAAGATTAAAAAGCATTTTGTTTTAGTCTTATACATTGCCTTAAATTTTTATGATTATTTATGATAGTTTCCACTTTATTGTTATCATTACTGAGCATCTGAGAACACCCCATTATATGTTATATCTTTTCTAGGATGTGAAGAAGTATTTTATGGTTGACCTGAAAGAATATGATAAGGGATATAAGTGTATTCCGAGGGGAAAAGTTTTTGTTGTTTTTTTATTTCATGTTGTAACGTAAACACTACTAGAATTTTGAGATACAGCTACAGAGCTATACCCATGGACAATAGGAAATGTTTCTATTTCTTATTTACAACCACGACAATTTCTCTGTCTGTGGCAATTAACCCACCCCCACTCCCCAATTTACCGTAACCCTCTCGCACCCCTCCTCCTAATGCCCCTCCTCCTTGCGACTCTTCTCCTCAACATTCCATGATCCTCCTCCTCCGACAGGCCATCCAACCTCCCACGATCATCCTCCTCTGGTGCAGCCACTCCACTTCCCCACTGTCGCTGCTCCAATGGGAACTCTCCACCTCCTTTGATGATGTGCCTCTGATGCGGCCACCCCACTTCACCGCGATTCTCCTTTTCAGGTGCTTCCCCAACCATCTCAAACGTGGCCACTCCACCTCTCGGGATCCCCCTTCCATACAGCCACCCCCGATTCTTCTCCTCTGACATAGTGTCCCCACCTCTTTGATTTCTCAGTCGAACCAAGTCCTACCTTGTCATCCTAATCCCTTGATTTATCACTGACCCCACTCTGGGGACCCTAGAGAAATCCACCCTTCTTCAATTTCTCATACGAAATCCCTGCTTACTGCACTTCTTGCCTCACCAGGTATTTTCTGATTTTTGGCTCCAATGTGGTATTTAAGTATCATGTTTTCTATTCTCTAGATCGGTGGTTCAATTTTTTCTAATCTTGAGTATCATGGAGCTAATATCCAAGAGGAATGGTCATATTTTTAATTAGGCATGTTATCGTAGTTTAATTGTGACGCAACTTCCGGAGTTATGAGATGGGTTGCAACTAGGTGGTACGAGAGCATACACCTATTGAATTCGACATAAGTTGAGTAAGAACAAATAATTAATGCATGGAAGTTGTGTATTTTTTAATCAGTGTGTTAGATGACAGAGGTTAGAGGATCGATAGAAATTTTTGTGAGATTCTCATAGGTGAGGTATCCCGTAGCTTCAAATGAAACAGAAAGTCCCCTATAAAAAAGGGCTCTTTGGAAATATATTGGGTATGGTTATACCAGATCCTGGTTAAGGAAAATTGTTTCCTAGGGTGATTTGATAATGTTTTGGGAGAAGTGGTATATAGATTTAGATTTGGCTCTTCGAGGTGTTACTTGTGGAGCAATTTTAAGTAAATCCATGTGGTGTTGTGTGCACCAATGGATGGTGTGGTAGGTGATAATCTTTTTTTCTATAAAACTCATCACATGCCAAGAATGGAATTATCATGCACCAAGAATGGGTATTGAGTAATTTTTTGGTTATCTCTTAGGAATTCATGGGTTTTGGATGAATCCAGTCATCATGTTTGGGGATAAACATGATGTGGGTTGTGGTGCTTAGATTATGAACAAATGATGTTGTGACAAGGCTTATCCTATAGTGGAGAGAGTGACATAAGTCATGGGAAATATGA
The DNA here is from genome assembly GCA_963277665.1 of Viscum album. Classification (NCBI taxonomy): domain Eukaryota; kingdom Viridiplantae; phylum Streptophyta; class Magnoliopsida; order Santalales; family Viscaceae; genus Viscum; species Viscum album. Next base: position 550,049,514 of record OY728134.1, read on the forward strand.
ACCCATGAGGGTAGAGTCCTGGTTTTGGGAGACCAATAGGTATGTATTTCAATTGGAAATTGGTTCCAACGACCCAATGAGTACCTAAATTGAGTTGGTTTTTCTTGTAGATCTGAGTCTGAACATGGGAATTTGGGTTGAGTGGAAATAGTAAAGATCCAAGGTTTCTTTAGATTTAAAAATTAATTGGTTCTTATGGAAATAATGACATGGTATTGATCGACTAATGACCCAAATGAGGGAATCTCACTAGTTTTCGGAATTGGGGTGGTTTTGATGATTCAAATGTGTTAAATCATGGTTATGTCGAAGCTAGCGATAGGGTTTGATGGTAGTCTAGTTGGTGGAGGCCCAGACCTAAGAATTTTACCATGTTTCAAGAGTTTAATTCATTGGTCTATAATGGTGAACATGATGTGCCTCTTGAAATAGGGGTATTGGGAATTGAATGTTCTGAAAATGTGGTGATTTTTGGAGTCTATGAATCATAATCATGATCAGGATGTCTTGTGATGAACCAATATGATTGGGTTAGGAAATGTAAGTGCTTTCAATAGAGTACAATGATAGGTTTATATGGTTGAAAATTTAACCTTAAATTAACACCATGATTTGGAATTAATATCAAAGTTACAAGTTATAATAATGGAATTGAATTCACGTATTATTTAGTTAAGAAGTATCTAGAGAAGTATGATAATGCTCAACAAGATACTGTAATGTAGACACTCTAATAAAATGGGGTGGTTGAGAGGTAAAGTAGAACCATCAATAATATAACACAAACTACGGTGATCTCAAGTGGTATTACAAGGTATAAAAAAAGTTTCCTTCAGAACTAAGGTTTAAAAGGAAACCAACATTGATGTATTTATGAGTCTTTGGTAGTAAGTTATATATTCTTAACTTGGAAGGGAATCAAGAAAAGTATAGAAATAACACGATGAAGTTATATTTCATATATATTCCTTAAGAAGCAATGTTTATAGATTTTTTAATAAGATTATCATTAAAATTTTGGAAATAAAATATGTAATAATGGATAGGAAAGAAAAAGTAATCTATGATAGGAGCATTGGAGATAATGTAGAGAAATTTGAATCTTTAAAAGATCCTAGAGAGTCTCTTCAGGGTAGTGAGGACTCCATCATAGAATTTTTTGATGAATATAATAAAGAAAAATAAATAAAGATTCCAATTACACCTAAAATATTTACTAGAACATAACCTATTGATGAAGAGAACATTTTGGGAGACAAATATGATGTAGTATAAACTAGGAGGATGTATTGAATTAAAAGAAATGACCTCTTATATTTATTTGAGTAAAAAAGATTTGATTAATCATCCAACGATTAAAATTGGATTAAATATATGAATGAGGAGTTAATTTATATAGAAAATAATGACATATAGAAATTTGTTCCACAAACAATAGATGACAATATCATATTCACAAAACAAGTATTCAGAAATATTCCTAATGAAAATAGATAAGTTATAGAATTTATAGTCAGAATTTTGTAAAAGGGATATTCATTGATTGGTAGGGTGGTTTTAGATAAAAGATTTTCACCAATTGATTGTATTGAGGTTATCAAATTGTTTCTTACCATAGTTATATAGATAATATCAAGGTATATCTAATGTATATAATAAAAATGTTTCTTTTCTCATTTGAGTTTTTTTAAGGAAGTTTAAATTGGGTAACATTGTGGATTTAAAATAAATGATGATGATAATAAATTGTGCATTTTAAGAATGATTTTTGTGGATTCATACAAGTACACATAGCTTGGAACTCAAGGCTTGAAAATGTTCAATTTTCTTGAGGTTTATGAGAGTAGTAGACTATAATATCTATATTAATAGGAATTTTTTTAAGGGCACAAAGGCCTCTTTATTTAAATTATAAAGAAAAAAAAGAAAGTTCAGAGGAAAAACAAGAACACAACACTTAAAAAGACATCAACCCATTTTAGAATGGGTATTCATACAATGAAAAGGAAGTCTTCTACCCTTGACACAGGAGTTCTGACTTATCCTCCCAGTCCTGGCTAGTATCCATGGACCTTCACCATCAGCATCATCAAGGTGCTCCACAACAGAATCTTTATTTATGGGTTCATCTTTATTCACTGTCACATTTATTCTCATAATCATCACTGCTAAGCGAGGAAATTATTTCAAAAGTGTTATGAGTACCAACATTTCTGTTTGTTTGGGTCCTTGATGCTTGAGGTGGGGCACTATTTGTAAGATAGGTTGAAACCTTTGATCTAAACAGTTCAAAATTCTTCATAGGTGTATGTGCCTCTCTTGCTGGAGGAGGCATTGTAGTTGACTCAATATCATTGTGTGTTTGTCCAATTGGTTTGGAAACACCCAAAATATAGATGGGGTCCAGAAGGGAACCCTTTTTTAGAGAAGGATTTTCCTCCTCTCGAGTAGGAGTTAACTCTTTCTTCATATCAGAATCAGGCTAGATTCTCAGCCTCATATTCTTTCCACTCTTAGATGGATGACTTTGGGTGGGAATCACCCCTTCCATTGTGCTAGGTATCTTAAACTTCTCCAGTAACTGCTCATCGATAGGCAACTTATATTCCACACAAGTGGGTTGAACATCCATGCCATGAACTCCATTGGAAGTTCCAGCAAGAGTACTATCAGGGTGAGCGCTGGGCACCAGTTTGGGTACAAATTCAGCAGTAGAGTGATTAACTTCACTTCCCACCATAGGAGGGTTAATGCTCAAACATGAAAATTGTAGATTTATAGGAACATGTAGTGACCTATCAGTTGCAAGAAATTTTTTAACTCCACTTCCCATTGTAGGAGCAGGTTTCGAGGGACAAGATTTTTTTGAAGTCGCACCTTGTGTTTGATATAAGTCCATTAAAGGGCTAGCAACATCATCCTTTTTCACAGATTCCTTGGACTTGGAAGGGCATGGGACCTTTGAATTGACATTGTCAATAGTCACTTCCTTGGATTCCATGTTTGTTTTTTCATTCTTAACCTTACTTGAGGTTGTTGTATCTAACATGTGCTTCACTTTTCTTCATTTTGACGAAAAATCAGTTTGATCATGCCTAATTCTTTCATCAGCCTCAGTTTCTGCTAGAATCTCTATCTCCATTTGACTATCCACAGATTCTGTCTCATTTTGAACTTGGTTCATGTCTTTAATCGACACATCTTTGAAAGACAGGCCCACTTCCGGTGAGTCACTTTCTTCTACTAAATCAGCCCAAGTGACATTGGGTCTATCAATTAACTAAAAAGTATGAGGCTCTACATCTTTCACGACGAAATAGGTGGATTCCAACTTGGGTATTTTACTATGATCCTTGATCAGATGTTCAGTCTGAGACATTTTCTGAACATTTTCAGAGATTATGAGTTTGTTGGGAGAGCTATGAGAAATCTCATTTGTAGCTTGTTCTGAAGATTAGAAATCAGTCCCTTGGGGAAATTTATTACATTCTTTTCTTCTGCAATGATCCTCAGCATGCCCCTTCAACATGCATCTAGTACAAAAAAATATTGGAACAACAGTTGGACCTTGAATGTCCAATCATACAACAGACTTCACAATACAAAGGCATCTTTTCAAACACAATACGAAGATTAATTTCATCCTGTGGTGTGGATAAAACTACCTTATCCACCATACTAGAACATAAATCTACCTCAACTAAAATTCTGGAAAAATTTCCATAGCTAACATTTTCAGTAGCCAAATCCATCCGGATTGGAATGACTATTATAGAGGCGATGTCATAATGAATTTCAAAATGCCACAAAACCCAATTTAAACCATAATTCTTTATCCAAACTTGGGAAAAAGTGTATTTAAAATCATATAGACTAAAATTTAGCTTCTATTCGTGGATCCTAAGTGTTTTTGGCTTCAAATTTTTGGATCCAAATCTCCATGCATTACCATTCAATTCCGAAGAGGGAAACCACAAGTGAAAAAAACATCTTCCTAACGAAACACATTTGAAGTCATGAAGTCCCCAAATAGTAGCAAGATGAGAAACTAAATAATAAATTTTCCAAGGTTGTGTACCTTTAGATAAAGTGATCTAGGAAATAAAGGAGTTATTACAGAGATCTAAGCGTTCCGAAACAATATTAATATGAATTTTTGTATCCAAATGACGGAGTAGGTTTATATAATTTAAACTATCTAAAATTTGATTGTTGGATGAGATTAGAGGGCTATGAACTTCATATTAATTAGGTGTTTCTTATTTTTAGGAAGTCCAATAGACAATTCATTACCTTGGAGTTCAATAAACTAAGTGTGGGGGAGTGATTGAATTATAAATTTCATAAACTTTTATATGAAATTCATTTTTTTATTCCCTCAAACTCCATTAAAATATTTGTCATTTCTATATTTTCACATTTTGTATGATTTTCTATAAGTAAAATAAATATGGATTGATTTTTTGATTTTAGTGATAACCTTTTTATGTTTTCATTAATTAAATGTGTTTTCATTAGTTAAATGTATTCTTATTTATTCGTGTTCGGTTTGTGAGGATTATTGTGATCCTGCCATTGATTTAGGTGCATATGCCAATGTGGATGTTGATGATGATGGTGGTCTGAGAGGAGGAGATAATGATGTTGGTGTTTCTGAAGTAGATGATGAGGGTTGCGATGGTTTTGATGATACTGATATTGAGGTACATTTTAGATGTAAATTTTATTCTTGGTTTATACATTGAATTCTACCATATAATGATGTTATTTTTTTGGTACATGTTGTGGTGTATACTGTTTTAGGGTGAAATGGGTGTGAAGATGTTGTGCAGGGGGGCGCAGGGGCAGAGGGGATGTGTAGGGGGAGGGGGAAGGGGGGTGTGGGTAGGGGCAGGGGGTGTGGGTGTGCAGGGGGTGTGTTGGGGGTAGGGGGTGTGCTGGGGGAAGGGGTGGGGGTGCAGGGGGTGGGGGTGTGGGTGTGCAGGGGGAAGGGGGTAGGGGGAGGGGTGTGTGTAGGGGGTAGGGGGAGGGGGTGCAGGGGAGGGGGCAGTGGGAGGGCAGGGGGCAATGTGGGGGTGTGTAGAGGGAATGGGGCAGTGTGGAGGGGGGCAACACCAATCCAACATTAGCTTTAAGATTTTGAGATTTGGGGTTTATCCTCTAGCCTTATTTATTTTTAGATTCTATGACTTATATTCTAGGATTTTTAGTTTTAGAATTTATGGTTTCGAGTTTAGGGTTTTATGTTTTAGAATTTTAGGGTTTGGGGTTTTAAGATTTATGGTTTTAGGGTTTATATGAATTTTGAATCCCTGAAATTCATTTCTATCAAAATAGGTTGACCTCACTTGCATCCTAAGAAACATGTGCAAGAGTGACAATAAATAACCAAATAACCTTTTTCAATATCATTCCCACCCTCCATTTTTTAATGATTTGGTTATTTTGTTTTACTTTTCATATTATTTTGTTAAATACCAAAATAATTTTTAAACCTCACTTATTTCCGATTTTTTTCCACTTTGGCATGCCACACTACTTTCCCTTACATTGAAATAAATTCCAATGTTCTGAATGGGGAATTAGTTTTGATATCTTAATATCTAATGTTTTGAAAACCTGTACATCATGTTTTTCGGTATTTTACTGATCTAACACCTTGATCAATTATTAACCCTCGGGAAACCTCAGTTGTTTGGAACTTCAAGTCTGCTGGTATAGCTCAAAATGGTTTCAGATGCCCATTTAAACATGCAGCTTGACTCATCACCCCATCCCCCCCCCCAACATTTTACTTTTGTTCTTTCATTTTTCAATGAAGATTATGAATTTTGAAGGATTAAATCAAGGGATGTTTTGAAACATCTCTAAATAAGCCAAATATCAAATGCATCATTTTACGTTGTCTGGGGCAACTAGTGTATTGAGGTGCGACCATTGAGTGTTAAAAAGGTAATTAGACTTAATCAAAAATGTAATTTAGTTGTTTAATGGTTTATTTTAACTGCCTGCATTGGTGAGACACCACTTAAAATTGTATGCTTTCACTTAATGTGAGACTCAATCTCTCTCATAGCGCACTTCAAGTTAAACGTATAAATGTTTTATTTAATTATGCTAAATTGAAATATAAAATACTGTTGTTTTTCATGACTAAATGGGCCTTATAATTTCACGATGAAATATTCATTGTCTTCTATTTTGAATGTATGTTAAGTGGGGTGCAGCGATTGATCGCATATTGGGAGAAATAGTTCACACCAACTTGATGAACTCACTAATTGTCTACATCTTCTACATTGTTAATTTCATTGAGAAGGTATAACTTTCCCTTTATCACAGTTATAATTAGTTATGAACCTGCAAATAAAGTCAGCTAGAATTAGTCATGGAAGTGATTATGCTCATATGGGGCTATGTGTGCCCATGTATATATATATAAATGCATACACAGGTGAGTGGATACTAGTATATGCATATAAGCATATGTGCAAGGATCCCCTTGCACATGCTCATGGACATGTAGGTGTGTGCATAGGGTCTAGGTGTCCTTGCATGTGTGTGAAGGTGCATATACCCAGTGGGGGAGCAACAAATTTTAGTTAGAAAGCTCCAAAAGCCGAAGTGGATAGTTTGGTTCCACCTTGAGGTTGGATCCCTCTTCTAGCCTCTTTAATTCAAGAATGCTTTAAATTGAATTTATCATCTTTATTAATTCTGCTTAATTATATTGAATTTCATATCATGAATAAGTGTTCTTTAAAATAATTGTTTCATTTGAAAAATAAAGTCATGTTTTTATAAACAAATTCATGTTTTTTTAATAAACCAATACAATGATTTTATAATAAAACCCCTCCAACGGAGGTGAGCTGTCTTCTAAACCAAAGAGTAGTGATGGTTATTTGTATCATGTTTAGAATTTGTTTGAGTCTTTCATATGCCTCTTGTTGGTGTTTGTTTTGTGGCTAGTTAGTTTTTGTTTTCATTGATTAATATAAATTGGCTTATCATACTCGTTTAACTCAAATTACATTGCCCGAGTAGGCATATGCCTTGACCATGACACTTTCTTTTTTACGCTGTGAATATTATAAGGAAAATTTCCATGTTTAGGGAAAGTGAATAAATTTGTAAATGGTTTGTGTAGGATGTAAGATTCATTTCCATCATTTTGTTACCCCTTAGACTTTGCGTCATTGTGCCACTCGATTAAACCTTCTATTGAGATCCCTTATTATGGAAAATTAAATAGTTGATCTGTTCTGTCATCTGCCAGTGGGGTGACGGTTGGAATATTGCCCCACCTCCTCCCGCTCCCTTCGCTCCTGGCCAGAAGATGTTGCCCCGCAGATGTTGCTGGACCGGGCCAACACGCCACGGTCATGCCGCGGTCATGCCACAGTCACTCCATGGTAATTCCATGATTTGGACATACTACAGGACGACACCCCGTGATGGTTCACGGTGATAGTATTCCATGAGTCTTGTGATCAATGTTGAGACTGACGAATCACAATGGCTTCTCAAGGGTCTTCTCCACTCATCTCCCCATCGAGGATACACACTATCTTCACTCCATCAAGGTATATCCTTCCTTTTGATATTCTTTATAATATCATTTGATTAATCATACAAATATGGCGACTTTTTTCAGATCTGGAATAGTTATTCCAGCTTACTTCCATTCATTTTCTCTCCTCTTGAGAACTAGTTTCACCTTTAATTCCCTGCATTGAATGGCACACTAATAACACAAAAATAATAAATAATTAGGGATTAAGGTGGATGTCTTTTCTCATCAAGGTGAGCTGTTGGGTTGAGAAAATTTTCTCAACTAGTTTTTCCTTTCCAATTTAGCTTCAATTCTGGATGGACTCTTCATGCATGCACTTTTGGATTTTGAAGTAGCCTTGGGTAGCATGGATTTCTTTCATCCCTCCTTGTGTGAGATTGTCTTTTTAACATGATGATAGTGCCCATCCTTCTCCAGGACCATGGAAGGTTTATTCCTGGCTTGGGAAGAGGGCAACAGATGAGGTGGACCCTCCAAAACAACTGGCAGTGAGCCCTCTCCTAGCCACTTTAATTCAAGAATTTTTTAAATTGCATTTAGCTTCCTTTTTTTCTTCTGCTCATTTATATTAAATTGAAATTCTTGATCAAGTGTCAGTTAACATAGTTGTTTCGTTTGATAAACAAGTCATGGTTTTGTAATAAAACCCCTCCAACGGAGGTGCGCTGTCTGCAAATACTCCCAGTGGTAGTTTATGCTTATATTACCTGTTTGACATTATTACATTTATGTTTTCCATTTTAATCCTTACCCCTTCATCTCTCATTTGAGACACCATGAGCATCTCCAAAGATTTTTTGACTAATAGGGGGTGTGAAAGGTGGGGTGGGGGTGTGCAAGGTGGGGTGTGGGGGTGGGGGTGCAGGGAGGGAGGTGTGGATGTGGGCTACTGCAGGAGTTGGGGGGTGCAAGGGGGATGTCCAGGGGGCATGGGGGTGTAAGGGCTGTCTAGGGGGGTGCAAGGGGCTGTCCAAGTTGGGATATCTAGGGGGTGCAAGGGCTCTCAAGGGAGGGTGTGCAAGGTGGAGTGGGGGTGTGTTAGGTGGTCTGCACGAGGGGGGGGGATGTAGGGAGGGGGGATACTGCAGGAGTGAGGGGTGGGGGAAAGGGGGTTGTTTAGGGGGGTCTGCCTAGTGGGGGGGGGGGGGCGTAGGGTGGGGATGGGATTTTGGGATATTGCAGTAGTTGGGGGTGGGTGCAAGGGGGCTATCCAGGGGGGCATGGGGGTGCCGGGGGCTGTCCGGGGTGTGGGAGGGGGGTGCAAGGGCTGTCCAGGGGGGTGCAAGGGGCTATCCAAGGGGGTGCAAGGGTTGTCCAGGGGGTGCAAGGGGGCTGTCCAGGGAGGGTGTGCAAGGTGGGGTGGGGGTGTGCTGGGGGGGTCTGCACGGGGGGGGGGGGGGGGGGCTACAGGGAGGGGGTGGGGTAGTGGGCTACAGTAGGAGTGGGGGTGGGGGGCAAGGGGGTTGTCTAGGGGGGGGGGGGGTGCAAGGGGGCTGTCCAGGGGGGCATGGGGGCGCAGGGGGGGTGTCCAGGGGGGGTGCAGGGGGGCTATCCAGGGGTGACAGGGCTATCCAGTGGGGTGAATGGGCTGTCCAGGTGGTGCAACAGCTATCTAGGGGGTTGTAAGGGTTGTCTAGGGGGGTGCAAGGGAGCTGTCTGGGGGGGGCATGGGGGCTATGTAGGGGGTGAAAGGGGCTATATGGTGGGGGAGGTACAAGGGGGATGTCTGGGGGGGGTGCATGGGGGCTGTCTAGGGGCATGGGGGCTGTCCAGGGGGTGCAAGGGATGTCCAGGGGGGCTGTTCAGGGGGGGGGGGTTGTGGGTTTTGTTTAAATAATGTGAATCCCTAAAGCCACGGTTTTAAACCGTGGCTTTAGACCTTAAGCCACGATTCCAAAAGGTGGATAAAGCTATATAGCCATGGTGTTGAACCGTGGCTATAGGATTTTTTCGGCTTAATGTTCTGCCACGTTTTGAAACCATGGCTATAGGGATTTAGCCACGGTTTGAAACTGTGGCTATAGGTCTTACCCTATAGCAATGCCATTACCAGCCACGGTTCGTTGAATCGTGGCTATAACCTATAGCCACTATTTTGGGACTTATAGCCCCGGTTTGAAACCATGGTTATAGCCTAAATTTCACGTAATGAAAACTTATGTATGTATCTAGTACATCCAAGGCTACTAAACTAATCGGTCTTTTGAAGCCTGATATCTTGTGATCATTCCAATGTTATGTAGTAATGCACTGACTCTGGGTAACTAGGGTTGTGGTGTTACAAAAAAATATTAAAAATTACCATAAATTAGAAATTATATGGTCAAAATATTCCAATGTAATTTATTTAAAATATTTGTTTTTGTCATTTTTACCCTTATATTATTTTTTAACCTAGGTAAATCCATGTTTACCTTAACTATAGTATTTAATTTGTTTTTTAGCTATTCATCATGGTCATAAATTATGTTGAAATTATTGGATAATATAAATTATATTGATTACAATTTTATAATCAATTTAACTAAATTCAATTAAAAAAATATATAAAATTAGATTTAAAATTCAACCGCCATACGCGATGAAAAAGTTAGTTTTTAAAAGTATATTTTACATAAAGAAGATGATATTATATCAACTACGTGACTAGTAATAAAAATTTATGCATATAAATTAATATATAATTAAATATAATCTACACATTTTATTTAAAACATTTTTATTAGGGGTTTTTTAATAATTAAAATGGACAAAATTTATTCACTTTAATTTTTTTCAAAACAATCCGTCTTTGATCCCAAAAATATACTTATACTAAAATATAAAAGGGAGATAATTCAAATTTAATTAATTAAATTTAATATAACTAATGAATATTGGTTTTATTTTAATTTATACTCAAAGAATAATGGTATATTTAAATTTTCTTAGTTTTTTGGAAAGAAAATACATTTTTAAAAAATCTGTATTTTTTTTACTATTCAATTACAAAAATATATTTTTACAAAATCCTTAAATTTCACCCACAATAGGTTTTGAAATTCTTGTTGAAAAAGTATATTTAATTTTATCAAATAAAATTTTAAATTGGTAAAAAAATTATTTATAATATTTTTTTATTCAAATCAATAAAAATCATTTCTTAAGAAAACATATTTTTTAAAAAAAATTACCTAACTAAAAATTTATTTATTATTGAATTTAAATTTACAAATAATTTATATTGATTAATATATATATATATATATATATATTTGTTAATTCTATTCATACCTTCCAATTTAACGACAATGTTATAACATATATATATTTCACTTGTCGATGGCATTGCGTATTTTATACACTGTCGAACACAAAAATATCGACGTTTCATGAAATAAAATCTATCAATGAGGTTAAATTAATTTAAAAATAGGTATTTCTTAATGTATTTGTGTGTTTAATTATTTTCTAGAATTAGTGTTGTGTTTCATATACATTATCAAACATAACTTTCTTTAGTAAAAATATCAGGGTGTTACTTTTCCAACCAAAGGATTCTAATCGAGGCTTTAAATTAACATTCATCTCAGAGATTATTCAATAATATGCTATATATGTGATGAAACTCATCATAGAGTTCATGTTTATTTAAAATCCCTAACAATTTACTCACCAGATCTCCATGATCGTGATACACATATAGGGGGTCATCATAAAGAATGATAGAAACCCAATCTAGGATAACTTACTTAGTTCTAGGTCAACACCAGTGTATGTTGGTCATTTACATTCCACAACCCCTTCCTACGGAGTCAGAAGGAATGAAATAGGACCCCACCACGATCTCACGAAGGGATAACATGACCTTTATCAAAGTATAAAACCATATAAATGGTCATAATATATTGATGAGGATTTAATTTCATACTATAACCTCATTCAGATCGACTAAGGAAACACACTAAACTAATGTCGGACTATATCAAAATGTCTAATAGAAAATACAAAACAATATATTAGTGATGAACTAAGAAGAACGAGGGATTCAACTTTTCCTTTAAGGAGAAAATGGTTTGTCTATAAGGGTACAGGGTGTGTATAACAAATCCATCCCTTTTGTGTGTCTCATGCTCACATGGAATACATTCATCCAAAATAAAAAACCTACCCCACAGCGGTACATGACATATAGATATTGATCTGGCACTTGGTGTGCCATCATGTTTATCTATTATACAATTTCCCATGCCTAAGTACTCTTGTTGTGTCTGTGTAAGTTTTTAAGGTACATGGGGTATACTTTGCATCATTCCATATATAGGAGTTGGGCTAGAACTTGGTGTGTACAATCATCCTAAGACCTTTTACTTTACAAAGTACATGATGAGTTCCCATCTATACACGTCGTGTGTAACCTCATGAGATCCTAGGTGTATACACCATGTACATGCCAAGCTATCTTCCAAGGGTTACAAAGCATGTGACTTAGTACATAAAAAGTGTAAAACTACATAGATTCCTAAGTGTGTACTCCCTATACACACCATGTTGGCTAGCTAAAGGTAATACAACATGTAACTATTGTCACATGACGTGTGATACTTTTCTCTATGTGGAAACCCTAGTGTCGCACAGAGGGGACTACAGAACCTGTTTCCATATAGACTACATGTCATGTAGTTAGGAATTTATCATAAATTATATAATTTTCTTAAGTCTTCAACATGATGTTCATCTGCCATTGAATTTATTTAAAGCCCCACTAGAATGATATGATATGGTTGACATAGCCTGACCATCACTAGGGGATAAATATCATCCATCTCAATTTCTTGGGAAATGATCCCCATTGCTCCACGTCCCACAACCCACATCAAACCATAACTAGGGAACTCAAATCTGATCCTGATCTACCTCTAATATTCTACCTTCAATACACACATCGATCAGACCCTCAATCTCAGAACCACTTTTTTTTATCGATACGTTGAAACAAATAATAGTTATGAAATGATCTAATGTCGGGTATTTTTCGATCAACCATCCAAAGAAATACCAGTTATCAATCATCTGATGAATGGGGTAGAAAACCACGAAACAAAAAATTGTAATGAACCATGTTATTTTTTTTGGTTGGACTCATTTCATTTATATTATAATGATGAAAAATGATCAATAATAAAATTTCATCATATTCCCTAGTAATTAAACACACACCCATAACCCAATTGACACCCAAAAAAATATGTGGTTGATTTTATTTGATTTAATCTGGGGATAATCAAAAAGGAAAAATTAAAAATGAAAACCAATGAAAAAGATAATGTTCGATCAATCATTAGTGAATATCATTTCCACTAGTGAAGAAGACTAAAATATTGTTGCATTGTTCATCTCTCAATTCACATATATTAATTCATTAGTGATCCTTGATCTCAATCCACAAATAAAAAATTATATCATCCTCTATAACTCCCATGATTCTTTTTCTGACCCTATAGTTGATCAATAAAATCACATTTATAGAGAGCGTTAGGATGTTGTGCAATAAAAAAAATATAATTTTATTTTATTTTATCATGTGAGGTCATGAGTTCAAATTTTAAAAACACCCAATACTGAAAAAGATTATATAGAGGCTTGGGTGAAACCCATGTTCATGATTTAATAGTGATCCAAAATTTATAATAACAGACTCCATTCATTATTTATTCCTTATTTTAACATAACATTGTGTGTGTGATATAATATATTTTATGTTTTTATTATATGAATACTGAGGCTCTCTGGTAATTAAAATTACACTTCACTCATCTCCTGGAAGTAAAAAAATATTCATTAATATTTTACAAAGTCTTATAAGTAAATAAAATTATTTTACATTCATCCAACCATAGGTATTCTCTTCCAAAAAAAAGTCCTACTCAAGAGTGAGGATACAAATCTCTCGACTAGGTTTACCACTCCCACAATATTTCCTAATAGTTTCCATGCTATCAAAAAACCTACAACTAAGGGAAAAATATTACCAAAGAGGGTATTCTCTGGTTAGTACTCAAACACTAATACGATTCCTGTAAAAGTAACTCCATCCTCAATTACCATCTCTTCCTGGTTGGCATCGTGAAAGATGTAATGCCCATGTCTCCTCAGCTGCGACACATTGAAATCACCAAGTAACCTGTCCAACTATGGTCATCAGGTCTAGTAGTACACAACCTCACTAACCCAATATAATAATAGGAAAAGTGCCTATTAAACCTAGAGATATCATACCATCTCATGGAAATACCATCAATCCTCAGCGATGAGATATCCTTCATAAAAAAGAATCTCCTCATTAAACCCAAAGGTCCTTATCGTTAGTCCAAAAGTACACCTAAAATTACTGGGTAGTACTCATCTTCATCTAGATGAACCAAACCCTTTATAACCATTGATATCACTAAATCTAGGCCCATAAGTGTTGTCTCCTCTGGCTCTAACCAGCATAGCAGTGACCAATAGTGGGTCACGTACATGGCCTCACAAGGTAATACACTGATGGTGGAGAGATATCTGTTAGGATACCCAAACTCCACCAATGGTAGATGGTCCTCCCAACTTTGGCCTTAGTCCAACATATAATCCCAATGAATTTTTCATAACCTTGAATAGTCTTCGTTACCAAGAAAACTATAGGAGTAAAAAATTCATTCTTAACCAAAAATGATTCCCAAATCCTAAACTCCAATCTTCACTTGGATGGTGGGGAAGTTGGCCAACACGGTGAGTCAGTAGTTGGTCACTTAGACAACATAATGACCACTCACTAGACATAGAAGATATAATAATGAAATCCAAAATAATACTATACTATTTCCACTTTTATTTGGGAACCTTGTACTTTACCTACTAATAAGTGATACTTCAAGTGTTAAGCATCACAAAAAACTACAACATCTGTGGCTGTGAAACATGATTCCATAAGATATTTTTACTTCCTCATCAGTCATAGACATACATATAAGGTACCTATTCAACACCTCCTCTCATAGCATGACTAGTGTCATCATCCATCCTCGGAAGGTTGGCATACTCACTTCCTTCAAAAAATCCATCAATAACACTTCCAATAGATATTTGTTCCTTCTAGATCAAACAATATATTTCCCTATTTGTTCCTTCCCAACTCAATAAAGAGATAGAGTTGTAACAACCACGGAATAGTGATATGCTATACCATTCTCATTCTCCCATTTTAATGGAAAATATGTTATCATTTCATCACATTACTCAAAAGTGTTGAACAGAATTAGTTATTGTGAGAATATAATACCCTAACCATTCCCATGGGTGGATCTCAAACTAGCACAAAGTCAACCTTTACTAGGTCCTCTTCCAATCCCTTACCTTATAAGACATTTCCCATGAAGTTTACATCTTAAATCAAGAACATATATTTTTATATGTTCTTGTAAATCAAGTACTATTGGAGGATGTGTAGAAAAATCCTCACTTGTCACATTATTCACCACTAATATTGAGTACAAATTAATTTTAACGATGAAGAATACCTTGAACTAAAAAAATAAGAGATAAAGGATCTAGTTCTTAAGCATCTCAAATAATGTTGGGCATCCAAAATACCAAACGGTTTCACCATGGACTTAAATCATCCAAGGAGGCTCTAGAAACCCACCTTCGGTACATCCTCTACTCCAACATGGATCTTGTGATAAACTTTCCTAAGGTCAAAAATTGTTTACCACAGTACCACTAAACATCGGATGATGAAAACATATATTCTTAGGGGTGGATACTCATCCTTAATAGTTACTTGGTTTTGGTGACATCAATCCACACCAAACATCATGATCATATATTTCTCATAGGAATAAAATATTGGGATGCCAAAGAAAACTCATAGGGTCTTATGAAGAACTACTTATGTAGGTACTTCAACTCAACCTTCATATCTCCCAACTCTAAAAGGTCATATGATATGATAGATAAAATATTGGACCATCCTCGATGTAGTTTTATACATTAAAACACTTCTGATGGGGAGGTTAGTATGGCACACCATTGGGGAAGGCCTCCACCTACTCCTCCATGTCCATAGGTAATTGAATTTTCATATCATTTGTTGTTCCATGGGTCATACAAGATAACTTATAAAGAATCAATTTTAGCCTCCTATACATGATCTCACCCTTCGATATCACGATGTCATTCTCATAATAGGATGTTGATGGTGTCCCACTAACTTGGAGACATTTAAAGCTTCATTGGAAATATTTGAATGGGTTGGGATAAAATGAAACTAGTCAATACCTAGGAAAACATAATAGGACAATCGTGTTGCTATGGAATATTCCACATGAAGCTCTCTATCTCTCTCTCCTCATTGAGTCATGTCACACTATCAATAAAATTTTGTAATCAACGATATACTTAGTATAAGACACCATCACATGGTTTGCGATAAAAAGTATCCATTTGTATTACTTGGTCTCAAATAGTGGATACATTCCGATGTAATGTATCTTACAGATTAACACCAAGACTACAACTGAATCATTGAATAAACATATTATAACCCAAAACACACATTAATCCTTTGGGCCATGGTCTATAACCTCGTGAATTTATCCTTCCTATTCCTACATATTCTCTTTAACTAAGTCCTGATCTAAAAACTTATCACATTAAAATGACCTTATACACATAATTCAATTGAAATCATCTACCACATATCAACACTATCTTCTTTGGGTAGAAATTACTCACCCATATGGTTTTAGATCACATCATAATAATTCATCTTGAGGGGAAATTTTCCCTCATCCATGTGTTTTCAAATCCAACCCATGAATCACCAAGACAGGGATCCACTGATTAGACAAGTTACCCTTGAAATTTATCACCACCAGGTCCAAAAATTAAAGGTGTCCTACCGATGTTGGACTTATAGACCATAGGTTTACACCAATACTCTACCACTTGTGGAGTGGCTCTATCTCTCCATGAAACATGGGTGACCCCAAACATTGAAACCCATGATGCTCACTTCATACAGGTGCAGCATTTTTTAGTGCCACTAGAACAAAAAACGTATTCATATAGAATATTGATTTTCAATTATAAATTATGATATTTTAGGGTCAGGTAAAGCTAGATTATTTGGACCACCACCTCAAGACAATCCAACACTTCGTTAGGGTATCTATCACCAAAAAACATGTGCAGTATCTATATCTAGAACTCAAAAAATGATAATATTTTGTGTACCATCTTCTTATGCTACATGATCCATTAGATACGAAAAATGGGAATGATCCCCCACCTAGACCACTAGGGTGGGTCCATGCACTACCTAACATGTTGTAGCACTACTTTGTTCCCACCTATAGTAAACACCTCAAGAATCAGGGTCCTAAACTAAGGGATCATCACTCAAGAGGCCTTTTTCATGACACTATATCAAAATCCAAGTAGGAATTCATTGTAGAAACATATTGAAAATGAGAAATACATACCATGGTCAAATAGTATATCATGAGATATTTCTCAGGAAGGACATGGAATCCAAATCACATTATTATATAATGAATGAACTCATGTTTTCCCTACACCAAGAGCCTACATCTATCGATATGAAAAACATGTTATCAGAGTTAGGGTTAAGGGATAAATCAGCAACAACACTAAAAATAGGAGTCTCTATACTAAGATCCAATATTAAAACACTTTAAAATTTTTGTCATAAATCAAAAACCAATCTCATAGCTTGATAGTCTTCATAATATTATCCTAAAATAAACTTATCTGATATTTCACTTTCATGAATCGACCCACTAAGGCTCTCCTGGTCAGTGATTAGATGACTGTGACAACCCAAACATTCCTCCAATAGTTCAGGGGCGAGAAAGCAGTGCTAAGTAGTGATACCACACATATGGGATGAATTATTCTAATATAATAATATATATTCAAACATATCAAAAAAACCTATACAATGATGAAAGGTAGAACAAAAAATAGGGTACTATAATTCATGGATACATTTATATCCCAAAATAAATGTAATAAAATTACTAAAATAAAATAATAGACCAAACACATTCCCAAACAAACTAGAAATAATGTCCAATGTACTTAGAAGGAGGGGAATAATATCAATAATAACACTGCTATGAGCATTGCTTTTCCTATCCTAATAATTATGCTCTATCTTCTCAAAATTATCTAAGCAATGTGTAAAAAAGTTATGTCTTTTTCATAAGAAATAAAAAGAGTGGGAAATGTCCAATAAATATTGAGTGTAACAATACTCAGTAAGGAATCCAAAAATAAAATAACCTAAATATCAAGAGACTAGTAAACTCATCCCAAGGTATATCAATTATCATATAATACATGTCAATATGAACCATGAGACAAGATATAAACTGGATTGAATCCATGTATTAATGATTTCTCAACCATACATCCATATATAATATTATTCTCAGGGCTTCAAGTTGACACCATGTCATGACCTGTCCCCCGGGGCCCATTTCATGACTACAACAATCCCACCTCCAAAAGGCTAGGGGCAAGCGACTAGTACCATAGGAAATAACCTATAAGTGGGAGGAATTTTCTAAGAACATGTACACACTCACACTCAAAACCCCAACCCACAAAGATTAAAGGAAAAACATATATTCCCCTAATTCATCCAATGAGAGTATAAAGTACAAGCTAAATGTAAAGGGGCCTAAATAGGATCTCAACAATGACAAGTTGAAAATAGGAAAGTAAAAAAGGCCTCTGAAAAGATAGTCCACAAAAAACCCTACCTGAAGGGTAGGTGAAGAGTAGCTATGGGAAGATGTGGGAGTATGCCTCGCCTATCTAACCTCACTCGGCATTGTCTAGTACATGACCACGAAGGTGTCAGTCAACGTGATGATCATCTACACAAGACATGCCACATGTGGGAAATTCCTATACATGGGTGAGTAAAACCATACTCGGTAGGGACCCCAAACGACATAGAAAACCCACAAAGTAAAACATCACAAGAATCAAAGAAAAACTCACAAATGTACAATCTAAAGCATATAATGAATCTTAATTAGTTGTAAAACTGGTCATTTTGTAAATCCGACTCATCCTCAATGAGTCACTGATATCTATCAGGCTACTAAGGTCCGCTCATCTGTTGAGACCCTGAGGTCCACTCAACTACTCATCTTTCTAGACACTAAGGTTCTCACGAATCTGTGTATGTCGGGCCACTGAGGTCCACACATCTATTCTTCTGCTGGGCCACTGAGGTTGGCACAAATATTCGTCTGCCAGGCCACTAAGGCCTGCACTAATACTTTTCTAATTTTGGGTGAATCTACGCATCAATTAATTGGTCATAAATCACCACATATGTAATCACACTAATGGTATATTGAAAGGACCACTCTTTCACGAGGGTCCCAACACTACAAACGGTTCGTGAATCAGACATAAAGTTTAAGAGTTATGAAAATTTTACTAAAAAGGGGTCAGTTGGGTCTGGGTCCAGTCTAGACTGGTTAAACCGTCCCATCACGACCTAACCAAGATACGACCAACCCTGCTGGGAATATCTTGGCCTGCTAGGCCATGGGTCTGGCCCACCACCTTTTATTTGGACCATTTTGAGTGGCCCTGCCTATTACAGTTGAGATGTGGCAGCGGGCCGCATATCCCGAACACCGCATGGGTCATCATGGGGTCTACCCCCACTGCCTTCCAGCTGGACCATGACCCTGAAACCGTGTGACGTGGTGTGTCCACTTGTGGTACCGCCAACAGTCATTGCTGGTCGCCCATTCCACTGCTTGCTGCTTCCGTCATAGGCCCCCTTCTCGTCGTCACGACCCACTGGACACAACCTTATCTATCTAACATGACACCCCTACAACATCGGGGTCCCACACTACAACAGCCTACTGGTTGAGACCTCTTGTACTATGGTGCACCGCCTTCCGTATGTGGCCTCAACCACAAGTCGTCGCTGACCTTCGAGCTGGAAGCCCCATGTTCATGCGGCCTCTTACCACAGTATCCATCTATTGTCGTCAGGATCATCTACCATGAGGAAATCATTGAGCTATTGTGGAAAAAAGGTTAGAGAAACAATGAATGAGGGGAGGAGGCTTCCATGAAAACCCAAGGTGCACAGGTTGTGCCTTGTTCATGTAAGCTTTGATCCATCCACATAAGAATTTAACAGTGACTAAATGAATATTTAAATAAAAACACTAGTTCTATATGGATCTATTTTTCTAATGGTTGATCCTAGAATCAAAACCATCCTACATAAACACACGACCCGCAGATCAACCTGTTTGGTGTTTGATCCACGTTCATTGTTTAAGAAGAACGTTCAGCGAAATGTAATCTACAAAGAGAAAACCCCCACCTGAAGTAGGATCATTAATCGGTGATGATCGGTGTTGGTGTGTTCGTCATTCCACAATCTGTCATTGTCATTCGTTCGTTGATCATCATTCTCCAACACCAAAGCTCAAATGGTTCATAATGATTCTCCAATGTTCAAATGATCCCATATTCTATTAATCCATTAAATGAGAAAAACACATTTCAGTTTTTTATTATGTTGCATTGCAAAATTGTTATTCTGTTTCATTTATGAAATAGTTATTTTGTTACACTGCAACAAAATTCAAAATTCAAATAAAATAGAATAAATTTTATTTAATTTTCCTCAAAAAAATTAATCTATTAAATTTTAAAAAAATTCCAAAAATTATCTTTTTCCCTCGACCATCACCGGTCAAGGATAAGTCCATTTTTGGACTATCCGTCGTTCTAGATGCAAGAGTGCCCTCAAATTTTTAATTTGGTCACCCATTTATTGTTTTCCAATACTTCTCAAGTATGCTATTTTAAATAAACAAAAAAATTCAAAACACTTTTTTTGGTATCACTATGGCTCATAATCTAGTGTTTGAGTTTTTGGAATTGTAATAATCCAATATAATTTTTTTTAATAAAAATATGGAATTTAGGGACATTAAATTACCCCCAAATTTTGGGCATTACGAACTCATATGAAAAAATAAATGTGAAAAAATTGGGGTACTAAGCACAGATCTGATCCTTTCCCTCCAAAGTTCTCTATTAGAGATTTCTTGTGTTGTCATCGAATGTGCACTAGGGGAATTAACTTTCCATGAAGGACCCACTACTATCGATTCTCAATCTCTACCGAGAAATCTACAAACATCACCCCAACGATGATGTAAAACTCACACCAATCAATGATGTACAATGGATCATGCATGTACCGCCTTAGTTGTGATATATTGAAGACATTATGAAACTGGTACCTTTGTGAGGGGAGAGCTGCGTAGTATGCCACCATAAAAACTCTGATTAGAATCTAAAAATGGTCGATGAATCTTATATACAACCTGTTTCTTCATCGAAATCTTCACAATCCCCATCAAGGTGAGATCTGGAAGAACACATGGTCTCCCTCATCAATCACAAGGGGCCTCCATCTCCTGCCAGAAAAAGATTTTTATCATCTATGTTTAGTCCTCCTCTACTCTTCGATGACATGCTCCTTCTTGGTGGTATCTCATACCATCTATGGACCCTTGAGTGCTGACTCCCATGGGTATGTCCAACATAATGGTGATCTACATGGTCTACCATAAAGTTCTTCGAATAGTGACCTACTAGTGGTGGAGTGGATACTGTTATTTTATGTGAACTCCACAAGTGGTAGGTGAACCTACCTACCCCGACCGAAGTCCAAGAAGCAAGAAAAAAGCAATTACTCTTAATCCTGGATGGTCTTCTCCATCTGAAAAACTGTCTATGTGGTGTAAAGCCAGGCTCAAATGAAGATGAGTCCCAAACGACTCATACAATCCCTTCCACAACCAAGATGTAAAGTGTGTGTCTCTATCCGAGACTATCGTCGATGGGACTCCATAGAGTTAAACTATATCTTGCACATAGTGGCATCTAAATCCCTCTACAAAACCCTACATATGGATAGGTATAAAGTGGGATGACTAGGAGAGTCGGTCAACGATGAACCAGATGGTATCCTGACCCCTAGATGTGTAGGGTAAACACATCACAAAGTCCATCGAGATACCATCACACTTCCACTCTTTCACCTCAAGTGGCTGAGTGAAGCATACTAGAACCTGATACTCAGCCTTCACTTGTTGAAAAGTGAGGCACCCAGAAATGAACTCTACCACTACCTTTATCATCCCCGTCCAAGATTACTGTCGTCAGAGAACCAGGTACACCTTTGTCATTGTAGGATGTAACGTGAAAGGTGAAGTGTGTAAATACCTCACAACCTCTTCAAGTGACACCATTGGTACAATTATACACCCTCGGAAAAGGATTGTGTGCTCCCCTCCTACCGAAAATCCATCAAGAGCTTGGCCTGAGGATAACTAAGAATTTCAATCATCAAAGTCAACATCCACAAGCCACGCCTCCCTAATCCACTGTAAGAGTGGGGGAGTGACTACCATCGACTAAAGATAAGCTGTTCCATGACCATCCATATTGGATATCTGTATTGCGGCTAACTGCTCTAATGCCTTGCTCATCAACTGCAAATCAGACCTCTTACAGAGTGTGTCTTCAACCACGTTCCCCTTCCCAAGAGTATAGACTATTTTGAAGTCATATTACTAGAGGAACTCTATACAACACCACTAGCTCCAGTTTAGGAACTTCTGGGAGAAGATATAACTATGATGTTTGTGGTCATAGTAGATGGTAAACCGCTCACCCATCAAGTAGTGTCATAACATATTCAATGAATAGACCGATAGTCCTTGATCCAGGTCATGTGTCATGTTTTTCTTCTCTTTCTTATTTAACTACCATGAATTTTATGTGATCACTTATTGCCCCTACATCAGGTAAAAACCCAGTATTCTCCCTGATGCATTAAAAAAAACTATATACCCAATACCCACCTCTAGTAGTCTTAAGATGGGGGCACTTGTTAGTCTCTTCTTCACCTCCTAAAAACTCTACTGGCATCTCTCTGACAACAAGAAGGGTTTTCCATTTCATTTCAAAGCTGAAAAGGGTCCTTATACCTTATAAAAATCACTCAAGAACCTTTGGTAGTATCTATCCAATCCCAAGAATCCACTCACCTTAGTAATGCTCATGGGTGTCTCTAAAGAAAGAACCTTGTCTATCTATGATGCATCCACTGCAACTACACCCTCCTATATAACATGCCCATGAAAGTGGACTTCCTGAATCTTGAACTCACTATTCCGGAGCTTCCCATAAATTGAGTGCTCTTTGATTGTATCCAGGACTATCAGTAGGTGTGTCATGTGCCCCTCCTTAGACACTTAGTACAATAGGATGTCACCAATGAAGACCACGACAAAACAGTTGAGGTAATGTAAGAATATCGTTTTCACAAGTCCAATGAATAATGTTGGGGCATTGGTCACACTGAAAGGAATCACCATGAACACATAGTGGTCATACTGGCATTCAAAGTCTGTCTCTGGTACATCCTCATCTCGTACACGAAGCTGATGATATCCGAATTGAAGATGTAACTTTGAGAACCGTCTTTCTCCATTCAGCTTATCAAAGAGGTCAACAATCCTCAGTAGCAGAAACATGTTCTTCAAATTCACTTGGTTCAAGTTCCGGAAGTCCATGCAAAACCTCAAACTCTCGTCTGCCTTATTGGTAAAAAATAATAGGGATGCCCATGGATAAACACTAGGTCCCAGAACTCCCATATCCTTCAAGTCCTTGATCTTCACCCCTAGCTCACGAAGCCCTGTGGGAGCCATCCGATATGCTGGTGTGGGTATTGGTATCATCCGGGGGTACAGATCAATGAAAGATTATACCTCTCTACGAGTAGGTAATCACAGAACATCTTCTAGAATTACTTCTTCATACTCATCAACCACTATAGGAAAGTGAGTATTCTTCTTGTCCACTGCATCGAGGGTGAGGCTATCCCACTAGTGGATGATCGACTACACCCTCTTCTATGAATATCCATCCAGCACTGCAAGTGATCCCTTCTCACAAGTGATGGAAAACATGGTCCCATCTCCGTAGACACACCATACTCTACTTCTAACGTAGTCTATCCAAGTATTAACTATGGATATCTAGTCCATACTTAGGATGACATTGTAATGCCTCGACGAAGCTACTAGGAGATCCTAGCCAAATATTTTCCCCTCCAAGAGTAATCTCACACTACTGACATTAGTGAGTAATCATCAAATCCCCTCCCGTATGAGTGTCCAATTATAAGGGTCGATCGAACAACTCCACACTAATTTCCATGTTTTGAATAAAGTATTGTTAGGGAAAGAGTGAAGAACACCTATGTCTATAATAAATGCTGTTAATGTGGAGAAGACACAGATCAATCCTTTTATCATCTCTATAGTGTTGTGGTTGAAGGCCTCCATCACTTGAAGCTATACTCACCCCTATCCATCACCTCCTAGAGCCCATGGTGGGATGCCTGGGGGTGATGGTTGTAGCACCTCGAACCTCCACTCACCGCATGCTACTCTATTGACTCCTTTACCATGTCTTCTACACTACGAACCACCTTGCTTGAAACTCTACCACTGTGTCAGCGGTCCCTCAACCGTCTTATGGTCATCTGTGTGGCGAGTTAGACTTTCAAAATCCATGTTCCACTACTTTCCACATGAGTAGCACATCCTTCCCCTCTAACGTCTCCCTCTGCCGTTGGGGTCTTGTACCACTGATCCTATATCCACGGGTCACTCCCCAAAATTATTTTCTCACTCAAGACCTCGTGTCTATTTCCTTCTACCCATATCTAAAGACTCCACCACCCAAGGTCTACTGGTAGCTCTTTCTACTGGTGCCTACTCTACCAGGAAGCTCTCCAAGAGTAGGGCCCACTCCAGCAGCCCATAATAAGTTGGGATTCTAATAGATATTGGGGATGCCCTAATCTCTCTATGTATTCCCTGCTCAAAGGCACAAGACCTAAATAATGTGTCTCATACCATGTACACAGAGTAGAAAAATAGATCAATGAATCTCATTGAGTACTCCACTACTATCATGCCACCCTAATGTAGGTGAAGTAGTTTTTGAATGCACACTTAGTGCAATGTTGCTAGAAAGAAATAATCTCTGGATAGGTGCTCAAAGTAAGTCCAGGTGAGGTTATCCTCAGCGTGCTTCTATATTTTCAAGCTCAACTATCTCCCCTCTATTCCCTGAAGAATGCTCATGACAAATATCACCCTCTGGTCGAGAGGTGTCCTCACTTTTCGGAAGACTCGTGTAACTGCCTTGTCCCAATCCTATGCCACCTGGGGGTCAGTATCACTCATAAAACTATGAGGTATCTTCTTATTTGAATCATATAAGTCATTGATCCTACATACGACATCTACTCAAAGTGCTGGTAGCAAAAATTCAGCAACGGGCGGTGGCAACGCTAGTGCACCTCCCAGTGGGGCCATCTTCAGTACCAGTCCCTCTACTAATGCCTCGTCGCTGAGCGTACCTTCCTCGTGGTTTCATACTGGAATCCTAACTAGTTGTCTGTGTAGTGGAATACTGAAATATACAATAATGAACCATGATCAATAGGTTATACTAGGTGATCTGACTCGAGGACATGATGAAACACTCAAAATCCAATATGATGCGTGCAACCAGTGTTTTCATGTATCAAGTCAAAAAGCATAATTCAAGGTCTTGATTTATGGATATGTTAACCACCACAACAATAATGGACTCCCTGATCATGAAATTGTAACTTGGAACATTCAACAATATTCCCCCAAAACAAACCCCTAGACTCTCGGTCTTTAAGTTTGAGTTGACCACCCTCTGATACCTATTTGTTGCAATCTGTTTTGTGGGGCCCAAGTCACTACTACCCCAAGACCACCTCCGAAAGGCTATGGGGTAGAGACTAGTGCGAAAGGAAATAACCTAAAAGTGGGAGGAATTTTTTGAGTACCTGTATGCACACACACTCATAACACCAACCCACGAATATGAAAGGGGAAAATGTATTCCACTAAGACATCCACTGAGAGTATAAAGTACAAGTTGAAAGAAAACTGTATAGAATTAAAGCCCAACAAAGACAATATAAAAACAAGAATTTAAAAAAGTCCTATGAAAATTTATTCCATAGAAAACCCTACCTAAAGGGTTGGTGAAGAGTAGCTACCAAAAGATGTGGAAGTACGCCTCATCTATCTAACCTCACTCAGCACTGTATGTTCCTCGACCACAAAGGTCTTCGTCAAAGCATCGATCATCTGCACAAGCCACGCCCTGTTCGGGAGAAGCCCATGCAAGGGTGAGTAACACAATTCTTATAAGGAACACCACACTATAAAGAACAACCAAAAATTAAAAAAGCACGACAAGAAAAGAACAACACACTCTGGTACAACCTAGAGTATAGAAAGGAAGTTCACTAATCATAAAGCTGTAAATTTTGTTCCATTGAGGGACTCATCTCGAATGATCCACTGAGGTATGTCAATCCAATGAGGTCTTCTCATCTACCAGGACACTAAGGTATGCTCATCTACTCTTCTTTTGGGCCACTAAGGTATACACGGCTTCTCTTCTATCGGGCCATTGAGGTCCGCATGGCTATTTGTATGTCGTGCCACCGAGGTCCGCACGACTACTCATCTACAAGGACACAGAGGTCTGCATAAATATTCATCTTCTAGTCCATGGAGGTCCAAAAGAATATTTTTCTTCTGGAACACTATGTTCCACACGATTATTCGTATGTCGGGCCACTTAGGTCTGCATGACTATTCATCTGTCGGACCATTGTGGTCTGCATGGCTACTCGTATGATTCCTGGAGAATAGACTTCTCAATTCATCTGTCATAACTAAAACTCCACTTAAACTCATGTGGATTATATCTAAAGCACTTCTCCTTCTCTAGGGTCCCAATTCCACAAACAGTTCAATAATGAGACGTGCGGTTTGCGATTTATAACTGTTTTAACTAAAAAGTGGTTGATTGGGTTTGATTCTAGTCCGACCAGGTTGAACTGACCTGACCCGACCGGACCCGGGGTCCACCGACCTGAACTGGAACCTCCAGAACCTGCTAGGCCTTCCCTGGATAGGTCGGGCTATGGGTTCGGGCTATAGTTCCAGCACGCTGGGCCGTGCGGACTAGCCCACCTCCTCTTGCTCGGCCCGCTGTGAGTGGGTCAGCCTTCTCCAGCCACGTGACGCAGCGCGACCACTACGTCCGTGTGTTCCACCACTACCGACAGCTGTTAGGGGATTACAACACCGCTCATGGCTTCTTCATTGGTCCACCTTCTCACCCACATGGTGAGTTGCCTCTACATCGTCATGGCCTGCTGGTCGCCACATTCTTCACCTAACACAGCACGCCACCGACGTTAGGGTCCCACACCACCACCTCCCATTTTCCACCACCTCCTCTATTGGGGCGCACCACTAGCGCGCACCACCATCTACATGTCGCCGCTACAGCATTCCACCTCCAACCTTCGAGTTAGCGGCCCCATGTCATCACGGCCTCCTGCTGTGGTATCTATCTGCTGCTTCTGCAATCTGCCGCCATGTTTTGATCATTGAGTTGTTGTAGTGATGGAGATCGTAGAAACAAAGAATAGGGGGAGAGGCTTACATGAACACCCAAGGTGTATGGATCGGGCCTTTTTCATGTCATCCATGATTTGTACACATATGAATTTGAGTGTGTCTAAATGAATATTTAAATCAAAACAAAGGTTCAACATTTATCCATTTTACCATTGTTTTATCATAGAATCAAACCCATACCTCAAGAATAAATTCCCCAGGGATCCACCTATTAGTGGGTTAATCCACATTATTTGTTTAGGAATAAAGAACATGGAAATACAATTCAAAAAGAGAAAACCCCTACCTAAAGTTGGATCATTCATCGTTGATGATTAGTGTCGCTTCCTTTGTCGTTCCATGATCCGTCCATGGCGGTCGTTCGTCGATCATTGTTTTCCACACCAAATCTCCAACAGTTTAGAGTGATTATCCAATGTTCCAATGATCCCATATTCGATTAACCCATTAAATGGGGGAAAATGTTTTAGTGTTTCTGTTACGCTATGGCACAAATTCATTTTGCTGCAACGAAATTCAAAATTCAAATAAAATAAACAATTTTTTTTATTTTCCCCTACAAGAAATCTCACATTAAATTTTCTAAATAGTCTGGAAATTAAATTTTTTCCTCAACGGGTGTTGGTTGAGGTTAATTACTTTCATAGGTAAAGTCATCATTTTGGATTCAACAATGACCTCAAATTTTTAATCCGCGGACCCATTTTGATGTTTCCAAAACTGCTCATGTGCACTATTTTAAATAATCTAAAAAAAGTTCAAATACTTATTCCGAGCTCACTGGTGCTTGAAATTAGGTGTCATTTGAGGGACTGGTCTCAAAATAATCCAATATAATTTTTAAAAAATTACATGGAATTCCAAGACATTACACACTCATCTAGGATTCTCCACTCCATGAGCTATATTATCACTGGTGATGCTCGTCTAAGAGGTCATGATCATTTTACTTCACTAAAGATTTATTCACAGGATCACCAAATTCTTTATACATAGAATGGGGATGACACCCATTTCTCATCGTTGAAACCAAAAACCCTATGTAAAATAAACTGCTAAGAACTCCAAGGATATCAATACACAAATTGATAATTCCACCCAGGGCTCATGAGGGATGTTGTAATCCCAATCTAGAATTACATGCGATGTAAGAAATTGATGCCCATGTAGTTTGATCAAACATATATCCCAAAACCCACATAGGGAAACAAAATGAATGATAGAGGATACCACCTCAGTCTCATAATCAGATTCCACGAACTCCATCTAAGACCACTACTAATGATGGGATCACAATATTAGATAATGAATGTAATGACACACTGTACCCTCATAGTTATGGAACAAGGGAAAACAATCAATCGATTGTAGTCTACAATAAAAAACTAATGAAAAATACCGAATATTTTTCCAATAGTAAATTGAGAAGAATTAGGGATCCATCCTTCCCCTCATTGAGTACACATCCTTTCTATAAGGGTAAATGGTGTGTCTCACAAATACCAAAACTACTCTTGTCTTGCGCCCACATGGAATTCAATCCTCCAACATAAACCACATGTTCCACAGGGGTATACAATATGTTGATATAGATATAACACTTGGTGTTCTATTCTATCTATCCCATGTACCACCTATCATGCATGTACTTAGGCCATGATCAGTTAATTTTATGAGATAAATGTGAATGTACTCTATGTCACACTATGAGTTGGGTCTGGGTCGACAATCAGTGTGTGCCATCTTACCATGCATGTGTAATTTCAAAATTACACATCATGTGACCCATAATATTTGGTGTGTAGAGCCACATGGGATCTTAAGAATTTACACCCTAGACAGACCAAGCAATCCACCAAGGATTACATGGAATGTGACTTGGAACAGATATCATGCAACACCACAAGGATTATTTGGCATGTACACCCTATACATATCGATTTTTCATGGTTATGGGTCACACTGTGTGTGATAAGTGTCACATAGAATGTGATAATTTTATCTACATAGAAAACCTTGTTCAATAATGAGGGGACTACGTGCTATGTTTTCTATAGGAATATATGTCACCTAGTTCAAAATTTATCAGAAATTCAAGAATATTCAGACATTATCTTAAAACATTGATTCTACCGACAAATCTACCACAAGACCATCAACAAGCCCCTGAATTATTTGATCTAACCTCACCATCACTAGTGGTCAGAATCCATCAACCATATTTTCATAGGAAATGGTTATCATTGTACACCACATACTAAACAACAACCAGAGAACTCTAATCTGATCCTGATCTACCTATGATTGTCCTCTATCATCATAGCATCTCAATTCCACCCTTGAACACATATCCAAAGCAATTTTATATAATCATTATATTGAAGAGTTTCTGTGAAATGATAAAATACAAGGTATTTTTTGAACCTCCATTAATGGAAATACAAGCGATGAATCATACAAAGACCTATATAATTCCCCTGAACCCACACTTCCAGATTCGGTGGAAAACTTTTGTGTGATATTTTTATGAAAGAAACATAATACTTACCCAAACCATTAAAAAATTTAGGACCTTCTTTGATATTGGTTTTGTTGAACAAGATACAAATGTTACACTTCATCAAAAATTAACAAAATAAAATTAACTAAATATAAATGTCTTTAGTTCACTACCACCTCATAGATACTCATATTAGAAATTAACACTAATAATCTTGTAAAAATTATTTTAAAACATAGGGTGGGAATATAATATATCTAAAAGGGGTTTTCAAAAAATTAATAAAAATATTTACAAATTTCTCTTTGAATAAACATAAATAAATATTTATAAATAATTAAAATTATATTTTCAAAACATTGAAATATATACAATTTTAGAAATAATTACCATCATAAAATAATCATATTTGATAATACCATTGGGGTATCTCCATCGTAAATAATATTTTTTGGTCGTTCATTAATGATAATTGGTAGAAAATAATAAAACTATAAGGATGCCTATTTTAGACACTTTTTCAATGGCACACATCTTTCTATGCTACAATATGATGGATTTTACCCCGCATTCCCACTTTCCAAAGGCGAGACGTATCCACCACTTATTCAGGGACATTTTTACCATGATCAAAATGAGATGATGGGATGTCAACTCCTCCTTCCATGGGTTCCTTCAAAGAATTCGTTACCTAGTCTAGGTCTCCCTTAAAAATTAAGATGTTGTTTGTGAAACTCTTCCTCGGATCCATATCTTCATGGACACCAATTAATTACACTGTGTCTGTCAGGAAAATCCAAGGGGCCAATCAGGGCAACAAACATCGATCATTGGAGTAGTCATGTTTGACATCGCTGGCGTGTCTAAATGCAGAAACAATAATGGGTAAGGGTTTCTTCTCTTTATGATAGGACTTCTTGAGGAAACAGAAGCTTGAGGCATCCCACATAAAAGTGTGGGAAATTAGACACCTAAGGCATGTACCTAAGGTTTTCTCAGCTTCCCATGTAAGGACATTGTATGCTGTGAGTTTAAATTCTAGAAGAGATGGATCAGACTGATCAGAACACTAATCGGAGTAGATCAGATTGGTATATCCTCAAGAGGGAGCAGCTAAGGGGTTTACTAGATCAGTGGATCAAAAAAACCAATAAAGACGGATTCGAGGAGCTTGGGTCCCTATAATGTGGATTCCAGGGTTTACCATTGGATGCGATTAAACCTTAATGAGGTTTCCTACATACCCTATCTCGAGAGATAGGGATAAGAACACATGTAATTCAATTGGGTGACGAATCAGGGTGTACACAAAGGAAAATGGACAAGAAATATGTTGGGACATACACATGGATAGTGGCACATTTCAAGAGGGGAACTATCGGTTGGATGATTATAGATTGTATGGGGATTATTTTTGGTTATCTTCCTAGGTGCCACAGGGAGGAAAGATGGGATGAATGGCATGATCTCACTAGGATATGCTAGCTCGGGTAAGAATCAGGATGGATAATTGATGGTTGAATGAAGTGTATGGGAGGAATGAGATGGAATTGATGTGAAGATGGAAGTAATGTTGATCTTGTACCTTAGAGAGGATTCTTACATATCCCCGTGGAAGGGAACCAAATTCCAAATAGTTTGGAGGGGCGATATGACACCTGAGGAGGTTGTCCGTGAGATTGGATGCATGGAATGCACCAAAAGGAAGTAAAACCATCAGGTTGGGGAATGACCCTCCCGACACACAAATGGATCAAGGGAGATGCTCGGTTGAGAAATGAGTGATATGATTGAACTTTGGGGGGATTATTATGTTTCCCATTTATAGGGAATCAAATTCCACGTAGTTTAGGATGGGGTTTGGAATCGAGGTGTACATAATGTACATAGATCTGACGACATGTTGGGTGTTACACATGGTCAAAATACTGAGAGTTGGTGTGAAGCTACTAAGGGACAGACCAAGGATGTGGGTCCCAAAAAAGGGGACAGTGAAGTTTACCAATGTTTGGGTTTGAACCTCAGGGAGGATTCCTACGAACACTTCATAGGTGACAAGGATAAATTTCTATGTATATTGAATAGGTTTACCTGTGTTTTGGTTTGTACCTCAGGGAGGATTCCTACGTATCTTTTCTAGGAGAGAGGGGTCAAAACACCCATAGTTTGAGAGCATACAATTTAATGTCATGAGGGATGAGTGTGGTATGTATTTTAACATCATGCAAGATGAGTCTGAACCGACGTAAAGTGGTTGGGATCGATGCATGACTGGATTGAACCTCAGGGAGGCTTCCTACATATCCTCATAGGAGGGAATCAAAGTCTACGTAGTTCAGTAAGGGGTAATGGGGCATTCACACTAAGGCAGACCAAGGGAATCCCATGGTCGGTGCTTACTCTATTCCCATGTGTTTCATGCTCGGTGTGAGAAACAAGAGGTTTAAAAGACAAAGCGATCACGTCATGAAAGGTGAATCCATGATTAATAGGCAGCCTATGTATATTTCATGGGGTGAGGCTATAGTTTAACATCATGTGCTAGTGATGATGGTGCTTGGATGTTTAATTTCCTGAAACGTAGACAATTAGTATTCAATCCTCACCCTTAGGATATATATATAACCGGCATGATTTAATAGTTTTTGAAGGGAAGGCACTGGCTGTGCTCTGTGGAGATGGAGTTGTGGAGTGATCCATTGAAGGATTCACGTTAGCGTGGCTATTTTATGAAGCAATATCCATTAAAATGCCTATGCAAAGAAGAATGAGGATATGTAATACAACATGAAGAACCTCCCAAGGGAACTTGATATCACTTTGCACGAGCCTGAAGGGATGTATGGGAAAGGGTTGTGTGAATCATTAGATATTGGAAAGAGGTGCTTCACAAAGAGAAAGATTTTCGTTAAGGATGGATACTTCATGAAGATGATGATCCTTACTAAGGGAAAGGGATTCATGGAGAAGTTGTGCTTAGTGAAGAGCATGATCTTCATGAATGGGAACCTTTAATGGAGTAGAGCTTCACCTTATCAAATGTATCTTTCTTTGGAGAGAGCTTCATGAAGGCTTTATGCTTCGCGAGACCTCAAGAAACTTGAAGGGGCCCCTTCCTCTGTTAGGGTCATATTAATTTTTCGAAGGGAATCTCCACCATAGTTAGAGGCTGGAATGAACACAAATAGGCATGGCTCGCAGTGGAAAAGTACCTTTGGAGATCTATATGAGGGTTTAGTGATGTTTTTTGTGAAACAGGATCAAAAAAGATGAAAGGGCAGAGTCACAGTGGTTTGGACGGGGGTGAGCCTTCAATTAATAGGAAACCATGGTTGTTGAGGGTTGTATAACCTACCAAAGAGCCGAGTGACACTGCATAGAGGATCCACTGCATCAGCTAGCGTCAGCCTCCAAAAGGGTTTTAAACTCTGCGAAGATGCACGTAAAAACGGTCGCTGTAGAGCGGGTTGTGGAAGCAGATGACACTGTGGAGGGGCTATGGGCTGGTGTTAGACATGTGATAGGTTGTGATGTTGTGAAGACTATCGTGGAGGTGACCTCTAAGAAACAGGTCGGCTGTGCAAAGATCTTTATGAAGGATCACTTTGGGGATGGCTTAGAGGGACTTATGCCCCTTAAGAGTGCTAATTCACTCTACCACATCCTTGATTCCACTCACTGAGTAGGATTAATTATTTGGGTGCCCACAAATTCCCCACCTCAAAATTGGATCCATAAAAAAAAGACGGTTTAATTCTGATGGAAAGACAGTGAAGATACCTGAAAAATTGAACCTGTGGGAGATTGCGGATATGTGTCGCAGAGGCGAGTGCGAAGCTACCTCGCAAAGGCTGGCATACCACCGATTCAAAAAGGGATCCTCACTAAGAGGCCCCATTCTACATGGTAGAATGGAACCACGAAGATCCTAGGTGGGTCACCCCAAAATTGGTACCCACCATGCCTATGTATATGGGAACATGGTGGTTTTTTCGCATCTCGATCTTCGCTAACAACTATGTTTGCGATCTTTCTTCACGAAATGATCTTCTCCAAAAACACTTTAGCGAAATAGAGTTATTTTGTCCAGTGCTTCACGAATTCTATTTAGCGAACCACGGAATCATGATCCATTGATTCCTTTACAACATAGGCCTAAGATAAGGCAGCTTTACAGCATAGAGGTGGTTTTTGACCGTCTTCAAGAGATTTCATTGGGAAGAGTATCCGCGAACGATTCCTTACTCAGCTTTCATGCCCAGAACAAAATTTCTCCAAGAACTTAGATCCAATAGTTTCTCAGGAGGTTATACAAGAAGTTCATACTGATGCTTCTTATAGGGAGGCCATGGAAAATTACATAAAAATAGGTGAGTGCATCCAGTGTACCTACAATCAAAAATCATTGATAGAGTGGATGACAGAGGTTTAGAGGGAATATCCACAATGCAAGTGCCTGCCATTATACTGTTTTTTCATGCCGGATGAATTCTACATCTGTAAAACTATAAAGCATGAGCCAATCTTCTAGTCTAGGAGAATCCCCATGAAAACCCAGTTGTATAGGGCTGCAGATGGGAAAATTAGAAAAGATCATACTCTTATCACAACACATTGTCTGTAAAACCATGTTTATAGTATCAATGACATAGTATTTGCGTAAGAGACATCCCCACCAATGTACATGATGATCATAAAGTATGGGATCAATAATCTATACAAGGGTTGGCTCACATGTTGGGACTTTTGCCAGGGTGTAAACTTCACCAATGACTAGTTCGGGGTCTATTGGGTGTGTGTATCCTGTGAAGAGTTTGAGAATGCCCTGAGGTGGGTAGGCCTATATGAAGATACCTAGGATTCCCAAATCATCATTTATCAATGGAGGTAATTTATAATATAATTTCAAAGTCATTCATCACTAGATACCAACACTTTCCATTTGCATCACAGGGAGGTTGGAATCAGCCTCTAGGACCTCCATAAGATTTCTGGCATTCCAATCCTAGGAGGGATGTATGATGAGTTCCTCCCCACCACACATTTTTGGGTGGATAGAGATCAGAGGCTGCTTATGGCAATGGAATTTCCCAGACTAGTACCTGGTACAGACAAGGATAAATAAAACACCCAAGATATCCACTTTAGAAAGTGTTTTTGTATTTCCAGAATATCCCACAAGAAGAGGGAACACTACTATTGAGGCCCCCAATATGTCCTCAAGGAGATCAGTGTGGTAAATAGGGTAAATAATGGATGATTCTGGAAGATATCCAAAGGAAACTGTGGGGATACAGTGTCAAGGCTGAGCAAAATCCATTTGTTAGGCTGGTCGAGTTTATCGCAACACTGATCTGTGGGTGGATATTACCAGTTAGAGATGCCCACATGGGGTACGACCAAGTAAAAATATCATGGTGAATCATTTCGCTGGTGGGGGTAAAATTAACCTGGGTATACCGGTGCTAGAAAATTTGTACCATCTATTCTGGCACATTAGCGTGGGAAAGAGGCCGTTGCGGGTGTGCGGGAAGCTCCATTGTTTTTGTAAATATGGATCATGGTACACATGGGGGGATATGTATATCTTAACCTCATTGATACACCCTAAATAAATTCTCAACCCGAAATTTTGAAAATTTTGGGGAGATCCCCGTTGATGCTAGATGCATCGACTGTGTAGGGTAAGATGGGGAGAGAGGAACTATTCATCTTCCACCCATTTCCTTTTCAAATAGGACCCTATACCGATGATGGAACATATACCATAGAGAAGTGGTCATATCATCTTTCCTTAAAATGTGGTGTGCTAGTGGTATGGGTAGATTGTGAACCTATATGTGAACCATATACCCCGCACCGGTTCACCTGACAATTCTGCTGCATGAATAGGTAGGCTCCTCAGGTGTATACAAACATGCACCACAAGAACCACCAGTGCATGATGCGACAACATTACCTAATGTTTAGAAGGTAGGATGGGAATATCTGGAATTAGTTGACTCTATCTAATTCTGCATTCAGACTAGTTCACGAGTATGCAGAGAGGTGGGAGGTTTCATCCCCCGGTGAAATGCTGAAGCAATTGACTATCTTGGCCAGCATGGTGGTTCCTACACCTCAATGCCAAATAGTGACGATGAGGGGATGTCAAGATGGTGGCAAACAAATACACAATGGAAGCGATGATGAAAGTACATGGGTGGTAGGCCATGAATTAGAAAACTATGGACTAGTGTCAAATGAAAGTGAAGTGGGAGAGGTGGTAGTGATGGGCCCAATGGCTACATCAGAGAGGGCCTTGGAGGGAGGTGAACCATCCTTTGGCTTCCGTAGGGTCTACACTAAAGTGACCATGAAGAAAATGAATCTTGTATTGATCCCCTATAATGTTGCATCCTATGAGGCATGGGAGGATTCAGAAAAGAGAAAACCATACCTTAGAATTAATGGTTTTGGATGAATTTGAACACGTATAGGATGTCACCGGGGAATCTTGGATTTGTGAAGTACATCATTAATTATAATGATAACGAGGGAAAAAAGTTTATAATGGAGCTCGAAGAAGTAATACATTCTCGTGGTGACATGTGGCCGATATTGCACTGGGAAAGGGTGCTGCTGAACATGAATACTCTTATAGAACTGACGGTGGCTCAACTGGAAGAGCATTTCCCCTTGCCCGACCATGATGGCGATTCACAGGGGGATGCAGTTAATGATGGATATTTTTTCAAAGTAATTGAGGTTAATTCCAATTGAGATTCTCATTAAGAAGGTGAGATAATGGCCTCATGGAGAATCCCATTGGGAAAATTCTTTGCAACTTTAGAAGTGAGTCTCTACTCCCTTTCATTGAAGTAGTTCCCTTCCCACCAAATCTTTTATTCCCCAATGACACTTATCTTCATAGGATAATCTTTAATCGGACATACCCACTGATGAGGATGTAGGCACGATAGGCACATAGAACCAAACACCGGGGCCTACAGCCATAGAGATGGTGGGTGAATAATCCAGTGATGCTAGGAGAGTAGGGGTGGCCTCCTTGTAATCTTCAGATCCCATAATCATACACAGATGGTCCTGTCTTGGCCTCCTGGTGATGGTAGACCAGAGGTGATATCAGGTGACTAACCAGGGTATGTATCATGCTTCAGAGTTTTACCCGTTATTCGGCCAGTCAAATTGGTTAATGCGACCCATACTTCCATAGTTCCCAGGATGGTGTATATTTTTCTAATGCAAATGCCTAGAAAACCCAAGGATCCACTCTGCATAGAGGTACTAATCCCTATAGCATTGAGTTCCCTAGCTGACAGGACCATAGTTCTCTATGAGAGGCCAGTGGTGGCAGATGATAGTATTGGAGAAATAAAGATTGGAATTGATCTGGTGGACATCATTGAAGTAGAATCCAAAGATAAAGACCAACCCATGTAAGACCATACTACTGAACTAATGGTTGAATTTCTTGAATTTGAACCCTCCAACCTAGAAGGCCGAGACAAAACTGATTCTAATGACGAGGATAGCAAAACCATTCATCATTGGTCATGGAAACTGATCAAGTGATTTATCAAGGAGACCCCAAGAGAAAAATGGATAAGCCAGATGGGGAGGCTTCATTCCTGACTACCTGAGCTATGCACTAGAGGAGTAAATCCCAATGCCCTCATGCATTTATTTAGGAATACCCTGTGAAAAGTGTGGGGGAGCAAGCATGTAGCCTTAGTGTTGGTTAGTAGCAGAGGAAACACATCTATATCAAAATACTTTAGGATGCTGAGCATGAGAGCCAGTGGTTGAGGGAATGGGTGAATGGGCATTCTGTTTCCTCAATGAACAATCATGGCTCATATCACGACTAAAGGCCCAGTTGGTATAGGTTGAGGAATAGATGAGTTGAGCTACTCAAGAGATGGTTGTCATCCAAGCCGACAAGGAACGACCCCAGATCAAGGCCGATGAACAACAAACCATCTCCATCGAGGAGGATGTGGATCTTAACAGGCTACAACAGATCCTGGATGCCACAAGCTAGAGATAAGGGGATCTAGGATGCTCTGTTGAAGATGTCAACCCATCTATGGGAGAGGCCGACCCATGGGTGTTGTAATTTACATGAACTCATAAACATACTTTCAGGTATTTATTTCTTATTTTAGATGCATGCATGTGTCCTATTATCCATTTTGGTTTCAACATTTCATTCTCATCCATGAAATATCTAGCGATCAGTCCCTAAACTCATGTCAGTCATGCCCGATGTGAGAAACAAGGGATGGAAAATCATTATTCCATTTTAATATGATATTTCCAACCAATCTATTGGAATCTGGGGTATGAACAACCAATAATGGTATCAAAGAAGAAAGTGGGAGGCCTGACTAGAGAATTATGTTCTCCGAACAGTCAAATTTCCTATTTCCCAGTCATACTCTAGTGCACGGTTGGGGTAATTTCATGGGCGTTAAAATCAAACCAAACTGAGGGTAGTGGAATGTGTGAATCACGATACCCCAAATTTGAAACACTATAGGGATGGACTGACAATGAATTATAACTATTGACTATGTTCAAAAGATATCATCCTTATTGCGTTATCCAAAAATGGGGACAGCAAATGAGGACCGACCGCTACCGATGTTCAAAACATGGGGCCTGAATCAAAATGTTATCCATAGTCTTCAAGAACATTATCCCATAATAGTAGGTGAGCCATAGGCTGAGAATCTATATTTTTATGGAGTTATTTTAAGCATGAAAGTTGGAGAGGATTCAAATAAAGGGCAAAACAAGCATGGAGGGTGGAGTGATGGGTTATTCGAATTGAGTCCAAAACTCATGAAATTGTGATAATTTTATGAGAACACATTAGGAGAGCGCATTGGTCTGATTAGGGATCATACTCATTTCTTAAATGGATATCTCTGTAGAGAACCTAGAGTGTCCTGTAGTTTTACATCATTCCAATAATGATGATAGACATGTAGTTTAACGTCATACGGTTAGAACAGAGGTAGTGAACAGTCCTGAAATGGG
Organism: Viscum album; assembly: GCA_963277665.1. Classification (NCBI taxonomy): domain Eukaryota; kingdom Viridiplantae; phylum Streptophyta; class Magnoliopsida; order Santalales; family Viscaceae; genus Viscum; species Viscum album. The sequence continues at coordinate 550,088,302 of OY728134.1, forward strand.
GGACGAGGCCAAGACGACCATATTGGCGGGTTTAAAAGAACATAACTGTATATGGGAACTAGAAATCCATATGTCACTATATATTCATATAGGTCAGGAATCAATCCATGCATAGTTTTTGAACGCTGTGTGGTCAGAGAACCACACTGGTAGGAGCAATCCCCTCTAGTGAGGAAGATGATTCATCCCATAATTATCTTGGGGCATCATAAACTTGTTCAAGGTAGGGCATTAGTTTAAATTCAAGCATCGAGGACATGGGTACCCAGAAAACAAACGTGTGGTGTGGTGCATATAATAACATGAATGAGGACCAAAGTAGTCCATACCACATCATGTAATGTTGGAGGAAATCATAGGTCTAGAGACCTAAGAGGGAGAAATTTGGGTTATTCCCATGAAAAATTATTTCAGCGGTCCTATGTACCTTATTAGGATGGGAATCAAGCCATTCGAAGTTCTCATATTGTAGTTTAATGTCATGTGAGACAAAAGGCAAGTGTGGTGTGTGGTATGGCTAAACAAGTACACAACATACTGAAACTACTAATCCCACATGACTCATGATCGATGTAGGAAACAAAGAGCGGTTATCGGATTTTCCTATTACTGAGAAGCACATATTAGGTGCAATGGAACAATAGGTGAAAGAAGAACCAATCTTACTAACCATCCTACTTAACACACGTAGATGCGTAGAAAGGTAAAATAAAGTGTGTTGGAATTCCACTTGAACATAAGGGAGTGGAATGATGTGGTTCATAGTGTCTGTGATCAAGATTGAAATGATGGTGGCATGACGAGGGAGGATAACTGGTGACCATCTTCAAAATACATCATCTGTTTCACGTTAGCCTGGTGTGAAGATTGAAAAATGAGGGTCGACTGTAACACCTGATATTTTATGAAAAATATATATTTTTAATTAGTTGTGTTATACGCAAAGGAATATTTCACTGAACACAACTATGGCTTGGCTTGCGTTACACGCAATCGCGACCTTCCTCGATAGCGTGTGTAGTACGCAATACTGGGTTTCACTAAACAACGATATATTGTTATAATAATATTATGGACTAGCCGTAATGAATTGTATTAATTAAATTTTTAATTTTATAAAATTATTATCCATCTTTCACATTTTCTAAAATGTGGTATATGAAAAAAAATAATTTTTGTGTAAAATAAGTATTTTTCAAAAAATGCAGTTTTTCCGCCTTTTGCTGGCGTACCCACTTTAAATATAGTTTTTGACAGGTTTATAAGTATAATTTGAAAAAATAAAATTTTTCTTTTGAATTAGGATATAAAAATTTACTTTGGATAAATTTTACATATTATTCTGATAACTTTCATATTTTAATGAATAGTAAAAACACGCTATATTTTAATTAAAAAAAAATTTTCCATCGCAATAATTTATATGGTTAAATTATAATATTGAATGGTTTTAAAGCATAAATAGAATATATTTTTACCATTTAATATAATTTATGTCATTACCATTAATTTTACATTGAATTCATAGGTAAAAACATTTCAATCATTGCCAACGTTTTAACTTTTAAAACCTATTTTCTTAACAACGGGATTAATTTTAAATTAATTACTGAAACTTCCGTGTTTTGAATTTTTTAAAATGGATTCCATATTTTAATTCAGTGGGTCAAAATTATTATAATAGGTTACTTTTTTTTTGATATTATGAATAGTAACTATGGTAATTTTTATTTACTGTAGTTAAAGGAAAATCGGGTAATTAAGGGTAAAATTAAGATTATAAAATTACCCTAACACCAACCAAAATTCTATTGGATGACTAAAAGTCGACCCATATCACCTAAGGGTCAGAATAGATTAATTTTATGGACTTTTGACCAAGACAATAATTTAATTATTATTAAAACCAAAGAAAGTGACTACATGTCACTCTCTTAAATCTTATAAGTATAATAATTTTAATTTAGTGATAAACTTAATAAAACTTTGAACATGAATAGTATCCAGAAATATAATAATATTATATACATCATATGAATTTATTGATAATTTTTAAGGATTAAATAAACATCATTAAAGGTGACACAATAGTGATGTTGAAATTATTTTATTGATTGAAATATCAAATAAATGGTTTTAAAATTATTAAAATATAAATTATATGAACTATTTAATCAGTTCCACTGATTTTATAGATAAATATTACATGTTATGAATCTATTAAATCTTTTAGTTCGAACATATCTTTTTTGAGGATTTTATTTAAATTTAAATAAATGAATAGAGTCAAAATTGACACTATTGTTATTTTATAAAAATAACATGTTATAAAATTGTTTAAAAATCAAAACAAATATTTAAAAATTATAAATTTAAATTTATATGGTCCAAAATTTCATAACTTATCTAATTATAGATAATTCATAGCACATAAGTAATTTATTATATCAATTTAAAATTTATAATATTATTACCATAAATAAAATTAAATAAATTAAATAAGGATAAATCAATTTGATAAGGTTTAAAATAAATTCACAACATGTCTAAATTTTATTGGTTGATGAGATTACAACCCTATCTCGTGTCATATTTGAATTGAGTCATTTTTGGAGGTTTTTTATGTGGGGATGGAATTTATTATAAATTAATATTTCTTATAATTCCAAAGCTGAACCTCTCCTCCCTTATAAAAGGGAACCTCCTCCCTCTCCTCCTAACACCAATTTGAACCTTAAATCTCGTCCAACACCTAACAATTTGTCTTCTACAATTCCCTAGAAACATAATAGAGGTACTTTTAATCTTCAAAGACCAACTTTAGTGCCCTAAGAGGTGGTTAAGAAGAGGTGCGTCAAAGAAGAGGTAATATCCATTACCGATTCGTTCCATTTTATTTCTTCTTATAATTATTCTTATTTACTTGTTTCATCATAAATTAATAACATCAGTATCAATAATATTCTGATATGTTATTTTAAATTTTAAATAACCTGATTTCACCTTCTATCCATCCTACGGAAAATAAAATCACCGTAGTGCGTACGTACGGAATACCGTCTCCACGTCATGGTGTATTCTATTTTCCACCACCACCTTTCATGGGTGGGTATAATGGTGTAATGAATAACTATATATGATTATTATAATGTGATACTAATTCTGATACATTCCATATTCCACTCCAATACCATTCAATAGTTATGGGAATGATATCATTACTCGTGCGTACGTACGGCCTACCCTCTCCACGATGTGATGAGAATCATTCTACATGATCATCATTGAATAATGATTATATAAATAAATTGAATGAATAAATATTATATATATTATAATAATACCATTCTGTAAATAAGTTATCTATAACCTAAAAAGAGGAATAAGAATTTATTCGACAAGACATGCATAAGAACATAAAGCAATGAACACCCGAATAACAAGTAGCAATGAAATATTACTAATAACAAGATAAGAATATGACCATGTATGATAACATAATAATGAATATGATAATGTAATAAGTCAATGACATTATTTAAATCATTATAAATGAGGCTCATATACGTAAAAAGCATATCAGACATAATGTAATGGAAAATCATAGAATCTCATTTTTATCCGATATTGTTTATACTTCATAATTTACTGGGGAATAATTATCATCCACATCCATGTTTTCCCAATATTTAATATTATTTCTATCCTCATTAATTTTTTTAAATCCAATTTTACCGATTTGTGACTTTTTAGTAAATGGTATGAAAGGAATCTTCTGTCGTTTCCAGTACGAGATACTTTTTTACTTTTTCGGCCAAAGTACGAGAAGAATGTTTTTTAACTTATACAGCATGAATGGATTTTTATGATTCCATAGAACATTATTTCCCTGAAGCTTACATTACATGTTTTCAAGTTTATTTTAATTAACTTCTTTTAGTTTAAAATGTTATGACATGTAAAGAAAGGAAAAAAAATTAAAGTAGAAAGGATATTTTCCTCAAGAATGGAGTTCATGTGTTTTATCAAAATTATTTTCCATCTAAGATAATATAGGGTTATGTTTATATTCCTATTTTTAAATTTATTTGATTATGTTAGGATGTAATTGTGTCCTTTTATCCTATATGGTTTATGTTATGATGGCATGATGTTTAAGAATTCCATTTTTATTACATGGGTCATGATATGATATATGATTTATGATTTTGTGGAACACATAAGAATGGTTTCATTATAAGACGGGTGGGACCTATATCTCCCTCCAATGCATTAGGTAAAGATTTATATCTCATGTGATAGACATGGCTAGAATGGCATGTTAATCCGGTTCAATGATACAGGACTAGAATGAGGAGTGAACTTGGTTCAGAAATGGACTTTGTCTGCTAAGATAGTCTTGGAAATGAGTTTTGAATAATAAGAAAATGATTTTCTATGATCATGTGTGTATTCCACAAGGTTTCATGTTTTATGTTATGATTATTGAGATTACATTTCACTACTATGATTTATCCCATGTTATGATATTATGATCTCTTTTGCAGGTTAATTTTTTTGAAATGTTATGTTCTTATGAATATGATATTTCCTTTGTTTACCCTTAATGAGCATTTGAGCTCAACCTTTTGTATGTTTTCTTTTCTCTAGGTCAAGAATAAGGGTATTTAGTAGTATATGCCAGAAGGGACTCTAGATATGGTGAAATAAACCGGAGACAATGTAGATGCTTTGTGAACCAGTTGTTTATGTTTCCCAGTTTCTAAAGACACTATACTTATACGGTCCTACCATGGTTTTGTTATATGTTGTAATAAGTATGCTTCAATTATGAAGTAATAACAATGTATTTAAAGTATGGGTATTTATAGTAGGTACCGGAGGAAAGTTATAGTCAACCTTTGGAAACTAGGATGTGAAAGCCTTAGTAAGAACCTTATGGATATGTCTAAGAATAGAACACAATATTAGTGTTTTAGAAATGGCCATGAATAACCTATGATAATACCTTAAGTGTAAAATTTTATTCTTGATTATGTGGTTTTTCTATTATGATTATTTTTTTATCACACTATGATTATTGGTTTTAGTCAATGGATGGAACCTGAAGGAACCGTGTAAATGTTGAATGTTATGGGAAATTCAATGATCGTCCCACTGAGAAACAAAATGTTATTGGAGCTTGAATGTAAAATCTTGTATCCATTCTCACACAACCTTCTCAAGCTATGAATCATGCAGGACTTCCAAACGAGCAAAGGAAGGAGCAAAATTCTGTTGAATCCTTTATGGGGTAGCTTCCACCCTCATTTAGTGGGTCTACTGATCCATTAGTAGCTGAACAATGGATCAATACCACTAAAAAGATATTTTTAGTTCTTCAATTTTTTGAACATGATAAAGTTATCTTAGCAGTATATCTTTTTGAAGCTGATGCTTATCAATGGTAGAATCTTATCAAGAATACGAGGCAAAGAGACAAAATTGAGTCCATGGAATGGGAGGAGTTCAAGAACATATTTTTCAATAAGTTCATCCCTCATATTCTTCTAACGAATATGAAGAAGGTGTTTCTTGAACTGAAGCAAAAGTATGATGAATCGGATGGTACCTACGAAGAAAATTTTCCAAGACTTGCAAGGTACGCTTCCAGAATTATTATCCAACCTAAGAGTAAGATCGATCGATTCTTTAGTGGCTTAAAACCAAGTCTTCGAAGGGCGTTAGCCATAAGGGAATTCAATAGCTAAGAGAAAATTTTTTGATGTGCTTTCAAGGTTGAGATGGAGATTGGAGTAATCCATTAGTCATATAGGTTTGACAAGAAGAGGAAAATGGAATTCAAAGGGAAATCTAAAGACCACACTGAAAAGAAGATGAGTTTTCCCTTATGCTCAATGTGTGGAAAGAAATATGGAGGGAATTGTCATAATGGGACAAGTAAATGTTTCAAATGTGGAAATGAAGGTCATCAGGAATTTGAATTCCACAATGATGGGAAAAAGATGTCTAGTGATGCGAGCAAAGAAATGGATACACAGAATGCACCTCCTACACTTTAATGTTACAAGTGGAAGGAAATGAGGCATTATTCTAATCAATTACATAGTCCAAGGGGTTTTGATGATAATCGATTTCAACAAAATCTTAAGGTCAATGACAAAGGAAAGTCACATGCAATTTCTATCGGCGATGTGGAGTACGATAACAAAGTGGTGAAAGGTACACTTACCATCCACTCTAAAGTAGAAACTGTTTTATTTGATTCTAGATCCACCCACTCTTTTATTTGTGAAGAATTTTCTGAGGGTATTTCTGTACTACCTCAACAATTAGTTGTTGAGTTAGCTGTGAAAACTCTTAATGGCACAACGGTTGCATCAAAGTTTTATAATTCTTCCCCAATTGACCTTTGTGGGAAAGTGCTTCCTGAAAATCATGTGATCCTTCCTATAGTGGAATTTGATGTGATTCTTGGCATGGATTGGCTTTCCTTATATGGAGCTCATATCGATTACCGAAGAAGGGAAGTCACATTTTATATTCCTGATCAATATATTATCATCTATCGATGCAAGGATGAATATAACCTTCCAGTGGAAATTTCTTCCATCTTATGGGTCTTGATTCCAATAAATGAAGGTTATTTATCTAAAATGGTTGGAGAGAAACTCTTAATGAAGAATATGACCATTGTACGGGAGTTTAATGATGTCGTTTTAGAGGAATTACAAGGTCTTCCACCAAATCGTGAAGTTGAGTTTTCAATAGAACTCATACCGGGTGATATGCCCATTTCAAAGACACCTTATAGAATGACCCCAATTGAGTTGCAGGAATTGAAGAAGAAACTCCAAGAGAATGTTGATAACGGATTCATACTCCCTAGTGCATCACCTTGGGGAGCACCTGTTCTGTTTTAAAGAAGAAATATGGATCAATGAGACATTTCATTGATTATCAAGAACTTAATAAGATCACTATCAAGAACAAATATCCTCTCCCGTGCATTGATGACTTATTTGACCAACTATGCGGAGATCAACACTTTTCCAAGATTGATCTTCATTCTGGGTATCATCAATTAAGTGTAAAACGGGTGAATATACCAAAGACGAATTTCCATTCAAGGTATGGACATTATGAATTTATAGTGATGCCATTTGGTCTTACTAATTCCCCCTATATCTTCATGGGTATAATGAATAGAGTCTTTAGAGACTATCTTGATCAGTTTGTGGTAGTCTTTATAGATGATATTATTGTCTATTCAAAGAGAAAGTAATAACATGAAGATCACTTGAGAATTGTATTAAAGGCACTAAGATATGAAAAGTTTTATTCCAAATTTACCAGGTGTGAATTTTGGCTTCAAAAAGTTTCATTTTTGGGTCACATAATCTCAAAAGAGAGGATATCTGTGGATCGAGCAAAAATAGAGGTTATCAAAAGATGGTCAAGACCAACAACAATAACTGAGATCTGAATTTTTCTTTCTTTGGCTGGATATTATCGACGTTTTGTGAAATATTTTTCATGATTATCTAATCTACTCACCAGGTTGACTCGAAAAGGAGATAAGTTTGTTTGGATGGAGGAGTGTGAAGAGAATTTCAAGGAGTTAAAAAGAAGGTTATCCAGGGCACCTGTTCTCATAGTACCTTGTAGTGGAGAAAGGCTTATGATCTACAATGATGCATCCAAGAAGGGATTGGGGTGTGTTCTCATGCAAAATGATATGGTGATAGCTTATTCCTCACGACAGTTGAAAATCCATGAGAAAAATTACCCAACTCATGATTTGGAATAGTTGTGGTAATATTTGCATTAAATATTTGGAGGCATTATCTTTATGGTGAAAGGTGTTATATTTATATTGATCATAAAAGTTTAAAGTGTATTTTCACACAAAAGGAGCTGAATATGTTCCAAACAAGATGGTTGGATCTGATTAAGGATTACGACTGCTCAATTCATTACCACCCTAGGAAAGCAAACAAGGTGGCAGACACATTAAGTCAACAAGACCATGCTAACTTATCCATTATGTGGATAACAAAGATCCATATTTATGAATTTAAAAAGGTTGGATCTTGGAATTATAATGGAAGGGGAAAAATTTATCTTTCTCAAATTAATGTTCAACCATCTATACATGTGAAGATTAAAGAGGCATTGAAATAAGATGTAGAGTTAGAAAAGAAGGTGAGAAATGTTTCTGAATTTCACATTGATTGTGATGAAAGAATAAGGTTCAGGAATCGGGTTTGTGTTCCTCCCATCCCAGAATTAAAGAAGGAATTATTGGATGAGCTTATAGTTCTTCATTCTCTATTCACCCTAGAAGTACGAAGATGTATAGGGACCTAAAAGAGTACTTCTGGTGGGGTGGTATGAAAAGAGATGTTGCTGAATATATCTCTCGATGCTTGGTTTCTCAGCAAGTTAAAGCTGCGAGACAGAAGTATAAGGGGATGTTACAAACATTACCCATACCGGAATGGAAAGGGGAAAACATCACTATGGACTTTGTCACTGGAATTCCTAAAACATCCAATGGCAATAATGCTATCTGGGTTATAGTTGATCATCTTACAAAGTCAGCACACTTCATTTCTATTAGAGAAGATTTATCTCTTGATCAGCTTTCCAGGATATATGTGAAGGAATAGGTATGATTTCATGGAGTACCACATTCCATTATATCTGATCAGGATCTGAGGTTTACTTCGATGTTTTGGTGAAGTCTTCAGCATAATCTAGATATAGAGTTGAGTTTCAGCACTGCTTATCATCCTCAGACACACAGTCAGTCTGAGAGGTCAATTCAAACTCTAGAAAAAATGTTGAGAGCTTGCTCTATGGATTTCAAAGGTGGTTGGGATCAACACCTACCTATGGTGGAATTTTCTTATAATAATAGCTTTCAGTACGGTATTCAGATGGCTCCTTATGAAGCTCTCTATGGAAAGAAATGAAGAACTCCAACTTGCTAGGATGAAGTTGGGGAAAGAAAGCTATTAGGACCTGATCTTGTTGATGAGATGGCAGAAAAGGTAAGATCTATTCAACAACACATAAGAGCAGCTCAGAGTCGACAAAAACGTTATGCCAACAACTGAAGAAAAGACCTAGAGTTTGATGTGGGTGATAAAGTGTTCTTACGAATATCTCTGTGGAAGAGAGTAATGAGATTTGGAAAGAATGGAAAGTTGAGCCCTAGGTATATTGGTTCTTTTGATATACTGGATTGTGTTGGCAAGGTATATTACCGATTGGCACTTCTACCAAATCTCTCTCAAGCTCATGATTTATTCCATGTATCTCTACTGAGAAAGTACATAACTGATCCTTCACATGTACTAAGCTTAGAAGTTGTACCGCTGGAGCGAGATCTTTCTTATGAAGAGCAGTTGATAGAGATTCTAGATTTTAGCAAAAAAGTTCTATGAAAAAAGGCCACTCACTTAGCTAAATTTTTATTTAGGAACCACCAAATTGAATAAGCTACATGGGAACTTGAGGATATGATGAGGGAGAGGTATCCTAATCTATTTGTAACGAAGTGACGAATTTTGAGTGCGAAATTATTTTTATAGGGGTAGAATGTAACACCCTGATATTTTATGAGAAATATATATATTTTTAATTTCTTATGTTATACAGAAATGAATCTTTCACTGAACACAACATTTTCTTGGCTTTCCTTACTCGCATTCATGACCTTCCTTGATAGCGTGTGTAGTACACAATACCGGGTTTCACTAAATAACGATATATTGATATAATATTATTATGGACTAGCTGTTATGAATAGTATTAACTAAAATTTTAATTTTATAACATTATTATTCATCTTACACATTTTCTAAAACATGTTATGTGAACAAAATAAATTTTTCGGTTAAAATAACTATTTTTCAAAAAGTGCAATTTTGCCGCCTTTTGATGGCGCATCCACTTTAAATCTTGTTTTTGACAGGTTTATAAGTTCAGTTTGAAAAAATAAAATTCTTATTTGGAATCAGGATATAAAAATTTACTTTGGATAAAATTTTCATATTATTCTGATAACTTTCATATTTTTTTGAATAGTAAAAACACGCTATATTTTAATTAAAAAAAACTTTTTTCATTGCAATAATTTATATGGTTAAATTATAATATTTAATGGTTTTAAATTATAAATAGAAAATAACTTTACCATTTAATATAATGTATGTCATTACCATTAATTTTACATTGAATTAATAGGTAAAAACATTTCAATCTTTGGAAATGTTTCAACTTTTAAAACCCATTTTCATAACAACAAGACTAATATTAAATTAATTAATACAACTTCTGTGCTTTGAATTTTGAAAAATGGAATCCATATTTGAATTCCATCAGTCCAAATTATGTTAATAGGTTACTTTTATTTTATTTTTGATATTATGAATAGTAACTATGATAATTTGTATTTAATATAGTTAAACGTAAATTAGGTAATTAAGGGTAGAAATAAGATTATAAAATTACCCCAACACCTACCAAAATTCTATTGTATGACTAAAAATAGACCCATATCACCTAAGGGTCGGAATAAAATAATTTTATGGACTTTTGATGATGAAAATAATTTAATTATTATTAAAACCAAAGAAAGTGACAACTTGTCACACTCTTAAATCTTATAAGTATAATAATTTTAATTTAGTGATAAACTTAATGAAACTTAGAAAATGAATAGTCTCCAAAAATATAATAAATTTATCTACATCATGTAAATTTATTTAGATTTTTATGGATTAAATAAATATCATTAAAGGTGACACAACAATGATGTTGAAATTATTTTATTGATTGAAATATCAAATAAATGGTTTTAAAAATATAAAATAAATATTATATGAACTATTTAATGTGCACCACTTAGTTTATAGATAAATATGACATGTTATTAATTTATTAATGCTTTTATTTCTAACATATCTTATGTTTGGATTTTATTTAAATTCAAATCAATAAAAAGTGTAAAAATTGATACTATTGTTATTTTAAAAAATTAACATATTATAAAATTGTTTAAAAATCACAAAAATATATAAAAAATATAATATTTAAATTTATATGGTTTAAAATGTCATAAATTATCAAATTATGGATAATTCACAGCACATAAGTAATTATTTATATCAATTTAAAATTTATAATATTATTACCACAAATAAAAATAAATATATTAAATAAGGATAAATAAATTTGATACGGTTTAAAATAAATTAACAACATGTCTAAATTTTATTGGTTGATAATATTACAACCATATTTCATCTCATCTTATAATTGAGTCATTTTTGGATGTTTTTAATAGGGGTAGGAATTTATTATAAATTAATATTTCTTATAATTCCAAAGGTGTCCCTCTCCTCCCTTATAAAAGGGCACCTCCTCCCTATCCTAATCACACCACTTTTAAACTTAAATCTCATCAAACCCTACCAATATCTCTTCTACACTTCCCGAGAAACATACTAGAGGTACTGGTCTTCTTCAAAGACCAACATTAGTGCCCTAAGAGGTGGTTAAGAAGAGGCACGTCAAAGAAGAGGTAATATCCTTTACCGATTCCATCCCATTTATTTATTCTTATACTTCTTCTTATTTATTTTTTTCATCATAAATTAATAACATCAGTATCACTAATATACTTATATGTTATTATAAATTTGAAAGAACCCTATTTCACCTTCTATCCATCCTACGGAAAATGAAATCATCGCGCATGCGTACGTATGGAATATCATCTCCATGTCGTGGTGTAATCTTTTTTCCACCACCACCTTTCATGGATGGGTATAATGGTGTAAAGAATAACTATAATTGATTATTATAACATGATACTAATTCTGATACATTCCATCTTCCACTCCAATTCCATTAAATAGTTATAGGAACGATATCATCGCCCGTGCCATACGTACGACTTACCGTCTCCACGATTTGATGTGACTCATTCTTCATGATTTTTATTGAATAATGATTATATAAATGGATTTAATGAATAAATATGTTATATATTACACTAATAAAATTCTATAAATAATGTATCTATAACCTAAAAAGAGGAATAAGAATTTATTCGACAAGACATGCATAATAATATAAAGCAATGAACACCTGAATAACAAGTAACAATTAAATATTACTAATAAGAAGATAATAATATGACCTTTTATGATATCATAAACATGAATATTATTATGTAATAAGACAATGAAATTATTTAAATCATTATACAGGAGGCTCGGATACGTACGAAGCATATCAGACCTAAAGTAAGGGAAAATCTCATAATCTCATTTTATCCGAGATTGTTTACACTTCAGAATTTACTGGGGCATATTTATCATCCACATTCATGTTTACCCAATATGTAATATTATTTCTATCCTCATAAAATGGTTTAAATGCAATTTTACCTATTGGTGAATTTTTAGTAAAAGATATGAAAGGAATCTTTTTTCATTTTTAGTATGTGATAATTTTTGACTTTTTTCGGCAAAAGTGCGAGAAGAATGTTTTTTTATCTTATACAACATTAATGGATTTTTATGATTCCATAGAACAATATTTCTATGAAGCATACTTTAAAAGTTTTCAAGTTTACTATTAATTAACTTCTTTTAGTTTAAAATGTTATGACATGTAAAGAAAGGAAAATTGTTTTTGAAATAGAAAGGATATTTTCCTCAAGAATGGAGTTCAAGTGTTTTATTAAAATTATTTTCCATCTAAGATAATATAGGGTTATGTTTATATCCATATTTTTACATTGATTTGATTATTTTACGATGTAATTATTTCCTATTATCTTATATAGTTTGTGCTTTGATGGCATGATGTTTATGAATCCCATTTTTATTATATGGGTCATGTTATGATATATGATTTATGATTTTGTGGCACATGTAAGAATGGTTTCATTATAAGTTGGGTGAGACCTATATATCCCTCCAATAAATTAGAGAGAAGATTTATATCCCATGAGATACACACGGCTGGAACGACCAGTTAATCTGGTGCAGTGATACAGGACTAGAACGAGGAGTGAACTCGGTTCAGAAATGGACTTTGTCCGCTAAGATAGTTTTGGCAATGAGTTTTGACTAAAAAGAAATGTTTCTCAATGATTATGTATGTATTCCACAAAGTTTAATGTTTTATGTTATGATTGTTGGGATTAAATTTTACTACTATGATTTATCCCATGTTATGATATTATGATCTCTTTTTCAGGTTAAGATTTTCAAATGTTATCTTCTTATGAATATGATATTTCCTTTGTTTACACTTACTGAGCATTTGAGCTCACCCTTTTGTATGTTTTCTTTTCCCCAGGTCCGGAACAAGGGTATTAAGTATGATATGCCAAAAGTGACTCTAGATATGATGAAATATACAAGAGACAATGTAGATGCTTTGTGAACCGGTTGTTTATGTTTCCCAGTTTCTAAAAACACTATACCTATACGGTCCTACCATGGTTTTGTTATATGTTGTAATATGTATGCTTCAATTTTGAAGTAATAACAATGTATGTAAAGTGTGGGACGTTATATCGACCGTTGACCATTATTGAAACATGGGACCCACTGAAAAATGTCTTTTGAGGTCTAATGTGGCATGAGACCAGGCCGTAAAGGGGGTCCCTTCAAACCTGGAAGAGTATGGAAATCCATATAATGGGCTCATGAAGCAAGGACATGAAATGAAGGACATTAATTGTGGAATCCAACACATTAGGATCTATTCCAATTTAGAGACCCAAAGATTGGAGTACATGAACATTACATTACTTTTCCGGAATACGTAATACATAACAAAAACCAACACGCAAAGATCGTAATAGTTTAGTGTCTTTGGAAACTCAGAACATAATCTTCTAATCATGGTGAAAGATCTTCAACATCTCCCGTAAAGATCTTTCCCTTTTGTATTCTTACCTAAAACCTTTACTTATATCTTGGGAAAAAGAAAACATAAAAAGGGTGAGCTCAAATTCTTAGTAAGGGTAAACATAGTGAACATAAAACAATCCATAGACATTTGAATATAAACACTTGAGCATAAAATCTAAACATCAAAATCATGAGCAATGACATAAAAAATTGTAGTACATAAGGCATAGATCATAAAATAACATTAATAATAATAAAATATCATGGGAATAAAACTTTTAATTGTGTAAAAACATTAAACACATGATATGATTTCCATAGTAGCCAAGGAATTGCTGCCAAGACCATCTTAGTGGACACAGTCCCTTACTGGACAGAGTTTACTTGTCGTTCCAGCCCTGTATTACTAAACCGGATTTACATGCCATTCCATCGATGTCTATATCATATGATATAATTCTCTACGAAATGACTTGGAGGGAGATATATGTCCCACCCATCTCATAATTAAATCATTCTTCTTACTTTTTCCACAACATAAACATAAATCATTCATCATAACCCAAAGAATAAAATGGGTTTCATAAACATCATCCCATCACAACATAATCCATATAAAACAAATGGATATAATTTCATCATAAGAAAAATAAAATCATTTAAATAATAGAGACATTATACTTGAAACATAATCATACTAAATAATTTCATCTTAGATGGAAAATAATTTTGAAAAAACACTTGAAATGAATTCTTGAGGAAAATATCCTTTCTTCTTCAAAATAATTTTCTTTTCACAAAATTCCATACACTTTTAAATGAAATGGATTTTGTTGAAAATAATCATGAAATATTGTAGAGTAAGATTCTTGAAAATAATTCATTATGAAACCGTAAAAAATCTGTTCATGCCATATAAGTTAAAAAAACATTCTCCTCGTACTTTTGTCAGAAAAGTCAAAAAGTTCCTTGTATGGTAAAAAAAAGAAAGATTCCTTCTATTACATGTGGTAAAAGTAAAAAATTGGTAAAGGAATTTCAAAATACATGAATCCCTTTTTAGAAAACATGGACATGAATGATAAATATAACCCCAGTAAATACTTACGAATAAACAATCTCGGATAAAAAAGAGATTGAAAAAGTTATCCCTTACCTTATGTCTGATATGCTTCATATATATTCGAACCTCCTATATAGTGATTCAAATAATTTCATTTACTTATTAAAGAATTATATTTATTGTTATTATATCATATATGGTTCACTTATTACTTTATATTACCAGTTATTTTGAAAAATCCATGTTAAAGCAGTGTTTTGGGTAAAATCGTTTCATTTATCGTATGTGTTTTCACATGTTGTTCTTGATATTATTACTTATATCCTGATTTACTTAATTAAATAATTTAAAACATTATTTATATATAATATATATTCATCATAAAAATATATATGATATATCGATAAATGGAATGAAATACACCGTTCGTGGAGACGGTAGGCCATACGTACGAATGAACGTTGTTTTCTTTTCCTTATTGAATTAAATGAAATTTTGTAAATGAAACATATATGTAAATAAATCCCGTATCATTATTACATAATTTATTTCATTATTATTTCTTATATATACTTTATAATCATACTTGAATGGTTAATCATGGAAAATGAATCTCATCACGTTCGTGGAGATGGTAGTCCATACGTACGCACGAGTGATGATATCATTTCCATGATCGTGGAATTGTATTGAAGTGTATGTATAATATTTCAGAATCAATTTAAATTTAAAATAATCATATATAGTTATTTATTTACACCATTATACCCATCTAATTAAGGTGTTGGTTGAAAACAGATTACGCCACGGCGTGGAGACGGTATTCCGTACGTGCACACGCATGGTGATTTCATTTTCCGTAGGATGGATAGAAGATGAAATATGGTTGTTTCAAATTTATAATAACATATCATTATATTTGTGATACTGATGTTATTAATTTATGATGAAACAAATAAAGAAGAAGAAGTCGAAGAATAAATAAATTAGAAAGAATCGGTAAAGGATATTACCTCTTCTTTGACGCGCCTCTTATTAACCTCCTCAAAAGGCACTAGCGTTGGTCATCTGAGTAGACCATAACCTCTATAATGTTTCTAGGAAAGTTTATAAGGGAAATGGTCAGGGTTTGGCTGAGCATGAAGGCTCAAAATTGTGTAAAGTGAAGAGGGAGGAGGTGCCCTTTTATAAGGGAGGAGAGGGGCACATTAGGAAAAAACATAAAATATTATTTCATAATAAAGTCAAATTCGGTTTATAATGGCTCAAAAGTGAATTATTTATAATATAAAGTTATGAAGCGGTCTAAATCCTCTCAAACAATAGGTTTTAGACAAGTTTAGTTTAGTATTTTAACCTTATCATTTAGATTTAACTCTAAGTTAAATAATTTAACTTTTACAGTGTCTTCTTGTTTTCTTACACTATATGGTTAATAAACATACTATAGAAAGCCAGAAAACCCCAAGTGGTTCATTATTAATATATATATCCTTATCTAAGTGATTTGGCTGAACATTATATTTTTAGGAATATAATAATAATTAATAATATAATATTTGTTTTAAAAACTATTTTTTGTCAATTTTGACACTATTTGGTAATTTATTTTTTGTAAAACATATAACAGAATTATTAGTTCTGAAAAAGATAACTACATCAATAATAACATGTCATATTAACCTATAAAATTAGTTTATTTCATAAAAAGTCTCAAAATACATTTATTTGGGTATTTATAATATCAATTATGTTAACATTTCATTAATAAGGCAATTACTGCATCATCATTGTGTCCTAAATAAATTAAATTATTTAATGACTAAGAATTATAAGTAAATTAATATTATGTAGGAAATATTTTTATCTTTCTAATGAATATTTATAGTCGAATTTATCTTATGTATAACCCTATATTAAAAATGGTTTAGTTATTAAACATTGATTTTAACTCCTTTAACTCTTATTTAAATAAAATAATAATAAATGTCCTAATCTAGAAAAAGTGGACCTAAAGGGTCATATTTTAATCCTAAGGATGATTTTGGTATAATTAAACGTATCGAATAGAATTACAACATGTGTTAGGGTAATAATAATATCATATTTACCCTTAATTACCCTATTTACTTTTAACCGTGGTAAATAAAAGCAAAAAGTTACTATTCACCAAAAATTATTTTTATCTTATTGAACCACATTTTATTCCTTGATATTTACCATGTATCTCTGATTTTCGAAATTCGACCCATAGAAGCTGTAAAATTATGTTCTATGTAAATTTTCAAATTCTCATAGGAGGTGGGTAAACGACGGTGAAAAGTTCAATAAAATTTTTATATATCTAAAATTATTATAAAATTACTCCAATGAATTACATTGAACTTATATAAATATTATGTATCAATGTTGACCTAAAATAAATTTAAAAAATAGAAACAATTTTTTAAATAAAAAGTCGGTTCTTAAATAGTAACGCAGTGTTTTCACTATTTATCAAAAATTTGAATGTTTTCAGAAAAATACAAAAAACTCACCCTAGGCTAATATCGATATTCTTGAATCCAAAAATGAAGTCCATTTTGAAAGATAAAATTTAAAAAAATTAAAAAATTCGGTATTACTATTCATAATTGATAGATTATATAATATTTTAACAACATATAGTTGTTTTGTGAAACTATGTATTGCGTATAACACATGATATGGTGGAAGGTCGCGATTGCGTGTAAAGTAAGCCAAGTTAGGGTTTCATGTAGTGCAAGATTCCTTTGTTGTTGTGTATAATAGAGTCCAACCATATTTCATTTATACATTGAATATATATATATAGACACACACACACACACTCAATGTTACGTAGAATAACTTCTATCAAACAAACTTGAAATTTTGTGTAACACGATCCAAGAATAGTGTTGTGTATACTGCAAGATAATACGGTTTTTTGTATAGCGCAAGATAATCTTGGTGTAGCATACAACAGAAGTCACCAAATAAATTAAAAATAATACTTCTCATAAAATCTCGGGATGTTACATTCTACCCCCTTAAAATGAATTTAGCCCTCGAAATTTGTTAGGGTTATAAATGGTTTACTACTTGAAAGTTTCATTAACTCACATCGTAAAAATGAATACCAAAAATTAATTTTAAAAACTAAATTATGAAACGTAACGGTTACCCAAATTAACTAATCACTTGGTTTCCACATAGGAAAACATAGGTGAAAATATGGATATGAAAGAGAAATATAGCCTTCATGTTCTGATGGAGAGTGGTAGAGAACATGGCTATGAAAAATCCAACAATCACAAAGCCATAAATTTGTGATGATCTAAGGTACCATCTAATTCATCGTATTTGAGGACACTAGGAAAAAAATTTTGGTTTTCAAGATCATTTCCCTAAAGTTGAATAATTTGAATTAGAAGAAATACTTACTTTATTTCGGTACAATCTCACCATTGTTCGTGCCTTCAACAATTTCCACTTCATCTTTTAAAGAAATGAAGTTGAATTTTTCATTCTTGATGTGTTAGAAGATCATGTGATTGAATGACGGGTCATTCCATATGTCTCAAACAAAAGGGTAGAAAAATTTATCAAATATACATAAGTCCATATATGGTGAGGTTAATGATATATGATTCAAAAAATGGACTTATACTTTATCTATCATACCGCTTAATAAAATAAAACTAGTTTCCAATAATCAGGGACTTTCTATAGGCCAGTGGTAAGCGATAAAGGCCTGTCACACTTCGGTTGTTGATTCGATTCTCGTAACCTTGTCCGACGCGACGGGTTGTTGCTCGTCCTGTAGGTTGTCCCTTTTTCTAAAACTACACTATTATAACACTCATGAAATAATATCGAAAAAAAGTTCTATCCTTAAAAAAATACTATCTAATGTCCAACAGAATCCATTCTAATCTTTAGGCTTATCCAAAACACATATGTCCAATCTCATAGTATAAAGAAAATGATTAGTTGAAAGGTCACATAATAAGAACGTGAATACCATCATTTATCCCCCATATATTATAAGATATATCTTTTTGGTCACATTCCAAACATGTGAATACCTTAATCATGTATTCTTTTGAAACATGAATTACAATAGAACCTTAGTAAAAACATGAGTGCTATCAAAAGTTAACTCTTTCCACATACCAAAATCCCAAAATTTCTATATACTCAAAACCATGATATTACTTTGCCCTTATACCAGTCATGAGCTCATTAATACTATCAAACATCTCATTATCTCCTTATATTTTCATTATTCACATATCATCTACCTTCTAAAAATATTTGAATAACCTTTCATGGTTACCAGTACCATTCATCATATACTTTCAAAAACTCATGGAAAGACAATAGTGTAACAACCCTTAGACTTTTCTTTATTCTAAAGTACCATACATTATTCTTGATAAACATACAATCATTCCACTACCTTCTTAAACCACTGACTGAGCTTCATCATTTCTTTCATCTCATATATCATTTGTAGTCTCTTCATCATCATCCACATAAATACTACCCATATGACCTTGCTGATTCTCTAAATGATATTTTCCCTTAGGTCATTGGTTTGCATAATGCCCATACATTCCATATTTAAAACATTTAACCATTGATGATGTCTTAGAAATACCATTATCCTTGTCCATGATGTTAACTAAACCTTTTCCTTTACAATTACGGGCTTTGTGTCCTTATTTTCCACTCCCAAAGCATCTTCCAGTTCCTTTGAAACATTATCCTAGATGCCTCTTCCCACATTATTTACATGAGGGAAATTGAACTTTCTTTCCTCTATGATCATCATGAAACTCCATCTTTCTCTTATTAACTATGTTGTGAAACCTACCAAAGTTGAGATTATTGATCATATTATGAGATTTCTGATTACGAATAATAATGACATGTGCACTTTCAGATCCATTTTCATTTGGTTTCTCATGAATAATATCATTCCATTTTCCATCATATCCTCCATTATCGTGAATCTTCCTGTTTCCTGCCATTTTCTAAAACCCATAAAGAATAGTGTGAGAGGAAAAAATCATAATCAATGGGGATTACCTTCAATATCTAACATCTTAGTTTTAATTATAATATCATTACCATAATTCTACCACTATAACCTATACTTATACCTAACCTTTGGGACATCCCTAGACATACATTAGAAATATCTCTATGGATTTCACTAATGTTTTCGCATCCTAGTTTCCAAAGGATAACTGAACCTTTCCTCTGATACCATCTATAGAGGTCTGGAATTACTTCCAATGGAATATAATTGATACCTATCAGGGTACTCCATGGGCGGATACACCCCTTGGGTGGGACACACCACCATCCCCAGTGGCAGCCATTTCCTCATGAAGCCCTTGGGCAGAGAGCCATGCTTCGTCCAACGCTCACATGTGAGAGTTCCCAAGGATCGGATTCATTCCTACCTTTTTTTCCTATGATACCAACTGTAGAGACCCAAAGCATTGCGTACATGAACATTACATTACTTTTGTAGAATACTTAATACATAACAAAAAACAACACACAAGGACCGTAATAGTTTAGTGTCTTTGGAAACTCGTAACATAATCTTCTAGTCTTGGTGAAAGATCTTCAACATCTCCCATAAAGATCTTCCCTTTTTTTTCACACCTAAAACCTTTCTTTATATCATGGGGAAAATAAAACATAAAAAGGATGAGCTCAAAAGATCAGTAAGGGTAAACATGGAGAACATAAAACAATCCATAGTCATTTGAATATAAAAACATGAGCATAAAATCTAAACATCAAAATCTTGAGAAATGACATAAAACATTGCAATACATAAAGAATAGATCATAAAAGAACATTAATTATGATAAAATATCATGGGAATAAAACATTTAATTGTGGAAAAACATTAAACACATGATATGATTTCCATAGTAGCCAAGGCATTTCTTCCAAGACCATCTTAGTAGACAAAGTCCCTTACAGGACCGGGCTTACTTTTCATTTCAGCCCTGTATTACTAAACCAGATTTACTTTCCATTCCAGACATGTCTATCTCATGAGATATAATTCTTTACACAATTCATTGGAGGGAGATATAGGTCCCACCCATCTCATAATGAAATCATTCTTACTTGTTCCCCAATATAAACATAAATCATTCATCATAACCCAAAGAATAAAATGGGTTTCATAAACATCAACCCATCATAACATAATCCATATAAAACAAATGGATATCATTTCATCATAAGAAAAATGAAACCATGTAAATCAAAGGGACATTATACTTGAAACATAATCATACTAAATAATTTCATCATATATGGAAAATAGTTTTAACAAAACACTTGAAATGAATTCTTGAGGAAAATATCCTTTCTTCTTCAAAATCATTTTATTTTCACAAAATGCCAGGAAATTTTAAAATAAAATGATTTTGTTGAAAATAATCATGAAATATTGTATATTAAGCTTCTTGAAAATAAGGCGTTATGAAACTGTAAAAATCCATTCATGTCGTATAAGAAAAAAAACATGCTCCTCTTACTTTTTTCGGAAAAGTCAAAACGTTCTTTGTATGGTAAACAAAAGAAAGATTCCATCCATTACATGTGCTAAAAGTAAAAAATGGGTAAAAAAGACTTAAAACATAAATGAAACCATTTCTAGAAATCAGGGACATGAATGATAAATATAACCCCAGTAAATACTTACGAATAAACAATCTTGGATAAAAACGAGATTTGAAAAGTTATCCCTTACCTTATGTCCGATATGCTTCCTATGTATCAAAACCTCCAATATAATGATTTAAATAATGTCATTTACTTATTACATAATCATATTCATTGTTATGATATCATATATGGTTCACATATGACTTTATATTACCCGTTCTTTTGTAAATTCCATGTTAAAGATGTGTTTTGGGTAAAATCGTTTCATTTATCGTACGTGTTTCGACATGTTGTTCTTGATATTATTACTTATATCTTGATTTTCATAATTCCAGAATGTATAAAATGATTTATATATAATATGTATTCAGAATATAAATATATATGATATATCGATAAATGGAATGAAATACACCGTTCATGGAGACGATAGGTCGTACGTACGCATGAACGCTGTTTTCATTTCCTTATTGAATTAAATGGAATTAATTAAATGAAACATATATGTATATAAATACAGTATCAATATTATGTAATGTATCTCATTATTATTTATTATATATACTTTATAATCATACTTTAATGGTTAATCATGGAAAATGAATCTCATCGCGTTCGTGGAGACGGTAGTCCGTACGTACGCACGAGCGATGATATCATTTCCATGATCATGGAATTGTATTGAAGTGTATGTATAATATTTCTTAATCAATAACACTTTAAAATAATC
The DNA here is from genome assembly GCA_963277665.1 of Viscum album. Lineage (NCBI taxonomy): Eukaryota > Viridiplantae > Streptophyta > Magnoliopsida > Santalales > Viscaceae > Viscum > Viscum album. Next base: position 550,110,743 of record OY728134.1, read on the forward strand.
ATATATAGTTATTTATTTACACCATTATACCCATCCAAGTAAGGTGGTGGTGGAAAACAGATTACACCATGGCGTGGAGACAGTATTCCGTACGTGCGCACGCATGATGATTTCGTTTTCCGTAGGATGGATAGAAGATGAAATAGGGTTGTTTAATATTTATGATAACATATTAGTATATTAGAGGTTATTATGTTATTAATTTATGATGAAACAATTAATGAATAAGAAGTATAAGAAGAAATAAATTAGAAAAAATCGGTAAAGGATGTTACCTCTTCTTTGATGCGCCTCTTCTTAACCTCCTCTTAAGGCAATAGAGTAGATCTTTTGAGTAGACCAGAACCTATATAATGTTTCTAGGGAAGTTTATAAGGGAAATGGGAAGGGGTTGGACGTGCTTGAAGGCACAAAATTGTGTAAAGTGAAGAGGGACGAGGTGCCCTTTTTTAAGGGAGGAGAGGACCACTTTGGGAAAAAACTAAAAATATTATTTTATAATAAAGTCATATTCGGTTTATAATGGCTCCAAAGTGACTTATTTCGAAGATAAAGTGACTATGGGTCGAAATAATCTCAACCAATAGGTTTTAGGTAAGTTTAGGTTACTATTATAACCTTATCATTTAGATTTAACTCTAAGTTAAATAATTTAACTTTTACCGTGTCTTCTTGTTTTCTTACACTATATGGTTAATAAAATTACTATAAAAAGCCAAACTAACCACAAGTGGTTCATTATTAATATATATCAAATTATATAATTCATTTTTCCAAACCATATATTTTTAATAATATAATAACAATTAATAATATAATATTTGTTTTAAAAACTGTTTTATGTCAATTTTGACACTATTTGGTAATTGATTTTTTTAGTAATTATAAAATCATTATTAGTTCAAAAGAAGTTACATAAATCAATAATAACATGTCATATTAATCTATAAAATTAGTGGAATTCATACAAAGTCCCAAATTACATTTATTTTGGTATTTATAATATCAATTATGTAAATATTTCATTAATAAGGTAATTACTGCATCATCATTGTGTCATAAATAAATTAAATTATTTAATGTCTAAAAATTATAAATAAAATAAAATTATGTAGGAAATATTTTTATATTTCTAATGAATATTTATAGTCAAATTTAACTTATGTATAACCCTATATTAAATTTTTTTTAGTTATTAAACTTTGATTTGAACTCTTTTAACTCTTATTTAAATAAAATAATAATAAATTTCCTAATCTAATCCAAGTGTACCTAAAGGGTCATATTTTAATAATATGGTTGTTTTGTTCGAATTAAACTAATCCAATATAACTAGGACATGTGTAAGTGCAATAATAATATCATTTTTACCCTTAATTACCCTATTTACTTTTAACCGTTTTAAATAAAAGTAAAAACGTTACTATTCAGAAAAAATTATTTTTATCTTATTGAACCAAATTTTACTCCTTAATATTAATTTTGTCTCTTGGAGTTTCTAAATACCACTTACAGAAGCGGTAAAATTAAGTTTTTTGTAAATTTTCAAATTCTACTAGGAGATGGGTAAAAGACGGTGAAAAGTTCAATAAAATTTTTATATATCTAAAATTATTATACAATGACTCCAATGAATTACATTGAACTTATATAGGTATTATGTATCAATTTTGACCTAAAATAAATTTAAATGAAATAAATAATTATTTAAATAAAAAGTCAGTTTTTAAATAGTAACCCAGTGTTTTTTCACTATTCATCAAAAAATTTAACGTTTTCAGAAAAATACCAAAAATTCACCCTAGGCTAATTTCGATATTCCGAATCAAAAAATGAAGCCATTTTGAAAGATTAAATTTATAAAATTTCAAAAAGTTGGTATTACTATTCATAACAGCTAGTTTATATAATATTTTAATAACATATAATTGTTTTGTGAAACTCGGTATTACGTACAACACACGCTATCATGGAAGGTCACGATTGTGTGTAAAGCAAGCCAAGTCAGGGTTGCGAGTAGTGTAAGATTCCTTTGTTGTTGTGTATAATATAATCCAACTATATTTCATTTATACATTGAATATATATATATATATATACACTCAATGTTGCGTAGAATAACTTCTATCAAACGAAATTGAAATTTTGTGTAACACGATCCAAGAATAGTGTTGTGTATACTGCAAGATAATACGGTGTTGTGTATAGCGCATGATAATCTTGGTGTAGCATACAACAAAAGTCATCAAATAAATTAAAAAGAATACTTCTCATAAAATCTAAGGGTGTTACAACCAATGTGCATTTGAGTAAGCCAATGAAGATGTGTCAGATAGAGGAAGTCGAATCCCTTTCCAAGGAAAATGGTTATGTGGATGCAAACACATAATATAAGGTCATTGAGTGGAACATCGAGTGAGTACATGGTCTAATGGATTTTTGATGGGGTGATGAAGTTGAAAATCTATTGTGGATGAGGAACACAGGGGCCTTCCTTCTTGTGACACATTCTAGTGGCTGGACCAAAAGAATAAATGTCATGGTGTTCCTACGTATCCCATGAGAATGGGAATCAATCTAAACATAGTTCTCATAGGAAGATACTAGTTTATAGTCATAGAAATATGACTAGGTTGGGAAGAGATAATGGAGACACATGTTTTTCTTTCTCCAAAACTAAACATAAATGACGACCCAAGTGGTACACACCATACCCCATGCTTCCAACAATGTTCAGGCCAATGGGGCCCAAAATAGGGAAGGATTTTAGATACCTAGGGATAAATCCGAAGATGAAATGTCTAGGTGTTCCTACATATCCAACAAGGTTTGGAATCAAGCGACATGTAGTTCTAAAATATTGAAAGTTAAGGTACCAATTCTAGGGGAAATAATGTAATAATGGTCTGGCCCATTCAATAAAAGAAGGTGCATTTGATGGATCCTGTTTGTTCATTAGGGAATATGTATTTTTATTGTGAAGCAACAAACCTAATATGGAGAATACGGGTGTCACTACCAGAATCAAACCATATATTAAGCCTTGAAAAATGGCATGGTGGATGACCAATACAAAACATGTTGTCCCCTTGAAATAAGAAATTCTAATGCAGTGTAATTTTTCATCGTGCGGTCAGGGTGATAATGTCATAGTTTTGGGCCATATTATAGGACCAAACTACGAATTTTAACATAGTGTGGTAAAGACACATCCATTTAAAGTCATGTGGGACTAGAGAGTATAGTTTAATGTCTAATGACTTAGACTCCCACAGAAGAATGAGGTTCTAATGCGAATTCACATGGGACAATAAAGAATATCCGGCACAAATGAGGACATCAACCCACATCACATTGCATGAAACCCTAGAGGGGGGGGGGGGAACTTAGATCAAGAGGCTAAAAAATATCGTAGGATATAGGGATAGACCCTAAGAATAAATTTATAGCATTTCAAAGTTTCCCATGAGTATGGTAATCAAGCCATACATTGTTCTAGAAGTGGTTATGCAGTTTAACGTCATGTAATAATGATGGGGGCAGGAGAGACTAGATCCTAAAGGGGGAGTACGTGTTGAGGCTATCGCAATCCGAAAATGACTGAGAACATAATCCCACATACACTACACCACACAATCCTATAAGAGTCAAGGCCAAAAGGCCTAATAGAAGAGATAATTAGTGGAGCATGAGATGGACCTGAAGATTAAATGTTCGGGCATTCTTATATATCCCATAATGATGGGAATCAAGCTGTACATAGTTCTTAATGTGTCGTACAGTTCATCATCATCTGACTAGGATGTGGGGATATATTAGATTAAGTTCACAAATCTTGGACCAAATGAAGAAAGACTCTTCCAAGGGGGTATGAACTGTGACCTAAACCCTATGCCCACATGAGCTGTGCTCGATGTGGGAAACAAGGGTGGATATGATCTTCCAAACATGTGGAACAAAAAAGAAAAGGGAAATGGTTCTGAGCCATGAATGACACCTCACCATGGATTGTTTCTCTTAATGTGAAAATTCGCACTGAGGGTTGTCAACAAGAGTATCAAAATCCCACTTGGATATGATGGAGTGGAAACGGATGTGAATCATGAAACCAATATTTAGGGCTTGATGGGAGTGGCATAATTATGGATGATTACTATTAAACTTGTTCGAAACACAACATCCATATCAACTTGAAATGGGAATAAATAAATGGTCGTTGACTGTTGACAATATTTGAAATGCGGGACTTGTGTCAAATTGTTGCTAAAAATCCATAGATACATTGGCCCAAAATGGTAGGGGAGCACCGAGGACTAGAATTCATGCCATTTAGGGGTCCTTATTAATATTAATGATATTGAAATCTTAAATAATGGGAAACATGAAGCATATGGAAATAGATGGGGGCATGTCCATGTAGAATCCAACACTCTAGGTCCTAAACCATAGTGCTCCTCGAAACGTTGGTGAATTGACAAAGAGGATTGATGGGGCCAATTTGAGAGTAGATGAATCGAGAAGATGAGTGGAGGACAGAGGGATAGAGAGATCTTAAAAGGATGGTACGTGGTATGGATATTGCAAAGCCGAGGTGAATGAGGACATAATCCCATACCACACCACATACCCCCATAGAACATAGGCCAATGGGCTCTAAGTATGATGGGGTTTCTATGAAATTGGGACGGACTCGGAGCCAAGATGTCCAAGAATTCCTACGCATCCCTTGAGGATTAGAATCAAGACACACGCAGTACATGAGATGTCATGTAGTTTAACATCATTCAATAAGGATGAATATATTAAGGGGTATCTATAGAAGGTGTGTGTGTGGTGTGGATAAAAGACCCAATGTAAATAAGGACATAAGACCCCATATTCCACACAATTTAGAATTCTTGGAATGAACTCAGTCCAAGATGATGAGAGAAAGAATATATGAACCCGAGATAGACTTGAAAATGAATTGATTGGGTTTTCCTATGTATCCCATGAGGATGGGACTAATTACATATGTAGTTCTCGAGATGACACATAGTTCAACGTCATGCAACAAGGATGTGGTAGGTTTTAGTTTATGGTCTTAGAGCTCAGACCATAGATGCCCATTTTAATGTCATGTGTGTGGGAAAGATGGGAGGATAAGGTGAATTACCATCCCTATCATTTGAAAGACCTCATAACAAAAATGAGGATTAAGAATAACAATGGACCATGTTAGAAACACAATATCCCTCTTGTGTTTCCTTGAAAAGGAACAAATAATTGATCATTGACTGTTGACCATATTTTTAATGTGGGAATAATGTCAAGTTGTAGTTCAAATTCCTTATGGATGTTTTCCCGAGACTGTAAGAGAGTACTGAGGCTTAGCTTCCCTGTCGTTTGGGGTCCTTTCAGATGTGAAATATTATGGAAACCCAAATTATGGGACGTGTAAGGTGTGGTGGTACCTGTATAGTTTAATGTATTACGGTAAGGATGATGGATGAAGGAGGGGTGTCTCAAGGGGATGTGTGTTGCATCCAAAAAATAGCCTGACATGAATGAGGACATAGATTCCATACCAGAACACAAAATACTAAAAGAGAACTTGGGAAAGAAGGCTAGAAAGGTTTAGGGGAATGATGTTGGGCCACTAATGAAATTTCCCAGCGAGGTTGTAGTTTATCATCATATATGACAAGTGCTAAGTAGTTTTACATTCTTTAGCTGATATGTATAAACTTAGTTTAACATCATGCGGTGAGGATAGTGGTGATCTTTGATTAAGGGGATATGGATTATATCTTGATTACATAACCCTTTATGCAGGTATTTCCTTACCAAAGGTCCTAATCCCACATGAGAAATGCTCAGTGTGGGAAATGAAGAATGGGATTAGATTCTCCCTAGCATACAAGGGTATAGAAATGATGGAAACAAATAGGGCGGGGTCGATCCAAAGAGACAAACATTCCTACTTGATACACACTGACATTTGAGGAGATATTAGGACAAAATGAATCACTACACCCAATATTTTAGACATACTGGGGTGGTGATAATGGTGGAAGATGGTTTTTTCATCTATTCAAAGCACATCATCCATATCATGTGACCTGGAATGGGAACAAGAAATTAGATTCAGCCACTAACCATAGTAGAAATGAAAGACATGTATCAAAGTGTCATTCAATACCCTCCATGATGTTGCCCTAAGACGGTATAAGATCCATAATTCTAAGCATCCATACAGTTCAGGGGTCCTTTTGGATGTCACTGTTGATACAGACCTAAATAAAGGGTATATTTCAAGTGTGAATATGCTCATGTAGTTTAACGTTATGCAATAAATAAGAAAGATGTGGAGATATCCAAAGAGGGGGATACATGGTGAGGCCATGATAAACCCAACGTGAATGAATGAAAATAAGGCCCGCACCACACCATGTGTTTTGAGAATCATCTGGGCCAAGGGGATATATCCAAGGGGAGATCCTAAAGTTTGGGGCTAGTCTCAAGGATGAAATGTACAGAAATTCCTATATATCCTATGGGGTAAGGAAACCAGTCATACATAGTTCTTGAGATGTCATTCATTTTACTGTCATGTGGGAAGGACGTTGTAGATCCAGTTTAGGGTCATAGTGGTTGAACCATAACAGTATATCTACCACTCACAGTTTAACATCATGGTTGATGATAAATCTGTATAACATCACTCGGGATGGGTTCTGGGTAGTTTTACATCCATTAGCCAAGATAGATAATGCAGTTTAACATCGTGTGGTGAAGACGAAAAAATTTAAAGTCATGGAGGACTGTCCATTACATAGGAAAAGTAGTGCTTGTGGAATTTGGAATTGGTGGGAGGAGTGATACGTTCACCATCCATGGTAACTAGAAAGTATGTGCTATAGGGGTAAACCATGTGAATGATGTAAGGTTCTTTCCATTTGGGCTCCAGTTTAGGTGGTTTCCTACCATGTATCATTAGCGTTCTCTGGGCCAACAACATGTAACCTAGTATGAAATAGTGAAGTAGAACATTCTTATTGAAAGAACTGGCTATCTTGTTCCAATTCCTCTCTAGATTGTGAAGGAACAAAGCCTATTCTTGTCGAGCGCTTCCAGTTCCTCGAGATGGATTTCAGCTACCTTATCTGGTGTCTGCTGAATGTAGACAACTGTGGATAATGTAGAAAACAGAATCTCGATAGGTCGAACAGCCTCTGTTCTGTACAACAGGGAGTATGAGTTCAACTGATTGGAATTGTGAGTCATCATTCAATAATATTAGAGAGTTTTGGGGAGTTTTTCTAGTCGACTTTTCTTATTTTGACCAACCATCATCCGAAAAATGATTGAGTGGTTTTTTTTTTGAATTCCAGGATCTTCCCATTATCTTGTGTATGATAGAGATAGGTATGATTAAAACAGATGATGTACTTGGAATACAACTTCTTCAGTTCGACTGTTGGAAGTTGGTGCCATTATTATTGAGGACATCATGAGGGACATCGAATCGATATATTAAATTGGAGCTCACAAACTCAATGATAGAATGATAATTGACTTCCTTAAGAAGAATTCCCTCTACCCACATGGAAAAGAAATCTGTAGAGGCTCGGATGAACCTCCACTGGCGAGCCGTCACCGATAGATATGGTCCCATGAAACCAATTCCCCAGACCACAAAGGGCCAAGAGTAATTGTTAGTGTCGAAGGAATCTGGAAGCCGATGAATAAAAATATCCGGGATTTTGCACCCATGTAACCTCCAGGAAAACTCAATACAGTTATGGATCATGGTGGTATAAAAATACACCAATCTGCGAATCTGATGAGAGAGTTTCATCCCTATCTGATGAGCCCTATAGGAAATGGAATGAAATACCAGCTTGACCTTGGAAAACTCACCTCCATGAATGATATGGTGGATAATATCATCAAATCCACACCTGTAGAGTATCTAATCAATACTAGGAACTCTATAGAGGGTGAATTTCAATGCCCACCATCTAATTTTCTCATGCTCGACACGATCTACTGGAAGATTACCATGTTGGAGATACATGATAAAGGGGGTCCTCTAGTCATGAGTTAATTACAACATTGTGGTAGGGGGACTAGGGTTCCAAGAATGGAGGCACCAGTGATAAGATGGATTACCAATGGGGTATCATCATCATCTAGAGTAATGTGAGTGATGACTCTCTGATGCGCCACATGGGTAATTAAATCCTCCTAATCAATCTCTGTAAGAGATGAGGCCAAGCTGGAAAAGGAATTTTCTCGACCATTCTAGGATCGAGGGACATGAGTAACTTCTGTCCGAGATGTGAATAAGGCCATCAACGGGTAGGTATATTCTAACAGGGGTAGGATCTCGAGATTTCTAACAACGTAGCCATTGTTGATCTACTTGATGACTAATTTGGAATACCCTTTCACATGCAAGAGGGGAATTTCAATCTAGAGGGACAGCTCGAGACAAGTGATGAGAGCCTGGTACTCTACCTTGTTGTTGGTATGGCCTTCTAACAATAGGAAGGAATATCATCGAATAGATTGTGCTAGATTAATGAAGAAGTTACCTAGGCCCACTCTGTTGAGTATGGGATCATTGAGTCCTCTTCCGGTATGGATTTGGGAAGCACCAACAAAGTGCATTTTCCAACACCAAATGGATTGATCCATCAAGAGGATTGCCTCATCTGGAAAATAAAGATCTAGAGACCTGTCCGCAATAGATGGATGGGTGGTAAAAAAGTATCCTAATGCATGTCCCTTGACAGCCTTATGGGGGGAGACATGATGTTGAATTTTTGGAGGATCACAGTCCACTGGGCTATACGTCTAATTAACAAAGGACGGTTCAAAATGTACTTTACCAGATCCACTCGAGACACTAGCTGTATCTCATGGTGCTTCAAGTAATGCCTCAATTTCTACACTATAAATACCAGTGAAAGGAATCTCTTCTCGATAGAGGAATATATGGTCTTTGTATCAGGGAGCATCAAGATGAGATAGAATAAAATATTCTTTGTTCCCTCGTAGTTATTCTGGGTGATAAGGGAACTGAGAGATCACTTCAGAGAGGTCACATAAAGGACCGATGGCATTCTAAAAACAAGTGGCATCAGGACTGGAGTTTGTAATAGGTAATATTTTATTTCCTCAAAAGCATTCTAAAACTCCTTATCCCTCTGATAATAAACACCTTTCTTTCTGATCTAGGCATAAGGATTACACTTTCCACCCATATTTTCTATAAATCGTCTTATAAAGTCTATGTGGACTCGAAATTCTCGATGCTCCCGAATTTTACATAGAGGAGACATCTGACTAATGACCTTGATCTTCTATAAATTAATCTTGATGACTCTATATCAGCCAATGATGCAAAGAATCTTTCTTGAGGTGACCCCGAAGGCACAATTTAATGGGTTCATCTTCAGATGGAGGGATTGAAAGAAGCTGAAGACTTTCTCGAGATCTTTGAGAAGGTCCTGCCACATGTGACATTTGACCACAAGATCATCCATGTAGCATTTCACCAATGTTCTAAGGATCAGATTAAATATGTTATGCATGGAATGATGATAGGTGCAACCAGTATTCTATAGATTGAAAGGAATTACGTGCTTGCATAAAGTAGATTGTGGTTTCCTAAAGGCTATTGACTCTTCATACTTAGGGGAAATTCGAATTTGGTTATACCCAGAATACAAATCCATGAAGGAGAGAGCCTAGAACCCAGTGGTGGCATCAATCAACATTTCTATTGCAGGAAGTGGAAATTTATCCTTTGGGCAGGGGCATTTGAGATCTCAGAAGTCGATGCAGACTCTGATCTATCTGTTCTTCTTCCTAATAGGCATAATGTTAGCTAACCATCTCGGGTACTAGACCTCCTTAACAAGAATGGATTTGATGATATTATCAACGTCATCCACAACCATGGCCCAGTGAGAAGAGTGCATATTTTTTGGAGGATTTTTGAACCCACGATGACTTTCCTAAAGAATGAGGTGGTGGATGGAGATCCGAGGATATATTCCTGACATCTTATCATAAATCCAAAAGAATACATCATGATGCTTCTTCATGAAGTCCATGTGTCATTATTGTTCTTCTACAGGCATAGCGGAACTAATCAATGCTGGTTTCAGATATGTCTCGTTACCAAGGTTCAACTATACCAATTCGTAGATCATGGTGGAGACACCCACTTAGATATCAGGAGGTTAATCTTCCAAATTCTATTCTTCAATCATAGAGGAGAGACCCTCTTCAAGAGGTGGTTCTTCAGAGTCGACAAATCTTGATGGGACACTACTGCCAGCCTGAGCGGTGGTGGACACCACATCAGGGAGCTCCTGTACTGCCGACAGCATAACGATGAATGCTTTCGACCTGATCCCATATGGCCTTGAACCCAAGGGGCCACATTTGATGATATCAAATTAATAGATGTAGTTACCTCCATCTCAAACTATAGGGGGGTTATTAAAGCCTCAACAAGGGATTCATACATATCCACAGATTGGTGAATAGCCTAAAGGATAGAGATCTTCTCCAGAATACTATAATGATGCTTAATAATATCATAATTCAGTACCAAGTGTTATCTTATGTTCACAGAAGGATGTTCTGTGGCAGGAGGTATGATGAGCCCTTCTGGTTGAACCGGAGGCCGACTAGTGCTGGGAATGTGCCACTGATCACTAGCCAAAATTCTTGGAGAAAATATCAGATGAGGTCTAGATAACTGAGGCTGATTCACAACATAATGTGGCTAATGGTAGCACAGTCTTGGTGGCATCACCAGATCATGTAGTGAAAATGATGTTGAAGGCAGATTAGGTGAAACAAGATGAGAAATCTACACATGTTGAGATATACACTGGGAATGTTGTCTAGTTTTGGTGTAATGCATATATTGGATTGATGAACTGACCCATATATTTCTGCGACTGATATATCCATGGATCTATCGACACTGATGGAGGCTGGGGATGTTGGGAGGATCTTTCCGGCACTCTTCATCCATGGAGGACCATGTAGGGGTCTACCAGCCCCACAGTGTTAATAGAGGTGTACCCATGGTCATCACATTAAGAATCCTCTCTCACTGGATGAATTCTAGGGGAATTATCCATATCTAGAGGCATGAAATCACCAATAGTATAGGATGATGATGGCGTTAGTGGGGGACTTTTCTTTCCCTTATGTCGCTGATGCTTTCCATTCTAGTGAGAGGAAGACTGAGATGTTGACTCAGAAGTTGTGGTTGCTGGTGCCGTGGAGACTTTCAAAGGCTTTATTTGGTCCAAAAGTGCACAAATAATACCATGGGAATGAGTAACTACCCTAAAATCCATCCATTCATTATATTTTTGAGACATGTGGTTAGGAACCTAATGCCACTCACCTTTATTGTCCCTATCGCTGTTATGCTATATGAATACACACGACACCTGTGCTGGGGTCGGACCTAACCTGACTATGTTGTTATCAACCGGGTCTTGGAGATAGTCTTTAATCACACAACACTACTTGTACTTGTTCCCCAGGATCTGGTGATAAGGTCATTAATTGGGGTGATCAGCGAGACCGACCTCTTTGGTCCTCCTGCATTCCAGAAACTATAGAATTTCCTATTCCAAGGAACTTAGAAATAACTGGGGTTCTAAGCCTTATTAATTGAGTAGGTATAGATCATTTTATCCAAGAATGGGGGTCTAGGATCCTAGACCTAATGATGGTCTATAAGGGCATGTTGAGGAGGTGGAACTTGATTATTTTTTCCTCGGTGGTGGTGTCGCATTACGAGGGGGAGCCTGCCGATTCTGAGTGGGGTGCTACTGGGACGGAAGCTGTGCCTGAGGTGGTGGGCCTATGCAAGGCTGTGGATGTGTATCTAATTATATTAACTCCATCTTTTTAGGAGGCCTCAATTTTTGATACTATTTTGGACTCAACATTAGTAGCTCTTCTCGCGGGAACTAAAGGAGGCAACGAATGTGTCTGCTTGTCATGTTGCAAGGCTTCCTCTAGACACTGGGATTTGTCATAGAAATCTCAAAATCCCTCTGGGTAGTTCTATGTGATGAGAGAGGGGACTAGTTTGGTCTTGAAATTCCACACACACATTATTTTAAGTTGTTCCTGAGTCAGCGGTATATCTAGGGATTAGGTGAGGCCTTTCCATCTGGTGACAAAGTCCACGATGCACTCATCCCGACTCTGTTTTCACTTGAAGATTTCACCAATACTGATCTTCTGGGTGGTGGAACTAAACTGCTAAATAAACTGCCTAGGAAGATCCTCCCATCTGGCTGCTGACCCAATGGGTAGATGGTAATAGAAGAAAAACAGGGGCCCTTCCAATGTTTGTACGAAACATCGGAGTTCGGCGGCCTCCTTCTACACTCGAGTTGACAACATATGTCCACCCCATGAGATGAAGTGGAAAAAATACTGCAGAGGATCTCTCATCCAATTATAGGGGAAATGTAGGGTTTTTGAAAACTAGGGGTGTTGGAATTTCATCCACCCATGCCAGATATGGCTTGCCATCAGGCGGAATTCCAATCTTTCGAGTTTCCAAAGCATATAGGATGGAAATGAGTGCTACCATTGGATCATCTGGACATGGATTTATATATTGACGAGGATCCTTGCACATTAGTTCATTTGTAGGTTCTTCAACTTGATAAGCAGGCCAAACGAATTTTGGAGCAGCTGGTGGGATGACCTGTAGTCCTACGAGTGGGATGACCTACATAGTGGCAGGGGGAACCTGAGTTGGGTATCAGGGATTATCGTGCAACTTAGGTGGATTTGGTGATGCATGTATCCACCTTGTCATAAACACCAGAATATACTATATCTATGTGGGCTGGCTGATCAAGGTCACTTAGAGGCATATCACCGGAGGGAGGGTGAACCTGCACCTACTACCCCAGTCAAGGATTATCGTAGTCTAGTAGACATTCCATAGCACATTTAGCGAGAAGGACATCAATCATCTTTTTAGGCTCAACAAGCTATTGACACAACACAACCTTCTTGGGGCCATCTTCCATTTTTTTCACTAATCCAGATGTGTCAGAGGGTTTGAAAACTCCAAGATGCCCTTTTCCCTTATTGGGATTCCGACCAAGGGATAATGGCTCAGAAGGTAGAGGAAGGCCCAATAAATTTATCTGTTGGCGAGTAAGACTTACCAATGGATCCAATAGGTGTGGAACCCTCTGAGATATGTTATCTTGAAGGACCTCTAGATCATTCTCTCCCTCTGATAATTCATCCATGTTGACCAACTATATTTGTGGGGAAGCCTTCTTAATAATTCTATGGAGCACATTAAATCTCTGAACGCATCATTTCTAGAGGGTCTGATGGCGACCGGGAGACTCAGGACACTGGTCCACATAGAGCATAACCAAGTCGACCATACATCATTGATGTAAAATATCCTTAATTTGTTCTTGAATCTTGGGGTCAGCTACCTACTAATGATGGAGATGGAAGTGCATCATCCAGAGTGTTTTGAGAAAGCACGGGATGTCCTCCTCGGTAAGAAATTTCATCATACTATATTTCATGGTTGTAACAGGCCTGACCATATCTTAGAAATGGTCTACTATAAGGATGTCCCACAAGCTCCTCATTTTTGACATGGAATATATCCCTTGGTTTCCCCATTCATCAACTGGGGTAGGATGAGGGACTGGTGACGACACTGAAGTGGACTGTTGAGATGGTAGACTGGTCGGTGAAGAATATGGTGAGTGATCTAACAAGCCACCACATCTTGGGATGTCTTCTGAAAAATGCAACTACTGAGCCACCACATCCTGATAAGATAGACTAGAAGCCACAGCTTCCCATGCAGGGGCTGTAGTTGCTGACTATGGGTCATACCGTTTATCGTCCTCTATCGGTCCCTATAACAACTCTCCATGATATATGGTTGAGGTATAGAAGGATCCTATTTTCGACAGAGAGGATTTCATGGCCAGGCCCTATAAAGAGGTGAAATCTTACAACTCTTGGATGTATATTCAGAGGGAGACAAGGATCCGATAGACCTCCCAATATAGAAGGATGATGTTTATATTTCTTATTCCGGTCCTGACCCCCAACATAGAGGATTGGGTTGAGGTTTCCATTACCAAATCACATTCCACCTCGGAATCTGAGAATAAGATGAGTCTAATCACGATTTGAACTTCTCATCATTCTTCCTCTAGTGTCCAAGACCCAACCTACTGACACAGGATGGTTCCTCAAGATAGGGTAGGTTTTTGATATGAGTAGGACCTTCAAAATAACTTGTACTAGTGTGGAGAGGACTTTATCCTTAGTGAGTAGGGGTGTGAGGATCACCCAGAAAAATGTCAAAAGGAACCCAGGGAGGGCCTCCATGTAAACTACTTCACAAGTGGGGAATATCTCTAGGGGGAAGTGTTAAAGTGCGTAATACCTACACTGGATTTAATGGGAGCATGGGAAATACTTACTTGTTTGCTTCCCTTAGTTGTGAAAGTAATAGGGGGCCTTCATATTGGTCAAAATAAACATGGGTAAGACCTCCACGTTGGATGCCAATGAAGTGAGACAAACCATGGATTCTCTGATATTCGGGACGAGGAGGACCTTCGTCAGTTATGGTAAGAACACGTGTAAGCCCACAACGCTGATGGTTGACTAGGTGAGGATGATGTTCGCATCGAAAACCTGTGACATGAGGAATATCTCTATACCTGGGATCACAATTATGAGAGAAACCTATGTTCTAGATGTTAGTGTGGCAAGAGGGACTTCGAATATACTGGTGATGGCATGGGGAGGACCTCCATATAGAACTTGGGAGTGGGGAGGACCTAAGCTCTAATTGGAAGTGTGACATGGATGTCCTCCATGCTGTATTTCATCATCGTGGCTCGGCCCGCGATGGCCACTACCAGTGTTAGTGACCAAGAGAGTTGTCCTAATCTACCCATGGGGCGGTTGGGGTCTTGATTCGGGTTGGGAGTATAAGTACCCTGATTTAGTATAAAAGGGGCATTGATAGTATGCATCGGTAGTAGCACAAGCCACTGTAGTCATTGATGATGACACCCCCTGACGGGTGACCTCCTCATATTACACCCAATGTTGGTGTCAGGATGACTGTACTGGGACCATTGGTAATGGTGTATAAATCACCTCCTCGTCAGCTTGTGGGATCAGGTGGTGGTGTTGACATAGCCTGGTAGGGGCTCTCCTTAGTGGCCCCCGGGATGGGATCACAGATGTGATTTCTAGGACTTCCATCACCTCATTGTCATAAAGGGGAAATTTATCAATAAATTAAAGGGATAAACTCCCAAAATGGTTATAGGTAGGAGTGCAGTGATGTGGATCCCTATGAGACCCTTAGAGGCGGTGAAATCTCTAGGTATAGAATCCTCTTGGTCCTGTCGGGCCATATCCCAATTTGGGACAATCCCATCTTCCTCATACTATTGAATGAGGTCATTGATCACCCACATATGAACATGTTCAGATGGTGAGATGGGCATGTTCACCCAATAGCTAGGGATGTGGTGACCTTCGTGGAAGAGATGGAGAAGTGTGGAATTTCTATGTTGGTGTTCCCCCATCCCCTGCATCGATGGGAGGGAGGTGATCAGTTTCTTGACATAACATATTGGTTCCCTTACAGCAGGAAAATTCAACCATTAGCATTGAAAGGACGAAAGTGGTATCCAGAGCCCCTACAACATTCTGTCTCCCATGATTGGTAAGAAGTATCCATGTTGACAATGTCACAGATCAGGATTCCCATCATTTAATTTCCACAATCTCTAGTGAGTTTCACAACATGCCCACTATTTTCATGGTGGGTCCTAGTGCTGGATAACTGGATCAGGTGTAATTCTTATCCAATGATGCCTCAAACGCAACTAATCATCATATTGAGGAGAAGAACATCATGTGAGGTTCACCATTTCTGTTTCTGATGTTGTCACCAAGGCACATGTTTGTCTGTGCTGTGACACACTGGCTATTTCCCCGCATCACTAATTTATAATGGTAGGAAACATCTGGCTTTTATTCTGGGATATTTTCTCCTAGATCGAAACAGGATCATTGGATGTTGGCTCCTCCTTCCATGGATTCCTTCTCAGAATTCGTTACCTAGTCTGGGTCTCCCATAATTATTTAGACGTTGTTCGTGAAACTCTTCCTCAGGGCCATATCTTTATGGATGCCGGTTAATTATACTGCTTCTGTCAGAACATTCCATGGGGTCATGTCAGGGTATCAAACCTCAATTGGGGGAGTAGTCACGTTGGACATCACATGCATGTCTGGATGCTAAAACACTAATTCATATCAGTTTCGTCCCCTTATGATAGGGCTTCTCGAGGGTGTGGACGCCCGAGGCATCCCACGTCGATTGTGGGGAATTATCTTCCATAATCATGTCCCTGAGGTTTCCGTAGCTTCCCATGTTAGCACAGGGCATGAAACGATTTTAACGTCTAGTTAAGATTGATTAGACTGATTAGAACAATTATGGAAGTGTATTAGATGGTTACATCCCCAAGAGAGAGCACCTAAGGGGTTTACTGGACAAGTGGATCCAAACGTCCAATGAATATGGATCTGGGGACGTATAGTTTCTACAAAGGGGATTTCATGGTTTACCTTTTTCTAGGATTGAACCTCAAGGAAGTTTCCTACGTACCTTTTCCTAAGATATAGGGATCAAAACCCGCGTTGTTATAAGGGGTGAATAATCAGGGTGTAGACAAAGACAATGACCTAGAGAAATTATAGGAAATACACATGGATAACAACCCATTGCAAGAGGGGAACTCAGGGTTGGATGGTTATGGATTGCATAGGGCTTGTGACTGGTTAGCTACTCAGGTTCCACAAAAAGCTATGATGGGATGAATTGTATGATCTCACTGAGATATAGAGGACTAGGTAAGAATCCGGATGGATGATGGATGGTTGAAGGAAGTGTATGGGAGGAATGTGATGAAAATGATATGAAGATGGTGGTAATGTTGGGCATGTACCTCAGAATGGATTCGTGCGTATACCTATGGAAGGAATCAAAGTCCACGTAGTTTGGAGGGGCGATGGGACACTTGAGGTGGTGGACCATGAGAATGGACTCATGGATGGGACCCGAATGAAGTAGAACCTACGGAATGGGGCATAAACATCCTGAAACACAAAGGGATAATGGGAGATGACCGGATTGGACACGAGTGATGGGATTGAACAGTGGATAGGCTTTTTATGTAGCCCCATGGAAGGGAATCAAGGTCTATGTAGTACATGATGAGGTATGTAATGAGGGTGTACGCAAAGGACAACGATCTGATGACATGTTGGGGGTTACCTGGGGATAGAAGCTGCGAGTTGGTTTAATGCCACTAAATGATGGCCAAGGATGTGGGTCCCAACCAAGGGGACATTGATGCTTACCAGTGTTTGGGGTAGTACCTTAGGGAGGATTCCTATGTACCCTTCCTTGGAGACAAGGATAAAAACCCACATTGTTCGAATAGGTTTACCACTATTTGGGGTTGGACCTCATAGAGGCTTCCTACATACCATGTCTAGGAGATAGGGATCAAAATCTATGTTGTTCGAAAGCATACAGTTTAACATCATGCGAGACAAAAGGGGAATATAGTTTAAAATCGTGGAGGAAAAGGGTGAACTGACGTGAAGTGGTTGGGACTGGCGAATGATTTGATTGAACCTTAGGGGGGCTTCATAAGTATCACTGTGGCATGGAATAAAAGTCCACGTAATTCAGTTAGGTGGAATAGGGATTACACACTAATGGGGCCAATGATAATGACATGGTCATTGCTTACTCTAGGCCCATGTGAGTCATGCTCGGTGTGACAAAACAAGAGGAACCAAAGACCTGATGATCACGTTGTGAAAGGTACATCCATGAGGAATAGTGTAGGGCTTACGTGTGGTTGGCAGCCCAAAGAGGAAACATGGGCTTATTCTTGGCTAGCGGCCTAGGGAGATGGAAATTGAGACTTATACCAGGATGGAGGACCTATAGCGATAAAGACCAAATGGAGAGGGATGGGGTAACGAAATTCTCTGTTCCCATATCTCCTCTATCCTTTGCACATGGAAGAAGAGATGAGGATAAAGGATGTTACCTCATGAAAGAAGTCAAAGGGATTAACCCAAAATGGTTTCCCTCCCCCGTGGAATTATGTTGTTGCATACAGGTAGGATATATTTCCAGGTGAGGACGATCTCACTCCCGTGGAGACCAGGGAGCATGGAAAATTTCTGAGGCAGGGGACCCTGAGTATATTACACAGGGAGAAGCTATATATTAATGTAATGTGCTGGGGAATATGGTGCTTGGAAGCTTATTTCTATGTGGCTTTGATTATTAGGATTCACTCCTTACCCATAGGACTCACATAACCATCCCACTTTGACACTTCATGAAGGAATGGCACCAGCAATGTCGTGTAGAGACGGGGGTGTGGAGTGATCCATTGAGGGTATCACATTAGCATGGCTATGCGAAGAAGCAACCGTTGTTACCATGCCTATGTGAAGGTTCATGAGGCTAAGAAATAAAACATGAATCACAATCCACAGGACATTGAAATCACACCGCACGAGCCTGGAGGGGCATTCGATAAAGGGGTGTGTAAAGAATGATATCTTGGAAAGAGGTGCTTCGTGAAGAGGATGAGTTTCATGAATGATGGGTGATTCACAAAGAGGATAGACCTCTCAAAGAGAAAGGGAATCACTAAAATGTTGGGCTTCACAAAAATTATGATCTTCCTAAATGAGAACCATTAATGGATCAGAGCTTTACCTTAGCAAATGGCTCATTCTTTGGAGAGAGCTTCAAAAATCTCTACGATTCGCCAAACCTCGAGTACCTAAAAGGGGATCCTTACTCTGTGAAGGTCATATGCCTTCATGAAGCGCATTTCCACCATAGGTGGAGGTTGGAAAGAATATATTGAGGTATGGATCATAGTGGCCAAGTACCATTGGGGATCCATATAAGGGTTTCACAAATGTCTATGTGAAACCGGATATCATAAGTTGAAAGTGTGGAGTCACAATGGTTTGGAAAGGGGGAGTGGGTGAGAATTATTTTTATAAGCAACCATGGTCAATGAGGATCACAAAACCATCTATAGAGAATAATTACACCATGTAGAGGAGACACTATATCGGCCAATGTCGGCCTTACAAATGGTTTTTTGACGCGGCGAAAAGGCCCACCAAAAGGTCCGCCGCGAAGTGGGCTGCAGAGGTTGATGACGCCATAGAGGGGTTGTGGGATGGTGTCAGACTATTTCCAGGTCATGATGCCGCACAGACTATCTTGGAGGAAACCTCATGGAAACGGGTCGGTCGTGTGGAGATCTTTGCGATGGAGCACCTTTGGGATGACTTGGAGGGACTTAGTCCCATATGGAGTGGTGGTTCACTCTACCGCATCCTTGAGTTCTCTCACTAAGCGGGATGAATTTTTTCAGCACCAAAAAAAGTAGTAATAAATTATATGGAACAGTGTTCCCTTAAGAGTTAGGGGTTAACTCCCTATAACATATCATTCATTATACTTGTGCCAATTTTTTAATTTTTTTGATGGACCTGCCTTTCTCAATCCTAAACAAAAATATTTCAAAAACACATACTTATTTTTTTTTCATTAATACAAAATAATATTTCATACATCATGTCATAAACCTTTTCTAGGGAGGTTCTACAACCATTTATCAGATAATTCATTACTTAAAAAATGGATAAACATATTTCTATGTTATAAATTGTAGGCTTAATAAAATATATCCACACATAATTAAAAATGAATGAAATGCCACTTATATATTAGATAATGGCCATAACTAATTTTACATGACATACCACAGGGTGAAGATACAATTTCACACTTGAAATAATTAAAATTTTAACAATTATAATTTTAAACTAAGGTTACACATAAATATAAATCATTATTGATTAATAAAATATTTTAACCTTTTTACATAGATTTTTAAATAGATGATTAACCCATTTTTATAAATAAAATACAGTACAAATATATATATATATATATATATATGTATGTATGTATGTATATACATTAACATAAATCATTATACATTATACATGATATGTTGATTTGAAAACATAATAAATATCTTTGAAAAAATCCCTTTTAAAAATATACTCTTAGAGATAAAATTCAAAAACAAAACTTTTTTCTTATAAATTATGAAAGTAAGAGAAAGGTATATATGAGGATACACACACATATATATACATATATACTTATATATATATATATATTTATATCTTTTAAACAACATAAATTGTTACTATTGAAACCCTTACAACTCGTATGCTTTAGAAATAAAATTTAAATAAAAGCACTTATCTTATATAATCTAAAAATAGGTAGTCTTTTATGTTTTTATATTTATTCCCATATATACACACATATATATGTATATATTTATAAAATGAAAATGAATTGATTAAAAGAATTTAAATTCATACATAATCCATAAAAACGATTGATTTATAAGGAACGTAAATTTAAAATTAATATTAATCATAAAAATTACTAAAGAGATGATATATGTATGTATAAATTTGTGTATATACTTATATATATAATTTTGAACTCAAACTTGAATCAAATTGAATCCCTTACTTAATTTTGGATTAAATGTGGGACTAGGGATTTTGGAATTAAAGTAGAATGAAATGAAGGACTTTGGAGGATGAGAAACAGATAGTTAGGTTTGAAAATATGGATATATATAGAGATATTATACTCTATGTTTCAATTTGCTAAGATTCTAACAGAAATTTGAAAATGACCGAATCATTACTAATGAAAAAATTTAATTATCATAAAATCATAATAGATTCAGGTTGATTGACAATATATATTTATATATTTATAAAAGTGGATTCTGGAGGAAGAAAGATTGAGTCATGGTTTTTTTGGAAAAAAATAAACCCTTCTTCTTATTTCTTTTGAAATTGATGTAAGCTTGGTCCATGGATCGAGATGGAGGGAATTTTAATGATGGAGGGAAATAGATGAAAGGGTCAGCAGCTGACATATTCTATTGCATGATAGGGTTCACAAAGGAAGAGTATGGGAGGAATAATGGATGGTTCAGATCATCCTATGTCGATCAAAGGGCTGAGATAAAACCCTATCATGTTTAAGAGGAGTCTGGAATGGAAGGAAAGAAGGGGATTGACAAGATTGAGCATGGTGCGATTAAATGGTCTATATCTACATCCGCATATCCAAAATTGAAACCAACTAGTTTTGGGTGATGCTGTATAAGGCTGGATGTGGCTTCCTTACTCCAAAATCACAAGCACACACACTGGAATCCTTATACATGAGATCTCAGTTGTGGCCTTAGCCCACCTATGCTTGGACTGAACCATACACAACAAATCATTGAAGGCCTTATACACACACTATTGTAAAAACGACCTATACCCACGGTTCAAAACCGTGGGTATAGCCCCCAAAACCGTGGGTATAGCCTATACCCACGGTTTTGGGAACCGTGGGCTGGAATGCCGTCGGTATAGGTCCCCAGCCTATACCCACGTTTTTGGAAAACCGTGGGTATAGGTGTCCTGCCACCGTGTCACCGAAACTTAGACAATTTCCACAGTTTCAACGACCTATACCCACGGTTTCAAAACCGTGGGTATAGGTCCTAAAAAAAATACAGGCGCCGAGTTTCGATCCCGCAACCTCTTCGCTGTAAACATCGCGTCTAACCACTACCCTAACTTCACATATATGTATATATATATATATTTAGTTAAATATAGTTATAAAAACCGTGGGTATAGAGGGAAGAACCGTGGGTATAGGGTTCCCGCCAAAAACCTATTCCTTCCCGCGGAAAAAAAAATTCCCGCGCACACAAAATTGACCTATACCCACGGTTTTTCATAACCGTGGGTATAGGTATTTTATCCCAGACCTATCCCCACGGTTTTCACCAAAACCGTGGGGATAGACCCCCCCTATACCCACGGTTTTGGGAAACCGTGGGTATAGGTGACTTTTCAGGACCTATCCCGACGGTTTCCCAAAACCGTGGGGATAGAGCCCCCTATACCCACGGTTTTGGCAAACCGTGGGTATAGGTCATGAAAATTCACCTATACCCACGGTTTTCAAAAACCGTGGGTATAGGGGGGGTCTATCCCCACGGTTTTGGTGAAAACCGTGGGGATAGGTACATTTTCCAGTAGTGACATGGGCCCAACTATAGGACTCCTCGAGTTGGGATGTTACCTAGCTAAACATTATGATCTTAGCCTTAATAGGATATTGTCAGTTGGTTTGGGAACTTCTTAAATTTTTTGTTAAAATTTGTTTAAGACAACCAAAATAATTCACGTAATTTTTATGACATTATGTAGACTAACTGCATAATTTAAAAATTTAAATTCTTTTTTTATTATTTGGAATTATAAAATTATGTTTTTTAAATCAAAAGGTTATAATATTAAATTAATAATTAAAAAATTACATGTCCTTGATTTTATTATTTTCAAATATTATTTTAAATTCATTTTAAAAATTTAAAACATCCAACGGTAAGATTAAAAGAAAACCTAACCGTTATAAATATTAACGGTCATTAAAAATCTCAATGGTTATTTTTTCTAAAATGGTTATATAAAAAGATGTATAAATACCCATGTGTATGGGTATTCAAAGGCACAACAAAAATCATTCGAGTTTTTTTCTTTTTTCAAAAATACTTTTGAATATTCCTATTATTCTTAGAATTTCCATTATTCTTGTTACTATTATCTTTTCAACTATGGTTGATCCAAGGGAAGAGGTCTACTGAATCTTTATTCTTGTGTTACTCAGCGGTGCACCTTATGTTTTTATGGGCCTTCTTATGAGTCTTCTAAATTAGTTGTGTTTTTCTATCCTTGTAATGTTATAATGTGTTATTGTCATATGAATAAAAAGTTTCTCTAGTATTCTCATTTTCATGAATTAATTTTAATTAAAAACATTTTTCCATTAAATAATAATAATAAGAAATAAAAATGACAATGATACTAATTATAATGTTACCACATGGGTTTGGGGCATTACATTCTCCCTTAAAAAAATTTCACCCTCAAAATTCATTGGTACACATATTCCCAATAGTCTATTACTTCAAACCTCATTCATGTATTCCTACATAAACAACAGAATTTTTTTAATTATAAAAATTTAATTATAATCAATTAATAAATACCTTCAACAGATCTATTGGTGTGGGAGGTTCTCCAAAAAAATGCAGGTTTCTTCCAGTTAGATTGATAACTAAATTAGTTTTTAGTTCTTCAATTTGTTTTTCCCAAACAGAACTCCAGAAACAAGGTTTAAACTCGAGAAATCAATTGTAAGATAATGAGAGAGAGGTAAAGGAGTTGAAAATCTTGGAGACATATGCATGGAATATATTACTATAAACCAACCAAACTACCTTTTTTTCTAATATTTTCAAATCATAAATTCTAGTATAAAAACATATGTTCAATACATGAAACAGATAATTTGTACGGAGGTCACCCTTGTATATAGCTTCTCAGAAACTACTTAGAAACTGAATCTTTTCATACATGGTAAAAAAATTTAAGATACCCACAAATTATTTTCTTGAATGTTCATAGAATTCCTGTTGGGTATGCACCATGACAAAATAGAAAAATAA
The DNA here is from genome assembly GCA_963277665.1 of Viscum album. NCBI lineage: Eukaryota > Viridiplantae > Streptophyta > Magnoliopsida > Santalales > Viscaceae > Viscum > Viscum album. Next base: position 550,134,538 of record OY728134.1, read on the forward strand.
TTCTCTTAGAAAGAATCGGAGTATATTTGGGGTTTTTTATTTTTGGTAGAGACATTAACATGATAAATGGATATTCATGAAGTGCTCAAACACATCCCAACATGATTTTAAAATTATTTTTTTGAGTAACTCATCTAGAAGAGACAAAATATTTTTTATGACCTTATACCTTTCATCTGCAAATTTTACGAAAAAAAAATTTACAAAAGAAAAAAATTATAAATTATTAGTTCTGTTTTAATTTTCCAAAATTATCTAGACCGTTATTATGATTATTATTATAACTCCCTCAAACACATGATTCTAGATTTGGTTTATAAAATTTTGTGTATTTGTTTTATGAAAGAAACTGTATAATTAGAAAAAAACTATACAAAATTGAGAACCTTTTATGATCTAGATTTTAGAAAATAACATAAAAATATAACATTTCTTCAAAACTAAAATTAAATAAAATAAAATAAATTGAAAAACCGTCAGTGTGATGCTTTCAAATAGAAACTCACAACCCAAATTAACTCTACTAATCCTTAACAGAAGTATTTTAAAACATATGGTGATCATTTTAGATGGCCTGTAAGGGGTTTTGAGAATGATAATATAAAATATTAAAATAATTCCGTGGAATAGATATATATAAATATGTATAAATATTTGAAAGTATATTTCCCAAACATTGAAATCTATATAATTTTAGAGATTATTAATTTCATTAAATAAGTATATTTTAAAAGTCCATTGTGATTTCTTCATTGAAAATAACAGTTGTTGGTGGGTCATTTCTGATACGTGGAAGACCATAATAAAATCTTAAGGCTACTAGTCATAAATTTTATTGAATATTTTTTCCCTAATAATTATGGGTTCACTACCCATAACATTAAATTCATTATATTGGTGCCAATTTATTAAACCATTTATGATGGATCATACATTCTCAATCCTTACCCAAAACATTTCAAAAATACTTAAATAAAATTATTTTCTTTAATAGAAAATAAAATTTAATACAACATATCATTCATTATTTATTGAGAGTTTCTAAGACCATTTTTAGGAGAATCTGTTGCTTAAAAATTGTTAAAATTATTTAAAATCTATAAAGAATATTCTTACTAAAAAATTGTGCACACATGATAAAAAATGAATTAAATTCCACTTATAAGTTTGATAATGGCTATAACTAATTATGAATGACATACGAGGGGGTGCAGAAAAAATTTTGTACATAAAATAATTTCTTGTATTGGGTTAGCACATAAAATAAGATCAATAATCATATTTAAATTAAGGTTAGACATAAATATAAACCATAATAGATTAAGAACAAATTATAATCTTTGTACATAGAATTATAAATAGATGATTAAACCCATTTTATAATTAAAATAATATATATATATATATGTACATACGTTAATATAAAAAATTATATATATGTTAGGTTTGTGGGGGTAAAATTACATTCAAACACACACACACCACACGCAGATTGGAGAGGAAGACCATATCCCCCCAAGGGAATTTCCCACCCACCAAACCTTATTTATTTATTACCTAAATCATAGGCCTAGTGGGAATAAATCCCATAACATGGAATGAAAGACTTTTGAAGCATCATCCCTGCATCATCCTGCATGCATAACCAAGCCTACATTATGCCTATGTCACTACCTGCCTTTGTCATGCCTGCATCACATCCTCCATGGTACTATAATAGTACATGTCCCCACATGGATTTGAACCTGGGTCTGATGCATAATTAAACTGAGCTATTACCACTCGAGTAATCCCCCCAACTACTAATATAAATCATTATACATTATACATGGGATGCTGATTTGAAAACATAATCAATCTCTTTGAAAAAAATAATCCCTTTACAAAATATAGTCGTAGAGATAATGTTCAAAAAAACATTTATCTTATAAATCATGAAAGAAATACAATGTTATATAGGAGGATATATATACATACATACATACATACATACATACATACATACATACATACATACATACATACATACATACATACATACATACATACATACATACATACATACATACATACATACATACATACATACATACATACATACATACATACATACATACATACATACATACATACATACATACATACATACATACATACATACATACATACATACATACATACATACATACATACATACATACATACATACATACATACATACATACATACATACATACATACATACATACATACATACATACATACATACATACATACATACATACATACATACATACATACATACATACATACATACATACATACATACATACATACATACATACATACATACATACATACATACATACATACATACATACATACATACATACATACATACATACATACATACATACATACATACATACATACATACATACATACATACATACATACATACATACATACATACATAAATACAAACAAACATACATACATACATACATACATACATACATACATACATACATACATACATACATACATACATACATACATACATACATATATATATATATTTGTAAACAATATAAATTGTTACAATTAAAACCCCTACAACCCTTAATCTTTAGAAATACAAGTCAAATAAAACACCCTTATCTTATATACTATGAAAATATATAGTTATATATATATATATATATATACATATGTATTCACATATATATGTAAATATTTATAAAATGAAGATGAATTGATTAAAAAAATACACTCTAATATTAATCGATATATATGAGGGATTTATAAGGAATATAATTATTTTAATAAAATTTATCCTAAAAAATTATTAAAGGGATAATATTGGTATGTATGGAATTGTGTGTATACTTAGATCTATATATATTGATGAAATTAAGCATGAAATAAATTGAATCTTTTTTTTTTGTTTCTAGATTAAACAATGGATTCGGGCATCTATAATTTGGGAATAATCAAATGGAGGCCCTTGGAGGAAGAGAAACGAATACATAGGTGTGAATGTAGAGATATATATAGATATATTATATCCCATGCTTCAATAAACAAAGATGCTAATTAAAATCAAAAAATGACTAATAAATTACTTAAAAACTGTTAATTAGCATAACATTATAATATATATAGGTTGTTTGAATATATATATATATATATATATATATATATATATATAAGAGGCTTTTAGAAGAATAAAGATAGAGTGAAGGTTTGGTTTTGAAAATATAAATCCTTCTTGTCATTTTTGGGAAAATCGAAGACAGTTAAGGCCATGAAGATTGAATGTATTTCAAAAGTGGGGAAAAATGGAAGAAAGGGTTGGTGGATGACCTACTATATGAAATGATAGGTTTCACCAGGGAAGAGTTTGGCGGGAATGGTGGATGGATTGAATCATCCTACATCGATCGAAGTGATGAGATGAAACCCTAGAATGTATTAGAGAAGGCCGGTTTAGAGGGAAAAAAGGTGATAGATAGGATTGAGTGTAGCATGGTAGGATAGTCCAGATCCATATCTATGTACCCAACATAGAATCCGGCTAGTTTTATGTGATTACATATAAGGCTGGATGCAACTTCCTTACTCCAAAACCACAAGCACGCATACCGGGAACCTTATACATGGGATCCTTCCCCAGGCATCGGCCCACCAAAGCTTGGACTGAACCATATATGGGAAGATCCTAGAAGGTGTTATACACATAGGCTAGAAATTATGACTATTCATGTTAGGATTTCACATGGCTAATCCTTGAGGGCATGTCCTAGATAGGATACTCTCGGTAGGGCTGGGCACTTTGTAAATGTTTTCAAAAAATTTGTTTAAAAAACCAAAATAATTCACTTATTTTTTATGACCCTATGTAAGTTAATTACAAAAGTTTAAACAGTTAATTCTGTTATTATTATTTGGAATGATAAATTTTTATCAAATCCTAGGTCAAAATATTAAATTAATAATTAAAACATTCGGTGGAATTGAATTTATTATTTGGAAATTTTATTTTAAATTCATTTTAAAATTTGAAAACATCCAGTGGTAAGATTAAAAGAAACCCCAACAGTTATAAATATTAACAATCACTGAAAAGTCATATGTCTATTTTTTATAATGTTTATATAAAAAGTTTTATAAATACCCATGTCTATGGGTACTCACAGGAACAACAAAAATGACAATGAATATTTTCTTTCTTCAAAAATGGTTTTGTACATTCATCTTATTCTCAGTATCTCTAATACACTTAATGATAATATCTTTATAACTATAGAATATCTAAGGGAATATTTCTACTAAATATTTATTATTATTTTACTTGTTGGAGGACCATTTTTTTTAGTTCTTCTTTTGAGTTTTTTTCATATGTTTTGGGCTTATATCATTTTAATGTTATAATGTATCTATGTCATATTAATAATGTTTTTATCATATTATTGAATGAGTTTGAAATAATAACATTTAATTTAATTAAATAATAATAATAAGTAATAAAAATAACAAGGATATTAATTACACTGTTACAACATGGGTTCAAGGGGTTACAGACGGGGGACAAAATCCTAAAATAGAAAAAAGGATAAATAACAAATCCATTGTTTGGGTTGGAATCAATTTACTATCATTAAAATTATGAATTAATAGTAAAAATAACTATTCCCCACAATCCTAGGTATTTAAACCTGCAACCCAACATGATTGACCCACAAACGAATCTATTGTTTAATTTGACATGTGTTCACAATTGGTTAATCAGTTGGTGAAAAAAGACTATGAAAAAATTTTAAAGACCCGTAAATTTCAAGGAATTTCTTTCTTAAATACTTTGGAATTTTACAAGTCTGTGGTTTTTGACGGCACTTGATTCCGAGGCCCGGTGTGCCCAGAATCAATTTATGATGTTTTCTTCGGGTACGTTCACTAAACGTATGTGCGGGTTTTCCTATCTTCTTAACCAGTGCTCAGAATTGAAATCCAAGGACACTGATGAACTCACAGTGCCGGTATTCGCTTAAGGGGACCTTTACCGCAGTTGTGTTTTATGTGGGATGAAAGTTAATTTTTGGGGATTTAGAATAAATTAAATAAAATTGTTGTATACAATTTTATTTATATTTTGTAGTTACATTCTACAAGGGGATGTTATAGGTGGGGCCTACACCCACATAACCTCCCATTAGAGGATAATGTTAGGTGGGGCCCCCACGAACCCCTAACCTTTCATTTTCCCTTAACACTCCATTAACACCCCCTTTAATTAATTTGACAACTTCCCCCTTAATTAATGTGATCTCTTCACCTACCACTCTCCCATTAATTTTTTCCAACACTTAATATTATCCTTAGCTATTATTTTTATTTTGCACACGTTGTGTTGGGAGAGCCTTTGGAAAACTCTGGGGAAATAGAAGAACACTGTTATTCTCTCGACGAAGAATATCTCTGATGAAGAATGCGAAGTCACCAATGAAACTTCTTCTTCGGGTGCACTCTGACATCAACGGAATCGACGTCCTTCTTCCGTGACGCCTGACCTCGGTGACACTTTTCTTCTGCGACTTGTTGACGTGCTCCGCTCTTGAAATCTAGGTAGGGGGTTTGTTTCAATTTTAATTGTATAAAATTGTACTTCGTTCTTCATTGAAACCATGTTTTATTTTCTTCCATATGATACCGCCTAATGAGGAAGTTGCGGGCCAAACGAACATGGCCTGACGACCCTCTGATGATCCTTGTTTTATTTCGATGGAGGCAGTGACAGAAGAGGGGGCTACGACCTGAGGAAGTGGTGGCCGTATTCTATCCGTGTGGAGAGGAACAGCGGCCCGAATCTGCGGGCCGCTCGGCTGAAGAAGAACCAACAGGATAAAGATGGTCGTGCTGAAGCGAGACCTCGACGCCACATGGGGTGCCGCACTACGAAGAATCGCGGCATGTACTCCGCGGGCCGCTTCAGCGGGTGAACCGGCCGGCTCGCCAGCCAGCCGTGTTGGTGGAGGCCGCGACACCTGTAGGTGCCGCACAGGAGGACCATGGCCCGCTCATGTGGGATGCTCGAGCTGGGAAGACCGACTAACTTCGGCCGGTCGGACAAGAGGGTGGCGCCACTCGGCACCGCCGGTTCGGGAGGTTGGGGGGATCGCGCCCCCTGCACTAGCTCGATCGTCGGCCACGCCAGCCGGGCCGCGCCGGGCCATGCCAGCCGCATTCCAGGCCGTGCCCTTGCGTGGGCCGGGACAACAACCACTGTCCAGGCAGATCCCCACCAGGCCTAGCCGCGCATTATCGGGCTGGGCTGACCCCTTAGCCGGGTCGGACCCGCCGATCCAGGACGGGCCGACCCACCAGCCCATCGGGCTTGACGGGCCGACCCCATTTCACTTAAACGCGAATAACATCACGACTGTGCATCAGATCGACGCAACGTCTATGGCACTAGGACCCTTACGACAAGGCGGTCCTTTTGCGATATAATAAGTGAGTTTTGGACGACTTTGGAAAATGGCCGGGTTTGGAACGAATGTAATTCCAACCGTGCCCCCGGAACGGAAAAACCAATAACTCTCAAACCGGGCGTCCGATTGATGTGCCATCTGTTGCATTGGGTTTATTTTAACGAGAAAAAACATTGGGATACATAAAATCAGGATGTTTTGATATTTTATGTATCGACCATTGACTCGAGTAGTGGAACCTCCCGGAATCGAGCGTGCTCTGTGCGGAAACCCTAGAGCTGGCAGCGACTGCGACGACAAGTGTTCCAGAATCCTCTGTGGGTTCGGCAGCGAAGACAACTGTACTGGAATCCTCTGTGGGTTCGACAGCGACGAAAACTATTCTGGAATCCTCCCTGGGTTCGGTAGTGAAGACAACTGTACTCGAATCCTCCGTGGGTTCGGCAGCGACCACAACTGTACTGGAATCCTCCGTGGGTTTGACAACGATGACATCTGTACTTGTATCCTATGTGGGTCTGACAGCTTAGATGAATCACTAATTGCATCTGAGCATCTCTATCTCTATACGAAAGATGTATACCTCTGTGATTTGAGTCCTGAATTTCAATCATTATCATCGATGTGATTATCTTCTTTCTTGTGTGGACTGGGTTGTTCTTGGGCTCGAGAGTTGGACCTGAACTGAGATTGATAACTTAGGTATATGTATGGGCATATACCTAAGATGGGTTCATTGATACTTAGTGGTTGTATCTTTCTTCTATTGGTATATCCTTTGTGGATTCTAGGAGACCTTCGAGGGTATCCGGGTCCCTACTGAGTTTCGTATACTCACCCTTACACAGGTTATATCCGCACTACGTTGTGTTGGATGCAGATGACGGACAGTACTGATCAAGGTTGAGGCTTGCAGAGCTGGATAGTACCTAGAGGTGGACCACTTGGAGAGACGTACACGGAGTAGACGGTCGAACCCGAGGTGCTGAGGAGGCCATTTGTACCCACCCTTTAGGTGGGATTACCAGAGGACGACTCAGTAGCTGCTGTTTTACGTTACTGTAGTTGTACTAGTTTTTCAGTTGTATTGTACTTACTATTGGGCTTGTATTTCTATCCCCTTTCCTTTCAGCACTTACTTTTTTTATACTATATTTACATAGTGTTTACTACTATTGTGTACTGTATCTTGTTTGTTTACTTTCATAAATACAATGCCTTCCCAGCTAATGGATTTACGCCTATGGTTATAGTCGCCAGCCACTGGCCTATGGATGTCGGGCTTGGGGTAGTCACGGAACGGGTCCCGTGGATGGTTCGTGACAAATTGGTAATAGAGGAGTCGATTCTACCACAAATTCTAGGGATCTGATCTATCTTACTATGATGAAATAGTGTTAAGGGTATTGAGAGTGTTTTTCAGTCTAGGGAGCCTAGTGTTGGTGCGGCGGCCGATGTAACCATACCCCAGGACCCTGACCTCTGATTTCCAACTCAGTTCACAAAAACACTAATTGAATGCATGTTTTAAAATTTTTCTTAGTGATTACTTTGTGTTAGCTCACAATGTATACTATTTGACCGTGGAACACCCGTTTCTTTTCAAGATGACCCCACGAAGGCAGCCAGCTAGGGTTCCGAGTTACGTGCGAGATGGTAGCCCACTGAGCAACGAGGCCTCGGTGCATGGCCACATCACAGCGGAGGCAGCAGCGTTACCACTACCCGATGAGCCACCGATACCACCAGCTCCAGTAGCAGAGAGTACACGCCACTTGAGCGCATTGAATGAGTTTCAGTGATAGAGGCTGCCCAGGTTCCACAGAGAGACGGACCCACATGCAGCCAAAGATTGGCTGGAGGCTATCATCAGAGTTTTCAGATTAGTAGGGACACTAGCTGATCTTATGGTTATCCTTGCTGCGAATCTCCTGCACGCAGCAGAAGGTAGGTGTTGGAGCTTGAGGCTCCAGGTGCACGATGAGGCATCTCTACTCTGGATGGACTTTGAGAGTCTCTTCCGCTCTGAGTTTGTTCCAGCCACCCTCCGTGTGGTGCAGATTCAGGAGTTACTTCATCTGCAGCAGGGCAGCATGACAGTAGATCAGTACGCATTGAGTTTCACTGACCTATCACGCTACTCCACGGATATGGTACGAGACCCATTCTTCAGGGCCCGGACCTTCGAGCAGGGACTCGGGCATGAGATTGGAGCTTTGATGATTCCCCTCAGCATCCCGACATAGGCGGGATTGTTGGAGTGAGCCCTTCTAGTGGAGAGCTTCCTCACTGAGCAGTCTCCAGTAGCGAGACCCACCACAGGGTGACACATAGTAGAGTCTTCTGCAACTGACAGTAGATAGATGTCACAGAGGTCCAAGCGGACCAGGCAATTAGGTGGGCGACCTCAGGATACAGGTTAAGTTGTGAGGGGCACACGGAACAGAGCCATCTATACGAGGACCAGTAAGTGCTATGCATGCGGTGGGAAGGGCCACATGGCTCGAGACTGTCTAACCCACCATATAGATGAGCAGCAGACGGTAGAGGGACCTCCCAGGAAGAGGCAACGGTTTGACCGTGGTGGTCCGCAGGGAGTAGGTGGACGAGGCAGAGGAGTTGGGTGAGCAGTGGGTGGTGGATGACATTTCGAGGCTCTACCACCACCACCACTAGGAGGTCCACCCTGACCACAGGGAGATGGCGGAAAAAGGCAGGCTCAGCTCTAGGCGGTCGAGGCCTATGACCATGATGCACATGAGATGATTCGAGTTACTATCTGTGTCTACTCCACCCTAGCTGAAGTACTTACAGACATAGGTGAGAGTCATTATTTTATTGTTGCTGCCCTTTTTCGGAGCTTGAAGATTCTAACAGAGCCGTTGGATCCATCCTTACGTCTAGAGACTCCTACTGGAGCGGACTCGATGATTACGCATTGGGGCCGGCAGTGTGAGCTTACTCTAGGAGTCAAGAGCTTCATCTGGGATCTTATTATTGCGGCGTCGAGGCCTTAAGACGTCATCTTTCGTATGGACTGGTTATCTACAATCCATGCTCAGATCGACTACATTAGGCTTAATGTTTGGTGTGTCTGCACGGATGGGAGCATGTTCACCTTCACCGGCGAGAAGGGATCCTTTTCAGTTCAGGATGGACTTACGTAGAGGAGAGGGCAGACGATCATACATCAGTTAGGTAGCCTCATCCTTGGAGAAGTTGATGTGCGGAGTCTGATTTTTCCTATTGTGGTGGATCAGTATGAGGACATTTTTTCTGAAGACGTTCCAGGGCTACCACCTCGCAGATAGGTAGACTTCTACATTGACCTATACCCAGGGACAACACCGATATCTACTCCAGAATATCAGATGGCTCCCACTGAGCTTCATGAGGTGCTGGTATAGTTGGATGACTTTTAGGGAAAGGGATTTATCCGAACCAGTGCTTCACCCTAGGCTTCTCCGATTTTGTTCGCCAAGAAGGTGGATGGGAGCTTGAAACTATGTGTTAACTACCATCGCCCAAATCAGGTGAATTTGAATAACAAGTACCCACTCCCGAGGATTGATGACCTGTTTGATCAATTCAAGGGGAAACGATGGTTCTTGAAGATAGACCTCTGGTCAGCCTATCACCAGCTCAGTGTTCGAGATGAGGATGTGCCGAAGACGACCTTCAGGTGTTGGTATGACCACTATGAGTTCTTAGTTATGCCCTTTGGCATAACCGACACTCTATCAGTGTTCATGTGTCTCATGAATAGGATCTTCCAGCCTTACCTTGATCGATTTGTCATAGTGTTCATCGACGACATACTGATTTACTCGACTACTGAGGAGGATCACGCCTACCACTTTTGAGTAGTTCTGGACACACTCCGAGAGCACCATCATTATGGTAAGCTCTCGAAGTTCCAGATCTGGATTCGAGAGGTTCACTTCTTAGGACACATCATCTCAGAGGCTGGAGTTGCAGTGGATCTAGTGAAGATCGAGGCAGTACTTCCTTGGGAGCCACCTAGGAGAATGACAGAGGTGCGGAGTTTCCTAGCTCTAGCTGGACACTATCGAAGATTTATGCCAGACTTCTCCAGAGATTCAGCACCGCTTTCAGCTTTGACGAAGAAGGGGAAACCCTTCATGTGATCAGATAGATGTCAGCAGAGCTTTTAGAAGCTGAGACAGAGATTAACTAGTGCACCCATATTGAGGCTACCAGAGGAGGGCATTGGGTACATAGTATATTGCGACGCATCAGGGACCAGACTCGGGTGTGTCCTGATGCAGGAGCGTGCAGTGGTCACGTATGGTTCACGACAGTTGAGATATCATAAGAGTAACTACTCTACCCATGACCTAGAGTTAGCAGTAGTGGTCTTCGCCTTGAAGATGTGGCAGCACTATCTGATGGGAAATCACTTTACAGTCTATTCTGACCACCAGAGTCTCAGGTACATCTTCTCGCAGAATGACCTGAACCTGAGATAACGGCGATGGCTCGAGTTCCTAGAGGACTATGAATTTGAGATAGTGTACACTCCTAGTAAGGGGAACATTGTAGATGATGTTCTCAGTAGAAGATCAGGCAATCAGATGCTAGGAGAGGTGACAGAGCAGCTAGCCGCGTTGGAGATATCCTTTGTGGATATTGATGGAGTAGCATCTATTCAGTCTCTCACAGTCACTCCTCCAATTTTTCAGTGAATCAGGGAGGCACAACGTGGGGATGTTGATTATGAGATGCGACGTTCTCATATATCTTCAGGGCAGGCACCTAACAGATTTTCTGAAGGAAGGGAGCACGTCATCCTCTTCAGGGGACGTACCATGGTAATAGGATCACTACAAGAGGTGGTGCTGAGGGAGTTCCACACTTACCCTATAACGGTACATACAGGAGTTGTGAATATGTAATAGTACTTTAGACGACAGCATTGATGGATGGGTTTGAAGAAGGCTGTAGTAGAGTTTGTTTCATGATGCCTCACTTGTCAGTAAGTGAATGCGGAGCACTAGGTACCAGCAGGCTTGGTACCTCCCTTAGAGGTTCCAGAGTGGAAGTGGGAAGAGATATCTATGGATTTCATGAAGGGGTTCCCTGTACATCCAGAGGAACCGACTCTATCTGTGTGATCGTAGACTGACTCACCAAGTTGGCACACTTCCTACCAATCAGAGAGCAGGGCTCAGTAGAGAGCTTGCGTCGCCTCTACATTCAGAAGATCATACGACTTCATGGTGTTCCATTATCTATTGTTTCTGATCGTGATGCAGGTTTCACTTCCCGGCTATGGAAGGGGTTTTAGGAGGTTTTTGGGATGCAGCTACATCTGGGAACTGCCTTCCATCCTCAGGTGGACGGTCAGACAGAGAGGACCATTCAGACTCTCAAGCACAAGCTCCATGAATGTGTCCTTGAATTTGGCCGCAGCTAGGAGGATCTGTCATGAACCGTCCTCAGGGCCCGTGTCATGACTACCCCAAGACAGCCTTCCATAGGCCAGGGGCTGACGACTAGCACCAAGGCGTAATTCCTGATAAAATGGGTACAATAGTAAGTGTGGAAAAGTATGTGGGCCAGAATACAAACCCAAACTAAAATTAAAGTACAACTAGAAAAGGGAGTACAACAACTGAAAAGTAAAGCCGCAATGTCGATCCGTCCACTGGAAGTCCCAACTAAATGGTGGGTACAGATATCCTCCTCAGCTCCTCGGGTCCAGTCGTCCGCTCCGAGTACGTCCCACCCAGTGGTCTACCTCCTGGTACAGTCTCGCTCCACGAGCCTCATCCACGATCAATGTTGTCCGTCGTCTGCTTCCAACACAATGTAGTGCGGGTATTTCTTGTGCATGGGTGAGTATACGCTACTATGTAGGGACCCCGAGACCCCCGAAGGTCTCCCAGAATCCTCAAAGGATAATCCAAAAAGGAAATATACAATCACGAAGTAACATACGAAACTACTTAGGTATATTCCCATACATATACCAAAGTCATAAATTCCAGTTCGGGTCCAACATCCGAGCCCAAGTACATCCCAGTCCACACAGGAAAACATAACCCAATCCACATAGGAATTTACAACCCAAACCACATAGGAATACAAAACGTAATCCACACAAGATATCAAGCCAATCTTATCAAAGATAAGATTGAATGTCAAGACTCATCTCACACAGGTATACTACTTCGTAAGACGATAGAGATGATCGGATGTAGCCACTGATTCATCTAATCCATCAGACCCATGCAGGATCGATAGGTACTAACCCCCTTAATGAACCACACAGGATCTGACCCACATAAGATCGGTATGCACTGGCCCACACAGGACCCCTGAGTGTTGACCCACATAGGATTTGATCCACACAGGATCGGTAGGCACTGATCCACATTGGATCGCTGAGTGTTGTAGTCGTTGCTGTCGAACCCACATAGGATTCCCATGAAGTCTTCATCGTCGTCGCAGTCGCAGCCAGCTCTAGGGTTCCCGCACACACAAAGCACATTCGGGGAGGGTCCGCTCCACGAGCCAAGGGGATGATACATCAACTGACATGAATTCTGGATTTAATATATCCAAAAGTTCTGTATCGTCAATAGGAACTCAACGTGACAGACGGCACGTCAATCGGACGCCCGGTCCGAGAGTTATTGGCTTTTTCATCCCAGTGGCCCGGTTGGTTTTTAAGTCAAAACCAACCTGGACGTACTCCAACTGTTTACAAACCTCGAGAAGAGTAATCCATAAGGTCTCTCTCACTAAGAGGAATCCAACAATGTCGACGGCACGTCAATTGGACGTCCGAAGCTCAAGTTATAAGCGTTTCAGCTCCGAGGACCCGGTTGGTTTCATGTTCGAACCAACTCGGCCATACCCAAAGTTAACCAAAACCTTGAGTTTAATATACCGAAATGACCATCTCGATCCAAGGATCTCATCTCAGCTGACGGTGTGTCGATCGGAGGTCCTTAGCCTATGTTATTGGCATTTGAACGGATCTGTCCGAAAATAGTGGGTTCGGGCCTGGTCCGACACGGCCCGATACACCTCGGGTTGACCCAAACCTAGTCCGGCCAATTAGGGCATGGCCCGGCCCAGCCCGGCCGGCGTGGCCCGGCCTAGGTGTGGCCCGACCCGACCTGGGCGGCCCGACTGGCCCAGCGCCGGCGCGGCGCTCGCATGACCAGGCGGCTCGGACGAAACGGCCGAGCAGAAGGTGGGGGGGGGCACTGCCCCCCTGATTGACAACCTGTGGCCCCCCATGTGGGGGCCGCTCTTCTTCCAGCCAGGGGTACGAACCCCCGGTCTCCGCCTGAAACGGCTGGCCCAGTCCGGCCGGCTGGTTGCTACCGCCGCGGGACCGCCATGGTCCCGCCCTCCTGCTCCAGTGGCCGGTGGTTCCGGCCACCGCTCCCCGCACCACTGCGGCCATAGGCCGTGGCCTTGTCCGATCGGCGTGGTGCGACAGTGACGCTTCCCTCCGCTGCGGCCCTTCTCTGACCGCGGCCTCATCGCGGTTCTCCGGTGTTGCGTGATGGTGCCACGCTTCTTCGCTCATTATTCATTGTTTCTGCATGGTGCAACCAGATCGCGCTGCCTTTCCTCGTGCCGCAAAAAGTTCAAAAAAAGGGGGAGGTGGGTCGGCCATGTTCGTGCAATCCGACCTCCTCCCGTTATTGCGATATCAGGCAGACCAATTAGAAAACGATGAACGACGACGAAAGAATTCACGAAGAATAAAAATAACCCCTACCTCGAGGTGCCGTTGAACGATGATTCGTCGCGGAAAAGAATGTCGTAAAAGAAGACTCCCTAAGTGTCGACGATGTCCCGGAGAAGAGAATCGTCGACATTACGGTACACGGCGTCGCGTCGTCAATCTCTGAGGATGGCGTCTCTCACCGCACACTTCCACATCCGAGTTTGTGCGTCTGTGCGTTGAAGACTAGGAGGGAGGAAGGAGGGTCGTCGGAGAAGCACCATGTCAGAAAGGGGGGCGCCGAGGAAGAAGGCCGAAGAAGGTCGGGGAAGAAGCGTCGCTGGCGTTCTTCGCGTTCTTTGCTGGAGAAAGAAGTTCTCTCAAGCTCTCCACCAAAAAGGCGCATGAACCTTCCAAAAATAATAGATTATAATCTATTATTCTTGGTGGCAGAAATTAATTAAGTGGGCCCCACTTAATTAATTTCATGATGGTTGGCACAATTCGAAATTCAAAAAGTGGAGAGGCTCTGCCAAATTAATTGCCCGAGTGGATGCCATAATTAATTTGGGGAGTTTCGAGAGGGTTTAGGATCCCGGGTGGTCCCCACCTAATTAACAAGGAGAGGGTCAAGGAGTTTCCGCCCATTAAATGGGGGGGGGGGGTTGATGAGGTTTTATTCTCCTCCATTAATAGGGTAGTTAGATTCCAAGAGGCTCTCTCTCCTTAATGGGGGAGTATTGAGTGATTTCCTCCCCTCCCACTAAATGGGGGGTTAAGCCCCGTCTGGACCCCATGTCATAACCTCTCGTGGGAGGTTATGCTGCTTGGGTGGTCCCCACCTTAATTATACTCCCATGGGAGGTTAGGGTGTGGAATTCCCACCACAATCCCCCATGTGGAGCTTTTAACCAACACTATCCACATGGCGCGGGTTCAACAAAGATAAAAAAAGTTGTCACTTATTTTATTTTTTATTCCACGTGAACCCAAAAACCAACTCTCAAACCCGATCATCTTCCGTCGAGGTGAAAGTCAAATTAAGCGAAAACCGGCACTCTGATTCCTTCGGTGCCCTCAGAAATTGATTCCGAGCACTGGTCCAAAAGTGAAGAAAACCCGCTCGTTCGTTCACTAAACGTACCCGAGCTAAACATCGGAAAATTATTCTGGGCTCACTGGGCCTTGGAATCAGGTGCCGTCAGAAACTTCATTCTTGTAAAATCCCAAATAAAATTAAGAAAATAATTTCACTTGAGTTTTACGGGTCTTTACATTACTCACACCTCAGGTCTTTACGTCCCTGTAAAGATACATCATAAACTAGGGAAACAAATGTGGGTACTGAGCACGCATCTGAGCCTTACGCTCCCAAGTGCTCTCATAGAGGTTCCTGTGCTGCCATATGATGTGCACTAGGGGAATAGACCATCCACGTAGGACCCACTTCTATCGATCCTCGATATCCACTGGGACCTCCGCAAAAGTCGCCCCATCATCAATGTCCAGCTCCCCATGGTCGATGATATGCGTCGGATCGTTCACGTATCTCCTCAGCTGAGATACGTGAAAGACGCCGTGCACCCGGTGCAACAGAGGTGGTAGAGCTAGGTGATAAGCCACCTCGCCAATCTTGATGAGGACCTAGAATGGTTCGATGAAGCGTGGAGACGACTTTTCGCCTCAGCCAAATCTCTGTAATCCCCGTCGAGCTGAGACCCGCAAGAATACATGGTTGCCATACTCAAACTCTAGTGGCCTCCGCCTCTTGTCATCATAAGACTTCTTCCTGCTCTGAGCTGTCCTTATATACTCCTGGATGACCTGGACCTTCTCTGTCATGGCCTGGACCATCTCTAGTCCCACAAGTGCTGACTCCCTAGGGTCTGTCTAGCACAGCGGTGATCTGCAAGGTTGGTCGTACAACGCCTCGTATGGTGCCATCCCGATGGTGGAGTGGTAGTTTCTATTGTATAAGAACTCCACCAAGGGTACATGGTCCTCCCAGCTATGACCAATGTCAAGGACACATGCACAGAGCATGTCCTAAAGAGTCTGAATGGTCCTCTCCACCTGACCATCTGTCTGAGGGTGAATGGTGGTGCTCAGACGTAGCTGCGTCCTGAATGCCTCTTGCAACCCCTTCCCAAGCCGGGATGTAAAGCGAGCATCTCAATCCGAGATGATAGATGATGGAACACCATGAATCTATGTAATCTCATAAATGTAGAGATGTCCCAATCTCTCTACTGATCCCTGCTCTCTGATGGGTAAGAACTGAGCCGACATGGTGAGTCGGTCGACAATCACTCAAATGGAGTCGTGACCTCTGGAAGTACGTGGAATTCTAATCACGAAATCCATAGATATCCCGTCCCACTTCCACTCCGAGACCACTAAGGGTTGTACCAAGCTTGCTAGTATGTGGTGCTCTGCCTTCATGTGCTGGCATGTGAGGCATCGAGAAATGAACTCTGCCACAAACTTCTTCATAACCGGCCACCCGTGCTGTCGTCTGAGATCCTGGTACATCTTCGCCAATCCTGGATGTACCACTAAAGGGAAAGTGTGGAACTCCCTCAACACCTCCTCCTGTAAAGAATCTGGTACCATGGTACGTCCTCTTAAAAGGATGACGTGCTCTCCTCCCATAGATAATCCATCAGGTGCCTGTCCTCAGGATATCTATGCACGCCACGTCTCATAGTCATCGTCCCCATGTTGTTCCTCTCTGACCTGCTGAAGAAGTAGAGGAATGACTGTGAGTGACTAAAGAAAGGCTTTTCCATCACTATCCACGAAGGATACCTGCAAATCGGCTAGCTGTTCTGTCGCCTCCCCAAGTAGCTGAATGCCCGTCCACCTACTGAGAGCATCGGATACTACGTTCCCCTCTCCAGGAGTATAGAATGTCTCAAAGTCATAGTCCTGGAGGAACTTGAGCCATTGCCGCTGTCTCAGGTTCATGTACTTCTGCGAGAAGACGTACCTAAGGCTCTGGTGGTCAGAGTAGACTGTAAAGCGCTCGTCCATCAGATAGTGTCGCCACATATTCAGAGCGAAGAACACTTCTGCTAACTTCTGGTCATGGGTAGCGTAGTTCTACTCATACTACCTCAACTGACATGATCCATAGGAAATCACTTCCCACTCTCGCATCAGGACACATCCGAGTCTGGTCCATGATGCATCACAGTAGACTACGTATCCTACTCCCTCTTCTGGTTGCCTCAATATAGGTGCGCTGGTCAATCTCTGTCCCAGCTCCTGGAAGCTCTGCTGACATATGACTGACCACACGAAGGGTTTCCCCTTCTTCTTCAAAGCTAAAAGTGGTGCTACAACTCTGTAGAAGTCTGGCTCGAATCTCCAGTAGTACCCAACTTGTCCAATGAAACTCCGCAGCTCTGTCAGGCTCTTGGGTGGCTCCCAAGCTAGCACTGCATCAATCTTCACAGGATCCACCGGAACTCCCACCTCAGAGATGACGTGTCCCAATAAGTATACCTCACGTAACCAGAACTAACACTTTTGGAGCTTTCCATAATTCCGGTTCTCTCAGAGTGTGTCTAGTACAACCCGCAATTGGTAGGCGTGCTCCTCCTCAGTGGTCGAGTATATCAAAATGTCGTCGATGAAGACCACGACAAATCGATTGAGGTATGGCTGAAATATCATTTTCATGAGACCCATGAACACTTCTGGAGTGTTGTTCACACCGAATGGAATAACAAAGAACTCATAGTGGCCATATCGACATCTGAAGGTCATCTTCTACAGGTGCTCATCTCAAACTCTGAGCTGATAATTGCCTGATCTAAGGTATTTCTTTGAGAACCACCATGCTCACTTGAGCTGATCGAAAAGGTTGTCAATCCTCCTTAGTGGATACCTGTTCCTCACGGTCACCTGGTTCAGGCGACGATAGTGGAAACAAAGTCTCAAGCTCCCGTCCGCCTTATTGGCGAACAATATCGGGGAAGCCCAGGCTGAAACACTGGGTCGGATGAATCCCTTGACCTACAAGTCATCCAACTGTACCTAGATCTCTCGAAGCTCAGCGGGGGACATCCGATATACTAGAGTGGATATCGGGGCTGTCCCGAGGTACATGTCAATATAAAAGTCTACCTCTCTGCGAGGAGGTAGACCTGGAACTTCGTCGGGGAAAACGTCCGCATACTGATCCACCACTGCAGGAAAACCAGAACTCCGCATGTCAATTGCTCCAAGGATGAGTCTAGCCAACTGATGAGTGATGGGCTGTCCTCTCCTCTGCGAGAGTCCATCCTGTGCTGTGAAGGCTCCCTTCTCGCCGGTGAAGGTGAACCTGCTCCCATCGGTTCAAACACATCACACCTTGCGCCTAATACAGTCAATATGAGCATGGACTATAGATAACCAATCCATGACCAAGATGACTTCGTCAGGCCTTGACGCCGCTACAATAAGATCCCAGCCGAAGATCTCGCCTCCTAGAGTAAGCTCACACTGCCGGCACCAGTGCATAATCGTCGATTCTGCTCCCGTAGGAGTCTCTAGCCATAAGGATCGAGCCAACAGCTTTGTCGGAATCTCCGAGATCCGAAAAAGGGTAGAGTAAATGAATGAATGACTCGGTCCTGTGTTTATAAGAACTACATCAAGGGTGGAATAGACACAGATAGTACCTCGAATCATCTCGGGCGCGCCGTGGTCGTAGGCCTCCGCTGCCTGAAGCTGTGCCTGCCTCTGGCTGCCAGCTCCCTGTGGTCAGGGTGGACCTCCTAGTGGTGGTGGTGGTAGAGCCTCAAAGCGTCGCCCACCACCTACTGCTCGGCCAGCTCCTCTGCCTCATCCGCCTACTCCCTACGGGCCACCACAGTCGACCCTCTGCCTCTGCCTGGGTGGTCCCTCGACCGTCTATTACTCCTCCGTACGGCGGGTCGGGCAGTCATGAGCCATGTGGCCCTGCCCGCCGCATGCGTAGCACTGCCTGTCTCTCAAAAGATAGGTTCTGCACTGTGTTCCCCACACCTCTAAGACAGTTTCCTAAGGTCGTCCGCCTGAGGCTCTAGTCTTCCTGGACCCATGTGTCATCCGTCGACTGCCAGCTGTAGAAGACTCTGCTACGTGCCGCCCTGCGGTAGGTATCCCTCCTGGTGTAGGCTCAGCAAAAAATCTCTCAATGAGAAGGGCTCGCTCCAGTACCCCTGCCTGTGTCGGAATACCGAGGGAGATAATCGATGCCCTGATCTCATGCCTCAGTCCCCGATCGAAGGTCCGGGCCCGGAAGAATGGGTCTCGTACCATGCCCGTCGAATAGCGCGAGAGGTCGGTAAATCTCACCGAGTACTGGGCGACCGTCATGCTGCCCTGCCGCAGCTGCAGAGGCTCCTGGATGCGCACCGCATGGAGGGTTCCTGGGACGAACTCCGAGCGAAAGAGGCTCTCAAAGTCCGTCCAGAGGATTGATGCCTCATCATGAACCTGGAGCATAAAGCTCCACCATCTTCCTGCTACCGCGTGCTGGAGGCTCGCTGCGAAGATCACCATGAGGTAAGCTAGTGTCCCCACTAACCTGAAAACTTGCACAACTGCCTCCAGCCATTCCTCGGCTGCCTGAGGGTCCGTCTCCCCGCGGAACCTGGGCGGTCTCTGATGCTGAAACTCATGCAGTGTACTAAGGCGACGTGCACTATCAGTGGCTGGGGCTGGTAGAATCGGTGGCTCGGTTGGTAGAGTTACCGACAGTGCCTCAGCTGTCAAAGGGCCCTGCACCGAGGCCTCGTCACTCGGTGGGCTGTCGTCTCGCACAATGCATGGAACCCTAGATGGCTGCCGTCGTGAGGACATACTAAAAAGAAACAGGTGTGCCATGGTCAAACAGTATACCTGGTGAGCTGACACAAAGTAATCACAAAGAAAACTTTTGAAACACACATGCAATCAATGTTTTCGTGCATTGAGTCGGAAATCCGAAGTCATGGTCCTGGTGTATGGATACGTCGGCCGCCGCACAAACACTGGACTCCCTAGACTCATAATCATACTCAGTACCCTTAACACTATTACTTCACATAGAAGAAAGATCAGAGTCCTGAGTTCTGCGGTAGAACCGAACTCCTCTGATACCAATTTGTCACGACCCGTCCTCAGGGCCCGTGCTGTGACTACCCCAAGCCAGCCTTCCATAGTCCAGGGGATGGTGACTAGCACCAAGGCGTAATTCCAGATAAAAAAGGAAATAATTTCCTTTATAAAGTAAAAAAACACAAAGAGTAAGAAAGCATAAGTAAACACTATGTAAAACTGGGTACAATAGTATGTTTGCAAGAGTAAGTGGGCCAGAATACAAACCCAAACTGAAAGTAAAGTACTACTGGAAAAGAGAGTACAACAACTGAAAAGTAAAGCCGCAACGTCGAGCCATCCACTGGAATTCCCACCTGAATGGTGGGTATAGATAGACTCCTCATCTCCTCAAGTCTAGCCGTCCACTCCGATTACGTCCCGCCCAGTGGTCCACCTCCAGGTACCTTCTCGCTCCACGAGCCTCATCCGCGATCAGCGCTGTCCTTCGTCTCCATGCAACATAATGTAGTGCGGGAATTTCTCGTGCAGGGGTGAGTATACGCTACTCAGTAGGGCCCACAAGACCCCCTAAGGTCTCCCAGAATCCTCACATGATAATCCACAAAGGAAAGATACAATCACGAAGTAACATCCGATACTACTTAGGTATATACCCATACATATACCTAAGTAATCAATTCCAGTTCGGCTCCAACATCTGAGCCCAAGTACAACCTAGTCCACACAGGAAAACATAACCCAATCCACATAGGAATTCGCAAACCAATCCACATAGGATTGCAGAACTAATCCACACAGGATATCAAGTCAATCTTATCGAAGATAAAATTGAAAGTCAAGACTCAGCTCACACATGTTTACTTCTTCGTAAGAAGATAGATATGATCAGATATAGCCATTGATTCATCTATGCCATCGGACCCATGCATGATCGATAGGTACTAACTCCCGTAATGACCCACACAGGATCGGTATGCGCTGGCCCACACAGGACCGCTGAGTGCTGACCCACACATGATCTGATCCACACAAGATCGGTAGGCACTGATCCACACAGGATTTCTGAGTGGTGTAGTCGTTGCTGTCGAACCCACGGAGGATTTCCATGCATCGTTCATCGTCGTCGCAGTCACAGCCAGCTCTAGGGTTCCCACACACAGCAATCTCGTTTGGGGAGGGTCCCCTCCATGAGCCAAGGGCCTGATACATCAACTGACATGAAGTCCATAGTTTATGTATCCAAAAGTTCCGCATCGTCAATAGGAACTCAACGTGATAGACGACGCGTCAATCAGACGCCCGGTCTGAGAGTTATTGGTCTTTTCATGTAGGGGCTCGGTTGGTTTTAAGTCAAAACCAACCCAGCCATAATCCAGCTTCGTCCAAACCTCAAGCGGAGTAAGCCAAAAGGTCCTTCTCACTAAGATTAATCCAACAAAGTCGACGGCATGTCAATCGGACATCCGGGACTCAAGTTATAAGCGTTTCCGCTCCGAGAGCCCGGTTGGTTTCGTGTTTGATCCAACCTGGCTGTACACAATGTTCTCCAAAACCTTCAGTGTAATATACCGAATCGACCGTCTCGATTTAAGGATCACATCGCAGCTGAAGGTGCGTCGATCAGAGGTCCGCAGCCCATGTTATGGGCATTTGAATGGATCTGTCTGAAAATAGGGGGTTCAGACCTGGTCCGACACGGCCCGATACCCCCCGAGTCTGGGTCCGGCCCATTAGGGCACGGCCCAGCCCCTCCGGTGTGGCCCGGCCTGGGAGGTCCAGCTGGCCCGGTGCTGGCGTGGCGCCCGCGTGACCAGGCGGCTCGGCCGAAACGGCCGAGTGGAATGGGGGGGGGGGGGGTGGTTGCTGCCCCCCTGACTGACAACCCGTGCACCCCCCCTCCACGTGGGGGCAGCTCTTCTTCCAGACGGGGGCTACAAACCCCCGATCTCCCCCTAAAATGGCCGGCCCAGTCCGGCCGTCCGGTTGCTGCTTCCGCTGGAACGCCGCGGTCCCGCCCTCCTTCTCCGGCGGCCGGTAATTCCGGCCGCCGCTCCCCACACCACCACGGCCATAGGCCACGACCTTGTCCGATCAGCGCGCCGCGATAGCACCATGCCCCTCCACTGCGACCCCTCTCTGGCCGCAGCCTCATCGAGGTTCTCCAGCGCGGCGCGACGGCGCCGCGGCTTGTTCAACTTCAACGGCGCGACGCAACGGCGCCGTGCTTCTTCACCCATTATTCATTGTTTCCGTGTGGTGCAATGACACCGTGCTGCCTTTGCTTGTGCTGCAACAAGTTCAATAAACAAAAAGGGGGAGGAGGGTCGACCATGTTCGTGTGGTCCGACCTCCTCCCGTTATTGCGATATCAGGCGGCCCAATTAGAAAATTATGAACGACCACGAAAGTATTCACGAAGAAGAAAAATAACCCCTACCTCGATGTGCCATTGAACGAAGGTTCATCGTGGAAGAGAACGTTGCGGAAGAAGATTCCGTAAGTGTCGACGACATCCCGATGAAGAGAATTGTCAGCGTCGTGGTACACGGTGTCGCGTCGTCGATCTCCGAGGATGGCGTCTCTCGCCGCACCTTTCCACTTCCGAGTTTGTGCGTCGATGCATTAACGATGAGGAGGGAGGAAGGAGGGTCGTCGGAGAAGCACCACATCAGAAAGGGGGGCTCCAAGGAAGAAGGCCAAAGAAGGTCGGGGAAGAAGCGTTGCCGGCGTTCTTCGCATTCTTTGCAGGAGAAAGAAGTTCTCTCAAGATCTCCACCAAAAAGGCGCAAGAACGTGCCCAAATTAATATAATATAATCTATTAATCTTGGTGGTAGAAATTAATTATTTGTCCCCACTTAATTATGATCACAATGGTTGGAAGAATTCAAAATTCAATTAGTGGAGAGGCTCCGCCAAATTAATTGCCCGAGTGGATGACATAATTAATTTGGGGAGTTTTGAGAGGGTTTAGGGGCCCGGGTGGTCCCCACCTAATTAACAAGGAGAGGGTCAAGGAGTTTCTTCCCATTAAATGGGGGGGGGGGGTTGAGGAGGTTTTATTCTCCTCCATTAATAAGGGAGTTAGAGTCTAAGAGGCTCTACCTCATTAATAGGGGAGTATTGAGAGATTTCCTCCCCTCCCATTAAATGGGGGGTTATGCCCCGTGTGGACCCCATGTCATAACCTCTCGTGGGAGGTTATGCTGCTCGGGTGGTCCCCACCCTAATTATCCTCCCATGGGAGGTTAGGGTGTGGCGGTCCCACCACCAACTTCCATGTGGATCTTTTAACCAACACTATCCATATGCCGTGGGTTCAACAAAGATAAAATAAGTTGTCACTTAATTTATTTTATTATTCCACGTGAACCCAAAAACCAACTCTCAAACCTGATCATCTGCCATCGAGCTGAAAGTCCTCTAAAGAGAAAAACCGGCATTGTGATTCGATCGGTGCCCTACGAAATCGATTCCAAGCACCGGTCCACAATTTAGGAAAACCCGCTCGTTCGTTCACTGAACGTACCCGAGATAAACTTTGGAAAATTATTTCGGGCTCACCGGGCCTCGGAATCAGGTGCCGTCAGAAAATACGTTCTTGTAAAATCCCAATGAAAATTAAAAAAAAATTTCCCTTGAATTTAATGGGTCTTTATAGGATCATTTACCCTTGGTGGAGTTTGCGTACAAAAACAGCTACCACTCCACCATCGAGATGACAACATACAAGGCGTTGTATGGACAACCTTGCTGATCAACTCTGTGCTGGAATGACCCTAGGGAGTCAACACTTATAAGAACAGAGATGGTTTAGGATATGAAGGAGAAGGTGCAGATCACCCAGGAGTAGATTAAGACTCCACAAAGCAGACAGAAGTCATATGATGATAGGAGACGAAGACCACTGGAGTTTGAGGAAGGGAACCATGTTTTTATATGGGTCTCACCTCAATGAGGACTACAGAGATTTGGCCGGTGTGGAAAGTTATCTCTGAACTTCATAGGAAATTTCTAGGTCCTCATCCGAGTAGGCGAGGTGGCATACCGCCTAGCCCTTCCACCTCAGTTGCACTGGGTGCATGACGTCTTCCACGTATCTCAGCTGAGGATATACGTGCATGAACCATCCCAAATCATCGACCACAGGGAGATGGACATCGATGACGGGGTGACATTAACGGAGGTCCTGTTGGATATTGAGGATCAACAAGATCAGGTTTTTCATGGACGGTCAATTCCTCTGGTGCACATTCGCTGGTAGCACGGGAACCTCCAGGAGAGCACTTGGGAGCGGGATGCTCAGATGTGAGCACAGTACCCCCATTTTTTTCCCTAGTGTGTGTTGTAGTTTTATGGGGACATAAATCCCTAAGGTTGGAGTAATTTAAAGACCCAGAAATTTCAAGGAATTTTTTTCTTAAATACTTTGAAATTTTATGATTCGGTGGTTTCTGACGGCACTTGATTCCGAGGCCTGGTGTGCCCGGAATCAATTTCTAAAGTTTTTTTGGGTACATTCAACAAACGTACATGCGGGTTTTTCTATCTGTTGAACCGGTGCTCAGAATTGAAATCCGAGGACACCGATGAACTCTCAGTGCTGATATTCTCTTAAGGGGATCTTTACTGCAGTTGCGTTTTATGCGGGTTAAGAGTTAATTTTCATGGATTTAGAATAAATTAAATAAAATTGTTGTATACAATTTTATTTATATTTGGAAGTTATATCCTACAATGAGAAGTTATAGGTGGGGGCCACATCCACATAACCTCCCATGAGAGGATAATGTGATGTGGGGCCCACACGAACCCCAAACCTTTCATTTTCCCTTAACTCCCCATTAACACCCCCTTTAACTAATTTGAATACTTCTCCCTTAATTAATGTGATCTCTTCACCTCCCTCTCTCCCATTAATTTTTACCAACACTTTCTAATTAATGAATTGAACTATTCAATTAATTAATTAAAGTGTTTTAATTTTGAATTCATGTGTGAATAAAATATTAGACTTAGCTATTATATTTATTTTTCACACGTTGTGTTGGGAGAGCTTTGGGAAAACTCTGGAGAAATAGAAGAGAACCGTTCTTCTCTGGATGAAGAATATCTACGAAGTAGAATATGAAGTCACCAACAACGCTTCTTCATCGGGCACACTCCGACATCAACGGAATCAAAGTCCTTCTTCTACGACGCTTGACCTCCACAACACTTGTATTTTGCGACTCGTTGATGTGATCTCCTCTTGAAATCCATGTTGGGGGTTTGTTTCAATTTTAATTGTATAAAATTGTTCTTTGTTCTTCATTGAAACCATGTTTTATTTTCATCCATATGATACCGCCTAACATGGAGGGCGCGGGCCAAATGAACTTGGTCTGATGACCCTCCGATGATCCTTGTTTTATTTCGATGGAGGTGGTGAGAGAAGAGGTGGCATCGAATGGAGGAAGTGGCGGCCGTATACCAGCCACATGGAGAGGAACCGCGGCCCAAATCCGCGGGCCACTCGGCCAAAGATGAACTAGCCGGCAAAAGCCGGCCGGGCTGAAGGGAGACCGCGACGCCACAAGGAGTGCCGCGCTGCGGAGAACCGCGACTCGCACTCGGTGGGCCTCTTTGGCGGGTGAATCGGCCGGCTCGTCACCCGACCAGGTTGGTGAAGGCCGCGACACCTACAAGTGCTGCACAGGAGGACCATGGCCCGCCCGTGCGGGCTTCTCGCGCTCGGAAGACCGGCCGACTTCGGCCGACCAGACATGAGGGCGGTGCCGCTGCACCGGGACGCGCCATGCTGGGGCGGGCTACGTCGCACCAGGCCGGGCCGAACTAGCCGCGTGCCGCGCCCCACTGAGCCCGGCCGCCCGCCACGAGCGGGGCCGAGCCCCACCGGGCCGGGCTGCGCATTATTAAGCTGGGCCGACTCCTTAGCCGGGTCGGACCCACCGAGCCAGGACGGGCCGACCTGCCAGCCTAGCGGGCATGACGGGCCGGGCCCGTTTCTCTTAAATGAGAACAACTTCATGACCGTGTGTCCGATAAACACGCTATCTGTGGAACTGGGACCCTTACGATGAGGCGGTTCTTTTGCGATACTCTATGTGAGTTTTGGACGACTTTGGAAAATGGCTGGGTTTGGAATGAGCGTAATTCCAACCGTGCCCCTGGAATGGAAAATCCAATAACTCTCAGACCGAACGTCCGATTGAGGCCCCGTCTATCGTGTTGGGTTTATTTTGACGAGACAGAAATTCAGGATACATCAGACATAGGAATTCATGATAGTTGATGTATCGAACTTTGACTCGAGGAGAAGACTGTCCCGGAATCGAGCATGCTGTGTGCAGAAACCCTAGAGCTGGCTGTGACTGTAACAACAACTGTTTTGGAATCCTCCGTGGGTTTGGCAGCGACAAAAACTGTACGGGAATCCTATGTGGGTTCAACTGTGATGACAACTATTCTAGAATATTCCATGGGTTCAGTAGTGATGAAAACTATACTGGAATCCTCCCTGGGTTTGGCAGCGTCAACAACTCTACTGGAATCCTCCATGTGTTCGACAACGATGACATCTATACTTGTATCATACATGGGTCCGACAGCTTAGATGAATCAGTGACTACATATGATCATCTCTATCTCTATATGAAAGATTTATACCTGTGTGAGCTGAGTCTTGAATTTCAATCATTATCATCAATGTGATTGACTTCATTCCTTTGTGGACTAGGTTGTGCTTGGGCTCGAGAGTTGGAGCCGAACTGATATTGATAACCTAGGTATATGTATGGGCATATACCTATGTAGGGTTCATTGATACTTCGTGGTTGTATCTTTCTTATTTTGTTATATACTTTGTGGATTCTCGGAGACCTTCAAGGGTCTCGGGGTCCCTACTGAGTATCATATACTCACCCTTGCATTGGCTATGCCCACACTACGTTTTGTTGGATGCAGACGATGGGCAACACTGATCAAGGTGGAGACTTGGGGAGCTGGACGATACCCAGAGGTGGACCACGTGGCGAGACGTACACAGAGCAGGCGGTCGGAGTTGAGGTGCTGAGGAGGCCATATGTACCCACCCTTCAGGTGGGATTCCTGGAGGACGACTCCGTAGTTGTTGTTTTAATTTACTGCAGTTGTACTTGTTTTTTAGTTGTATTGTACTTACTGTTGGGCTTGTATTTCTAACCACTTTCTTTTTAGAACTTACGTTTTGTATACAGTATTTACTTAGTGTTTACTACTATTGTGTATTCTTTTTTGTTTGTTTACTTTCATAAAGGCAATGCCTTACCAGCTTAGGGATTTACTCCCTTGGTGCTAGTCGCCAACCCATGGCATATAGAAGGTGGGCTTGGGGTAGTTACGACATGGGCCCCGAGGACGGGTCGTGACCAAAATTTATTACCTGGACTGAGATCCATCGATGTTAAAGAAAACATACTTTAGTTAAGAAGATTATGAATATTGTACATTAATCATCTTATGACTCTATATTTACCTATATCAATTCATTTCTGATCCTCGATCCTCATTTGCAAACGACAAAATCAGTCCTCCCCTCTAATATCCCATGATTTTGTTTCTATCATTAAGGATTTTTTATAATAACATAATTTTTAATTTCATTAGTTTATTATTCTAAAACAATGAATAAATAAATAATTTTTTTCCCATGATGATACTTTAAAAAAATGCTCGGCACAAAAAAATATTATATCACACCTAGGGTAAAACCTATTTTTCAGATTCAATGGTGATATTATATTACCTATTGGAGACTCCATTGGGGATTTATTCCATTATTTTAAGAAAAATATGCATGGATGATTAAATAATTATAAAATTTTTATTATATCATTATTATAGCTCTCTTCCCTTTGGTATCTTTTATTATCTTAGCACATAGCCCCAAACATATTATAGAAAAGTTTCCAAATTATTTCTATGAAAAAACAGGGATGTTGCACCTTAAGAATATGTTATTATGTCTTATTATTTTTGAACTAATTTATTTCTATGAATTCCATATGCTTCTACTCTCTAATATACTTCCTCAAAATAGGATCTCTCCTCCTCAAATAAAAAATAATAATATCTTTAAGTTCATCAAGAAAATAGTCATATCTATCATCCAGAGTAGAAATATTTATATAAAATTATTCAGGATACTTTAAAATTAACATATTTATAGTGTTTGAGACTTTAAAAGATAACCACAACCTATTATGTTGAAAAATATTTAATAAAATAATAGAAAAGATTTATCAATTGTCTCATTTTTATCCATCCTCACATCCACAAATATTCCTTTCTAAACTTCAATCTTTGATTATTTCACTTTGAAATTTACGTTAAAAATATTTTAAAGATTATCCCATATTTTTTAGATGTTTTGGTCCCAATTATATTTTTATAAATATTATCTAATATGGAAATCACAATTAATTTCATTTTCTTTCAATAAATATCCAATATTCTCTGATCAACATGTGTCAAGGGAGAGTCTCCCCAAACATGTGTGACACCAATAATGGTTGCACAAATAACCTCTAGATTAAGTTAAAAAATATAAGGAATCACCATTTATATCCATTCACTATAATTATTTCCAGAAAATGTGCTAATATGTAACACCCTGAAAATTTATTTTAAAATATATTTCTTAACATGAAACACTGATCTTTATGTGAAACACAAGACGATGTAAAAATATTTTTTAAATGCGACCGTTATAATGTAAAATTTAATATAGTGGTATAAATATGAATAACCACATTATTTAAAATATTTATAAATAATTTATATAAAAAATGAATTTATTAATTTATAAGAAATATGTTCTCAAATTTTAGTAATGGCATTTTATGCTTTGAAATAAGATTATATAAAAAGTGGTTATTAATTTATTATTTGCATGGAAATTATAATAACTTTATATAATTATCATTATTTTCACGTAATATAATTTATATATTTTTGGAAACCATCATTTCAATATAGTCTTATGTGTAATATTTGGTATTTTTCTAAAATGATTTATTTTTAGTGAATAGTGAAAAATACTGATTTTTGTAAAACTATCATTTCTTTTCATTGAAATAAATATTTTAAAACCCCAATAAATTTTCATAATTTAAGCCAAAATTTAGTAAGTATCCTTTAATTATATATAATGTAATTAATTTCATAATAATGAACATTATACTTGTTTTTTGGTGTAAGTTCATTTTTTGGCTTACCAACTTATTTCTCTAAAATATGTTATCTTCACGATGTCTTTTTATCTTAATGAATTAAATTAATCACTATTGATTAATAATTTTAAGTAAATGTATAGAATATTTATTCAACAAGTTATTTTTTATTTTTTTACCATTTACATGGAAATGAATGAAATAAAATTATGTTTTGTTTATTAATAATGAATTTGTATAAAAATGTGTTTCATTATGTTTTACCTAGTTATTTTAAATTGAGTTTATGACACATATAGAAGTTGAATATTTTAAAATAGAATACATATTATGAATAATAATAATTAATATAATTTATTAGATAAAACTATGTTTTTTCATAATGAATACTAAAAAAAGTAAAATTGTGTTATAGTGGTTTTGGTTAAAATGAATATACCAGAGGTTAGACTAAGAGATAAGTGTAACTATACCACATAGAATTGTCTAATATTTTGTTTTAGTTTTTTATATATTAAAATCAAATATTATTATAAATTATATTTATTTTCCATTTTTAACTAATTCACATGAATGTGAACTTATATTATTGATATCATTTATATAATCCCATGTATGTCCCTCCCCTCACTTACAAAACGGAACCACATATCCCATCATATTCACAATATTTGAGAATGATATATAATCAAATACCTACCTAATATACTTTCTATATTATTCACTTTTATTATTGATATTTGTTTCTTCTCTTCAGACCATCCTATGAAGGTTCAACATGTAAGCCAAATGATGTATCTTAAATAAGATGTAATCATCTATACCGACTGTTTTAAAGTATATTTCTCAATATAATTCCATTAAATATATTTTATACATAATAAAATAAGGAATATAATATCATAAGTACACATTAATGTTATTATTGTTATTGGTAAACCATTTTCTACCTCTTATTTAACCTATGGAAAAAGAAAACATCACTTCTGCGTACGCACGACCTTCCATATCCACAATGCATTTTAATTATTTGTTAATGACCAAATTGATTTGATTGTTATAATTATAGAAATAAATAATATATATTATAATTATGAAATTATAAATATTATATAAAAATAATATATTATTTTTATTTTTATCATTAACTCATTAAACCATGATAAAGCCTCTCATACGTATGTGTGCACAAAGACCTCCTTGAAATTTTGTGACTCATTTGAATTAGTATCCATTCATGGATGAATATAAATACATATAAAATGAATATAAAAGATATATATATACTTTTTAGCACTATACATATCATGGAACCATGAGAATGATATATGAAATAAAACTTCTGATCTGAATCTTACATGAAAAAAGAAACAGTTAACAATATGATAAAATGATTTTAATAAAAAATATATTTAAAAACTAGTGTTAAAATGGTATAGGTGGATCATATATGATATTTTAAATTAATTATTTTTTCATTATATAGAGTTATAATAGTATTACATCTATTATAGAGGAGTTTAAAAACACCAATGAAGAAAGTCAAATCTATGGTAAAGGTTTAATTCACAATATCATCCTTATTCGAAATTGTTATGTTTATGTTTATAATAGAATAATTATAAGATATTCATACCTAAAAGATATATATTTTATTCTCCTATGGTAATTGTAAATTACATGTTTTCCATTAATTTTCCTCTCTCTAATTAATCATCTTTCTGAAAGAATGTTTTTGAGGAATGATGAATTTTCATTTCTATCTGGTTGGAAATATTCTTCTTCCATGACCATAAATTCATAAAATAAGTAATTTTTCTAATATTATATTATGATTTATTAAAGTAATTTTGACTTGTATTTGAATTTATATAAAATTTCTAAAAGGAATATTCTTGTTGTTTTCAAAATGAGACAATTATTACCAAATGTGTGTAGAGAATATTTATTTTAATGCTTACTGCATGAATTCATTTTTTAATTCTCTTAAATAGTATTTGATAGGATGATTCCATTAAAATTATTCATTTTTCTTTTTAATGAAACCATTTTCCTAATAATATGGGAATTTTAATATTTTAATTAAGTATTTCATAATGAAAAAGGGAACTTTCCCCTAGAAACGTTCGAGTTATCTTTTTAAAATTATTTTTATCTATGTCAACATAATTTCATATATATTATTTTTTATTTTGGATAGAGTATAATGATACCATACTCTATATTAATATTTATGAAATATGATCATTTTGTAATATTTATTGATTAAGTAAGTCATAAAAATTTCATATGCTGGTTTTTAAATATAATTGTTTGTGGTTATTATGTTTTGAATTTTGATTCAATAGTTTTTTATGATGAATGAATTAGAAAAAGTTGTTGATGTGTGGGGATTATTTAAACCCATCAATGCATCATTAGGAATCATGAGACAAACTAGTTTGGGTGTTTAGAATATGACTTTCTTATTTATTAAGGATGTATTAGGAAGAGGCATTTATGGTAAGATTATGATGTCCAACATTATGAATTATATAATTAAGAAACTAGTTACTATTATCTATGTGATTATTTATTTTTTATGATATTCTTGGATTAAGAATCTTTTTTATATCAGTTATATGTCATATTTGATTATTATTTATCTCTACTATATTACTCATGTTTAATTTATAAATGAAAATATTTTATGCTTTTCCATACTAAGAATATGAACTCAACCTTTATTTTGTTTTCATTTCCCCATAATTCCATGAAGGTATTTATAAATTAAGTCATATATATTCTATAAGGAATAATAAATTTGACATAATAATTTTATGTTGTATTTGATTTTTTCATGTGTAATCTGAGAATCATGTATGTATCTAGTTTCCCAATACTAGTAAAATATTGGATACTATAAGAAGTATTCTTTAGTATACTGTGTTAATTTAGTAAAATAACATATAATTCCAGGTTACTGGAGTCCAGTATTTACATTTTCTAAATAAATTATTATAAACCTTGGTAAAATGATTTAGTAAAATATTGATTAGAAAACATAACCTTATGAAAAACTCTAAGGATCAGTCTAAGTATATGATATTATCATGACATTTCGGTGATGTTTATATTTTGTGATTTTCATTAAAAATATATTCATTTTTTGATAATAGGAAGTGGATATTATTGTGGGACAGATGCACCAAGGAGTAATAATTCAAAAAGGGTAATATTGAGTATCAACCTAATTGTCACTATTGCCAGATGAGTGGCCATAATATTGCAAAACTGGGTAGACACTTCTTGGGGATATGCTTTGGTTGATTCACATTCTCTTTATGGACCATTATGAAAATTTCGAAAAAAATTATGATTTGAGTATAATCCTAAAATATTAATCATATTATTATGAAATTAGTTAGGCATAAATATTTTAATTTAGGATAGGTATTTCACCAAATTTGGAATTATAAAATATTATTTATAATGATATGAGTTAATATACTATGTGTCAATGTTTAGAAATAACACCTAATTGATAGAATAAAATAAATTTCAACACCTGGGATCAATGTGGGGATATACCTCATGAATAATTTAATATGATAAGTGTTGGAGTTGAGAAGATTATGAATATATTAGGAAAATTGACTAAGGTTATAAAAAATAAGCTTTCCTTTATAGAGAAACCTATTTCTTCACAATATTATTCATTGATGTTGGACCACTTCATATCATTCAAACATCCATCCTTTAATGGAAATACTAATGAATTAATAACTGAATATTATATCATGTAGCTTGAAAATATATTTCTTTCAAAGTGAAGTAATTATAGGTAGAAGGTTATTATAGTTGAGAATTGTTTAATGGAACATATTATTCAATGATGGGAATTAATTCAAAATAAAAATTATGATGAGTAGATAGAGATAATGGAATGGAATAATTTAATTGGAATATTATTAAAAAAAATTATCCTCATTAACAAAAGGATGATTTGGAAAATAAAATAACATGATATAAGGTAGTATGAATGGGAAAGTGTTTTGGGTATGAGGAAAATAATTAAAGATTATAAAGCTACGTTATAGACTATATAAATAATCTTGAATGTAAAATTAATCATTTAATTTATGGGATTATGCCAATCCTATGAAAGAAAATATTCTCTCAAATATTTTCGAAATATGATGAAGTGGTATCATGTTCCATTAGGATGTAGAAATAATAAAAAACTTCATATAATTTAAAATGAAATCAAGGGAAGAATGGTATGAATAATTGTAAAGAAAAACTGAATTCTTCTATAGAAAATAAGATAAGTATGAAACCATCCACTTGTGATTACTATATAAAGAAACACCCTGGTACTTTCATGAAGTTATATGGAGTTTTCTTCATGTTTTGAGAGGAATTCCACTGGGAAGATGAATACATGGGTAAGAAATAATAATTAAATATTTAGTGTTTAATTCATAATTAGATTAGGAACTACACAAATTAATTCCCCAAGAATCAATGTGATTTACCTTAGAAATGGATAAGGGAGAAATGGAAAGCTTATAAGGATACTACATATAAGATGAAATGACAAATGTTTTGATATAAGATATTTTTATTATAATCTTTTTCTTTATTTCATTACACATCAATAAAAAAATTTATATTTTACATGTTTATAAAATAATCTATTAAGAAACTGAAGAAATAATATTCAATCAATACACTAAGTGTGAATATTCCTATAATGAAAATATGTCAAGCAGTTACAATTAAGATGAATAGTTCTTCCCATGCTGAAAACATGGTTGTTATACTTAAGTTTTTCTTTCACAAAATCCTTATTTTGGGGGTTTAGTTTTTTGGATATAGGAATTAGAAGATGAAGAATAGAATAATATATATTGAACTAGTTGTATTATAATTTATAGATTAATGTATTATACAATTCATATGGGTTTTATTATTTATTTTTTAGGAATTAATTGATTACTTCATTACAAGAAGGATTATTCCGATTGAGTATAATCTTAAATTGTTCAAATCATTTTTTAGAAAAATAAATTGACATGTCCTTATTTTATGAATATTTTCATCCATTAGTATTTTATTTTAGTTCGTCAATGCTAAATAATTCATATAATTAATTAATCATTGGAATACAATATGAAAAGAGGTTGAAATAGTTTGGAACATAGAAATAAATTATGAAATTTAATTTATGGATTTAAAGAAAAAAGGTACGTATATTTTCTTATTTTCCATGGTATAACAAAATCCTCCAAAATGGAAATGTAAACTTGAAAATAAAAATTTTGTTTTTCTTATAATAATTTTTGATGAATTGAAGAACTTTTCACCCCTCACTTATTCATGGTTTTGTGGCCTTTAAATTTGTCATTACTATGTAATCCATCACTATAGATTATTATTTTGACATTATATTTCTCCACTATTTCCATAATATCACATCCCATTAATGTTAAACTTATTTGGTAACCTTATTATTTGTTAATTTAGGTAACCATTATATTTTATGCTTCCCCTTTTCAAAGGATGTTTTATTATCAATTTATACAATATGAGTTTACAACTGAGGTATTTTCATGTATTGAACACTAGATTTCCAAGATAAAAATTATGAGTATGTAGTTTATTTTAGGGGGAGTGAGAACATAACAACAGAAAATATTATTTTAAATGAATAATATGCAATTCAAATTTCTTGATATCTAACAAGTAACTTTTAGTGAAATAAGATATATTATAAAAATATTGTTTAATTTTGACCATTATAGACTAGAAATTAAAGTGGTGCTATTAACTGGAATAACCAAATTAAGGAAAATAATTATAATGGTTTTGAATAATGATATTTTATAAATTAATTCATAATAAACATTTAATCAATTTTTAGTAAAGCCGTTTAATGCTTTAAAAAATTTTTTCTCAAAAAATGTTTTTTATTATATTGTTTTGAAAATTAAAATTAATAAATAAAATTCATGTAAATATTATTTGAGTGAATGAAGATTTATTTTGAAATTAAAATTTCAATATTTTCTTAGGGTGAATTTTCATGATTATTTCAAAAATATATCTTTTTTATTCAGTAGTATAAACACCAATTTTTTTTTTAAATTGTCATTTGTTATCATTAATCCAAGTAACATTAAAAAACAATTTTTTTTTAAAAAATTTGGCCTTAAATTAAAATAATTTTCTTTTATTTTTATTTAATATAATTATTTAAATAGAAGAAAATATTATACTTAATATTTTTTTAATTTTTATTTGTGCTTAAAAATGAATGTTTCTAAATATATTTTTTTGGTGCGTAATGTGGTTTTATATTAATAAATTAAAAAATCAATATTTTTTTTTTGATAATTTTAATGAAATTTATATATTTTTTATTCTATAAAATATTTTAATATTAATATAATAATTTTAAAAGGCATGTTATAAATGTAAATTCAGTTTTATGCTTAAAATTGATTTATCTAAAAATGATTTTCATAGATTTATGAGATGTTATTTTAAAATGAATTAATGAAATTTATAGAAGTTTAATCTTGAAAAATGGGTTTAAAATGTTTAATTATAATTATTAATATAATTCAATTTGGTAAATTTAACATTTGGTCATAATGAATAGTAAAAACAATGAAATGTTGGTACCACGGTTAAGGCTAAAACGAGTTTAATAAGGGTTAAACTAAGAGATAAGTTTAATAATGCCTCATTAAATTGTAAAATTATTTTTTATTATATTTCCACTTTATATTATCCAATAATCATTGTATTTTTAATTTTTATCCAAATTTATATGAATTTGACCATTTATTATTAAAATATTTTAATTAATTCAATGTTTGTCCCATATCCTAAAAAGGGTACCTCGACTCACACCTTATTCACAATATTAATGAACTCTATATTATACATCAACTTGCCACAAACGTTTGGGATTGATTTCCTTAATTCTTTAGATTTTATACTTCTTCTAAGAGAATCTAATGAAGGTTTAACATGTAATCCAAATGAGTTTTCTCAAAGAAGATGTAATTGTATTTACTGAATATTTTGAAGTTTGTTTATTCTTATACTACCTATAAGTATATTGTGTCAATTATAAAATAATATTCAAGTATCGTAAATATATTTAGTTGTTATTATTGTTTAGTTCCTTCCATTTTGAACCACTTTCCCATTCCATGAAAAATGAAAACATCGCTTGTGAGAACATACCGACTACCATCTCCATGTAGCGGCTTTATTTATATTTCATCACCACTTTACTTGGATTGTTGTAAAAATTAAACTAATAAATACATATATATATATATATATATATATATATTTGTGTGTATGTATAATATTAAATACATAATTATCTTTCCTGAAATATTATATATCATTTAAATTCATACCCTTTCAGCAACTAAATAATGATAACGTCGTTAGTGCGTATATGTGGACTACCACCTCCATAAAGAGATGTGGTTAATTTTTAATTTATTAAATTAATTTATGACTCTAAATATGTATATAATGAATGTATATGATATTTATATAATAATTCACGTTCACGAGAAGATGTTACCATGATAATAATGTAAGGACCGACACTACCAAAACACATCTTACATTAAAAAGAAAATATTTATAAAAAATAATGACCTAAATAAAGAATTATTAATAATGGGATGTTGAAATGTAATAAGTTGATAATATTTTATGTTATAATTATGTATATTCTTCTAGTACATAATTGTAGTCAATTTAATTTTTTTATACTGGAGATTGAAGGAACATACAAAGACATTCGGACATGAGGTAAGGGTTTATTTCACAACATCAAACTTCTTCGGTATTTTTTTAGGTTTACGTTTTTATTGGGTGAAATATATGATATATCTATATGAAACAACATATATAGTATTATACTTAGTTTATTTCTATATGTTAACATTTCCATTTCCTTTTTATCTATATGTACTCAAAATTAGTAATGATCATTTTTAAGGAAAATCGATTTTTATTTTCTATTAAGTGTTGAATATTTTTCATAAATGTTTTTATTTTATTTAAAGTATTTTGAATAATATTTTCACTATTATAAAATGGTTGATTAAGGTAAATATTTTTCATTTATTACTTTTTGAGAAATGTTTTTAAAGGAATCTTGTTTTTATTTCACAAATGAGAAACATTTTCATAATTATTTATAGAGGATAATTATTTTAATACTTACCAAGTGAAATAATTTTCCCAATCACAATTATATTATTTTAATTTATTCATCCTTTAAAAATTTATATGTTTCTATTCAAGGGGTTTTTTTCCAAATATTCTGAAAAAAATATTTTAAATAAGTGATTTTAAAATTAAAAGGGTATTTTCTTCCAGAAATTTTCCAGTGATATTTCAATTGTATTTTCATCTATATAAACAATAATAGATGAATATTATTCATTAAAAGTTATGTAATATAATGATAAATTTTTATATTTTACTCTTGATGGATTATAATCATATTTTTATATTTATTGATTGGGGAAATATTACCATTTTGTATGAATGTTTCTCAATCTCAATGTATAAATTTATTATGTTTTGAAATATTATTCCCCCCATTCATATGATGAATGTTTTATAATTATTTTGTGATGAGTGGGGCCAATTATAAAAACTTGATTCATCATTAGGTCTCATGAGATGATTTTGTTTTGGTATTTAGTACACATATTACCTATTTATGAGTGATGTCTTTGTTTAAATACTTGATGGTAAAAATAATAATGTATAACATTATAAAACATATCATTATAGAAATAGATATTGTTATAAAAGTGATTATTTATGTCTTTATTCCATCCATGGATTTAGTCCCCTATTTATGATATTAGTTATTTTATATATTTGATTTTTTTACCTTTATCATATTTTTCATGGTTTATCTATTCTGTGACAGTGTGTGTTGTACACTCTCCATTACCAACCATCTTAGATAAAAATTTATCATGTTTTTATTTCCTTGGGATACTAATAAGGGATCTATGAATGAAATCAAGGATGTTCTAGAAGGAATAACAATTTTCTCACAATAATATTATATTATATTTCTAGTTTTCATGTGTAGTTTGAGAATCATATATATATCAAGTCTCCTAAGAAAACTAAAATATTTGATCTTTTGGGACATGTTCCATATTATCTTGTTCAAATTTAATAAAATTACCACTAGATCTGTATTATTTTATTAGGGGATTTGTATAATACCTCTAAAAATGATAGAATTTATATTCTTGACCCTAAATTTTACAAAAAAAAAAGGAATCAACTAGACAGAACCTAGTTTTCTGAAATACCACTTGAAATTACCATGTGATTGTTGATATGAAACATAGAATGGTGGATGAATGAATTTCTTCCTATTAAAATTTCATTTAGGAAATATACCACTTTGACTTGTTACTATCAAGGTCCACTCAATCAATGAGTCTTATCCAGCTATATATAAAAATTATTGATAGAAAAAAAGTATATAAATTTTTTACATGGGTTACCCCTATAGTGGGGGACTGCACAATTTATATGGTCAGGTCAGGTTTGATGAAATTTATTTATCACCAATTTCATAAAGTGATTTGACCAAAATATTATATCATCCTTAATGCTTGAGTTTTTCCAAAGAAAAAAACCTCTATATAATTTTTATACTAGATCTGTTCAAATTAAAAAATTAACTCAAACTAGAAACAATAATATCACTAGAAATATTCATGATAATTTAGAAAAAAAAAATATTTTAAGATATTCCAAAATATTCATCACAAATTAAAGATTAATATTCTATAAGAATTTGATGTGTATAATATAAAATAAAAACAATAGATAATATTTAATGAACTCTAAATTGAATTTTCATATCAATTTAAAAATTCTCATAGAATATTTATTGATTATTAACACTCTTCAATTCATTTCATATTTTTCCATTAAAATATCCAAAATATCACTAGGATTATTACACAATTTAGAAAATAAGAAATTATAGGAAAGTCATAGTGGTTCAAATGTTTGAATATTTAATATCTCAATATATGACATTGGTTATATCGCATGATCATTATCCAATGAAAGATCATGTGATTTTTCTACCTGAGTTCACTTCTTTTTAAATTTCTAGTAGGATTCCTCAACTAATCTTACATAAATTCCAATTAATTAAATTCCACGTGTGTAGGATTTTATGTGGAATATTCTCCTTCAAATACCATTATCAAAATCAATGTATTAAATAATGACTTAATCATCAACAAAACTATAATTTTTATATAACTGGGGATAAATTACATCATCATCAAATTTTTTATTATTCTAAATAAAAAATCATTTTCCATAGATAATAATCTCATATTTATAGTTGGCTTACTCTTATGATGCCTATGTAACAATTGAGATGAACTTCCATATATCCAAAATTATTTTTTTGTATTAAAAAAATAATGTTTTATATACTATTTTCTTTTCTATTTATCCCCTATTAAATCATTAATATGTGATAATTAATCATCTGTCTCATTTTCTCGCTCTTACATATCATATTGAATCTCGGGTCAATTTCCAAATTTCTATATGGAATATCTTATCTATTATATAAGTGATATTATAAATTGACTAAAAAATGTTATATATTCATTGAAAACATTGTGTTTTTCATATAAATTATTTGATATATATTATTTATATAAATGGGTGGTCAAACTCATTTCTAATATTTTCTCCAGAAAATTTTATGTTTTCGGAAGTTGGTGTTACATATCAGGGCTTATCAACTGTATAAAATTTATAATTTCAGATATGAGACATAATATGTATCAAATTTTATAATTTTAATAAGACCAATATATTATATATAAACTAGATAACTCTAAAAATCTATCAGTATCCTTCTAAAACTAATCTATTGGAATCATAAACCACATAAATATTCTAAAAAACAATCTTAAAAACTTTTACTATAATTCAAAAAACACATTAAAAAAATTAACAAAATCAATAATTCAATGGTTTATTCAATATGAATCCAAAAAGTTGTATTTGAATGGGATTTTCACTATTTCATAAATAATAAAATAAATTCAGTATATATTAGATATTAATATTTTTTTGTCAAACTTGGTAATTGTGCCAACTAAAAATAAATTTAAAGCTTAATAGTTTTATTCTAAAATAAAATTTTATGCTCTAGATGTTTTAAATAATGTTTAGATGTGCTTTGTTGGATTTAAATAAAATTTTTGGAATCATATTTATATATTTTTTATTTAAAGTGAAAATATAGTGATATGACTATGATTATACATAAAATTTAAAAGAAATATGTTTAATGTTGTCAAGTATTTATAATATGGGAAATTTCTTATTTCAATTTATATATTGAATAGGGTGTTTAGTAAAAGGTTTTTATAAATAAAATTTACAATAAATTCATATGGTTTTCATTAAATTTGATCTTAATTTTTAAAATTTCCTTTCAATTAATTTTTTATATTGATTGTATTTTCTTAATGACATAAAGTTTTTATTTTTAATTCTATATAATTAGCAGTTGAATATTAATTTTGAATTATTAATATTGATATTTTTATGTCCATGTGATTGGTTATAATGGTCTATAAATTGAGAGGGGCCACATTTCAGTTTTAAATATATTATATGATTACATAACCAGGATAATAGAACTAATTTTCTAGACTACCTACATGTTTGAATATAGTTTTCCAATTTACAATGTACTGTATTTTATTATTTTATGTGATTATAAATAATTTTAAATTATAATAATGAGTTAGTATTTGATTCTATTAAGTGATATTTTAATGTTAATTTGTATAACATAAAATAAATTTAATGAAATGTTTTTGATTTAAATTTTATGGTTGAAAAATATTTTTTTAAAAATGTGTGATTTTTGAAGACTTTATTTTACCAAAAGTGTGAGTTTTTTATATTTATAAAAGTTCATTTTATTTATTAGATTATGTTTTGTAGGGATTTAGAAAATTATTTCATTCAATTACTAAGGAAATATTAGTGAAAAAATAAATTATTTATATTTTTTTATTTTCAAAGGAAATTTTTATGGAATATTATATTATGTGGGAAGGGGGGTTAACAATAATGAGTTTTAGTAAAAACAAATAAAATGTGTCAGTTTTCATAAAAAAACTTTTTTCTTAATGACTAATAAGAAATGTGTTAAATGATATCGTTGTGGAATGAATTAAATTGGAATAATTTATTTACATTATTTTGATAAGAAAATTATCTTAAAAAATAATAATTTTGGGTTTTCATGTGAAATATTTTTAATTTTTTTTTCCAGTTTCATAAATAAGTGTTGTGAGAAATATATTGGTTTCTATAGTTGGATTTGAAGTTATAGATGATATCCTAGTTTTAGAATTTTTTTGTTTTATGGAATGATGAGAATTAAGTCGATCATGGATAATTTATTGGGTGATATTACAATTATGATAGTGGATTTTAAATGATTAATTTTTATAAAAACAATGATAGATATTTCCTTTGTTAGAACTCAAGTCGTGATGAAAACCTCCACTACCACTGATAAAAAGATTACTTAATGCTTCTTATTGGAGAATTCATTATTCTTATCAATATATTATACCTATAATTTCAACCATTATTTTGAATAAGTAATTAACTATTATTTACTTTTTGAATGAGGATATTATGGTTTTCTCACGTATTTTGTTTTCATATATTCTAGTTGGTATTTTCATTAATCATTAACAAAATTGGAATTTATTACAAGGACCTTAAAATTTATTGGATTCATCATGTTTCTCATTGTTCTTTAGGTTAGAAACCATGTTTCCATCAGGTTTTATGGTTGTATATATTTTCATAATTTTTTGGTTGAACGTATTATATGATCATTTTCTATAAGATTAATACCTAAAAATTGCCTCAATGTATTTTAAATCAAATTATTTCTTTTATATATTTTATTATGGGGGGGTAGTGGGTTTCCCTAGGTGTAACTAGTAATTATGTATATAATATTAAATCTAATAAATAACAACACATCAATAAATAAATTATTGAGGAAATTATTCATAAGGGCTTGCATCCTATTTTTTGTTCTATTGGAATTAACAAATTTGATTAGTATCTTGAAGTATATAGAGGGGATCTTCTAAAAAGTTCCTTATAAAGATGTTTGTTCATATTTACCAAAGTGAAAAGTTATGGGAACCCAGATTATTTTTATGGTCGAGCCGATTAGTGCTTTAAACCAAATTAAGAACACATGTAATTCAATAGTGAAGTTGATTTTCCTATGTCAATAATTCAAATAAGGTTCCAAGTACATCTGTATGGGTCA
This sequence comes from Viscum album, assembly GCA_963277665.1. Lineage (NCBI taxonomy): Eukaryota > Viridiplantae > Streptophyta > Magnoliopsida > Santalales > Viscaceae > Viscum > Viscum album. The sequence goes on from OY728134.1 coordinate 550,177,434, forward strand.
CCAGTATTTCTTCCTTTTATGTATTTATTTATGATTCCAATACATGAAATTTTTTAAAAGTTTATTTGTCAAATTATATTAATTTTTCTAGTAAGAATTTGTTTAAATGATTTTTTAACTTATCATTTTTGAGTTAACAAATCTGTTTATCTATTCTTGAATAGATCATCTCCATGTTAGAGAATGTACATGTTGTTTTACCTTTAGTAATAGATCCTTTAGAATAAGTATCTATAATTGGTTTTTTCTCAATTCAATTGTCCATTAATCTTTATATGGTGGTTAAGGGAATTACATAAAAAATGGAGGTATTATAATGATAGGAGAAATCAAATTTAGCATAGAGTAGAATGCGCATATTTAATATATTGGATATAAAAATTGAAATAAATCTCTTCTAAACCATTATATAAAAATACATTACAATATATTTCATCACCAATTTTGATGTTGGAAGATATTTAGGCCTATGTAATTGATAAAGATGGAGCAAGGATTGTCCTAGAGAAGAAAAGTAAAAAAAGGAAATATTTTTCTACAAATTATATACCTATGTTGATAAGGTATAGGTAAAATTAATTGTTGAATCCAATTAATAAAATTATATAAATAATTCTAAAATAATATATAATCTGGATTCCCTTATTTTGGGTCTTATATTTCTTGGTTTTGTAATGTTAGGATTGATGGAAAAGGTTTTAGGGTACGTGGTAGAAGCAGAGTCAATCCGATCTGGTATCTTATCTTTCAAAGAAATCATGTTATAACATAGTTTAATTATTACATGATTTGTTTCTCAATGGGGTTAGATATGAATTATCACCTTTTGGAATTATGGAATTATAGATATTCTATAATTTATATAACAACACTATGATGAGTTGTACTACCTTAAAATCCCATAATACATGATATTATTTTGGTAATACTATTTATTTTAGGTTATTGGTTGGACCTTGGATTTAATCTAAGAAATTGACGAATCGTTTCATTGATGATGATTATTTACCATCTCATCAATATAAATTATAAGATATTTTTAATTTAAATATAAAATTAGTTGTAAAATTATAGGATCTAAAATATTTCATATTTAATTTTTTATGTACAAATGTTATAACATGATAAGGGTGAACAAACTATAATATAACTTTAATTTATTAAGTTTAAATTTTTACTGATGAGGTTTTATGGGAGAGAGGTAAGAATATTTTCCCCATTGGTTTTTAGGGCCAGGTTTACTAACCCTTATTTTAGGATAATTCTAATATGTTATGCAATGTTTTCTAATGTTTTCAATTTTACTAATATTTTGAGTGATTTGAAAATTATTTTTAGTATCTTATCCTTTCTATGGGATTCAAATAATACTAGTGGTTTTCATGAAGATCTCAATCTTGATTCTTTTGTGTTTGATCCCCTCATATCTAAGCTTCTAAATTCACATTTTTGAGGATATTATTAATTGGTTTTAACATTTTTATTTTTTCTTATATATTACCTTAATATGGTTCATAGGATATTTTTTATGTGTTGAGTTAAATAAGGGTTGAGGTTTTGGTGATGGATTATATACATGGTAGGGATCAATGTAGTTTTAATTATAGTTGATCTTGGTTCCCTTCTCTTCTCCTAACATAGTGATAATTTGAATATTAGTTTAAGGGAAGTCATTTGGATTATATATATTCTCTTTTACTATGTCAATGTTGAATTACCATGCATTGGTTTTAAATAGTTGAAGAGAAAAATCATTTTATGGAGGTTCATTTAAATTAATGGTCTTTGTGAATTAGTTTTATTTTACATGCTTTATCCTCATCCAAATTAAGATTTTATTAATAAAATCCATTTTAAGGAAAAATGGTCAACCATTATTCATCAACAAAACAACTAATTTCTGAAAGAACAAAAAAAATTATTAAACACCAGGCTGAGATTACATGACTCAAAAACTCCATAATGTTCCCAGGGCAGTATGCTAAATTTGGTTTTTGGGTCCACTCTGATTAGCTCTTCAAAGTGAGTGAGCATCCTTTCCATTGTTTGAATAAATTACTCTGTGTTGATTTTCCTCTGGTTGAATCCTTGAGCCAAAATGCAGTCTTGTTAGTCTATCCACACTTCTTTCTCCTCATTAACATCAACTTGTAACCGACGGTCATAAATTCTTTTAATCTCCTCTTCTGAGACATTGGGTCAGAGACTGGTTTCATTCATTTATTCCTTAGATTGAAAGATGAGTTTCAAGCACTCCTCGTCTTCTTCTTCCCTATTTCTTACTTACATTATTTATAAGTTATTACTTTCATTTATTTTGTTATTAATGATTGATGAATTTACAAGAATGATTTTCTGATTACTATTTTTTTGTATTTGTTATTATAAAAATGGTTTAATTTGGAATAATTTCAATTATTGTGATAAGATAAAGATATTTATAAATGAGTAATTTTTTTAAATGTCAATGTGTTGAACATGATATAGTAATTTTATAAGAAGTGTTGAGGAAATTAAAGGTTTTTGTTTTTCAATGTGTTTATATTATATTTTTGAAATGGGGTTTTTTGTTATAGTGGTGATTTTTGGGTATTTGGATGTTTTTAATGTTTTTATGTAATGAAGTTGTTTTGTTTTGTACATGGTAGTTTCCTTGGATAGTTGACACATTCTAGTGTAATTGAAAAGTGGAATGTGTATACATTTTATTGAATTAATAAAGTACAAATGAGATTATAATGAAATAGTGGAATTAAATAAGTCATGAATAAAAAGTAAAAGATGTGGTATACAGAAAATGTTTTTAGTTACAGTGACTAAAAATTAATATGACTAATTAATATTTTTACTAAATTATTAATGTATTATTATTCCTGCTATATCAAATGTGAAAAAGGTTTATTATTATTATCCGATTATGGTGTGGATTTGTATTTGATAGTTGCGAGTGCTCAGTTTATAAAAGTTGATGTTGTAGTATTTGGATGTCGTGGTGATGGGATGTGGATGTGCATGTTTTTAAATATTAACTAATCCCAATTATGGTATTTTCTATTATTATATAAAAATATATTTTTTAAAATTTCATATGCCACACCACCTATGTCAAGTAACGTGATTTACATCCATATAATATTTTCGGTTTTGTGTACACTCCCAGCATTGTGTATGTGGGTGATATGGATGGATGAGTCCCCCCTCTCCCTCTCCTTATATTATAGAAATAATTTTGTTGTGTGAGAGTGATGTGGGAATGTGGATGTGATGTAGTGATGCGGAGATTTAAATGTGATAAGGTGATGATTTGGTTACACAGAAGTGTTTATGCAGATAAGACATGAAATATCTGGCTTTGTTATATAGTATATGCATAAGGTTGTGATGTTGCATGTGGTATGAGTCTCTGTGGAAATGGATTGGATAAGTGTGTTAGGATGTATGCCATTTGTACAAGAGAGTAACATTATTAGTGGTTATGTGGTCTATTTTAACTTTACTGACATATTTTCATGATTATTATATTTCTATACATTTTTATGGATTTTATGACTGCGACTTGGTGAGGATAGGATAGTAGTTGGATTGGGATGTGTAAAAAGTCAGTTTCAATTTTTATTCATTGAGGATCTGATATGCTTCTATAAAATTTTCTGCAGAGTTATTGGGGAGGAACATACGAAGTATAAATGTATGATTGCAAGAATGTTTTATATCTTGTATTGTAGATATTTTAGAATGAGTTGGCTTCCAAGATAGACATTACTAGCTCATGAAGTGGTTTTCATTTTGATTTGGGTTTTCTGACATTGGATAAGTTTTATTTGGTATTGATTTTGTTTTTATAATACTACTAGAATTATTGAGATTTTGTGTTTTTTAAATTATTTTAGTCTATGATGATTGGTGGTTAGTTTTATCATTATTGATATTTATGAGGGTAACTCATCTTATATTGTGTCCATATAACCTCGATTGTATATTCCAACCCATGACATATTGAATGTGGGATTTGAGGGATACTCATATATTCAATAATGGTCCAAGATGAATTTTAGTGATGTAGGGGCATGATAATGTTGTATCAGTGATTTTGTTTAGTGTTAAGTTAAATTTCACACTCTACAAATAGTGTAACATTTCTTGGTTTTTGACTTTAGTTCAATTTATAAATATTGTTAATATATTAACCTGAATTTGTAAAAACCATGTATAAATGTGATGTGTATACATTTTCTTAGTTTGTTTACATCATTAATTGGACATGTTTCGATAAACATGGACAATTAGTTATGTTTATAAATGATTCTAATTACCCCAATATCATTTTTTAATGTTTAAAAAATTTCTAGATTACATGTTTTTAAACATATCAAATAATTATGTTTATGTAAATATATATTGTAAGACTTGGAGTTATGAATATATAAATAGATATATTATAAATAATATTTCCAGACCATGCATGCCTTCACCATCCCATGATAGCCCCCCAATACCCCATGGACCCAAAAAATAATGTATTTTATCCTCCAATCACATAGGTTCACATAAAATGATAATAATCATATACGGGGCACGAATCGATCACATTTTATGATTGGAAATGAATTCTTGGACAAATCGGTCAGGGTGATTAGCCTATTTTAAAGAGAGAGATATATATATATATATATAGTATTTTTTAGAATTATTTTTAATATTATCACAATATATATTTAATGTATGGAAATATATTTTTATATACTATTTACAAGAGTAATGTATAATATTATATATTACCATATAACTATATTTATTTGGGTATTTGTAGATGTATATGATATTTATTATTGTTAACATTATAATATATATATATATATATATATAAAGTGTAAATATATAAAATATAAATTATATATATATATATATTTTAGATATAATTGTACAAATAAAAATTAATAATATATATATTATATTTGTTTGTGTGTGTGTATATATATATATATATATATATTTCTGTATATTTATATATATTTAATATATATCTATATCATAGATTAATGTTAAATAAAAATATAATATATGTATATATATATGTATGTATATATTTTAAATAAATAAATAAATATTATATTATTATATATGTGTATTTAAATGAAAATTTTTATTTTATATACACACACACACATATATATTTAATATATCTCATTTTTTATATTTTTTAATATTTATATTTTTATTAGTATATGTTTTAGTGTATTTATATATTTATATATATATTTAATTTGAATATGTAAGTGTGGATACATACTAGTGGAAATGTATAGGTCTCCTTTTGATAATTTTCTTATTATCATGTTTCTTCTTAGGGATTTATCTTTTGTTTTATTATCCTAGGACTATTTCCCCATACCATGCATTCATTAACCCTATTTTATAAACATTTAGGTTGATTTCCTTGACCTCCTTATGTAATTTATGATCTTCTGTTTTCTTATCATGGAAGACAATTTTATCAATTATTCAAATAATTTCTCTCTTATGGAAAAGGAAATTCGATTTGTCGCTATAGATGTCGGGGTTGATGATTCTTTTTAGAAAATATTGTCCCTTTTATTTTTTGAAAATATATGGGAAAGAGACCATTAAATATTATCTCATTTAGAAAAACATTACAAATTGTGTGTAAACATATGAAATGTGTCACTTTTTGGGATGTGGAATACGGTGTGCTGATATTTGAATGATGGTACTAATTAAATAAAAGCAAGATATTGGATTGTAAAGCAAGTACTTTTGATAGCCAATTAATCATGATTAGTTTTCTTAATATGGATTCTAATGTATCATATATTTATTTGTCATGGTATCTATTCATGATATATATTATGGGTATTCCATTTTATCAATGCGCTACTAAAGTGTTCCAAGGGATCAAAAAAGTTAGTGGAAAATTATTATTTTTGGATTCTTCAAATTCAATTTTTTGGGATATACAATAATGATTAACTAATTGTTTAATGTTGACCAACCATACCTACATGGAACATTCATCAATTCTAAGGATTCCTATCCATGGGGGTTTTCTTTTCTGATTATGACAAGATTATAATCTTTTGCTTCTTTTTTGGAACATTCGGTCATGAAGAAATGACCAGTGAGATTAAATGTATAATCTTAAAAGGACAAAAAACTTTACAGTATGGATACAGGTTCCATGGGAAAGGTTTGGCTAGGTTTTTTATTTCAAAAGGATAGAATTTTAAGGATAAAGAAATTAATATCCCAAAACCGATGTACTGCTACGTATTTGAACCTGGTTGGTTGTAAGTCTTCAAGTGTGACTCTATGTATGCCAAAGGTTGTTGACTAGTAGTGAGGGTCAATTGTGGTTTATTGGGGAAAATATACCCTCATAATCAAAGTATCATAGTGGCATAAGAAATGGATAAATATAATAATCCTAAGATCAAATAAGAACAGGAGATAAATAATCCAGATAAAAAACAGTCTTCAATATTAATATTGAGTACAACATAAAAAACGATGTAATGTCATGTCTCTATAAAAAAAGAAACTGTAAATCATGGTAGCATAAAAACACACATACATGTATATTAAAAGAACCAAAAAGAACAAAATACAATCTCCAGATAGAATCATGATCTATACCTTAGTCTTGTGGTCCCATACTCCTATGCTACATTCAAATCACAAATCGAAGACAAAGTGTTCACCAAAATACCCACCTACTATTCGGGTACCAAACGGTAGGCAAACAATGGTGCGAGATATACTCAGTAGGACACCACCATTGTTGTCTAAAACTACGTATACTATTCATATAATATGAGGATTTTGTAGATATAATAATAGTGAGAAGTAACATTAATTATAAAGGGTTAGATCAGGCTCCTAAATGACATCATGAATAATGTACCAGTTTCGACCCATACTGAGAAACCTATAAACAAATATCCATATTAACATATACATATAAGTTTATATTCCATTAATAATATATATTATTTATATAATTAATGATGATTGTATCCATATATTTACATTTTTAGTTCAATCTAGGAACTAAGGCACATCTCATGCATCCATATATAGTCACTAGGGTCCCATAAAGATGAATGGGATTCCATGATCATGTATAATGAATCAAAATTGGTGACATTCCAAAGTGTCATAGGTATATGGGATGACATTCTTGGTAAAAATATATATATGTGTGTCCATTCCCGAGTATCACAAGTATATGAGATATAATTCCCAAGTATAAAAAACAAATGGGATTCTAGTCACAAGTATCACAAGATTGTGGTACACTATGACTGAGTATGTTAAGTATATGGGACTCCATGCTAAAGTAGCACAAGTATAGGGGATTCCATTCCTATGTATAACAAGTATATATAACTCTATGACTAATTATAATATGTAAATGGGAATCCATGCTAGAGTATCGTATGTATATGGGATACCATTCCTAAGTATCACAAGTTTATGAATTGTCATGCCTGAGTGTAACAATTATATTCAATTGTATAGGATTTATAATTTATTAATGTTCCAAATAAACAAGGTAAAACCATTGTTTATGTAAAATCATTTTACGTAGTCATTCTACTCACTTTAAATTTAATTCATTTCAGTTACTATATTTTGGAGTCAATCCCAAAACACATAAGGGATTGTTTGGTTAGATATTCATTTATAATATCTAGTTAAATTCCGTAGGCACTTCTAAAAGGATTGTATTAGTCAATGGGGACATATTCCAACAAGAATGAAGTGGAACATGGTCATTTCTATTAAGGGAAATGAATTAAAATGGGTTAAGTGTACTATTATGGAATCACATGGATGATATTCCGTACGACAACATTAAACATAAAATAATGAAAAAAAACATGAGGGATAATTTTTAGAATTCCTAACCTATGACCATATTAAATAAATCATCCAATATCATCTAAAGATTTGTATTCTTTCCAGAGGAAATAATGAAATATTTAAATTCCCTAAAAATAATGTATTATATATTGTAGAAAAAAAGCTCTATATATAGGAAGATGAATGATAAAAGGTGATAAAAGAAATGAGAGATTGCATGTTTCTATGAAACTTGATAGATGAAATTTTATTTTGAGTTTGGGTAAATAAAATACTTCAAAGCCTTTTTTCGGTGTAATGATGAAGCCCTCTCGGTGGTGTGCTACTATGAGGAGGAAGGAGGGTTGTAAAAAATTAGAGTTATTCCCTATTTTAAAAATATAGGTTATGAGATATCCCAATATGTGAAAAGTTTTCTTGTTAGGTAAATATCATGGTTTCCCCTTGAGAAAAACCAATTCAAATCATGAACATTGGTGAGCCTGACCAATTCGTGTCTTGAATTGAAATCATGTTTTGAGTTTATTTCATGTTGTGACTTAATTTCATGTTGTGACTTTGGTCCTAAAATCGGTATTGGTTTTAGGCTCCCTTATTCATAGTAACAATCTAGCCAACCTTAAAGAATGGCTTCAGGGTATACTGAAAAAAGACAAACTGAGCAAGGGTTTATGTAAAATTTAATGATCCAGACCGAATTAAATTACCAAAGTTTTTACAACCTCCCCCATATAAGACAACTCATACTCGATTTGGAATTATGAGGGTGGTGAAACATTCTCTAAGAATAAATCTAACCACTAGGAATGCATATCAACCACCCCTTACAAGTATAATCTTTAACTCTACCTTGATGGCAGAACACCCATACTAGAGTAACTGACCTTTCTCGAAGATACTTTGTTCTATGGTATATGATGCATATATTATTTTCCTCAAAGGAAATATCAACCTCTAACTCAACTTCATCAAGTTGGAAGATATGATATCGGGATATATAGTAATGATGTAACTGAGAAATTTGAAACACATCCTACATATCCCTTTATATCTCAAGAGGTAATATCTAATATGAAACATGTTTGACCCACTAAAAACGTCAAATGGGATAAAAAATGAGGTGACATCATACTTTTTGGTTAAAACTATTGAATCCCCATATTTGTTGAAAGACATAAGAATATAAAATCCCTAACCTTGAACTCAAGAGGACCTCAATGGTAGTTGGAATATAATTTCCTCCAATACTGGCAATATCGATTTTCTTATTGATCAATTGGAACTTCTTTGAAGTCTCCAGAATGAGGAGAGTTCAATGAATTTCTTCCTCCTCCGCCTCTAACCAGAACATAGGTGATCAGAATGCCCTACCATATAAGGCCTCATAAGGATCCATTATTATCATTTTCTAGGAGCAGTTATTTTAGGAAAATGTAGCAAGAGGTATATTTTTATCCATATAACCCACGAAATCATGGACGCTTTCTCTATGGGTGTCTTATAACACATGTATCATCCACTCATACTACCCATTTATCTATGTGTGGTGTGATGTACTCAAAATTACTTATATACCAAACCTCCTATAAAACCCAATTTAGAACCGAGAAGTAAAATTAATATCCTTATTTGAAACACTTTTAAGTGGAAATCCATGGAGTAAGTTAATCTATAAAATATAGATACTTCCAATATCATCCGTTGAAATGATATCTTTAATATATACAATGTGAGATAACATCATAAGACTATCAATAACCATCCTCACTACATTATTGACTCATGAAAATCTTAATAATCCAGTTAAAATCCTATAGTAACATCATCCCATTTCCACTTAGGAATGGGAAACTGCTAATATGTCCTTTTTGGTCTCTAGTGTTCCACCTTTACATACTGATAGATGGAACACTTGGTAACAAAACTAGCTATCTCATTTTTTATACCAATCCACTAGTATTGGTGATGTAAATCATGATACATATTTTTAATTCCATGGTGTACCATCCAATTAGAAGAATGAGACTCTTATATCAATTCCTCTTATATTTATGTAATAACCCAAACACTTCCTTTGATGTGGAAGACCTTTTCCTAATCAATGATACAACCAAGTGGTGGGTCCTCACCTGAAACAATCTCCCTTAGAAATAAGCCCTCAAGATCCAATAACTGCCTTATCTTCATTATCATTATAATATAAGAGGTCGCTACTAGAAAAGTACAGTTAGTTTATCCATGATTTTCCAATACCTTTAAATTAATCTCAATGAAAAGATCCATAATCATTCACTTAAAATTTTCCTTCTTCACTACTTATATATGAGTCCCCCAGATCAACAATTCTGCTACAACATTACCCATGATAGGGGTATAAAAAATATGAAAATTGAAGTATTTTAGGTTTTCAACCCACCAACGCAATCTGAGATTTTTGTCACACTGTGTAAAGATATACTTAAAAATTTTATTTCACATAAACACTATATTCCCCTCTTAAATAAAATAATGCCTCCTGTAATGCAAGGCATGAACTACACATGCCAACTCGAGAACATGCATTGAGTAATTCCTCTCATGTAGTATAAAATGACGAGGCACATATTGAATGACCCAATATTCCTGCATTCGAACTGCTCCAAGACTGATACGTAATGCCTCAAAATAATCTTTATAGCTTCAGACTAGCTCTAGTAGTCTCCAGATTGACATTGAAGTAAGTATCCCTTTCAAATATTAAAGGCTATCTCATAGGCTTCAAGGTACATCAATTTCACCCCATTACTCCAGAATCACATAATAGGTTTTTCTTGGATTCATAATTATTGAATAAATATATTTTAATAATCATGAATCCCCACGAAACATTTTATGTCAATGAAGTTCACTGGCTTTTCTTGGGAAACCACATCACTCATCTTTTCTAGGTTAACAAAAACTCCTTCTTCTAAAGTAATATGACATAGGAAGTGAACCTTATCGATCCCATAGTGTAGTTTAGCAAGCTTATAAAATAGATGGTATGAGAATACACCAAGTGGTCATTAATAAAGGCTACCAAATATGAATCTAGATTTGACTGGAAATATGATTCATCAAATCTATGAAAACTCCTAGTGTATTCATAATACCAACAGACATAATGATATACTAATAAAGACCATAACTACAATGAAATTATGTACATTGTATATATTAAGGTATAAATCATACTTGATGATAACTTGGCCACAAATCGATCTAAGAGAAAAACCATGGTCCTCGGAGCTAGCCAAATAAGTCATCAGTGCAAGGCAGTGGATACCTGTTCTTAACCATATGTTGGTTCAATTGATGATAATAAACACGAAGACTATGGGTCTAATCGTCATTCCTGCAAAAAAACATGGGTGAGCCCCAATGTGATGTTCTATGCCAGATAAAACCATTTGCTTCCAAATCCACTAGCTACCTCTTATGATCTATTAACTCTTTAACAACAATCCTAATAGGAGGAATGGATGTCTGTGAAACTCTTGGCACCTGCTCGATAGAAAAATATAACACTATATTAATAGGTTGTCTGTAGAATTCATTAGGTATGTCATCCCTAAAATGATATACTATATGGGGGAATAAATCATATGTATTCACCATTCCTCCAAATAAAGACATTCAATATGGGTTGTTACTCAACCCAAGACTCAATATTATAGTCTGAATATACATTCCTAGACATCGAATTAACCCTTATGAAGATGATTATCTCCCAATGGTGATGAAAATGTTACACTAAGGTTATATCAGTCCACAGAAGAACGATATGTGACAAACCAGTCCATCCTAAGAATGACATCGAAACCTGTTATCACAAGGAGAAAGAGGCCACATAAAAAATGTTAATTTCCTGCCTAAAGGTCTACTACTTGAATGAACACATGCTCTTTAAACTTATACAAAAAATATTTTCAAGGGTTATGAATGCATAAAATACTAAATATAAACCCCAATTATTTCCACAATATCCATAGAGTTAAAATATTATGAATCATGTATATCAAATAAGGCAGACATGGGAGTAGAGGCTACTATAATAATACCTTGAAATGTAGATTTCCTAACACTATGCACCAATGGAAAATGTTTCACATCATATATATGGCCAGATCCATGGCCTTTAGATACAACCTAACTACCTTGATCTAGTTTTCCATACTGGAACTATACATCTAGAGCACGACTACCCTAGCCTCGACCACCTCCACTGCGTGAATGTCTTGTATTACACCAACTACTTACCAGGAGAGGTGGAACTTATATTTCCATAAATTTGATTCATGTAACATTTTTTATTTATTATTATGTATGTAAAGTGGTTGAGTAATGTTTGGGATTGTTTAGAAAGGTTTTTGAAAGATTTGGGGGGCTTTTGTAAGGGTGAACTATTTGATGATGATTTGGGAAAACAATAATGAATCTCCAAGAAACCGTGACACTTGAGATAATTGGATTTTACACTATTGGTGCATGATTTTTTTAACCAAGTGGTCCAACTATGCATGGAACCCCTTTGGGATAGTTGTAGTTGCACAATTAGTGCTTGGTATGTCTAACTGTGTTAGCTAACCATGCCTGAAATGAAAAAGAGGGTTTTAAAAAACAGGATTGCTTTGGATTTTCCCTAAACACCTCATTTCTTCTCCCACATGAACCCAACTCAGGATTTATTTAGCTAAGGGGTTATTGAGTCTCTCTCAATCCTTTTCAAAGAAAATAGAAGGGTTTTAAGTATCTTTGAAGGCACTTTTCCACAGTAAGTCTCCTCTCTTGGTTGTTTCTAGGTTTTCCTCCGATCTAGTGTTCTTTCTCTCTTAGTTTTCTAGATCTAATTCTATCACATGTATATCTATGGTTTGTTTGCCTAAAATGATGATATTTTGGCTTGTAACTATTAGGGAAATAGGTATAAGGATGTTTTTTTGGATATCTGACCTAGATTGGTGGTGTGGTTGTGTGTTGGTCAATTTCACCAAACCCCTAAGGTAAGTTGCTTTTCTTTGGACTACATTTTTATAGAACTTAAAGTCTTTAATTCCCAATTAGTGGATATTTCATGAAATTAAATGGATGTGGCCTAATATATTTTTCCATGAAATTTTTATTTTATTAAAATGGGGTTTTGACTTGTTGTTGGAATTATAATGGCTAAGTGGTTGGTTTGGATTGGCACATGTTGTGTTTCAAGGTATCTTTGGGAATATGTTGTTTGATGTGATTTTTGAATTTTGATTGACATGGTTTCTTGCTTAAGTTGTTAATAAAGAGTTGGATGAGATAGTTCATGGTCCTGAAGTACCACAATCAAGTGGTCGTGAAGTACCACAGTAAAAAATGGACGGGTTATGGACATGAAGTTCCACCATCAATGAACAATGAGATCATGTGGTTGGTTTGTGTACATGGTTGTGTTATGCATGCACCCACACAAGATGATTTTGGTATTCTCATATGTTTTTGGAGAATGTGTATGGTTTTTTTGGTTGATTCTTAGGAATATGTTCTATTTTGGGTGACATGATTACAGTAATGATGTGTTTGGATTGCTAAAAATTTAGAAGTTGATTAAATAGATTTATATAGATTAATTTATATAAATTGTGCTAACCAGGTTTATCCTAGTGGTGTGTGTAGGGAAGTTATTTGGTAAAATCCTAAGGAGTATTATTACACACCCCATACTTCAGAACTTTGGTGCTTTTGAAGATGTTTTATTATGGGGATCAGGTAAAGATAAAGCATATTATTTTTAGTGGTTCATCGTGATGCATGGGAGGTCTTCTAGTGATTGGAGCACGGTGGTTGGTGTGGAGCTGTAGAGTTCTGTCAAGGATTAGTTGGGTATTGTTATTTAATATTTTATTTGGTACTCTGAATATGTTATTGTTATGGTTTTGGATTTTTTGGTATCTGGAAAATGATGGATTGTAATACCTTGATCACAAGAATTATGTTGTTCTTTTGGGCAATGGAACATTTGGTTGGTTATTTTTTCCAAGGTAAAATTGTTCCCCAACTATCCTTGAAGCCCTCAGAATTTATTACCATCCATTGTCAGCTTGAGAAATTTTCTTAAGGTCAAGTATCACATTCACATCAATTCAGTCCAACTAGCAGGGGCGAGATGTTACAAGTGGTACTAGTATCTTCATTACATAACATTCAAGTGAAAGTTGTTTTTTAGGTTAGATGGCCATGACTTTCGATCATAGAGATGTCACTAATTATTTTTTATTCATTGAGGTGGGATGTTTTAAAGGATTATGATTTTCAAGACATGAAATTTATCAAATAAAAAGATTTATCTAGAACCTTTATGTGGAGCTTCATGTTACCGTGGAGTTGGGTACACAAATATTTTTGAGACACTTATCAGTGAGTGTTCTCATTCTCGTGGGTATAGCAAATTAGAAGAGCAGGGGAAAAATAGAAGAAATGAATTCCCACTAGTATTTCATATTTCATTTAGCATAAATATTTATGTGTGGTATAAATGTGTGGATTTTTGAAAAATATGGAAATGGTTTTCAGATGTGTGAATTTTGAAAGAGAATGGTTGTGGTATTTTGAAAACGGGTCGATTTTCCAAACATTGTTGATTGTACAAAATGATTGGTCAAGGGAAATGTGGTGTTTTGGAAAGCATGGTTATGATAGTTGTAATGTGAAATAATTTGAAATTGTATGACATAAGATATTAGGGAGTGAGACTTATGACGAATCTTCTATTGATAGAAATGAGATTAGGTGGACATCACTGAGAGAAACCAAAGTATTCTATGGAAAATGTTTGTAAACTTGAGCCCCATGTGAACCAAAAGCTAGTTCAGAGCATCATGAAACCATTCCAAGCTATGTAATGTGGGAATATAATGGATGAGATGAAGCATATAGATCAAATGATTCAATTTTAAAAGTAGAGTCCACCCATATTTAGGGTTGATTTAGAACCAGAAAGGTATGAAGCATGGATAAACAAGATGAATTGAATCTTGAATTTCCTAAGCATACCGGTGGAGTAAAAATTGAAGTTTGTGATGTACATATTGGAAGAACATGCATGGGAGTATAGGTAGTTGGATGTATAGGCGGGAATCGACCAAGATATAACGTGAATAGTTTTTGAGGAATTATTTATATACAATTATACCCTCACATGTACAAGATTTAGAGAATAATGTTTTTATTTATCCTAAAGTATGAAAACATGTATGTAGTTAAATATTTGGTTAAATTCAATAATTTATTCCAATTTTCACCCTATATTCTATCTAGTGTGGCCCTGAAGGTTCACATCATTGAATCGGGCCGAAGGCTAGAAATTTGTTCAAAATAAGTGGTGCTATATATAAGAGATTATATGGGAATGGATAATAGAGAAATAGTGGTCAAAAGGGAAATATCGGGGGCTAGGATCCGTGGAAGAATATTGATACCAATGAGAAATAGTTTGAACTCTAATGTAGGGGGAAAGAGGAAGAGGATCATATATTTCCATAGTGGGAGTCTGGCTCAGAATATTATGGCATGATTGACGAACCTTCCTATGATGCCTAAAACAAAGAAAGGATGCATTTTGTGTGGTTAAATCACACTCATGAAGTGGGATTATATGTAACAACATCGCACATGCCATAACTGCGAGAAGATGGGGCACTCCAGGCCTATTGCACCAATGCTCCAGGGTCGGGAGTCCATGACACTCTTCAAGGTCCCAGGTGTCGTATACCTCAACGGGACATGGTCAAAATCACAGACCTCATAAGTAGATTATAATTACACATGGTGATTCTAGTAACAACATGAATCCTCAGCATGGGAAGTTCCATCATGGGAATAAAGACCATAGTGTGGCTAGTATGCATGTGTTTTGAAGTTTAATAGGTTGGGGTGGATGATTAGTTGGGACCAAAAACATTTATAGGTAAAATTATTTTAAATGTGGACTTTATTCAAGTTTTCTTTGATACTTGTGAATCTCATTTTATTATTGCTTCTTATTTTAGTGATTCATTGAGTTTAAGTGTGGAAATGATTCCTTTTATTCTAAAAGATCAAAATTCTCTAGGTGAAAAAGATTGTCGAGCCTTCCAGTCTAGAGCATGTTTTTTATTTATAGATGGTGTTGAGCTGATGTGGGACTTCTCAGTGCTTGAGATAGATGTGTATGATATAATACTGGGTTTGATTGGTTGATAATTTTTATGGCACATGTTAACTATTATGCATGAATGGCGAGTTTCACGATAGAGGATGGCCTTGAGCATCTATTTAGAGGATAAAATAGTGAAAGGGTGCATGAAATTGATTTATATAGAACCAAAGGTTGGGATGATCTCATATTAGTTGTCACATTTTTCACTATCATTTATCAAATAGGTTGATAAAAGTAGTTTCCTAGTAGTGTTCTATCAAATTTAAATGGATTTTCGAACGAATTATCAGGGTTTCCACTTGTGAGAGAAATGGAGTTTAAGATTGATCTCCTTTTGGGGACCAATAAAATCTCACTTCTGTCTTAGTGTATGGAACCAATATAATTGAAAGAACTAAAATATAAGTTGGAGAATTCATGAAATAAATGGGTAATATATCCTAGAATGTCTCATTGGGCAACATTGGTCTTGTTAGTTAAAAATTGGGATATAACTCTTTGGTTGTATTTTGATTATCGTAAGCTTAAACAAGTTATGATAAAGAAGTATTATCCTCTACCACTCAGTGATGATGTGTTCTATCAGTTACAGTGAGATTAGTGGTTCTTAAAAATTGAATTATGATAAAGAGATCATCTGTTGCAAGTGCGTAATAGGGATATTCCGAAAATAGTTTTCAGAAGTAGGTATGGCCATTATTAATATGTGGTTATACCCTTTGATCTAATGAATGATGTAGCGGTATTTATGGAATTGATGAATCTGATATTTTAAAGATATCTAGATTCTTTCATGGTGGTATTATTAGATTATATACTGGTTAATTCAAGGACAAGGGTGGATCATGAGATAGACTTGGAAGTATTGTTGGGAGTTATGAGAGACCATTGGTTTTATGAAAAATTATAAAAGTGTATCTTTTGCTTACAGTAGATATGTTTTCTAGGACATGTTATTTCTGAAAAGGGTGTTTCAGTGTATCTAGATATGAGAGAGGTTGTTATCTCTTGGCAACCGCTGAAGAATTCTTCTATGAAATGAAGCTTCCTTAGTCTAGCTGGGTATTATCGACGTTTTGATCATGAATTCTCTAGATTCGATTCAGTAATGAGAGATTTTTCAGGAAATAATGTTCCATTTCAATAGAATAAGTAGTGTCCAAAATGTTTTTAAGAGCTTAATGATCATCATACATAAAAAAAATCATGGTTTTTCAAAAACCAAATGAAGTGTATGTAGTGTATTGTGAAGCATCAGGATCATGGTTTGGGAGTATTATTATGCACGTCGATTATGATAGTCGAGGATGCATGAGAAGAACTACCCAACACAATATTTGGAGTTTCCAGCGGTGGTTCATGCTTTGAAAACATGGTGCCACTATCTATTCGGTGAGATATTCATGCTGTATACCAACTACAAGTGCGTGAAACATATTTTCACATAGAGAGATTTGAATCTGAGGTAAATGAGATGGATATAGTATCTCCAAAAGTTTTAATTTATCTTGATGTACAATGTGGTTAAATTTTTTTGTGGTGGATGCATTAAGTAGAAAGTCATATTATTCGGTAAAAAAGCATCAGATCAGTTGTATTTAATGTCAATCATAGCCTAAATGTGTTTGGAATGTGAATAATCAGGTGATGTTGAGGTTTTCCTCCTAGTTTCATTGGATCTTAACTTGTTTGGTTTAGTTATAGAGGTGTAGAGGTATGATCCAGAGTGTGTGTCTATGAAGTCAAAACTCAATGGTGGGGATACAATTGAGAACATAAATTGGAATGGAAATTAAATTTTTTGGTTTTTGAATTGGATTGTTAAACTAGTTTATTGTCAAGAGAAACTCCTCAGTTCTTTTCATCATTTAAAAAGGACTTTTCATCCTCAAATAAATAAGATTTATAAGGTCTTGAGTGCGTAGTTTTGGTGGGTTTGTATGAAAATTAATGTGGTCATGATTGTTTCGAGATGCCTTCCTTGTCAATAAGTCATGGAAGAGCATTAGGGACCAGTAGGTATTTTTTCGTATTTACCTATATCAGTGTGGGAATGAGAGTAGTTAACAATGGATTTTGTTATAGATCTCCTAAGAATAATTAGGAAACACGATTCCATATGAGTGATTATGGGTCGGCTTACAAAGTAATCACATTTCATCGCTATTCATGATTCATATACGGTAGAGAATATTCCCAACCTCTATATTTATGAGTTGGAAAAAATATATGGTGCTCAAATTTTAATTGTATCTGATAGGGATCCATGGTTCATATCTTGTTTTGGAAAATCATTCAAGAAATACCATGGGAGTCAGTTGATGATGTGTACGTACTATCATCCTCAAACGGATGGAAAATTTGGGAGGTTGACACCAAAATTGAAGGATATGTTTCGAGTGAGTGATGGATTTTGGTGGATCATTGGGAAAAAACCTTCCATTGGTGATGTTTTTATATAATAACAATTACAAGGCCTCAATACATATGGATCTATTTGAAGCATTGTATGAGAGTGTGTATTGTTCTCCAAAATGTTTGGTTGAAATAGGTGAGACATCAATGGTTGGGACTTTTGAGATACTCGAATGGGTTAGGGAGGTGGATTATCATTCTAATTTTCCACCATGGTATAGTGTGGTGAATAATTTGTTTCATGAGTCATAGTTAAAAAATTATCAGTCGGATCCTGAGCATGTGATTTAATGGGATCATGTTGATCTAGAGCCACATGCTTTGTAAGTTCACAAGATAGTTCAGAATGTGGATAGGGAAGATAAAGTCTTTCATGTGAAAATCAAAAGTTTTTTTAGAATGGTGTGGAAATAAGGTCCGATTCAAGAGGAGACTTGAGAATGGGAAAATGAGATACATGAGAAATTTTTAAAGCACTTTTAGAAAAATGATAGTTTTCTACTTTCTGAGGAAAGAAAGGCCCATGGTGGGGATAATGTAGTACCCATGGGTTGAGGAATGCAACCATTTTTTTAGGAATTTTTTTGTATTAAATGTGTTTTGGTAATTTTTCGGAGATTTTGGAAAGGTTTTGGGATGGTTTTGGAGCTTTTCTATGGGCACATGGTTTGAGCCCAATTTTGGAGAACCATGTAGAATCTCAAGGAAACTAAGAAACATGAGACATTGGGATTTCACAAGGTAGGAACATGGTTTTTATAACCATGTAGGCCAATATTTTGTGTAAACCCTTTGGGTTAGAAGTAGTCACATAGTTATCACACAGTTTTTCTATCCGTGCGAGCTAATTGTGTGTGAGATTAAAAAGAGAGTTTTTAAAAATGGGATTACCTAGGATTTCCCCAAAACACCCAATTTCTTCTCTTACTCTAACCATACTCAGGAGTTCTTCATCTAAATTATTAGGGAAACTCACCAACTCGTTTTAGAATAATATAAAATGGTTTTGAAGGTTCATTGAACACGATTATTCCTCAGTAAGTCTCCTCTCTTAGTTGTTTTCTATTTTTCCTTAGATATAGCTATCTCTCTCTTTCCTAGTCTTATAGATATAAATCTATCACATAGAGATCTAGGGTTTTTTGCCTAAAATTTTCATATTTTTTCTTATTTATGTTATTAAATGAGATCTAAGGAGATTTTTTTTAAAGATTTTACCTTGATTTGTGGTGGAGTTGTGCGTTGGTCGATTTTGTTGAAACCCTTTGGTAGGTGTCTTCTTTCATGAATCCATTTTGATCGAACCTGAAGGGTTTAATTTCAATTTAATGATTTTTTAAATTTATTGCAATATTGTTGTGAAATCCTTTCTTAAAACCAATTTTCTGATAAGTTCAGAATTTTGGGGAAAATGGGTTATTGTTGTGAAATTATTCTTATTTTGGGAATTAAACATTATAATTTTAAAATAACTACCTGGTTTATTTATGGAAAATGGGTTAGGAAAATGGTTTTCAATAAATATTATTGTTTATTTAAATGTGGTTTGGCATGAATGTGGCCTAATGATGGTTTCAATAAATGTTTAATTTTATTGAAATGAGGTTTTGACTGGTTGTTAGAATGTTGTTCTTTAAATTGGTGATTTGGATTAGCACATGTTCTATTTAGTGGTTTATTTGTGCACATGTTGGTCGATGTTATATTGTAATTTTTTTAACAGGGTTTCTTTAATAATTTATTAATAAAGTGTTGTATGGGATGGATCATGGTCGTGAATAATCACCATCAAGTGTTTGTGAAGTAACACAATAAAATGGGATGGGTTATGGGTGTGATGTTCCATCATCAATGAACACTGATCTCACATGGTTGGTCTGTGAAAATGGTTGTGTTATGCATGTGGCCACAGAAGATGATTTAGGTTTTTCAAATACATATTTGGAGAACGGGTATAGCTTTTTTGGTTGATACTCTTAAATATGTTTTTTTGAGTGAAATGGTTGTGGTAATGATGTTTTTGGATTACTAAAAATTATAAAAAACAATTAAATATATATATATATATATATTGTTCTAACTGGTATTATCCTAGGGGAGTGTGTATGGAATTCATTTGGGGAAATCCTATTGAGTATTACTACTCACCGCCTACTTTGTCACATTAGTGATTCTGTAGATGTTGTATTGTAAGACTCAAGTAAAGTTAAATCATCAAATTTTTATAGCGGTTCACTGTAATTCCTAGGTGGTCTTTTGGTTCTTGATGCATGGAGCTTAGGGTGGAGATAGAGAGTTGTGTCATGGATTCTTTGGTTGTTTTTATTAATTATTACTCTGAGTACTCTGATTATGATATTTTTATGGTTTGGGATTTTTTAGTCCTCAGAAAATGTTGGATTGCAATACCATATTCTCATGAATCATTTAGATGGTTTTGGAAATGGAACATTTGGTTGGTTAATTTCCTTTCAAGGAAAAATCATTCCCCAACATTTATTTAATCCCTTGGAATTTATTTCCAGCCTTTGGAACCTTATGAACATTTTTAAAGGAAAAGTAGCACCTCCAGCTCAACTCATGCCAATGAGGATTGGTGGTATGTTACACTACTGATCGTACTACTAAAGACAAAGTTTATTCAGATATTCTCCCACTAGGAACTAATGTGATGATCCTGAAAATATAATGAATATTTTCTAACCTGCCATAACATTAGAACATTAAGGGGTCTCTAGGACACTGAGGATTCTTATTCACTAGCATTTCACACTAGTGAAAAACCATATAAATATCAGTGGGTGTTATCTAAATACTGCTACCCCTACATGCAGTATTAAAGAAACATTTATGATCGTTAGTTGAACCACGTCCTCATATTAGTTCCGAACCACCATTACACACACAATTAGTTTCCCCATTGGTCTTTTAAAAAATGATTTATGGGTTTACTATTTATGAAACTATGGTAAACCAAAAGACATTCACCTTTGATCAAATGCCCAATGTGAGATCATCCTCAAAATGTGTCACTATCACCTACTTGTCACCTGAAATAGTCAATAAAAAGTTCTTGATCATTGTAAACTAAGATTAATAGACCATTATATACATTTTACCCAGATGTTGATGTATAAAATCTCTATCCCAGACTGTGCTATGAATTTTCGGAAATAAATAGTCCTTAAAGACTATCTAAAACCAGCCCAGGTCATACACCAATGACATTATTCCGGTATAATAAAATACCACCATTACATGGTAGAATCTAGAAATATGGACCTTGAAGGATTTACAATCCTCACAGTATGTGTCTCAAGATGCTCGAAGAGAGTCAACCTGGCCTCCATACATGACTCCACAACCTAAGGACCACTTTCTCTCGAGAAAGTGGGAAGATTGGATGCCAAAATTCTCATGTCATCTCTACCATTTGATAGTCATGTCATGGGGAGACCTATATAGTCTTCATAAAACATAGTAATCCCTCTTAAAACTGGCTACCTGTTCTCTTATTCGGAATAATAGGAGGATCCATAGGTGAAACTACTAGAGGTAACATTGGTGGCTTGAGTCCGACCAACTCTGAATCATGTTTGTCTCCACCATCATAGTGCAATAATTGAGGTCATCATCATGGAATAGATCTAAAAATACCAAGAAAGTATCTTATATTTGATTAGACCATGGAATAATCCATGGGTATACGAACATAAAAGGTACAAAGACTTCTTAAATAGAATTCACTCCCCATTTCCTATTCATAATGTCAGTTTTGGGTGAGTTACTGATAATAAGAATCATGGGAGACACTACCCACTACTATGGTCCATTCAAGGTCATGTTCTCTACTACAATTCAAGGGTACTAATATAGAGAGCGTGAATTCCAAGTTATATTGGAAACACTATTTATGGTTAAATTGGAATCCCTATTTAATGGTTACCATTTCATTAATGAACTTAAATTCATTTATTTTTGTACTTATTTATATAAGAATTTTTTTAACAGTTGAATTACATAAATCACCATTTCAAGTTTAAAATGACACATAAAAATTATAAATTTAAATTTTGTGTCTATTTAATAACAATAATAAACATGTTCCTTCCTATAAACCCAATGAGACATGAACAAATGTTCCAAAACTAACTACTTAAGCTATTAATATAAAGATATGAAGGAAAACACTTTTTGGATTGTACCGACTCTTTAAGTATTGAATTATGTTCTTAATTTCCCTATAAAAATGTTTCCAAAATTCTATATATATATATAACATTCACAACACTCATAGTAATCATGAGAAATGGAATAAATGAGATGCACTGATATGGAATGAAATAATGCATGACATGTGAGTCTCTACGTGCCAACAATGATACATGTGTCACAATTCATTGCCAAAATGGTCCAAGGGTGTAATGGAACTATTTATTATAATAATAAACATTACACATCATGTGCATCTCCCAATGAAGAAATCAAATCAACTGTAATAAGAGGAATTCAAAAAAAAACCATTCACATACTGGTTATTTGGATTTTCTCTATATATGGGTAAGCTACTCCCATGAAAAGTCTCATTACCAAACTCCCACGCATCCTAGTATCCATCCTACCATCCTATAATAATAATGTAAATAAACTTCTGATATCAATTTTTAATGTCCCTGGATCATTACCCTCATAAGTAATTAAACTCAGTTGGTCACAAAGCCTCTAGTGTGGTTTCCCATATGCCAGAGGTGGATGACTAGAAATGAGGGTCCAAACTAGTATAGAGTGGTGACTATATCTTCATAACCAGATTAGCACATAGTTATAAATGGATATGTAGAAAATTAATAAGATAAAATAGTAAAATATGCTGAACCATCTTGATAAAATAAATAATCGTCAATAGGAAAAATGATTACCACATACAAAATGATGTAATTTCTTGTCTCTAAAAATATATATGAAAACACGGAAGATGAAACACATGAAAATAGGTATATCAAAAGATCTAAAAAAATATCTCAGTATATAATCACATGACATATCTTTATCCTATGGTCCCATGATCCAATGCTATAATAAATGAAGTATCATCAATTGGGAAATTTCCCTGTTCTTAAATGCATTCATGAAGCCTATCCATAAAGCAAGTGTCGACCTGAATAGTGTGTGATATATACTTATTAGACCACCCCAATGGTGTCTATAACTATCAATATAGTTCTTATAATATGAGTAGTGGGATGATATAATAATGGTGAGTGGTAATGTAAATTATAAATGGTCATCTCTGGCATCTGAAGCACACTAGGTTGACACTAACTACTTCGGTCCATGATTTGGAACCTTAGAACAAACCTCACAATGAACATATACATATATGTGTTTGTTTCTGTATGTATATATATACTCTCTATATATAATTACGTTTATAGTAATATATTTACATACATAGTGATAGCCAGGAATGAGGTGTAACTCAGGTTTCCATCATTAGTCATTGGGATCTGACAAAGTAGTAGAGAATTCAATTCCCACGCATCATGAATCATAAGGTTCCTAATTCCTATGTTTCATAGGTATATGGGACACCATTCTTGATAATAACATGTATATGGGGCACGATAACCAAGTATCCTATGTATATGGTATTCCATGATCGAGTATCACAAGTACATGGACGCCATTCACGATTATTACAAGTAAATGGGCCCCCATGCCCTTGTATCATATATATATGAGATTCCATGACTGGGTATCACAAGTATATGGGAATCTATACCCTAGTATCCCAAGTATATATGACATCTTGCATGATTATCATAATTATATGGGATGTTAGGCCCAAGTATCAAAATAGTAAGAAATCATATATTTTTTATAATATATTAACATGAACATAAATAAGGGAATAACTATTTTATATGTAAACTTACATGATGTGGACATACCAATCACTTTCCATGAAATTAATTATAGTCATTACATTTTGGAGTCAATCCAAAAACACATAATAGTTGGCTTCATCACATATGCATTTATGATATCAAGGGAAATTTCATAGGCACAGCTCAAGGGGTGTCATTAGTCAATAGAGACATATTCCAATAAGAATAATGTGGCACATGGTTATTTTTATCATGGAAAAAAGATTTTAAAAGAGTAAAGTGTAATGTTTTGGAAACACGTGAATGATCTGCTATACGGAAGCACAAAACCTAATTTAAAGAAACAAGACTTGATGGATAATTATTAGGAAACCTAAATTGTTCCCATAGTATAATAATCATCTAGTATAACATTATGATTTGTCTTGGATCAAGAGGAAGATGATAAATAGACAAATAACATGAAGCTAGGGTATATTAGCTAGTATTGTAGTAACTCAGTCGATAGGATGATGAATGATGAAAGGATATAATGAAAATGATAGTTCGTTGGTGACTATATAAAATGATATGAGCACTTTTATTGAAGACAAAATGAGGAAAAAACATCAAATCCTGGGTTAGGGATGAAGATGAAGTTCTCATGGTGGTAAGCTGCTATGTGGAAGGAGGGTTGGAAAAAAGGATCATCCCCTTAAAAAATAGTTCACAAGATATTAGAAATTTGAATCTTTTTCATCTCATGTAAATCTATTATCTAGAAAAAACTAACACAAGTCATGAATGAGGTATGGAACAACCAATTCATGTGGTGTATTTGGTCCAACAGCCAGCTCTAGACCTTTTCTTATTCCATCCCTGAAACTAAAAAACTTTCCTAAAGGAACTGATTCAGGTTATAAGCCAGGAAATAATAAAATTATAATGTTTTAACCCAAATCCAAAGATTCATTCCTGATAGAAAATTATTTATTGTTATAAATAAATGATAAAGAATTAAAAAAATGTTGGCTATTCTACACCCTAGAGGAAAAAAAAGTGATTTCTCAAGGAAAACCTAGGACTTATTATCCATCACAATCACATGATAAGAGTGGTCTTGGACGGAACTGTGCCTCACATTTGGATAGAAAGGTGTGAATGGATTTGGTTTAGTCACTTGATTCACATCCCATCACAGAAATTGTATATGAAGATAAGGATAATTCTCAGGATTACACGAGGACACTTTTATTGGATACTAAAAGAAAAGATTCTCTCCCTTGGGATATAAGTTCAAATATTCCAGATAGACTTGATTCCTTCATTAAGGAATTAGGTACTAGTACATGTATGGATGTGGATAATGTAATTTTCATGTCATATAAAAAATATATGAGGATAAAATGGAATATATTTCATCAATATTTTCTCCTATTATACCTTTTATTAGGTGAAGTGATTTACTGTCAATGAATTGGTATGCTCTTGAAAATTTACGTGGAAAATGGAAAAGAAAACTATGATTGTTCAATAATATTGTAGCATGAACATTAAAGATCAACAATAGAAAACAACCCAATGAATATATATTTGAGGATAAGGATTCCAATTTCCTAGAGAATGTGGGGTTTGATTATACACTGATTCATACTTTCATAGAGGTGGATGTTGGAATTTCACAATCACCTTGGTGGTAATGAAAAAACAATGTAGGAACTATCAGGGGATTGAAAATAGTATAATAGTTTTAACATTACATTTTTGGAGTTCAAAATATTCCCCTAACAATGTATTTGTGTTCAAAAATATTTTGAAAATTGGTATTCTTTCACTTTGGGGTTTAAAGAAGGTTTTAGGTGTGCCTTTCCTATGGGAAAAAAGGTCATCCTCAGGGCATGTATCTCTTTTGAAATCATGAGCTAGATTTCATGATAATTAACTATTCTAATGATCATATTGTAACATTTATTTCTATATTAGGGTCATAAAACTAGTGTTTTTTATGCGTGAATGGCTAGCCTATCTCTATTTATTAGTCCAAGTCCTGGAGAATCTAGAAGGTTTTATATAACTCCTTCATAGGGTATCTCCTTGTTAAGTGAAATATTAATGAAATCATTTGTAATATTAAAATTATAACATCCTAATCCCATATTCCACTCAAAACTGCCATGATATTGGTTTGAAACATGTCCTCAAGCGCATCTCTCTAAACACTTGAGGTTTCCAACTAGTTATTAAGGCCTAGGTTGTGTTCATGGGAAGATTGTTTTCTCATCACTAAATTTTAACATAGTTGAAAAAATAACAAATCAATAGTTGAAGTAGATATATCAACTAGAAAAAGATAAATCCAATCAACAAGAATATATAAACAGTTCCCAAATAATGGAATATCCAGATGATGCTGAAATATATCCTGTCTATAAATAGTAACCAAAATAGGTAGAAAGTAGAAAAACAAAAAGAAGTATCAGAATATCGAAAAGAAGAAAATTTTTTATCTCCAAATAGCATCATGTGCCTTAGCTTAGTCTTATTCTCCCATATCCCTAAGGATGGAAAAAATCAAGCATCAAAGTATGGGTGCTTTCCCTTGTCCCAACCTATATCAAAATAGTCTATCCAGGTACCCAACAATGGCCTAAATATGGTGTGAGAAACAATACAAGGAGGTAACAAACCAATGATCTATAAAAATATTGATAGTGGAATATAACAAGTCAAATAGGACTATAAAGTAAAATTGGTAAGAAGTTTTAAATTATGAAGTGCATATGGAACAAGATGATTGATATTGTATAGCCCAAAAAGGATCCATGATTAACATGGTCATACTCCAATAACAATGAATTTACAAGAAATTCATAGGTAACGTACACAGACTCATCGGACATCCAACCATAACATGTCAACCATGACCTTGTCGTAAAATATGGGTATCAACTATCACAACCTTTCCCTAAAACCAAAAGTGTTATCACAACCACATAGATACTATATAATAAATGTGTCAGACCATTAAGGGACATATCTATGGTTTAGAATCCCAAGGAACCCTAGTTGCATCTCGGGAGAATCTCGATGGACACTTGGTTAGGCTTGAGTTGGGGTCTAAGGAGCTTGTCTATTGTGATCCAAAGTCAAACCAGATCAAAGGGGTATCAAGGCCTATAGAATCCCACATAATCAAGACCAATGGAGAAATATATATCCAATGTTTCCCCTACTTCATTAAAGTTATATGGAATTACTACCAAGGCATCCAATGAGTCATTCATCATCCATCCAATTGATCATTTCAGAAGAATCATAATCCATGAGTATGCCCAAGGTTGAACAATTCACAATAAAAATTCTAAACATTTTGTCTACCTGCTTGAGTACATTTAAAAAAAATATTTGATAAATTAAGTAATGAAAATCATGTCAACATCATGAAAAGGTGGAAACACATACCCAAATTAATTAAATACATTCGATTCCATTATAAATAGGATTCATCTTTACAATGAAAAAGAAAAACTCACCAAAAATTTTATTTAATATTAGGAAATATATATTTGATCACACCATTCATGGACATAGTTTGGTAAAAACCTCCAATGATCCTCAAGTATACAAAGGGACGTCTGTAAACATATCCATTTTATTTAATTCAATTAATAAATTCATTTAAGGGGCCACAGTGGAATGTTCTATTAGAGGAATAATTAAAAATAACTTAATAAAGAACCAAAAGAAGTTGAAAAATAATAGGCAACCTTCCATAGATCTATGTAAGAGTTCTTATTCAGTTTCACCTTTGTATTCGACTCATATCAGGTGAAAAATTAATAAGGAATGAAAACCCTAAAAATAGGGAAATTTTTCTTGAACCTAAATAGGGAATATAATACAATTAAGAATAAAAAATGATAAAAATTTTAATTGACTAATCATCGATGTAGATCCTATAAGACTCACAGTACACGATTATGATATTATAAAATGGAGATCTCTAAAATTATAACTTCTGGATCAAAGAGGATATCTCAAAAGGATATTATATAACAAATAAGAAGAGTGAAAATTATTTTTGAAATAAGGGTTTAATTGAGATAACATTTTTAATTTCACCCAGATTAATGGGTTACATGGTTGGAAAAACCATGTTCCAACTGTGCACCATTTTCATTAGGAAGGGGTACCTCTGATGGTTAGTGCACATGGTTTGACTAACCATGAACAAGCCCTACAAATTAACCCTATCAAAAACTATAGATCTTCTGTAAGGGCGTGCACCTCAAGTCACACAATTTTTCAAATCGCACAGGCTCCTCCAACCCACTATCCATCATCACATGAATAGATGTAACATTGTGACCATACCTACATGGTTTCTTATAACTGGGTAGCCTATATTTTCTTTGTTAAATTTAGGATTCGAGATACAAAAAAACCCATATACAACTAACACAAGTGTGAACTCGAAGTGAATTCACCTTTGGTCATAATTAAGAATTTAAACAAAAGTAAAGAGATTTTTACCTCATATGTAAATTTGAGTTCTCATAATATTCCACCACTAAAGAAATTTGCCCTCTTATTTCAATAACAAGGGTGGTTAAGAATCATTTGAGTACAAATCTAGCCACAGAGCGCGAATATCGGCCTCTTTCTCCCATGCCTTGTCCTGTAAATGGTCGTACTTCCATAACATCTATATTAGTGGAACTGAATGATCTTAGGGAACCGTTAGGTACCTTTCAATTATACAAATAATATTGTACTCAAAGGATGAGTCATCCTTTTACTCAACCTCCTTAGGCTAAAAATCATGAGATGGGGCTGAATCATATTGGCATATTTGAGATATGAAGAAGACTTTATTGATGGCTATTTATCACTGAGGAAACTACAAAAAATAGGCTACTAGCCCAACTCTCTCTAAAACCTCAAACTGCACAACATATTATTGTGAAATCATACCCATTCTATTTTTTTTTCATATGTACCATCCTCAGCGAAATAGATAAAAATACTTGATTATAGACCATGAACTATAGAGGTTTTCTACATTGATCGACATAATACTTCTATCATGACTATGAATTATCCATCGATTTTCTAATAAACTAGATCTTTTCCAAAATATCATACATGAGACTTGGTCCTAGAAAAGTAATCTTACATGACATTAACCCACATTGAGGAAATCGACTTGGCCTACTATAAAAATTCTTATAAGGTTTCATCTATATAGTCATCGAATAAATATTATTTTATGAAAATTAAAACAGGGTAATGTTCCTCTACCCAAGCCTCAAAAATATGGGAGGCATTCTCACAACATGTCCTCTAGAACCTATATCAAATTATCTAACTGGACATCAGTCTGAGGGTGGCATGTTGTGCTTAGCAGAACCTGTGTATCCAAGTCCTGCGATAAAATATTTAAGAAATAATAGATGAACCGAGAACCACTATCAAAAAAAGTGCACATGACCTCATGAAGTCACACAATATCATATATATATACAACAACATATGCTCATCTACACTGACTATGTACTTGATCATTAAGAAATGATAAATCATTATTAGCTTATAAACAACAACGCGCACAACATCACTACCATGATGTGACGTTAGTAAACCCACACAAAATCAAGCATGAAATCATCCCATTTTGTCTTGGGAATATGTATCATCTATAAATGTATTGATAATGGATAATGTTCCAACTTGAGTTCATGATTTGTGGAACACCACATAACAAAACCAACTACCTTTCTTTTTCTACCTGACCATTAGTACAGATGGTGAATGTCACAGTACACCCTGGTGAAACTGGGATTGACTAACAAAATTGAGGCATAAAACATCTAAATCATCTCCTTTTTCATTTACACTATAACCCAGTAGTGACCATGGATGTTTAGAATCTCATCATTGAATATGGTATAATTAAAAGGTGAGTCCTCACCTTCCGCACTATCCCATATGACTAGGTTCTCATAATCTGATAGCTGACTCATCCTCACTCTATCTAGTAGTGTAGATGTCATAGATAAGGATGAAATATATTTCATTCTATAAATAACAATAACTTCTAAGTGCATATTATATAAAAATTACATTTGATCCACTTCCCACTGGCTAGCCAAAACTCCTATATTTGAGTCCTCCTACTCAGCTCATCATCCACTACATTTCCCTTTCTTGGTATATAGGAAATCTCGAAGTCGAAATATTGTAGTTATTCAACCCACCTTCATTCTCTCAGATTCAAATTATACTATTTAAATATTTAATTAAGGATTTTCTAGACCATTGACACCATAAAATGCTCACCCAATAATTAATGTCTCCAATAGC
The DNA here is from genome assembly GCA_963277665.1 of Viscum album. Lineage (NCBI taxonomy): Eukaryota > Viridiplantae > Streptophyta > Magnoliopsida > Santalales > Viscaceae > Viscum > Viscum album. The sequence goes on from OY728134.1 coordinate 550,208,151, forward strand.
ACAAAGCATAACCACTACAGCTAACTTGAGATAATGTGTCAGGTAATTTCTATTATGTGGCCACAATTACTAAGACAAATATGACGAAAATCGACCCCCCTACAACATAACTCTTCCAAACCCTATTCCTTATATATCACAATACACGTTTTAGGTTCTTCCCTACTGTAGAAAATTATAACTTCTAATGAAGTGAACCTACCATTTAGTTCCTAGAATGACATCTCATAGGTATCTATCCATAGAAATATCACATACGTCATAGTCAACCCCATAAATAGAATTGTAAATTATGAAAAGTCTTGTATGAAGTGATAGTAATTTTAATATATCCCAATGAAATTCAACATTTGAAATATATTCATGGGTTTACCCTCAGAAACTCCCTCTCTCACCATCTATGGGTCGTCTTAACCTCTTGTCTCTAAGGAAATTTTACATGGGAAGTGAATTTTATCCATCCAGAAGTGGCAAATTTCGATCATAGTATATAAATAATACTCTCTTTGTGTATATAAAATTATCTCAAGATGTTTGTCATGGTAAACTCGACTGTGTGAATACATAAAGACAACTTCTATGAAAATCACCAATAACGAATTAAGATAAGCATGGGAAACTCGGTTCATAAATTCCATGAAAACATCAAGAGAATTCAGGAGACCAAACAACATATCAAGATAATCATATAGAAAATAAATTCTTTGAAAGGATATATGAGTTATTTATTTAGGTCAAACATTCACCTGATGACATCCCGACCTTAATTCAATTTGCGAGAACACTCAAACTCCTCAAAGCTAATCAAACATGCCATCGATCCAGGTTAAAAGATGTTGTTTCTTAACTATTAAAAGGTTTAGTTTCTATTAATCCATTCACAGACTAAGGGTTCCATCCCCCTTTTTCCAAAAATGGGAATGGAGTACCCTACAAAGAATTACTTGGTGGTATATAACACTTTTCATCCCAATCATCTAGATACATATTGAGATCATTAAACTCCATCATAGCCATTGTGTAAGGTGTAATGGATATTGTTTTATCTCTTTGGAGAAGATTGATTGGGAACTCAACTTATACTTTTGGAGATGAACCAAAAAATTAATCCAAGAAACATCACTGAATCATTGACCATATAGGTAAATCTACCTAACATGAAACTTTATCATTTAGATACAAACTATAAATCTAGAATTTCATATCAACCATTATTCGATGCTACAGTCTAAATTGCCTAACCTGGATGTTATATTCCCCTTTTTGAGTATAAAATACATCTTATGGTGATGTAAAAGTCACCCTATAGTGATAGACGTCGAAATAGGATCGATTATCCAATAGATAGTCCATCACGATTATGATGTCAAAACTGGAAAACTTGAGTAAAAAGGATTCTATAAGATTTGAAACCCAACAACCATAAGGGGGAAATACTTGTATTGACATACATCCTTCACTATGATCCCAAATAGACTGTCAAGCATCATTACCAGATTAGAAAACCGTATCAATTGACAAAGGAATCCCGTAATAGGTACATATATAATATTCTATGATTCACCTATGTAAAAAAAGAGAAAATATAAGAGTGGAGGCTACAATGATTGTACCTCCCACCATAGACTTTCCAACACCCTTCTCCTCGGGGGTAGGATATACCGAATTGACCTGGATTGAACAATGACCCTATGACCAACATTACCACAAGGTGTTGAGGAAATCTCCTTATCGCTGTAATTGGTTCATGGATACCTTGGACATAACCACCACCTCCTTGGTCTGAACAACCAGTTCTGTTTGAGCTTCCTTATTAACATGGAGTTGCGAAACCTACTAAAAAATTGGTGTCATATATTACTCCCTATAACTCACTGATAGAGGGAAGGTCATGGATACATGTTTAACAAGGACTATCCTACTACAATCTTAGCACTGTAATGGGTCATTATCACAATGATTCTTTATGTGAACCCATATTCTAAATAGATGATATAAAACTAGTCTACCATTGATCATAGCTTGACTATTACACATCTCATAGGAAGCCTCAAAATGGATCTTTCTTCGGGAAGACACTGAACCAATAAGTCAAGAGACTGCACTTATTTTATCTAATCTCCCATCACCCCTTTTGTTCCACTTTGTAATGAGTGTATGATTCACAATTTCATTAGTAGAGGTCAATCTAACACGTAGAATATATATCAAATGAAATTCTAGAGACCTTCCTCGAAATGTATCATCCTAGATAACTCCTCAGTATGGTTTTTCAGCATAAAATGTTACAACTCTATTAATCAGGATAAGTACTCGGTAACAGTCATAGCACCCTACTCCAGATTCATGAACTCACTAGTCCACTCTAGAATTAGAGTATTAGGGAAAAAGTAACCATCGAAAATGTTTTGAAAATTAACCCAAACCATAACACGTAGTAAAAGTTCCTGATTAAGAATTTCTCAGTTACACTTTGCTACTCCTAAAAGACTATAATTTGTGAGCTTCACCCTTCTACTAGGATGAGACTCTAGTGCTTGAAGATTGATAACCCAATATCAAGTTACAAATCAGAAGCCTATAAACATATACCCTTTGAAAACATGGAAGGATATTGTTGTGGGAACATATGTGTTAGCTCATCCATAGATAAGGTAGGTTTTGGTTCTCCCGGAAGAGACTACATAATGAAAAGACCCCCATAGAATAATGCTACAACACCTATTTCAAATAAAACAGTTGGTATTAGAGTGGACATTTGAGGATACCTCTATCTTCAATGGCCCATCACCTCCGAAGGGTGGCTGTTTCCACCCTCTAGGAATATGAATATAGTTTAACATGTTGTAATGCCTCTACATTTCCAAACACACACCTTAGAAATAAAAATATCAATTTTCATAGATCAAAAGCATAGGATAGGTTAAAACAATAATTTAAATATGTCATACCATACATCCTACTCTTAAATCCATGACTGGTAAAAAGAAATAGTCATAAAAGTCACTAGAGTCACTGCCTCTTGCCTAATCAAATTATGTGTCTAGGCCAAGTTCTCTAATTATCATTTCAATTTTCCATTTGAATTTTATATTAATTTCACATTTTTATCAAAATTAACATTTAAATGGTTGAATCAAATGGTGTGTTAATTCTGATCCATAAGGTATCATACTCTTTATGAATTGAAATATGCATTCCACCCAATCAACACTCTAACATGTTCTAGCTCATGAGTATCATGGTCCCTAGCTCAATTTTCCATAATTGGCTGCATAGGGTGTCCACTGTAGCCTAATAAAGTAAATGATGCTTTTGTTAAGGTAGGAACTGTGAGTACAAACTATGTTTCTTAGTTTCTTTTCACATAATATCTATCCCAAGATCTGATATATCAATCAAGTCACACAATATAGTGTCATCCATTTCAAGAAATTCACCCTATATGGCATGGAGTACTACATGGAATTTAAATTATATCATGTTCCCAAAATGATGCAAGAGAGAGCATAACAACATTTCACTAGGATGAAGAAATAAATAAAACCCAAAATCATATCAATAGTAACATCAAAACTCAATTGTATCACCCAATACTAGAATAAAATCCATTGTAATAGTAAAAATAAAGAAAATAATAAATTTCATTTGAGGAAAGTTTGATTTTTACTATAGTTTTTTAGATACACCAAAGAATAGATCATTAAAAATTGACATTCTTTCTTATCCTTGTAAGGAACTATATTTTTCCAAAATGATGTTTTGCGAAAAAAATATAATTTTTGTTGTCACATGCTTTTAATGGAGTAAAAGTGTTCTTTTACCCTATTATATGAGCTTGGATAATTTTTATGACCACTCTATTGGTTCTGGAATAGGTTTTTAACCCTAGGAAAGGAGTTTTGTGGAAATCTGAGTTGTTCGAATTTTATTGGAATAATGAATATTTGATATTATTAAATTAAACAATAATTTATTCACATAGGTTCATACGAAGATAAAATTTTAACAGATTACCAAATTTAGATATCATCTCTTCCATTGTGTATGGAATGAGACATTTATCCTATGAAAGGCCTAAACTCGAGTGGGGCATTGGGGCCGGCCTGTGCCCCTTTTTTTCTTTTTATTTTCATTCTTTTTTTCTTATTTTCTTTTCCTTCCTCTTATTTCCTCCTTGCACAGCCTCATGTGTGCTTGTACTAGTCTATGAATTATGAGATAAATGGGTAACTGAGAAAGGGAGAGAGACACAGAGAGAGAGAGAGTGGGAAGGGAAAAGAGGTACCATTGTGAATCCCTCGACGCACTGAGTCAGTGTATGGAGACCGTGGATGGTGTAATCGAGCAAAGCTTTGGTGGTTTCCACACGAAGGTAGGACCATTTTCATTTTAACTATAGATCCAGTTTAAATTGGATGTTTCATGTTATTATATCCATGCATTTCCTGCTTGTGGACTCTTAATGCCCGATCTGTTGTTTGGGGGGAAAATTGGGGGGTTTCAGGCGATTTGAGGGTTTTCCTGTCGAGAAACCCTGGTTACACGGCATGTCTTCCAGGGGAACAAACCATGTGTTCTTACTGTTTGGGGAATAATTTTTTTCTTAATCAGATATTGGGTGTACATTTTGTGTGGTTGTACATGGCTGTGTGTACGACCATGGGAAAATGAACACAAGTTTTTCATGTTTAGAGAGTACACGCCATATAATTTGAAGTACACGATGTGTAATTTTACCTAGGTAGACCCCATTTTTTTGGACATTTATATTTACACAGCTACGAGGAGGGATAAGAGTACACTCCGTGTACTCTAAAGTACACGCCATGTACTTTTCTAGCATATAGGTTTAGGGTATTTTTTCCATAGAGGCTAGAATTGGTCACATGAGTAGTCCATTCTGATCCTATTTCAATGTAGATCACAATGGTAGAATACCCTTTTAATTTATAGGTCATATAGATGGTTTTGGGGGTATATATAAATGTACATTTTCTTCCTCTAGTTATCGAGTTTAGTTGTCACCTGAGAGTGAGACTTGGTGTGGATGATAGGTTGGATGTTCGATCCAACCTAGTTGTGACCTTTAATCGGAGACGATCTATGATTTATCTCTCTTGAATTATTCTTTCATGGAAATTACCCTTGTGAGACGTTACCTTCTATCCTACGATGCCATGTGATCAGATGCTTCCAAGGATCTACAGAGGGACGCCTTTTCTTATGTGAATAATTAGAGAGTCCCTCGTAGGATCTTTCTTCCATTTTCATTTGAGGGGATCCCTATTGTAGTATATCTTTTTTTCATTATTCATGGATCCCATGAAAGATTACTCCCCTGTATTTCACTAAAGATATAGTGCATTATTCCTTCGCTCGTCTTTACCTAGAGAATCCTGAGTAGGATGCATATTTCTGTTTGACTTGAGGGACCCAACGGGTGCGCGTGGTTTGATTAACCCTAAGTCGTACATCTGGTTTTGGTAGAGATCGTGTTTGGGTGTCACCTATAACCCATGTTGAACTAGTATTCCCATGGGGAGTGGTTGTATTGTTGGGTTGGGCATTCGGGCCACCCTCACTCTCTGTTATGATTCACTTGTTTGTTGGTGTTGCAGTTATGTTCACCAAAGGTGCTTGCTGGTTGGTGGTTATTGAGCCTAACATGAGGTGTCTTCATTTCTGTTGGGATTACTAGTTGTTCTTCCTAAGATCCTCTTTTCTTATTGGGATTCCATAGGTGCTTTCCTGATATATGGCATCTGAGCCATGTAATTTTTGATATTTACTATACCCACAAGTACTACATGGTACGTGGTTGTTGATCCTGAATGTGTATATATTGTGTTATATATATTTTTCGGGATTTCCATAGGTGCTTCCTGGAGTCCGTCTATTGATCCTTATGTGTTGAATTTCAGGCCCTTAGTGATACTTGGATTCCCAATATAGAAATTCATTAGATGGGAATAGTGAGCTATTTTTGTATATACCCTGAGAGATACAAGGATTCTAGTTGTATGGATGACTTTGGATGTGCTCAGTGGTCTGATGAGGTTGTGATATGCATATGAGAAAGGTTTTGATATGCCTATGGGTAAGATTGTGTTATGCCTGTGGGCGAGGTTCTGATATTTCTGTGGGTGAGGTTGTGCTATGCCCACAAGCGAAGTTCTGATATTCCTACGAGTGTTGTTTTTCTATGTCTATGGGAGAGATTTTCTGAGTCTTAGTTAGATTCATGGGATTATGCTTCCTATTTTTTGAATAGTGACCTTTTGCGGGATTGAATATCGGTATGCAGTATCCTAGTTTGTGGCTGGAGGTGAGTGTACATGTGAACCTAGGTGTAGGATTAGCATCCCCATGTGGTAACATACCTTGCTCATAGATATAATTCTAGTATTGGCCGAAGAAGGTACATGTCAATGAGATTACAAACAATAGATCATTTAAATGATACATAGATTGAGTGGAATGGTGTTTATCTTAATTACCTTTCATAGGATGTCTAGCGGAGTAGGCTTATGGACCCAAGAACGGACTATTGTTGTGGTTTCATGTTGTTTGACACACATACTAATGAATATTCAAATTTATATATACATGTATTGGTATGAGATTATACATGTGTAGGTATATAGATATGGACATCCATGGTGGCACTTACCTAGTTGATAGATATTATAGACCCTGAGTTCGACATTGGTTTCACATTTTGTTTTTACAACCTTTCGGTTGTCTCAGCTAGGTTGAGAAAAATTATTTTTCATACACATTTGCAACATAGTTATAGGTTTCTTATCAAAGTAGCCTCTTAAGATTCTTTCACATCCCTTCACATGCACCTCAGGGTACATGTATACCTTATGTATTCATTTTAGGTTGATTATGAGTTACATGGTGGATATGGTTGAGGCCTAGTGGTGCATGATTGAGTGGAGCTACTCGAGTGGTTCCACTAATTGGGTGTCTTCAGTTCGGAAGTGTCTAGAGATCGGGCACATGGGTTGGCTCAGAGTTAGTAGTTTATCCCATTTCATTTAATTTAAGTTTCATTGTACTTGTATCTGTATGTTCAGGCTACTGGGTAACCCATGTTGTATTTTATCTCATAGTTGTTTGGGATTTTTACATCATTTTACTATTACAACTTTCAATTTCTGTTTTCTACTTCTAAACTCCATTTAAATTCCATTTTATAAAATACTTTTCTATTTCTTCCTTTTTCTTACTCTGATATGAGAGTATAGTCTCCCCATGATCACCTCTTAGGACCTTGCTTCTAGTCACCATCATCACGTATATGAGGAGGTGCACTTGAGGCCTGCTGACCCATCGGATCGAAACCCAAATTTAGTGTCATCTATGTTGGGACATTATAAAGTGGTATCAGAGGAGTTTCGTTAAATATTCATTACTATTTAGGATATATAATACATGAGTATTAGAATTTTTTTGGAACCTGTGAGGGATATCCGACTTGTGTATCAAGAACACTTGTTCCGGTAGGAATTCCTTCTTTCGAATGATAGGGTTGGTGTTCTGATTTTGTGATGTTATAGTTGTATTTAATTTTCTCCTTGAGTGACACACTTGTTGTTTTTGTTTGTTCTGATTTTACATTGGATCTCTAGCTCTTGTTGCTAAGAGTCAATAGATGGATTTTGACCTTTGGTCAGAAAATGCAAGAGGCATCTCATGTATCATACTAGGAACCTAGGATTTAAATCATATAGTCCTACTACTAAGTGATTTTACTAATGAATGAGGCCATTGGCCCAATTTACAAACAATTTTTTTACTATGATGGCGGGTGATTTGGATCTATGTAGAGGCGTTTTTTTAGGCTCATGATTCACTCCTCATGCACCTTCTATGTAGTGGCCATAGTATGTCAACATGGCATGTGATGCCATTTTGATGTAACCATTCTTAGGTGTTTTCCATTGGTCCCTGGTTATCTAGATGGATCCCAGAGTATGATGCCAATAGGTACCTAGAATTTTCTTGTGAACTGGATCTTCAGAGAGTATTGTTGTATATAGATACCCAATGCATGTTAGTTCAGTGTCTCTTTATCATGGGTTGTGACCTACATGGAGGAGATCCTTTTGAGGATGGTCATAGAGGATTAGGGATCTCGTAGGCTGTGTTTTATGTTTTGAACATTGTAGGTCATTGTGATTTTAACCTACTTTGAGAGGTTGAATATTTTGGGCAATTTGGGACACCAAGAGATCCTTTTTTTAGAATCAGACCCTTGTAGGTCGACATCTGTTCCATTCCAGGGAAACCTGTATGGGAGGTTGGCCCTTGTTTTCTGATTCCTTTTTGGTGGTGAGTTTGGTTTATGCTCATTTTATGATATAGGATTGATAAGTGCTTTAGTTTTTTATTATAGTCTTGTTGATGCCGCATGATTTGATCGTGACACCTTAGATGCTTGCTTTTAGAGACTGGATTTAATGGGAAAGACTGTTTGGGTTCCTGGCCTGGTTGACCATTGTTTCCTCTATTGTTATTGTAGTCGAAGCATAGGTAAATTCTTGTGACTTGACAAATCATTACGGCATGGGTCGGGTGATAAGGATACATACCAGTTTCATGTGGTATCATTTGAATATAAATCGGTGAGTGGATGGGTGTGAGCTGATAATTGATGTTTCAAGATATGTCATGTGATTGGACCCCAAAATCTATGTTGGGATTTTCCACTATAGTAGAGGAAGCATCGTTGAATGAATTGGGTACCATGAGATGGTTGAATCATGGGTGAATTGTGGGCAGGTTGACAGGATGTGAGTGCGGCACAAAAGGAGCTCTGTACATGCCTTTTTTTACAATCTAAGTGTACTCATGTTTAGAGATGATCTTGTTCAATCTTGATTCATCTTGATTATACTAAGAGAGCATTGTCCCAACACCGAGAACCTTTTCTTTTTCATTTTAATGTATTCCGTAATTAGGAAGAAGGAACCCTGTGATGGTTTCCATTGAGGAGTAGTGTAAGGAATGCCATATGGTGGGGAGTGAAAATTTGGATGTTTGAGGTTAGTGAACCCTGTTTTCTACGGATCTTCAAGTTTTATTATCAGATTTTGATCTCAGGTTTTTCTTTTGAGACGACGATAGGGGTATTCCTATGGTGGGGAGTACCAAATTGGTCATAGTTAAATGTATTACACGGGGAAAGATGTTGTTAATTCTATGAGGCCGGTCATTGGACATTCTAGATATCTTGGTTTTTTAAAATCTTGGGGTTGGATCTTGGTTTCTTGTCCTTTCACTAGGCATCATAGGTATGAGAAGGTTTATGGGGGGGGGGCATTTTTAAGGACCTATGTTTTTTAGGACTTTAGGTTTGGGAAAAAAATTTATTTTTTCTGTCACATTCCTGTAAATGGGTAAAATGGTCTTCTTTCCCATCAATATTAGCCCAGATAATTTTTCTAACCACTCCATTGGTCCAAGAATATGGTTATTACCAAATGAAAAGAGTTTGGTGGAAATATGAGCTATTTGAATTTTAACAGAATAATTATTATTTAATATTATTAAGTTAAATATTAATTTATTTGTGTAGTTTTGTTCACAAATAACATTAAAATGAAGCATCATATCTATATTTCCTCTCTATCATTGGTTCTGTAATGGGGAGTTTTTCCTAAGAAAGTCCTAAACTCAGTTCGGGCATTGGGGTCTACCCGAGCCCCTTTTTCATCTTTTTTCTTTTCATTCATTTTTTCTTCTTTTCTTTTCTGATCACATATTTCATCCTTCTTGAGAATTCCTCCTATGTATTTCTCCTTTTCCATGAAGTATGAGAGAAATTTTAAGGGAGAAAGAGAGGTAGAGATAGGTAAGGGAAGAGATGTATCGTTGAGAAGCCCTCAACACAAAGAGTCAGTGTAATCGAGTGAAGTGTTGGTGGTTTCCTCCAAAAGGTAGGACCATTGGCTTTTTCACCATATATCCAATTTAAATTAGTTGGTTCAAGTTTTTTTACCGATATATTTCTTTCTTACGGCCTCTTAAGGACCGATCTGTTGTTTTAGCTAAAACAATTGGGGGTTTCAGGTGATCCAAGGGTTTTCCCATCAAGAAACCATGGATGCACGACATCTGGTCTAGGGGAACATATCCTATGTTCTTAATATTCTAGGAAGAATATGTTTTCTTAAGTAAATTACATTTACTCTGAGTAGACTTCGTGTGGTGGTATATGTCAGTGTGTCCAGCCGTGTGAAAAAGAACACAGGTTTTTGGTTTTTAGATAGTACACGCTGTGTACTTTGATGTACATCTTGTGTAATTTTACACAGGTAGAACCCATGTTTTTTCCATGTATAAGTACACATATAAGGTAGGTATAAGAGAACACACCTTTTACTCTAAATTACATGCCATTTAGTTTTCCATCTTAGAGGTTTGGGGTATTTTGTGCCCTAGATGTTAGAATTAGTCATGTGAGTAGTCTACTCTGAGATTTTTTCACATAGATCTCAATGGTGGAATCCTACTAACATTTAGAGGTAATATAATTTTTTTTGGGGGGGGGGTTTTGATATAAATATAGAGGTTCTTCCTCCAATTATCGAGTTCAGTTGTCACTTGAGTGTGAGGCTTGTCGTGGCTGATAGTTTGGGTGTTGGGACCAACCATGTTGAGACCTTTTATATGAGATGAGTTGTGAGCTATCTCCCATGACCAATACTTCTTGAGGAAGTTCCCCTTATGAGATGTGCCCTTCTGGAATATGAGGTCGTGAGACCAGATGCTTCCAAGGATTGGTAGTGGGATTCCTTTGCTTATGTGTTGACCTATGGAGTCCCTTGTAGGTTCTCTCTCATGATTTACTCTTATAGGACACATGTTATAGCATTCATCTTTTTTTATTCATTCAAATATCCCATATAAGATTCCTACATTTCTATTCTATAAGGATCAGATGTATGATTCCTTTTCTTAGGTTTACCTGGAGGATCCCGAGTAAGATTACTTTTTGTGTTTTACTTAAGGGACCTAGAAGGTGCTCGTGGTTTTATTGACCCTGAGTTGTACATCAGGTTTGGAGGAGATGGTGTTTGGGTGTCACCTAAAACTTGTGATGAACTAGTACGCCCGTGTTACTGTGACTGTAGTGTTGGGTTTGGTGTTTGGGTCACCCTCACACTCTATTATGTCTTATTTGTTTATTACTGATTCAGTTGTGTTCAGCAGAGGTGCTTTCTAGATTTTGGTTTTCGATATGTAAATGAGGTATCATCTTTTCTATTGGGATGCCCGATTGTTCTTTTAGGGATTCACATTGCTTATTGGAATTCCAGACATGGTTTCTTGGCATTTGAATTTTTAGCCATGTATTTTATAAAATTTTCTATACCCAGAGGTACTACCTGGGACTTGGTTATTGATCATGAATGTGTACATATTGTGATATATATTTTTTTGGGATGTTCAATGGTGCTTATTGGTATCTGTCTGTTGAGCCTTATGTGTTGAATTTCATGCCCGGAGAGATAATTGGATTACCATTTTAGGAATTACATGGATGGGATCACTGGGATATTTTTTTATATTCAATGAGGGATTCTTGGATTCCCATTATATGATTTTTTTGGACAGGCTTAGTGGTATGATGACGACGTGTTGTTCCTATGGGAGGGGTTCTGATATGCCTGCGGGCAAGGTTGTGCTATGCCTACAGAGGAGGTTCTAATCTACTCGTGGGTGAGGTTGTGCTATTATTGCAGGTGGGGTTCTGATATACATACTGGGGAGGTTCTAATATGCCAGTGAGTGAGGTTTTCTGAGTCTTAGTTAGAGTCAAGGGATTATTCTCCATGTTTGTCGACAAGTGACCTTTTACAAGATTGACTGTTGGTATGCGGTATCAAAGTTTGTGATTTGATGTGAGTATGTGTGAAACCAGGTGTACAATGAACATCTCATGTGGTGAAATAAATTTCTCAGAGATATATTTCTATAATAGTCCAAATAAGGTACATGTCGATGGAATTACAGACCCATATATTGACTTAACGATACACAGCTTGAGTGGAATAATCTCCATCTTATTGTATTCGAAATGAATGTCCAGGCGACCAGGCTTATGGAACAAAGGATCGATTGATATTTTGGTTTCATGTTGTTCGATACAAAAAAAAAATAAATAGTCATATTTATGTATACCTTTATAGGTATGGGACTATATATGTGTACGTGTATAGATCTGTACATCCATGGTGGAACTTTCCATGTTAATAGGGATTACTGACCCTAAGTTCGACTGTGGTTTCGCATTTGGTTTTTACTACCTTTTGGTGGTGTCTCAGTGAGTCTGAGTACGTTGCTTTTGTATACAATTTATATGCACAGTTATAGATTTCTTGTCAGGGTGTCCTATTAAGACTCTTTATCACCCATGCATATGAACCTTTGTGTACTTGTAGACCTTATGTCTGCTTTTTTAATTTGACCAAGAGTTTCACAGTGGATGTGGTTGAGGCCTAGTGTTTCATGATCGAGTAGAGATTCTCAAGTGGTTCTACTGATCAGCCTAATTCAGTTTGAAAGTGTCTAGAGATCATGTATGAGGGTTTTCATGGAGTTAGTAGTTGAGCCCAGTACTTTTACTTTCAGATTCATTGTACTTGTATCTATTTGGTCTGCCTAGTGGGCGACCAATGATGTATTGTATTCCATAGCTGTTTGGGATTTTTACAGTATTTTACTATTATGGACTTCTATTTTAGTATAATGCTTCCAAACTCTATTTAATTTCAACTGTGTAAGATACTTGGCTATTTCCCCTCTTTGATTACTCTGATATGAGGGTGTAGTCTCCCAATGATCACCTCATAGGCCCATGTTTCTAGTCGGCATCCTCTAGAATATTAGGAGGCACGCTTGGGCCATATTGACCCATATGCTCGGATCACTGGTTTAGTGGCTTCCCGGCCGGGATGTTACAATCCATGTATATTGTAACAAAATAATAATCCTGACAAATAAATCCCTGATACCACTTTTTAATTTCTCAAACTCTGATGCCACTCAATATTAACCTAAGCCTAGTTGACCACATGGCCTCAAGGGAATCTCTCCAAACACCAAAGGATGTCAAATAGTAGTGAGAATTTGGGGTGTGTCCACGGGAAGAAATTTAAAACATTACCAGAGTGTGACATAGAGAAACAAAATAAAATATCAATATCAGCATCATACATAAAAACTAGACAAAAGATAAATCCACATGAGAGGTAGATATAAACGATGCCTGAGTAATCTCATATACATATGATGGATATACAATTATTGTCTCTATAAAGTAGCTAAAACAAGTTTAAAATACCAGAATTCAATACATTCTTTAAGACACCAAAAAGACCAAAAATATATATATATGTATATATGTATATGATTAGTATCACAAGAATCATCTCAATCCAGTTATCCCCTTCTCCAATGCATGGAACAAAATCAATCATCAAACTACGAGCATTTAACCCTATCTCTACCAGTATCCAAAGAGTCTGTCCTACTACCCAACAGAGGCCAAAACATGGAATGAGGTATAATACCAATAATTAACCACCAAATTTTCTATAATAATCATGGTGGTGAAATATAAAAAACTAATCCAGAGTGCAGAGTAAAATAGGTAAGCAGTGGTATGCAGTGATATGACCATGGGACATGACAAGTGATAATATATATCCCAACATTGATCACTGTAAAACATGGTTATGATTTTCTAATAGGGATGCTATGTAACGCCCCGACCCCAGTTACCTAGAGTCGGTGCATTACTTCGTAACATTGGTATGATCACAAAAGATCATGTCTCGAAATACCGATTAGTTTAGTAGCCTTGGAAACACTAGATACATTCATAAATGTTACATTACATCATAAAGTAAAAAATCACAATAACATAGTCTCCATAGTCCACACTTTTATCCCCTTCAGACTATCCCTATAGTTCAGTCATAAAATATTTCTTCACATCCTGGGAAAAATAAAACATTGAAAGGGGTGATCTCAGATGCTCCTTAGGGATAACAATATAGCAGAAGATTTCAAAAATAAACATAAACATTTAAGGCAATGTATGACTAAAACAAAAGCCTTTTAAACTTGAAATTCAACATAATATGGCCAAATTAAAATGAGATAATGTCATTTACTTATTCACATGGATATTCTACTGGTCGAATAATCACATGCAATATCAATAACCACTTTCATAATGATGGAATGCATAATCCCAGACTATCATAACCACGTATCCAATGTCTCGTGCGAAGACCACAAATAGGATTTTGTCAAGGCCTCGTGCCAAGACACTAGTTTGTCTCATGAGACCTGCCGATGCATCGAGGAGCTATAGCGGGCTCACCCGTCACTTATTAAGTCCAATGCATTCCTCATATGAACAGGTTTAAACATATCATAAACCATAACATAATCATATCACATAAGACATGCATAAATGAAACATAAAATTTACACATTTCAATCAAAAGATATCAATATAACACATTGATATAATAATAACATTATCAAAAAAGAATTCAATACCAAAATAAAAGAAAATTAAAACTTGGTATTTATTTTTCATTTAAAAAAAGTTATGGCTTGTAGAGGAAGCCGAAACTCAAATAATAGTCATGGCGGTGGAGAAGTCATTGTCGCCGCATACGTAAGAAAAAACATTCATTTTTTCATTTAGTAAAAATGCTTTGTATAAAAATATTCCTTTTGAATAAAAGTAAAAGTCAAAGGGGTTTATACACAGAATAAAAGAAAGTTGTGTATACAAAAAATGCCTCAATGAAAGGAGATTGAGACGAAGTCCCTTACAAAGATCATTTTTTTAAAATAAAATAAATCTATTATATGTATTCACTATAAGTACACATAAATAAAGTACAAATACAATATAGGACATAATAATATCATTAAATAATTTGAAAGTAGGATATTAACCCAAAGAATGGAAATTGGGTTAAGAAGTTCCCTTACCTCGTGTACGACTTGACTCGATCATTCTTTAATCTCTTGAATAATAAACTAGAGTAAATTTCTATTTGCTTAATAACCTTTTTCATGTTCATTATTCCTTTTATCTCACTTATTTCCATGTTATGAACATTATGTAATTATTTAAGTTAATAATAGTCATTTTCTCGATCTTTGGTACTTGAGTCAAAAATAAACTTCTTATAATTACTAGTTGTTCATGTGGTGAAATATTCATTATATACAGAATTATATTCATGATGTAGATATCATATATATCATATATATCCAGTATATAAATGCATTTATAATATTACATAACATTTAGAGGTAGGAAATGAATTGCACCGTTCGTGGAGACAGTAAACCGTACGTACGCATGAACGCTACTTTCATTTATATTTTGTATTTAATGGAATTAAGATATAATTATATAAAGGTATAATATAATTCCTGTATAATATAATGTATAATACCATATACTCCATCCTTTATATATCCCACATATGGCATTAACGATTCATTTCACTTTGAGGGGGTGGTAATCCGCACTTCCTAAAATGGAAATATCGCGTTTACCCATAATGGAAACCATAAAGGTATGCCATAAATGAAAAATACAGAAGATTAAGTAAAACATAAAAACATTATATATCATATATAAATATAGTGAAATATTAATGACCGCATTTTAAGGTGTTATATGAGTGTTGAACAATCATCGTTTCGTGAGGCATAAATTCACCATCCACAGAAACAGTATATTCTTTAACCATTAGATGTAGGTGTGTGTAAGTGTAGCCGGAATCATTTTTATAACAAAATCCTATTATATTTAGGATACTGGTGTTGTTTCAAAAGAAATGAATAAAAAGAGTTTATGGGGTTGGAGAAGCAAAATAAAACTTATGAACACAAGAGAAAACACTACCTTTAAAACAGGTAACTCTTTTTGATTTGAGCTCAAAGGCTTCCTTGGGAAGACTTCTTCCCAAAGTGAGGATTCTAGGAGTAAGAGAGGGAAGTTGAGAGAGTATTTTGGAAGAGTTTTGCCGATCCAAATGGCTTGGAAGGTGTGAATAAGGTGGTAGTGGTGGGGGCCTTTTATAAGAGGAGAGGAGGGGTACTCATGGAAAGTCATGAAATGTTACTTTATTATATAATGAGTTTCGTAAATTTAAGGTCCCACACTTATATATTTCGAGGCTAAGGTGATACGGGTTCGAAATATACTCATCCAATTGGTTTTTGACAAGTGTATGTCTTAGAGTTTACATTATCGTTTCATTTTATTTAAATCATTAATTAATGAGTTAATCGCTCCATCATCATGGTGTCATCAACAATTTAATTTATTTAATGTCTAAAAATTATAAATAAAATATAATGATGTAGGAAATATTTTTAGATTTCTAATGAATATTTATAGTCAAAAATATGACCTGTATAACCCCATTTAAAAATTGGTTTAGTAAAACAACTCATGTTTGTGACATTTTTAATTTAACATTAAATAAAAGGTATTTAATGTCATTTTCCTACCAAAGTGGCTCCATGGGCTCCCCAAGTTGACCCATGTATTTTCTTGGTCTTCCATGACTCATCCAATAGGGGTAGGACATGAGTCATGGTCATTTCATATTATTATAACATTATCTTTACCTTAAATTTCACTAATTACCTTTAATCGCGATTAATTAAACTTAAAAGTTACTATTCACCAAACATTATTTTAATCCCATTGAACCACATTTTACTTCTTAATGAAAAACATGTATTTTGGATTTTTGAAAATCAAATCACAGAAGTTGAAATGTTTCATTTAAACGAAAAATTAGTTTTTTAACTACCACTTAGTGGTTTCACTATTCATAAAAAATTGAAGATTTTCAGAACAATCCCAAAAGTTCACCCTAAGATATTATTGATATTTCGAATTCAAAAATAATGTCTATTTTAAAAAATTCCAAACATATAAGTTTCATTAATTAATTTTATAACTAATTTCCGCTGTCCCAACAGATAGCGTGTTTTTAAGAAACAATATATATCAAAAGATTGACAAATGTTTATGTCCAATTTCAAAGTGAAATTAATTCTAATGAACACCATTGGATAAAATGTTAAAAATATATTCTAATTATACTTTAAAACCACTCAATAGTATAATTTATCACTATAAATTATTTTGATTAAAAAATTTGTATTTATGTATTTTTCATTATTCATAAAAAATTGGAAGTTCTCAGAAAAATACCAAAAATTCAACATAGGCTAATTTCGATATTCCGAATTCAAAAATGAAGTCCATTTTGAAATATAAAATATACATAATTTCAAAAGGTGGTTATTACTATTAATCATGGCTATTTTGATTGGTCTCGGTGTGTTAGAATCTCGAACTTGCGTACAATGCAAGCTATTGCATTATTGAAAGAGAAGCGTATCGTGGAAGATCAGGGTGTTACATTATCCCCTCCTTCAATAAATTGCGTCCTCACAATTTGAAATTTTTCTTTGAAAACAAAAGTTTGAAAATATAAAATACCTTTGTGGAAAACCCACATCGGTAATAGGGATAATAAAAATATAACATTAAAAGAAAAAAAGAGAGGTACAAAGGTCACCCGAGATAGCCCATACTAGGATTATATGAAAATATGGATATGGATGAAAAACAAACCATCAAGGTCTGATGGAGAGTTGTAGAAAACAGGATTAGATGAAAGTTAACAATAAGAAAATATCAAACTTGTGATTGGTTAAACGGTCATTGAATCTCTAGTTGGAAAAGTTAACCAACAACGTTTTTGTTTTAAGTTACCTTTCATAAAGTTGAGGAATTTATTTAAGAGATTTACTAAGAACGTACAGAAATATACTTACTTGTCATGTAGACTTTTATTCTTTAATAAATTTTCACCAAAAAGCCATCTTTCACTCCAAAAGGTAATAGAACTCAAAAATATTATATTTATCTTAATCGTACAAGGTTCAAAATATTAACACAGACCATTTAGATTAGGAAAACTATTTTGTAATAACTAGGGACTTCCAGTAGGCTAGTGGTACGTAATAAAGGCCTGTCACACTATGGTTGTGGGTTCGATTCCAACAGCATTGTCTGACGTGATGGGTTATCCCCTTACCTAAAGGTTGTCCTTTTCCTAAAACTATAGTATTATAATATTTCAAAAATAATATTCCTAAATGTTTTAACCTTAAACAATACTATCCAAAGTTCAACTTAATCCATTCCAACCTTTATAGTTATCCCATATACTTCTGTCCAACTCACAATCCAAATTTTATAAGGAAGGTAAATATAATGAAGATCCTTTTTTTCCGCAGAACAACATGTGAACACCTTCATCATGTATTATTTTAAAACACTGCAACATCCTGAATTACCATAAATCCTTATTGATAACATTCATGATCCCTTATTCCTTATAGAATACTAGATATACTCCTTCTATCGAAAAATGTATACAAACCATTAATCAGTTTCAGGGAAGTTAAGAATATCCAATATAATTTATTTAAATCAGCCATGTATTATTCCAAAATCACTATTTCAGTATCAGAACCATATTATGGTTTATCTTTCTCTCAACCATATATTTTCAAAAATTTAACCTGCTATGGAGTCACTTTTCTTGGTTCCACACAATCTCAAGTCCTTGATGAAATAATACTGCAGTACAATCCTTATATACTTTATAATTATTATAACCATTACATCATTGATTCAACACTCAAATGACAAAATTCTTTAATAAAAACATAAGAACTCTAATCATTCCTCCTCATTTGTGGTAGTATCAAAACTTGATTATTATCCAATAACATCATTTGGGGCATACCCTGATGATTTGTACTTGGTTTGCGTAGTGTCCCCACTCCTTGCAGATGAAGCATTGTACATTTGAAACCTTTTTCTTACCCTTTCAGTCACGCACTTGGTGTCCTTTTTCTCCACACTTATAACAAACTCACATTCCCTTTCAGGCAATTTCCAAGGCATTTCATCCCACAATTATCACATATTGGAAAATTATTCTTTTCCCTCATCCCTTTATCCATAATTCTCTCTTCCTTCCTTTTCTTCTCTTTCTTCCCTTGAAATCCATAAGATTCAGAGAATTCTTTACTTATATTATTAACACATGATACTATTTCTTCATATGTTGAGAAAACATGGGATACTATTTCACTTCTAAACGTTGGCTTAATACCGTGAAAGATATGATCCTTCTTACTCTTTGGATCATACGTATTGATGGAGTCCACATTCCTTCTATTGGGAACCATTTCTAAACAATGGCATAATCTAGATTAGATTATGAATCAAAACACATAATTCCATACTTGTAAAACCCTTAACATAAATTAAACTATTGTTGGATATAATCCATAATCATAAAAAGAAATGTTTTCTTTGAGGAAGTATATATTCATAAACCCTTCATAGTGGTTTGTAAAGAAAATGAGAATTATCCTAAGCATATCCCCTGGGAGTGTCGTAACCAAGAGTGCAGCATGGCCCATTGTCGCACACCAGTTCCCATTCGAGTCTAGCTCAAAGCGGTGTTTTCGGGTTTTACCCCTTGGTACATCTGTTCCAGAGCCACCTCTACCTGCTCGTATCCAGACAGGGATGTATTGCTCGGAAAACTCACAAAATCTCCATAATACCAAAATTCTAGGATGTTATTCTATACTAATCCTCAATGTCTATCTTAGGGCTATGTGATCAAATCAGAGTTTATCTAAATATAGCTTCCAAGGTTAGTAATAAACTGCCTCTGATACCAACTGTAAAACCCTGACCCCAGTTACCTAGAGTCGGTGAATTACTTCGTAACATTGGCATGATCACAAAAGATCATGTCTCGAAAGACCAATTAGTTTAGTAGCCTTGGAAACACTAGATACATTCATAAATGTTACATTATATCATAAAGTGAAAAATCACAATAACATAGTCTCCATAGTCTACACTTCTATCCCCTTCAGACTATCCCTGTAGGTTAGTCATAAAATATTTCTCCAAATCTTGGGAAAAATAAAACATTGAAAGGGGTGAGCTCAGATTCTCAGTAAGGATAACAATATAGCGGAAGCTTTCAAAAATATACATAAACATTTAAGGCAATGATTGACAAAAAAAGCCTTTTAAACTTGAACATCAACATAATATGGAAAAAGTAAAATGAGATAATGTCATTTACTTATTCACATGGATATTCTACTGGTCGAATAATCACATGCAATATCAATAACCACTTTCATAATGATGGAATGCATAATGCTAGACTATCATAACCACGTAGCCAAGGTCTCATGCCAAGACCACAACTAGTATTTTTTCAAGGCCTTTTTCCAAGACACTAGTTTGTCTCATGAGACCTGCCGATGCATCGAGGAGCTATAGTGGGCTCCACCCATCACTTATTAAGTCCAATGCATTCCTCATATGAACAGGTTTAAACATATCATAAACCATAACATAATCGTATCACATAAAACATGCATAAAGGAAACATAACATTTCCACATTTCAATCACAAGATATCAATATAAAATATTGATATAATAAAAACTTTATCAAAACAATTTTCAATACCAAAATAAAAGAAAATTAAAACTTGGTATTTATTTTTCATTTAAAAAAAGTTATGGCTTGTAGAGGAAGCCGAAACTCAAATAATAGTCACGGTGGTGGAGAATTCGTTGTCGCCGCATACGTAAGAAAAAACATTCATTTTTTCATTTAGTAAAAATGATTCGTATAAAAAGATTCCCTTTGAATAAAAGTAAAAGTCAAAGGGGTTTATACACAGAATAAAAGAAAGTTGTGTATAAAACAAAATATGCCTCAATGAAAGGAGATTGGGACGAAGTCCCTTACAAAGATCATTTTTTTAAAATAAAATAAATCTATTATGTGTATTCACTATAAGTACACATAAAGAAAGTACAAATACAATATTAAACATAATAATATCATGACATAATTTGAATGTAGGAGATTAACCCAAAGAATGTAAATTGGGTTAAGAAGTTCCTTTACCTCGTGTCCGACTTGACTCGATTGTTCTTTAATCTCCTGAATAATAATCTAGATTTAATTTCTATTTTCTTAATAACCTTTTTCATGTTAATTATTCATTTTATATCACTTGTTACCATGTTATGAACATTATTTAATTATATTAGTTAATAACAGTCATTTGGTCGATCTTTGGTACTTTAGTCAAAAATAAACTTCGTATAATTACAAGTTGTTCATGTGGTGAAATATCCATTATATCCAGAATTATATTCATGATTTAGATATCATATATATCATATATATCTTGTATATACATGCATTTATAATATTACATAACATTTAGAGGTAGGAAATGAATTGCACCGTTCATGGAGACGGTAAGCCGTACGTACGCATGAACACTACTTTCATTTATATTTCATATTTAATGGAATGAAGTTATAATTATATAAAGGTATAATATAATTCCAGTATAATATAATGTATAATACCATTTAATCAATCCATTATAAATCCCACATATTGAATTAACAATTCAAATCACTTTGAGGGGGCGGTAGTCCGCACTTCCTAAAATGAAAATATCGCGTTTACCCATAATAGAAACCATAAAGGTATGCCATAAATAAAAAATAAAGAAGCTTAAGTAAAACATAAAAATAATATATATCATATATAAATATAGTGACATCTTAATGACCACCTTTGAAGGTGTTATATTAGTGTTGAACAATCATCGTTTCGTGAGGCAGAAATTCGCCATCCACAGAAACAGTTTGTTCTTTAACCATTAGATGTAGGTGTGTGTAAGTGTAGCTCGAATCCTTATTATAAAAACATCCTAGTATATTTATGAAACTATTGTTGTTACAAAATAAATTAATAAAAAGAGTTTATGCGGTTGGAGAAGCAAAATAAAACTTAAGAACACAAGAGAAAACACTACCTTTAAAACGGGTAACTCTTTTTGATTTGAGCTCAAAGGCTTCCTTGGGAAGACTTCTGCCCAAAGTGAGGATTATAGGAGTAATAGATGGAAGTTGAGAGAGTATTTTGGCAGAGGTTGTCCGAGCCAAATGGCTTGGAAGGTGTGAATAAGGTGGTAGTGGTGGGGGCCTTTTATAAGAGGAGAGGAGGGGCACTCTTGGAAAGTCACGAAATGATACTTTATTATATAATGAGTTTAGGATTTTAAAGGTCCCACACTAATATATTTCGAGGATAAGGTGATAAGGGTTTGAAATATACTCATAAAATTGTTTTCTGAAAAGTTTAAGTGTCATAGTTTACATTATCTATTAATTTTATTTAAATTGTTAATTAATGAGGTAATCACTGCATCATCATGGTGTCATCAACAATTTAATTTATTTAATGTCTAAAAATTATAAAAAAAAATATCATGATGTAGGAAATAGTTTTTTCTTTCTAATGAATAATTATAGTCAAAAATATGACTTGTATAACCCCAATTAAAATTTTTTTTAGTAAAACAACTCATGTTTGTGACATTTTTATTTTAACATTAAATAAAAAGTATTTAATGTCATTTTCCTACCAAAGTGGCTCCATGGGGACCCCAAGTTGACCCACGGATTTTCTTGGTTTTCCTTGACAAATCCAATAGGGGTAGGACATGTGTCAAGGTCATTTCATATTATTATAACATTATCTTTACCGTAAATTTCACTAATTACCTTTAATCGCGATTAATTAAACTTAAAAGTTACTATTCACCAAAAATTATTTTAATCCCATTGAACCACATTTTACATCCTAATGACAACCATGTATGTAAGATTTTTGAAAATCAATTCATGGAAGTTGCAATGTTTCATTTAAACGATAAATCAGTTTTTTAACTACCACTTAGTGGTTTCACTATTCATCAAAAAATGATGTTTTTTAGAACAATCCCAAACTTTTACCCTAAGTTATAATTGATATTCCAAATTCAAAAATGATGTAT